>CM062820.1:1379675603-1381064534 GCA_031772625.1 Pinus tabuliformis | reverse complement strand
TTGGCTATGGAATCACCAGAGCATCGAAAGAATCCAACAAGAAATTTTTGCCCAAATTTCCTATGCCTTTTGGGATATTCACCATGGAAAATTATCTGCATGCAGAAGAGGAGCTCTTGCCTATTGAAGCATCAAATTTGGCCACCATTCTGACCATGTGTTATGATCTAAGGTGAGTAGAAAAGAAGGTGGCCCTGAATGCATGTATCAAAAAATTCATCCACGAAGAGAACAAGTTTGATGACTTGTTCTTTGGTACGACATCTTATCAGTGAGTACTATAAATAGTAAATGAGGAGTTGTTTAAATTGGAGTGGGATTAGATCCCCACCTCTAGGAAAGTAAGATTGGCCCCCTTACCATTGAATTGTTATAGTTTCCCTTGCAGGGACAAGTCTCTTTAATGAATCGTATGGCATCTCTTTAGCAAGGGATTTGTTCCAAAATGGTGACTACTCCATCACAGCAACAAACAACAATAATTGTCTCTTCAGACCCTGAAGGACAAATGCACAAAGTGAATCCATAAATGAAGCATCAATGGGACCAATTTGACCAGGCCTGAATAATTCTAAGATAGGGGAACGAGATAAGGATCTCTTGGAGGGAAAAATAGTTTTCCAAGTGAAGAATCCATGCAATTATGCACCTTATAAGGAACACACATGGTTATATAAATCCATAGATGAGAAAACACTAACATTTACTAGGCCCGAAGTATATATTATCTCGATAAACCCTACTCAAAGGTCGTCCTCAACATTGAGGAAATTCGCCCACTAGATGTGTTTTACAACCATGTGCATAAGGTTGTAATATAAAGGGGAAGGAAGAAAAGGAAGATAGATAAGTCACAAGCCTTAATTCTTGAGAAAATTTCACAAGGCGCTCCCCTTAAAGGCATCTGTAAAGGAACTTCATCCACCCCTATTGAGGAACTTGGGAGATTAACACAATTTACAGGTGCCTGTGTATCATCCACCATGGATAAGGGTATGGAAATTAAGTAATTACTAAGAGAAAAGGTTGAAAAGATTACATACTTGATGTAGGAACTAACTAACAAGGAGGAAAAACTAAAGGCACATTGGTAAGCATAACTAGATCAGAGGGAGACTACTCTAACAAGTCTTCAAAGACAGATTAATTCTCTCCAGATTCAACACGGAGAAAAAATTAAATACAAGGATGAACAAGTACGAGGATCCAAGAAAAAGATAAAGTAATTGCAAGGGGGAACCCTTCCAATGAAATACTTCAAGTAGGAGACTAGTGATTTGAATGATGGTTGCAGAGAAAACAACAATTATTCTTTGAGAGACTGAATTCGATTCAAGAAAAATGCAGGCCAGGGAATAATTTCATAGATGAGTTAGTGAATATGATGTCACATTTTGATAAAGCTAAAAAGGACCTAAATGAGATGTTGGAGTGGCAGGACAATGCTGAGGCAAGAAAAAGTCGATTTTCCCAAAATTGATGCAATGCATAAATAAATTATCCTCAAAGGATGGAAGGCCTATATACAGTTAGTTAAAAATCTTGCAAGTGATGTGCGGGAGATGTATGATGCCCTAGTGGAATTTGTTAATGATTTTTGACTTATGTCAAATCTCATTTCTAGTTGTCCTAGAGACTATTTACTAGATATAGAGAGCCTGCAAGGAAGGTGGCTTAAACAGGGAGCTGAGTTTACGGATAGGATAAACTAGATAAGAAATATTAATCTTGAAGCCAATTGGCACTTTTTGGTTAAACTCCATGCCAATTGGTTGGTTCTAAAATCACTCACCAATATATATACACAAATGCTTCCACTATTACGGGAAGTGATATTCAGTAGTCAGATGCAGATCAAGCCTCAATCTCCTCCTAAGTTGGCGATACTCCTCAACCTACAAAAATCATGGCAAAAGTGGATAACCAAGCATGGGACGACCTCCTAACATCATGCGAATTGGCTTTGAGGATCTCCTTTGATATGAAATCATATCATATCTTTTCCATTTTGGTGATTTGTAAATATTTTATTTTCATGAAGGTATTGAGTTGGTATATAATGATTAGGAATCATATGTGTTTCTTTCCTCTTAGAAATCATGTAATTGTAGTTGCTGGAAACAAATCTTGTATGTCAAATTTATCTATGTCATGTTTTGGCAGATGGTACCTGTAAATGTAAGATTGAAAACCTTAATTTGCACTCCATGGTTTCTAATATCATTCTCTTTGTCTATACATCACTCTGCTAAAGTTAAATGCATAGGATTTTGTTGATTAGCCCTGTACACCAGACTTCATTCCTTAATTTTTCACTCATCGATACTAAAACAACTTAGAGAGCTCCATTATCTATGTGTAGGCCACCATGGCTAAACGTTACTACTTTTGAATAGTATGTTTTCAATATGTATATTGAGTTTGGTCTCTAAATGTGATTATTGAACCAATTTCAGATTCTATAATACTTTTAAAACCTTTGTGCGATAAATATTTATCTGAAGGGAAATTAATATGTCCTAGGCACTAACCTCTCTATCATGCGGAGGTTGTCTCTAGGAACCACAACATCTTTTGTTGCCATTGTCAGCAATCGAATTTGAATATTTTTCCCTTGGTATGACATTCGTACATTCCTTTCTTTGGATGATCAAAGGAAGTGTGGGTTGATATCTCTCACCTTGGCAACTCCATTGTAAATATTTTGATTCGGTCATCCTGGATCTTAGAAGGCCTCATACTCATTTAGATAACACATAAAAGAAAAATTCTCCTATAGTTGACCTAGAGAGTATTGTCTTCAAGAGAATTTAGAGAGAAAGGACTCCAAGAACTCCAGATCCTGTGCTTTTTCGCTCGAAAGCCTCAACTTCCAGCTCACAAAAAGAAGAAATATAGTATCTTGATACCTCATCTCAAGTTTTGGAGTTTTCAGAAGAGCACTTTCCTCCATCTAACCTTTACTTCACTTGGCCTATGTCTAAAGAATCCTCTATCAATTCTTATCTATTTACACGTCATACATTCCCAAACTTTGAAGACGTAAATGACATTCTCATAACTAGTCCATCTCAAACATTAACTGATGTCTCACAACAAATCTTACCGAGTGTCCTTCACCCAACCTTTTAGCCTGCCCCATGTAGTAAATTTTTTCCAACCTTCGTTGCAAAATATGGTTGTCCCTTGTTTTCTACTTAATCAATTTGCCCCAATCAAACTGCAGTATGCTTTGAATAGAATGCCCCAAGATTATGTTAAGCTCCTGCATAGACTCACTGGGGAATATGATATTTTAGCACAAAATCACATTAAGATCATTTGTGCATTTGCTAAAAACTTGAACGTAGAGCACTTCGATGTAGTCCTGAGATTATTTGTTCAATTCTTAGATGGGGAGGCTAGAAAATGGTTTAAGAATTTACCAAATGCCTCAATTAATACTTGGGAGGAATTGGAGAACACTTTCATGCAAAAATGGGGAGAGAAGAAGGACCATGGGTATTTTCTCACTGAGTTCAATGCAATAAAGAAAAGACATAATGAGGATATCCTAGAATTTATAAAATGATTTAAAAAGTTATACAACAACTTCTCTTATGAGATTAAACCTCTACAAGAAACAGCTAAGGTGGCCTTTGTTGGAGTGTTTGTGCTAGATTTTGGGTTTACCCTCAAAGAGAGGAAATCCTGCAACAATGGACCAGATCCAAACTCATGGTCTTGAGGTTGAGGCAAACTTTGCATTTGCAGGAAGGTGGAAAGGAAAGGGAGAAAATGGTGATAGGAGAAGGAGAAGAGAAAAGGCCAACCCTTCTCACTAAGCAAAAGAAGCTCAAGGGCAGAAGTTAGATGAAATGAATAAATTGATAAGGAACCTTTTAAATAAATTGGTGAAGATGGAGCTAGAAAACAAAAACCCTCCACGAAAAATTTAACAAGGGCCTAACAAAAATTTAATCTTCAATATAGGAGACCCCCTTTGCAATTTTTGCAAATAGAAAGGAAGGATCAACATGACCAAATTCAACCTCCTGTGTATTTAGAGGATGATCCTGAAGAAAATGTTGAAGATGTTATTGAAGTTCAGGAGAACCAAATCTCTTCTCTTCTAGAATAATAGAACGTGATAGGAGCACAGGAAGGAGAAGATGGTGATCAGAATGATCCCTTAGTTGAAGAGGAGATAGATGCCTATTGTAAACAATTTTTTGATTTCATGCAAGCTTAGTTGCATAGGAAGTATGATTTGAAAGATCAAAATGAAGAAACTAAGCAACCTGCTTCCCTAAAACTAGCAGATAAAGGGAAAAAAGCTATCAACCCTATTCCACCAACTAGGGAAGAAGTCTCCCTCTCCATTAATTCTGAGTATGAAATCCCAAATGCATAGCAAAAACAAGCGCAAACAAAGCCAATATATCAAGAAAGAAACCAACCAGTTGACTCAGTTAAAGCAGGAAAGGATCCTTTGGCCTTCAACTTGCAAAAAGAGTTAGAAAAGGTCAATATATTTATTTCTTTGACTGAATTGTTGAAACAACTCATTTATTAGATTTAACTATGAAAAATCAAATTAACTTTATATAAATCTTTCTTTCCATCCAGTGTATGAAGAACAAGATCTTGAAATCATGTTAAATAGATGAAAAGGAATTTAGATTTGACTAAATAAATAATATTTTAATATAAGAAAATAATTATTAAAATATAGATGTTAATATTAAATTAAGAAAAATAATCAATAAAAAAAAAAATTAATGAAATAAATATCTAAAAATATAAACATAAATAATATTTAAATCAATCCTAAATAATTAAAACAATTAATAAAATAAAAACCATATCTAAATCAAGCTTAAATAATCATAACAATTAATTCTAAAACTTAAAAATGAATAAAAATAATAAATAACCATTAATTCTACAAACTTGAAAATAATAATCTGAATTTGAATCCCAAGTTTGTATGAACATTACAACTATAGGACTATTATGCATGAGTCATAATAGTGTTATTTGTCTAAATACGGTTTTGCCTACTTAGAAATGACCGATCTTGAGAGATGTCGACACACTTCCTACCCGTGAGTGAAATCTCTTCGGCGAAAAACAGTCCTTAGATTGATGATGGAAAGTCAAGTGCCTCACTACGAGCGTCCAGGGAATTAGTTTGTCAACACATGCTAGATGAATCCGGAGAAAGAAAAACCTTGTGCACATCGGATACTTCGGACAAAAGGAATGACATGGAATAAAACAAAGCAATTAAGGGCCAAAAAAATACTCTCCACGTAATACCAACAAAGTCGAAGTCGATGAGTGTATGGTAAGATGAACCTAATGGGAGAAGCTAATCTTTTTTCGCAGATCTATGTTTAGACCTAAATCGAGGCCAGCTAACAGGAAGAGAAACCATACTTACCGAACATACTCAGAACTGTGAAAGAAACGACCAAAATGGATAGTTTTCGGGATATAGAGAGTGAATCAACGGTGAATTCTAGACCTGAAATTGGATTATGCAGAGGATGAAAATTAATGGCTATCATATTCTGGTATCTCAACTAGATAGTAGAGAGCACATCTCCAGGAAAGATTTACATTACTGTCGGTGATAACTACCTAGAAAGAAAATGTTGTGTGTAGGACTCAACAACGTTAGCGAGTTGATTTCGTTTCTCAGATTTCCACACCGTTTCTCTATGATCCGAACTTGCAATAATTTTTTGAAAATGATGGATGCCGGTTATGAAAATTTTACGCTTCCATTTCTTACAGGCTCTTGGACAAATGTGTCAGTTGGATCCATCGTCTTTCCTATAAATTAACTCACAACTTTCTTTCTCTCAAGCACTATATGAACGAAGACGAGGGTGCAGTAAACTCACCTACCACACTCCGTTGCTTGTAGTATACTTATACTACACTCTGCCGTGTATATCCTTACCACTGACCTATTGAAGAAAAGGATTGCTTATAGTACTAGTATATTTCACAATAGAAGCACCTAACCGTATATAGCAAATTCACGTTTCTTTTGCTTCAATATTGGTTGTTCCAATGACAAATCGATTTGCTTGAAAATGAATTACCTCAATTGACAAAGTCTGAGTCCCACAGGGCATAACATCGAACCCAAGCTTGCCATTTTTAACATTTCATGTGCGGCATATGATAAGCAAGTTCAGTCACAAAATAAACTCTCACACGCTAAAACCTCTGGAATTTGATATTGGAAGCGTTAGAGTTAACATTACGTCAGTACCTACTATTGATGCATTGCTAAATATGGTCACGGATGCTTATAAATTATCATGTGGTCTCTTGAATCTCTCATTGCGATCTGCAGAGGCTTTCGAATCCTTGCAAATTATCTGCTGCCTTGAATCTCTAATCGCGATCTACAAAGACTTTCCGAATCAGTTGGGCAATAATTAAGTGGGTTAACCAATGGATGTGAGATTTGGCGATTCAGGTAGGCCATTCGCAACCGAGCTCCCGGTAAATGAGTCACAGAGAATGCAGTGGACAAGACTTTCGCGATCGCAGCTAATCTCGTCAAATTGCTTCCCACTACCACCGTTCTTGCTTTCCAAATTCTGTCACCGATTTTGACCAACGGAGGCCACTGCCACAGCTTCAACAAATACTTGACCGGTTTTCTGTTGGGCGGCTGCGCGATTTCTTGCTTCATTGATTCGTTCACCGACAGTTACAAGGCAGACGACGGGACGTTATACTACGGGATCGCCACCAGAACCGGGATGTGGACGATCAACCCAGAGATCAACAAGACGGTGGATCTATCTTCCTACAAACTCACGTTTCTTGATTTCGTGCACGCGGTGCTATCGGTTCTGGTGTTTGCATCAGTTGCCCTCATGGATCCCAACGTTGTAGGCTGTTACTACGCCGATGCCCGAGAGGACCAGAAGCAGCTGGTCATAAGCCTTCCGATCGCAGTTGGGACTTTTTGCAGTATGGTCTTTGTTAAGTTTCCTTCAAAACGGCATGGAATTGGATATCCCGCTGCAGATTAACATGAACCTAACCTTATATAACCGCTTGTTATTATGTCAGTTTCATATTGCAAAATCTAATTAAAGCTCTATTGGATGTAGTTGTAATACTAGTTCCAAGTATGTCGGGCTCCATGTCCATAGATTTAGAGTGGATACTTGCTATTCATGGCTTTATCACGGATTCTTCTGTGGAATTTACGTGATGGAGCTGTTAAATAATGAATCGGTTGTAGCCATTCGGAAACGACCACTCCTTCGACCGACTCCATCACTTTATGTGCTGCTTTCGAGTTTAATATTTCACTCAATCTCATGAATGATGGCGGGGCACTCACGCATGCGCTGTAGCTAAGTTGCAAGTGTGTATAAACGTTTGGTATTCGTGGATTGGTTTTACAACAAAGTTATTAATCTAATCAGAACTATATTGAGCTCAGGGTTCGTTTTCATTATATTGAGTTTTAATCATGATTTTTATTTCAATGGTTGAAGTATGGAAGTTTTTTAAATGTTAATTTTTTGGAATTTTTTTAAATGTTAATTATTTTATTTCAGGTTGAGTTTGAAAAGTGTTGTTTTAACATTAAATAAACATATTTTTCATACTTAATTTTTTATTTTTATTTTTTTCTTTTATGTATGAAGTATGGAAGTTTTTTAAATGTTAATTATTTTATTTCATGTTGAGTTTGAAAAGTATTGTTTTAACGTTAATCTAAATTATTTTTTTTTAGCATGTGGATTATTTTATGATGATTTTGAAAAGCTTTGCTGCAACATTAATTTTTTTTTGAGCATATTTTTGACACTTTCAATTTTCTTATGTCTTAAATACTTTTTTTTAAATGTTTGATTATTCAACCATTTTTCAAGCTATTTTCTATTCCTTCTTTTTTCTTTTCCTCAAATGTTGGTTTTAAAGTATTTTTGCTTTTCTTCTCAATGCAATATATTTTCATTTAAAAAAACAGATTACATCATAAAACCATAACCATCAAGATTACAATCTTTCACTTCATACTGGATGATTCAAGGTTTTTATTTTTTTCCCTTTGGCTTATTCACATCAATCCATCCTTCAATGTTTTTTGTAACAGCTAAAGATATACCCATTTCCTCATTGTTTTGATAAAGCTCCATAGCTACTCTTAAACCAATGTCACTATTTCTTTTTCACTATCTGAATTGTCTCACTCATGAGAGCACTTTTGGCTACAGATAGCTGACACAATTAACATTGATGTTATTTCATTATCCTTCATTATGTGATTCTCTTCTATGGACGCTACAACTCGGGGGAAAAACTCGATCTAGAGAGGCGAAGTTTTCCTAGGGTGGATTGTTTTGTTGACAATTATCCTTCTTCTAACTGGGAGAGTTGATAGAATTAGCTGAAGGCTTGTGTAACGTCCTTAGGAAGTGCGATGCATTTGGGCGCCGGTCGAACCGGGTGCTCGCACGGGTAGGTGACAAGTTGGAGCGCACGACGGTTGTGCGATGGAGGTGCGATGAAACTTGCAACAATACACATGCAATAATGAATGTGCGATGACATTTATACCCGGTTTGAGCATGGAGCGATGCACTTGAAGGCCGACAACAATGGAGGGCGGGCCTACTCAAGTGTTGGGCGCTTAAACGTGGTTAAGGGTTGTGCGCACAAAGGTTGGGTGGTCGGTTGGGCAAGCCCCACCCACACATTGCGATGGCTATATATGAGTGCGTTTTGGAGAGCATTCGTTCATCAATCATTCGATCAACACTTCGCACAAGAGGTAGTGCACAGTTCTAGTGCGCAGATAGACAAGGAGGAAGAGCACATATCTCATGTGCTAAGTCTTGCTTTAGCCGCACGGTTGGAACGCACTTGGAGTTGGGTGAAGGTGTTGGGCAAGGTGCGCCCATTGGTCGGTTGAGGCATGCACGGTGAACGTGTAGCGCCCGTTGGTGCCAAGTCTTGGCATGGGTGTCTTGGTGGCTCGGGTGAGCGCCCACCCATCGTGCAAGTGTGCACAAAGGTGAACGAAGGTAGGCAACCGAGTTTGCCTTGATTGTAAAATTGGCTAAGTATGAAACTTGGACTTCCAAGTATACTTGTATAAGCTTGTAATATTGAAGGTTATATAATACATATATTTCGGGCAGACTCATTGTTCAGGGAGTTGCCCCTCCCTTTATACTGTGCAATTGTGTTCTCGTTTATAATTTCTATTGATAATGAATGTGTATGGGTGTTCATTTGTATAAAGGATAACATAATAATACTTGGTTGCGAAATACAAACTAAGTAGTAGTAAGTGGTTAGGCGTAGTCCACGAACATAAGTATTGGTGAAAAGAAAGTGTTCAGTGGTGTTGCAACTCGCTAAGAGCGGTTGAAAGACTACCGCCGGCTTGGGGGCGTGACACTTTGGGTTGTTATCCATGACTAGATTTCTTCAACAATTGCAATCGAAATGCCTCTTTAAAACAAGGATATACATTATGAAGGCAACCAGGCTGGTGGCACTTTCTACACCTGAATGTTGTATTTTTGTAATCCAATGGTTGGGTATAATCCTTACCCTCACAGTTGAGGATGATTTTGTCTAGTAAACCTTCATTGAGGTCCACTTCGATATAGATGTTGACAAAAGTGATGATCCCTTTTCCCAATCTTCTACTATTCACTTTGATGAATCAACCTATTGAATCTCCAATATCTTCTAGGATCTCTAGCCATATCCATTAGATGGGTAGGTTTGAAATTCTAACCCACACGGGAAAAAACATAAATCTCATGGTAAGTGGGTTGAACTCCAGAAACCATGGTTGGATTAAATGACCAACTTTGCCCCAAAACAGGGCTCCTCGTCAAAACCTTGTCTCAATCTTCAATATTTTTAAGTAAAACCACAAAATAACAATCCGAACAATATCACAACTCTATGTTCTGGGACCAGTTCAGGTGAATCCACTCCAAGAGCATAGATGCCAATAGACAAAATCCATTGAAGCAACATATAATTTCTTGATGTTTATACCCTGCCACTCTTAGCTTGACGATAGAATCATTCACCTCTAGTGATGTGGTTTCCAAAGAATGTTCCAGCACAAAAGCCTCACTTGAAAGATCCTTAGGTGGTTGTGAGTTAGGGAAAGGATATAAGGCATCCTTGAAATACCTAGACTTTATAACCAAGGATGCCACATTTCCCTTGGAACATCATTTCAAGCCTACAATTATAGAGATGGTGGCATCCCTTTTCATGCCATAGTCTCCAAGAACTTCTTTCATCCTTAGTTGTCTCCCTTCATAGGGGAGTGTCATCTCCCCCACAAGGATTCCTCTCCACAATTGAATTTTGTCATCTAACATAAGTTTAACATCCACTGCTTAGACCAGGAAGCAAAGAGTCTTTTCTGACATTGACCTAACAAAAATTGGAAAATTTTGGAGATCTAATTCCCCAGCACTTGGTATGATACTTTTGCTAAACACTTTGCATTCTTCACAATAACCCTGGTGAATATATCTTTCTATCATTTCAACAATCAATTTGCTAACACCCTTACCATTCTCTTTTTCTAGCTCAAAAAATATCCCCACATCCATGATGGAGGCACAAACCTAGTACCCATGAAATGAAGGCCATTTCTCCATCCCTAGAGCAAAGAGACTGGCATTGCCCAAAATGATTAAAACCCTAGCTATGCCACTTCTAATGGCCTTTAATAACCCATCTTTAACATTAGTGGAAGTTTTGAAGCACTCATACAACAACTTCTTGGTCATAGGCAGGATGAACGCCCAAACTGAATGGAAAGACACCTATTGAAATCATAACCCAGTGATGAGGTTGCTTTTCTATGACAAAATGGCATACAAATTAGAAATGGTCAAATCTTCCTGCATCCGTTGGCAAGGGCGAGTATGCGCTTCGAAATTAAAACCTTATGTCTTCATCCATTGCGAATGAAAGAGTCATGTGGCGACAATATTTGAGATTGCAAAAACTAAAAACGCTAGTGTGCCTCCAAGTCTCTATCTCAGTATCGAATCCTCGTGTTTCCTTGCAATATTTTTTTAATAAATTTTTCCATTTTTTACAAAGTTAAAAGAAAAAACAATAAATTAATATTTTGAAGTTAAAGTTTCCTATATATCTATGTATTGTTAATCGATACTTCAATCTACATAAAATAATGGTCAGATACCAATCAAATTTAAAAAATACATAAAATAATTATCACATAAAAATAAAATTGAAAATTACATGTTTCTAGACTTTTTGGCTAAGAGTGACATGACAAGAATTTTTAAAGAAGAAATTAAAAAATAACAAATTTCCTAAAATATTTAAATTTTTTATGTTTAATGATTATAATATTTGAAGTTATTTTTCCAAAAAATAATGATTTATATAAATTTTAATGTAAAAAAATTTAAAAAAAAAATTAAAAAAATTAAAAACAACTTTAACCCAAGAAAGAAAGTAGAAAGAAAGAATCAAAACAACCAATTAAAAATAAATTATTAAAATATAAAACAAAAAATATCAAAATCATTTAAAACAAAAATTTGGAAAAAAATATATATGTTTAAAATTTGAAAAAATTAAATAAAATATTATAAAATTATAAACGGGTTAACATAAATAAATAAATAAAAACACAAACATAAACTAAAAAGTTTAAAAATAATAATAACAAAAATCATAAACTAATTCAAAGTATATATATATAGATAGATATTATTGTAAAAAAAATATTATTGTAAAAAAAATATTCTACGGTAGTCGTCTCCTCGAATTGATCTCACCTTAAGCGCACATAGTTATGCATTAAGGATGGGGATAATTCTGAGAATCGATTCCAATCGACCTTTACAAGGTGGTTAGAGCGGACCTGTTGTCAACGACCCTTTGGCAACAAATAGGTAATGAGCTGATGCACGCCATTGACACTACGCACGCAACATAATTAATTTAATTTAATGTTCTATTCATTTAAAAGGAAACAAATAAAGTTTCAATATAATTTTTTAATTTTTAATGTTAATTATTGTTTTTAATAGTTTCTAATTTATTTTTATAATTTTATTTATATATTTTTAATTTGATTTTTAATTTATTTAATTACTCTTATCTTTATTTATTTATTTATATTTTACTTTTTATTTTAAACTGGATTTATTTATAAATATTTTTTAATTAATTTCATATTTTTTTTCACTATTTTTTTTAATTAATTTCATATTTTTTTTCACTAGATAAAATTTTGCTTTTCATTCATTTATTTTTATTTTTAATATAAATTTATTGGTTGTCTTTTTATTTTATTTTATTTTTGTTATGTTAAATCTTTTTACTTTAATGGTTATTTTGATTCATTTATTTTTATTTTTAATATAAATTTATTGATTGTTTTTTTATTTTATTTTTGTTATCTTAAATCTTTTTACTTTAATGGGTTTTTTTTTTTAATGTTTGAATATATATATATATATTTATTTTTGGGCATCTTAATTTTTCTATGTATATTTTTAAATTTTTTGGATGGTTTTATTTTTTAATTTTTATTTAGTTATTCATTTATTTATTTTTTTACTGTTTTTTTTCTATAGGCGTTGTGGCAATATTTGAGTAGCAATTTAACCCCACTATGTGTGAATGTGATAGTTGATTTTTAAGTTTTCATTATAATGTATCAAGTCTGCCATCAATGTGTGTCAATTTAATGGTTTATTTTTAAGTTTCTATTGCAATGAGTTACGTCCATCCCCATTGCATGTCAATTTTTGAGTAGCAATTTAACCCCACTATGTGTGAATGTGATAGTTGATTTTTAAGTTTTCATTACAATGGATCAAGTCTGCCACCATTGTGTGTCAATTTAATGGTTTATTTTTAAGTTTCTATTGCAACGAGTGTCACATTCCCAACCCATATATTAAACATAAAAAAAAAAATTATGGTAAAGCTACAACACCATTGTCGTTATAGCTCTTGGTATTAAATTACATTCGCGGCTGATGCTCTTTATATATGTTATAATATTTAAACCATATGTATTGCCCCTCTCCATATGTGAAACCCATATCGCATAGTCTAAGTGTTGTGGCATTGGGCATATCGAGAAAGTTCTGACTGCCAGTGCAGTGGACATATGGACACGGCAATAAATTTCGCCGGCCTGATCACGTGAAGGGGTGTGTGGTTCAAGGTGAAGAACTCCCGCTTGTTTTCTTTCGTGTTGCCGCCTCAACCGATGGTAGGGATGCTCTGGGTTGAATCGGAGGGTGGAGATGCCCCCTTGACTCCTCTTCTGTAAGTGATGCTATATAAGACTACCCCTTCCCGACTCTTCGGGCTTTCCTGCATAACTCAGCGATTCTGCGGCTCTCTGCTCCACCCCGCCAGAGTTGGTGGGATTGTTCAACGATTTTGCGCCGAGTGAACTCCTACCCTCTCCGCCAGCGCGCATCCTCTTCGCCGAGCTTCCGTCCTGTATTATAAATTTCCTAAATGACCTGGTGAGTGTTACAGTCGCCTGTAAATGGATTTAGTTCCTTAGAGTTTATCGTTTTTTTTTTTTTGATTCTTTGGTTTTTCTTCTTAAGAAAACAGGACTAACGATTTCCTCTGCCATTTTATTGCTTAATGTAGATATCCGCCTCTGAGATTGACTCGACAAGGAGGTCTTCCTCAGGGTTATCACATGCCGACCACTACTACAAGTACGACCCTTCGGCTCTCCGCTTGTTGTATGTGTTTTAATCCGGTTAAGTGTGCCTTCGTTTTGATCATCCATTTGTCGGCAGAGGGTTACCCCTGCGCCTGATCGAAGCCCCAACCTTACTCTTCCATGGTTGGACGCAGATGGCGACGAGAGGTTCTACATTGTCCTGCTCCAATTTGTCTTGGTTTCGTGATATGGGTTCTGAAGTAACCCTAACGCTTCCAACGGTTCTGGGTTGGAAAGCTTTCAGTTTATGAGACTGTAGTTCCATCTCTGATGTATTGTAGTTAAAACTGTATATTGTATTTAATCTTTGAAATAAACTTCACACGTGACTCTTCTGGTTATATATGTTGGGTTTCTAGGCCCATTTGTTATGGAACAGGACTGTTATAGCCTTGCGGCCGTTTCTATTTGACTTATATTCTATGTTTATATTCTCATATCAATTGCGAGTATCTTACTCTGTTTTAAAAGGGTTTATATGGATGGTGTAGTTCGAACGCTGCCAGATTTGCAATGTAGATCTCCGTTCTGGAATGTAATAATTGTTCTTCTGGTGTTAAGATAAGGGTTTACCTATGTTCTGAATCGCTTGTTTAATAGGTCTTTTGTGACATGCTTGTAAGCGTTTACGCATGCATCTCGGTATAATAGATGTTTTGGTCGTCTCGACCTTGTGCCTTCTGTATGCAAGAGAATGATTGGTCTTTTATGTTTCTACCAGCAAGTCTCGGTCTCCTAACTTGGTAAATACGTATATACAGTTTTACTGCAACTCGCTATATATATGCTTCACTGTAAATCGTTTATATATATATATATATATATATATATATATATATATATATCACGGCACTCGTTATTTTATGTCACTGTTTCTTTTAAAGAGATGGCTTTTGTGTATCATTTTCGCTTTAAAGGAGTTAGTTCCTTGTAACAGTTTAGTGGTTGTTCGATTCTCTTTTAAATGACTTGAAAGATAACTCGTTAAGCTTCGATTCCTGCTCTTGAGTTTTTGTTTGGTTTTCCAGGTGTGCAGTCCCATTTGCAGGTGTACTTCACCCATTCGGGTATTCGCCATGCATATAATGAATGCGGCACTCATTCCATACTGTGGGAGCTTACCCGACTCTGAGGGTTAAGTTTTATTCTTTTTCTTGACCTCTCTTATTTCTTGAGCTCGGTACAGTTCTCAGAAAGATACTATTTTTGTGTTATAAGTTTGGGTCATGGTTATTGTCGTCATTCCACTTCGCTAATCTAGTGTTGGTAACCTCTCTTAATATCGACAAACCCTCCTTTCTTAAAAACTACCCATGATAGGTGGTTTTCTACCATCCCGTTCACAATCGGGGTTTTAACCTTAACTCTGTTTTCTGAATGCGTTACTAATCGTGGCTGTTACCTCTACAGCCAGGTTTTCTGTCCCGCAATGTTCTTACTTTTTCTGTTCCGAGTACTAGTGTTACAGTTTATTATACCCAGACCACAGTCATTGCAGACCTCTTAGTACAGCAATAATAACATTTGCATTTTCAGAGAAACAATGTCCTATATAACATAGATAACTTCAGATGCTTAAGGTTTAGTGTACTTACCTGGTTACCACCAGTACTTTAATCTCTTAGTAAATCATTTGCAGATTCTATGCATAGCTTGTTTAACCGCCCATCCATGAGACCTGTCCTCCGGGACCAGGGTCTCCCCCCAAGCTTCCTCTTGCCGGATCTCTATCCACAGCAAGGCTGCACTTTTGTGCTCGACTATCTGATCCTTACCAGACTTAGTCTATTCGGGTTTTCTTTTTCCCTCTTTTTTTTCTCTCTGCCTGTCTCTACAGCCCAGAGTTTTGCCAACCCCTCCCCTTTTCCCAGGAGACCCTTCCAGTTAGGGAAGGTGGTTATTTCAGTTTTGATAACTGACTTTCTTTTTCCAAATCCCTCCCGGGAGTTGCCAATACTATCATAAGTATTTTCTTTATTGGAATAGTTATTCTTTTAGTGCACATGTAAAATAGCAAGAAATACTACTAAGGTTTTTTTTTTTTTTAAAAACAAACAACCTTCCATCGTTAACTTAATTTTGTCTTTTACCGCAGTAAGATTTAAATATTTACACTTTTCCGGGGGTCATCACATCTCCCCCGCTTGAGATTGGACATCGTCTCGATGTCTGATGTTCTCAAACAGCCTTGGATACGCTTGCTTAAGAAATTCTTCATCTTCCCAAGTGGCCTCGTCAGGCCTATAGTGCTGCCACTGCACTTTAACTTGGGTAATAACTCGCTTCCGCAGCTGTACTTCTCTCCGGTCGAGAATGCTCAGCGGCTCGACCAGGACCTCTCCTTCCGGTTCGACCTGCAACCATCAACAGTACCAGTCATTTACCTTCAAAACACATTTCCAACTAGCAAATCTGAAATCAGTTCTTACCCTTATGTCTTGCCATTTGATCACATGCTTAGGGTCGTAAATGTTTTTTTTAAGCACGGAAACATGGAAGACATTATGAATTCTAATGTGGCTTGGCAGGGCGAGCAGGTAGGCTACCGGCCCGACTCTTGCCAAGACTTGGAACGGTCCAAAATAACGGGGTGCAAGTTTGGCGCAACTGCTCCACTGCAGGGTGCTTTTCCTGGCTTGAATTCTTACATAAACATGGTCGCCGACCTGGTACTATTTAAACCTTCTTTTCCGATCTGCGAAGCTCTTTTGGCGGTCTTGGGCAACCTTTAAATTAGTCCGCACTCTTTTTACCATGTCCTCCATTTCTTTGAGCATTTCTGGCCCCAATCTCAATTTGTCCTCTGGCCCACTCCAACTTGAGGGTGTACGGCACTTCCGTCCATACAAGACCTCAAAGGGAGTCATTTTCAATGATGTGTGATATCCATTGTTATAAGCGAATTCAACCAAATGTAAATATTCTTCCCATTGAGTCGGTTTCTGCATCACGCATGCTCTCAACATGTCTTCCACTATTTGGTTCACTCGTTCAGTCTGCCCATCGGTCTGGGGATGATAGGCTGTACTGAAATTCAGCTGTGTACCCAGTTCGGTAAATAATGCTTTCCAAAATGTTGATGTGAATTTTACATCTCGATCGAAAATTATTGTCTTCGGAAGCCCATGCAGTTTGAACACATTCTGCATAAAAATATGTGCAATTTGCACAGCTCTATGGGTAGATTGCACTGGTATAAAGTGCGATGCCTTACTTAATTTTTCTACTACGACCATGATAGAATCATTGTGCTTCTTTGTCCTAGGCAGCCCGGTTATGAAATCCATGGATATGATTTCCCATTTCCATTCAGGAATGGGCATAGGTTGTAATAACCCTGCCGGGTGTAAATGTTCTGCTTTGATCTGCTGACACTCCAAACACCGCGCTAAATATTCAGCTACATTCTTTTTCATTCCAGGCCAATAGTATTCTTTCCGAAGTGCAGTAAGCATCTTCTGGTATCCGGGATGACCTGCGTAGTGGCTGATATGAAACTCATCCAAAACCAGATTTTTAAGACTGTCTTCATTAGGTATATACAACCTCTTTTTATAGAGCAGTATCCCATCCTCACCTATCTCATACCCCTGCTGATTTTCTTCGCTGGAAAGTTGTAACTGCTGTTTTATTTGCTGGTATTCAACATCTTGATCTGCGGCTGTTTTTATCATTTCTTGCAAGGGATCCCTCCATTTCTGGGACGAAATTTCGTATAAACATTGCACCTTCCGACTCAGTGCGTCAGCCACGCGGTTTTCCTTTCCCTTCAAATGCTTAATATCAAATTCAAATCCACTTAAGAAGTCTGCCCAACGAGCTTGCCTTGAATTCAGGGTGGGCTGACTGAAGTAGTTTGTCAAACTGTGATGATCTGTTAACAACAAAAATTTTCTTCCCAGAAGGTAATGCTGCCACATTTTCAGTGCATGTATGACAACTGCTAATTCTAAATCGTAGGCAGAATATTTCTGCTCACGCTCCTTTAACTTTCTTGATTCATAGGTGATCACTTTCCCCTCCTGCATTAACACACCACCCACGCCTTCTCGGCTTGCATCGGTACATACCACGTAATCCTTATTAGGATCTGCTATACTCAAAATGGGAGCAGAGGTGAGCAAACATTTAAGTTGCTCAAAGCTTTGCTAACATTCTGAAGTCCATTTGAAAGCCCTTCCTTTCTTTTGTAAGGAGGTAATAGGATAGGCTACTCTTGAGAAGCCCTCCACAAATCTTCTATAATAACCGGCCAATCCCATGAAAGACCTGATATCTACCACATCCTTAGGTACGGGCCATTCCATTATGGTCCTTATTTTTTCAGGATCTACTGCAATCCCTTCCTTTATGATTACATGACCTAAGTACTGTATTTCCTCTTTGAAGAAATCACACTTTCTGAATTTAGCATACAGTTGGTGCTCTCGTAGAGTTTGCAGTACCGACCTAAGATGTTCCTCATGCTCCTCCTTAGTACGGGAGTAAATCAGAATATCATCGCTAAATATCAGTACAAATTTATCCAGAAATTTATGGAATACACTATTCATTAAACACATGAAAGTGGCAGGTGCATTAGTCAGTCCGAAAGGTAGCACTACAAACTCGTAGTGTCCATATCGTGTTCTGAAAGTTGTTTTTGCAATGTCCTCCTCCTTGATTATAATCTGATGGTAACCTGATCGCAAGTCGATCTTAGAAAACACTGTGGCACCCTTGACTTGATCAAAAAGTTCATCAATCCGAGGTAGGGGATATTTTTTTTTTATCGTGAGCTTGTTTAACTGTCGGTAATCTATACACATTCGAAGGGTTCCATCTTTCTTCCTGACAAATAACACCGGAGCCCCCCATGGAGATACACTGGGTCGGATATAATTTTTGTCTAGTAATTCCTGTAGTTGCATCTTTAACTCAGTCAACTCGGGTACACTCATTCTGTAAGGTGCCCGCGATACTGGTGCTGCCCATGGAACCAATTCGATAGTGAAGTCTATATCCCTTTTTGGGGGTAGCCCAAGTATCTCTTCTGGAAATACATCTGCAAATTCCTTTATCACCGGAAGGTTGTCCAGTGTAACCGTTTTATCCTTGGTTTCTGCATATCCTACCTGAATGGCATAAATCTGGCATCCTCTTCTGATACACTTAGCTAGCTGTGATGCAGTGATTGGCCAGACCTGCACGGGTCATTTTATCCCTTGCATCACCTGTTCCCTTCCATGGTCATCTTTGTAGCAAATGGTTTTCGTCTTGCAGTTTACTAATGCCCAGTGGTTCTCCAACCAGTCCTTGCCAATCGGAACATCGTATGAGCCAAGTGGAAGCACATTTAGTTCTGCTACCACTGGTTGTCCCGCTAATGTTAGAGGACAGCTATTAATCTTTGCCAACACTCGTCTTTTAGCCCCTGTAGCTAGCTGTACCAGCCATGAATTCTTGAATTTTTCAGGTTGTAGCTTACATTGTTCTACTATTTTTGGGCTGATATAACTTAAAGTAGCTCCTGGATCAATTAGAACAGTTATAGAAAGGTCTGAAATTTTACCTTCAAATTCCACCATGGTGGGCTGCTATTCCGCCTAACGGTCGCCCAGAGCTGCGTTAATCCTAGGCACGCTGCATCCCACATCACCAACGGTTGATGCCTCGTGAATCTGGGATATTTGATCGGTTCCCTTCCGTTGCGGGCAGTTTTTGACGTAGTGCGGTCCTCCACAACCCCAGCACTGTACTGGAGGTCTGGTTATTCCTTCGCTTTCCAGCTTGACAGGCTGTTCGCTCATTCTGGATCCGTCGGTTGTCTTGGACCTGAACGATCCTCTTGGTACATTCCGGATGCTCTGCCCTTTACTTCCACCCTTAACTCAACCGCTGCGACTTCCTTTACTGTTTCCAACACTTTTATTACTCATTTTCTCATTCCATTTCCTATTTGAAGCGTCCCCTTTCTGTTTGTTCTGTTGATAACAGATTCTGGCCTTGCGAATCGCTTCATCCATCGTCCTGGGATTGTCAAACTCAATCCTTTCTCGTATATACATGGGTAAACTACTAACAAATCTTTGCACCTTGGCTTTTTCTTCCTTAAGGTAAGGCACATAACGAAGCAGGGAGGTGAAACGATTAATAAACTCGTCCATAGTCTACTGTCCCAGCCGCAAATCATGGAATTCCTTTGCCTTCTCATCATAAAAGCACTCGGTCAAATATCTTTCTTTGAAGTATTTCTGAAACTTTTCCCATGTGATGGTTCGTTCGCTTACCCCCTTAACGATTTTGACCTCCTCCCACCACAGAGTTGCTTTCCCTTGTAATTGAAAGATGGCTAATCGTGCCTTCAGGTTATGGTCGTATTCATACAGCTAGAAATATTTGTTCATGTTAATTAGCCATACTTCTGTTGCTTCCTCTTGTTCCCCATCAAAGTGTGGGGGCTTAATCTTTCGAAATTCTCCCTGTAGCTCCACTCTTTGATGTTTTGAGGTCTACTGTTCAGATGAATTATCAGATTCATCCTCTCTTTCTTCTGATTTTTCAGGTTCTGCTTGGTAATGTTGCTCCTCCGTCATTCTCTGTTGTTCAGCACTGGGATTGACTAATGGCTGGTTCTACTTTTCAGACAAACTTTTTAAGATTCTTTCTTGCTCCATAGTCAATCGTGCATTATCCTCTCGCAACCGAGCCATCTCATTTTTTAGTTCTTGAACTGTTTCTAATATGGGTAAATTTGTGCTCCGTGTCTCTTCGCCAAGCTGTACCCACAGCTCTAGATTACTCCTAGGATTTGTTGCAGGTTCCTGGCCTGCTATGGTTCTGTGCGGAGCACTGCTAGCTCTCTGCATAATTACTGCCACTTGTCTAGCGTCTCACTGTTGTTCTTTTCTTTTTCTTTTTGCCTAAAATAGAGTCAGTAAATATTCAACACTATTAGTTATTTGTACATCTTAGTAACCAAAAGGGAAGAAAGAAAAAGAACAAATCACTGTGTTTCCTTCCATAATTTAACATGTTAAAGCTCGTCCCAGAGGTCACAGTATGAAAACCTCCGCTCTGATACCAATTTTCACGTTCCCAACCCATAAATTAAACATAATTTTTTTTTTTTTTATGGTAAAGGTACAACACCATTGTCGTTATAGCTCTTGGTATTAAATTACATTCGCGGCTGATGTTGTTTATATATGTTATAATATTTAAACCATATGTATTGCCCCTCTCCATATGTGAAACCCATATCGCATAGTCTAAGTGCTGTGGCATTGGGCATATCGAGAAAGCTCTGACTGCCAGCTTCGCTGGCACCATCCGCAGTGGACATATGGACACGGCAATAAATTTCGCCGGCCTGATCACGTGAAGGGGTGTGTGGTTCAAGGTGAAGAACTCCCGCTTGTTTTCTTTCGTGTTGCCGCCTCAACCTACGGTAGGGATGCTCTGGGTTGAATCGGAGGGTGGAGATGCCCCCTCGACTCCTCTTCTGTAAGTGATGCTATATAAGACTACCCCTTCCCGACTCTTCGGGCTTTCCGGCATAACTCAGCGATTCTGCGGCTCTCTGCTCCACCCCGCCACAGTTGGTGGGATTGTTTGACGATTTTGCGCCGAGTGAACTCCTACCCTCTCCGCCAGCGCGCATCCTCATCGCTGAGCTTCCATCCTGTATTATAAATTTCCTAAATGACCTGGTGAGTGTTACAGTCGCCTGTAAATGGATTTAGTTCCTTGGAGTTTATCGTTTTTTTTTTTATTCTTTGGTTTTTCTTCTTAAGAAAATAGGACTAACGATTTCCTCTGCCATTTTATTGCTTAATGTAGATATCCGCCTCTGAGATTGACTCGGCGAGGAGGTCTTCCTCAGGGTTATCACATGCCGACAACTACTACAGGTACGACCCTTCGGCTCTCCGCTTGTTGTATGTGTTTTAATCCGGTTAAGTGTGCCTTCGTTTTGATCATCCATCTGTCGGCAGAGGGTTACCCCTGCGCCTGATCGAAGCCCCAACCTTACTCTTACATGGTTGGACGCAGATGGCGACGAGAGGTTCTACAATGTCCTGCTCCAATTTGTCTTGGTTTCATGATATGGGTTCTGAAGTAACCCTAACGCTTCCAACGGTTCTGGGTTGGAAAGCTTTCAGTTTATGAGACTGTAGTTCCATCTCTGATGTATTGTAGTTAAGACTGTATATTGTATTTAATCTTTGAATTAAACTTCACACGTGACTCTTCTGGTTATATATGTTGGGTTTCTAGGCCCATTTGTTCTGGAACAGGACCGTTATAGCCTTGCGGCCGTTTCTATTTGACTTATATTCTATGTTTATATTCTCATATCAATTGCGAGTATCTTACTCTGTTTTAAAAGGGTTTATATGGATGTTGTAGTTCGAACGCTGCCAGATTTGCAATGTAGATCTCCGTTCTGGAATGTAATAACTGTTCTTCTGGTGTTAAGATAAGGGTTTACCTATGTTCTGAATCGCTTGTTTAATAGGTCTTTTGTGACATGCCTGTAAGTGTTTACGCATGCATCTCGGTATAATAGATGTTTTGGTCGTCTCGACCTTGTGCCTTCTGTATGCAAGAGAATGATTGGTCCTTTATGTTTCTACCAGCAAGTCTGGATGTTAAATCGGTCTCCTAACTTGGTAAATACATATATACATTTCACTGCAACTCGTTATATATATGCTTCACTGTAAATCGTTTAATATATATCACGGCACTCGTTATTTTATGTCACTGTTTCTTTTAAAGAGATGGCTTTTGTGTATCAGTTTCGCTTTAAAGGAGTTAGTTCCTTGTAACAATTTAGTGGTTGTTCGGTTCTCTTTTAAATGACTTGAAAGATAACTCGTTAAGCTTCGATTCCTGCTCTTGAGTTTTTGCTTGGTTTTCCGGGTGTGCGGTCCCATTTGCAGGTGTACTTCACCCATTCGGGTATTCGCCATGCATATAATGAATGCGGCGCTCATTCCATACTGCGGGAGCTTACCCGGCTCTGAGGGTTAATTTTTATTCTTTTTCTTGACCTCTCTTATTTCCTGAGCTCGGTACAGTTCTCGGAAGGATACTATTTTTGTGTTATAAGTTTGGGTCATGGTTATTGTCGTCATTCCACTTCGCTAATCTAGTGTTGGTAACCTCTCTTAATATCGACAAACCCTCCTTTCTTAAAAACTACCCATGATAGGTGGTTTTCTACCATCCTGTTCACAGTCGGGGTTTTAACCTTAACTCTGTTTTCTGAATGCGTTACTAATCGTGGCCGTTACCTATACAGCCAGGTTTTCTGTCCCGCATTGTTCTTACTTTTTCTGTTCCGAGTACTAGTGTTACAGTTTATTGTACTGAGACCATAGTCATTGCAGACCTCTTAGTACAGCAATAATAACATTTGCATTTTCAGAGAAACAATGTCCTGTATAACACAGATAACTTCAGATGCTTAAGGTTTAGTGTACTTACTTGGTTACCGCCAGTACTTTAATCTCTTAGTAAATCATTTGCAGATTCTATGCATAGCTTGTTTAACCGCCCATCCATGAGACCTGTCCTCCGGGACCAGGGTCTCCCCCCAAGCTTCCTCTCGCTGGATCTCTATCCACAGCAAGGCTGCACTTTTGTGCTCGACTATCTGATCCTTACCAGACTTAGTCTATTTGGGTTTTCTTTTTCCCTCTTTTTTTTCTCTCTCTGCTTGTCTCTACAGACTAGAGTTTTGCCAACCCCTCCCCTTTTCCCTGGAGACCCTTCCAGTTAGGGAAGGTGGTTATTTCAGTTTTGATAACTGACTTTCTTTTTCCAAATCCCTCCTGAGAGTTGCCAATACTATCATAAGTATTTTCTTTATTGGAATAGTTATTCTTTTAGTGCACATGTAAAATAGCAAGAAATACTACTAAGGTTTTTTTTTTTTAAAAAAACAAACAATCTTCCATCGTTAACTTAATTCTGTCTTTTACCGCAGTAAGATTTAAATATTTACACTTTTCCCGGGGTCATCACAACAAGTCAGGTCCATCCCATTGCATGTCAATTTTATGGTATTCTTTTAGTTGTAGTTGGAATGTTAGGATGAAAATTTGATGTTTTTTACTCATGATATTTAATTTTAATCCAGTGGCTCAAAAACATTGAAATTTTAAGTTTTTCGAAAGTTGTGATATTTATCTTTAATGCCATGGATAGAAAAATGTAGAAATTTTAAGGTTTTCAGTAGTCATGATATATTATGTTTTACACTGTCATCGAAATTATTGAAATTTTAAGGTTTTTAGAAGTTAGGATATTTTATTTTAATGCCATGGCTAAAAAATGTTGGAATTTTAACCAAAACATATTGTTCATGTAGCATCAACAATTTTCGATTTCGGGGATTTCGGGGTGTTTTTTCATGCTTATTGCATAATTTTTTTTGTTTTTAATGCGATTGTTTTGAAAAATGGAATTTTAATGCAAAAAGAAAAAGAAAAAAAATGGTGTTGATGCAACATGAACACTTTTAGTTTTAGAGGTGTTTTTTTCATGTTTATTGCACAAAAAATTAGTTTTTAGTGTTGCTGCTAAAAAATATTGAAATTTCAACCTTAAAATAAATAAATAAATATTTATGTAATATGAACGTTTTTCATTTTCTAGGTATTTTTTCATATTTTTAGAATACTTTCATAAAATAATATTAAAAACAATTAACACGGAAGCTATGGGTCTCACTTATTTAGCTTTAAAATGAAAACATAAATAAAATAAGGAAGTGTGAATATGTTTTTGTCTTAAATATAAAGTTTTGTCCTAAAATGTTTGTCTCAAACTATTTTTGTCTTAAATTTTATATTTAAAATAATTCAATTGATATTAAATTTTAATGTAAAATAACTAAAATAAAATGTAACATTTTAAAACAAAAGATTTCGAAACGCGTGGATGAACCATACTAGTTGGTTCGAAAAGCCTCGACAAATGACAAATCTTGTGATTTACGCTCAAAAATCTCTTATAAACCTGATATGGATCACAGAAGCCTCAATTCAATAACAAAAAATTTCTTTTTGTCAACAAAAATGTCATAAAAATAACCGTAGTATAGTAGTGATACCAACACAGTGGAATACCCTCTCACTGTCTCGGCTCTTCAACCACGATGACAGATTGATGAGATTCTGGTTAGACGATTCCAATACAATCAGACTTTTCAGAACATGCAACCGTGTGAGGCCACACGGCATGCCAAATCACAAAAAACAGACAGTTGTACAAGTTGCCAAACAAAATTCCTGGAGGAGGCCACACGTCACTCCAAATCACAAAAACAGATCTGCGCACACTTCACCGTCACGTCGCGACTCTTCATTGTCTCCACGCCTAACCACAATGAAGATTAGTTACATTAATTGAAAATGTTAGCACTAGTAATTAAGCGGAGTTCTGGTGTAAAACGGCAACTCCTATTTCCAACCCCATAGCCTCATTAATGCGGGGCTACATGCACAGGAGATAGGAGTTTATAACACGCGAGGTGGGTACTACGCCGTTTTTTTTTTATTATCTAAACGCGAGGTGGCTATCTCCTGCACATGTAGCCCCGCATTAATGAGGCTATGGGGTTGGAAATAGCATTTTCCGTGTAAAACCCTCTACACGAGATCACTTGACATATCGAAAATGATTGTTTTGGTTCAAGGAATTTCACTTGGAAGTGCTGCCAGAAACATGTGAATGTTTATTATCTGCATCCCTATAATCATTGTATTGCTACTGGCTTTATGATAACATACATGCTTTCAAAAAAAAATCAAATGCAATATATAAAGATGATGATGTGTATAATGAATATCTGAATATTCACCTTTTGACTGGATTGAGACAATGCCCTTCTTCATGACCTATGCGTTATATAGTTTTTAAACTTTATTTGCAATTGCACTAATTCACTGAAGTTAATAACTTATTATTCCTTGCCATATATTTACTGTACTCATTATCTAAAACCTTTTTTTTACCTTAAAATTCTTCAAACCTCGTCGTTGGCCATTCTTCCTTTGCCTCTAGGTCCTCCTCTACCTTGAATTTTATTTGATGAAGATCCTCCATCGGAGAGTATTTTTTAATCATTAATTCCAGCTGTAATAGTTTCAATTTCAATGCATGTTTACAATTTCAATCCAGGTTCAAGAAAAATGAGTTCTAGAGACTCATTTATTCAATAGAATGTAATGTCAAATTTTTGGATTCTTCAATCCTAAGAATGGGTAAATCAAATTTAAGGGTCAGACTTCTTATAATTTGTAAATTGTGTTTTTTCAAAGTCCACGTTTAACTATCTTGGATTTACAATCTCTACATCACAAAAAAATGTGCATAAATTTTGACTATTTATTAGTAAATTTTCAAAATTTACTCTTCTCTTTTTACTTGGTTGGTTATCCAATATGCCATGTCTATTTTGAAATATATTTGGTACGATTCTTAAAAAATTTAACGGGAAAACTTTGAGTAATATTCTCTTTCAAATGGTCTCTTTGAGCTTTCCCGGTCTGTTGTAAGTAGCCAGGTGAACGAGCCCTCCCTATTCAATATTAATCAAATCATTAATCTTGAAAACAAAATAGTGTCTTCAACTACGAGAAAGAAAAAGGGATCAACGTAAATATAATTCATAGACGTCATAGGCTTCTTATGATTTACCATAATAATACCAAATATTTTTTTCGCCAATATCCTTGCTTTTTAAATTACTTTGATAGTAATTAAAAAAAATAAAAATTACAAAGTAAAATAAATCATATTTAACAAACAAAAATAATTTAAAAAATCATACACTTATGTTAGTTGGATACAAAAAAAACCTACACTCATGTTAGTTTAATATAAAAAAAAAAAACAAAAAAAACTTACTTTAAGACTGTAAATTATTTTTTATTTCCTCTAGTACAGTACATTAGTACTACATTAGTTTATAAGACTAGTGGTGCATCTAAAGAAATAGAAATTGAACGTCAAAAATAAAAATGTAAGTTGAAACTACATCTTTTGATTTATAAGAATTTAACCCTGGGCTGATTTATAAGAATTTAACCCTGGCCTAATGAACATAGACCATATATTATCACTAAAATTACTAATATTTTTATTTTTACAATTTTTTATAATAATAATTTTTTTTTTTAAATTAAAATATTAAAATATATATTTATAAAAATATTTAATTTTTTAATAATTATATATTATTTTTAAATCATTAAGATAAAATAATTTTAATTTATATAAAATTTAATTAGAAAAACAAAATTAAAGAACTTAAAAATACAGAAATAAGAATCTCGAAAAAATAATAAATTTACCTATTTATTACATTTAACTCTTAAAAATCAAATTAAATTAACTTTATAACTTTCTTTGTCAAATATACACAGAATTATCCCACTGAACTGAATCCCAACGTTTTATTGAAATCTAAATATATAAGACTATTATGCATAGTCATAGTAGTGTTATTTGGTCAGGAGGTTGTCTAAATACTTTATTACACTTAACTCTTAAAAATCAAATTAAATTAACTTTATAGCTTTCTCTGTCAAATATAAACAGAATTATCCCACTAAACTGAGTCCCAACTTTCCATTGAAATATAAAACCATTGGACTATTATGCATAGTCATAGTAGTGTTATTCCAGCAGGAAGTTGTCTAAATCCTGTTTTGCCTACTTAGAAATGACCGGTATTGAGAGATGTCGACATAGTTACTTGGAATTAGTCTCTCCAATACACGATGACTGATATTGAGAGAGTTCGACACAGATATTGAGAGATGTCGACACAGTTACTTGGAATTAGTTTCTCCGACACACGCTAGATGAATCCGGAGAAAAAATAAATCCCTGTGCACATCGGATACTTCGGACAAAAGGAATGACATGGAATAAAACCAAGGGCAAAAAAACTCTCCATGTATTACCAAGGGAGAAACAATCCCTTGTTCCCAGATATAGGTTTGAAACGAGGCCAGCCAACAGGGAGAGAAACGATACTTACCTGAACGGTCAAACAAACGACCAAAATGGATGGTTTTTTGGATATAGAGAGTGAGTCAACAGTGAATTCTAGACCTGAAATTGGATTATGCAGAGGATGAAAATTAATGGCTATCAGGTTATGGTATCTGAACTAAATAGTAGAAAACACATCTCCAGGAAACGTTTACATTATTGTCGGTGATAACTACCCAGAATATGTTGTGTACAACTCCACAACATTAGTGAGCTGCTTTCGCTTCTCAGATTTCCACACGGTTTCTCTTTGATCCGAACGCGCAAGATTTCTTGAAACGGATGGATTCCGGTTATGAAACCGAAAAATCAATCTCAAAACTCCGCAAATTTCACGCTTCCATTTCTCACAGGCTCCTGAACAGATTTGTCGGTTGGATCCATCGTGTTTGGTATAAATTAACTGGCAACTTTCTTTTTCTGAAGCCCTATATGAAGGAAGACGAGGGTCTGTTAAGTCACCCACCACACTCTGTTGCTTGTAGTGTACTTACACTACACTCTGCCGTGTATATCCATACCACTGACCCGTTGAAGAAAAGGATTGCTCATACTACTAAAATATTTCACAATAGAAGCACCTAAGCGTATATAGAAAATTCGCGTTTCTTTTGCTTCAATATGGGTTGTTCCATTACAAATCGGTTTACTTTAGAAAATTCAATTGAAATTTTTTTTGGGTTAAAATAAGATAATTATTCTTGATTGGGTCAATATGGAGAGTTGATTAAGTGATTGAGTGTTTGAATGTTGAGTCAAGTCTAGTTAATTGATAGATGATTTTGAGTGTGTGATTGCATATAGTTTTATGTGAAAATATTTTAGACGAGTGTCTAGTCAAAAAGTTTTAAATACATTTCACTAGATTTATTGTAATCATCATATTTTCTGTGTGATCAATAAAAAAATAATAACTCATATTTTATGTGTGAATTCATACTTTGTATCCTTCAATTTTCCAACCAATTAATATCAGAGAGAGGTTACAAAAAGATACGGAGAACAGATTTACAGTAGGTTGTGTGAGAGGAGAGAAATTCATATTTTGCAGATTCCATCTGTGATTGGAAGTGTTAAAGGACTAACGCGGCAATTAATGTCGAAGGAGTAAGAAAGCCTGCAGCCGCAGATTGCAGAGCACAGCAGTGTGAGGAAGTCGAAAGCATTGTTTCGCTGCCCCTCCGTAATCTCGAGTCGATAATCCTTCTAGCAGAGTAGTCAGTGTTTGCTGAAACTCAATTCCGAGTCAACGTGTTTGAAAGTCGAAACATAGGCTTTAAAAGTCACGTGATTTTTTCCAAACCAATATAGCGAAGTGGGTACCATTTTCTCACGGTGGTTTTATCTTACGATTTTTGAAATAGTGATTATAAAGAGTTTTTTATATATATAAATATTTTTTATATTAAAAAGGGTTTTATTTTTAAAAAGGAATTTTTTGAAGGGGAGATTTTGTTTTGAAAAAGAATCTTTGCAAAGTTTATTAAAAAAGAAAATTTAAGGTTTTCCCGAAGAGAATTTTTTTTTAGAGAAAGATGACTTTTTCAAATTTCCAGTGCCAATTCTCATGGTTTATAGGCAAAGATTATGATGTGTCGGCCATTAAGATGGCGACCACGTTGCAAGCACATGATGTTTGGAATTATGTCAGGTTTGGGTTTTCAGACCGTAAGAACGAAGAAGAACAACAAGCTCTCAATAATATAGAGAGGGAACAATAGAATAAAGACAAGAAGAAGAATACACATGCATTGCAGCTTATTCAGCAGGGAGTGGACCAAGTAGTGTTCCAAAAGATTATGATCACGTCTTCAGCAAAAGTAGCATGGGATACTTTGGTGACAAACTATAAAGGTATGGCCAAAGTCAATATTGTTAAGTTGTAGATACTATGAGAGATTTTGAAAGTTTGCAGATGAAAGAGACAGAGGACATTGATTCTTTCATGAATCGGGTCATAACTGTCGTAAATCAGTTAAAGATTTATGGTGAAGATAGAAAAGATGAAAGAGTGGTTGAGAAGGTCTTCCAATCTTTTTCTACCCAATTTGATCTTGTGGTAGCAGCCATAGAAGAAGCCAAGGATTTGGGATCATTGAGAATTGATGAGTTGATAGGATCACTTCTATCGCATGAGGCAAGGATAGACAGAAATAAATATTCCACTTTATAGACCGCTTTCAAAAGTTAGAATTCCATTTCAAGAGACAGAGGCTGAGACAGAAGTAGATTGAGAGGCAGAGGACGAAGTGGAAGATATGGTGGTCAGAAAGATGGCCGAGAAGAGCATGAACATTCAAGTGGAAGAAACTACAAAAGCTTCAACAATAATCAACGAGTTGACAAATCAAAGGTGAGATGCCATTATTGCAATAAATTTGGTAACTATGATCGTGATTGCAGGAAAAAGATCGTTGATCAAGGGAACCAGAGAGCTAATGTCACTATAGAGAGTACTAACTCCATGTTTCTAGCTTTCCATACCATGCATGAACCTTCTGCTAGTGTGTGGCTATTAGACAGTGGTTGTAGTAACCACATGACAAGAAACAAGGATTTGGTTGCAAATTTTGATCAATTTGTGAAAGAAAAGGTAAAGTTGGGGACTGACAAGACCGTGGAAGTAGATGACAAAGGAGTGGTCAACATTCTGACCAAGCATGGGGAGCCGAAGACAATCTTAGAGGTATATTATGTTCTTAGTCTCAAACACAATTTGTTAAGTGTTGGTCAATTGACACAGAAAGGATACAGAGTTATCTTTCAAGGTCAAGAATGTGTTATATATGACAAGCCCCCAAGCAAGCAAGTGATAGCAAAGGTGGAGATGATGAGGAGCAAACTATTTCCTCTAATTTTGAATTACAGTGGTCAAGTGAATTCTTTTACAATTGCATGTTCTGATGATCATTGGTTATGGCACTTTCGAGTTGGACACTTGCACTTTTCTGTTTTAAGATTATTGCAACAGAAACAGATGGTCAGAGGATTACCTCCCATCAAAGAGCCTGCTAGTACTTTTGAGTGTTTCATCTTGGGAAAACAACATTGGGAAATTTTTCCAAAGGGAGCTGCATACAATGCAAAGAAACCTCTTGAGCTAGTGCATACAGACTTGTGTGGATAGATGAGGACACAGTCAATTGGTGGAAGTTGCTACTTCCTCACTTTTATTAATGACTACAATAGAAAGACTTGGGTTTACTTCTTGAAGCAGAAGTTTGAAACTTTTGCAAAGTTCAAAGAATTCAAAGCCTTAGTAGAGAACCAAAGTGATCGACAGATCAAGGTATTGAGGTCAGATCGTGGTGGAGAATATGACTCGAAGGCATTCCATGATTACTGCAAACAACATGGGATTAGAACACAGTTTACAACTAGGTACACACCGCAGCAGAATGGTGTAGCAGAGAAAAAGAATAGGACAATTATGAATATGGTAAGAAGCATGTTGAAAGGCAGAAACTTGTATAATGAGTATTGGGCAGAAGCAATTTCATGTGCTATTTATGTGATCAATAGATCTCCTACAAAGAGTGTAACGAATAAGCATCATCAGGTATCTATTGCAGCGTATCTCATCTCAGAGTATTTGGATGTGTAGCTTATACACATGTGCCTAAGGAGCGAAGAGGAAATTTGGATGATAAAAGTGAAAAATGCATATTCATTGGTTATAGTGAGCAATCAAAAGCTTACAAATTGTATAACCCTGTCACAAAGAAGAGAATAATTAGCAGAGATGTTGTGTTCAAGGAATAAGAGTCATGGAATGAAACTGTAGACAAAACAGTTGATGCACAAGTGCCACTAATGGAAGAAGATGATGTAGCAGAAAAGGAGCAGCAAGAATCGCAAGTGAAGACACCAAACAAAGTCACACCAATAAGGACTCCAAGATTTTTAGAGCAGCATGGATCCTCAAGCAGATCAACAGATCAAGATTCTCCCAGCAATCAATGAGGTGATGAATCAAGCAATGATAAGAGAAAGATGAGAAGTTTGAAAGATATTTATGTTGATTTGGATGTTAGTCCAAATTTTTCATTTTTGTCATTCCAACTTTCTTCGTTTGAAGAAGCAATCAAAGATGAAAATTGGGTGCACGACATGGGTGAAAAAATTGAAGCTATTGAAAAGAATGACACATGGGATTTGGTTGATTTGCCAAAGGACAAAAATCTAATTGGTGTGAAGTGGGTGTATAAGACAAAGTTGAATGAGAAAGGTGAAATTGATAGATTCAAAGCTAGACATGTAGCAAAAGGATTCTCGCAACAACCGGAAATAGACTTTAGAGAAACATTTTCTCCGGTAGCCAGATTGGATACTGTAAGAGCAGTTCTAGCCACAGCAACTCAGAACAAGTGGAAATTATATCAAATGAATGTGAAATCAACTTTCTTGAATGGAATTCTAGAAGAAGAAATTTATGTCCAGCAACCTCCAAGATATGAAGTTGAAATTAATGAAGAGAAAGTTTACAAGTTGAAGAAAGCGCTCTATGAACCAAAGCAAGCACTTAGAGCTTGGTATAGTAAAATTGACAGCTACATGATAAATAATGGATTTTGCAGAAGCAACATTGAGCCTATCTTGTACACAAAGGTAAAGGAGCATGGATAGATTCTCATTGTTTGCTTATATTTTGATGACATGATTTTTACAGGTGATTTTGAGATAGATGAATTTAAAGCAGCCATGATGAAAGAATTTGAGATGATAGATCTTGATCTTGTGAAATATTTTCTTGGCATAGAAGTTGAGAAATCTGAAAAAGGAATTTTCATTTGTCAAAATAAATATTCCAAATATTTGTTGAAAAGATTCAGGATGGAAAATTGCAAACCTGTCCGTACACCAGTTGCAACAAGTACAAAGTTAAGCAAGGCTGATGAAGGATCATATGTCAATCCAACTCTATTTGAAAGATTGGTTGGCAGCCTCATGTATCTCACAGCTACAAGATCGGATATCATGTAAGGAGTGAGTTTGATTTCCAGATTTATGGAGACTCCAAAAGACACACATTGGAGTGTGGGAAAACGAATTCTGAGATACATAATAGGAACTAGAGATTGTGGCATTATGTATGCAAGCACAAAAAGGAAGGATTTGATTGGATACAGAGATAGCTATTTTGCAAACATATTTGGATGATAGGAAGAGCACTTCTAGTTTTGTGTTCCACCTTGGTTCAGGTGTGATTTCATGGGCATCTAAGAAGCATCCCATTGTGACACTTTCGTCAACAGAAGCAAAATATGTAGCAAAAACATCAACAACATGTCAAGTAGTGTGGTTAAGAAGAGTATTTGATGGACTCAATAAGAAACAACAAGGATCAACAACAATATATTGTGACAACACCTTAGCGATTACACTATCCAAGAATAGTGTGTTTCATCAGAAGAGCAAGCATATCGATACTAGATATCAACTTATTAGAGAACTTGTGAGAAATGGAGAAGTTCACTTGAAGCCTTGTAAATCTAGTGATTAATTGGCTGATATATTTACTAAGTCATTAGCACAAGATGTGTTTGAGTTTCATATAAGAAACTTGGGTGTTTTAAGCCTAGCTGAGACATAGACCACCAGGCATGTTTGAGTTGTCATGAGTCATGGTTTAGTTTAGCAGTGGTAATTAAGGCGGAGTGTTAAAATAAGATAATTACTCCTGCATGAGGAGTTGGTTAAACATAGATATTTAGTTAACTAAGTGATTGAGTGGTTGAATGTTTGAGTGTTGAGTCAAGTTGAGTTAAGTGATAGATGACTTTGAGTGTGTGATTTCATGTAGTTTCATGTCAAGGTATTTTAAGCAAGCGTCTAGTCGAAAAGGTTTAAATATCCTTCACCAGGTTCATTGTAATCATCATGTTTTGTGTGTGATCAATAGAACATCAGCAACTCGTGTTTTATGTGTGAATTCATGCTTTGTCTCCTCCGCCTTTCCAACAAGTGAGTCCCACAGGGAATCTAACCTAAAGTTGTCATTTTAAACATTTAATGCACGACATATGATAAGAAAGTTTAGGTCACAAAAATAAACTCTGACACGCTAAAAACTCTCTCCCCCCAGTGATGAATATAGGAGATTATGATCACATAGAGTTATTTCTACACGCTTAACCAATTTTTATCTTCATTCATTTATAGAAAGGAATTAGAAATCAAGAAAACCATATACTCTGATATTGGAAGTTGATTGTCAAATATTCGGCAAATCAATAGTCGAGATAAGGTCACAGATCCTTATAAATTATCATGTGGTATCTTTAATCTCTCATTGCGATCTACAGAGGCTTTCGGATCCTTACAAATCATCTACTTCCTTGAATCTCTAATTGCGATCTACAAAGACTTTTAGAATCAGTTGGGCAATAATTAAGTGGGTTAATCAATGGATGTGAGATTAGGCGATTCAGCTAGGCCATTCTCAATCGAGGTCCCAAAAAAATCAATCACAGAGAATAGAGTGGAGAAGACTTTCACGAGCACAGCTAATCTCATTAAATTGCTTCCCACTACCACCGTTCTTGCTTTCCAAATTCTGTCACCGATTTTAACCAACGGAGGCCACTACTACAGCTTCAAAAAATACTTGACCATCTTTCTGTTGGGCGTCTGCGGAATTTCTTGCTTCCTCAATTCATTCATTGACAGTTACAAGGCAAAGGATGGGACATTATACCACGAGATCGCCACCAGAAGTGGGATGTGGACGATTAACCCAGATATCAACAGGACGGTGGATCTATCTTCATACAAGCTCACATTTCTTGATTTTGTTCATGCGATGCTATCGGTTCTGGTGTTTGCATCGGTCACCCTCATGGATCCCAACATAGTGGGCTATTACTATGCGGATGCTCAAGAGGACCAAAAGAAGTTGGTCGTAGCCTTTGGATTGCATTTGGGACTGTTTGTAGTATGGTCTTTGTTAAGTTTCCTTTGAAATGCCATGGGATTGGATATCCCACTGCAAGTTAACATGAAGTAACCCTTCTATAGCAATTAGTTATTATTGCATATATGCAAGATCTAATTAAAGTTCGATTGGATGTACTACTAGTTCCAAGAATGTTACACTCTCCGTCCATGGATTTAGCGTGGGTTCTTGCTATTCATGGCTTCTGCAGTGGAATTTATGTGATGGAGATGTCAAATAATGAAGAGCTTGCAACTCTATCAAAGCATATGTATGGATTTGTTGTATATCTCCAACCAGGAATTTGATGTTACATAGAACGTTTTTTTTACTTTTTAGACGTATGATAAGGTTAAAAAGAAAAAATTTTAAACATGACCTATAAAAGAAAATTGAAAACTTAAATTTGACGTTCACCATTCTAAATTAGTCGTCATATGTAGTAAGCATTTTTTTTTGGTGGATGTGTGCAATTTATATATAGGTTATCTCTTTTGATTGGTCGGATTGCTATACTCTCTATATAAATTGACTCATGTATTTCATTGATTTATGAGATTTTCCTTCCAAGGACCTATTACAAATTCACTCTGTTACAAATTTAGTTGATTAGAGCAAAGCAATGGTCAATGAACGAATATCTAACTTGTTTTTACCGACAATGGAAATTTCACAGGTTTTTCCAATTCAACTCCCAAGTTTGTTAAAATAAGATAAGTACTCTTACATGAGGAGTTGCCTAAACATAGAGAGTCAGTTAACTGAGTGATTAGGTGGTTGAGTGTTTGAGTGTTGATTCAAGTCGAGTTAAGTGTTAGATGACTTTGAGTGTGTGATTGCATGTGGTTGCATGTCAAGATATTTTAGGTAATTAGCTAGTTGGAAAAGGTTAAATACCCTTCATCGAGTTCATTTTTATCTCCATGTTTTTTGTGATCAATAGAAGAGCCACAACTCCTATTTTGTGTATAAATTCATGCTTTGTCTCCTCTAACTTTCCAACAAATTGGTATCAGAGGGAGGGAGAATGGATTAGCAGCAATGCATGTGAGCGGAGAAATGTAATTTTTCTCATGGTGTTTGAGCATTAACACATCCTGTAAATTATCTACAAGGCGTTATATCGCATTCAACTGAGTCTTGTTCACAATGCGCACTTTTTCATGTATCCAGATTGATATAACTACATAGTATTACCACACTAACACGACACTTTGCTTTCGTGAGGGATGTTAGCACAAATTCAAATTAATCAAAAGAGCACGTTAGTGTGAACAATGTGTTAACGCTTCAAAGGAGTACCATAAAGTCTCAAAGGAGTAAGTTATAAGGAGTACTGTAAAGTCTCAAAGGTTCATATGAGAGATTTATATACGTTGACTTTACTAAGTGGGAAGTCTCTTATTAAAAAGAGAGCACGTTAAAAACAAAGGGTTTCATTAAAATATTTCTTTATGTAAAGGTTTTGGAAACTTTATAAATTAAATTTTTTTTGAAAAAGATTTATTTTATTTATAAGAAGAACTTCGGTGTAAATCACATAAAGAGAGACATTCGTCGATGCATTTCGAACCACCAGTGTGGCTCATCATCAGGACTGGTTGGTTCGAAACGCGTCGACAAATGTCTCTCTTTATGTGATTTACGACAAAGTCCTTCTTATAAATATTATGGATCATAGAAGCCTCAATTCAATGATTTATTTTGTGTTTTTTATATATATATAAAATAAAAACTTAGGGTTTTATTGAAAAGGAATTTTTGAAAAAGCTTATTATAAGAAAAAAAAATTGTGAAGAGAAATTTTTAAAGAAAGATGTCTTTCTCAAATTTCCATCCCCAGTTCCCACTGTTTACAGAGAAGGATTATGATGTGTGGGCCATTAATATGGAGACCATGTTGCAGGAAAATGATGTTTGGGATTATGTCAAGTTTGGGTTTTTAGATCCTAAGAACGAAGAAGAAAAACAAGCTCTTAGTAATATAGAGAGGGAACAATGGAAGAAGGAATAGAAGAATAATGCACATGCGTTGCAACTTATTCAGCAGGGAGTGCACCGAGCAATGTTCCAAGAGATTATGATCATGTCTTCAACAAAAGTATCATGGGATACTTTTGGCGACAAACTATACAGGTATGGCCAAAGTCAATATTATTAAGTTGCAAAATACTAGGAGAGATTTTGAAAGTCTGCAGATGAAGGAGACAGAGGACATCGATTCTTTCATGAATTAGGTCATAACTATCATAAATCAGTTAAATATTTATGGTGATGATATAAAAGATCAAAGAGTGGTTCAAAAGGTCCTCCGATCTTTGTCTACCAAATTTGATGTTGTGGTAGCAGCCATAGAAGAGTCCAAGGATTTGGCATCATTAACAGTTGATGAGGTGATGGGATCACTTCTATCGCATGAGGCAAGGATAGATAGAAATAAGGATTTCACTTTAGAGACTGCTTTCAAAAGTTAGGTTTCTATTTCAAGAGATAGAGGTCTGACAGAAGTAGATCGAGAGGCAGAGGACGAAGTGGAAGATATGGTGGTCATAAAGATGGCTGGTAAGAGCATGAACGTGCAAGTGGAAGAAACTACAGAAGCTTCAACAATAATCAAAGAGTTGACAAATCAAAGGTGAGATCCTATTATCGCAATAAATTTGGTTAATATGCTCGTGATTGCAGGAAGAGGATAGTTGATCAAGGGAATGAGAGAGATAATGTCACTACAAAGAGTACTAACTCTATGTTCCTAGATTTCCATACCATGCATGAACCTTCTGCAAGTGTGTGGTTGTTAGACAGTTGTTGCAGTAACCACATGAAAAGTAACAAGGATTTGGTTGCATATTTTGATCAATCTGTGAAAATAGAGGTAAAGTTTGGGACTCACAAGACTGTGGAAATAGGTGGCAAAGGAGTGGTCAACATTTTGATCAAGCAGGGGGAGTCGAAGACAATCTCAGAGGTATATTATGTTCCTAGTCTCAAACATAATTTGTTAAGTGTTGGTCAATTGACATAGAAAGGATTCAAATTTATCTGTCAAGGTCAAGAAGTTGTTATATATGACAAGCCCCCAAGCAAGTAACTGATAGCAAAGCTACAGATGACGAGGAACATACTCATTCCTCTAATTTTGAATTATAGTGGTCAAATGAGTTATTTTACAGTTGCATGTTCTGATGATTATTGGTTATGACACTTTCGATTTGGAAACTTTCACTTTTCAGGTTTAAGATTGTAGAAACAGATGGTCAGAGGATTACCTCCCATCAAAGAGCCTGCTAGTACTTGTGAGTGTTGCATCTTGGGAAAGCAACACTGTGAAAGTTTTCCAAAGGGAGTTGCATACAGAGCAAAGCAACCTCTTAAGCTAGTGCATACAGACTTGTGTGGACCTATGAGGACACAATTGATTGGTGGAAATTGCTACTTCCTCATTTTCATTGATGACTACAGTAGAAAGACTTGGGTTTATTTCTTGAAGAATAAGTCTGGAACTTTTGCAAAGTTCAAAGAATTCAAAGCCTTAGTAGAGAACCAAAGTGATCTACATATCAAGGTATTGAGGTCAGATCGTGGAGGACAATATGAATCAAAGGCATTCCATGATTACTGCAAACAACATGGGGTCAAAAGACAGTTTACAACTAAGTACACACCGCAGCAGAATCGTGCAGCAGAGAGAAAGAAAAAGACAATTATGAACATGCTAAGAAACATGTTGAAAGGCAGAAACTTGTCTAATGAGTATTGGGTAGAAGAACTTGCATGTGCTATTTATGTGATCAATAGATCTCCTACAAAGAGTGTAATGAACAGAGTACCATAACAAGCATGGTCAGGTATGTATTGCAATGTATGTCATCTTAGAGTATTTGGATGTGTAGCTTATGCACATGTGCCTAAGGAGCGAAGAGGCAAATTGGATGATAAAAGTGAAAAATAAATATTCATTGGTTATAGTGAGCAATCAAAAGCTTACAAATTATATAACCCTGTAACAAACAAGACCATAATTAGAAGAGTTGTTGTGTTCAAAGAACAAGGGTCATGGAATGGAACTGTAGACAAAAAAATTGATGCACAAGTGCCACTGATGGAAGAAGATGATGTAGTAGAAAAGGAGAAACAAGAATCACAAGTGAGGACACCAAATAGAGACACACCAGCAATGAGTCCAATATTTTCAGAGCATCATGGATCTTCAAGTAGATCAATAGATCAAGATTCTCCCAGCAATCAATCAGGTGATGAATCAAGTAGTGGTAAGAGAAAGATGGGAATTTTGAAAGATATTTATGATGATTTGGATGTTAGTTCAACTTTTGCATTGTTGTCATTCCAACCTTCTTCATTTCAAGAGGAAATCAAAGATGAAAATTGGGTGCAAGCCATGGATGAAGAAATTGAAGCTATTGAAAAGAATGATACATGGGATTTGGTTGATTTACCAAAGGACAAAAATATCATTGGTGTGAAGTGGGTGTACAAGAAAAATTTGAATGAGAAAGGTGAAATTGGTAGATTCAAAGCTAGAATTGTAGCAAAAGGATTCTTGCAGCAACCGAAAATAGATTTTGGAGAAAATTTTGCTCCCGCAGCTAGATTGGATACTGTAAGCGCAGTTCTAGTCAAAACAACTCAGAAGAAAGTGGAAATTATATCAGATGGATGTGAAATCAGCCTTCTTGAATGGAATTATAGAAGAATAAATTTATGTACAATAGCCTCCAAGACATGAATTTGAAAGTATCTCAGAGGTATATTATGTTCCTAGTTGCAAACAAAACTTGTTAAGTGTTGGTCAATTGACACAGAAAGGTTACAGAGTGATCTTTCAAGGTAAAGAATGTGTTATATATGATAAGCCCCCAAGAAAGCAACTAATAGCAAAGGTGTAGATGACGAGGAACAAAATATTTCCTCTAATTTTGAATTACATTGATCGAGTTATTTTACAGTTGCATGTTCTGATGATTATTGATTATGGAACTTTCGATTTGGACACTTGCGCTTTTCTAGATTAATATTGTTGCAATAGAAACAAATGGTCAGAGGATTACCTCACATCAAGGAACCTTCTAGTACTTGTGAGTGTTTCATATTGGGAAAACAACACCGTGAAAGTTTTCCAAAAGGAGTTTCATACAGAGCAAAGAAACCTCTTGAGCTAGTGCATACAGAATTGTGTGGACCTATGAGGACACAGTCGATTGGTGGAAGTTGCTACTTCCTCATTTTTATTAATTACTACAATAGAAAGACTTGGGTTTACTTCTTGAAACAGAAGTTTGAAACTTTTTCAAAGTTCGAAGAATTCAAAGCCTTAGTAGAGAACCAAAGTGATCGACAGATCAAGGTATTGAGGTTAGATCATGGTGGAGAATATGACAGTTATGAACATGGTAAGAAGCATGTTGAAAGAAAGAAACTTTTCTAATGAGTGTTGTGGAGAAGAAGTTGCATGTGCTATTTATGTGATCAGCGGATCTCCTACACTAATGAGTGTTGTGGAGAAGAAGTTGCATGTGCTATTTATGTGATCAGTGGATCTCCTACAAAGAGTGTAATGAACAGAGTACCAAAACAAGCATGGTCAAGTCTATATTGCAGCGTATCTCATCTCAGAGTATTTGGATGTGTAGCTTATGCACATGTGCTTAAGGAGAGAAGAGGCAAATTTGGATGATAAAAGTGAAAAATGCATATTCACTGGTTATATTGAGAAATCAAAAGCTTACAAACTGTATAACCCTGTCACAAATAAGACCATAATTAGTAGAGTTGTTGTGTTCAAAGAACAAGAGTCCTGGAATGGAACTGTAGACAAAACAATTGATGCACAAGTGCCATTGATGGAAGAAGATTATGTAGCAGGAAAGGAGCAACAAGAATCACAGGTGAAGAACCAAACAAAGACACACCAACAAGGACTCCAAGATTTTCAGAGTAGCATGGATCTTCAAGCAAATCAACAGATCAAGATTTTCCTGGCAATCAATTAGGTGATGAATCAAGTAATGATAAGATAAAGATGAGAAGTTTGAAAGATATTTATCATGATTTGTATGTTAGTTCAAATTTTTCATTGTTTTCATTCCAACCTTCTTCGTTTGAAGAGGCAATCAAAGATGAAAATTGGGTGCAAGCCATGGATGAACAAATTGAAGCTATTGAAAAGAATGATACATGGGATTTGGTTGATTTACCAAAGGACAAAAATCTCATTGGTGTGAAGTGGGTGTGCAAGAAAATATTGAATGAGAAAGGTGACATTGAGAGATTTAAAGCTAGACTTGTAGCAAAAGGAATCTTGCAGCAACCGGGAATAGATTTTGGACAAATATTTGCTCTGGTAGCTAGATTGGATACTGTAAGAGCAGTTCTAGTCATAGTAGCTCAGAAGAAGTGGAAAGTATATCACATGGATGTGAAATCAGCCTTCTTGAATGGAATTATATAAGAAGAAATTTATGTGTAGCAACCTCCAAGATATGAGTTTGAAAGTAACGAAGGCAAAGTTTACAAGTTGAAGAAAGCACACTATGGATTGAAGCAAGTGCCTAGAGCTTGGTATAGAATAAGCAACAACTACATGATTAAGAATGGATTTTTCAGAAACAATATTGATCCTACCTTATATACAAAGGTAAATGAGCACGGACAAATTTTGATCATTTGCTTATATGTTGATGACATGATTTTTACAGGTGATTTTGAGATAAATGAATTTAAAGTAGCCATGATGAAAGAATCTGAGATGACAGATCTTGGTCTCATGAAATATTTTCTTGGCATAAAAGTTGAGCAATTTGATAAAGAAATTTTTATTTTTCAAAATAAATGTTCCCAAGATTTGTTGAAAAGATTCATGATGGAAAATTGCAAACCTGTCCCTACACCAGTTACAAGAGGTACAAAGTTAAACAAGGATGATGAAGGATCATATGTCAATCCAACTCTATTCTTTTCATTTATCTGATTATCTTTAGTTACATGATTTTCGAACCCCTGAAGAGCACAGGGAATTTACCGAAACATAAATTTCTCCGATAATATTGAAGTACTAGGAACTAGCGAAATTTTCTCAAAGCTTGCGAATCTAAAAGTGTTTGGACACACCATTAAGAGATATGACTTCCTTGTTCTATATATATATATATATATATATATATATATATATATATATATATATATATATATATATATATATATATATATATTTATTTATTTATTTATTTATGTACACATTTGTTTCTATAAAACATCATTAAGCGGGTGCCAAAGGGCATATGGGTACGTGAATGACCCATCCCCATGTTTATATGTCTCAATTGTTTTTATATAAATATATATTTTTTCCTGAATATCTAGTAGCCAAGGTACAGGAGCTAGTAGGTAACCCGGGCCAAGACAATAAGAAGACCATAATAGTTCCCCGCAACATAAAGTTGGTCATCAGAAATGATGAGGAGCTAAGCAAGTTTCTTGGCATTGTTACCAAAGCTAATGGTGGTGTCATGCCCAATATCCACACCATACTGCTTCCCAAAAGGGTGGTTGCACCTAGCGAATCCTCCAAGTGTGGAAACTACAATTGTCTTCCTTGTACTTATGTTTGAAATATTATGTTTTCCATCAACATCAATTAATTCAATCTTTTTCTGCACCAAACACTTTTTTTTGTGACTTAGTAAAAGCTTTATCAATCTTTCAAGAATTCTTACTACTATGATAACCATTTTTTTGGCTTGAAAAATCTAACTACCTACAAGTCTATGCTGGAATAAGCAAACCTATTTCCATCAAAATTAACGAGAAAGATACACTAATAGATATAGAATACGAGTCAAAGTTTTCAAAAATAAAAAAGGCCACGACTGATTTCTTGCCAATATTATGATCCATGACTTGCTCTTATATGGGCTTCTCTCCCGCTGAATAACAACTAAAACTAAACATGCAACATCATTGCAAACAAAAAGGACATGCCAACAAACTAAAGTGATACATGATATAATATTCAAATAAAATTTCCCAACACAAAATGGGCATATGCAAACAAGAAATACATATATACCTACTGAAAATGATATTCAACAAACAAAATCATATTCAATGTGATCTTATCAAAATAACCAAACTTGAGTTTCTCCTTGGCGTGGTAGGTTCAAGTCTTCTACCTCTTGGCCGCGTTTTTTGAGCCCTCTATCTTGAATCTTGCTAAGCAAATGCCCACCATCCTCATAGGTATAGTCCTTAACATGGCTCGCTGCATCTACAACATGTGGCCATATTCTCTCTGGTCTACACCAAGGGGATTTATGCCTTTACTGTAGTTGTAAAGAAATGATATAGAAGATAAGGTTGTAAATCCATGTTGTACATTTTCGCCACTTGTGCTTAACTGCTTTTGGTGGATCCATTAATTATGGCATTGCATTTGTTGACTAACATCTACAAGTTTTGGTGTAACAACAATCGTGATTCAAACAAATGGTATCAGAGCTAAAGGTGAGTTTGAATCACACCAAGCTCGCACTGCGGATATTTTTAGACATTGGATAAAACAGTGCTCCCTGTGTGTTTCTGACATATACTTAACCCAGATTGGTTAACTATGGCAATGCATGAGTTTACTAACACATGCAGGTTTTGGTGTAATGGAAATTGTGATTCCAACGATCCAAAACATCCAATAAATAAAAATGCTACAGCTCCTACAAATATCAACAATGCTATTGTTATCAATATGGGATTGAATAAAATGAGAACACGAGAGAGAACCACCAACCCTACAATCGTTCTAGTTAATACGAGACCCGTCAAAAGCTGAAAAACTGCATCATAAATGAACAGGATGATGGAACCCAATATCTGAGTTGAATTGGGTATATGATCTTGAATTTTCTGCATCACTCCATAATATTGATAAGGCATCTCAAATGCTCAAAAACCCTGAAAAGAAAAGAATTTTGTAAACTGTTAGTTGTATTGACTCGTATTTTTAGCATTTCATAGGTTAACTTAACCTATTGATTTAATCAAATCATAGGACTATATAATTGATAATTTATTTTTTAGCACCACTTGGTATTGGCTTTTGCTTTCACAAAAATTGCTCAAGTAGGAATGATTACAAACTCGGACTCGTAATCATTCCTACTGGGACTCGGGAGCACTTGTTGTATGCAAGTGTAAGCAAGGGAGGGATTGAGTTACAAATTTTTAGTTGGTGTAAAAGAGAGAATGACTTTAATGTAGCAAAACACTACGCTCCTATCTTCGTGTTATGGGTCATTTTGTGAGATGAAATTTTAGCAATTTCAACACATATATTATTTGGTTTCCTACCACTTTGCAATTTGTCTAAAACATTGTGAATTTTTTATCATCTATGATTTTCTTGTGTAGGCTTACTGATTTCATTTCAGCAGTTAGGCTCAATTACTAATTTTCATCATGAATTATAAAAGTAAGCTTACACCAAATTCATTGGAAATACTAGTTTTACATAGTGCATCCAAGTCGGGGAAGTGAATGGGTTCATAAAGTGAGAGTGACAGGATCAATATTGTCACGCTCCCAACTCATTTTTCATGAGTTAGACTACGTGCATCACCGGCTAAACACTTAAAATATATTTTCTTCTAAGTTATTTTCCGGGCTACACCTAACATTCACACCATTCATCCTTTTACTCTATTAAAGTGCGGAATAACATTAATACACTTAAACCATGAAAGAGACACAATTGTACAAGTATGCATATAAATATTTTTAATTGCTGTTTTTATAAAGATTCCCGAGATTCAACACTCAACTGAGTTCATAAATTTTTACAATGGGTAGCTACCGTGCAGCTCGGCTGGTCTGCCTGACTCAGCCATTGCACCATGCATGCTTGCCTGACCCAACACATTGTCGTGTGCCTTAACTCATCACTGCCCATTTGTTCCACCGAACTCCCATTCAACACTACCGCAAACACACCACCCACCTGGGTCACCCTTCCCAGCTCGTCGCGCTACCGTTGACCCACTACACAACTCTGTCGTGTTAGTCGCCCACTTACCTTCCTTGGCTTGTCCGCCCGCCTACTAGACTTCCTGTGATTCGTCTACCTACATGCCTTCCACCTGCGGCTCTTTGGCCCGCCCGCTTGCCTGTGGCTTGTCCGCCTACCCACCGACTTGGGGTGCGACTTCCCAACTTGCCCTTGCTCCTACACTATTCTGCCTGACTTGCAGACACATTCCCTGCACCTCGCTTATGTAGTCTACCACTTGACATAGGACTCCCTCTCTTCGATGTGTGGAATGACTTGATGATTCTTGAACACCAATCTACCATGTTCTTATACGCTACATCGCCCACGGGTGGGGGATTTCTTGTCACCAAGCCAACCCAACCATTCGACTCTTAGCCAATTTTTATGCGTCGGCCCAAGTGTAGGGCGCCCACATACATGGTCACCCGCCAATAGAAACTCGCCACCGCCACCCATCCATACTTAGTCAATTTTTCATCTCAACTCGTGGGAGCACCCTTGTCTCATTTAGTTGGCCTAGCTCGTCAGTCGAGCACGCCCTCCAACTCGTCAGTTTTGTGTGACCGACTCGTCTCGTCCACCACATGCGCATGACGACTTGTGCCCAACTCGTCGATTAAACGTGCCCGCCTAGTGCGCCTGACTCGCTAATGTGCGATGATAACTCGGGGGCCTTACATCCCCCCCCCCCCACTGGAAGTCATTGTTGTCCTCGACAATCCGACTATCCTCCATAGCTTCGTGTCGTACTTTGCAATCTTCTTCTTCCACCTCCAAATTGAGTCGTCCATCTCCCAACTATCCTTCTCCATGCATCCTTCCATATAATGAGGAATTCCCGTCGCATGTTACTCCCAAGACCTGTTTTTCAAAGATCCAGGATCTTCTCCAAGACAAGGTTCGGTCTATCAGCAATCATGAATGGCCCTCTCGGTGGCTTCATCCTGTCTAGATGGTTTGCATCAAGTCGACACTTCTTCAACTGATTGATATGGAAAACAAGATGTTTCGAACGCATGTGGTCCAGAAGCTCTAACTCATATCCAACTTCGCACACTCACTTCTTCACTCGAAATGGCCCCTCATACTTTCTCGTTAAAGATCTCGTAGTCGCCTTCAGTTGCTGAAACTGATTTTCGGTAATCCTAAGAAAAACCATATCTCCCACATTGAAGTGTGCATATCGCCTATCCTTATCTGCCCATTTCTTCATCCTCCTTGCAGCCTTGTGCAACCACAACAGCGCCAACTCCAAGGTATCTTCCCATGTTGTTATAAACCTCTTCGAATGAGGACTCGTCATGAAACCTCTCATCAATACAGTATGAGTAGAAACTAGAAATTGTCCATTCACCAACTCAAATGGACTATACCTTGTTGTGGAATACTTCTGCATGTTGTAGCTGAACTGAGCTACATCCAAGAGTTCAGGCCAATTCATCTGATCAACCGTCACATAATGTCTCAAGTATTCCTCTAGCAATGCATTGACTCATTCAGTCTACCCATTTGTCTGTGGATGGTAACTTGAACTCATCAAAAAATTTGTCTCGAGTAGCTTGGACAATGTGGTCCAAAATCTGCATGTAAATCGCAGATCTCAATCCAACACAATGATCAATGGCATCCTCCAATACTTCACTATGTTCTTGAAGAAAAATTCCGCAGTCTTCTCACATCCACAAGGTATCTTTGTTGGAATGAAGATGACATACTTGGAAAAATGATCAACCATGACCATAATCTCATTATACCCTTGCACCTGTGGTCACTGAGTAATGAAGTCCATCGAGACACTCATCCAAGGTCTCTCTCGAATTGGTAAACATTGCAATAATCCTCCCTGCCTCTAGGTGTCCAATTTGTCTTGCGGAAAAATAATACATGTGTGCACATACTCCTCTACATCTTCCCTTATCTTCTCCCAAAGGAACCCTCTGTCCAACAATGCCAAAGAACGACACTGCCTTGGGTGGCCATCCCACGGACAATCATGGCACTCCTACAAAAGGTGTCTCCTAAGTCCAAATGTGTTCGAAACATAGAATCGTTTACCAAAGAATAAGAGTCCATCTTGGAGAAAAAACTTCCGTGTCTTCCCCTCCTTTATCTGCTTCACAATGTTCTATGCGTGAGTATCAGTCTTGATGCTCTCCTTGAGCTTATTCTTCATCTCCTCAGTCATCTGTACCCGACTCCTACTTCATGTTGCCCGGTGTTCTTCGCCCTCCAATGCAGCTAACTATCCTTTCCTACTAAGGGCATCTGCAACTGCGTTGAGTCTACCTAGTTTGTACTCAATAGTCATGTCAAACTCTGCCAAGAAGTCCTGCCAATGAGCTTTCTTCGCTGAAAGCTTTGGTTGTGATGCAAAATAACTCACTGCAATGTTGTCAGTATTGACAATAAAAGGCTTCCCAATCAAGTAATGCCTCCATACCTGCAAACAGTGAATGATTATGGTCATCTCCTTTTCATGAACCGGATACCTTCGTTCCCTGTCTTGCAACTTCCGACTCTCATGTGCCACCGGATGCCCATCCTGCATAAGAACTCCTCCTATTGTAAAATCCCAAAGCATCTATGTGTACCTCAAACAGTCTCTCGGAGTCAGGGAACTTCAGTATCAATGCTAAAACCATCCTTTTCTTCAAATCTTCAAATGCCATATGACACTTCTCCATCAAATTCCATCGCTTATCTTTCTTCAAAAGCTCTATCAGTGACGAGGTCACTTTGGAGTACCCCTCTACAAACTTCCGCTGGTAGTTGGCCATCCCCAAAAACACCCTCATGTCATGGACATTCTTTGGTTCAGCCCAATCCTCTATTGCCTTCACCCTATTTGGCTCCATCTGTATGTGCCCTTGGCCCACAATGTGCCCAAGGAATGGAATCTTGGTTTGGGAAAACATACACTTCGACTTCTTCAACTACAACTAACTCTTCTTCATTGCCTAAACACCAAAGCCAAGTGTTTCTTATGATCCTCCATGTTATCACTGTACACCACGATGTCGTCCATGTATACTACTACGAATGAATCCAAGTACGGACGTAATACATCATTCATCAAAGTGCAAAATTTGGCAAGAGCATTGCATAATCCAAATGGCATAACAAGGAATTCAAAACTTCCATACCTTATCACAATCACAGTCTTCCTCTCATCTCCTTCCGCTATCCGCACCTGATAGTACCCATGCCTGAAATCTAGCTTAGAGAACACTCGGGAGTTCACAAAATTATCAAAGCAATATGCAGTGAATGGCAAAGGATACCTTTTCTTTATCATTTACTTGTTCAGAGCACGATAATCGCAACACATCCGTAGCTCGTTTGTGTCTTTCTTCCGCTAGAAAAATATTGGAGCTCCATATGGGGACCTTGAAGGCCTTATGAAACCTGCATTAGTTAACTCCTTCAATTGTCGTTTCAATTTCTCAAACTCCCGTCCTAACAACCGATAAGGAGTTTTCGCTGGAGGTTGCTTGCCTGGCTCTAGCTCAATGCTATGGTCCACCGCATGCCTTAGTGGAAGCTTCTTTGGTAGCTCGTCGGGCATCAAATCTGCATACCTGACCAACACCTCGGAAATTTCAGCTGGGACAAGCATCCCCACTCCACCATCACTATCAAGTTACCTAATGACGATCACATATGTCTCTCCATCTGACTCTCGCATAACCTTCTCCAAACTCAGTTCAGAAACATGTTGCATCTTCACTTCTTTCCTTTGCTTATGAGTAGGAAAAGTCCAAGTTTGTGATCCTCCAATCAACATAATCTCATCGCAGAAGGGAACAATAACAACACTATTGCCCTTGAAGAAATCTTGCCCCAATATCACGTCAAAGTCGTTCATCTCCATCACCGTGAAGTCCAACAGACCCTACCAGTGTTCAATTCGAACTGGCACTTAGTGTGTCAATCCAACCACTTTAGCCCTTGACTTCACTGCCTTGACCTCCACATCCGATGGGATAATCTGCAGCCCAACTTCCCTTGCTAACCTTTTAGTCATGAAATTGTGTGTGGCACCCGTGTCTACCAATGCTTGGATGGTCTTCCCATGAACCACCAAATCCAAGAACCCCAAACTGTGAATCGAAGATTTCCTATCAAGAACTTTAGACTGCATAAGTACCTGGTCTCTGCAATTTCTTCTTATACCATTTGTCATGCTCCCAACTCCTTTTTCATCAGTTAAACTATGTGCGACACCTGCTAAACACTTAAACATATTTTCTTCCAAGTTATTTTTCGGACTACACCTAACATTCACATCATTCATCTTTTTACTTTATTAATGTGTGAAATAACATTAATACACTTAAACCATGCAAGAGACACAATTGTTCAAGTATGCATATAAATATTTGTAATTGTTGTTTTTATAAAAATTCCCGCGAGTCAACACTCAACCGAGTTCATTAATTTTTACAATGGATAACTGTCATGCAGCTCAGCCACTCTACTTGACTCGATTGTTGCATCGTGCACACCTCCCTGACCCAACACACCGTCGTGTGCCTTAACTCGTCGCTACCTATTTGTTCCACCAAACTCCCGTTCAACACTACCACGGGCGCACCGCCCACCCGGGTCGCCTACCCGGCTTGTGCAGCTCGCTGCAGCGCACCGCCCACCCAGGTCACCCTGCCCATCTCGTCGTACTACTGTTCGCTCACTCCACAGCTTCGTCGTACCACTGTTCACTCACTCCACAGCTTCGTCGTGTCAACTGCATACCCACCTACCTTACCTCATCCACCCGCCTGCCATACTTCCCGCGGTTCATCTGCCCGCTTGCCTTCTGCTTGCAGCTCATTCGCCCGCCCGCCTCCTTCTGCGTGCAGCTCGTTTGCCTGCCCACCTGCCTACAACTCATCTGCCTGCCCACCGACCTATAGTGTGACTGCCCAACTCGCGCTCGCTGCTGCATTATTCCCCCTGTCCTGCGGACGCATTCCCTGCACCTCGCTTGAGTAGTTTGCCCCTTGACTTAAGACTCCCTCGCTTGGATGTGTGGAATGACTTGATGATTCTCCAACACTTATCCGCCATGTTCTTATACACTACATCACCCATGGGTGGGGGCTTGCTTGTCACCAAGCCGACCCATCCATTTGACACTTAGCCAATTTTTATTCGTCGACCCAAGTGTAGGGCGCCCACATACATGGTCGCCTACCCATATAAACTTGCCAACACTGCCCATCTATACTTAGTCGATTTTTCATCTCAACTCATGGGAGCGCCCTTGGCTCATTTGGTTGGCCCAGCTTGTCGGTCGAGCGCGCCCTCCAACTCATCGGTTTGGAGCGACCAACTCATCTCGTCCATCACACGCTTATGACATCTCGTGCCCAACTCGTCACTTAAAGGCGGTCGCCCAACGCAGTGGACTCCCCATTGTGCGATGATGACCCGATGGCCTTACAAGTATCGTGCCATCAAAGTATGTTTATATCTGAGCTCTACTATTGTCATTCAGTGCCCAAGGTGAAGGTGTATGAAATTGCGCACCAGTGCAACTCCAACGCAAACCCCAAATTCAACGAGAGGGAGAATATCGAGAAAATAAATAGAGTAGTCATCAACCACTTGGATAATACGGAGTGGAGTGCATGCCGGCATCCGCTACTTGGATACGATGAAATGGAGTGTGGAGCATGCAGCGTTTAAGGCATTGGACATAAGCCACGCGAGATCGAAATCTGGAATTTTTTGAAAACAATCTTATTTAAGTGCCTATAAACTGATGGCAATCAGCCAAACTCCCACTTTTTGCCTAATTACATATATCAACGAATCTTCATCTCTGGAGTTTACTTTGAACGATGTAATTACTTGCAATCTGAATTTGAATCTAATGTTTCAAGCGTTATATAAATGGGAAAGTTCAGAACCAAACTTTTTCCTTCAAAGTAGTTAATCAGGTGAGGAGGATAGGATATTCTGAGATGAGCATGGTCAGAGATCTAAATTTCATAAACGATTCTCCTTGCTGAATTCTGCTTCTGTGTAATGATAAGTACATGGATCCAAATGTGGAGCCTGATTTTGCTATTACCGTGATCAATTGCCATATTCAATTTGATATCTATGGAGCTTTGTTGTGTGTATTAATGACATTCTTACCTTGAAAAGAAAAATCGGTGTATTTCTCTTCTAGATTGTTTCTAAAGTCATTGTATTTCTCTTCTATACTCGTTTTTCTAAAATCAACAGGTTTTTGTTTGGTTTTTTTGGTGGTTGCTTATGGATAGTTTTAATCAGTAATTTAAAAATGATTTTATAAAATTTATATCGATATATTAATATTTTATAAATTCAAATATAATTAATATTTCTAATTTATTGTTCTTAAAAGAAAATTTAAATATAAATTCAAAATCATATTTAAAAAAATACATAAATATAAACTTAGTTTTTTGGAAAATTCATACAAATATATACCTATTTTATAAATTCAAAGTTTGAATTTTAAAAAATATGTTATTATTTATAGATTATGATTCTTTAATTAATTTGTTTTTATATGGTTCATTTTTCTTATGGGTAAGATTACATTTCTGGTCGATTTATTAATATATTCATTTTTTAATATATATTTATATTTATTTACTATTAAACATATATTTATAAATATATTTGATTATTTTAGTGATTTTTTTTAATTTTTAATTTTATATATATATATATATATATATATATTTTATTAATTTTTTTTTGTTAAGCTTGGTAGGATCCTTCATTTTCTATTTATAATAAGCAAATTTACACCACTAATGTGAGATAGGTGGCCTCAACTTGCCCGATAGGAAACCAATTCTGTTGCCCACCTATCCTGATTACAAGCCATCCAAAAACAGTAAAGTATCAGTCTTTTTAACCAAGCTAGATATGTTTCAGTTTCATGGTGAGATGTTATATGACTAGCTCTCATAAGCATGCATATTGCAAAGTAAATGCTACCCGCATAAAACAAAAAAGACTAGATTAACTAACTATCCCTGTTGTTCTTTCCAAGCTGACTCGATTGTTGCCAGGTCCTTGGCAGATTCACCAGGCATCTTAGTTAATTCGACGATGCAAGGGATGTGCCTTTGGATTCTATCAAGACGGATGTCCTGCTTATGAAGTTGTAATTGAATTCACTACAAATCCTTTTTGTATTTGGACATGTCTTGGAGGGTCAGAGTCATCCCCACTGATATTTGTTCCATAGCCTTCCCCATCAGGCTTTTCATAAGCCAATATAGATATAGGGTTTACTTAAACTAAGTTATTCTACCTCTGGTATTCTTGGAGTCTGGGATTAAGGTCCTCCGCTTCTCAATCTCCTCCTTAGTCTTTCTATGCTACTTAATTTCTCCCTCCCATTCTTCCAACAAATTATGAATGCCTACATCTGTTGCTCCTTGTAAGCCACAACTATTTCACTCATGAGGTGTTAAACATATTTTCTTCCTTTTCATGGTTCTGAAGTGCTCGGGTCTTTTGCCCTTGCAGGCTCCCTCCCACGTCTACCATGCCCTCTTCCTCGTGCAAGCCGAGGAATCTATACTTTGTAAACTCCCTGCTCACAGGCATGAGGTATTAACTTCTGACGTTGAGTTTCATTGCCCACATAATCCTCAATCCTTTTCCTATCCCAATTGCTCTCCGAGAAATACACAAGTTGGGTGACAACTCGTTCTGGAGACAAGGCCAATCGCATTGTCCTGGCTTGCTTCTCTCTACTCCCTTCCCAATGCCTCTCATACGTAGATTGATTGACAATCCCCTCTCTCGGCCAAGCAAGGTTTCCCATGCCCGACTAAGCGTTCCCATTCCCCTATGCCCACTAGAACTGCATCATTCATCTACTTTCCTTAAAGCCTACCCTTCCCCAATGCATGGCTTCTCCCATTCCACCCCAATACTCATGCGAGTTCACACTATAGCTCTTACGAGGGGCTTCCTAACCACTGTCCAGGTTGACACTCAAGAACCTTGTAGCAGGACACTAAACCAGACATCAACCATATCATGCCTGCAGTGTTTTCCCTAGCAAGCCCCCCAATTCCCTTCTCCAGGTTTCTCCCGAACCCTCAAGCTAGAAACAAGCCATGTCTCCATTGCAAGAGGGTTGCAAGACCAAGAAACATACCCAGGATCGCTCCACAGATGTCATCGATGATGCCTTCGCCTCCTTGCTCTAGTGCTCCAGCTCCCACCTCCGTTCACAACAATGCAATTAACACTCCCCTGTTTTGTCTTAACTCCATAATGGATAATGCAATTGCTGCTCCCCTGTACTTCCTTACTTGCTACGCCTCTCGCCACCTTTGAATATATGAATGTGAGAGGCCACCACACCCATCGCCATCAGCGTGTGGGGGGCGGTGGATGGTACCCAACCTTTACTCCTCATAAGTGTTTGTCATCCTTTCCAGCCTCCAGCACACAACCCGATTGGGGTTTTGGTTGATTGGATTCCCATTTTCCTTGCTTTATTTGCGATCTTGGTCCAGAATGTCCTCTAGGGCTTTGAATCTATCATCTGTCAGCTGTATCAGCCATAATTTTTCCAGTGAGCCATGTTGTTGGTTACAACCCCAATTAGCCAAGAAGTGAGCCACTTTATTCCATTCCCTTCTTACATGTCAGACCATTATATAGTTAAACTTGTGAATAAGCTCCCTAATTTCTTGTATAAGGTGTGCTCAATTTGTCCCATGACATGCCATTATTGAGTTTCATCACAGTGGTTATGATCATACTAGAATCACCTTCCACCAAAACATTTTGGTATCCCATGCTTACAACTTTTCAAAGACCCTGACCTGCTACAATGAATTCTGCCTCGTTGTTGCTTTCTATTACACACGAGTCTGCATAAATGAGTTGCGCGTTCACTTAGCTATCTCAGAAGATGCCACTAAGTCCTACTTGCACCCGAGTTCCCTTTTGAAGCCCCGTCAAAATTAAGGTTTATGAAACCTTCTCCAGGGGTAGTGAACTGTACCAGGGAGTCTATATTCATCCTATCCAAGCATTTGGAGCCAACATTTCCATTGTTAGGTTAATTTTTCGAAGGATTCTTTCTTCTTCATGGAGGGAATTCCAATCTTCGGGACTCCATTATTCTGCTAGGATAGTTTCCCTGATGTTTCTAGCAATTCCTTCCCAAACCTATTCTTGAGTTGAGATTTTATTTTTGAATACTCTACGATTTCTTTCTTTCCATATGGCCCATAGGTTTAAACCTAAGGCCAAACCCCATGCTCGATTCAATAGTGGACTTGAGAAGATATTGTTACGCCATAGAAGGATTGTTTCCTTTTTGCTGTGAGAGTCCTAATCCTTCCTTTAGAATACTCCTTGCTGTTGCCCCCATTTTTGTTCCACAAATGGGCAAGAATTCAACATATGCTCCATATATTCTCTGTTTTGTTGACACATCCAACATAAGGACAGTTGCTGTATTCCTTTTTTCTGAAGCTGCTCCCAGGTGAGGATCCTCCCTTTGCAAACTAGCTAGAGGAAATGGGCTACCTCTGGCCAACATCCCCCCTTCCAGTTTTTTTTCCAATGAAGTTCTTGTCCATCTTGGCCTTGTTCTGCTCTCAATTCATACACTTATTTGCTGGTGAATGTGCCTTTTGTGGAGTGGCCCCATCTTAGGATGTCCAAGTCATTCCTTATCATGATTTATCTTGATCTCATTTATTTTTTGAACTCTTCCTATTTCTCTATCTCTATAACCTAGCCCTAATCTTCCTTCTTATTCCATCTCCTCCAGTCCCCTGTTCCTTGTTCTTCTGTCCAGAATTTCTCTACATATTGGATGTTGTTATCATTGGTAATTCGATATATGTCTTTGAGGTCTTTCCTATCTATAAGTCTTTCTCTTTGTTGCCATGAGTCCTACCAAAATCTTGTTTTTCTTCCATTTCAAATTTCCCAAAAAGCATGCTGGTTAATAAGGTCTCGAGTTTGGCTTGCCAAGTTCCATATTGCCAATCAATTGGGGGTCTCTGTACCGCAATACATACTCAGTTCTCTCCAGCATATTATACTTTCTTGCCCATATTTTTTTCCATAGGTCCCCTCAACCCCCAAGCCATCTCCACCATAATTTAGTTCCCATTACTTGGTTTAAAGTGTATAGGTCCGTGAGGCCAAGCCCTCCTTCCATATTTATTTTTATCAATCCTTGCCAAGATATAAGGGCCCATTTCCTTTTCTGTTGAGCTCTTCCTCACAATTTTTTTTTAAAGATATTAACAATTTTGGTGCATGAACCCTTATGGGCTGCCATGCCTCATAGTTGGTATATTGGAATTGACTGAAGTACTGCTTTTAGGAGGATTGTTTGACCGGCTAGGTTGAGGAAACGAAAGGCCCAACTTCCCATTCTTCCTTGTAGCTTCTCGAGGATCTGCTGCCATCTTGCCAATTTTAGGGAGTTTTTTGATAGAGGCATGCCCAGGGATTTGGTGGGGAGGCTTCCTGTACTAAACCCCAGTATCCTAGCAAGACAGGTTTTAACAATCCTTGGGGTGTTGAAGAATAAGGTACAAGATTTTTCATTGTTTATTTGGGTCCCTGATGCTAACATGAAGGTATTCAATATTTCTTTGATTCTGCGGGATTCTCTGAGTGATACTTGGCAAAAAATCATGATATCATCCATGAATTGCTGGTGGGTTATGGCAAGGTCATTCCCCCAAATCCTAAGGCCTTTAATCCTAGACTTTTGGGCTTCATTTTTTATGTATATTCCCAGACCTTTCACAACAATAATGAATAGGAAGGGTGACAATGGGTCACCTTGTCTCAGCCCCCGAGTAGGGTTAAAGGTTTGGGTAGGGGTCTTGTTCAGAAGAATAGAGATGACAGGGGTGTATATCATAGCATTGATCCAATTTATCCATATGGGGTTAAATCCATAGGCTCTAAGGATACTCTTTAGATACTCCTAGTTTAATCGATCATAGGCCTTTGATAGATCCAGCTTCACCATCATGCCAGCTATCTTTTTTTCCTTGAGAGAATGGACAACTTCTTGAGAGGTTACCAACCCATCCAATATTTGCCTTCCCTCAACAAAACATGTCTGCTCCGAGGAGATGATATTCGAGAGAAGAGGTTTTAGTCACTTGACTATAAGCGTAGCTATAATTTTATAAATGACATTGCATAGGGCTATAGGTCGGAATCCCTAAGGGTCTTCCAAGTTCGAAGTCTTAGGAATGAGAGTTACAAAAGTTGAGTTCACACTGGGGCATATATTTTGATTTCTCCTTGATTTCTACACAACTTCCTGTATATTTCTTCCCATGAAGTGTCAAGTGGCTTGGTAGAATTCTACTGTAAACCCATATGAGCCCGGGGCCTTATTTTTTTCTTACCCTTGATGATTTCTTCCACCTCTTCAAGTGTAGTTTCTCTCATCAAGGCTAAGTTTTGATCCTCTATGACCTTGTGAGGTATATGTTGGGAAATTATTTGAATTGATCCCGTTTTGTCTTCTTATGGTTTTGATAGGATATCTCTGAAGTGGTTTACTAGGAGCCCCTCCATCTCGTCATGTTTTACTCCGTGGTTCCCTTCTTCATATTTTAGGGATAATATTATGTTGTTCTGATGGTGTTGGATCATGGCCTTGTGGAAAAATCGGGTATTCCACTCCCCTTCTCTTAACCAATTCACCCTCAATTTTTGCTTCCATAGAATCTCTTCTTTCTTCCGCCTTTCCTCGAACTAACTTATTAATTGACCCTCCTATGTTGATAACTCTTCTGATCTCCCTTCTTGAATTATTTTTTGTTGCACCTCTATCATATTCTGATTTAGCTATTGTTGATCCTTCATGACGTGCCTAAATTCTTCTTTGTTCCTTTTCCTTATCTTCTTCTTGATTTCCTTGAGTTTTAATTGGAACGTATGCATATAGTTCCTCCCTTGTTGGTCACTCTGTGTCCACCAAGTCTTGATTTTTTTAATGAGGACTGGGCCTCTGAGCCAAAAGGCTTCGAACCTAAAGGGTTGATTTTTCGGGCTCGCTTTCAGATCCACTTCCAGCCGAATCGGCCAGTGGTCTGAACCCATTCCAGGGAGAATTGATGCTTCTATGATTATGTCTCTACTAATAACCTACTTTGAAATTAAGAATCTATCCAGTCTAGAAGAAATTTGGTGGTTCCCTCTTCTTCTGTTATTCCAAGTGTGAACTCCATTGATTGTTGGGATGTCTGCTAGGAACTGCTCTGTTAAGGTGTCCTCGAATAACTCCATGTTTGTGTCCATTCTTCTCATGCCTCCCCTTTTCTTCGCTAATGAGGTGATCATGTTGAAGTCTCCTCCCATCACCCACAAGTCGTTCAGGTTTATACTTCTCATTTCTGTTAGGTTCTGGAGGAAATCCCTCCTTTCTCCCGGGATATGGGGTCCATATACTCCTGTGAGGAGCACCCAATCTTTCGATCCGATGACCCTGAACTGGCCTAAGAGGATTCTCAGGATGCTGACCTAGTCTTCAAACCATATTTCTCTTAGGTTCTAAATGATCGCCAACCCTCCTGCACTGCCATTAGAATCTTGTCCGATAACCTCGTCCTGGGGTTTGATATTTTCCAAAATCTCTTTCAATTTACTTTCACTTATTTTTGTTTCTTGTATTATCATTATACTGGGTCTATCTTTTTCCAGTCTCTCTTTGAGGTATCTCTACTTGCCTCTGTTGTTGAGGCCTCTTATATTCCATGTTGTAATAATCATTTCAACAATTTTGGGGGTTTCTCAAAGATGTTCTATAATGGCACCACTCTCCCAGAGTTTACTAATAGTTCCCCCACCATCTGTATGGATTCACTCATTGGTCATCATCCTCTTTTATTTTCTCCTTTTCCTAGGGTTCCTAGTTCTTGCCCTTGTCCTCCATGGGACCCTAGGTGCTCTTGTTGGGCTATAATAGCCGATCCTTGTTTTATCTTGTATTGCTGAAAGGTTTCCTTGTAGAGTTATTTTTGATCCTTCGGAATAAAACGTTCGTCCATATGTCTCCACTCTTGTAGTAGTCGTTTCATCACTTTCTCTTCCACACTGAGATCTTCTTTCTGGGAGTCGATCTCCGTTGGGTTTTTCTCCACCATTTGCATGGTATTCTCCTCCCTTTGATTTTCGTCTATTTCTTGCCGATTTTGGTTATTTCCCTCGCCCTCCTTCGACTGTATGCTTTCCATATCCTTGGTATGCTCCTTTCTTGTCTCCCCCATCTCATCCATCTGAAGGGTAGCGAATCTGTTATGGTTACACTACTCTTTCTCATTTTTTATTTTCCTTTTGAATCCCAACTAGTTTTTTATTTCTTTTCCTTCTGTGCACCTCGTGGAATCCGTCCCCATCCTCTTTTCCCATTGCCTCTCCTTCATCTCATTTGGCTGCTTTTCTAGATTATTTAATGGTAAAGCATGATACAGGTGGCCATATTCATGGCATCGCCACCATCTGAATGGGATAAGCTCATAGTCTAGGGTTTGTTGCCACATCTCATCATGGTATTCTAGCTCTATGTAGTCTGGTAGCGGCTTAGTGATATTCATGTACACACAGATTCTTGCAAAGGAGATGTACCTACGTTTCCTTGTCGAATCTACCACTTTGACAAAGGTTCTGATCGAGTTTCCTACTCCTTCCAGTATTTCAAGGCCCCAGAAGTCCATTGGTAGGCCGAAGAATGGATGCTGCCAACAACTTCTCTTGGTTCGAGTTGTAGCACTCCTTCCAGTGTCTCATAAACAGGCTAACATTGTTGAAGAAGTATGACCCATCTTCGAAAACCTTCTCCTTATCTTCTAGGTTGGAAAATATTACCGAAAAGAACCCTTTCGGCCCCAGCTTGAGAACAATATGCCCCTTTGGTTGCCATCGTTGTTGGATCCATTTGATCAATTCCTTTTCGGTTGGCCAGGGCCCAATAAACTTCCAGATCATGGCATCGTCCTTCATATATCTTCTATATTTCTCGAGCTTGTTTTTAGGTATTACAAAAAGAGGTTTCTTGGTTGCTCTGGGTAGGCATTTTCATCCCCACCTCGATTTCCATTTAGCTCCCAAACCGGTATACCTTTCCCATGATTTTTGTTGCCTCCAGTTGTTCCATGTAGACTCGTCTCCCCTGCAACAACATTTCGGTACAAGGGGATCTCTTCCCCTCTGCCATACCACTCATTCCTCTTATCAGCAATATCCTTTGTCATTTTTCCCCTGTCATATCTTAGACTATGGTGTTGCAAGTTTGTGAGGCGAAATCTGTGGCTCCCAAACGCTAGTTGCTCCCGCTCTTCCCACTGTCGCCTCCATAAATAATTCAACATGCTTTGGCAATCTTCAACACCATAGCTTTTTAGATATTTCTCCATTATTTTTATTTTTTTATTATTATCATCATTTATTAATATATTTGGTTATTTTCATTTTTTCTCACTTTTATCAATTTTCAATTATTATTATTATTATATATATATCTGTGTGTGTTTATTTTCAGTTCTTTTTCTTATTATCCATTTATTTTATTTGAAATCCATTTCATTATTATTATTATTATTATTATTATTATATATCTTTTTAATAAAATATTTAATCTGTGGCTTACTATTTATTAATTAATTTTAACAAATGTGAAAGAAAATAATATTATTTAAAAAAAGAATTATTATTGTAAAGATATCAAACTTTTAAATTTTATTATAATAATTTAATGAATGATTTTGATTTTCAATATGGATAATGATATTTTATAAATTATTATAATTTAAGTGGTTGAAAATTAGTATGATAATGTTTAATGGTGACTAATTTTAATGGAGCCCAAAAATATTTTAAGTGCAACAATATATGATCTTCAATAACTAATAATTTATATTTTAATTAAGGATTTTATTACAGAGTTTGGAAAACCTTATTCACAACCTTTTATGTACATGTATTTAGCAGTGACATTTTATCACGATATATGAGTTCCCCAAATTTTCTATTCCTTCAATATACCTTCACACCTTTAAGAGAAATTGTTAACATTAACTAGCCATATGATTTAGAATTACAACAGTAACTATTACAACTTGACCATTTAAAACTTTTACTTTTAAAATGTAATAGAAGGTTGAAGACCATTAAAAGACTGCTTAAAAGAAAAATGACAAAAATAAAAGAAGACCACGTACACAATCAAATTTGAGATATGATTTAATCTTGTTGTGCATTAAGATTAAATTACTTTAAGATCTCACTTTCTCGAAGTACTTGAATTAATTTAAGATCTCAAGTACTTACAATTAGACCATGAAAAATCCCACCGCAAAAATATTCAAATTAATTGAATTTGAAAATTTTGAATGATGTATTGCTTTTATGGCTCGGCGGTGTTAGTTTAATGAATGGTATGAAGAAGCCTTTGGGAAACTGATGCCTTGTATTTAGAATGTAAGGAGTAAGAACCATCAAAGTTTGAAGAGCCTACTCTGGGAAGCGGATCGAGGCAGGTCCGAAACGCTTTAGGAATCACAATCTGCGCATCGACTGCTAGGAAATTCGATTATCTGCCTTCAGAAAATATTGGTCTTGCTGTGGTTAGTCAAACACAAAGATGTCAAAACCTTCCAAACCCTAGGATGCAATGTGAAATCGAGAAAAGTATGTGAAGCACTGAAAGGGTGAATCTTCGAACGAACGAACGTGTCAAGTCCTTTATCGTCGTTGTCTCTGCCTTCACTACAAAAGTGGACTACAAAGGTTGCTTATGTTCTGCAACAAAAGTTAACTACAAAGTAAGTTGGCTATGTTTCACTATAAAATTCGGCTATATTTATTTAGGTTTTTATTGGTCGAACATAATGTTGATTAATAAGTTTTATTAAATATTAATTTGATTAGATTTCTTAAGCCAATTTTATCATTAACTCTTACCTCACATTTATCTTTGGGTTTTATTTGTGGGAAGTTCACTTGCTTTGCATTTGATGTTAAAATAGCTAATTATTCTTGTATGGAGAATAATCTAAAATTAGAAATTTAGTTAATTGAGTGTTGAGTCAAGTTGAGTTAACTAATAGACGAATTTAGTGTGTGGTTGCATGTCAAGTTATTTTAGAGGAATCACTAGTTGGAAACACATAAATATCTCTCTGGGTTCATTGCAATCAATCAAGTTTTGTGCGATCAATAGAAAAGCCGCAACTCGTGTGTTTTGTATGTTAAATTCGTATTGTGCCTCCTCTACCTTTCCAATACATTGATATTGAAATTGAGAAAAGATCACAAAATCCGTGGTACCTTAAAAAATAATCAAAAAAAGAGAAAAAAAAAAAGATCATTCCTTTTTAAAATTGTAATACTATTAATTTAAAAAAAATTGGCACCTAATTAACACAAAAAGTGAGCATATCTCGTTTAACTTTGAATAAGCCAAGTTATGTGCACAATCCCATGAGATATTAAAAAAATCAGTGTTGCTAAATCAGTGCAAAGTATCATTGGCAGGCATGTCTTTTAGGGTCATGTGGGTCCCATCTAAAAGTCACCCTTTTTAATAATAAAAAGACTTGAATTATACATATATAGAGTTGGGGGTTAAATTTAACGAGTACTCTATCCATGGAAATTTTTTTAATGACAATCTTATTTTTATATGGCTCTTCATATCACTTTTAATTCATCTGATTTAAACACCAAAAACATAATAATATTTCTTTTTATAGGTTTCATCTGATTTAAACACCAAAAACATAATGTATATCCGAAAATCGTGAAGCGAATGCAATTAAACTTTGAAGAGAATAAGGTAAAAACGACGTGCCATTGCTAATTTTTTTTTTTGAAAATCAAATATTTTGGTTTAAATTTCAATAAGATTTTGTTAAAATGATGTCTAACGTGTGTATATTAGATATTGTCAGTAAAGGTATTCACATTAAATTAAAGGCCACTTAAACTTACTCAAGCTAAGGCGAAGCCTTTGCTGGATGAAAGTAAAGGCCAATTCAACGTACTCAAGTTAAGGCTCGCCTTTGTTAGAAAAAAGTTTGCTACTCATGAGGCTCAGTTAAAGGAGGAGCCCCGTCCTGCAGGATTTCCATGGAGGAGGGAAAAGATTCCATGAAATTGAACATTCTAGGCAAATTAGAAGCAGATTTTGTTAAAAAAGATGTTTTTCTCCACATATCAGAATTTTCATGTATAAATTATTCAAATATATTAAAATATACTCGAACTTACCTGAGATTAGACGAAGACTCAGCTTGACGAAAGTCTAGTACTAGTGAGGGAAAATATGAAGAAGGGCCTTCCAGTATTAGAAACACACCTCACCTTACACTGTTGGTCACTCCCCAATATTTTAGGCAAATATATCACTTCACAGGATACTTTGTCTTTTATTTTTTCAGGATTAGAATCCACAACTCACATTGTTGGTTACTCTATAATAATTTTCAGATTTAGAATCTACACCACACTTTTGGTCACTTTGGACTATTTTATGCGAATACCACTTCGCAGGATACTTTTTCCTTTATTTCTTCAATATTAGAATCCACTCCTGGTCACTCTAGACTATTTTATGGGAATACCACTTCGCAGGATACTTTTTCCTTTATTTCTTTAATATTAGAATCCACATCTGGTCACTCTAGACTATTTTATGGGAATACCACTTCGCAGGATACTTTTTCCTTTATTTCTTCAGTATTACAATCCACACCTCACTGTTGTCACTCTGCAATATTTTATGTAAATAGCACTTCACACGGAAAATTCAAAGAACCTCTAATTCTAGCAGGTAACTGCAGGATAACATCAGGTAAGTACGATATCTTTCAGCTTTTCTGATTTTAGCTCAAATTCATGGTCGAATTTTGAGAGGCCTCGTCATCTCGTTGTCTTCCTGATCCACAATCTGTAGTTAGACACCTAAATGATTTTAATAAACAACTTTCATCCTAAGTTACCAAGTTCGGCCGTATTGGCCCAAAAAATTCGCAAATTCGTCAGTACGATTCGGTTCGTGTTTTAATACGGTAAGGAGTTTTTAATTTATGGATTAAATTTAGGTTAACAATGCCCAAACTTTGCAGGCTCTTATTATCTTTCAAGAGGTCACGGCCTTTCGGAATAGCGTTTGAATCTTCTTTCATCAATCAGCAAGTATGCAATGTAAGTATGCAATGTAAAATAGATATAAGTTGAAAAATAATAATTTTTATATTAAATAATGTGATAAAAATTTTTAGTATTAAAAAATTAAAAGAGAAGGGTAAGTTATATATTTAAAAAATTGTAAAAATTTTAAAATAGTTTTTCTCATTCTTATTTAGATGATAGTTATTATAGTTATTAGTAAATTGGATAATAGTGGTTCATTGCAATTATTGGTATGGAATTTAAATTCAATTTAAAGGGTTCATTTTATGTGATTACTATAAAGATTAATTTATACACATTTATTATTGAATAAATTTGGATTTGAAGAAGAAAGAGATTGAGATATAAGTTTCTGGATCTGTGTTGATCACTTGAAACTTAATTTTAATATTCAATATCTAATTTTTTATATTAAATATTAGGTTTGATTGCTATTTATATTATTATATTTGACTTGCATGTTTTTCAAATTTACAATACTAATAAATTTTGATTGATAAATTTTTTCTTTCATTATTGGGTAATTTTAAATAGACATAAAAGATTAATATTGGAAATAAGTACCACATTATTCAACCTATCAAGTGAGGAAAGATTCATTTCATTTTTTTTAATTTTGAAAAAATATAAAAATTATTAGTCGAATTTTACATTGTCGATTTTTTTCCGCATCGAATCGAATTCGAAAAATTCTTAATGCAAATTTGGTAACTATGCTTTCATCCACCAGAAAATTAAAGTATCGAATTTGAACAGAGAAAATACGGTTTACGTGGAAGTGTTAGAAATAGCCTGGTTCGGCACTTGCATTAAAGGGATAACAAAGCTGAAATTTGGAGAGAGAAAACTGGACAAGACTAATGGTCATATACCCAGGCTCCATCTTAAACACGTTTTTCCATCCACACAGGAGCTGCACGACTTTTCTGTGGCATGTTTCTGTATATCACATTTGAGCACAGCGTTATTCTTCTGCATGCAACTCTTGAATTCATGGAGTCTTTGATATTGGCAAACAACGAACTGAGTGCCGTGGAGAGGGTGCTCATATGACCCTGCAGTTGAGATTCTGTTACTACAATAGACTTGCAGCCGATTTCTCCATACTTTAACGAAACCTTGGGAGGTCCATTGCTGCAAACCTCTTGAAGGCCCATTCTGACGGCCATAACTGAAAAAATTCTATAAATTTGATTGTGAAAAGCTCCGACTCATTCACCCGGCAACAATGGCGGTCTCCTCCTCCTCTACAAGCGCATGTACATATTTCCTTTAATATCGTCTGCAAGGAGAATGAACAATGAAAATTGCTATCCATCGTCCTATTCTGCTTTGTATTTAATTAGGATGCTTCTCTCCCACTCTTTGGTTGGTCATGATTCAACATTATAAACACAAGCATCATCGTTAATGATGAACATAGAAGTTGATTCTCAATGAATGCAAACTGCCATTTAGAAAACGAATATAAGATTTTGTTGGCACAAGTTATCTGGAACTTACCAAAATAAGTTCCAAAATACAGTGCGTTGCGGATTTTTGACAAACCGAGGTAGGGTGAAGTAGGGGTAATGCTCAAATAAAGTGTCAGAAGAATCAACGAATCCACATATCCTAGTACTATATATATATAAATTTTGAAACTTTTGATTTTTTATATACCTGTCATTTTGACATTTCAAAAAATTATTTGCCCGTTTACAATGACGTGTTTATTTTAGAACAAACTATATTTTACTCGTAAAAAGTGGAAAAACATGCGTCAATTTTAAAGCCTATATGGAGTGACCCATTACTAAAGTGTTTTTAGAGTTTGAGTTTTCTTATTATTCAAAACCCTTTACAAAAGACTCACGTGGGTGAAAAATATAGAGTTCTATTTATTTAAGTGGATTATGTCCTGTATTTAAAGTGGATTACTGGTTAAAGATTTGAAAAGTTTTTTAATATGGTCTATTATTAAAAAAAATAAAATTGAAAAAACGTATATTAAAGTTTTATAAAGGTTTTTAGAAAAAAGAGGGTTTTATTTTTTGAAGAGTGTGTTTTTTTTTTAAAGGAAGATGGTTTTTTCAAATTTCTAACTTTAGTTTTTATTGTTTAGGAAAGATTATGATGCGTGGGCCATTAAGATGGCAACCAAGTTGTAAGCTCATGATGTTTGGGATCATGTCCAGTTTCGGTTTTCATAACCTAAAGATGAAAATGAAGAATAAGTCCTCACTGATGCAGAGAGGAAATTATGGAAGAAAAACAAAAATAAGAATGCACAAGCGTTGCATCTTATCTAGCAGGGAGTGGATCAAACAATGTTCCAGAAGATTATGATCACGTCTTCAGCAAAAACAACATGAGGTACCTGGGCGACAAGGTATAAAGGCATGGGAAAAGTCAATATTGTTAAGTTACATAATATTAGGAGAGATTTTGAAAGTTTGCAGATGAAGGAGACATAGGACATCGATTCTTTCATGAATCGGTTCATGAATGTCATAAATCAGTTGAAACTTTATGGTGAGGAAATTAAAGATTAAATAGTGGCTGAGAAGGTCCTTAGATCTTTGCCTACCAGATTTGATGTTGTGGTAGCAGCCATAGAAGAAGCCAAGGATTTGACATCAGTGATAGTTGATGAGTTGATGGGATCACTTTTATCACATGAGCCAAGGATAGACAGAAATATTGATTCCACTTTAGGAATCGCTTTCAAAAGTCACAGTTTTATTTCAAGAGAGAAATGTCAAGGTAGAAGTAGATTGAGAGGCAAAGGACGAAGCGGAAGACATGGTGATCAGAGAGATGGTCGAAAATCCCATGAACATGAAGGTGAAAGCAACAACCGAAGATTCACCAATAATCTAAGAGTTGACAAATCAAAGGTGAGATGTTATTATTGCAATAAATTTGGTCACTATGCCACAGGAAGAGGTTAGCTGATGAAGGGAACCAAAGAACTAATGTCATTACAGAGAGTACTAACTCCATGTTCCTAGATTTCCATACCATGCATGCACTTTCTGATAATGTGTGGCTATTAGACAGTGGTTGCAGTAACCACATGACATGCAACAAGAATGTGGTTGAAAATTTGGATCAAACTATAAAGACAGAGGTAAAGTTGGGAACTGACAAGACTGTGTATATTGATGGCAAAGGAGTGGTCAACATTCTAACCAAGAAGGGGGAGCTGAAGACAATCTCAGTATATTATGTGCTTGGACTAAAACATGATTTGATAAGTATTGGTCAATCGACAAAAAAGGCATATAAAGTTATCTTTGAAGGACAAAAATGTGTTATAGATGACAAGCCCCCAAGCAAGCAGTTGATAGGAAAGGTGCAAATTACGAGGAACAAAATCTTTCCTGTAATTATGAATTACATTGATCATGTTAGTGCTTTTACGGTTGTGACACTTTCGGTTTGGACAATGGAACTTTTCTTGTTTAAGATTGTTGCAGCAGAAATAGATGGTTAGATGATTACCTCCCATCAAAGAACCTACTATTACTTGTGAGTGTTGCATCTTGGGAAAGAAACATTGTGACAATTTTCCAAAGGGAGTTGCATACAAAGAAAATCAACCTCATCAGATAGTGCATACATACTTGTGTGGACCTATGAGGACACAGTCGATTGGTGGAAGCTATTACTTCCTCACTTTCATTGATGTCTATAACATAAATACTTGGGTTTACTTCTTGAAGAAGAAGTCTGAAACTTTTGCAAAGTTCAAGGAATTGAAAACCTTAGCAAAGAACCAAAGTGATCGTCAAATCAAGGTATTGAGGCCAAATTGTAGTGGAGAATATGATTCAAAGGAATTCCATGATTACTGCAAACAACATGGAATCATAAGATAGTTTATAACCAGGTACACATTAACATAATGGTGTAGAAGATAGAAATAACAGAACCATTATGAAGATGGAAAGGAGCATGTTGAAAGGAAGAAACTTATCTAATGAGTATTGGGCAAAAGCAGTTGCATGTGTTGTTTATGTGATAAACATATCTCCTACAAAGAGTGTGATGAATAGAGTACCAGAAGAAGCATGGTTAGGTATTTCTTGCAACGTATCTCATCTCAACGTATTTTGATGTGTAGCTTATGCACATGTGCCTAAAGAGCTAAGATAAAATTGGATGATAAGAGTGAAAAATGTATATTTATTGGTTATAGTGAGCAATCAAAAGCTTACAAATTGTATAACCCTGTCAGTAAGAAGACCATAATTAGCAGAGATGTGTTCAAAGAACACGAGTAGTGGAATGATAGTATAGACAAAATTGTTGAGGCACAAGTGGCTCTAATGGAAGAATAGGATGTAGCATGGAGTCGTAAGAATCACAGGTGAAGACACCAAATAGGGGCACACCAACAAGGACTCCAAGATTTTCTAAGCAGCATGGATCTTCAAGTAGATTAACAGATTGAGATTCTCCCAATAATCAATCATGTGATTAATCAAACAATGGTAAGAGGAAGATGAGAATTCTGAAAGATATTTATGATGATTTGGATGTTAGTTCAAATTTTGCATTATTGTCATTCCAACCTTCTGCATTTGAAGAAGCAATCAGAGATGAAAATTGGGTGCAAGCCATGGATGAACAAATTGAAGCTATTGAAAAGAATAATACATGGGATTTGGTTGATTTTTCAATGGACAAGAATCTCATTGGTGTGAAATGGATGTAAAAGACAAATTTGAATGAGAAAGGTGAAATTGACATATTTAAAGCAAGACTTGTAGCAAAAATATTCTCACAACAACCAAGAATAGATTTTGGAGAAAAGTTTGCTCTAGTAGCTAGATTGGATAGTGTAAGCAGAGTTCTAGCTATGGAAACTTAGAACAAGTGGAAAGTATATCAGATGGATGTGAAGTCAGCCTTCTTGAATGGAATTCTAGAATAAGAAATTTATGTGTAGCAGCCTTCAGGATATGAAGTTGAAGGTAGAGGAGATAAATTTTATAGGTTGAAAAAAACACTCTATGGACTTAAGCAAACACCATGAGTGTCGTATAGCAGAATCAACAACTACATGATCAAGAATGGATTTTGCAGAAGAAACATTGAGCCTACCTTGAACACAAAGGTAAATGAGCATGGGCATATTTTGATTGTTTTCTTATATGTTTATGACATGATTTATATAGGTGACTTTGAATTGGATTAATTTAAAGCAGCTATGACGAAAGAATTTGATATAACAAATCTTGGTCTCGTGAAATATTTTCTTGGCATAGAAGTTGAGGAATCTAAAAAGGAATTTTTATTTGACAAAATAAATATGCTAGAGATTTGCTGAAAAGATTCATGATTGTGAACCGAAAACCTGTCCCTACACCACTTGCAACAGGTACAAAGATAAGAAAGGAGGATGAAGGAACATTTGTTAATCCAACTCTATTCAAAATATTGGTGAGCAGCTTCATGTACCTCATAACTACAAGACCAGATATTATGCAAGGAGTGAGTTTGATTTGCAGATTTATGGAGACTCAAAAAGACACATATTGGAGAGTAGGAAAACAAATTCTGAGATACATAGTAAGAACTAGAGATTGTGGCATAATGTATGCAAACACAAAAAATAAGGATTTGATTGAATACACCGACAGTGATTTTGCAGGTAGTTTGGATGATAGGAAGAGAAACCCTGGTTATGTGTTCCATCTTGGTTTAGGTGTGATTTCATGGGAAGCAACCTATTGTAACACTATAATCATTTGAAGGAGAATATGTAGCAGCAACATCGGCAACATGTCAAGCAGTATGGGTAAGAAGATTATTTGATGGACTCGAGCAGAAACAATAAGGATCAACAATAATATATCGTGACAACACCTCACGGATTGCACTATCAAAGAATAATGTGTTTCATCAAAAGAGAAAGCATATGGATACTAAATATCACTTTATTAGAGAACTTGTGAGCAATGGAGAAGTTCACTTGAAGCCTTGTAAGTCTAGTGGTCAATTGGTTGATATATTTACTAAGTCATTATCAAAATATGTGTTTGAATTTCATAGAAGAAACCTCGGTGTTGTTAGCCTAACTGATAGATAGACTAGTAGGCATGTTTAAGTTGTCATGAGTCATGCCTTAGTTTAGCAGTCGTAATTAAGGGGGAGTATTAAAATAGTTAATTACTCTCACATGGAGAATAATATAAAATTAGAGAGTTAGTTAACTGAGTGTTGAGTCAAGTCAAGTTAAGTGATAGACAAATTTAGTATGTGGTTGCATGTCAAGTTATTTTAGATGAGTCACTAGTTAGAAACATATAAATATCGCTCACTTGGTTCATTATAATCAATCAAGTTTTGTGTGATCAATATAAGAGTCACAACTTGTGTTTTGTGTGTTAAATTTGTCTTATGCCTCCTTTAACTTTCCAATAATTAATTTCTCTAAATAATCAATTTGATGAATATTATTTTCCTATTTAGATTATATTAGAGTTCATCCTTTCCTCAATCATAAACGATTGTAAAATTGTTTGCTTGTATCACAACCCATAAAACAACCTTTCCGTCAGATTCTCCATCATCAAGTGTTTGAAAGAAAAAATGATCATACCTGGAGTAGCTACAACTCACTTTGCTACCGAAAAATCCCTTCATGCTTCCCTCCTGTCCACGCATTTTCATGATTTTTATGTAAATGTAAACTTGCGGTTTTCTAGAAGCTATAGTCTCCATTAAATCAAATGTTTATAAATTTAAATTGATTAGTTTTTCTCATGTGTGGAATTAAAATATATATGTTTTTTGAATGGTTGTGATTGATCAATTCTTATTGATACAATTGGCAATCAGAGAAAGAAGAAGCACCAACTACATGTGAGGGGATTTCAGAATAATCATTAAAGGATAAGTCAAGCTGTTTTGATTTTAGTTTAATAGTCAAACTTGTGATTTTGAAATCTTAATTTTGTTTTAGCTCGATAGTTGAAGTGAGTTGGTCATGACATACTTCTGACAGGAACATCAAATTCTTGATGTTGAAAGCTTTTTATAGCGGTTGAAAGCATGTTATATTGTTTTGGTTTTTAAGTTAAACAGGTTTGAATTTTAATATAACTAGATTTTATAAAGTTCATTAAAGTTTTGAAAATTTTAAATATTAAACCAAATATTTTAAAAATAAAAAATAAATTTGAAATTTTTTAAATTTGAATTTCTATTTTCTGATTCATTGATTTACATGAAATGACGAATTTCATGGTGTTCAAAATTGAATTGTTATATATATATATATATATATATAATAGAAAATAAAAAAAAATCTTGTATATAACCAAGTGTCATAACATTTAATAAAGAGTACATCTACCAAACCGAGTACATCTATCAAATCTAAATATTTATGAAAATGAATTATCTTTGTATGAAGTACCAAACCAAGTGTCATAACATTTATTAAAGAGTACATCTATCTAATCTATTTTAATATTTACTTTTACTATATAGTTTTACTAATAAAAATATACAAGACAATAAATATAGTCATTCATATATTGTATTGTATTATTTTCAATTTGATAGTTTTTAAATTTTTAATTAATAATTGGATATGGAAATATATTTTTTTGTAAATAGAGTTTCTATTCATTCTTCCAAAAAGAGTACATCAAAAGTAAAATGCATGTAGTCTCACCCCGACCAGGTTTGTTAACTACTGTTGACAGCAAATGACAGTGCAACAAAAAAACATCAAGTGACAAAGTCCACAACTTGAAGGGCTAGAAGCACCTCCCCCTATACCGCCCAAATCGGATTTCACACACTGCGGAGAATGAGACATGTGAGGAGCAGGGCACATGCTAATCCACCTAAAACCACATAATAGTTGCGCCAAGGGAAAATTCACCCCTCCTACCTGAAGACCGCCTCCAGTCTCTCCAACATGGACTCCAAGGATCTCAGACTCACCACACCCACAGACAAATATTCGACGCCCACCATGAGAAGATCACCTGCAAGCCAAATGGCCACATAGAGAAAAATGCACCCACCCCACAAATGCCACCAAGCCTGAATGGCCCCGACGAAAGCACTAGTGGGGGAAACTAAGACCTTATCCCTTCAATTCAATAAGAAAACCACCATGCCTCAATTGCGCATTAGGAGAATCTCTAGACCCCTATTTAACTAGCACGACTCTAGTAAAACAAATTTTCCCTGTCGACTACTTCATTTCACAGATTTAACTCGCAGACCAAAACAACAATTGTCAAAGGTAGACCCTCGTGAATGTAGGAAGGAACTTCGGCGGCTCAGACGCCACCCCAAAACTAGTTGTCCATGGAAACGACCATTTACCCACTCTAAACTCACATACCGAGTTTCTTGGCATAACCAGACTCCACAACTCTTAATGCTAATTGCACACCATCGCCAAGCATCTCCCGGGTGACAACAGGCCGCACCACCATCCATTAACTCACCACTCACACCACCACCTACAAAATACCATGCAAATAGATGTTTCACACAAGGTTCTTTAAAATCCCTAGTACTCAAGGTGCTTAGAGAGGGCTGGGAGGCACGTCCTCGCACCTGCAACCACGTGCCTTGCATCATATACCACACGTTCCTTCAGGGAGTGTGTTCACTTTCTTCAACACCCCCATCAAGGAATAATCGGATAAAGAATTCAATATAAAATAAATAACAACATATTTTTTAATTACAATATTCATTTAAATTAATTTATTTGCATGAACCATTTATATTTCTTTTTAAATATTGTTTATCTATAATTAATTTTTGTAGAGAATTTGTAATTTATTTATTTTTTTGTGTTTTTTATATGAAAAAATATTGATGTTGCATTTCAAATTTATATATTTTTAATTTTTAATACAATTTTTTACATAATAATAATAACAATCATTTAATTTTAAGAGACATAAATATGATATTATATGTAAGGCTATTTTAAATTGGGGTTTATGATTATTATGTAGCCTTCTTTATATATACATGATTTTTGGAGATTTTTAACTTTATAAACATTTAAATTAAACTAAAGTAGTTGTGAATTACTTTTTACATAAGAAGCAAGTATCAATGAGCAATTATGCATATTACACTTATATTAAAATGCAGTTGAAGATATAAATAAATTTAACTTAATTTTTCATTTTATGATTTAAATTGATCTCAATAAATATAATATTTAACTGATATTGATTCAAGTAAATTAATATCTATACATCTATTAATATTTAAGCATTGTTGCTTAGTACCCGTCTCTTATGCAAAAAGAAATTGATAGCAAAAGTTATTGTATCTAAGATAAAAATTCCCCTAGTGCCCTTCAATAAAGATTTTAAAACAAATTTTTAAAATATTAAAACAAATAAAATTTTTAAAAATTTCAAGTATGTAGATTTTTATAGTGAATTCGCAAAGTTAAGATTCAATTAGTGTTTGGTTAAAACAATGAAAATTCTATTTTGCATCAAAATTATTTATAAAAAAAAAATTCCACAATGCCTTTTGTTTTTTGTCTATATTCTTGAATAACTAGTGCATCTACAAATGCCTATAAGTCTTTACCTTGCATTATTAGACAACTTGATATTTCAAGACCATATACGATGCCTATAAAATCATGCTTGCTGCTAATGGTAGGTAAAAATGTTTGAAAGAAAAACATTTAATATCATAAAATCAAGCTAGCTATTAAATCTAGGTAAAAATGTTTGAAACAAAAACATTATATAATATTAAAGGAACACATAATTAATTTTGAAAAGACATGTTTACTTAGGGGCATACCAAAGAGCTATAAAAAAATATAATGGAAGGGACCTAAGACTTAAAAACCTATAAAACTTTGTAATGGAAAGGATGTGAGACTTAGAAAACTTAAAAGAGATTTTGTTAACAAATTCGCATTATAACTTAGCAATATTTTATTTGAGTAATATAATATTATTATTATTTTTTTTAATTAAGTACAAGTAGATTGTATATGTTATTATTACATATAAAAGTGAATCTATATAAAAAGTAATTTCACATTTAAAATTTCAAAAGTAAGTGTGTGTGTATATATATATATAAACAAAAAAAATATCATAAAATAAAAATGTCACTGTAAAATTAAAAGTCAAATATGAGTTTGATATACTTGAAATGAAATTTTCATAAATATTGAGATTTGATATTGAGATTTCATGTGGGTATTGTTATGACACTAGGTGGCAAATATAAAAAATTTAATTTTTTTTTAAATTTTTATAAATAATGAAATTTGATGTGTACTCTATATTGAGATTTGATATATGTAATACTATGACATTCCGTGTCATATAAAAAATGTTTATCTATATATATAAGGTTATGAGAAAATAATAACATAAAAATTTAAATTTTAAAAATTATTTTAATTTTCAAAATATTCATTCTAATATTTATTTTTTTCAAAGCTTTATTAAATTTTCTAAAAAAAAAATGAAAAACTATTAAAAAGTTAAAAACATTTTTACAATAACTGGCTTAAATTTGAAAAACTAATTAAAAATTAAAACCATATCAGAATCCCAACACCCGTAGGAGCGAAGTTGGTACATGTGAGTGCAGGATTAGGACTAAGATATGGCAACACGGCTTCAATCCCCAGTCTGATGGTGTATAACCATTAATAAATCCACGTACATCCGATTATAAAATAAATCTGAAATCAATAGCATCAGGAATACTAGCTGATTGACATTGATAATCAATCAAATCTGTAATAGGGGATATTATATTCATTGGATAAGCGTCCATTGGGTGGATGGGTGGGAAAATCAGTCCATTTCTGGCTCTTGCAGCCATGGCAACGTAATTGTTGTTGCGCACTGTCCACCAGCGAGTCTCTGAACAAATACAAAGCCGGCGTTGCGTCTGCTATCCATTAGCCCGTTCGCTCTACGTGGCGTTCGTTCGAATTAAGTTTTGCCACTCAATTTGCTCCGGGGTTTTATTTTCAAACGGGATGACAGACGGAGGGACAAATCAAACAGACTCAATCTTCTAAATTGTTTATTTAATTTTGTTACGAAGAAAACTCAGGGTTTGAAATAAATTTCTAACCTGTCGGATGGAATATAACCTGTAACCCATAATGAAATGAAAATAATGAAAATATTCTATAGTGAAATCCCTATCCTCCTCCCAATTTTTTGAAGCAAATTTAAAATTCTGAAACACCTGCAACATAAAGAAGCCTATCAACGAACTAATGCTGCATGTGAAAAACATAAAAATATGAGTTGAAACCCTTCAACATGCTTTATTTACATGAAAACCGAACCGATTTTTAAGTGACTGTATTAATCCTAACGTACTTTAGATAGTGTATATTTGTATTTTTTATTCATAGGTCATAAAATTAAATTTTAATTTTATGACGTAAAGACAAGATTACTTATCATATTGAGTTACACATTATACTGAACTGTAAACTCAATTTCTGGATTCAATTAACTGACAACTTTCTTGAGTGCAATTAACTCACTTACCACACTCTGCTGCTTATAGTATACTTATACTACACTCTGTCGTGTCACTCTGGCATGTATATTCATACCACTAACTTTTTCAAGGAAATGATTGTTTGTAGTTTGAGTATATTTCACAATATAAGCATAAAAAGTATATAGCAAAATTTTAATTTTATGACAGAAAGACATGATTCCACATCATATTGGGTCGTAAAATAAAACTCTGCATTTAATTAACTTAAATGACAACTTTATTTTTCTCAACCATGTAGGAAGGAAAAGTAAAGTGTAGTTAACTCACTTACCACACTCTGCTGATTATAGTATACTTATACTACACTCTGTGGTGTCGCTCAGGCATGTATATCCATACCACTAACCTCTTCAAGGAAAGGATTGCTTGTAGTTCTAGTATATTTCACAATAGAAGCACCAAAGCGTATATAGCAAATTCGCGTTTCTTTTGCTTCAATATTGATTGTTCCAGTCACAAATCGGTTTGCTTGAAAATGAATTACCTCAATTGACAGAGTCTGCGTCCACACGGCATAACTTTGAACCTAAGGTTGTAATTTTTAACTTTAATGTGCGAGATATGATAAGCAAGTTCTGGTAGCAAAAAAAATACTCTCACATTTACAGAAAGGAATTAGAAGTGAAGAAATCCATTGAATTTTGATATTGGAAGAGTGAGAGTTAACTTGACGTCACTACCTACTATCGAAACATTGCTAAATATGGTCATGGATCATTATAAATTATCACTGCTATCTTGAATCTCTCATTGCTATCCCCAGAGACTTTCGGATCCTTACAAATTATCACCGCCGTCTTGAATCCCTTATCGCAAACTACAAAAAAATTCCGAATCAGTTGGGATAATTAAGTTGGTTAATCAATGGATGTCAGATTTGGCTATTCAGCTAGGCCATTCGCAACCGAGGCCCCCGAAAAATCAGTCACAGAAAATGCAGTGGACAAGGCTTTCGCGAGCGCAGCTAATCTCATCAAATTGCTTCCCACTACCACCGTTCTTGTTTTCCAAATTCTGTCACCGATTTTAACCAACGGAGGCCACTGCTACAGCGTCAATAAATACTTGACCGGCTTTCTGTTGGGCGTCTGCGGGATTTCTTGCTCCCTTGATTCGTTCACCGACAGTTACAAGGCAGAGGACGGGACGTTATACTACGGGATCGCCACCAGAAGCGGGATGTGGACGATGAACCCAGAGATCAACAGGACAGTGGATCTATCTTCTTACAAGCTCACGTTTCTTGATTTCGTGCACGCGGTGTTATCGGTTCTGGTGTTTGCCTCGGTAGCCCTCATGGATCCCAACGTTGTGAGCTGTTACTACGCGGACGCTAGCGAGGACCAGAAGCTGTTGGTCACAATCCTTCCGATCGTAGTTGGGACTGTTTGCAGTATGGTCTTTCTTAAGTTTCCTTCAAAACGCCATGGAATTGGATATCCCGCTGCGGATTAACCTGAAGCTACCATTATATAGCCGTTACATATTATTGTATATATGCAAAATCTAATTAAAGTTCTGTTGGACGTACTACTATTGGATGTACTACCAGTTACAAGAATGTTGCGCTCGCTATTCATGGATTCTTGCTATTCATGGCTTTAGCGCGGAATCTTCAGTGGGATTTTCGTGATGAACCTGTGAAATAAAGAATGGCTTGTAAGTCGGTTAAGGCATATTTATGGATTCGTTGTTTAGCTCCAGCCATTCTGGAAACGCCCATCTCCGTGACGGACTCCATCACTTGTACGTGTTTCTTTGGAATTTAATACTTCAATTAATGTCGTGAATGTGACTCGCAGGGGTAAATGAAATCACATTTTAATGTTTATTAGAATAAAAATAGTTTATTGGACCATGAGTGTATTGTTATTAGTTTTTTTAATTTTAATTTTTTTTTTTATTATTTAAATTGACGTTGAACTACATCAATTTTTCAATAATATTTTTCTGGAAAAACAAAACCAGTGCTAATATATTCCCAAAACACTATATTCTAAAATAAATGCTTTTTTGATTCTATGGCTGGATTTACAAAATGTACACAATCTTTCTTCCCAAAATTTTTTAGGCTTTTTGCACTATCGTGTTTCACACCAAAGTTGATGTCAATTGGTTCTTAATTAAGCAATAACAACCTTTGCCTTCCAGTTAATGTTAGCTCCAATATATTTTTTCGTTGGAGATCACACTTAGGGTTGAATTCCTCAATGTAGTACTTCTTCTTTCTAAGTAACTCTTTTCCCGATACACGTTTAAGAAACTTCTCCATAACAAAATTCTTTAGCTCCTTGCTATTTGTGGTACAGGGATTGAGGTAGATATTTCATTTTACATCCAAATTTAGGAAACTTCTCCATAACAAAATTCTTTAGCTCCTTGCTATTTGTGGTACATGCATTGAGGTAGATATTTCATTTTACATCTAGATTTTGTATAGTATGTATAATTAATCTAGCTTTATAAAAAAATATAAAAAGAAAAATAGTCTAAATAATAAATGAAACCAAAAAGAACTATTTGTGTACATGCATTGAGGTAGATATTTCATTTTACATCTAGATTGTGTATAATATGTATATTTAATGTAGCTTTATAAAAAAATATAAAAAGAAAAATAGTCTAAATAATAAATAAAACCAAACAAAAGAAATAGTCTAAATAATAAATGAAACTTACTTTTTACATTTTAAATTAATTTCTCACACTTTTAAAAATATTAAATTCATTTATATTAGAAAAATATTATTACCAAATTCCAACTAAAAATCATTTTTTATAAATTAATCTTAAAACATTCAATGAAAAATGTGTACCCGTTTATTTAACCTTATGATGGAAATATGAATAATTGACTGCGAATACTTCAAAGCTGGACAAATGTGGTAACTTAGGGGTTACGAAAATGTGTACCCCATTTATTTAGCGTTGTAATGGAAATATGAGTAATAGAGTGCGAATACTTCAAAGAATATGAGTAATAGAGTGCGAATACTTCAAAGCTGGACAATATCGTAACTTAGGGGTTACTAGTGTTTGAAGTTTCCTTGAAATTGATTGAGTTAATCGATTCGACTTTAATTGTTTGAAGGCATTATTGATGTAAATATTAATTTGTGGATAGGTGTATATATATCGATTCCCGGGTGAATATACTTTGTCAATTTTTAATTGAATTTGCGGGATTGAATGTCGAGCGAATATGCTTGGCATATGTTTTGTTTGTGTGGTCGATCAACAACTATGGTATTAGGGAGCATGAATCATGGTGGTGAATTTATTGACTTAATTTTTTTATAATTTAATATATTAATTGAATGATTAATTTAATTTATTAATGGAATTAAATATTAATTATAAAATAATTGTTTATATCTTTAAAAGAAAACTTGTTGAGCTATGTAAATGTAATACATAGATATTTATTTTATACGTAAAAACCTATATCTATATCGGTGATATATCGGTCAACTTGATAATCTAACTTATAATTTATCTAATTAAATAAAATATTAATGATAAAATAATCACTTGTATTTTTAAATTATTATTGAAAAGGATAATTTTTTTTGGTAAATTAAAAATAAAAAATAAAAAATAAAATTATAAAAATATTATAATTAAAAAGATTAATATAAAGCTCTCGATTGGGTGTGAGTTGGACAACATTTCCATTATGACAGATTAATGAAGAGGGCCTTGGGGTACAAACCCACCACCCTCCACATGCTTGAGGTAGTTGGTGTGGTGGCTTCGTGCATGCATGGTGTTAATACTCCAGCAGGAGGTGGCAACGGTATTGAGTTTTGGTTTTGGCATTTGGTTAGGCGCTCTGAGAGAGAATTTGGTAAGTGTCCTGTTATCAATAGAGGAGTGTGGAAGGGTGGTGCCGAGCTCAGTGGAACAACACGAATTCAGGTGAGGTGGCAAGATAGTCTTCTCCCTGCGAGGGTAAACTAGTATGTCATTCGCCATTCCTTTCACTCTTCCATGCAGCAACTTATTTTCTTAATGCATTTGGGAATGTATGGTGTTGATTTACCAGGGTTTGTGAAAAAGAGAGGCTCCATGCATCTACATGCGAGTGTTTGCTTGCTGCAAGAAGTCCATATGCCTAGCATGGTCTATGTGTCTGTTCTGTTTGGGATTATTTTATCCAGAATGATAATATATGGGGTTTATGTCTCTGTGATTGGCCCCTGGGACTTCCTCCTGCCTTTCCTTGGCATGGCTAGGATTGGGGAATGGATAGTTTATAGTTTTTTCCTAGATCTTGTCTCTTCGAATTGTCTAGGGATGGGTCAAATCTTTTTCTCTGTTTGTTCTACAGTCGGATTGCTTGTTTTGGAGCCGAATTGCTCCATGACCTCTATCCTTGTGGGTGACTTCTTGGGAATATATTGATGGCTTGAGTATTGGGTTTGTGTTTATTGTATAAGCTATGGCGTTTTCTCCATACCATTATCTGACTGTTATGTTAATGGGCCCTGGGTTGCGGGGCGGTTGGATCACTGTTTCGGTTGGTCGATAAGGAAGGTATGTAATGGAAGAAAAAGGTTGAAGTCCCTCAGGCTCTTTATTAGAAAATTATGGTTTCATACTTCTCCCTTGGCAGGTGTACGAGGTGGTAGTGGCACTTGGAAGCTGGAAGCTTCTAGGCTTGGGATACCACCTGTACAAGTAATTCAACTTATCATTTCCTCCAATGAACACTGTTAGCACGTGGCAATGGATTGAACAGTGACTACAAAGGCTCAAAGCCCAGCCCCGAGTGGCCGAGGTAGAAGAACCAAGGGGACCACGACAACTGGGTAGCCCTGCTCCTCTGGGGGAAAATCGAGGGGTCATAAACCAGTTGCTAGCATCATCAATGATGCGGCTACAACTTACCATGAAGGCACGAGTGAGGAAATCTGACAGCTGATTGAGGAATGGGAAGCTGACTTGAATCGTCAGGCTGGCTCAATGGAAATTGAGGTGGAGGATTGGTGGGCTATGGTGTTAGATCCACGGCACACTCGTGGTCACATCACCCAGTTCAAACAGACAATGTTCTTCTATTGGTCCATGAAGAGCATCCTGGGAAAGGGTCTGGAGTAGGTCTCTTTGGGCATGGCCGCAATGGTGCAAGACTTTCCCAACTATAAATAGGAATTTCAAAAGCTCTAGTTTCAAAATCAAAAGAAGGATGGCCGCCTTTGTCAAATAGAAGAACACCTCCCTTGCATTCTCTCACAGATAGATCTCTCAGGTTCCAATGCTAAGGACCCGAATTCGATGTATTCTACCATTGTCGAGGGAGAAGAGTAGTCTAATAGCTGGTTTTTTAGTTTCCTCTTTCTTTTTGTATGTGGGAAGCTTTTAATTTTCAAAACAATGATCATTTTATTTTTAGGCATGTAGTATTCAGGCAAGGCAAATACATTCAGACTTATCTAGCTTGGTTAGACATACTTATTATTTTATGCTATTGGATGGCATATCACGTTGTTAGGTGGCCAATGGACTTGGCTTCCCTCAAGGTAAGTTGAGGCCACCTAACTATTTGTTTTGTGGATGTAACTTCTTTTATATTAATGAAAATGGAAGGACCTACCAAACTTACAAAAAGAAAAAAAAAATAAACAAAAAGGTAAAGAAGATTTTTTTTTTTAACTTGATAATCTAACTTAATTTTAAAATCTCTATCAACCTGATAGTCTATCTATTTAAATTAATTGAATTAAATATTAATTATAAAATAATCACTCATATATTTAAAATTATCTTTAAATAAAAAGGAAAAGTTAATTGTAAGTTAAAGAAAAATATTTCATTAAATTAAAAATAAAAAAAGGGAATTATGAAATTATTGTAATTAAAAATATCAATAAAAGGATAATTCAACAAAGTTATTTTAATTTTTTTTTGTCAATTGGTTAGAGATTATATAAGGCTTGATATGTGGCTTGATTAACTGCAACTCAAGGGCATCTAAGTTATCAAAATTACTTAATGATCGCACCAAGCCTAGACCATACCAGCCCTTAACACGACTGGATTTTTGCCCACAAAGTTTCGAACAAGTTACTGTCACATCAAATAGTGACTTAACAATACATCCCATTACCGTCTAATCTACACCCCGAAAGCAATTTTAAAAATATATTAAAATAAAAAAAGATAATAATTTTTTAATTCTAATCAAATAAAACTATTTGATAAAAAAATATAAATTAATTTAAGAATTAAATTAAAAAATATTTATCTAATTAACTATAAAATATTAGTAAAAAAATTGTTTAAAAGGGAAAAAAATAATGAAATTATAAATAGCTAATTATAATTTTTTTGAAAATAATAGAGTTATAAAATAATGGAAAAAAGTAATTAACGAGGCAAAAATGATATTGAAATTAAAAAAGAGTTTTGGAGGAAAAACATTATATTTAAAAAAAGAAGATTAAATATATAATAAAGGAAAAATTGAAAAAAAATATTGTATTAGATATCAATGGTGGGATTCAACTCCTTTAAGTAAGTCATTTTTCAATGACCATTTCCATGAGAGGTTTCTCATGATTGCATTGGGTGATGCAATGAGTGCTATCTGGACTATTCAAAAATATTGAGAAATTAATCAGTTACTACTACCTCTCATGGGAATGGTCATAGATGAATGACTTACTTAAGGTAGTTGAATCCCAAAAATGATATCTAAAAATATTGTAATTAAAAAAAAGATAATAATATATTTATTGTTAATAAAATAAAATTATAAAAAAATAATAAAGGAATATTTACTTAAATAATTAAAAATTGTTAATAAAAGAAAACATTTCAGGGAAAAAAATAATTTAATTATTAATATTTGATATTACAAATTTACTAAATGAAAATAGGTGTTATAAAATAATGAAATAAATTATAAATGAAGAAAATAATAATAAATTGAATATAACAAATAATGAAAAAAACAATTAAAAAATGAAAAGCAATAATAAATGGAAAATTTTATTAAATGAGAAATTGAAGATTGAAAAAAAGGAGTGTGATCGACTAAAAGGGGAAATGCAAGTCATTGGGGCAAGAAGGTGTTACCTCTCAGTTTTTGGCTATCAAGATGGAGCATTGGATGTGTAAGATTGTGTTTCCAAGGTGAATCCAAAAGGTTTGTGGGTTGGCGGAAGGAAAGGAAGTGTAAACAATGATGATGGAAGTGTCAAGAAGCTATATTAGGGTGGTTTGGTCATTGAATTACATGTTTTTGGATGTTTCTTAGCTGCGATGATTTTGGAGTTTATGCCGGGAGGAATTCGTGCTATGCTCTAGTTGCTCTTTTGCTTGACTTACTGTCAATAGTTTGGTTGTGCATCATCATGATTTATTGGATCAAATTGGCTTGGTGGGTTCGAGTTGAGAGGATTTTCTTTGCCCAAGTAAATAGTAGTATGCTTCAACTCTTTTATTTAATTTTGTTTAGCATTTTGTTTATAGAATTTCAAGAGAGACTGTTAGTAGAACATGTAAAAGAACAATGTGAATATATAAATAAGAAAAAAAATTATGAATTCCATACAAATACAAGTAATAAATGTAACACGCTCCTCCCACATCTATGCAAGCAACAGGCCAGCTGGGGTAAACATGCGATAAGAGGCCACTATGATATGATTCAACCTCCTAAGTCATGTGACAAAATGCTTTCCAAATAAGAATTTACAGGGTAAGTTCCTCAGACAGAACACCAAAAGGACACCGCTCACAACCAGATCGCAGATCAATACACCAGTATTTTGACGTGGTTAAAACCCTCAAAGAGGGAAACAGTCCACGGCCTGAGCCAACGCGGCCACTTCAGGCAATTTATTAATAAAAGAATGAAAATTTACATATGTTTCTCTCATGCATGGATTACCCTACAAATGACCCTCCATGCGCTTTAAATAGAATTCATGGACCAATCGGGTATCAAGCCACAGATCAAGTGTCGGTAATACCGAGGAGAGAATGAACCGTCGGATCACTACATATCGTGACTGTCGGATTGTAAGTTACAAAATGTACAACGGTAAAGAAACACACTTTACCTAACTCTACACTAGACCAAGTTGTACTTAACTATTTCCTATGTGTCGGAATATCCTAACATCCCCCCTTAAGAACAACTTGGGATAGGATTGAAGGATTTACAAATATGACACAATAGGAGAAGGAAGGAGGCACTAGAGCCGATCCCCCCTTAGTGACAACTTCCTGAACTCCAACCATAAATCGAAGTTTAGTGAACTTCGCCTCTGTGAGAGCCTTTGTGAAGATGTCTGCAACTTGATCATCTGTTGAACAATATTGCACTTCAAGAACATGGTCGTGAATGAACTTTCTGATGAAGTTCATGTGCAGTTCAATGTGTTTGCTACGCTGATGTTGGACTGGATCTTTGCATAACTGAATGGCACTTTGATTATCACACCAAAGTGTAGTCGGATGCTGCTGCTGAAAGCCAAACTCTGACAGGATCTGACGAAGCCACAAGGCTTCCTTACTAGCTTCTATGGCACCACGATACTCTGCTTCTGCTGATGAAAGAGAAATGGAAACTTGTTTCTTACAAGCCCATGTAATAGGTCCTGAACCAAGAGTGAACACATAACCGGCAGTAGACTTCCGATCATCAGGGTCACCAGCCCAATCGGAATCAGTGAAACCAACCAATAGAGGAGATGCTTCGGCACTGTAATGAATCCCAAACTGAACTGTACCTCGAACATAATGAAGTATTCTTTTAGCTACTTTCCAATGACTTTCACGGGGGTTTTACATGAACCGAGCAACAAGGCCAACAACAAAGGAAAGGTCAGGACGAGTATGAGTTAGATACAAGAGTTTTCCTACAAGTTGACGGTATAATGTAGCATCAACTTCAGGAGAAGTACAAGTGACTGAAAGTTTGACTCCAGACTGAAAGGGAGAAGGGGCTAGCTTACAGTCTTCCATGTGAAAATGACGTAGAATATCACAGGCATACTTGGACTGGGAAAGGGAAATACCCTCCTTGGATTACAAGACTTGAAGACTGAGAAAATAGTGTAAGTGTCCTAAGTCTGTCATTTCAAGTTTCCTTTTAAGGCTAGACTTCACATGGTTTATAAGGTTGGGATCACTACCAGTAAGGATAAGATCATCAACATAAAGAACAAGGATGATAAGAGAGTTGCCCACTTTCTTGGTGTAGACATTATTGTCAGAATGACACCTAGAAAAGCCAGATTCTAAAAGAAAGCTATCCATTTTGGCATACCAAGCCTGAGGAGCTTGCTTGAGACCATAAAGGGATTTCTTAAGTCGACATACAAGGCTGGAGTCTGTTTGTATGAAGCCAATGGGTTGTTCCATATAGATTTCTTCATGCAAGTTCCCATGCAAGAAGGCAGATTTAACATCCATCTGATGGACTTCCCATTTGAAAGAGGCAGCAAGGGAAAGAACAAGGCGGATAGAGTTCATTTTGGCAACAGGGGAGAAGGTTTCAGTGTAGTCAATGCCTTCAACCTGTGAAAAACCTTTAGCAACAAGACAAGCTTTATGTTTATCAACTTTCCCATCTGGTCCATACTTGGTTCTGTAAACCCATTTGCATCTGACAAGTTTTCGTCCCTTTGGTAGAGGAACAAGATCCCATGTATCATTTGCTAATAATGAATGATATTCTTCATTCATAGCTGCTTCCGAATCTGGATGGCCTGAAGCCTCTGCAAAGGTGTCAGGATCATAATTTACTGGAGCTTGAGCCAGTAAAGAAGAGGCTCTCTCGAATTGAGAACGTGAACGTCGCTGATCTGTATGTGGAGGTTTGCCGTTACACCAAAACCCGCAGGTGTTGGTAAACATTACAAGCCAGTGACTAGGATTCCCAGGGTGGAAATTACGGATTCTATAGAGGTGCGGTGATTCTTCCAACACCCCCCCTCAAACGTAACTTGGGGGAATCAAACCTGGGTCCAAGCTCTGATACCATGTAAGAATTTACAGGGTAAGTTCCTCAGACAGAACACCAAAAGGACACCGCTCACAACCATATCGCAGATCAATACACCAGTATTTTGACGTGGTTAAAACCCTCAAAGAGGGAAATAGTCCACGGCCGTAGCCAACGCGGCCACTTCAGGCAATTTATTAATAAAAGAATGAAAATTTACATATGTTTCTCTCATGCACGGATTACCCTACAAATGAACCTCCATGCGCTTTAAATAGAATTCATGGACCAATCGGGTGTCAAGCCAGGGATGAAGTGTCGGTAATACCGAGGAGAGAATGAACCGTCAGATCACTACATATCGTGACCGTCGAATTGTAAGTTACAAAATGTACAACGGTAAAGCAACACACTTTACCTAACTCTATACCTAACTCTACACTAGACCAAGTTGTACTTAACTATTTCCTATGTGTCGGAATATCCTAACAATTCTCATCATGAACTCATAACAAAATTCTCATAATGAACTTTCCATATAAACCTCATATAATCCAATATAATGCTCATAGAAATACCAGGAGAAATAACCTCTTTTTGATGATCCAAAATCCAACTGAGGATGGGACTTCCATGCTCCACCCGCCAGTAGAATGGTTGAGCAAATCTCTCTTTAGCCATTCACCCCCATACCATATTCCAAGCATGAATGTGGGATCTCATAAAACACATCAATCAAAACTCATTGAGGGCTTCCAGAGGCAATCCACCTCAACCCATCAAACAATGATTCCACTTCATGGTCAGACATCACAAAACCATCATCATATTGGTCTCCATCGAAGCCTTCTATGGCTTCTACAGTGTTTGTTCCAACTAAGGCTTCTAGGACTAGTAACTCAACCTACAATTGTCGTTGGGATTCTAGGGAATTTTTCCAACCAAGGCTTCTAGGACTAGTAACTCAACCCACCAAGGGCTTCTAGGACCAATAAATCAACCCAAGCTAAGGAAACATGAGAACCAACCAAAAACAAACAATAAAAATAAGCCCACAATCACCATGGCTATCTAGGAAATGGAAAGCTTAGGCAATCCACTATCAATCGAGGAAATCCTCCATGCCAATGACAAATCACAATCAATAATCCACATGCATATGCCATGCATGCCAAAACTAGTGAAGAAATCATACATGAAACTTGATACTTGCAAGCAAATCTGCTGCAGTTGCTAATCCCGATGCCCTCTTGTGCTTCCCTATTCTTCCTTTGCCTTCTTGCTCTAAGAATCCAAGTATGCCACACCCACCAAGAGTGATCCAAGAAAAATCTAAGTCTCCAAGAATATGAGCGAGAGACAGAATAATGAGAGAGCTCCAAATCTAAACTGACAAAAGGTTACACGGACCAAGCTTGAGCCAAGAGCTTACACTCACTAAGAGCTTGCCAACTGATCCTCAGAAGCCATTTTATTAATGAGGCCTCTATTTTCTTCATTTTCCATTATTTTCCTTCATTTTCCTCCTCATATGCAACCTATGACCTTTCACCTTCATTTTCAACTAATTTCAATTATTTTCATAAATAAATGTGCAACAAATGCCATTTTGTCTTTCCAAAGCCTCAGCCATTTCCTTTGCCAATTTCCTAAGCCATAATAAATTGAATCAACACCCATTAGGATGTTTCCCCCACTATTCAACTTATAATACGTGTCCCATCATTTGCATCCTTATATTTTTTACATGGAATTCTCACGAGGGTTGTTATAGAGCCCTCCCCCTTGGGGGAACACTGCCCTCGGTGTTCAATGACACTTATAATGAATAAGATTGCTGAAAGCAAAACATACTACCCATGGAGATTTATAATATAGGTCGTTGCAGTATTTACAATGACTACTATTGAAACATGACAAGCATACCGTTTACTAGAGCTTTATAACACAACTCATTATGGTATTTACAATAATAACCACATATACTTATGCACATTTACTTCAACTAGTAAATAACTTGTTGACAGTGTTGGACCTGCCAACATGTCAGGGGATCTCCCTAGTAAGAAGTACCAACTAGACCTCAGATCGTTTGGTGTAGGAGTCCCAGCACTGGGCAGGACAAGATCGCCTAGACCGCGGTTGCGTGCAGAAGTAAGTAAGATGTCCTTATTGATAGCAAGAGTGTAACCTTTCCACAAGTCAAGGAAGGTGCATGAGAGGCTTGAACACATAGAATGGGGGATGAGTGCGCCCCTTAGAAACCTCTGATAACACGTAGCCTGAAAGGGAACACACGAGTAGTAAGACATCACAATATGGAAGGTAGGATAGCCGAGGATCCAAGGTGGTGGTTTATATCAGCAACATGCTTCAATAAGATTCATACAAACACATACTGAATAGTTGACACATGCAAGCATAAATAACAACTACATACATCATTAAAGTAACCAAGATAGCCGAACTACAATAACAACATATGCATTAAATGTGATGGCTCTGTTATATTAAGAAAGTAAAAGGTCCAATCATACATACAACCAAGACTTCCACTACTCTAATAGCGAAACATTACAATCACTTCCACTTGCTCCTTCAAAGATATATACTAGCTCTGCACAGTTTAGAAGCCAAGGTTCATTACAATACACTCCAAGATTTCTCTAAGTTACACCTATAGGAAGCTTGGCTCCCAAAAGCCTGTACAATGAGTTATGAGGTTCTATAAATAGAAAAGGTGGGGTGATCCTTGACATTCCCTTTTGTGACTATTCACCTACCCTCATGACTCTTCAACTACTACATGACTATTACATTCAACTATCGACACTTGGTCTTTCAATGTTACAACATGTTTACATTAAAATCTGCACACGTACCCATGTGAGACAAAAATAGGTTTAAGTAAGCCATGCAATACATCACTAAGACTCAGACAACTGTGGGAAGACGAACTCTTCGACATCCTAGCGATGATCGATGGTGGTGAACTGATGCTAAGCTTGGTAGTCTATTATGGTATCCACGTGCTCAATGGTGACATCCTTCTGAAAGCAAACTATTGCCTCTATTACATCTGGGTAGATTGATTTGGAACGTTTGTCCAACTCATCTGATAACATGCGCATCATAGCCTTTAGTGTCGCTGTACCAACAACGTGTTGATGCATATTGTCTGCGCTAGTGGCTACGCACATCAACTGATCAAAGTACATGTCCAGCTCCAGTCGGACTTAGTTCTTTTAATTCACCTCACTGAATGCGTTAATGGATGGGATCACATATGCATGCACAATGACATCCATGCTCTTAAACACCCGTGCCTCTTACACTTCACAACTCTGACCTTATTTCAGTTTAGATGCCTCTTATATCTCTTAGTTATAATTATTGAGACATTTCTTTACTCGAAGAAACCCATAGGTTCCAAAATATGCATGTCGAATTAAATATGCATGTTTCTACTGAATATCTGAGTAATGACCTGGTAAGTTTTAGTTCCTTTCAGTAATGTTTATTTGAAGCCTTTTCCCCATAAGGGTGAGTTAACAGTTCAACAAGTGACCAAAACCACATCAAAAAATGAACTGCATCATTACATGTAGATGCACCAATTAACACAAAATATTAAATTGAAAGACAATTTAAAAAAAAAACATAGTATCATACCATACACAGGGACTTGTCTTTCATGAACTTAACAATATTTCATGGGAAATTCATGAATAGATACAATTAAAGAAAACCTTCAAAATCTATTCTAGGATGGAAATCAATTAATTAACTATCAATTTCTGTAATGTTGATAGAATGTCATGAACTTATTTCCCTAGATGTATATAGATTCCATCTATCTTTTTTCATGTTGACCATGATCTATGGAAAGAGAACTTATTATGTTATCTATTTTTGGTTTCCTGTTACCTCATAAGAGTTCAATACTTCTTCCCTTAAGATCTCTTATAAGTATAACTTCATTCTATTAAGCTATGTCCTTGATTATACTATGCATAGCAATCATGCAACCCATAATTTATGTTTAATATGAGAAAAGTAATATGATGATAGTATGTAAGAGGAAACCTATCAGCTTTAAGTTACACATAGGATTCAAACTTTCCTTATCCACCATTACTCCTTTCAACACTTGCTTTCTTATTCATAAGCCATGATGACCACACCACTAAATTTCATCATCTAGACTCTCCATAATCATACCTTACAATTATTTCGAATGTGTTCATTCATCAAGCTCGACCATGAGCATCTAAAGCTAGGTCTATCATTTGTAAGTATATTAAACCACTTTTAAATCATGGCATAGAGTCTTTGTGCCCTAACAAGGGCATTTGACAAGAATTTATGTTTGGAAAAAACTTCCACAACATATAACGAAATAAAAAATTAATCTTTACATAATTCTCAACACTTAATAAGTAGGCACAATAAAAAAGTAACCACTTTATGGTTGACCACTTCTACCTATAGAAAATAATCAACAGGTTAATTATTGTCACTTCTTTTCATTACTCTCTACTCCATCACAACACTACAAGGTTCTATATTATATAAAAATATTGCAAAATTATTTGTTCAAATCTATCCTTACAGGGTGACTTCTCCCACAATGCTACTATAGATATCCACCATGGTGTATTAATACAATACATAGACTTGATAAATACAACATAAAGTACAAATATTACTATATAGTGCATATAAAGAATAAAATTCCTAAATTGCGAGCATAGGTGGCTTATAAAAAAAACAAGAAATGCACACTCGTATCTTTCGAAATTTATCTTGCAACATTAGGGAAGGAAATTATTACCATGATGCTAAAAGCATTAATTTAGTCGTTTGGCAATGATGCCATCCATAAAAATTCCCTCTAATCATTAAGTGAAGGCTTGCATGGAGGCACTTCACCACAAAGCCGGCCTACAATCACACCCGCCATCAAATTTCTAATTGCGACACAAAACAAACTTCTTTGAAAAAATAAAATAATTTCAACACTTGGCGAGCATACTCCGCAGCTTTGAGCCAAATCAACATGTTCCTGCAATGAACAAGTAACATTTGCAATCTTTTGGTGGTAAAATTCTACAAAAATCTTAAATGAAAGAGTGCATATATAAGCCAGACTCAAATATATCAAATAAGTCATGTTTAGATTCAAATTGTTGTCCTCCATTTTTGAATTCTATGCCAACTATAGATTAAGTGAAAAAGATCCAGCATAAGGCACGCAATTACTAATAACAATGTTGACCAACATAATGCAATTAACCACAACATTTCCATCAATTAGACAACGTTCAAACCACTATTGTAGCTAATTCAGGCCACCATCGTGGAATTTAACCACTCAACTCCATCACTCTCCTAGCTAGCGCATTATTTAAATAATGCCACACTAACGCTTCCTACTAGCTACTTCCTATTAGCAATTAGTTGACCATGAATGCCCTTAATCCTTTGATGAACTTGAAGAAAATCTTCCTCAGGGATGAAGCCTAGAATTTCATCATAGAGGAGATTGGCCCTTCTATCAACACCCAACTGTAACCATGCTCGATCCCAGAGTACTTCAGTGAAGTGAGAGACATCGTAATTGAAGATAATCTATGCATATGACCATCACCTGCCACCACCACAGGCTTCAAGAGAAGGAATTTGACACTGTTTTGCTCCATACTTCCATTTTCTTCCTGCTCCTCTCTGCAATCCTAGTAGATGTTTCCATACGATGTTCCGCCCACATGCCTCTATGGTGAGAGTTGTAGAAGCCTAAGATGTGGTATTATTGTTAGTCTTGACCTGCTCTTAACCTTATATGCCTGTTTCCATCACAAGGAGAATATAAGGTTAGTGTGTTTTTTCTATGTGTAATGAAGGATAAACAATATCCAACCTAAGGATAACCATGATCATGAGGATATCCATTATCCTCAAATGATTTTGCAAAGAAGAATATTCCACAACAAAGGGTAAGATCATATTTTTTAGAGGTGCACAATTCGTATATCTCCATATCCATGGATAAAGAAAGTGGAAAAGCAGTATTGAAAGGGAAACAACAGTTGACAAGGAGATTTTCTCCGACCATCAAATTGAAAAGGTGTCATTTTATTTAAATCACATGTTTCCACTGAGCTTAATGGCGTAGGGTTTTGAAAATAGAAAATAAAAAAATTCAGAAGTAGTAACTCCAAAAGGCAGAAGTATCTATTAATTAACCAATGTCGTGGAGGGCTCTCTTTGGATGGTCATGACCTCCACCATTCGGGTTGGGGTTGATTGACACCACCCCATTTTGAGTGTTGCAGAGGGACAGGTCAACTCATACACACTCTTGCTACAAGTCGAACGATTAGTACTCAAATATTTCATTAGTAAAAATCGGGATGTAATACATGGCTATAATGCATTCATTCTCTTGTGGTATCAATGAGGTTGTTCTTGGATGTAATGCCCACAAAAAGGCAGGGATAGGTCACTTGAATAGTAAGGTCTGGATAAATCAGAGCTTTTAGGATTACTTCTTTGTTTTGAGACACAACCCATATATGCTTCGGTATTAGAGCAACCAGTGCTTGCAGTCAAGAGAAATAATTTTCAACCAAGTTAATACTTTAGCGATTCGTCTCTTAACATTTCATATAGATTTATATTTAAAATATTCTTTAAATTTTCAGCCTACATAATTTACGTAACATTGTTATTAATCCGTTGTTTGGCCATTTTTATTTTGATTCTTGACTTATACACATTTTTAATGTATGTTGCATATATGGTCAATGAACACTCCGAAGGCATCAATTTCAAGTGATGCATTGTGCACGATTTATTCTAGAATTTTTTTCTTTGAGTGTGGTCGTGTGCGTGACAAGCCGCATCAAAATTTATTTAAGCACAATGTTGCCACATGGAGAATGCAAATCACAGATTGATTGTGAGCCACGAGAATAAATAGAAGGAGCTATTGTTCATAGAGATTGCGAGCTATAAGGAGTGGACAACATGCCACTATAATATTCAGAATGCGAGACATGGAGACATGTTGCGAGCCCTTGGACATATATAAAAAATTTGTTAATGACTTAAAACATAATATAATATTCAAGTCACAGAGAAGGTTAACAAGTCATGGAAAATAAGCTAAACCCTGCTAGGTAAGGTACCTACCCTGGGAAAGTTGAATGTTCATTACATTTATTGATACGAGCCAATAAATATAATATTTGAATTAACTTTCGCTGACTAAAAGGAGAATTAAATTTTTCCTCCCCATCGGTTATTCTATGCATCCTCATTCAAGTATCAACCATTACATATACATACATCGTTTATGTGGATATTTGAAAAACATGATATCATTCGGCTTTCAATATTAAGCCCACACATAATTCTCATAACACTTTGACCCTCACTATTCTTTAGTGATCCATGCACACAATAATCCTTTACTTTTTCTAAAACTCACTCCAACAAACCCTACAATGGTCACTAAGATATGTATTTAACTCCATATATATTATGGCTAAACTTCGTCAACCGATGTGGAATTTTTGGTCTAAATTAATAGATTTATTTACTACGTTCCAAATCAACACTTCACATTTACTATGTATAAATTATATCCCAGAGGAAAGAATCAAAATGAGCATTCAACATGATAAAATTAGGCATTTTGATTTCATTAATTTGATGACAAAAAAAAGCACTAATCCATTCCATACAAATCACAACTTCATATTCAATGGGTAAGCTGGTACCCCCATTCTTATGCTATCAAAAATAGCTAGCATTTCCATACAACATGATCATAGTCATACTGTCATAGTTGAAGGCATTAATGACATATGTTTTATGTAATATGAAACATAGTGAATAATATGTACTATAAATAAAATGAACCTCAGTGGATGCAATTCAAATCACGATGCATAATGCATAGCATAGATAACCTTGGGCATATATAACTTGAGCATAGAGGCTATACCATTTCAAACCTTAAAGATATAAAGAAAGTCATTCATTTAAAGAAACCTCGGTTCAAAATTACCTTCGATTTCAAAGTCCTTCCCAAATAAATTGTTTTAAGATTTTGTTGTAACCTTTATGGCTTCTATGGCCTTAGGCACTACTTTAGAATTCATTGGAATATTTTTCTTATAGTAATTTTATTACCCCCCCCTTCAGTAAAACCTATTATTTGTTTAGTATCTACAACTCATTCATATCTTATAGAGGTGGATTGGCCCATAGGCCGCAATGTTTGAACTTAGATATCTGATACCATTTGTCACATACCTCCTTGACCCAACCTAAAAATAACCTACTATGCTCCCATTACTAAATTTAACTTCAATTAAATTTAGTTTCAATAGTTGTCACATGCATAATTATTCAATTATCTCATAAAAAAAGATAACACATGCAATTATACCCATAATATTAAAGATTCGACAACATAAAGAGTAAGGAGCCAAAATATAGAACATCTCATGAAATTAAATTATACCAGTAGTGGAAAGAATGTCACTTGGAAAATCGAGCACCACCACCAAACCTAGAACTGACTTCCTCCAGTTCACCCCCAAGCAGAGAGTTCTTGCCATGGATCAACTGCCTCTTGTTGATCTCATCAATGTATATTTAATGCCTTCTTTCATGGTATCATTTCCTTTAGTGGAGTCTCAGTTTTATGAATCTTTTAATCCATTTGCCTAGGATTTTCCCATAAAAGCTTGCCTTTCTCTCATGCGAATCTTTTGCTCATAAAATCTTACCTTTCTCTCCCGCAAGGCTTTTATGTTTTTCTTAAACTTAGGATGTTTCTAAAACTAAGTAACTTAATGGATGTTTATCTCCCAATCCATTAAGATTATCTAGATTTGTTTCTAGAATTATTTTCATGAAAGATATCCATTCCCATTCACCAATGGGATTTCATTTGGAAAGAATCTCATCTCTTGGTGTCTCATTTTCCAAGTGATTAAATTATCTTTATTATTTATTTAATAATAAAGTATTTACTTTCATTGTTATACCTCAAGCCTATCTTTTATTAGCTTAGGTCAATAGAGTGTTACATATAATGGAGGAGTGTTACAATGATGACAATGAATAATTTGTGGTATCTGGTTTATTTGTTGATAGTGGAATGCTTCCTGGCATGGTTGAAAATTTCAAACATTTTGTTGGTAATGTGGGGTGGGGCATTCCTTGTAACAACTATATAGTCAATATCGTTAGCCCTCTAGAATATGTGCATAGTATCTTTGTTGCAATAGTGCAGGTACTTCCAGTATTAATATTTTCATAATATTTTTACATCCCGATGAAAAATATTTATTATTGTATGGTTTTTATGTTATCACTTTTTGTAGAACAATGTGGCAATGAATATTGGTTGAGAAATAGATTTTGAATCAATACAACCTTTATTTGTTCCTCAATTTTAACCTCGACCATTAAACTGCCAAAGTGAATGATATCTACTTAACTATAAGTATGAAACTTTGGGTGTTTTGTGGGAAGAATATCTCATTCAAATTTTTGTTTCCATAAATGTTTTACATCTCCAAATTTTTCCACTTTTTCAAACATTCGCTGACATTAATATTCTTTAGGAACATTGTCTTTAGATAGAGAGGTTTCATAGAAGTGAAAATCGTGAGAGCTCTAGAAATCATGGAAGAGATGCAATAATGGAAGATACAGTGGTTGACAATTTGTGACAGTATGTTGTGAATGTTGGAACTGGTGTTTCTCGACGTAACTATGTAGACAATATCGCTAGTGCCATAGAATGTATTCATACTTTTTTTGTTGGCACAACACAAGTGCTTGTTGTGAATTTGTTTTAAAAGGGTTTATACATTTGCACATATATTTTTTTATTATTTTATGCATTCTTATTTTATGCTTTTGGGCATAACACTATTCAACTGAATAGTGGTTTAGAAATAAATGTGCAACCATGGAAACCTATATTGGTTCCTCAAATTCTATCTAGATGATGCAACAACCAAGAAAATGTATATGTTTTCTCTCTTTAATTTGTTGTTCACTTCAAAAATTTAACTTGTCATTTTTTAAATCTCTGATTTTCACATTATGATTTATAATTTTTGCAAGAAAAACATACTCAGCTGCAACCAATTTAGAAGAATGGATTCCCATCATTTTATGGAAACAAATGATCCAATCAATGCTCCAATTGGAGAAGTTGTTTCACATCATCCTCAGCCTAGATTGGTGTTTGGTAGAGAAAATGAAAATGCTTTCCATCATTTTAGTAGAAAGATGATTGAAGTTCATAAAAACTTTTGGTCCGGGGTTGATAATTTTTTGTTGTGAAAATGTGCCAAGTGTGCAATAAATGTTATCATGGCATACAACTTGTAAGATGTTATGAAGGGCCCATTTGTAAAATATGTAAGAGTGGGATAGCCTCTCACCATTTTTCTCACTTTAACAACATTGATCCAGCTGAAGAACCTAAGGTTCTAAGATATTTAACACAAGTTAAAAAGATGCTAATAACATGAGTAAATCCAATATTGCAAGTTACACATGCTCCTGGTGGTAAATATAAATATAACGGGAACACAATAAGTTTTCCACAAGATATATCTTTGATTGCAAAGAAGTTTCCACGACACATTGAACAACTTGATTTTGTGATTATGAGAAGATGTGGTGTTCAATATAAATATTATGAATGCTATGTGAAGAGACAACATGTTATGGATGCATTATTTTACAAAATCTAGATGGATAAAAATTGCAGGGATGTCAAAATTGATATGGACTCAATTTCTACTCTCCTAGAGAAACCTACCAATGTTTCTGGTAGGATACAATATGTCGATAGTGATATTGATTAAATAGGCAATGTTGATGAGGAGGTTGAAAAGCTAGGGGATAATTATTTTCACTCTCATCCATCATCCTTTCTTTCTCTCTTTCCCAATGAATGCATGGAACTGGATCGAATAAGAAGATATATTGCAAATATAGATTCCACACCCAATGAACTATTGGATTGGTCATCTATTGGAACATCTCCCATTAACAAATATAATACTGAATGGTTTCTAGACATGGAATTCCCCACTTTATTCCTCACAAGTGATGTTGATAGTTTTCATCCATGTATTTGTAACGTTGAAATGCATGAATATGGTTTACATCTACTCATATATTATGATCAAAGATTTGGAAGCCATCCTCGGGTTTGATATTTCCTGATGAATGTGATTATGTGCCATCGTATCAAAGGTACAACTTCTTTCTTTTTTAAGAAGAATATTAATGAAAATGCACATGAAATTATTCAAGAGTTTCGTCAAAAACTTTGTGATTTGCCTGACAATAAATTCACTAATAAATTGATGCATTTTGGTTCTTCTCTTAGGGGTATAAGGGAATATTGGAAAAAGTGTCATATTGAACTCACCAACATGATTACCTAGCTCATTTTGCCTACTTTGTTTTTTTACATTGAGTGCAACTAACACAAAGTGGCTTGACTTGCATAGTATTATGCCTTCAAATAGAGATTGTCATCGACAAAATGAGAATGCAAAAAATAAAAATGTTATTCAGTATCCACATATAGTTTATATGTATATGCACCAAAGATTCAATATATTATGTGAGTTGGTTTTGCATATACACATTGGCACTTAAGAATTTTGGTATGGGTTTGTTCTCATTCATTTTCTCATATTGTTTAAGGATTTCAAACAAAATCTTTCTTGTTATGGTTGGTTTATATATGTTAACTTCATATTTATTTTTGTTAGGTAAAACTGGCAACATACATGTTTATTGCATATCCACAATTTCCTATTGTCTTCATGATACCTAAATATGGAAACATTGGATTGGTCCAACCCTTTTAATGTCCATGCAGAAAAGTGGTACTTTGAAAAATATGTAATAGTTTGGAATCCATGTGACATACCTAATTGATATGTCATGATCCCTTGAAGTCCGTGTTGGTGGTTGAATTTGCATGCTTTTACCCACCTTTTCACCTAGTTTCCTGTATCCATTTACACCATATTTGGTCAATTTACATTCTAAACCGCAAAGGTATGCCTCTTTTAATGTCGCTATGAATCATTAATCAATGAAGCATAGTCATAGGGGATTGTTGCCTAAGTGGCTTGCTAATTCAATTATTCTTGCATATTTGGAGGGAATCTGATCAAGACCGTGGTTCAACAAATGGTGACCATTAAGCTGGAAATGCTATCTTGAGACATCAACTGCAATAGTGGATCAACCTTTCAATCAATGCACGACTATGTTTATATTATGTTTTTCTTAATAAACCACTATGTAATTGTAGGAAGACAACTATCGTAATCCTAGGAGCTGTTAGTGTTAACAAATTGTATAAGTAGAGTTTCGGGGTTGTGAAATCCGACAGTTAAGATCGCAGAGAATTCTGTTAACTTTGAGTCTATAACACCCCTTGATTAATGAAATTATGATCTTCTGAGCATTTCGTGACTTCTTGATCTTGCCAAAACCCTGATCAAGGAGTTGGTCCCACTCACCTGACCAGGTGTTGTTGGATAGATGTGTGCATAGGTTCATTTCAGTTAATTTATCCATTTCTATGAATTATTATCAGTGCGTTTTTGTGATTCTTCTTTGTTTTTATAGTAATGACTTGTTGTTACTCTTATTCGTTGTTACAGTTGTTGCTTTTTATTACACATTGCTAAGTTTATAATTGAATGTTCAGTACTGGGTAGGGAAACTATGGCCTGCATATACTTTGCATGATAGCCTTGAAATAACTTGTACAGTCTTGGATTGACAATTAATGTGGAATTGGGTGAATTGCATGACTCATATCTGAACACCAACGCTTTGGTTTTGTTGTTTGGGAGGCTATCAAAGGTGCGAAAGTAAGACTAGTATTGACCATAGGACTGATCTCTCATCCTCGACAGGGAATTTTTCACCCTGCTCTAGGTCTTGAGCATTAGATCATTTTTTATTGCTTTGATTGTCTTGTTTTCTTTTTCATAGGAATCACTCTCTCGTCTTGGGAGGGGAAGTTTTTATGTCACTGTGTTTCAGGTCTCGAGGTTAATTTTGTGATTGATCTATTTTCTTGTTTTCCTCTTTTTTAGGGGCCACTCTCTTGTCCTGGGGAGGGAATTTTGTACCCTTCTCCAAGTCCTGAGATTTCAATTTGCTTGAATGTTTTCCTTTTATTTCTTGATTGCATGAACAAAGATACAGATAAAAGGGGCAGAGGAAGACCCCCGAAAAGAAGAGGGAGAGATCTAAGCATAAATACCTACATCCAAGAGACCATTTCAAGAGTAGAGTCAGAAGCATAAACATGTGCTGATGTTTGGGTGATATCTCATACGAGATCTGGAGGGCAATTAGTTTCAAAACCATAAACCTCTCTAATAGCAGAAGTGGAATTCAGGGAAGAAGAAGTAGAAAGTAGAGGATTTGAGGAACTGCATACTGTAAGTTTAGAGGAAGAATCTTTGAGATAATTCTCTGCACCATTTTATCAATGGAATGTTGTCAAACAACCTCAACCACCTATCATAGAACAACCAGAGACAGAACCTGTTGAGATTCCAAGTGAATATTGGCATATATTTAGAGGTGATGTGCCTATGAAGCTTATTCCTTTGACAACATTACTTAATTTCCATGGTATTTCCTCTAAGGATCTGGACATATTCCTTTTTGAATTTGATGTTGTTTTTTTGGGTTATTATTATATTTATGATGCTCAGAAATTGAAGATATTCCCCGCTACTTTCGAGCGCATAGATTTGAGATGGTTTATGGGTTTAGGGGGAAAATCTATTATTACATGGGATGATATGAAGATGATTTTGCTCTAGAAATATCAAGACTACTACAAATCTTGAGATGTGAAGGAAGAAATATTTAAGATTATGCAGAAAGAGGATGAGAAAATCGAGGGATTTTTGGAGCATTTTCAATATAATTTGTAGAGGTCAGACCATCATGATCTGGATAAGAATATCTTGAAAATAATATTTCTCTGGGCACTGAGGGAGGAACCTTTGGAACTATTGAATGTAGTAGGAAACAGAGACATATCACAAGAGGAATTTGATGCCATCTGCGAATTATGCAACAAGTGTTCACAAGGGGCAGTGAGGCATAAGTAGGGGATCCTAACTCTCAAGACATCCATCGGTGGAGTTACAAAAGAAGAGATTGGGAAATCGCTAGATAATTTGAGAACTGATATCTTGAACACACTGTCATCACATCTAGATGTCTTACAGGTGAAACAAAAGAAAATAGAAGTAGAGAAGGCTATTTCCATTTTCTGTCCTCAATGCAGGAAGAAGCATCTGCTGAAGGAATTCCCATTGAATCTGTAAAGACTTGTGTGATATGTGAATAGAGTCATTCCACTAGAACCTGTCCATCTCTTCTTGGGTTGAAGGCATTTTTTAGGGAACAAATGAAGAGATAGACTAGTTGTATTTTATGGGATCAAATAAACCATGGCAAAAATGACCACAGAACATGAATCAAGGTATTCCTGAAGACCCTTATTAGTATTTTAATAATCTGAATTTTGGGTCTCAGTCTGTACCTTTTTCACCCTCATGGCCGCAATATTATGAACATCCAATGCCCTAGCAACCATGGTACCATCAATTTGGTCCAAACCCTTCATGGTCCTGGAATTGGCATGGACCTCCTCATCCTCCTCCTTCAGGACAATTCTCCCAACCTATGCCACAACAGCCTCTACAACTGCCTTCTAATGTGTCCACTAGTAATCCTCCTCTTCATCCACAACTACCTGTTCAATCCAATCCAAATCCAAACAATAGAGAGGCTCAGTAGGTTGAGACACTCAACTTCCCTGCATATAGTATTCCCACAGCGGAATGTAATGAATTGAATCTTTGATCTGGTTGAGTGGCGAATACTCATACTTCACCAATAATTGTTGAACATACTGATGATGAAGTCTCAAAACCAGAACCTAGAGATTCTACTAGAACAACTGGGGATGAGTCAATACAAATTCCTATGAAACAAAAAAACACCTTCACAAATGATTGTTTCTAGAGGATATCAAACTGGTCCACCTTTTCTTGAGAGATTATCATTGAGCAAACAAAGTCCTCATCCTGAATTTGAATTTTTAGGGAAACTGCAAAATTTATCTGTCAGAATCCTATTACTTTAGGCTATGAAGGTCGTTTCAATTTACGCCAAAAAAATTAAAGAACAATTCTCTAAGAAACTTGGTAGAAAATCAAAGGACCCACTCACTATTCATGTTATGGGAAAATTATCATACATAATGTTGGGGAAGCTTATACTTCTTAAATATGGGGATCTAGGGAACCCAATTCTGACAGTACATATTAATGGGGTTGATATCCCAAATGTACTGGTAGATTTAGGGCCAACAATTAATGTTATAACCCCAGCAACTATGATTACCTTGGGCCTGTGAAACCTTAAACCAACTCCCACTGTCCTAGAATTGACAGACTAGTCTACTATAACACTCGTAAGGAAGCTGGAAGATATAACTCTTTTAGTAGACTCACGGAAATACCCTGTCTTTTTTTTGGTTTTACATACTCAATCCCCAACTAGTGGACATCCTTTGATTTTTGGAAGACCTTGGCTTGCAACTGTAGATGCTTACATTGGGTGTTGGTTTGGAAATCTGTTAATATCCAATGGGTAAGTTACAAAGAATCTTATCCTCTACTCGCCCTTCTGAACCAAGTTCGTCAGAAAAACCAGGATTTACCTTAACGCAAAAATTTCTACCTATGAAAGAGCCTAAATCTGAGAATGAAGAAGTTATACCTTTCCTTACCATAAGTGAGGATCTTTGTTTCAAGGATGAAATGGAGGATGATGCCATTAGCACATTTCTTTGCAGTCCCAACTCTGTTTCTGACCTAACTCACCATGTATTCGAATCTGTCATGAGTTGCAATGTCCAGGAAGATATGGAACCAGAAACAGAAGTTGTAAATATTCCTGTAATTATAGCTCATGACAGTATTTTTGTAGAAATTGAAACAGGGAAAAAATTGAATATTAATCATGGCCTTTCCCCCTCCCAAAGTGAACGGTTACTCAAGGTCCTTCGGGAACATAAAGAGGCCTTTGCTTGCGAGTATACAAATATGAAAGGCATCCCTGTTGATTTATGCACTCATCGCATATACATTAAAGAAGAATGTTTACCTGTTAGGCATCCACAGAGAAGAATTAATCATGCCTAAAAAACATTATCAAATATGAATTACAGAAGCTATTAGACGTGGGTTTTATTTATCCGATATCATACAATCAATGGGTTTCCTCATTGGTCATTGTTCCTAAGAACAATGGAAAGTGGCGGATTTGTGTGGATTACAAGGAATTAAATAAATGAACTTTAAAAGATCATTTTCCCTCGCCCTTTATTAACTAGGTACTTGATACATTAGCTAGAAAGAAGCTTTTCTCCTTTCTGGATGGATTCAATGGATATAAACAGATAAAAATAACTCTTGAGGATTAGGACAAACCACCTTCACATGTCCTTGGGGGACCTCTGCCTACCGAGTCCTTCCATTTGGTCTCTGTAACGCACCCACTACCTTTCAAAGTGAAATATTAGGCATTTTTTTTTATCTAATCAATAATAGTATTGAAATCTACATGGATGACTTCGCCTCATATGGGGATTCTTTTGAAGAAGGTCTAGAAAACTTAGAGAAAGTACTTAAAATATGTATACATACATATGTTTCTCTTATTACAATAAAATGTCATATGATGGAGGAAGGAATAGTGTTGGGGCACCTGCTTTCAGCTGCAGAAATTCGGGTTGATCCTGCAAAGGTAGAGGTAATATTGAATTTTCCTACACCTAAGACACCCACACAAGTACATCTATTTATTGGTTATGCTGGCTATTATAGGTGGTTTATAGAAAAAAATTCTAAAACAACATTCACACTTTTCATTTGTTACGTAAAGATGCAGAGTTTGTGTGGACAGGTGAATGTGAAGTAGCCTTTAAGGAAATCAAAGAACTAGTTTTTAAAGCTCTAATATTAGGTGGTCCTAACTGGAAGCTCCCATTTCACATCTCTATAGATGCTTCTCAAATAGAAGTAGGGGAGGTCCTGGGGAAACAGGATGGTTATCCTACTTTCATGCACATTGATCATACAACTATCATGTATCTGATGAATAAAAAAATAACCTCTGGTCATATTACAAGATGGTTGTTGTTAATTCAATAATTTGATATTACCATTGTAGATAAGCTAGGGAAAGATTGCTCGGATCCTTAAGAGGTATGACATTCCCTCTACATTTTGACCCCTCAGCACAATTCGTAATTCCCTCTGATTGGTGAAAGATCCTGTTAACCCTAAGGACATGAAGGGTGTCTACTTGATCCCTTGTTCTTGTGGGACCCCCTATATCGGGGAAACAGGGCGCTCCATCCATCAGAGGATCAGCGAACATGCAGCTGACTTAAGACATGAGAGAACCAAGTCTTCAGCGTTAGTAGAACATGTGGATAAGACCAAGCATCAGGTTTGTTTTGAGGAGGCTAAGGTTGTTGCCAAAGTTGCCTAGTTCCATCATCGTAAGCTCAGGGAAGCTATTGAGATCGAAAGAAGGCCTAACAATCTCAATAGAGATGACGGCTAGAAGATCAGTAGATGTTGGATCCCTGCCCTTTCATCTTAGTCTCCCCTCCCCCCCCCTTCATCTTTTTCGCTTTCGTCGTTCCCCCTGGAACCTTCCTGTCTCCTAGGGTTTATCCTTCTTGCTCTGGACTCTTTCCTTTATATATATATATATATATATATATATATATATATATATATATATGTTAACCACCTAATATTATAATTTTAGTTAGAATATATATGTATGAACAATATTTAATAAATAATTTAATTAAATAAATAAATTTACCTTTTTAAACTAACTATTATATTATTTTATCCTAATTTTAATTTTAATTATAATGTATATAAACATATATATATTTGATTATTAATAAATAAATTATTATTATTATTATTATTATTATTTTTAACCATTAAAAATTATTATTAAATTAATAATTGAAAACTCCCATCGTAATATTATGATTTTAATTTATATATATATATATATATATATATATATATATATATATATATATATATATATATATATATATAATTTAAATAAATAAGTATATTACTTCTTTAACCAACCATTAAAATTATATATATATATATATATATTTCCTTAAATAGTAATATTAAACTAACCATTAAAATTATTATTGAATGAAAATACTCGTCACTTAACAACCTAATATTATGATTTTAATTAAAATATATATATATATATATATATATATATATATATATATATATATATATATATATGTATGTATGTATATATATATAATATTAATAATAACTATTAAATAATTTAAATAAATAAATAAATCTTCTTAAACTAACCATTAAAATTATTTTATTTATTTTTACCTAATTTAACTTATCTCCATAAATAATAATAGGAAAAATAATAATAAAAATACTAATAATATTAAATTAATAAATAATATTTTGACCTGGGTCCTAGAGTCAAAATTAGCCGTTAGTCCATTTAGCCGTTGGAGACTCTGCTCAGACTATTTAACATGCTATGCTGGATTTGTTTCTTCAACTTGTCCTAACAATGAACCACACTAGTTGGTTCAAAACGCGTCGACAAAGGTCTTTCTATATGTGATTTACGCTGAAGCTCTACTTATAAAAGATAATGTAGTTGCAGGTTTCCTATCTAGGATGGATACTAGTGATGAAGGTACCCCTGTAGAGGATAGTTTTCTAGATAAACACCTTTTTGCAATTTCTACTCACACTCTATGGTATGCAAATATTTCTAACTATCTTGCTACAGGAAAAGTGCTTCAACACTTACCATATAAATAACAATGAAATATTATCCATCATAGTGCCCATTATTCATGGATAGAAGGATATCTCTTTTAGAGAGGACCCGACCAACAAATATGGTGTTGCATAAGTGAGGATGACATCTATGATGTCCTAAAAGCTGCTCATGATGGTGCCTATGGGGGACATTTTGTAGATAAGTAGACACATCATAATGTGTTGCAAATGGGGTACTATTTTCCTTCTATTTTTCATGACGCAAGGAAATATGTTTGTGGGTGCAGTAGTTGCCAACCAATGGGTCAGCCTGGTTAGGCAGCTGAGATGCCACTACAGCTTCAACTAGTTCTTGAGTCCTTTAAAAGATGGTCTATTGATTTTGTTGGGCCATTCAATCTGCCTTCACATCAGAAAGCTTAGATTCTAGTTTGCACAGATTATGTGGCAAAGTCGGTACATGCCAAGGCTGCTGAGAAAGCAACATAAGTGGTTGTCTTTGAATTTTTATTTGAAGAAATTTTTGCTGAATATGGAGCTCCTAGAGAGATAGTTTTAGATGGAGGGGCACAATTTACATCACATCTGATAGCGGGACTTATAAAGAAATATGGGACCAAGCATAGGGTGACATCTCCATATCACCCTCAGGGGAATGTCCAAGTCGAGAGCACAAACAAGGTAATGGAAAATATTCTTAGAAAGACTGTAGAAAACCATCACACAAATTGGGCTGAAAAAATTCTTGAGGCAGTGTGGGTGTATAGAACAACATGGTGAAACACAACAAGGCTTTCACCATATGCGCTTGTCTATGGGAAATCCCCTTTGTTTCTGGTGGAATTTGAAATTAAGATGCTCAGGAAAACCATTGAAGTAGGTTTCAATCTTTCAGAATCCCAGAAACACTGACTGGAACAGTTAAATGATTTGGATGAAATTCGTTTGGTAGTTTTCCAGAATACTGTTGCAATGAACTAAATGGCATCATAGATTTATCAAGAAAAAGGTGTTTCAAAGGGGAGATTGGGCATTGCTTTATGACTCTTGGTTCAAATATTTTAAAGGAAAACTTTTCTCCAGATGGATGGGACCATGTGAAGTTGACACAATGTTTGATAACGGGGTTGTTAGACTTATAACAATTGATGAGGCACATAATCCTCTACTTGTAAATGGATATCGCCTCATACTGTATCACCATCCATCTTCTAAGTAATCCTTTATTAAACATTTCTTTGATAATTCTGGTTTTGAAATTATTGGTTCAAAGAACTCTTCCTCTGCACCTCTGATCTAAAAAATAAATAAATAAATAAACATTATATCTATATCTATATCTATATATATATATATATATATATATATATAGACTATAATAAATGTTTTTACTACTCTATCATCTTTTTCCTGGAGGTACTTCAGAGGTGTTGTTACTCCTCCGCTGTTGTTACTTTGATTGTGGCAATTTCATCGAAGTACTTCACTCGTGTTGTTACTCCTCCAGTTTTGTTACTCTGTGGTGATTTCATCTAAGTACTCTGGTGTTGTTACTTCGTGGTTATGACGATTTCTTCTAAGTACTCTAGTGTTGTTACAATTTCGGTGATGTTACTCTGTGGCGATTTCGTCTAAGTACTCCAGTGTTGTTAATCCATTCGTGGAAATTCTGACTAAGTGTTCAAGCAGTGTTGTTACTCCTCAGGAATTGTTACTTTCTCAATGTTTTTACTCCTCAAGATTTGTTACTCCCTCTGATGAGTTTACTCCTCCGTTGTTGTTACTCCGTCAATCTAAGTCGCCAGGTACATCCCTGATCGACTTTGTGGATTTGATCGATAATTCATTTGACATGACTCGATATGAATGTGGATGGTCATCCCTTAGTTGGGGGGATGTATTATAATAAATATGAAAATTCCATATTTAAAATGTAGTAATGACTTGTCGTATCACCATTGAATGTTGTGCTAAGTGCGTACACTCCACGACCCCCGCCATACCTCGCACAATTATCTATGTACATCGGGACTTGAATAAGTAAGATTGTGTTAATGGATGGTCTTTTCCAATGCTATGAAATGATTACCATAATAATCACTCATTATTACCATAATCCGCCATGGATTTTTTCATATTTTACCATTATCTTCCCGGATTTCACTATCACTGCACTCCATCGCCACCACAACCCTGTCACTACAAATTTACCTGCCGACACTCCTCCTCAACAATCTTGATATTACTCCAATTGCTGCTACAAAGAAACTACATAATGGGTGGGCACGCTATTAGGCACGAACCAGAGAATACAATGCAGGTCCAAAGAAATCCAGACGTATGGCAGGTCTTATTAGATGCAGGATGGCATGTGTATTTTGAAAGGCTGGAGAGATTTGATGAAGCTATCATAGTCAAGTTCGTGTTGAATTTGGATGGAAATCTTTCCAATGCTCATGGATTGGATATTCCCATCACAGGGGACGTAATTTCAACTGTTAGTGGTTTTCCGCAAGGAGGGAAGAAATGGTTTTCAAGAAAATCTCCTTTGCTAGAGTTCCTGAGATTGTTTTTGGATTCTGGAGAAACACCAGTCCAAAAGGGTAGGGGGTATGATCAAAAGTATTTTTCGTATGCATGGGCTGAGACTGCATAATTTTTCATGAGGTACATTAATTGTGAAGGTTGTTTTGCAAACTTGTTTAAGTATCATTTCAAGCTTCTTGCATGCCTTCGGTTTCAGCATGCGTAAAATAATTCTCTAGATATGCCATATTTTCTATGGAACAATCTTCAACTAATGGCGCAATCTGCTCATTAGTCTCGAAAAGAATTAACAATCCTTACAAATCATGGGCAGGTCAAAATATTAGTGGTGCATGCTATGTCTAGAACTTCTATGGCTTGGACACAATTCACTAAGCTAGCAGAGGAAGAACTTGTAGTTATGATGACTGCAAGGGAGGATGAGGAAGAATTGATGGCAAAAGAAGAAGAGGCCCACAGATGACATTGCTCCATAAGAACCAGTGTCGCCTACTAGCGCAATGGGAGTAGAAGTAATAGAGACAAGACAGGCCACAGACGATGCTGCTCCACAAGAAGTAGCATCACCTGATGGCCCATGGGAGTAGAAGAAATGGAGATAGAAGAGAATGACGTCGACATTGTTCCATAGGAACTAGCGATGACTACCAATTTTAGGAGAGAATAGCCGCCCTTCAATGAAATTACAGGTGGTGCTGACACACAAGAACTAGCATCACCTGTTCAAGAAAATGAGGAACCTTTGGATGAGGATGCAAGTGGTGCTCATACATAAGAACCAACATCACTTGCTCAAACGATTAAGGAACCCCTGAAAGAAAGAAGGGCCACAGTAAACACTATTCCATAAGAACTGGTGTTGACTGTTGAGTAGGAGGACAAACTAGAAGAAGCACAAGCAGAAAAGCAAAAAGGGAGCATGGACCAGCCAATGAACACAAGGGAAGGAGGGCCTAATGTAGCAGGCACTGAGAGAATGGAGACTGACGAAAATGTTTTTCGTTCTTCGATTCTTGCCTCCTTACGAAGAGGGGAAGGAGGTTTTGTTTTGTAGGTGCTTCATGAATGAAAAATCCTCTCTCTCGATCTTAAAATTTGTCGGGGCAGTTAAAGGCACCATCGTCGACATTGTTACATAAGAACCAGTGACGACTGGTGAAAAAATTGCATAAATTGAGGGATTGGTGATTGACACTGCCACACAAGAACTAGTGCCGACCAAAGAAGAAATTGAGGGAATTATGATCGATATTGTCTCCACAGGGCCATTAGAGGAGAATGTTGTCGTTGAAACTATCCCATAGAGACCCATAGTGGCTACAGAGCCACCAAAGGAAGCTATGGAGAATTCAAGACCCAAAGGAGAAAATAGTCGAGAAACAGAGCAGTCACAAGCAAAGGGTGTCAAAGACACTACCCCGCAAGGGCCTGTAGTCAATCTAGTACCACCAAAGGAAGATATACAGATTCTGAGACCTGAAGGAGAAGATGTTGGGACTATTCCCTCATTTGAGTAGCAAACAGAGGGGGTTAGGGTAAAGCAAGAGATGGTTGACGAATTTGTCAATGTCAATCCACCAAACCCCACACCAGTTGTGAGACCAGACGAGGATGTTACTGTCAAACATAAATTCATTTAGAAATGTGAATAAAAAAGGCCTCCTCTTAAAGAAAGGTACTACTCACTGTTTAGGGACAACATGCAGCTAAAAATTTAAGTCGTCAAGCTAAGGGGGCAGGTACTACGCTTACGAAGGAAAGTGAGGAGGCATAAGAAGAATGTTGTGAAACCTTCGGCTGAAACCATTTCAGAAACAATGCAAACTAAGGATAGGCCCACAACCTCTGCAACTACATAGACTGAGTCATTTTTGCATGTGATTGAGGCACGAGAATTTTTCATGACTATAGAGATTCAGAAGTGGTATGCTGTTGAATCTCTCCTTCAATGGGGGTCCATTCCTTTAGAAGTCCAACATGAATGAGCGAGGGGATTTCATGAGTAAGCCACAAAAATAGTTACCAATTACATGGAACAGATAGAGAATGAGAAACGAAAGCAGGAGAAGCAGACAGAAGGAAATCGAGGAACTCGAAGGGTAGGTGCAGCTACTGAAGGTTGATAAGGAAGATATGTTCACTCAGGCACAATAGGTAATGTCTTGCCAACCCCCTACCCATAGCTATGATATGTTCCTCTGTTATGAAACTAGCTCACAGAAAGATAGAAAAGATAGATCAACGCCTTATAATTCACCCTCTTTGAGGGGGAAACCTCCTTTACATTACACAAATTAACAATTCTTGAATGATTCAAATGACAAAACCTCATTTCTATATATAGGAGTCTAAGGGGTCATAATATAACCAAGCCGACCTAACAATAATAATATAAAGTCACAAAAATAACAATAGAGGGATTCTATAGGGCACAATAATAATAATATGGGGACAATAGGGGCACAACAATAACAATAAGGGATACAACGACAATAGTAACGGGGGAATCACTAGTATTATAGGGACCTAACATGCCCCTGTCCTTCAAATAAGTGTTGTCCTCAATGCTTGAGTAGTTCTAGATGCTTCTATATAAAATTCTCATCCTCCCATGTGGAATCTTCAACAGGCAAGTTCTCCCACTTCATGAGATACTCTGAAATTGATCGATTTTGTAGCTATCGAGTTCTTATTTCTTTGACTGCTTCAGGTTCCAATATGATTTTTCCTTCCTCATCAAGTTTTGGCAATATTGTTTGAACTGGAAACTTGTCACCTATAACCTTCTTTAAGCATGAAACATGGAAAACTGGGTGCACTCATGAAGTTGCAGGAAGCTCCAATTTGTATGCCATAGTACTTATCTTTTGCAACACCTTGTACGGACCATAATACTTTGGTGATAATTTATTATCCTTCTTAGTTTTCTTGAGTGACATTTTTTTATATGGTTGTAGCTATAGGAATACCCAATCACCTACATCAAAACTTCTTTCGCTGCGATGTTGATCTGCCTACTATTTCATTCTATTCTGCGCCAAGGTGAGGTTATCCTTTAAGAGTTGGAGAACTTGTTGCTAATGCTCGATGTGATCTTCCACTGCTTGAACCTTAGAATTTTCTCTTAAATATGATGTGATGGATGGTGGATGATATCCATAAAGTGCCATAAATGGGGTCATTTTTGTTGTAGTATGGAAGGAAGTGTTATACCACCATTCTGCCAGAGGCAACCATTTTGACCCATTGTGTCTATTTATCAGATACTAAGCAACAAAGATATCCTTCCAAACATTTGTTTACTATCTTAGTTTTCCCATCAGATTGAGGATGATAATATGAGCTATGAGCTAACTGAGTACCAAGACAAGAAAATAATTTTGTCCAAAACTTTCCAGTGAAAATGGGATCTCTGTCACTTACAATAATCTTTGGGTTTCCATGTAGCTTTTGAATTGTTTCAATAAATGCAGTAGAAACTGTACTTGCTTTAAATGGATGAGATAATGCAAAAAAGTGTGCATACTTGGTAAGTCTGTCAACTACGACGATGATAACACGTTTTCCTTCAGACTTGGGTAAACCTGTGATAAAATCCATTGAAACCTCCTCCCAACATTGGCTTGGAATGGATAAAAGTTGTAATAGTCCCGGGGTCTTAATTGTTTCAACTTTTTTTTGTTGGAAAACCAAACATTCCGCCACAAACTTTTGAATATCCAATTTGAGGCCATCCCCAAATAAATCCTTCTTAACCCTATGGTAGGTTTTTAGAAATCTCAGTGCCCTCCTAAGGGAGAGGTGTGCAATTCCCTAAGAATACTTTTTTGAGTTGGGAATTCTTACATAGGTATAACCGATCCTTGTACGATAACGAATAATTTTTCTAGCTAAATGTATTAGATGTACTGGGATCTTGTTGTATCTTTTGAATGAGTGCCCACACTTCCTCATCATTCTTCCATTCATCCCTTGCTTCATTTATCTAATTTGGTTGGATAACAGAAATGCCGCAAACAAATGCTTCCAAATCCTCATCCTTTCTTAAGAGTGCATCTGCCACAACATTTTGCTTCCCTTTTTTGTAGATGATATTAAAGTCATAACCAAACATATTTATGACCCATTTTTGCTTCTCTTTTGAAGATAATGTTTTTTCTAAAAAGTATTTAAGACTATCATGATCTGTTTTTACCTTCAAGTGTCTTCCCATTAGGTAGGGTCACCATTTCTTAAGTGCATGTAGTATTGCCAAGATTTCCTTCTCATAAATAGCTTTATGTAAATACTTTCCTTTGATTGGATGAATTTCAAAAGCAATGGGTCCTTTTTCTTGCATTAAAACAACACCAATTTGATTTCCTGAGGCATCACATTCCACAATAAAGGTTTTTGTGAACTCCGTTGTAGCTAATACTGGTGCTTGTCACATTTCCTCTTTAAGATGTTCAAAGGCCTTCATTTCTTCTGGAGTCCATGAAAATCCATCTTTCTTCAATAATGTTGTCAGAGGTGCTACTATTCTCCCATTAACAAAATTGCGATAATACCCTGTAAAACCGAGAAATCCTCGTAGATGCTTTATGGATGTGTGGATTTTCCATTCCTTAATGGTTTTAATTTTGCTACGGTCTACCTTAACCCCTTCATGAGATACAATATGACCCAGATATTCCACCTCTTGTACTCCAAAGAAACATTTGGAGATTTTTGCATATAATTGTTTCTCCTCCAATAGTTTGAGCACCATGTCAATGTGTTGGACATGATCCTTCCAAGACTTGCCGTGGATTAGTATATCATCAAAAAATACTAACAAAAATTTTCTAAGGAAGGGTTTGAAAATGGAATTCATCAAACTTTGAAATGTAGAAGGTGCATTAGTAAGGCCAAAAGGCATGACCAAAAATTCATAATGACGCTCATGATTTCTAAATGCTGTTTTTGGAACATCTTCAGTCTTTATTCTGATTTGATGATATCCTGAATGAAGATCCAACTTGGTAAATTAAATTGATCCATGCAATTCATCCAATAATTCATCAATGACAAGAATGGGAAATTTATCTTTAATAGTGAGCTTGTTGAGCTCCCTATAATCTAGACACATGCGCCATGATCCATCCTTCTTGTGAACCAATACTACTAGAGCAGAGAAAGAACTTTTACTAGGTTGAATTATACCAACCTCTAGCATTTCTTCAACCATATGTTCAATTTCAGTCATTTGGACATAGGGATATCTGTAAGGCCTGATGTTTGGAGGAACACTCCCTAGAATCAAATTAATAGCATGATCATGATCATGAATAGGCGGGAGGCCTTTGGGAGTCTCAAATACCTTGGAATGATTATCGAAGTCTTTTTGGAGATCTCGAGAAATGGATGATTTCGATGTGGGAACCTCTAGTGAACATAGTTGTGCAATTATGCCTCATTGTTATTTCTTTAGAGGCTTTGTCATTCCCTTAGAGCTGATTATCTTTCCCAGTTTCCATGCGAGACCCCTTAATTCAACTTCCTTTCCTTCTAAAGAGAATTTCATGAAAAGTTCTTGAAAATTAAAAGCTATTGTACCCAAGGATTATAGCCATTGGACTCCTAGTACAAAATTAGCACCACCCATTGGAATGGAAAGCATTGGGCTATTCAATACATATTCTCTCATGGATAGCTTAAAATTATGGCACTTTCCTGAGCAATTTATGGTTCCTCCACTTGCAACCATTACTTGACACTCTGGTACTAGATATAGGAAGCAATTCCATTCCTTGGCTATCTTACAATGAATTAAATTATGGGTACTTCTTGAATCAATCAACACTGTTACCTTTTTCTTCTTGATATGCCCTTCTATCTTGATAGTTTGAGGAGCGGTAATTCCATGTAATGCATTAAAAGATATTATTGGATTCATTTTTTATTTTGGAGGGTTTTTTCCTGGTGTATATCCTCTTCTTTTGACGTTTCGTTTTCCTTTTCTTCCTCCTCTTCACAATCTATGTGAAATAATTTCTTCTTGGCACACTTATGACATTTAGTGTATTTGCTATCACAAATGTAACAAATCCCTTTTGCTCTATTTTCTTCCAATTGTTGTGGTGTCAACCTTGTATGTTGTGGATGGCTAGGCGTAGTAACACTTCCATCTTTATGATTGTGAGTGGTAGGCTTCCTTGTTTCCATAATTTTTCTTTCCATTTTTCTTGCCATCCTTAATGCCTTCTGCAATGAATCTAGTTCCCAAAGTCGAACCTCATGTTGGATGTTATCTTTTAAAGTCCCTATGAACACATCAATCCTATGCTCCTCTGGAATATCTTTTACCATTATATTCAATTTTTGGAAGTCCTCAATGTGCTCCATCATTGGACCCTTTTGTTTGAGATTTATTAATTGGCTAAAACAAGTGTTTCTTTTTGTATCCTCATAATGTGCTATCATTTCATCCGTAAAAATAGCCCAAGTGACAATTTTTTTATGGGAGCAAAGCCATCGATACCATACAAACTGATTTGGTTCCAAATATAAAGTTGCAATCCATACCTTTTGTGTGTTTTGCACATTATGGAGATCGAAAAATTGCTCCATCTATAGTATCCATGTTCTGGGATCCTCGCCATCAAACATCCTCATATCGATCTTTGGAACATGGTGGTTCTTTGATCCAATGTTAGAGTCCATGAAATCATGATTAACATTTATTTTGTTCTCATCATGAGTGTCCTTTACTACCCTTCAACCATTAGTAAGCATTTCTTGTAGAAACTTTGTCAAATCCGTCTTCAAAATTTTCTGCAAATCTTTGATGCCTTTCTTTAAATCATCCATCTTAGCTTCCACGCCATCCATTTTGGCTTCCACGTCATTCATCTTAGCTTCTACACCTTTCTTTAAACAATCTGTCTTATCTTCCACACCTTTCTTTAGACCATCCATCTTAGCTTTTACGTCTCTCTTTAAACCATCCATCTTATTTTATGTTACTTTTTGTGTGAATGAAATTTGTTGCACTTGGTCTCATAATTTTGATATATCGTGTTTCATTTCTTCCTCTTCTTCATTAGTCATGCTAGAGCTTTCAGGTTTCTTACTAGGTGTTTCCATTTTCTTTCTTTGGGGCATCAATTGCCGATAATAATACTTCACTATGCCCTTTAAATTCCTTCACACTAATTTTTCAAACCAAGCTCATACAAAAATTTTAAAAAGACTACACACCTTTTTTCACTTTGTAGGAGCTCGATATTGAATTTGGTGTATCTCTGTAATTTTGGATCTCCTAGGTCCAAACTTTCTTCCTACAGTAACCCTTTGAGTAATTTTTCTAACCTCGCAAGTCTGATCAAGATTGGATTCTCCAATGAAGAGTTATGGCAAATTTGCCACAATGACCTGAGTATAGAATGGTTCAGTAGAGCAAACTTGTACGACATGCCCCGAGTAACTGCTTCAACTTTAGGTTCTAAAAATGATACCCAAAAATGCTACAGTCCGTCCTCTTTCTGTAACTTGTGATGAAAATTTAATCTGATGCTCAGAGTGAAAGTTGTGACTATTTTCCCAACGTGACCTATTTGGAATGTAATTCAGGGATCTGCAAAAACCCTAACTTCCTCAGATTATATCTCTGAAGATATAGTGAGACAGGATCTAAAATTCGGAGCCAAGGTTTAGACCGATTTCTTCTGAAATGATTTTTTTTTTAGCTTCTGAAACTTTGTAGCGAAAGAGTTATAGTGAAAATTACACAATGACTTGTTTTAAATGCAATTATGGAGCTTGCAAAACCCTAAATTCCTTAGATCATATCTTCAAAAATATAGAGAGACAAAATTTGAAATTAAAACCGGAGGTTCAGCATGATTTAGTCTCAAATGGGGTTTTTTTATCTTTTGAAACGTCACAAAAAAAGTTATAGCGAAACTCCCATGATGACTTGTTTGGAGAAGTGAAACCATAGAATCCAAAGCTCTGATACCAAATGTTATGAAACCAGCTCACAAAAAGATAGAAAAGATAGATCATTGAATTAGAATTCAACCTCTTCGAGGGGAAAACCTCCTTTACATTACACAAATGAACAATTCTTGGATGATTCAAATGACAAAACCTCCTTTCTATATATAGGAGTCTAAGGGGTCACAATTTAACCAATCCGACCTAACAATAATAATATAAAGGCACAAAAATAACAATATGGGGACAATAGGGGCACAAAAATAACAATAATGGATACAATGACAATAGTAATGGGGGAATCACTAGTATTATAGGGACCTAACATCCTCCATGAACAATATTTATTCTTTTGTTTAGAAAGCATCCATCAAGAAATCAGCGATGTGATAGATGCCTCGATACAGTTTTTGTGCATCTTGAGAAGCCACAATATTCTGAATCAACACCTGATGTGCGAAATCTATATGCATGATTACTATTTTGGCAATGAACAATAATTCAACCCCATGCCATACGTGGGAGACATTCAATTGAGAGCCTTTACCTCCTACACAATTAATCAAGTTAAGTGGAAGAAGGCCTTCAACACGTTCAAAGAGAATCAAGCGAACATGCCACTTATGTTATGGATGGAGAATTGTCAGTTTGTCAATGCCTATAACAAAAACTAAAATTTCTTGGAGATCAGTGGAAAAAAAGGACTGATGCTGGCAATGCAAAAATGGCACATTGAAAAATGCACAAAACAAATTTTTACTTGTCAAGAGAAGGCCCATGAAAACTACCAAAAATGTTGGATGCTATAATAATCTGCGGTCAAGATATGTGAACCTTTTGGGGCCCCCAATTTTTCTCAAGCTTTAAACAAAGTACCTCAATATATTGCATGCATGCAGACTTGTGGGGTCCAATGCATGGGTTTGAGGTTTCGGTTCCTAATTATCTAGCTGATAGTTGACCAGTATACTCCAGCTTTCTTGGTAGGCGAGGATTGGTGGAAGGAAGTCCTCCAGATAGATGGATATAAGCCTCCGGGGACATAAATGGCTGCAAAATATGATCTTTCACAGCTTCAAGATGATCACCTCAACTCCAACCCAAATCTGTGTAGGCGACAGGCTGCATGAGGACATGCAGAAAGACTAGTTGAGGGGAGATGTTGGTGGCTGAATTTTCCTATTTTTACCCACCTTTTTGCCCTGTTTCTTGTATCCGTTTTACACCATTGTTGGTCAATTTACATTCTAAACTGCATAGGTATGCATCTTGTCATGTCGTTATGAATCATTAATCAATGAAGCATAATCATAGGGGATTGTTGCCTAAGTGGCTTGCTAATTCGATTATTCTTGCAGATTTAGAGGGAATGTGATCAAGACCGTGGTTCAACAAATGGTGACTGTCAAGCTGGCAGTGCTATCCTGATACATCAGTTGTAATGGTGGATCAACCTTTCAATCAATGCACTGCTATCTTTATGTTATTTTTTTCTTAATAATCCACTATGTAATTGTAGCAAGACAACTACCATAATTCTAGGAGTTGTTAGTGTTAAAAATTTGTATAAGTAGAGTTACGGGGTTGTGAAAGCTGACAGTTAAGATCACTGAGAATTCCATTAACTTTGAGTCTGTAACAACATACATTGTAGTACCCATTTGATTAATGAAATTCTGATCTTTTGAGCATTTCGTGACTTGTTGATCTTGCCATAGCCATGATCAGGGAGTTGGTCCCACTCTCTTGAACAGGTGTTGTTGGATAGATGTGTGCATAAGTTTATTTCAATTAATTTATCTATTGATGTGAATGATTATCAGTGTGTTGCTATGAGTCTTCTTTGTTGCTACTCTTATTCGTTGTTACAGTCATTACTTGTTGTTACTCTTATTTGGTGATACTATCAGCGCTTGCAGTTACACATTGCTAAGTATATAATTGAATGTTTAGTACTGGGTAGGGAAACTGTGGACTACGTATACTTTGCATGATAGCCTTTAAATAACTCATAGAGCCCTGGGTTGACAATCAATGTGGAATTGGGTGAATTGCATGATTCATATTTGAACACCAATAGTTTGAATGATGATCTATGCCTTTTCAATACTCCACAAATTTGTTCTTGCAATCATGATGAAGATTATGAGAATTTGTTGAGAAAGGGGTCTATCCTTTCATGCCATTATGATGCTCCATGGAAGGTTCATGCTGAGTCTACATTGTTCATAGAGGAAAAAGGAAAAAAAAATGAACTAGCATGAAACGACAATTGTTTAAGTGTTCACAATGTAGATCTTTTAAAAATGTCGCAAGAAAATGGTTATTGTCATCGAGTTGTCTCTCAACATGTAGTTTTGAAATATATTCTAAATATGCCTTGAAGGTAGAAATAAGATATGAAAGATATCAGGAAATGTTGATAACATATGGCAGTTTTATTGAGCTCCAATGTCACAATCGACAAGTGTTTCAGCAAGAAACCTTCTCTATGTAGATAACATAGGAAACAATTGTGTCAAACAATATTTCATACCAGATTATCCATTTTATAAAAGATGCAAAATCTGCAAGTGTTGTTAATGACAACTCAATTGCGGAGACATTTTTTTTGCCTTCTCTTTATTGGAGAAACAACAATATGCTTTTGAAATTGTTTTCCAACACTTTGTTAATGGTGTAAATGATGATCCTTTGACAATGATTATTCAAGGAACCCCTGGAACTAGAAAGTATTCAATTATTCATTGTGTTTCTCATGCTTTTTCTTCTTCAATAACGGACGATATAAGTCAATTGTTATTGCTCGCTTAGACTGGTATAGGTGTTTTTAATATAGATTGAAAAACAATACACTCTAATTTGAAAATACCTATAAAAGAAATGAAATTATTGAATGACCAAGCTTTAGCAATGTTTTAAGAAAAAATGAGGCACATTAGATATATTTTGATTGATGAAATGAGATTTATAGGTCCAAGGTTATTCATACATATAGGTTCATTTTTGCGAGAAGCCTTTCCTGAAAACAAGGCTCCTCCTTTTGGTGGAAGGTCCATGATTCTTGTGGATCACCTTGGGAAGCTACCTAATGTTAAGGATAAACCCTTTTATACAAGTAAAATGATAGGAAAAGTGTTGTGGCAAAGCTTCAACATTGTTATGACCTTATATAAAAAGTTAGGCATCAAGGAGATGATCCGAGACAAGCAACTTTTCACAATATTTTAACTAATATTAGAAATGCATAGTCTTTTTTGGATGATTGGGATATTCTTATAACGTGTGTTGATAAATACTTGCATCCACAGGAAAAGATTTTATTAGATTCTTCAGTTGACTTATTTGTAACCAATATTTTCATCAATTTCCACAATCGAAGAATATTAAAATCATTGAATTGTCCAATTGCAAGATGTTTTGTGAAATATACTAGAATAACATAAATGGTTGAGAATGATGATGATGTGTTGGAGCATGAAGTGCTACTGTGTCATGGAGAGCGTGTAATGATGACGTGTAATTTGTAGATCGAAGTTGTGTTGGTTATTGGTGCACTTGGAATATATTGAAGATATATTCTATATGTCTAGTTCAAAGTTGTCGTAACTTCCAAAATTCACTACAATTATTTTTGAAAAGTACACTGGTGTTCCATTTGACAGGAATTATCCAAACATTGTTCTCATAACACCTGTTGTTGGAGGGAATCTTAAACATATGCCTTTGAAAATGGCATGGACCCTGACTATACACAAATCACAGGGGATGACTTTGCAACAAGCCACTGTAGATATTGGAGATAAAGAGAGGTAGGGTTTGACATTTACAACTACATCAAGAGTGAAATACAATAACGGTTTACATATTTAACCACCTTTTTGTTTTTAATATTATGAAAAAATGAAAAACAATGCATATTTTACACTTAGGAAGAAAGAGGAGGAACGATTGAAGTTGATATCATTTTGACATATTTATCTTGAATAGAGTTTAGTGCTTTGGCATAGCTTTGAAACTAATATGAATACTTTTTTATATTTGTTGTTGTAACTTGCAATAAATTGTATAGACATCAATAAGTTATTCATTGTGCTTCTCAATAATTTGAATAGATTTGTTAATAATTAAAGTTAATTGATTAATTAATTAGAAAAAATTGCTTGAGTAAATAATTTATGGTGTCATTGTTATTTAATAAATTGAATTGTGGCTATTTTTTCTTTATGTTGTCCTTGTTTTCAATCATATTAAATTTATGTCTCTATTTTTTATGAATTCCTATTTGATATTTTATCTTCCAATTATGTATATGTGTGTGTACTAATTTTAATTTTTTTCTTTTCTCATTGAAATGTAGATATGGAAAATAATGATGTCGTGTATTACGACTCAATGGTTCATGCTATTGTTGAAGCAATAAATTTTCTTACATATATTCAGAAAAGGCTTGATAGAAAACTTGGGTTTCATCCTAGTTTTATTAATGAACATGTCCATGTCTTAGAGGAAATGAAATCAAATGTGAAATACTTATTTCATTTGTACCAAAGAGAATATGGAAGAAAAACAAGAAGGGATTGGTTGGAAAGGCAGAAGGGTCATTTATTACGTTGTTGATTTGAAGTGTTATTTCTTTTGTCACTGACATCGTTTTTTTGGAAGAAGCTATTTAATAAATTCCTTCTAATGAAGTATTTAAAGTTTATTTTCCTCGTAAAATTATTTGATGTAAAAACAAAAAAAATATTTCTTAATTTAAGTTCTCTTTTTTCACTTTCAATGTCAGTGAAATTGATTTTGTCGTTGTTTTTGTTACGTTAAAAATTGTATATGAATGGTCTTCAAACTTTGTATAGCATTGTTTTTATTAGATTATGATGTTTTCAATTGAAATGAGTTTTTTTTTCTTTCATCTTGTGATGTTATGTTGTGTAACAATACAAATTGTTAATTTTTTTCAATTTTATTCCTATGCTTTAATATAAATGCTTTAGTTTAATGTTATTCTCTTTGGTTTGTATTTGCTTGGGTTTTTAGTATCAACGCCTTGGGTTTATTAATGAATTTGGTTTATAATAATGTTCTTGAGGTTTATAGTATTAATGTTAGTGATTAATTTTTATTTAGTGTTTTACAATATTTATCTTTTCCTTTATATGGTTTGGGTTTATAATGTTAATGACATGGGTTTGTGACTATTATTGAAAAATAACCATGGTGAGCCATGCTTCATCATGGTAATACATGCTAATAATCAACCATGGTCGACCATGGTGAATCATGGTGGTGAATGGTCAAGCATGCTTTTCTGATGAAGATTGTTCCAATATGGAAAACATGTATGGACAAGCATCATTAATTACGATGGTTAATCATGGTTAGCCTGATTTATATATGTGGTGTTACCTGAGTAATAATGGTTAATAACTATGGTTCAATGTCATATTATGAAAAGGATTGTTTCAATATGAAAATTAACCATGGTCATCCATGTTTATATTAGGGTTTGTAATATTTATCTTTGGGTTTATATACCTTGGGTTTATAATATGAATCCCTTGGGTTTAATATTGTTTGATTGGGTTCATACTTCTTGAGGTGTTAGTATTGATACCTTCTATTTTTAGTTCCCTTGGGTTTATAATATCAATCCCTTTGGTTTATTAATGTGAGGGTTAAACCATGGTTGAGCATGATCCACTGTCACATTGTGAAAAATATTGTATCAAAATGAAAATCAACCATGGAGAAACACGGTCAGGCATATTTATTATGATTTATAATATTTATATTGGAGTTTATATACCTTGGTTTTATATCATTCCTTTGGGTTTAATATTGTTCCCTTGGGTTAAATAGTTTCCCCTTGGGTTTATAATCCCCTGGGGTTTTACTACAAATTCCTCGAGTTTATTGCTTGGGTTTATAATATAAATCATCAATGTCAACCATGCTATATATCATAAATCATAGCCAACCAAGGTCACTTGTGGTCAATCATGGTCCAGTGTCACATTGTTTAAAAAGTTGGCTCAATATGAAAATCAACAATGTTTAATGATGGTCCAATGTCGCATTGTGACAAAGATTGTCTCGATATGAAAATCAATCATGATCATGCATGTTTAACCATGGTCCAACATCGAATTGTTTCAAGGATTATCTCAATATAAAAATTAAGCATAGAAAACCATGGTCAAGCATGTTTACTTAAGGTTTATAATATTAATCCCTTCGACCATGGTCAAGTATGGTTCGTCGCATTGTGACAAAGATTGTATCAATATGGAAATAAACCATGGCCAAAGATGGCAATGCATGTTTATTTAATGTTTTATAATATATATCTTGTGGTTTATACACCTTGGGTTTATATTATTCGTTTGGGTATAATATTATCCCCTTGGGTTTAATATTTTCCCTTGGGTTTTTAATATTAATTCCTCCAGTTTATTATTCCCTTGGGTTTATAATATCAATTATAGTTGACCATGATCAATAATGGTTAACGAAGGCCATCCATGGTTGACCATGGTGAGCCATGGTTTCACCATGGTCAACTATGATTTATATAATCAATCATGGTCAACCAAGGTCACTCATGCTGAACCATGGTCCACTATTGCATTGTGATAAAAATTGTCCCAATATGAAAATCAACCATGGTCAATGAATGTTCAATGTTGCACTGCGAGAAATATTGTCTCGATATGAAATTAAATCATGATCAGGCATGGTCAACCGTGCTCCAACGTTGCATTGTGACAAGGATTATGTGAATATGGAAATCATGTATCATCAACCATGGTCAAGCATGTTTATTTTATGGTTTTCAATAATTATGCTGGGGTTTACATACCTTGGGTTTATAATATTAATCCCTTTAAACATGGTAGAGTATGGTCGAACATGGTCCAATGTTGCATTGTGACAAAAAGTTAATCAATATTAAAACACTCATGGCCAAACATGGAAACTAATGTTTATTTAAGGGTTTATAATATTTATCTTGGGGTTTATATACTTTTGGTTTATATTACTCCTTTTGGGTTTAATATTGTTCCATTGGGTTTAATATTATTCCCTTGGATTTTTAGTATTAATTGCTCGGTTTTAGTATTCCTTGTGTTAATAATATCAATCATGGTGAACCAAGATCAAGAATGGAAAATCATGGTCAACCATTGTCAACCGTGGTAAAGCATGATTTATATAATCAATCACAGTTAAGCAAGGCCAGTCATGGTCAACCATGGTCCAATGTTGCATTGTGACAAAGGTTGTCTCAATATGAAAATCAACTATGGTTAACAATTATCCAACATCACATTGTGACAAACATTGTCTCCATATGAAAATCAATCATGATCAAGCATGGTTAGGCATGGTCCAATGTCACATTATGACATGGATTGTCTCAATATGAAAATCAATCATTGTCAAACATGGTCAACCATGTTGATTTAAGGGTTTATAGTATTTACGTTAAGTTCTACATATTTTGGGTTTATAATATAAATCCATTGGGTTTAATATTATTCCCTTTGGTTTAATATTATTATAACAATATCTTGATTGTTATTATAATGATTATCTTTGGGTTTATATACCTCGGGTTTAAAATATTAATCAAGTTGGTTTAATATTATTTCCTAGGGTTGAAAATCCCTTAGGGTTTTGATATTGATCGCTTAGGTTTATTGTTCTCTTTAGTTTATAATATAAATTTGTTGCGTTTATTAATCTAATAGTTGAACAATGGTCGAGCATGGTCCAGGTCATTTCGTGCATAGATTGTATGAATATGAAAATCATTGATTACCAACAATGATCAAACATGTTTAGCACAATCACATTTATATTATAATTATAATTATCTTATAATATAATATAATATAATATAATATAATATAATATAATGTAATATAATATAATACAATACAATATAATTTAATATTATAATATATAATATTATAATATATAATATTATAATATTATATTATTGATAATATTATAATATCAACCATATAAGTATAATATTATTAATAATAGTAAAAGTATTATTATTATTATTAATATTAATAATTATATTATTGATAGTAACAATACAAATATTATAATTCATAATTATATTATTATTGGTAATATCAATAATATTATCATCTTATTTTAAATTACCATTTCTATATAATTGTTTTTATTTCATTATTATTATATTTATATATTTATAAGATATTAGTATGAATATTAATAAAAATATTAAATCTATACCTATTGATGCCTATTAATCACATTTACTAATATGGGTGTGCATGTGATTGATATATGTCTATCGGCATATATCTACCACATTTGTTAATATGGTTGTGCTAGTTAATTATTAATGAGAATAAGGAATTTACACAAAAAATCTATTTTAATTATTTATAATTTTTAATAATAGAATTGTTTTTGTGAATGTGTAAAGTATTAAAAAATATATGAAAATGTGTTGACTGATTTTCTCCATATATTTTTTTAATTATATGGTTATATTTTATAATTTTTATTTACAATTTTTTTTTTATAAATTTAAAATTTATTAAATTTAATTCTTTTAATTGTGTAATTTTAAAATAAAAAATTATAATTATTTTAACTATGAAAATGTTTTCATGATTTTCTCTAAATTCATATTTTTTTAAAATTATATAATTAAAATTTAGAATTATTTTTGATAAATCTAAAGTTGATTAAATTCACTAACTTTTATAATAATACTGATTTAATATAATAATATAAGTTGTTATGTATTTCTGGTATTACATTCCATATTAACGTATATTTTCTTTAAAAAAAATTAATGTGGAATTTGATTTTAGCTATTTAATTAATTTTTTGGGTTATAAATTTTTAATTTATGATGATATTATTTTTTACATTATCAATAATTTAATATATATTTTTCTATATTTACTTTTTTTTTTATTGTAGCTTTTAAACATTAGATTTGTAATTTTAAATGTTTAAAGGAAATTGTTGGTTAACGATTTAAGAAAATTTGGTTTTTCTATGTTTACTTTCTTTACCATATACTTTTTGAAGGAAAAAATCATATATATTTTGAAAAGAAATATAAACACCTTTTTATCATCATCACACAAATAGAAATGAGTAAAACATTAAATAATTCACTATGGGGTTCGGACTATGCCTTTCCTTTCTTTCTTTCATGCAAAAACATTTTTTCTTTGATTTTTGAAACAATAAATCTTTAGAGCGAGAATCAAAGGATAGTATCCATGGACTCAACCTCAACCACATCACCAAATTTGTAAACCCCAAAAAACCCAAAAGACAGTGAAAGTGCTTCTTTGGATAAGGCATCCACTTCCTTGTTTAGTTCCTGGAGAATATGAAAACATGAAAACCACTCAAAAGATTGAGAAAAATGCTTGATATCCTGCAAAATAGGCTCATGATGTTGCTAACCAATGTTTTGTGATATGCCAAATCAATGAACAATTTAGAATCACCCATTACTTGTAGCTCTTTTACCCTCCTTTTGCATGCTAGTTCCATGAGGAACCAAAGGGATATGAACTTAGCCTTGTTGTTTGATCCTCTGCTTGGAGCATATCCGCAGTACATAAAATGAGATTGACTAAAATAGAATAACACTCCCACTCCACAAAAATTCTAGTGATCTTGACTAAGCCCATCAAATAATACCCATGGCACATCAAAATCTAGTTCAAGCATTTGAGGCATTCTTGGAACATTTTTCTTTGGCTCCGATTTAAATTTCTTAGTGAAAAAAATGATCTTGGTAGTACAAGATTCAAGAGGAGTACGAAAGTCTTGGAAAGGCAAAAATTCCAAGCTCTCTATATACAATTTACAAGTATGCAAGGAAGCCTTTCATAACATCTAACTGACTTGTTTGAGAACTAGAATCTAAAACAATATGTACAAGCATGACTTGTCCAAATAGCTGTGGGATTGAATTCTCTCCAAATGGTAGTGATAATTTGATAAAGATAGTTTCAAGGAACAAGCAAAGGCAAAGAATATTCCTCCTAGTATTTACAGAGAGGACATCTATCGGGATTGATTCAACCTCACTTTCATTAGAGAAATTTTGAGGTAAAAAATCAGCCTGAAAGCAAATATGTACAACGAAAACCAAATTAATAACAACAAATAGGATTCAAGACGATGATTTCAACCATTGGGGATGATTCACCATTTTTGGAGTAAAAGAGTAAACATATTAAAAAATAAAAAATAAAATGAAAAATACTCTTTCAACTCGTATTTTCAACTTATCTCCCTACAATTTTACTCAAACTACAAGAAGGAGAACTCATTGTATGTGGAATTTAATTCCTCAATCAAGGAGTACCCATATTGCATACTTTCGATGGGCCCAACCACACGAAAAATGAGAAATACATGGAAAACATGATTGCAATCATGTTTTTTCATGTATTTCTCATTTTTCATGTAGGAGGGTCCCTCAAAAGTTTCAGACATGGGTAATCCTTGGATGATTAATTGAATCCCACATTCAATGAGTGCTTCCACTTGAAATTTAAGTAAAACTATAGGGATATAAGTTTAAAATAGAAGTTGAAAAAGTAGTTTTTCATTTTTCTCTCTAAACTTTGATGATGTAATCTAATATTATTTTATTATTTCCATTCTTATTTTATAATATTACTCAGTATGCCCATTTTAGACCTCAAAATTTATTTAATAAAGAGAAAAATCTAGGTAATAAGTTTTCCATTGAGAGCTAGCGAAGAAGAAAGTTTTTTTTTAGCAGAGCTCTAACTTTCCAAATTAGCTTCCACAACTATAACTTCTAATCATCATAGTTATATTTGAACCTAAATTTCTACCCTAATTTCGTAGCAAATTTCCCTATCTATGAATTATTTGACCAACAAAGTGAGTTTGAGTCAATTTCCTTTGAATGGTTAAAGTTTGATACAAGCAAGTTGATGGATCAATTCCACTTTGATGCAATATCTATGACTAGGCCCTATTAGCTCTGCTACAGGTTGCTGATGTTAAAGGAGCAGAAATAAGCTCGGACCTTGGTTCTATTCAAAGAAGGCCTGCACCGGATGTCCTCACCCTTCTCCATTTCCCCGTCCATTTCCCTCTTATCTTCTTTACATATGCTTTCGGTTTAAAAAATCATATAAAAACCTTTGCTCTTGAGCCCGCGCGCTAAGACCTAAAGCCCCATACAACTGTAACCACATGACCACGTGCCTTCACGCGTCCTGTCCCCATCACATCTGATGAAAACATGTGCAATTAAACCCCGTCGTCCGATCACCTACCACGCGATCCGACGGCATCCACTCCTCCCGCGCCCGCAAATCGCCCGCGCGATAACTCGCGATCAAAAGCAGTTTCATCCCGCCCCATCTGCCACGCGTCGCCCGATGATAGGTATCGCACGCCATGGTACGATTACCACTTTCCCCCGACGGCGGTGCGATAAATACTACTTACCGCCCGTCCGCCCGTCCTCGCCGGTTAACCCCCACGTATCTCCTCCACCCGATGGTCGTCGGATCTCTGCCACCCATCCGTTTGATCCAACGGCCGATGTCCCTCCTCCGCCCTGCTCGTAGATCCGCCCTGCAGTCTACTCACCTCAACCATTCCATACTCTCGAAAGGACGAAGCTGGCCATTATTCGGTACTCTGTGCAGTTACTCAACAACTGCATTCAAGAGGAAATATGGCCGAGAAGGGAAGGTACAAAGGTAAAGCAGGTAAATTCATTCAATGGTTATGGGATTGCATCCCATATAACAGTCCACCTGCCTAAGAAGTACAAAAGAGTGTCCAAGAATATCAATTTTGTTCACTACAGCAAGAAATTGAACTCAAAAGTTCTGCCACGCAGTTAAAGCAGTTGGTGGTCCATTATGACCCCTCCATGCCTAGAATAGTAGAACATTTTTGTAATCAAACTCTATATATACCCAAAAAAAGATGTACTCAGGGTTAATGATTGTTGTTTTGATGTAAGGTTCAACTTTTGGAGACTGTAACTGCTTTGATACTTGAAACGTTTCGTCGGCATTTTCAGCTAATACAAGCTTCTTTTGCTGTTAATTGCTCACTTTCCACCACTTTTCTATTCTAAGCTGTGCTTGATTTGCATTTCTTCCTGAACTCTTGATGTGTAGCATTAGAGGGGCTATCATCCCACCTCTGTGTTATAATCTTGCATGTATCAGCGAATGTATTAATCAGGTTTCTTTTCATTTAGTGACAGAGAGCTGTCATCCTGTCTATTCACTAGGGAATTAGATTTTTAGACCTTTCTACTGGTTGCAGCCAGCCATCATGGGATCCTGTGCATCTGCTGGTGTGGTCAGTATTCTCCATATTCACCCAATCCTTAAACTGTGAGCAATTGGTGGTCTAAAGCCTTGTAGTCTGGGGGTGTTCACGCATGTCTGGAGTCAAGAAAAGTAGGAGTGGTTATCTAGATTGAATATGCATCATTCCTCCCGTTCATCCATTTCCAACATTAAGTTGAGTTCGTGATGTCCTGAGCATCTCCGAGCTACAACCTAGGAGAGTTTCTTGGAGTGATAACATCGATTGGTGCCATTGTCAGGGAGAGGAGATTAAGCTCAACTTCTCTGGGAGAACGACACAGTTCCAGATTTTGATGATAGACAAAGTCTGGGTACATTTTTGGTTGTAATCATCTATCTGGCAACTCTACTGGAGAACCTACTTGGTGGCGACTCCACATTTCAGTTTTGGCTCAGTTTGTGAGGCATACTCGGAGAAATCCTCAGAAATCACTAGCTGACCCAGTGCCTGACCCTGAGAATATTGCTAAGCAGAAGAAAACATCAAAGAAAGGAGCATCAGGATTAGGTAAGCCTAAGAAAACTTATGCATCTCTGAAAGATAAGGTTATAGCTGAGGATATACAGTTTGAAGATTTAGAGCCCAGCACTGTTAGTAAAGAAATACCTTCAGAGATTCATACAACTCCTTGTTTAGTCACTTCCCCTTTGGATCTCAGTCCAAAGAAAGCCTCCCATACATTCCACCATTTTCCTTTGTGTCTGTCATCTATTTCATTACTTCCTACTCACTCTACCAATATCCTTCCACCTATCTCAGTCATGGTAGGCCAACAAGCTCCCACGAAGATGGAAAGAATTACAGCTGCTAGGTATGGACCCCTGGTCTTGCCTCTTCCTTTGAATGCTATGCCTATAGGAAAATATCAGAAATATATGCCTAAATTCACTGGTACAGAGGGGGTAACAACTAAAGAACACCTTGAGTCTTTTTATAGTTATGTTGATAACTTATATATCAGTGAGTATGATGTGTGGATGAGAGTGTTTGTTCAGATCCTTGATGGAGAGGCTAGAAAATGGTTCAGAAAATTGCCCCATAGGTCCATAACAGACATTGAGGCATTGGATGATGCATTCCTGAAGAAATGGGGAGACAGAAAAGACCTGCTCTACTACCATACAGAGTTTGGAAACCTAAAGAGGGAAAATGGGGAGTCTTTGCCTGATTTTAATAAAAGATTTAACCGTATGTATAGTAAGATACCAGCTGAAGTAAAGCCTACCCCCACCTCTGCCAAACTCACTTATGCTAATGCTGTTGACTCTGATCTTTTGCTGCTTTCGAGAGAAAGAATATGTGCCACTCTAGCTAATATGCAAGATGCAGCACTAGAGGTGGAATCAAATATCATGGCTGTAGAAAAGCTTAAAAGTCATGTTGACAGAAGAAGGTAGAGAGGTGAGGCTTCTTCTTCCTCTGCTTCATCTTCAAAACCTAAATTAGATAAAATGACTAAGATGATAAAGTCATTGGCTGCTGAGATATCTCAGCTGAAAGTTGAGCAGAGTTCTGGTAAAGCAAGGTTTCAAAACACATTTGTTCCAAAAAATCTAGATCCATTCAGAAGGAAAAATGAAAAATTACAAATCATTCAAAGGGGTAAAGAAGCAAATGAAGAACAAAAAGTTAAGGCTCCTTTCCAAAATGTAGTCATGGAGGAGTATCAGTTTGAAGAGGAGGATGAAATCTGTTTCATGGAAGATAAAGGTAGTGCTACCTTTTTGACATTGGCTGCATATGAAGAATCATTACTACTGGACCAAAACAGTCAAGAGTGGGACAGAGAGGTTGTTTTACAGACTGGTGAACAACAAATATATAATCTCAGGTCAAAAGCAAACAATGTCAAGGAGAGTCCTGTCCAAAAAGCTGTTGTCTAGACAGAGTCACAGAATATCAGACAGAAAAGACTAGCAGCTGATCCAGTCATCCTCAAAACCCCAACTCAAGAGGTAAGAGGTCCTAATAAGTCCCCTTCCCCTTTCAGTTTTGAGTCAGAAGTCCAGAAGTTAAAAATATATCTGCCTATGATAGAACTAGCAAAGAGTGAAGTGTTTAGAAAGCATATCCTTGAGGCTCTTGAGCTGAAAGATACACAAACCCCCACTGACTATGTCAATTTGCAAGATGACAAGCCTGCAATTTTGCTTAGCCCTATGATTGAGCTTGCTGATAACAATTCTTCATCATTTTATGTCTCCTTGGCCATTCATGATAAAATCCTTCACAATTGCCTGCTAGACACAGGGCCAGCCACAATCTGATGCCTAAAGCTCTCATGGAAGAGTTAGGCCTTGACATCACTAGACCATATCATGACTTATTTTCAATTGATTCAAGGAAGGTAAAATTCCTAGGATTAATCAAAGACCTGGCCATTACCCTAACTCAGCTACCCATGAAGAGTATGATGATGGATATTGTGGTAGCAGATATCCCTCCTAAGTTTGGCATGCTACTATCTAGAGGGTGGATTAAGAGACTAGGTGGGACATTACAGAATGACTTATCTTATGCCACTATCCTAGTTCTTGGAGGAGAAAGCAGGAGATTGTACAGGGAAGCACATTTGGCATACATCATCAGTGATGAGAAGAACCCTACTAATCATCCCATATATGCTGTGGACACCGACTTTGGAGCATGTATTCTCCAAATTGAAGAATCTCAGAAGGCCTCAATGCAGCTCAAGAAACCAACAAATCAGGCCGAGGAAGAGCAAGGAAGTTAGGTTTGGGAGATTTTCTTTGATGGAGCATGTTCCAAGGAGACTGCAGGAGCAGGGCTGGTGCTGATATCTCCAAAACAAGAAAGCACACATCTATCTTTTAAGCTGGCTTTCCAAGTCATGAACAATATAGGAGAGTATGAGGCTCTAATATTGGGGCTCATTGTAGCTAAATACAGAAGAATCACAAAACATAAAGGTGTTTGGAGATGCTAATCTGATCATTCAGCAAGTAAATAGAACATTTCAAGCGAAGCATCCAAGGCTGAAAGCATACAGAGATGAGGTATGGAGACTCAAATATTCTTTTGATAATTTATGTATCTCATACATCCCTAGAGCCAAAAATCATCTTGCTAATTCCCTTGTTGTGTCCGCTAGCATGTTTATCCCTCCCATGCCTCCCAGACTAGTTTATGAAGTCCAGATGAAATACAGACCATCCTTGCCTGATAATGTCCAGCATTGGAAAGTTTTTAAGGATGATGTTGAAGTAAACAGATTCTTGCAAGTCATTGATGAGTTTTCTGAAATGAAAATTGACCAAGAAAGTGAAGCCTTGGAAGAAAGTCCCCAATCCAAGCTTAGAAACAGAATTGGAAAAGATAGCATTGTTCAACTGCCCAGCAATCATATACCTAGGGGTCTAATTCCGCTAGAAAGACTGTTTGACTAGAATGATGTGCCTTATAAGGCTGCCCCAAAAGAAGACCAATCTGCAGTTTGTAAGCATAATATAGGGAGTCTAGGTTAGGCAAGATACATAAATTTGTCCACCTGCCTATCTACTGACCAAAGTGTTGAATACTGCAATTTAATGAAGCAATTTGCTGATGTCTTTGCTTGGGAATATAGTGACCTGAAAGCATATGACAAAAAGATCATCCAACATAAAATTCCTTTAGAGAAAGACACCATCCCATTCAAGCAGAAGCTGAGACCAATAAACCCTTTACTCCTTCCTCTGATTGAAAAAGAAATAAAAAAGTTATTGGCTGCCAAAATCATAGTCCCTCTTAGATATTCCAAATGGGTAGCCAACTTAGTGGTAGTGAGTAAGAAAAGTTCAGACTCTGTGTTGATTTCAGAAACTCAAACAAGTGCTCTAAAAAAGACAATTACCCTCTACCCAAGATGGATCATTTGCTGCAGAAGGTCTCAGGAGCCAAAGTGATGTCCTTCCTGGATGGATTTTTAGGGTACAACCAGGTTGTTGTACATCCAGACGACCAAGTGAAGACTGCATTCACCACTCCTTTGGGCACTTTTATGTATTCTAAGATGCCTTTTGGGTTGATGAATGCTGGAGCTACCTTTCCGAGGGTTATGGATATAGCATTGGTAGGAGAGAAGGAAAATTTGTCCTTATTTACCTTGATGATATAACTGTATACTCCAACGGCCATCATGATCATTTGCAGCATTTGAAGAAAGTGTTTCTGAAGTGTAGAAGGTTTGGAATTTCAATCAATCCTAAAAAGTCACAATTTGCTTTAGAGGAGGGAAAGCTGTTAGGACATGTTTCTGCTGCAGGTGTCCGAATTGACCCAGAAAGAGTAAAAGCAATACAGACTTTGTCTGTCCCGAGATCAAAGAAGGATATTCAGTCCTCTCTGGGCAAAATAAATTTTGTAAGGAGGTTTATCCCAAATTTCGTAGAACTTGTAAAGCATATTACCTCCATGTTGACAAAGGGGTTAGATATTAAGTGGACCGATTTAGCAAGAAAATCCTTTGATTCCATTAAGAAGGCTATCATGGAAGCTCAAACTTTAACGAGTCCAGATTACAGTAAGGAGTTTCACATATTTTCTTTTTCCTTTGAAGACACCCTTGCAGCAGTTTTATTGCAAGCAGATGAAGAAGGCTCAGAGCATCCAGTGGCATTTTTGAGCAAAACATTAAGGGATGCTAAACTAAGGTATGACATCATTGAAAAACAAGCACATGCTCTTATGAAGTATTTGAAAGCTTTCAGAGTTTATATTCTGCATTCAAAGATAATTGCATATGTACGCTCTTCTTTAATAAAAGATGTCTTAACATAGCCTGATGATGATGGAAGGAGGGCTAAATGGATTGAAAATTTAATTGAATTTAATATAGAATTGAAGCCCACCAAGCTCGTCAGAAGTCAGGGCCTTGCCAAGTTATTGGCTGAAGAAAATTTCAGATCGTTGGACATGGATTTCATAGGCACGATTACAGAAAACGGTCAAACAGAAGAAGAGGAAGCAGCTGAACCGGGGAAAGAACAGTCATTGGCAGAAAATCTAGCTTCTTGTGATTGGTACTCTGCAATAGCTAAATTCTTGCTGAAGCTAGAAATCCCTCCAAACCTTACTTCAAGCCAGGCCAAAACTATTAAGCTCAGGGAAGAAAAATATTACATTCATGAAAATATGCTCTATTGGAGGGACCCATCTGGAATGCTTTTGAGGTGTTTGGACAAAGAAAAATCCATTGAAGTCATGCAGCAGTTTCATTCCAGCATATGTGGAGGAAACCACTATTGGAAAAATACAGCCCACAAAATCCTCAGAGCTGGGTACTATTGGCCCACCTTGTCTTCTAATGTCTCTTCATTTGTTAAATCTTGTGATAGGTGCCAAAGATTTAAAGGAAAGCAGTAATTGAAGTCTCTGCCCTTGAAACCAATACATGCAAATGCACCTTTTTAGCAATGGGGCTTGGATTTCATTGGAGAGATCAATCCACATTCCAGTGGCCAGCAAAAATGGATCTTAGTTGCTACTGATTACTTTACTAAGTGGATTGAAGCAATCCCTACCAGGAAGGCTGATCATAATGTGGTCATGAAGTTTTTGACAGAGAATATCTTCACCAGATTTGGGTGTCCACATAAATTATTCATAAACAACGCAACAGCCTTTAGGGCAAAGGAATTGGTGGACATGTGTGACTCCATGGGAATTAAGCTGGTTCATTCCACCTCATATTATCCTCAAGACAATGGTCTAGCAGAATCTTCCAACAAAATCCTAATAAGGATAATTAAAAAACTGCTGGAAAACAATAAAAAGAATTGGGATTCTAAGCTCAAATATGCACTGTGGGCTAACAGAGTGAACATTAAGAAATCCACAGGAAACTCTCCCTTTAGGCTGGTATATGGCACTGAAGCTATATTCCTGATTCAGTTAACTCTCCGTGTGGAAAAGTTCCTACAGGAAGAGCAAAATGAGGAAGAAGACATGGCAAAAAGGATCACTGATTTAGCAGAGGTGCATCAAATCAGAGAACATCTGGTCGAGAAGTCAGCAGCACATTAGAAGAAGATCAAGGAAGCTTTTGACAAAAAGTCAAAATAAGATAATTTTTAGGTTGGAGACTTGGTCCTGAAGTGGGATGCACTGAAAGAGAAGAAGGGAAACCGTGCGAAGTTAAATGCTTTCTGGGCAGAGCCTTTTATTATTTCTCAGATCAAAGGGAACAATACTTTCATACTGCAAAGTATGTGAGGAGAAGTAGTTTTTGATGGCCCAGTTAATGGCCATTTTCTGAAAATTTATGTGGTTTAAGGTCTTTTGGCCTTAAAATTGTAAATATGTTGATTTATTAGTTTTAGTGTAAGATCAGTTAGACTCCATGCCCAATGGAACACTGGGAAATTTTGCTATTTTGTTTTCATAGGTAAGGCACTGATCTACAAGTTCTTGAGACCTCACAGGGAGGATCTCATCCCCAGAAGGAGCTAGTGTTAGCTCTGCTATAGGTTGCTGATGTTCAAGGGGAAGAAATAAGCTCGGACCTTGGTTCTATTCAAAGAAGGCCTGCACCGGATGTCCTCACCCTTCTCCATTTCCGTGTCCATTTCCCTCTTATCTTCTTTACATATACTTTTGGTTTAAAAAATCATATAAAAACCTTTGCTCTTGAGCCTACACCCTAAGACCTAAAGGCCCATACAACCGTAACCACATGACCGCCTGCCTTCACGCGTCCTATCCCCATCACATCCGATGAAAACATGTGCAATTAAACCTTGCCATTTGATCACCTACCGTGCAATCCGATAGCATCTTCTCCTCCCATGCTCGCAAATTGCCCGCGTGATAACTCGCGATCAAAAGCAGTTTCATTCCGCCCCGTCTGCCATGCGTCGCCCGATGATAGGTATCACATGCCATGGTACGATTACCACTTTCCCCCGATGACGGTGCGATAAATACCGCTTACCGCTCATCCACCCGTCCCCGTCAGTTAACCCCCACGTATCTCCACCACCCAATGGCCGTCGGATCTGTCCACTCGAGATCCGACGAATCACGGTTGTCTGTCCCCGCTTCCGCCCGATACCTCCGCGTCGAACGATCTCCGTCATCCATCCATTTGATCCAACGGCTGATGTCCCTCCTCCACCTTGCTCGTAGATCTGCCCTGCAGTCTACTCACCTCAACCATTCCATACTCCTGAAAGGACGAAGGTGGCCAGTATTCGGTACTCTACGCAGTTACTCCTCTACAACTACATTCAAGAGGCAATATGGCTGAGAAGGGAAGGTACAAAGATCAAGCAGGTAAATGCATTCAATGGTTATGGGATTGCATCCCATATAACAATCCACCTACCCGAGAAGTACAACAGATCATCCAAGAATATCAATTTTGTTCACTACAGCAAGCAATTGCACTTAGAAGTTTTGCCACACAGTTAAAGCGGTTGGTGGTCCATTATGACCCCTCCATGCCTAGAATAGAAAAACATTTTTGTAATCAAACTCTATATATACACAGAAAACAGATGTAATTAGGGTTGATGGTTATTGTTTTGATGTAAGGTTCAACTTCTGGAGACTATAACTGCTTTGATTCTTGCAGCCTCTCATCAGCATTTTCAGCTAATACAAGCTTCTTTTGCTATTAATATCTCACTTTCCACCTCTTTTCTGTTCTAGGCTGCGCTTGATTTGCATTTCTTCTTGAACTCTTGATGTGTAGCATTAGAGGGGCTATCATCCCACCTTTGCGTTATAATCTTGCATGTATCAGTGAATGTATTAATTAGGTTTCTTTTCACTTAGTGACAGAGAGATTTCATCTTGTCTATTCACTAGGGAATTAGATTTGCAGACCTTTCTACTAGTTGCAGCTAGCCATCATGGGATCTTCTGCATCTGTTGGTGTGGTCATTATTATCCATATTCACCCAATCCTTAAACTGTGAGCAATTGGTGGTCTAAAGCCTTGTAGTCTAGGGTTGTTCACGCATGTTTAGAGTCAAGCAAAGTAGGAGTGGTTATCTGGCTTGAATATGCATCATTCCTCCCATTCATCCATTTCCAACATTAAGTTGAGTTTGTGGTGTCCCGAGCATCTCCGAGCTACAACCTAGGAGAGTTTCTTGGGGTGATAATAGGCCCATAGAGATCACTGACTTCGATCCACTTCTACCTTTTAGTTGAGAATATTGGGCAGAGGAAATTTTAAGGATGTAGATTTATTTCAAATTCTATAAATCTTGGCGAATATCACTAGTGTCTAATATGAAAACTACAAAATGTTTGTTGGTATATTTATAAAAATATCCAAATTTCTAATTATTTTATAGGTACATTCCATATAATTTTGGCGATTTTTGGGATAAACTAATTATACTGTAAAATTTGGGTGGATCATTTTTCAAAGAAATGGAAATTATCAAAATCTTTTTTTTGAAAAAATCATGGAAAATTAGCCCACTTTCAAATATTAACCCTCAAATTTTCCATGATATTGGGCCTTATCATCATTTAGAAAGAAAAATTTCTCACAATGGATTGCTTGAAGGGGAGGCTCAAACAAATTATAATCATTTTCATCTCTGATCCAAGGGCCTTCATCGATCATCATTCTATGACCATTGCCCGCTCACTAGGTTAAGAATTTTCTAACCAGGGGAAAGGCCCCCAACAGTTCCTCCCATGCACTAAAGCCTTTGGCAGAGTTGCAGGGTTGTGTAAACTAATCTAATTGACATCCTTGGGAAAAACTTGGGTAGATTTGCTTTTCTCTGTAGAGATTTATATTAATAGAGTCTCCCTAAAATTTTGCCTACATGAGCTTGAGAAAACATAAAAATGTATTTAAATCACCATCCATCGAGCTCCTTGTGGTTTGTTAATTGAGTCCACTTAACTATATATAAGATTTTGGAGCTCTTGGTATGAGATCATAGGAAATGAAAACCAATTTTTATGATTAAGGGAAAATTTCTATTTGGAACGGATACATGGAGGTCCAATAGATTGTGATTATTTCTAGTATTGTCCCCATCAACACTGTGATACCCCTTTCATTACCCCAAATTTTGTAATATAACTAAGTACATATAATTTCGGGGTTCTAACATTGATGTTATGATGTCAAACTCTATTATATGGTGTAATATTTTATTTTTATTGATAAAAAAGCTAGAGTTGAAGAAAGGGGACAACAACAGATTATCATGCCTTGGGGAGGGGACAAACTTAACTTAATAGGAAAAATAATTCTTGGGTGAATATTTCCATTTGATGTGATGGCTAGTATTCCCAAGAAGTGGAAAGTTTGGGAAGATAAAGGGTCAAGGTGTAATTAAAGCATAAGACAAAAATCAATGGGTTCTTATTCATGGTTCTTAAGATTCTTGTTTCTATCTCTTCTATTATTGTCTCATACATCTCTCTCTCCCACTCCCTCAAAAATTCAAACTGGAATGATTTATGGTGACAACTTGTGTAGTGGGAAACAAATGTGTTGCAGTACTTTTTATCTGGACCAAATGGATCTGAGGATTGGGAATGATAATGGTTGTGTGTGGCATGTAGAGAAATGAAGAGGGGAGGGCCAATGGACTATAAATATCAAAGAAGGAATCCCTTGTTTCGTGTAGAAATGTATGGGTTTTTTGTTAATGTGAATCTAGTCAAAGATGAAAAGGTTGTTCATTAATTTTTCTTGTATGTGTGTGAAAGGGAATGTCCTTCACCTTTGGTGATAAAATATGGTATTAATATAAGTGTTTGGAATACCCCTAAGTTAATTTATCCTCAAGGCATCAATACCTTACATGAGGGTGGTCAGCTGTGAGAAAAATTGCAGCACAAGTGAGCCTATGGTGGGGTGGAACATGGCTCACTCTACTTCAGTTTGTAGTATTTTTCTATCTACAATCGATAAATATTTATTTCTATGTTAATCATATCCTGGCATATATGGTTTAGTGAAATGCATGATTATTTAATTTCTCTTTTCAACAAGTTTATATGTATATGCATTTACCCCTCAAAAAATTTATCATGCTCGTATTTTTTATACTGTTTCGCTATAATTTTTTATATGTATTAAATTTTGTAATAACATTGATTAAGGAACATAGGCTTCCTAAATTATTTTTAAAATAGGCCAGTTTGGAATTTTTGCTACAACATTTCTTCTAGGAGGTTCTAGAAGTTGAAATTTGGTCCATTTTGAGGGGTGATCCTCTAATCAAATATTCATATATTAGGTCGCAAATTTTTTGGAAATTAGAGGAAGTTGGGCTTCCTCGATTCACATTTAAATAGGTCATGTTGGAATTTCTGCTATAATCTTTATTTTGGGAGGTTATCAAGTTTTAAACTTGGACCATAATGAGAAGAAATATTTTTGATGAACTCATCATGGTTCTAGATCTTGGGTTACTATATTTTAGGATATATGATTAGAGGAAGTTGAGTTTCCTAGATGCTACTAAAATAATGCTTCAAATAGGCCTTGTTGGAATTTCTGCTATAAATTTTCTTTTGGGAGGTTCCAAATGCTGAAACTTGGACCATACACGGGGGCTTCACTTGGAGGCAATGCCATACCATGTGCATTCATATTTGGGGATAAATATTGAGGAAAAAATGACATAACATATTGGGCATATATAGGGGGCAAAGGGCTTTTATATTCACGGGCATAAAAAAATTGAGCTCAAAGTTAATGATAAATGGGTACAAAAAATGTTAATGAAAAAAGGGATACCTACAATATCTAGTGAAAGTAGTAGGTTTTTGAATTGGTAAGGTGTATTGGTTTCCTATTAGTAGTGAGTTAAACAATTTGATTTTTAGAGGTATTTTCCAATATGTAGTCAAATTAAGGGTATTGTTTAGTATGCCATGAATGCATGTGATATGTCAGAGATTCATTGAGTGAAGCCCCTATGGGACATAGTGAATGGAAATCCCACTGATATTGTGGTCAAAATTTTAGATATTGGGTTATTATATTTTAGGAGACATGATCATAGGAATTCAAGCTTCATGGATGCTCCTAAAATCATTCATCAAACATGTCATGTGGGCATTTATTCTATAACTTTTCATCTAGAAGGTCCTTGGAGCTAAAACTTGTACCATAGTGAGGAGAAATCCCACTAATCATTTGGTTTAGTTTTCAGAACTTGGACTACTTTAATTTAGGAGATATGCCTTGAGGAATTTTATATATTATTTTTCATTCAAAGTGTTTGAAGAAATTCCTAAATGTTTTAATGACTCATTACATACAAATTGTTTGATGAAATGTCCCAATAAAAAATATGTTTTATGGTGGGGATAGTATTTTTGCATGTTAACATTTTTGTATGACAATGTTGTTGTAGCTTATCTATTGCTATTTACATGTAAATCATTTGAAGAATTGTATTAAAGGTGTTTTATTACAATTTGCATACAAACTATTTGATAAAATACCTCAAAGAAAAAAAATCGAAAGCCACATTATTTCAATGGTATATTTGGGTTTGTATGTTACAAGTGGAATCACACCAACGTTTCTCATTTACTTCATACAAAATGTATGATCCGAATGGAAAATGGCATCAACCCATGGTACTCATCCACCCATATTATTCATCGACCCATGGAATTTACCCATGGTATTGTAAATGGCATCCGCCCGTGGTATTGTAAAATCCACCCATGGTATTCATTCACCAATGGAATTTACCCATGGTATTGTAAATGGCATCTGCCCGTGGTATTGTAAAATCCACCCATGGTATTCATTCACCCATGGAATTGACCCGTGGTATTGTAACTGAAAAATACTATAAGTAACAAGTCACATTCTGTAAAAGGACAGATTGTCCGCCACAATGTAGCCTTTACAATTATTATCGGTTTTAATAAAAAGTTTCTTTATGGTTTTGTTTATTGGGCATTCTCCTCTCTTATTTTTCTTCTGTCAATTCAAGTTTTCAGATCTTGGGGTTCTCTCCTCCCAAGATCCATTTCAATCTTTCGGATCTTGAGGGTCTCTCCCCCCAAGACCCATTCCAATCTTTCAGATCTTGGGGGCCTCGTCACAAGATTCGAATCAGTGGTATCAGAGCAGGTTATGATTCCAATGGGAATGAGGGTTTGATGCATGTTTCAGTTTCAAATTTTGCAGCAGTATTCAACAAACTTCAGGCATGTGCTACAACCTCCACAGAGCACTTTCTTGGGTCAAGCAGGAAGAATTTTTCTTTTCTCATTTTTTTTGCAGGATTTTTTTTGGGCAGTGACTTTGCAGATCAGATCTGAAACATTTGGTACAAAATTTACAAAATCAAATACCAGATCTGGATTCCTCTCGAAAAATCACCCAATTTCAAAAAAAAAAGGGTCAAATCGGAGTCCGGATGTGGGAGATATCACTGATTTAAAATCAACTATTTTATGAGAATTTTTGTGACGACGGAACTGTTGCAGCACGAATCTGAGATCTCAGAGTGTCCAGATAAGGATTTCCATCACATGGGAAGATGCAAAATGGTCCTTCTTCTTCCAAAAACAGGTTATAATAAATATTCTGAGTTATATTGGCCGAGTTATGTCCATTTTAATTCTGGAGCAGCATTCGGAGTGGGTTTCCATTGGAGATGTGCCCTCCCACCCCACTTTAGTAGGCACCTGCTTCACATTCATCAGTTTCAACATAGCAGCAATCGGCTTGGGTTATTTGGAGATGTGTCCTCCCACCCCAGGCTATGTAGGTACCTGCTACTTCATCAGCAACCAACATCACGGTTGTGGGTCATCCACAAACCCACAGTTCATCGAAGTCCATTTGCTAGGCCACACACTGTCAGAATCACAGTTGGTCACAAGCATTACAGGGTATCTCTATCCTCGGATCTTCATTTATCGGGGTTTTGGGTTAACCACGTAAAACCCTTATCTTCAGTGGATCTTCATATTCAACAAAGGCTTTGCAGGAGGGAACTTTACGCAATGGGGACCATTGCTTCTTAAGGAGGGAGGAATGATTCGAATGGAAAATGGCATCAACCCATGGTACTCATCCACCCATATTATTCATCGACCCATGGAATTTACCCATGGTATTGTAAATGGCATCCGCCCGTGGTATTGTAAAATCCACCCATGGTATTCATTCACCCATGGAATTTACCCATGGTATTGTAAATGGCATTTGCCCGTGGTATTGTAAAATCCACCCATGGTATTCATTCACCCATGGAATTGACCCGTGGTATTATAACTGAAAAATACTATAAGTAACAAGTCACATTTTGTAAAAGGACAGATTGTCCGCCACAATGTAGCCTTTACAATTATTATCGGTTTTAATAAAAAGTTTCTTTATGGTTTTGTTTATTGGGCATTCTCCTCTCTTATTTTTCTTCTGTCAATTCAAGTTTTCAGATCTTGGGGTTCTCTCCTCCCAAGATCCATTTCAATCTTTCAGATCTTGAGGGTCTCTCCCCCCAAGATCCATTCCAATCTTTCAGATCTTGGGGACCTCCTCCCAAGATTCGGATCAATGTATGACAAAATGCCTACAAGAAAAATACTATTTAATTGGTTGTATACAAAGTTTTTGAAGAAAGGTTTACATATAGAGTGTTTGACAAAATGTATGAGAGATTAAAATCAAGCTCTTGTATTTGTTGTTAGGATAAATTTAGTAGGGGTATTTGACAAAGTGGTATAAGAGCATATTGTCAAGCTAGTAGAAAGAAAAATAAAATTTTGGGTACCCTGTAACCTCTGTAATTCATTGAGGGAATTTGGTATGTAACGAAGTAGTATCAAAGCTAAGATTCAACACTGGACCTAGATGGGCTCAATTACATAAAATAATTTAAATTTTGAATTAGTATCTATGAATTCATATGTACATATGTGAAATTATTATTTTTTATATATGAATACATTGGTGTTACTTAAATAATTACTTGAGTTTAACGTATTATGATAAACATGGAGGATGTTTAATAGATTCCCTAAAGAAATCCAATACAACTACAAAATTTTATGGCTAAGTGATGCAACCATAACTATGAGGGATAATATATTAACTTATCACTTGCTAGTTTTAATAGTTTTGTTTAATGTTTTTATAAGTTGTCATATGTTAATGAATAATAGGACAAGCATGATAAAAATGCAAGAGATGAAATAGTTCAAAGATGAATATCCATTGAATAGATATTTAATAATTATATGCTAGATGCATGAAAATATGCTAGGTGCATATAATAATGGATGTGCGTACATAAGGAACTAAATTAGTATACTTTCATAACATGATTTAGATGAATAATAGTGGTTAGTGGTGAAAATGTAACTAGGAATAGGTTGACAACATGATTACAAAGTGAATGAAGGTTTTGCATGTAGTATTGTTGAATCACGATTATGGAAGATAAGGTGACGATAAGAGAATGGTACAAGTGGCACCTATGCATTTTGATATGCATGTTGTGACAAAATTATGAGCGCACTTCACCTTGGGTTTCCCCATTGAAGGTTGGAGATGCAGAGGAAGGTGTGTAAAGACAAGTGTTTATGTGTGGGGTTTGGAAAGTACCTAGAGCCCCCAAGGTAGATGAAATTCCTATAAGCCATAGGGCTCCGAGACATCATTTGACAACCCAAGTTGCAGTCTTCATAAGGATAGTGGCACAACTCAAGGGAATTTTATGATCAAAGAAGGAAGTGCACTACCTTAGGTTGAGTAGGATGATGGGGGCATGTGAGGCTATTGGATGGAGGTTGTCAATGTTGGTAACTTGACCTTGTTTGTGTTTAATATTGGTTATGAATCATACTTCGATTTTGGTAAGCCAATGTATTTTTGGAGTTATGGCCCAGCTTAAGAATGCCACATTATTGAAAAAAATAGGAGCAAAGTAGCCTATGGATAAGAGAAAATAATAGGTTTTCTTTTAGTTAGTGGTTTTCTCTAGATAAGTGTTCTAAGAATTATTTATTATGACTCTTGAATTTTATGCATACTTAAAGAATTATTTGAATTTATGATTAAGTGCATGATATGAATATATGCTTATAATATAGCATGAAGGAATGATCAAATTCTAAGACAATTGTATAGATGTAATGTGTGTTGAGATAGTTGATATGCATATTAGTTCAAAGGGGAAGGACCCAATAGCTATTACAAGGAAGAAATCTAGGATTTTCTCTTGTTAATAATTTGAAAGAAATATTTAATTATTTAATAAAATTGCTATGCTTATTATGTGATGAAATTCCTATGAGCTTGGAAGAACACCCTGAAGAGTTTCATTAGAGGGAAGATTTGGATAAACGATTAGTGAAAGAGGGATGTACTAGATCAATATGAACTAGATGGATAGTGAAGTCATAGCTATGAAAATGTTTTAAGAAGGGAGTTTCCCTTAACTGAAAATTGTGCTTGGCTGCTATATTTCTTTTATGAAAATAATATTATTTTGTGAATTTTAAAAGAAGATGGTACTTATTATGTTTTGGTAATATAGTAAGGTTACCTAATGAATTCAATGTCACCTGGAATGTTCATATGGAATTTGCAAGCACGATCTCTTGTTGCTAACTACCACATGAAAGTGTGCTTATGCTTATGCTTATAAGAATCTGACATGTGAATGGCTGAAAACAAGCAAGGATGAAATTTAAGTTAAAAAATAAATGTGTATGAATAGCATGGAATATGTGAAAGTATGGCACATGCATGACAAGATTTATATGCACATGTTTGGGTGCATGATTAAAGCAATTGTTTGAGCGTGTAAATTGGATACGTAATGTAAATTCCCTTTATGAATATTCATTGAAACTTTTGTGGGAACAGATGAATTAATAGACTTGTGACTAATATGTGAGGTTGCTATCATCTCACGAACTACTGAAAGTCGCAACATCAAGTATTCTATGAAGCTAGTTGTTTGAAAATATCATACATGAGAATGCATGTGATGGTAGCAAAGTAAGTAAGGAAAGTAACAAGAAAAGGTAAAAAGGTGAAGTAATTGGGTTATAATCCCTTTCAGTTGATTTTCAATATTTCACTTTTTCAAATTAATGCATGTATTGCATGGATGGCCATGAGGGGGTATATGGTTAATGTAGAAAATCGCCAACATAATTTTTTTTATTAAAATTTTAATAATTTGTGCATGAAAGCTTGTATGAGACAATCAATTCCACGATTAAATGTAATGAAAATGAATAGCTTCTAATCATTTTGAGGAACTTTTGAGTAGTGGAATGAGTGGCATGAATCACTCATCCTACAAAGCAATGTGGAACCTAATTACTCATGAATTTAGAGATATGCATCTTTCAGTCTTGACCCTTTTGTTGTTGGAATAAATATTTGAATTCATTGTGAAATGATTGGAATGGTTGTTATGCAAATAAATATTGCAATGATAATTTCATTTCAATTTATTTTTAAATCATTTCAAACTCAGTGAATTATTATGTGTATAATAATTTTGAGATCAATTTAGGGGATGCTATAAAATTTGGAATGAAAATATTTTATGTGTGAACATTGATCACTATTTGTCTTATTGAAAGTATATATTGTAGTTGAAATTACCTTTGTTATGATAATCAAGGCCTATTATTACCATATGAAAGAGTCAAACATCATGAGAAGAATCTTTTATTTATGAAATATAATTCCTATATGAAGCAAGTTTGGAAAAGAAAAGAAAAAGGAAGAATATTTGATTAAAATTACTATGATTAATCTCATGGAAATTGTATGCTTGTGATACAATTGATATTATAATATATACAATAATTATAGATGTTAGTTGTGAAGATGAAAATCTTAGGGACGAGGCCATTATAGTGATACTGGAACCCTATGACATACCTTGATCACCATGAGTTATGTTATGACAGTTTTGTTGTGCTATTTAGAGCAAACTAGAGGGATTCCTTGTTGTAAGACTCCTTAAGTATATAGACTCTTCATGTGTGAGGAATCCCTACCAAGGAATGGATTGCTAAAGAGACTAGGGATGCAGAGAAGGTGATGTGGCTCGAATGAATTGGTTTTCAAATATTCTTGTTCATACTCATTGGGATAATCAATACATTGGGTTTTGTCCAAGAAAGTAATGAGTTCAACTTGTTACATATGGAATCTATATGAATCAATCAACAACCAAGCAAGAATTTTTTGGAATACCAAGAGGTTTAGAGATAACTAGGTTGAGAAAAATCAAGGACATTTCTCAGAGTGGCAACTAAGAACATGGAAATTGTTGTTGATATGAAAGTGGAATATCCCTTATTTTTTCATAGAGTGGTTCTATAGATAGTAGAGCACCAAGGATGGTGTTCCTTAAAGGAGGAGGGGATTGTGACACCACTTTCATTACCAAAAAAATTGTAATATAATTAATAACATATAATGCTTGGGTTCCACCATTGATGCTACAATGTCAAACTCTATTATATGATGTAATGTTTATTTTTATTAATAAAAATGTTAGAGTTGAAAAAAGAGGACAAATAATAGACTATGATGCCTTGGGAAGGGGGGAAAATTGAATTAAATGGGAAAATATATCTTGGATGAATATTTCCCTTTGATGTGATGGTCAGCCTTCCCAACAAGCTAAAGGGTTGGGAAGATGGAGGGCCAAGGTGTGATTATAGAAATAAAATAGAAATCAAGGGCTTCTTCTTGTTGTTTCTTAAGCTTGTATTTTCTCTTTATTATATTACTCTCTCATATGTATCTCTCTCTCACTTAGAAATTTGAATTAGCATGAGAATTGGTGACAACTTATGTAAAACAAAAAGAATTTGTTGTAGTGCTTTTTCTTTGGACTAGATTCCTCTGAGGATTGGGAATGATCCTAGTTATGTGTGCCACATAGATAAATAAAGAGGGGAAGTTTGTGGGACTGTAGAGACCATAAAAGGACTCCCATGTGTTGTGTAAATTTGCATTTTATTTTTGTGAACGTGACCCTAGTCAAATATGGAAAGAATAATTATTGATTTTCTTATGTGTGTGAAGGAGAATGACCTTCACTTCTAGTGTTAAAATCTATTCTGAATCCGAGTGTGTGAAATAACCCGGGTTAGGTTCTCCTCAAAGAATCAAGATTTGGAATGAAGGTGTCCATATCTGAGAAAATTGTAACACAACTGAGCCTATGGTGGGGTCGAACATAGCTCAACCTAATTTAGTTTGCATTTTTTTCTTGCTCCAATAGATAAATATTGATTTATATGTTAACGATATTTCTGGCATAAATAGTTTAGTGACATGCATGACTATTAAATTTCTCTTTTCAGAAAGTTAATATGTATGTGAATTTACCCTCGAGTAAATTTATCATGTTTGTAGTTATTATACTATTTTTTTTGTAGAGTTTTATATGTATTACATTTTGTAACACTAGCCAAGGAAGATAAACTTCCTAAATTCTTGTTTAAACAAATCATGTTTGTAATTTCCTATAAATTTTGTTTTTTAAGGTCCTAAATGCTTAAAATTGGAAAGTGGTGATGGGAAATTACACTAATCCATTGGTATAATTTTCAGATATTGGGTCACCAAATTTTATGAAATATGAAGAGAGGAAATTGGGCTTCCTAAACACTTCTTTAAACGCATCATGTTAGAATTTCTACTATAACTTTCTTCTAGGATGTTCGAAAAGTTGAAACTTGGACCATAGTGAGTGAAAATCACATTGATCATTTGGTCCAAATTTTATATCTTGTTTGTGATATTTTAGGAGATATGATGGGAGGAAATTGAGATTCCTGGATGCTCCTATAATCATGCATCAAGCAAGTCATGTTGGTATTTTTGTTGTAACTTTTCATCTAGTAGGTTCCAAAAGATGAAACTTGGACCATAGTGAGGGGAACTCCCACTAAAGATTTGGTTTAATTTTTAGAACTTGGACTACTATAATATAGAATATATACCTTGAGAAAGTTTCTATACTAGTTTTCATGCAAATCATTTGAAGAAATACTTAAATAATTTAATGATTCATTGCATACAAACAATTTGATGAAATTCCCTAATCCAAATGTTGTTTTATGGATAGAGATAGTATTATCGTATGTCAGAATTTTTGTGTGATAGTACTACTGTAGTTGATATATTCCCATTTTCATGTAAAACATTTGAAGGAATGTGTTAAAGGATTTTTATTTCAATTTACATACAAACTATTTAATAACATACCTCCAAGGCATAAATCAAAAGTTTCATTGATTGAGTGGTATATTTCAGTTAGTATGTTACAGGGGGAATCAGAGCAATGTTTCTTATTTGTTTTCATAGAAAATGTTTGAAAACATTTATAAAAGAAAAAAACTACTTAATTGGTTATATGTAAAGTATAAGAAGAAATTTTTACATGTAAAGTGTTTGAAAAAATGTATAAGAGATGCAAAATCAAGGTTTTTCACACATGGTTAGGATAAATTTTGTAGGGGTATGCAAAGAAGTGGTATAAGAGCTAATTGCTAGCTAGTATAAAGAAAAAAAACATGTCGTTTACCTCATTATCTCTATAAGTCATTGAGGTAAAGCTTTATGTGACAAAGTAGTATCAGAGAAAAGGTTCAACATTGAACGTAGATGGGCTCAAGTACAAAAAATAATTTAAGTTTTAAATTCATATATGTGCATGCATGTGTACTTATGTGAAATTATTTTGTTATATATATGAATGCACTGATCTTACTTGAAGACTGACTTGAGTTTGATGGAGCAAGATAAACATATAGGACACAGACTAGATTCCTTAGAGCAACCCAACATAATTGCAAAAGTTTATGGCCAAGTGATGTTGGCATAAATATGAGGAGGAATCTTTTAACGTATCTCTTGCTAGTTTTAATAATTTTCTTTAATATTTTTATAAGTTATCATATGCTGATGAATAATAGAATAAGCATGATAAAACTTAAGGAGATAAAATAGTTCAAATATGGATGTCCATTGAATATATATTGAATAATGGTAAGTTATCTACATGAAGATATGATAGGTGGATATAGTGAGGGATATGCATGCATAAATACTCAAAGTAATATGATGTCATAACATGAATAAGATGAATAATAGTGGTTAATTATGAACATGTAACCAGGAATGGGTTGACAACATGATTCAGAAGCTAACGAAAGTGTCACATGTAGTCTTGTGGAATCAAGTCTATGAAGAATAAGGTGATGATCAGAGAATAGTACAAGTGTCACCTATGCATGTTGATATGGATGTTGTAATAGTCTTGTGAGTGCACTTATTCTTGGGTTTCCTTGTGGATGTTTGGAACCCTAAAAGGAGGAGTGTAGGTACAATTGTTTGTGTGTGGGGAGAGTGCCTGGAGCCCCGAAGGTAGATGAAACTCCTATAAGCTGTATGGCTCCGAGACATCATTGGCCAACCCAAGTTGGATACCCTGGAAGGATAGTGGCACAACCTGAGGGACCACTTTTATCAAAGAAGGGGATACACTATCTCAGATCAAGTGGGTTGATGGGGGGATGTGAGACTAGTGTTTGGAGGTTGTTGGTGTTGATACCTTGACCTTGTTTATGTTTAATATTGGTTACATATCATACTTGGTGCTTGGTAATCCATTATTTTTGTGTAGTTATGGCCTAGCTTGATAATTAACCACAACTGAGAAAAACAGGAGCAGTAGAGCCTATGGATAAGAGCAAATCGTAGGTTTGCTATGAGTTAGTCATTTTCTTGAGATAAGTGTTTTAAAAATTATTGATTATGACTTTTGAATTTTATGCACAATTGAAGCGTTTTTTGAATGTGTGATTAAGTGCATGATGTGAATATATCCTTGTGAGATTTTATGAAGGAATGATATTGTTCTAAGACAATTTCATTTATATAATATGTGTTGAGATAGATGATATGCACAAGAGTGCAAGGGGGAGGGACCCAATAGATATTACAAGATATAAATTTGGGTTGTTAGCATCCTACGAATTTGAGAAAAATACACCCTTATTTAATAAAATAGGTATGTTTATTGATGTGATGAAATTCCCAATGATCTTGGAAGCCTACCTTGAAGGGTTTGATTAGAGAGATGTGAATAACATATCAGTGAAGGATGGTTTGACTGTGTCAATATGATCTATATGGAAAATGAAGTCATAGATGTGAAAATGGATTACAAAGGGAGTTTCTATAATGTTAGTGCCTAAATCTACCTCAGGCTGAAAAGGTAGGATCCAGGGCCAACATCAAACTGCACTCAGCTTGGTAGCTAGCCCTACCAGGTCAGGAGAGGGCTCCCTCTGGGTCAATCTCAGCAAATTATAATTGATGAGGGCTTGAGATGACTGAGAGGAATACTGATCTTAGGCTAGGTATATGTGCAAAAAATTTTGATTGAATAAAATGATGTTTTTGTTGGCTTAAATGCGAAAGCAGATTTGGGTGCGGGGATTGAGGCTCAGACCTGCAGAGGTCTCAATGGGGAAAGGTAGGCAATTATTTTTGGCACTTAAATTTGAATGAGATGGAAGGAATAGATATGTGAGGTGTTGAAGAGGGAAATAGCAATCATGGATCCTCCCCAAACAGCTGAAAGCATCAAGAAACTAAAGAAAACTTCAAGTAGAGCACTGCACTTTCAATGGATTCTACTTACACTCTTGTTTGTTTAGTTTAGAAGAAACAAGATAGATAATGGCATACATGAAATATAAGCAAATTCAAAATTACAAAAAAAAGCATTGTACCAAGAAAAATTGCCACATGAATCCCAAAGAGTGCTGGAAACCCTGGTCTCAATTCCTTAGCCAAAATGCTAAAATGAATGTACAATGAAGCTCAAGGCTTTCTCAAGAGTCCAACCATGCTAATGACTGAAAAACAACATAATATAGACAAACATAGCTCATCCTTGCCTCTAGGGGTCGAGCTCACATGTTTAGGAGTTGATCCAACTGATTCTAAACTGAGAACTAGAAAATAGGCAACATAACAACATGCCTCTAGAAACAAGGGAACTGATTCATTCAGTTTCAAACAACGTTTAAATTGATGAATCTACCTCTACAAGTGAAAATTTAGCATATTTACATCATGATCCATCAATTTTCATCAAATTACATAAAAAATTTGCCATTAGGAAAGCAAAAAAGTCAAACTAGGCAAAGCTAGGCGAAAAACAGAGCAAAACTTGGTCAAACTGGCAATTTTTCCTCTATGCACCGCGCCTCATTCTCTATGCATTATGCCTGTTTGGATCCATTTGGAGGCCTTCCAGGTGTCCAAATGAGCTCCAGGTGTGCTTGTTGGAAAGGTCTACCTGTCTACTTTCCAACCCAAGTGGAATTTTTCAATGTGGCCTCCATTTTCCTTTCCAAAAGTCCTTCCTATGTGTCAAAATAGGGGCAGTGAGGTCATTTTATGAGTGTTTTTGACCTCTTTGATGGCTCAAAACCTGCCCAAATTTCTTGGCCATATGCAAGCATAATTTTTCATGCCAAGTACAAAAATGTTGAGTTTTTGTGATTTGGAGGCTCCTAGAAAAAGCGAGCGCCATGTGGCGGGCGCATAGGGCAGAAAATCCTGTTTTTGTGCCAAAAAATTTCCAAAATGCAAAAATTACTTCAAATTTTTTGAAACTTGGGCTGAGTCTTCTCTATCAAGAGCTATGTTGGGCCAAGGAAGCCTCAACCAATATCTAAAGTCGATCATGCTCCTTTTGTCTCTTTGATGCCTTCTTCAATTTTGCTTTCAAATTCTTGATTCTCGCCTTGCAAACTTTGTTCCTCACCATGTAATGAAAAACCATGTGTCTCAACAAGTTTTTCTCCTTGTTGGCCTTCTCCAACAATCTCTCTAAGTGGATGTTGGCTCTTTCAAGCCATGACTCCCCATCGACATTGATCTCTCGTTCAAGTGAAGTGAACTCCACCCTCCTCCTTTGGCCAGCTTGATGATTTTCCCGTATGTTTTGTAACTCCATGATTGCTTGCTGATCTTCAAGCTGCTTATTTCTTTGCTCCAGTGTATGTCTCTTCATCACGGTCATATGAAGGATCAGATGCCATCTCTGCTAGTGGATGAACTGTCTTGGAGCTGCCTTGATGAGAAGTAAGTGATTGTGATGTTTCTTGACTTTTGCCACCAAGGGAAAAGTGAGATAAGGGATTGTGGAGGGAGAAAACAGTGAGGGATTTAGGGATTGTTGGGGTAGGGTTTAGTTAAGGGAATAGGGAATTAGAGAATAGTTTGGGAGTTTTTAGTATAGGACTAGGGTTTGGGAATTTGCATGTTGGATTTTGGGAAATGGGAATGGGGATATGGGATTGGTGAATTTAGGGATATATAGGTTTAAGGAATAGGGAAATGAGGAAAAATGTAGTGAGGGAGTAGAAAAGTGAGGGAATAACTTGGCAGCCAAATAATTGATATAAACCTTAGCACTATTTTCTTTGGAGAGAGGGGTAGGGTTTTATTTTCTTAGCCAACCACCATAAGAAAACCACCATCAAACAAGCACCAAAATTGGATGAAAAGTAGTGATAGAGGCTCAACCTACTTGCAAAAATGATGATCCAAGCATATTGGGAAATTTGGAATGAATTGGTGAAGATTTTTGGCTTGGTAGCTCTACACACCATGCCTCAAACCCAACGCACCGCACCTTATCTATGCATTGTGCTAGTGTAAATTTGTATTGGAAATTGCAGCCCAATGCGCCGCGCCAATTATGTTCACTGCGCCAGTTGCCCAATGTGCGCGCCACCACCCAGTGCGTAATGCTTTTTGCATGAGACTCTTGGAGGCCTTCTTAGTGTCCAAATTGGGTGCGGGATAGCTTGTTGGAAAGGTATTTGAGTATAATTTCCAACCCAAGTATATTTTTTTAATTTGGAGTTCATTTTCCCTATCAAAAATAAAATCTCCCAAGCCTGGTCAAAATGTGCCAAATGAGGCTGCCTAAAGGCAGAGTGCTGTTGCAGTCAAATTTTGAAGGTTTTCCTAAACTCCAAATTGAGCTAATGATAGTCCATTGGAAAGATATTTGTGTCTAATTATCATTTGAATCATCAAACAAGTCATTTTTCCAACCAAGCTAGGAGAAAACTTGATTTTCCCAAGGTTACATCAGTGGTGCATCAATTCTCCCGAGGCAACTGTATTTTTGACATTTCTCTAAAACCATGACACCTGTGTAGAACTTTAAGGAGATTCTTCTTCCTTGGCCTATTTTGGAAGAAAAAATCTCTCTGTTTTGCAAAATTCATCTTTTATTGCTCAAAAACATTGTTTGAGTAAAACCTACCCCGATGTGTCGGACAGGGGATTTGTTGAAATGAAGCGAAATGAAGGGGATAAGGGGCTTCTAAATTCTTGAGAAAATTTTTGGAAGTAGGGAGGGATGTTAAGAAGTAGAGGAAAGTGGAATTTAAAATATTGAGTGAGGGGAAGGGGTCCATAAGGGCTAAGCACAGGCCCAACCTAGAAAATTGTCAAGTTATAGCAAGAAACTAGGTTTTATGCGAAAATGAGGAATTTGGGGGATCTCAGTGATGGGAAGTGTTTAATAAGGTAAATTAAGGATATAGGAAGGTTTACCAACATTAGGATACAATGTTTGTTGATTATTTGACCATCCAAGAGAAATTGCCTTCAAAACCCTAGGAGAGGAAAATGAACCTTACCTAGGCACAACTGAAGCATGAACAAGGTGTAGAATGACCCATTGGACCTTGACATGATGATGAAAACCCTCTAAATGATGGTTCACTCAGCTGAATGGTGACATGGACCAACATTTGGACAAATTTGAAAGGAGTAAAAGCAAACCCTATACCTATTGCTTAGTGACCAAAATTTTGCTTGAAGACTCACTGAAATGACAAAATTTGACCTTGAAACCTTAAAATAACTTTGTAAGAGCATGCTTGATCATTGGAGGAAGGCTACGAAAACTGGCACTAACATATAACATCCCCTATTTTACCCCCGCTTTTTGTAATGTTAAATGTGATTGCGAAACCAACATGAAGAATCATGGTTGGTTGAAAATATGATTTCAAATTTTATAATTATTATTACTTAAAACTAGTTGAATGAAGGAACAACCTATGGGTCATGAATCTAAGGGAAGTTTCATACTTTCTTGCATATTTTGAAAAAATCCATACCCAGTTTGATTGAATACATAATCCACTTGCAACTAAGGAAATTCATTGCTTGAGAAAATTTTAATGTGATGCGATTGGGGGGTGAAATGTGTTTGATGATAGTGTCATTTATGAATATCATATTAAGCAATGAAAGAGGGGGAGGTGCCCATTCCCATTCTACATTCTCAAATGTTCAAAATAGAAACAAGAAATGTTAAGAATAACATCAAAAAGTTCTAGTTTAGTTTGTCCTTGAATTAAATTAAGAATTAAATTGTAATTCTATTCTCATAGCAACTTGTAATAGTTAACTAAGTTAAGTTGAATTAGTTCACTTAGTAAATTCAGGTTTGGATTCTATCTAGAGCCATGTAAATTGATCCCTAAATTTTAGGGGACCACGTTGAGCTATTATTGAGTTGTAATTATTTAATTCAGTTTAACGGAGTTAAATTCAGTTAAACTAGTTCTAACTGTTGGAGAAACTAATGAGTGGTGAAGTGAATTAAATTGAATTTAATTCAAATGAAGTGATAAATAAAATAACTAATAATTCACTCCAAAATAACTCATGCATGCCAGTGTTTTGTCAATTTAGTGTGTCCTAAATTGCTATTTAAAATGTCAATCCGAGAGTCGTAAACTGCTAAAGTGAAGTGCACTGTATATGCAAGATAACTGATTTCTTAGTTCTTTCTCGTTTTTGAGTTTTTGATTTGTTTTTTTTGGGTTTATCTTCTGTTGATTCCCTAATGTGAGATGGCAGAATTTAAAGTCAAGTATGGATGGTAATGGTGATTTCTACAATGATTTTCGAAACATTAAAGTTCTCAAAAAGGTTTCAAATTGGCTTTGATGAAATCAATTCTCAAAAGAAAATAAAAATGTACCAAAACAGTGAACTAGTGACAATGAAGCCCAGTATCCTTACTACTGTATAGAAAGAAAATAAAAACTGAACTCAAAGCAATTCAAAGACTGTAAGCAATGAAAATTGAATCACACTACTTCAACTCATATTCTGACCCTTCACCTTTCGACTCGCTCTAGTTATAGGAAGTAATCATAAACAAATTGAGTAATATGATATCTAAATTGCAGGAAATGAAATTGCATAAAATGAAACTAAGATTTAAACTACTCATTCATACTTCAATACCTGAAAATGACATAAGTAATTTAATCACTAACTTTGCAGAAAAGGAAACTAATCATACTACATCAAATAATATTATGATTCCTCACTATTTGAGTCGCTTTGCTATAGGAAGGAAATCATAAACAAATGAGTAATATGATATCTAAGTTGCATAAAAGTAAATAAGCAAAGCAGAACTGAAAGAAATGACAATGCTGGAATTAAAACTCAGAAAATGAATCAGCAGAAAGGACAAGATGATCTCATGTGATTAGTCATTAAAAATGTGTAAATTGCCCGGGCTACCTACAAGAACCTAAAATAAAAACACTGATCTGCTAACAATCATGAGAAAGCATAAAAGGAAATATGGATAGCAGTTAACATGAATAATATACAAGTAAACGATTATGAAAGAAGTGACATAATGAAAGTAAGTGAGAAACTATACAGTAGATACAGAGCCTTGGTGTACAGGGGCCCTCTGCAACCTCGGCCAATCAATACTCAGTCACAAATTGAACTTAAGAATGTTGTCTTCTCATATATTAAAGTGCAGTGAAAACATAAAGATACAGCACAGCACAGTGGGCTCGTAAACACAGTCAAAATTACATGTAAAAGCTAACTATCAAGCGTATGATAACGCGTTATTTATAACTGAAGATGGTATAACTGATTCTTAAATTCTATGCTGCCAAACAGACACGTAAATCTCCACGTCCTAAGATCTAGCAGTATGGTAGCCGTGACAAATAAATCTATGGAGTGGTGGTTGTTCGATTTGGTTCATGGATTGATCCACAAGTGTTAGCACACCTCCGGAGATTGAGGAACTTGACACGCAAAACTTCACGTGGGCAAAACAGAGTCGTGCCACCGCAAAACTCTTGGTTTGACCACTCCTTTGACCATCCTTGACCATGGCAGTTTGTGAGTGATTCGGCTGAACCAAGGGGACACGCTCCATGTACATGTCATTTGCAGCTTGCCCATGTGGCTGGATTCTCCATTGGACACCTGTAACATAGTCTTCAACAAAATGGCTGCGGAAACTTGAGTTGGTTGCGGAAAGTGACAAGTTTCCGCAACTGATTGAACAAAAATCTAAATCAAACAGCAGTCACAAACATAGTTAGGAAACCATTTTATAAGCTCTTTTTAAATCTAATATGCAATGATTTGATAGCTTGGTGGGTCAAGTAAATGGAAAAGAAGGCTGAAAAGGTGTATAGGGAAGATGCAAGTTTGGGACTCAACATACCCCCACTGTGAAGGTGTTGCATGTCCTCATGCAACCAAAATTTTAGTCATTCCTCTTTAATCCATATGTTCTGAAGCCTCTGCTAGGACATCTAGTCCTCTTTTCTTCTTTCTTGGTGCTACCACCATCTTGGGTTTCCTTATCAGACATCTGAATTTGAGACTGATCAATTCTTTGCTTAACTTTCTGCACTTTTTCTTTAGTTTCTTGTTCTTCTTTTGCCATAGTCCCAAATGAAGCTTAGTATTATCCTGAATAATTTTATCTACTTTGCTCTTTTCCTTAAGTGCTTCATTTTCTTGCTTAATATGCCTATTTAGAACCTCTAATTCAAACACTTCTTTCTTTAAGGATTGAACTTATGCATCTGGTGTCATGTGGGGCAGAGTGGTACTCGGGCCTGCAGATGTCTTTTCTAAAGATTCGAGGTAGTCATAGACCTCCCGTTGACTCGGATCTATTTCAGGTGTTTTTCTTGGACTGACTTCAAAGTCTTGTGGAGGAGGAGGACTGCTTTCTAGCTCTGGCTGAGAAGGGCTTTCATCAACATGTGGAGGATTAGTTTCAATACTTGGCTGAGGACGAGGTGGACTACGGCCAGCTAGAGGTTTCTCGGGTGTTTCCCCACCCAATTCAATGAAGTGGGGTCATTTTACTTGTGTTTTACTCCCCCTTCCTCTAAGCCTGTTGCTTCTTCTTAAATACGGTGGACTAGTACTCCCTTCTTCTATGGTCTATTTTCCTTTTTCCTTCTTCTTTGCTGTAACAGCCTGTTCTTGAAGATGCACTAATCTCTCAGAAAATGTTTGATAGTCTTCCTCTATAGATGGCTCAGGTGATTGATAGACTTCTTCTATGTTTCTCTTGCCTTTCAATGTTCTCTATTTCTTGTCCTTAGTTCTGTTCTTTTTTTCTTTTTGACCAACTTCTTGAGTTTTGGTAGTAGGAGAGTCTTGGACTATGGCACTCTTTTCTTTTCTCCTACTCCTTCTCGGTGTCTTTAGTGTACTACTTTCAGGTGCCTCAGATGGCTCTTGAAAGTAATTTATTATTAAGAATTGTTCCCAGGTATCTTTGTTTTTCTTCAGTTGGTCTTCAATGAGAATCTTTACAAGTCCATGATGATATAGATGAGGTTCGATATTTCCTATGTGCTTTTGGACTGTGGTACTCATCTTTTTCAAACTCAGCAGTAAGAAATAAGGCAAATTAAGAGTTTGACTCTCTAAGAAGTTCATCAACAACCTAGCATGGTACATGTACATTGAACCAAAGCATCCTTCGCAAGTGATAAACTTTTGGGTAACTAACAGTAGGCTGGCCCATTCTTCTTTCAATGCATGAAAAGGAAGTCCTTTTGTAAACACAGTAACGTCCATACCTGGGTTTCGTAGCATAATTCTCCATGCCTGTTCATCCACGCTTTTGTTTTTAAACCATCGCTCACCTTCCTGGGGTAAGCCTGTGGGAGCTGCTACTGTTACTTCAGTGACCGTGAGCTTTAAGTCTCCAATTTCCACCATTTGGCCATCGAAAGACCGTGCAAAGGCTTTGGTTACCTCTTTATTATGGCCCTTAAATTTTTGGATGAAGTGTAACCATTTTGCTTTCTTCAGCAAATCTTTTGCTTGAGGGTAACCTCCTAAATATTTAGGTCCTTTTGGTTCTGCCCTTAGTAATCGTCCCATTCTTTCCTCTGTTTTCAATTTCAACTGAAAACTCAATTGCGTGTGAGGGTTTAGTAGAGGTAAGGTGGCTTGGTTGCAGGGTTTATGGCAAAAATACAGTGGCTGCAATCGGTAGATGGCTAGCAGGTAACAGGAGTGTTTCGGAATTACAAGCGGAACAGAGGATGAGCAGCCGTGGTGAGTTCACAAGATGAAGTGCATACGTATGTGAAGAAGATGGTCTTAATAGAACGGTAAGGAAATGAAGAGGAGTCGGGATTTTGAATTAAACGACTACGTACGAAATGTTACATGTTTAATGAATGGCTGCGGAAAATGCGGTGGAGAGGAGCCGTAATGAGATAGGTCACATCTCATGATTACAGGTGGTGTATGCAAGTGCAGTCAACTATGAGTTTAAACCCGAAAATCAATCATGAGACCATTAAGAAATGAATGCATGGTGTGCGGAATAATATCGTGGGATGGTAATGGGTAATGGAGCTATCGTGACGATCATTGCACATAGTAGAGCTTTTATGGTTTGACAACTATGCTAAATCGTGACTTTAATTGCCATTTGAAAGAAATTTTTACTCATACCTTTGGAAACCTTTTCATTTGTCCATTAGCCTTTAACCAACTGCTCTTTATTGATGTTTGGAGATGCTCCATGTCTTCATAGCATATGCTCAGTCACACCTGCATTTTCATGACTATTGCACTAACATTTTGACTGTAAATTTTGAAAAACGGAGTGGTGGCTGCGGAAACTGCTTCTGGCTGCGGAAACTGCTTCTAGCTACGGAAACTGCTACCAGCTGCAGAAACTGACACAACACCCACTTAGCTAAACAAAGATAGTTAGATGATAACAAACTGAGTGAAAATGGTCCTGAAAGGGAAATTTATTGATGAAATGGAATGAAATGAATGAAATGGAGTGAGATGAAGCAGAGTGAAGTGAAATGAAAATGAGATGGAGATGGAGTGGAATGGCAAATGAAGTGGAGTGAAGATGGGAAAAGAAGGAGAGAAGATTTTTTTTTGGAAAATATAGAGTGTCTGGTGTCCCTGATTTTCACTCTATATTTTCTATATAAGACCGCCAATCTGTGATTGGTTTTCAGGTTTATACAATTTATTTATTTATTTATTTTAACTGAAAGAAGAAAAGGCTAGGTTGGTGGGGAAGAAGGATTCTTCTTCACCAGCCTTATTGCAGAATTCTCTTGAAATATTTTGACAAATTCCTCTTTTGAGAGTGGCTTATGATAAATTTTCAATCTGTGGCCATTCACAATAAGAGGATTTTGAAATTCATCAATGGTCTTGATTCTTACCACTCCATTGCTAAAGATTTTGTCAATTTCATATGTCCCAAACCAATGGGTCTGAAATTTACCTTTGAAGTCTTTAAACTTGGAATCAAATAGTAGTGCCCAATCTCCCTCTTGAAACTTTTTCTCTTTAATGTATCTGTCATGCAACTTAGCTCTTTGATGTTGAACTAGATCAGTTCTTAAGATTGCTTCTTATCTGATCTCATCTAGCTCATTCAGCTGCTCCATTCTATGCTTTTGGTCTTCTGATAGATTCATCCCCAAATGAACTGCCATCTTGAAAGTCTTGACTTGAAACTCAATGGGGAGTAGGACTTCTTTCCGATAAATGAGTTCATAGGGAGAATGTCCTGTTGTATTCCTCCATGTAGTTCTGTAGGCCCACAAGGCTTCAGGAAGCCTTTCTGCCCAATCTCTTCTGTGTAGATGAACAGTTTTGGTGATGATGTTCTCAAGAACTTTGTTTGTAGACTCCACTTGGCCATTTGCTTGCGGATGGTAAGGAGTATATTTTCTGTGCTTGATTTTGTATTCTTCCATCAGCTTCTCCATCAAGTTAGATGTAAATTGACTTCCCTGATCTGTCACAATTTCTCTTGGGACACCAAAACGAGTAAAAATATCCTCATAAAGAAAATTAACAACTGAATTTTCAGTGGCAGAAGGCAATGCTTTGGCTTCTACTCATTCAGTGACATAATCAGTGCATACCAATATATACTTTTTCTGTTTAGATGGTGGATTAATGGGTCCAATGAAATATAAAGCCCATTTTTCAAAGGGTTCGATGAGTACCTGTGGTTTTAATGGCATTTCATTTGAAAGAGTCAGTCTCCCAACTCTTTGGCAGCTGTCACACCTTCTGACATATTGTTTTGTATCTTTGAAGAGGGAAGGCCAATAATATCCTAAAGAAAGGATTTTATAGGCCATCCTTTTGTCAGCAAAGTGTCCACCGCATGGTTCATCATGACATGCCTTGAGGATGTCAGGAATTTCATCTTCCTGAACACATCTACTGATGACACAATCTAGCCCTGTTTTAAACAATTCGTTAGAAATCCATGAATAATTTGAACTCTCTTGAATAATTCTTCTTTTTTCACTAGGAAATAAATGTGGAGGTAGCTTTGCTGTAACCAAACAGTAAGCAATATCTGCATACCAAGGAATCTTAGTAGTTACTGCAAATAAATATTCATCTGGAAACTTATCCTCTATAGGAGAATCTTCATTAGTATTTTGGATCCTAGACAAGAAATCAGCTACTGTATTTTGTTTCCCTGGTCTATCTAACACAGTAATATTGAATTATTGTAAAAGTAAGAGCCATCTTGTAACTCTTCCATTAGTAACAGGTTTGTTCATTTGATATCTAATTGCAGAATGATCAGTATGGACAAAAGTTTCATAGCCTATTATATAATGTCTAAACTTATTGATTGCATGAACAACAGCTAAGAACTCTTTTTCAGTCACAGTATAGTTCAACTCAGTGGGAGTTAAATTTTTACTGGTGTAGTAAATGGCATAAGGAACTAAATCCTTTTGACCCAACGCAGCTCCTAGAGCTGTATCTGAAGCATCTATAGAAATATGGAAAGGAAGTTTCCAATTTGGCCCTCTCAAAATGGGTGCTTCAGATATTCTTGTTTTCAAAGTTTCAAATGAAGATTGATAATCAGGATCCCATTTGAATTCACAGTCTTTTGTAAGTAATTTGAAGAGTGGAGATGCTATTTTGGTGAAGTTTTCTATAAATCTTGTATAGTATCCAGTAAATCCTAGAAAACTTCTAACATATTTTTTACAATTTGGAATAGGCAACTTGGAGATGACTTCAACTTTTGATCTATCAACTTTAATCCCATCCCCTGAAATATGATGTCTCAAAACAACACCTTCAGTAAACATCATAAAGCATTTTTCATGACTCAATGAAAGGTTTGTTTCTTTACACATTATAAGGACTTTTTCCAAATTCTCTAATGCCTCCTCAAATGAATCACCATAAATTGTAAAATCATCCATATAAACCTCTACACAATCATGGATTAGATCAAAAAGATTCCTAGTACTACCCTTTGAAATGTTGCAGGTGCATTACATAATCCAAAAGGAAGTACTCGGTAAGCAAAAGTTCCCCATGGACAGGTAAATGTGGTCTTATCTTGATCTTCAGGTGCTACCTGAATCTGATTATAGCCACTAAAACCATCCAATAATGAAAAGTACTTCTTGTCTGCTAGAGTGTCTAATACCTGATCAATAAAGGGTAAAGGAAAGTGATCCTTCAAAGTTGCTTTGTTCAATTCCCTGCAATCAATGCATACCCTCCATTTACCATTCTTTTTAGGTACTATAACCAAAGGAGAAACCCATCGGCTATCTGAAATTGGATAAATGAAGTTTACATTGAGTAGTTTTTGGAGTTGTTCTTTCACTATCTCCCTAAGGTTTGGATTCATCCTTCTCTGAGGTTGTCTGATTGGTCTACTGTTTTCCTCGATGTAGATGTGATAAATGCAAGTCTTAGGGTCAATACCTTTCATATCATTATACTCCCATGCAAATGCAATAGAATGTTTTTGCAAGATTTTGGTTAGCTCTCCCTGTTGTGAATTTTCCAAGTTTTTGTTGATATTCAATGTTTTACCTGGGAAGATATCAATGGCGGAACTACCAAACTCTTCCATAGAGAAAAGAGACATTTGTCTAGATGATAGATACTCATTCTCAGAATCTAACTGAAATTGTGTGTGGTCATATTCTGAAGATGTTTCAAAGTTTTCTAATGTGTTCAGAATTTGACTATCTTCACTGATTTCGGAAATGGTAAAGATAGGTTGTATAGTATCCTCATCATCAACCCACTCATTATCTCCTATTTCTGTAATTGCTTTTGCTAGAGGATACAGATTGAATTTCTTTGTCGAATTACCATCAGAAATATACATATCCCCAGTTCTACAACTGATAAAAGCATCAGCTATGGCTAGCCAAGGTATTCCTAAGATGAGAGGGTGTCCTCCTAAATTACTCTTGGGAGTTAAAATCATGAAATCTACTGGATATTCCCAAGAATCTAAGGAGACTGAAATGTCTTCTAATACACCATCTGGTTTGATAATTGATCGATCTGCAAGTTGCAGTAAAGTAGGTGTAAAAAGAAGATTAGGAAGTTTTAGCTGTTCCATAGTCTGTCTACTCATAATGTTGATAGCAGCCCCTAAATCAATCAAAGTATTTGGAATTTCTACCCCATTGATATGTGTTTTGACAATTGGACTACCGAGATCTACATACTTCTGCATAGTAATTTTTCCCATCATGATATCTGCAATTTTTCCTACCAGGTGGATTCTTCTTGTATCTCTTGGTTTCCTTCCTGGTCTTTTAAGACTCAACTCCTTTATTGTTTTTGCTAGAATAGGAATCTCTCTAATGGATTGTAACAAGGGAATCTTGATACAGACATTCTTTAATTCATCTAGAAAATCATAGTCAGGCAACAAGATTTGTTTTTCCACCCCTTTGTCAATTTGTAATCTTTCAGGAAAAGGAGGTGTGGATGAAGATGCAGGTTGCTCAACTATAGGAGTTGTGGGGGCTGACTCTTTTTCTTTTTCTTTTTGAGTGCTTGGGTTTTGAAGAGATGCTTCAGAACCTTTATTGGCTTCAAGAGAATCTTCCTCAGAAATGATTTGCTTTTGAGCATCTATAGAAGGCTTGTTTAAAACTCTACCAGATCTGAATTGTACATCATTAAGAGGAACAATCATATAGGTAGGAAATTGTTGTCCTTCTACCATGTAAGCATTTTGAGGTTTTTTATTGTTGGGGTTCGGCAATGGCTGGGAAGGTAGTTGATTTGTATTCTGTTGGAGTGGAAGAAAGAGTTGAGAATTTGGATTTTGTTGAGAAGGTTGTTGTTGTTGTGGAAATGGCAATGATAGTTGTGGATTTTGATTTGGAAGTTGTGGAGCTTGTTGATTTTGAAAAGATGGAGGATATTGATAAAATTGAGAAAATCTCCCATAAGGATTTTGCATACCTTGTACCCATGATTGAAAAGGATTTTGAGGTTGGGACCAAGGTTGTTGCCAAGGATTCCAATTTGGTGGGGGTTGAAAGTACATAGAGTTGTTAAACCCTTGATTTTGTTGCCCCTGCCAAGGTCTCCTTGCAACAAAACAGAGAGACTCAATTGAATTTGGATCTTCTTGAAAGACAACTTTGAGCCCAGGGATTGAAGGACAATCCTTGGTCTCATGGCTTTCTGAACAAATCACACATGTTTCTACAAATTTTGCATCCAAGGGACATTCCCTTAGAGCATGTTTCTTCCTACATTTTGGACAAAAGATGGCCAAAGCTTCAGTTTCCTTTTTCTGTTGGTTTTGTATCTTAAGGGCGTCTAGTTGCTCACTAAGACTCCCTAAAATATCAGTTTTGAATTCAGCAAGCATGTTGCCAATCTCAGCCCTACTTACTGATCTGGTTGCAGATTTGTTTGCTCTAATGAGAGAAGGATCTCTAGGCCCTTTTCCAGTTTTATATTTTCCCCTTGAGAGATGGACACATAGCTCTACTATATCATGAAGTGGAAGTTGAGATATATCTCCTTTTCCCATCATGTTCAAAATATCTATCCATTCATCTATAATGGCTTTTAATAGAAGGGCTTTCAAGGTTTCCTCATCTATGTTAGTCATTTTTTCTCTTTTCAGGTTGTATTGAAATGTTTCAAGTAAATCCTCCAAGTTTTCATCTTCTCTTTGCACCATTTTGAATACCTCATCCTTGTGATTGGTGGGCATAAAATAGTCCAGGTATCTATCCATAAATGTTTATTTCATATCATTTCAAGTCCTAATGGATTGAGTGACTAATCCCATGAACCATTTCAAAGCGGCTCCCTTCAATGTTGAAGGAAACAATTTGAGTTTTTGAGAGTCTTCTAGATAATCATAAGTTCGACACACGACTTCAAACTCAAATAGAAATGTTTCAGGATCCTCATTTCTTAACCCATGAAAGTTTGGGAGGATAGATGGTGAGATGTTTTTCATTGTTGCTCGAGAACTCGCATCAACTATAGGAAATCCGAATGAGTTATCTCCATCCCTATTTCCCCCATTGTTACCTCTACCTCCTCCATTGTTTCCTCCTCCTCCTCTACCTCTACCTTTACCAAATCCGTTTACTACTTCCTCTGTCATGATAGTTTCCTGAGAGACTTCAAAGTCCTATGGTTCCTCTACTAATGGCGAATGAGGAGGAATTTCTCCCTCTTCTTCTTAAGGTGATTCTACTTCTTCAATTACAATGTGTTTTCCTGTAGAAGTAAAGAAAGGGTCTTTTCCTAATTCAGATTCGGTGGATGGTGTGGGAGAGTCTCCTAATTCAACTACTGCCTCTTGAATTCTAGGAATCCTAAGGCTAGGAGTGTGAGTTGGAGATGATGGAGGTGTTTCTTGTCTATTCCTTGAAGTAGATGGAGTTGTAAAAATCGAACTCTTGGCCCTAGGTAAAAACCTTCCCCTAGAATCTCTTGCTCTATGCATGCCATTTTTTTTTTTTTTCTTCAAGTCGGGCTAATAATTCTTTTTCTGATCTTCTAGGTCACTCTAGGTGCAAGAAGAGAGAATACTCAAGAAATTATTAAACCAATAACTCTATTTTCTGATCCTCCAGATCACACTAGGTGCAAGAGGAAAGCATACTTTGAGAAGTTATCAACTTTTACCTTCCTTGAAATTTTCTTGTTTTTTTTTTTAAGAAATTGGCTACCTAGTTTCACTTCCCCGGCAACGGCGCGAAAATGTTTGGTCAATTTAGTGTGTCCTAAATTGATATTTAAAATGTCAGTCCGAGAGTCGTAAACTGCTGAAGTGAAGTGCACTGTATATGCAAGATAACCGATTTCTTAGTTCTTTGTCGTTTTTGAGTTTTTGGTTTGTTTTTCTTGGGTTTATCTTCTGTTGATTCCCTAATGTGAGATGGCAGAATTGAAAGTCAAGTATGGATGGTAATGGTGATTTCTACAATGATTTTCCAAACTTTATAGTTCCCAAAAAGGTTTCAAACTGGCTGTGATGAAATCAAATCTCAAAAGAAAATAAAAATGTACCAAAATAGTGAACTGGTGACAATGAAGCCCAGTATCCTTACTGTTGTATAAAAAGAAAATAAAAAATGAACTCAAAGCAATTCAAAGACTGTAAGCAAAGCAAACTAAATCACACTACTTCAATTCATATTCTGACCCTTCACCTTTCGACTCGCTCTGGCTATAGGAAGTAATCATAAACAAATTGAGTAATATGATATCTAAATTGCAGGAAATGAAATTGCATAAAATGAAACTAATATTTAAACTACTCATTCATACTTCAATCCCTGAAAATGACATAAGTAATTTAATCACTAACTTTGTAGAAAAGGAAACTAAATCATACTACATCAAATAATATTCTGATTCCTCACTATTTGAGTCGCTTGGCTATAGGAAGGAAATCATAAACAAATGAGTAATATGATATCTAAATTGCATAAAAGTAAATAAGAAAAGCAGAACTGAAAGAAATGACAATGCTGGAACTAAAACTCAGAAAATTAATCAGTAGAAAGGACAAGATGATCTCATGTCATTAGTCATTAAAAATATGTAAATTGCCCGGGTTGCCTACAAGAACCTGAAAGAAAAACACTGATCAGCTAACAATCATGAGAAAGCATAAAAGGAAATATGGACAACAGTTAACATGAATAATATACAAGTAAACGATTATGAAAGAAGTGACATAATGAAAGAAGGAGTGAAACTATACAGTAGATATAGAGCTTTGGTGTACAGGGGCCCTCTGCAACCTCGGCCAATCAATACTCAGTCACAAATTGAACTTAAGAATGTTGTCTTCTCATATATTAAAGTGCAGTCAAAACATAAAGATAGAGCACGGCACAATGGGCTCATGAACACAGTCAAGATTACATGTAAAAGCTAACTATCAAGCGTATGATAATGCGTTATTTATGACTGAAGATGCTATAGCTGATTCCTAAATTCTACGCTGCCAAACAGACACGTAAATCTCCATGTCCTGAGATCTAGCAGTATGGTAGCCATGACAAATAAATCTATGGAGTGGTGGTTGTCCGATTTGGTTCACGGATTGATCCACAGGTGTTAGCACACCTCTAGAGATTGAGGAACTTGCCACACAAAACTTCACGTGGGCAAAACAGAGTCATGCCACCGCAAAACTCTTGGTTTGACCACTCCTTTGACCATCCTTGACCATGGTTGTTTGTGAGTGATTCGGCTGAACCAAGGGGACATGCTCCATGTACATGTCATTTGCAGCTTGCCCATGTGGCCGGGTTCTCCATTGGACACCTGTAACATAGTCTTCAACAAAATGGCTGCGGAAACTTGAGCTGGCTGCGGCAAGTGACAAGTTTCTGTAGTTGATTGAACAAAAATCTAAATCAAACAGCAGTCACAAACATAGTTAGGAAACCATTTTATAAGCTCTTTTTAAACTATTATGCAATGATTTGACAGCTTGGTGGGTCAAGTAAATGGAAAAGAAGGCTGAAAAGGTGTATATGGAAGATGCAAGTTTGGGACTCAACAGCCAGTTCAGAGGAATACCCATTTGAGACTAGAGTTCAGGGACAGTATACTGTCAGTTGTATAATTTTCTGAGTTGTACAAATGGTGCATGTAATCCGTATAAGGCCTATGATGGATTGCGAAGTTGTGGTGAGGGATTTTCGGATAATTCCCTTAGGTATTGCACAAGGAAGTAGGAGGTTGGAAGGCTAGGAATTTGGCTAAGTATTGTCCAAAGGCAGTTAGTCAGGCAGAGGATAGAAAATACCTGTGGAGGTTGAGCTCAAGGTTCAATCGAGCATATTGTATTCATCCAAGGCTTGCCTAGGAAGCAGAGAGATAGATTTTACTTATGTAGGAATTGTTTGGGTTGAACAAGCATTACATTTTATTCTCAAATCTTTTAGTTAATGCAATATAGATAGTTGGGGTTTTGAGCAATTTCTTTCCCCATAAAAATATTTTGTTATATGCGATTAAAATGCTTCCATTTCTTTTTAGTGTTTTCATCAACTAATTTTTGTTTTCGCTAATGAGTAGATTAGAATCTTGTCTTATGTTTTAACATATCACATAAGTTATTGAATATAAAAGTAAAAAAATTTCATGGTATCAGATATGAAGGCAATATAGAAGAGGATAATTCAAGTTTGTTGTGCAGATGAAATTGAATTTGCAGGTTCATACTTCAGACTCAGCGATATGTCATTCTATGGTTTGAGACTTGAGTATGCCCTCGATAGAAACTTGAATAAAATAACTTGGAAGGACATGATGGATGTAGTGCTAGAAGACAACAGGCTAAAGGAATTGATATATCATGATATTCTGAAGCCTCCAGCATATGATGCTAAATATATCGTTGAGTAGATAAAGTGTGTGGCAAAAGCAAGAAGTATTATCCTAGAAGGAGTTCAAGATCATATTGTCTCGAATATTCATGGTAAGGAAATTCCACTTACAATGTGGAATGAATTGATGGACCTATTTCAAATTAGCAGTGACCACAGGAAGTTGGAATTGAAGGAAAATATCATAAAGATAAAGATGGAGAAGGGCGACTCTATTTTGAAGTACTTGGCCAAGTTCACTCGATGTTGGGATGAGCTTGGAAGTGTCGGGATTACTATTGCTGAAGATGATCTAGTGAGTCTAGCACTTATAGGACTTCCTAAGAGCTAGAACAGTTACCAGGACACAACTAATGGGAGGGATAATTTACTAGAGTGGGAGTGGTTGTGGTCTGATTTGGTACAAGAAAAATTTCAGCGGAACACCAGAGATGGGACCTCATCTAAATAAGTGGAAGTGGAATTTGGATTAGTTAGCAAAGAAAATAAATCTAGTGGAAAGATGTCCCAAGGAGAGGAGGGCATAAGGAATAATGACTTGTTGAACATCAAGTGTTTTAAATTTCACGAGTATGGGCACTATGCCACAAATTTCACACATAAGAAGGTAAGCAAAAAGGAGCTTGTAGTAGTAGTTGTAGGTGAAGCTCTAACTTCAAAATTTGAACTTGATTTCACTCTCATTGCATGCATGGATGACATTGTAATGGGAAGCATGTTATATCTTGAAAACGGTGCTTCATTCCATATGATGGGGAATAAAGATCTCGTCATTAACTTGGAGGAGAAATACCTCAATTATAATATAGAGTTTGGAGATGATGAGAGGTATAGCGTGAACAAAATAGGTACAATTACCTTTTAGAGGGAGTTTGTCTCCCCTCCGATAATCACATATGTGATCTATGTTCTAGGACTAAAGAATAATCTTGTTTCCTTCGTGGTATTGGAATATCATGGTTATGATGTGATTTTTAGCAAAGGAAAGGTTTTCCTTAGACACATCCCCATAGGACAATTGAAACAGATTAGTGTGTAAGTTAAGAAACTATATGAACTTGAGGTACAAGATGCATGCAAAGCATTGAGGAGTAAGGAAAAGGTTAGAGACTTGGTGGTTGAGAAGGAGCATGAATTACCTCTTAACATTCAACCTCAGAAGTAGCCTCAAAAATTTGTGCAGTGGCCATAATTAGAGAAGCAGAGAGGAGATTGAGTGGAGACATCCACTCAATAAGAGACCTCTAGTAGGGGGAAATTTTGAGCCAAGTGGGTAGTGGGAGCACATGCAGCCATACCTCTAGGTGAGAGGTGGAGCAATGTGAAGTAATAGTCCCAATAGTGCAGAAATTTGGGCAGGGTCCATTGACATGTTTTATCTCATGAATAATTACCTTGCTACAGGATCCCAAGTATATAGTAAAAGGATGGATCAGTGACAATTGATGCAGTTAGATATCAAAGTCACATAGGCAGATACTAGCAGCATTCAGATACTGGGGAGCGCAGAGCAGAGTTAGCAGCAGTGTAGATGGCACAATGAAGAGTTAGCAGCAGCGCAAAGGTTTCAGCAGACATTGCAGTAGCTAGTAGTAGTTAGAGACTTTTGTTGGGTTGTGTTATATTGTTTCCACAACTAACCTACATAGTGAACCAGGGGGTTAGAAAGGGGGCAAAGCCCCCCTTTCATTGCCCCGATTGCACAGTGGGGTTTGAGGGAGGCGGGGCAGTGCCCCGGGAATTTTGTTTTGGACCCTATATTAGGTTGGGCGGACCTACCTATGGTTTTCGGTCCATGGTTTTCGACGCGATGGTTTTTGGTCCATGGTTTTGGACGTGATGGTTTTCGGTCCATGGTTTTGGATGTGATGGTTTTCAGTCCATGGTATTGAATGCTCCGGCATGTATAAATATGTATTGTAACATTGAAAGGAATATAATGGAAAATCAAGTTGGTAGTACTGGTTTTGGAATCCAGGGGAAAATCTCTGTGTATATGTGTTTTATGTGTTATGCTCTCACATTTTTTATTTTCTGTGTTTTAGAATTTGTATGCAGGTAATTTCTGTATGGGGTTAAAACCTATATTTGGTATCAAAGTTGTTTTGGCTTCAAGGGGACACCTTTGTTACTGAGGGGTTTCGCTTGGGCCTGTGGTAGACCCTGTTCAGTGGGAGATTTGCAGGATCAATTCTGGTGGTGAACTAAAATGGTGAGAAATGGAAAGATAGAGATCGATAAATTTAATGGTCATAGTTTTGAGTTATGGAAACTCAAGATGGAGGATCTATTGGTGGATAAATATCAATGGATCTTGGTAGATCCAGGTACTAAACCGACGAGAGTGTCCAATAAAGAATGGAAGAAGTTGGATCAGAAGGAAAAGAGCACAATATGATTGTGTGTCTCATATTTATTATTGCTGAATGTATCAGGGGAAGCTATGATGAAGGCTTTATGGGACAAGTTAGGGACTTTGTACCAATCTAAGTCTCTGGTGAATAAACTGTTCCTACGGAAAATGTTGTATAACCTGAGGATGAAAGATGGAGACTTGGTGATAGAGAATTTGAACGCATTTAATACTGTGGTAAGTTAGTTATTATCTTTTGATATTAAAATTTTAGATGAAGACAAGTGCATCAGTTTGTTGTGTTCTCTACCAGATTCGTGGGATAGTCTGGTTATTGCAATAGTTAGCAATGCAACTACCTTACAGTTTGATGAAATAGTCTCATCGTTGCCGACGAAGGAGATGAGATGGAAAAATATGGAGAGCTAGAATGGTGATGCCTTGTCTGTATGAGGACGGTCCCAGAACATAAACAAAAATAAGTCATCGAGTGGGAGATCTAAATCTAGAGGGAGATCTAAATCTCCAGGAAAACTTGTAAAGGTGGTGTGCTGGAAATGCGGAAAGGAAGGGGACTTCAAAAGGGACTGTAAATCTAAAGGTCCTGACAAAGGAAAGGGATCTGATGATGCTTATTCTGCAGAGGTGAGAACCACCTCAGATGAAGGTGGGGATGTGTACTTGGCTTCTTCAAGTACACATGTAGATCATGAGGTACGGTTGATTGACTTAGGTGCATCCTTTCAATTCACTCCCCATAGAGAGTGGTTTTGTGAGTATGATAAATACGATGGTGGTGATGTCTTCTTAGGGGATGATAGGAAGGATAAAATCATTGGTTGCAGAAAAGTAAAGTTGAAGTTGCAAGGTGGAAGGGTTAGAACACTTCCAAGTGTTCTGCACATTCCTGCATTAGCCAGAAATCTGATTTCTGTAAGCAAGCTAGATGATGCAGGTGTAAAAACAGTGTTCGAGAAGGATGCCTGCAAGATGGCTCGAGTAGCATTGGTATTGATGCGGGGAGTTCAGACTGGAACTCTGTACAAGCTACAAGGTAGCACTGTTGTTGATCGGTGCAATAGTCTTGTGGTTCTTGAAAGCAAAGTAGAAAATCTAGTGGTCTCTGGAGACAAGACCATGTTGTGGCATCAAAGGCTTGGACATATTGGAGAGAAGGGCCTTCGAATACTTCATGGTAAAGGTATGGTAGAAGGTATGAGTAATAACTCTCTATATTTTGATTTCTGTGAAAATTGTGTATATGGGAAGTAGAATCGGGTGATTTTCCCCTCTGGTGGTAAGAGGGCGAAACAGATATTAGAGCTTGTGCACAGTGATGTGTTTGGACCTGTGAAGGTTCCATCACTGGGTAATTCTATGTACTATGTATCATGTATAGATGAATTCTCTAGGAATACATGGATATATTTCCTTAAGAAGAAATCCGAAGTCTTTGACAAGTTTAAAGAATTTAAGGCTCTAGTGGAAAACCAGACAAAGTAGAAGATAAAGGTGTTGGGGATAGATAGCGGTGAAGAGTTTTGCAGTAAGGAATTCAAAGAATTCTGTAAGAAGTGTGGTATAGCATGGTAGAAGACTACTCCATATACACCTCAGCAACATGGAGTTGCAGAAAGAATGAAGAAGACGTTGATGGAAAGGGCAAGAAGCATGCTCAGTGGTGCCAAGTTAGGACAAGAATTCTGGGTAGAGGTTGGGGAGACAACATGTTACCTGGTCAAAAGATCACCTTCATTAGCATTGGAGGATAATACTCCACAAGAGGTATGGATTGGTAAGAAACCCTCTCTTTCACATATGAGGGTATTTGGATGTGATGCATATGTACATGTTCCAAAGGAGAAATGAACCTAGTTGGATAGTAAATTTGAAAAGTGCATCTTTATTGGGTATAAGGATAGTTTAAATGGTTATAAGCTTTGGAACCCACAACAAGGAAGGTTTTGTACAGCAGAGATGTGGTGTTAAGAGAGGTGAAAGATGTTATTAAACATGAAGTCCAACCGAAGGAACCTGAGAAGATAGAGTTTGAGCTAAAGGAGGAAGAATCAGACTCTATAGCAGAGGAGGAATCAGAAGATGAAGAGCCACAAACTCTGGATGTAAGAAGATCAGTTCGAGAAAGAAGGTAGCCAGAAAGGTATAGTCCATCTACTTTCTGTTCAATTTTTTTTTTATCTATTATTGATGATGATCCAAAAACTGTGAAGGAAGCAGTAGATTCAGAGGATGGAAAACTATGGAAAGAGGCCATGGTTGATGAAATGGCATATTTGCACAAAAATGAGGCTTGGGATCTGGTGGAGTTGCCAGTAGGAAGGAAACCCATTGGCAACAAATGAGTTTTCAAGAAGAAGACAAATGTAGAAGGAAAGGTGGAGAAATACAAAGCTCGATTGGTAGCAAAAGGTTATTCCTAGGTGCCAGGAATTGATTTTGGTGATATTTTTTCTCCTGTTGCTAAGGTAACTTTTATTAGATTAATTTTATCTATTGTTGCCACTTTTGATTTTGAGGTAGAACAGATGGATGTGAAGAAAACATTTCTTCATGAGGATATGGAAGAGGAGATCTACATGAAGAAACCTGAAGGCTTTGCAGTGAATGATAAGAAAGAACTGGTATGCGAGTTAAATAAGTCTTTGTATGGGTTAAAATAGTCACCAAGGATGTGGTATCAGACATTTGATACATTTGTATAGGGACTTGGCTTCACCAGAAGCAAAGAAAATCACTGTGTGTATTTTAAATTAATTGGTGACCATGTTATTTATCTTGTCTTGTATGTGGATGATATGTTGCTGGTTGGAAATGACAAAGAAATTATCCAGGATTTTAAGACCTAATTTTCCTCCAAATTTGACATGAAATATCTTGGTGCTGCAAACTATATTTTTGGCATGGAAATTAAAAGAGATTGGGCAAAGAGGAAGCTCTGGTTAGACGAGAGGAAGTATGTCGAGACAATACTACAGAGGTTTAATATGCAGGACAGTAAACCGGTGAAGGTTCCTATTCCTGTAGTTGTAAAGTTATCTGGTGAACAATGCCCCAAGACACAAGAAGAGGAAGAAGATATGTCCCGTGTTCCATATGCAAGTGCAGTCGGTAGCTTGATATATGCAATGGTCTATATTAGACCAGACATTTCACATGCAGTGGGAGTATTGAGCAGGTTTATGTCAAAACCATGGAAGGAGCATTGGACAACAGTGAAGCGGGTTCTCAGGTATTTGCGTGGCACTAGTGATTATGGTTTGTGCTACCAAGGAAGACCAGGATTGGACAGAGTTTGGATATCCGTGGATTTGTTGATGTAGATTGGGTTGGAGATCTGGATCAGAGAAGATATAAAAGTGGGTATGTGTTTAACATATTTGAAGGTGCAGTCAATTGGATGAGTAAGAAACAATCTATAGTGGCACTATCAACTACAGAGGCAGAATAAATGGCAACCACTCATGCAAGAAAGGAAGCAGTTTGGTTGTAGAGATTGTGTTCAAGTATGGGGTTAGTAAAGGGAGCTATAAGGATAGAATGTGATAGCCAAAGTGCAATTTTCTTGGCAAAGAACCTTGCTTATCATTCAAAGACAAAGAAAATTTATGTTCAGTATCACTTTGTGAGGGATCTGATAGAAGACAAAAAGGTGTTGCTGGTAAAGGTGGACACTTTGAAGAATACTGCATATGCATTGACTAAATCTGTGAGTTCTGAGAAGTTCTCCTGGTGTAGAGAAACAATGGGTGTTTTAGGGCTAGAAAAATGACTAAGCTCTCCTATGGACCCCTGTGGAAAGAAAACAAGAAGTGGGAGAATGTTGGGTTGTGTTATATTCTTTGCACGACTAACCTATGTAGTGAACCGGGGGGTAGAGGGGGGGTGGAGGCCCCCCTTCGTTGTGCTGATTGCACAGTGGGGTGGTCATGGCGGGGCAACAACCCCCTTTGTTTGGTGGGTTTGAGGGGGGCGAGTAGCCCCCCTCTATTGGGTCCAGGGCAGCGCCTCGAGAAAATGTTTTTTGGACCCTATATTAGGTTGGGGGGACCTACCTATGTTTTACGATCCATGGTTTTGGAAGCGGTGGTTTTTAGTCCATGGTATTGGATGCTTCGACATGTATAAATATAAATTGTAACATTGAAAGGAATATAATGAAAAATCAAGCTGGTAGTCCGGGTTTTGGGATCCGGGGGAAAATCTCTGTGTATATGTGTTATGCTCTCGCATTGTTTATTTTCTATGTTTTAGAATTTGTATTCATGTAATTTCTGTATGGGGTTAAAAACTACAACTTTGGCGACAAATTCCTCATACTAATTTAGTTTGGATGTTTTTTTAGTTTCAAAAGTTGCAGGAGCAACAACACTAGAGAGAAGTGTTGCATGCATAAGATTCTAAAGGTATCGGATTGACATAGAGTTGAATTCCTTTCTTGCTGAGAAGGACTGTTGAAAATAGAAACAAGAAATGTAAAAATAACATCAAGAAATTCTAGTTTAATTTGTCCTTGAATTAAATTAGAAATTAAATTGTAATTCTATTCTCATAGCAACTTGTAACAGTTAACTAAGTTAATTTGACTTAGTTGGGTTAGTAAATTAAATTTGGGAGTCTATCTAGAGACATGTAGAGTGATCCCTAAATTTTAGGGGCCCAGGTTGAGTTATTATTGAGTTGTAACTATTTAATTTAGTTTAACTGAGTTAAATTTGTTGGCATTATGAGACAAGTGTTGTCCTTGATGGAAAATCACACAGATGATAAATTATAGTGCCGCAAAGTTATTTTCAAATTCATGCACTTTTATGCAAAGAAAAGTTTCTTTCATGTAGAGAAAAGTTCACGCACTTTTATGCAAAGAAAAGTTTCTTTCATGTAGAGAAAAGTTCACGCACTTTCATGCAGAGAAAATTTTCTTTCATGTAGAGAAAAGTTCACACACTCTCATGTAGAGAAAATTTTTCTTTCATGTAGAGAAAAGTTCACGCACTTTCATGCAGAGAAAAGTTTCTTTCATGTAGAGAAAATTTCACGCACTTTCATGCAGAGAAAAGTTCATTTCATGAAGAGAAAAGTTCACACACTTTCATGCAGAGAAAAGTTCACGCACTTTCATGCAGAGAAAAGTTCATGCACTTTCATGGTTGTTTCATGGTATTAGTTCGACAGTTTTTGATCCTATGGTTTTGGTCCATGGTATTGCATCCAAAAGTGTTGATCTCACGCACTTTCGTGGTTGGTTCAAGGTATTAGTCCGACAGTTTTTGATCCTATGGTTTTGGTCCGTGGTATTGCATCCAAAAGTGTTGATCCCAAGTATTGGGTCCATGGTATTGAATTGTTATGGTTTTGGACCGTGGTATTGTGGAAGGCCTAAGACTATAAAAGAGGAAGGAGATCATTTGGCAAGGCATCTTCTGAATTATTGAATATCTGATAAAGTGCTAGATCTGGAATACTGTGATTGGGTTATGGTGCAGATCTGGATCTGAATGAAGAAGGAACCTGAGCACAAGGAGAAGGATAAGTTCTATTGATGGGTCAAAATATTAAGGCTGGAATAGTTGTATCTCTATATGATTTTGATCTCTGATATGTGGCGCATGCTTGATCTATAAATATGATAATCTGGGTTAACTAATATCTAAATGTTTGACAGAATGAATTTATAGATCTGTACGTAGGTTTCTGAATAGTGAAGTAGCGTACATCTCTTGATTTATGTTCTAGCTGCTTCTGTTTATTACTACAGTGTTCTGGGTTCAAAAGTGGGGTGTGATTACTGTTATTATGATCGTGGTACAGTCGTCAGAGAAGTGTTTATTTTGATTCAATTTTGATTGGTGAAAAGGTGATTGGTTGATGTAGAAATTCTTGATGTTTGATTGATGTTATTTGTGGATCGAGTCTGAAAATTTATGAAACATGGTCCCTGGAAGAAAGAGAAGGTTGTAGCCTTCTGTAGGCTAGCACCTATGTACTAGTATCTTGGCTAGTACAAGAGCTCAAGGGGTTGTAGCTCCCTTCCAGGAGGGACTGGAAAACGAGAGAGGGTTGTAGCTCTCTACAGGTTGCAGCCTGCGTACTGGTAAAGGACTACACCAGTACAAAATCATTGTAAAAAGAAGTTTCTAATTGAAAGAAGATAGAGACATATTGCAGCACGTGGTTTTCACCCACATTGGGTTTCCACCTTATATCTGGTGTTCTTTGGTGTGACTATCTGTTTTTCTTGTTCTTGTTCATTACTATATGGTACTGACATACATATTAATGATCAACATCTGAAGAATAAATTAAAGGATAAATTTGAAAGGTATATTGAAAGAGTTTGATGATAATGATTCAGCCCCCCTCTCAATATTATTTCCAACATTTGGTATCAGAGCAGGTCCTTCTGAAGAAGCTTGACCGCTTGAAGGAAGATCTATCATCATGAGCAACTATGAGAGGGAAGCATCAATCGGGTCACCGATTTTTGATGGGACAAACTTCGTATATTGGAAGGTAGGAGTTACTGCCTATCTTCAATCTCTTGGTATAGAAGTCTGGGATATCATAGATACAAGGTATACTTTTCCATTAGCAACTCCTACAGATCCGACTGAGAAGAAGAAATATGAAACAAATGCAAAGGTGGTCAATAGTCTATTAGGATGTCTATCTCAATAAGAATTTGTCAAGGTTATGCAGTATAAATCCGCAAAAGAAATATGGGACAAGATTGTACTGAGCTATGAAGGAGATGATCAGGTAAAATGAGCAAAACTTCAAACCCTAAAAATTCAATATGAAAATCTCAGAATGCATAATGATGAAAGTGTGGCTAACTATTTCCTTCGTGTAGATGAGATTGTTAATTGTATGAAAAACTTGGGTGAAGAAATAAACGAGGCTGTTGTGGTTGAAAAATTTCTAAGATCTTTGTCCCCTAGGTTTGAATCTAAAGCTTCTGCAATAGAAGAAATAGAGAATCTACGAAACCTTACAATGTCACAGCTGCACGGAATTCTAACTGCTTATGAAATGAGGAAAGGAGGACCATCAGACAGGAGAGAAGCTTCTTTCAAGGCTTTAGACAAAGGAGAATACTATGAATCAGGACACATGTCAGAAGAAGAAGAAGAATCAAATTTTTTCAAAAACCTTCAACTGGGTGCTGGAAGATTCCGAGGTAAGTTACCTTTCAAATATTTTGCTTGTGGAAGAGTAGGTCACTATGCTGCCAAATGTCCTCATAAGGATAAGATTGACAAAGGGAAGGAACCTATTAGATGGAACAAGAAACAGAATGCAACTAAGAAAAGTTACTACACTCATGAAGACATTGATCGCCTATCAAATAGTGACGAAGATGAACGAGGTAATGATTATAAACTTTTAATGGCTTTTGAAGATGATGATTACATGGACGCTATAGATGTAGATGGTTTTTATGAAGAGATTTCTAGACTCAAAACATGTTTAGAAGAAAAAGATATGATCATTGATACTCTGCAATTCCAACTTGATGATAAAGAAAAATTTCTTGAGAAGTTAGAATGTGAAATTGTTGGCCTTAGAAAAGAAATTGAGAAAAAAAAGGCTCTTAATCTTAAATTTGTTAAAGGATCTAAAACTCTGGATGAGATTATCAATGTACAACATTCTCCACTAATCAAGACAGGTCTGGGGTATAATGGGGAAGCATCTCAAGCATCCACCTCAAAGAGTTATATTCATGCAGCAAGGAGGAATGAGCAAAAGGACAATGGAGATCACTAGGTAAAACATGGATGAATTACATCAAGAATAAACAAAGACTACCAGGTAAACCAGGGGCAATCCATCTTAAGGGTGAACAAAAGCTACAACCAGCCACAGGTAAAAACTTCCCAATTTTCTTCAAGAATGGATGACAATAGAAACAACAATCGTTTGCCTGGTAGATTTGATAATCGCAGAAGTTTCTTCAATGGCCAATGTTTCTCTTGCCATAACTTTGGTCACAAAGTAGCTCAATGTGTTGCCTATAAGACAATCATGACTATAGAAGTTCAAAAACAAATAAGTATGATTGGGATTACGAAAAGGACCTATAACAACTTTTCGGCCCTTGAAAATGAAATTGAATGTTCTATTTGTAATAACGTCCGTCATGAAGATTCTGAATGCAGGAGCAGGTTTTGGCAGAGAAAGGAACAAGCCTCAAGCACCAGAACATGGAGAATAAAGGAACCACAACCCGAAAGATGTGGGATAGCCTTTTATGTAGAAGGACAGGAAAATCTATGGTACATCGACAGTGGATGTTCGAAGCATATGATAGGTGATAAAGAAAAACTTGAATCATATAGTGTTTTAGAAAAGGGAAAGAAATTTTCTTTTGGAAATGATACCCCTGCAGTCATAAAAGGAAGAGGAACTGCTCATTTGAAAGAAAATGTCAAAGATGGAAATGTTTTGTATGTTGATGGCTTGAAGCATAATCTCTGAGTGTCAGTCAAATTTGCGATCAAGGAACCAAGGTAATATTTCGATCAAATGGATGTAGTGTTCGTGATCTTGATACAGGAAAAACAGTGATCAAAGGTAGAAGAACTCCAAATAATTTATACATATTTGAAGAAGGACAACAACAATGCTATTTGAGCAAGGATGATGAACACTGGTTATGGCACCGGAGGTTGGGGCATCTAAGCTTTTCACAAATAAGGAAAGCATGCAAATACCAGGCAGTTCGTGGTCTTCCAGATATCAAAATTCCAGACAACACAATATGCAAATCATGTCAGTTTGGTAAGAAAACCAGAACTAACTTCCCTGAGAAGGAAGGATCAGCTAGCAGGCTTCTTGAGCTAGTCCATATAGATGTATGTCGTCCATTTAGGACAAGGTCACCTCGAGGAGAAGAATACTTGATATTATTCATTGACGACTTCTCCAGGATGGTTTGGTTAGGACTTATGAAGCACAAAGACGAAGCATTCGAAAAATTCAAATCCTTCAAAGCCTTGGCTGAAAACAAATCAGATCACAAAATTAAGTGCCTCAGGTCCGACAGAGGTGGGGAGTTTACCTCAAATGAATTTTTCAATTTCTGTGAAGAACATGGAATAAGAAGGGAATTCTCTACAGCTAGGACTCCTCAGCAAAATGGAGTGGTGGAAAGGATGAACAGAACGGTCCAACAAATGGCTCGTGCTATGCTTGATGAGTCTAGAACTCCCGCAACCTTCTGGGGTGAAGCTGCATTTGCTGCGGTTGTTATTCTCAACAAAACAAATGTCCGAGTGAACAGCACTCAAACTCCTCATGAGCTCTGGTATGGTGAAACTCCTTCGGTAAAGCATTTCAAAATTTTTGGAAGCAAATGCTATATTAAGAATAATGATGAACAGCTTGGCAAACTTGAACCTAGAGCAGATGAAGTCATTCTCCTTGGTTATTCTCCCCACAACAAAGCATATGCGTTACAATAAAAGACTTGGAAGAATTGTTGACAGCATTGATGTAGTGGTTGATGAAAAAGGATACATTCCTAGACAAGTAAATTATGAAAATATCGAAGAGGATCAAGACTACTCTCCAAATCGGACTGATGGTGAAGAAGAACCTCAAGAGGCACCAGAGGAACAGATAAGGATAGAAGAGAAGACTCCATCCAGGTACGTTCAGAAGAATCATCCAGAATCTCAGATCTTGGGACAGAAAGAGGCAGGTGTACAAACAAGAAGAACAATTGCAGAAGCCTCAAGCTATTTGGCATTGCTCTCCTCCACTGAACCTCAAAATGTAAAAGAGGCATTCGAAAATGAATGCTCGGTCAAGGCAATGGATGAAGAACTTGAGCAGATCGAAAAGAATAACACTTGGGAGTTGGTTCCTAGACCAAAAGATAAGAATGTCATAGGGACAAAATGGATCTTTAAAAACAAGTTGAATGAAAATGAGGAAGTGACTAGAAATAAGGCCAGACTTGTTTGTAAAGGGTATGCTCAACAAGAAGGTATAGACTTTGAAGAAACTTTTGCTCCCGTTGCTAGACTTGAGGCCATCTGAATGTTCCTTTCTCTCTCTAGATTTCAGAAGTTCAAAGTATTTCAAATGGACGTAAAATCAACCTTTCTGAATGGAGACTTAGAAGAAGAAGTGTACATTAAGAAACCAGATGGATTCATCCTTGGGAATGATCCAAATCTTGTATGCAGACTAAAAAAGGCTCTCTATGGTCTTAAACAGGCTCCAAGGGCTTGGTACTACCGTTTGGACAAATATCTTCATCAACAAGGTTTTTCAAAAGGATCAGCAGATAGCAATCTTTATATAAAAATTGAAAATGACACATTGCTAATACTTGTTGTGTATGTAGATGATATTATCTTTGGCAGCAATGAAGAAGCTATGAGTCAAAGCTTTGCCTTGGTAATGCAGAAAGAATTTGAAATGTCTTTGCTTGGAGAACTAACATATTTTCTTGGATTGCAAATCCAACAAAATGAAGGCGATATCTTTTCGTCTCAAACCAAGTATCTCAAGCAGATCTTGAAGAAATATGGCATGGAAGATGCAAAACCAGTATGTACCCCTATGGTTACAGGATGCAAACTGAGTGCAAATGATGAATATGCAGCAGTGCATCAACCAACCTATAGATCCATGATTGGAAGCCTTCTTTCCTTGATAGGTACTCGACCAGACATCATGCATGCAGTGGGAATAGTTGGAAGATTTCAGGCAAATCCTAAAGAAACCCATCTTCAGTCAGTCAAGAGAATTTTCAAGTATCTTCAAGGAACTCAAAACTATGGCTTATGGTATCCTAGAGATACAGATCTCACTCTACATGCTTATACAAATGCAGATTGGGCTGGAAGCGTGGATGACAGAAAGAGAACAAGTGGTGGAGCATTCTTTATGGGTCCCAGATTAGTATCTTGGTTCAACAAGAAACAGAGTTCGATTGCTTTATCTACAGCTGAAGCGAAATATGTGGCTGCTGGATCTTGTTGCGCTTAACTGCTTTGGATGATGCAAACCTTGCAGGATTTTCAAATCACTTATACACCACCTATCTCCATCTTATGTGATAATACAAGTGCAATAAGCATTTCTAAGAATCCAATCATGCATTCAAAGACCAAGAACATACCGATCAAGTATCACTTTCTCCAGGAACAAGTGTTGGAACAAAAGGTCAAATTGGAGTATCTTCCTTCTAAGGAACAAGTTGCTGATATTCTCACTAAACCACTGCCCACGGAGACATTTGAATACCTCAGACAGAAGCTGGGGGTAGTTGATGCATCATCTTGCTGTTAAATCTTGACTGTTTCAGAGAAAAATGGGTGTATCCGAGTTGCCTGAGGAGGATCCGCGTACATACGCCGGTTTGCGCAGAGACAATCGCATATATGGAGGATTGATGGATATCAGTAAGGACAAGCTCTGGTTGAAGATAGTCTGATATGGGTCTGAAAAAGACCATCTGGCACAGGTTCAGGGGGAGCAGATAAACTTCTAATGATTCATTGTTGGCATTATCTTAGAAGCTTTTGGTTCTAGTTCACAGCCGTTGTTGGTTTCAGGTGGAACAAATGTAGAGGAAGAAAAGAAGGAAATCATGGTTGCTGATCTGAATGGTGATTGACAAATGTTGCTGCTATCAATTATTGGTGTCTTTCATAAGTATTTCTCTAGATATTTCATCTCTGTGTCATGTATCTCTTTTATGGTGTCAAGGTCATGTAACGGCATATCTTGGTTTCCCCACTATGCCTCGGATGAAGATGTAATGTATTTGGGTGTCATATGTAAATTTATGATGTATCCCCACTTGGTTGGGTGATGGATGTATGTATTGAGTCTCTTGGTCTTTTATGATGTATAAGTCTTGGTTCTTCTTGAAGAACATCTTTTGCAGATCTTGTCTACAGTCAGGGGGAGCATGGTCAGCACAGCAGGGCAGAGATTTCATCATGCACTCAGGGGGAGCACAACCCTTTGCCCTTGATGAAAAAGGGGGAGAATGGCTTTGAAGATCTTGGGTTGCCATTAAGTCCAAAGGGGGAGATTGTTGGCATTATGAGACAAGTGTTGTCCTTGATGGCAAATCACACAGATGATAAATTATAGTGCAGCAAAGATATTTTCAAATTCACGCACTTTTATGCAAAGAAAGGTTTCTTTCATGTAGAGAAACGTTCACGCACTTTTATGCAAAGAAAAGTTTCTTTCATGTAGAGAAACGTTCACGCACTTTCGTGCAGAGAAAATTTTCTTTCATGTAGAGAAAAGTTCACACACTTTCATGTAGAGAAAAAGTTTCTTTCATGTAGAGAAAAGTTCACGCACTTTCATGCAGAGAAAAGTTTCTTTCATGTAGAGAAAAGTTCACGCACTTTCATGGTTGGTTCATGGTATTAGTCCGATAGTTTTTGATCCTATGGTTTTGTTCCGTGGTATTGCATCCAAAAGTGTTGATCCCATGTATTGGGTCCATGGTATTGAATTTTTATGGTTTTGGACCGTGGTATTGTGGAAGGCCTAAAACGATAAAAGAGGAAGGAGATCATTTGGCAAGGCATCTTCTGAATTATTGAATATTTGATAAAGTGCTAGATCTGGAATACTCTGATTGGGTTATGGTGCAGATATGGATCTGAATAAAGAAGGAACCTGAGTGCAAGGAGAAGGATAAGTTCTATTGATGGGTCAAAATATTAAGGCTCGAATAGTTGTATCTCTATATGATTTTGATCTGTGATATGTGGCGCATGCTTGATCTATAAATCAGATAATCTGGGTTAACTAATATCCTAATGTTTGAAAGAATGAATCTATAGATCTATATGCAGGTTTCTGAATACTGAAGTAGCGTACATCTCTTGATTTATGTTCTAGCTACTTCTGTTTATTACTACAGTGTTCTGGGTTCAGAAGTGGGGTGTGATTACTGTTATTATGATCATGGTATAGTCGTCAGAGAAGTGTTTATTTTGACTCAGTTTTGATTGGTGAAAAGGTGATTGGTTGATGCAAAAATTCTTGATGTTTGATTGATGTTATTTGTGGATCCAGTCTGAAAATTTATGAAACGTGGTCCTTGGAAGAAAGAGAAGGTTGTAGCCTTCTGTAGGCCAGCACCTACGTACTAGTATCTTGGCTAGTACAAGAGCTAAGGGGGTTGTAGCTCCCTTCCAGGAGAGACTGGAAAATGAGAGAGGGTTGTAGCTCTCTGCAGGTTGTAGCTCTCTGCAGGTTGCAGCCTGTGTACTGGTAAAGGCCTGCACCAATACAAAATCATTGTAAAAAGAAGTTTCTAATTGAAAGAAGATAGAGACATATTGCAACAGGTGGTTTTCACCCACATTGGGTTTCCACCTTATATCTGGTGTTCTTTGGTGTGACTATCTGTTTTTCTTGTTCTTGTTCATTATTATATGGCATTGACATAGATATTAATGATCAACATCTGAAGAATAAATTAAAGGATAAATTTGAAAGGTATATTGAAAGAGTTTGATAATACTGATTCACCCCCCCCCCCCCCCCCCCCTCCTAAGTATTATTTCCAACAAAATTCAGTTAAACTAGTTCTAATTGTTGGAGGAACTAGTGAGTGTTCAAGTGAACTAAATTGGATTTAATTCATGTGTAGTGATTAATCAAATAAATAATAATTCACTAAAAAATAACTCATGCATGTTAGTTCAGAGGAAGACCCATTTGCAATTAGATATCAGGGACAATGTACTATCAGTTGTATAATTTTCTGAGTTGTACAAATGGTGCATGCAATAAGTATAAGGCCTATGATGGATTTCACAATTGGCATGATGGACTTTCCCAATTAAATATGGGCTAATTCCCCTATGGATTGTGCAAGGAAGTAGGAGCTTGGAAGGCTACGAATTTGGCTATATATTAGCCAAAGGTAGTTAGTAAGGTAGAGGATAGAAAATACTTGTGCAGTTTGAGAAGGTCATATTGTATTAATCCAAGGCTTGTCTAGGAAGTAGAGAGATATATTTTACTTGTGCATGAATTACTCTAGTTGAATAAGCGTTGTATTTTCTTCTCAGATCTTCTGGTTAATGCAATATAGATAGTAGGGGTTTTGGGTAGTTTCTTTCCCCAAAAAAATATTGTGTTATGTGCGATTGACATTCTTCCTTTTCTTATTAGTGTTTTCATCAATCAATTTTTATTACCATTGATGAGTAGAGTAGATTCTTGTCTTATGTTTTAGCATATCACATAACTTGTTGAATCTAGAAGTAAAAAATCGACATCAAATCAAGGCATAGGAGGATCATCTTTTAAAAAAATATAGGAGAGCCAAGTCAGTGCTCTCTGTTATCACTCAGGTTGTCCTTAAAGCTCCTTAAAGGATACGGCCGAGGTAACCACAAACCAATCTTTGGACTGCGGGTCCTAGCCTACCTGCAATCAGAGAGGGCTCTCTCCTTATAATTTAGCTTTGTTTTGGGTTGATTTTAGGCTAGTTGTGATTTTCTTGGGTTTTGTTTTGATTTTGGTGGGATGGAGGATTCTTTCAAACAGAGTTGGGATGCATAGTGTGAGAAATTCAAACCATTGGGCATGGAGTCATGGATTAGGCTTGCTGTTGCGTTTTCTTGGTCACAAGAGAAATACAGAGCAGGATGGCTACACATAAAACAATATCAAGCTGGAATAAGGATGGAATGAAGTTCAGTGAATGAAAGGTAACTAAGTAGCTCTCATTATGCTAACAGAGGGAAGGTGAATGAACATCGATATAGGAGTAGTCAAGGATTCCTAAACAACATTCATATATGAAGGAACTAGTGTAAATACGAGAAAATCAGTATTCATATTTAGGACTAATTCAGAGGAAAACATAGATAAATCATAGAAATTGAGAACAGAATACAACTAAGTGAGCTCTGAACTATTCTTTCTTTCTGCTATTTAGATAGTGAAACAATGATGGCATAAAACATATAAACTGTAAACAGATATAAGAAACACTTATTGGGCTATGTAGAAGCGCTGGGATTCCATAGTCACTCTTCAGACATTAAAACACAACAGTCAGTTCATCTCCCAAACATTCCAGCGATCTTTGATTATAGAGACTCTCAGAAAATACAATGCAAGTCTAGAGAGGAAGTTATCGACCAACCAACCCTTAAAACTGTGCAGAGGGTGGTTTAAATAGAAAATATTTACAAACATCCCTTGAACAGGTGTCAAGGGAGAAAATATCTCAAAATATCTATCAAAATAGATTCAAAAGAGATCTGTGCAAGAACTGCTTCTAATTCTAAGTTGTGCTGGAAATAAATGCAATAAAATATCTAAAACAGCTGCACATAAGACAGCAGCCTCATCAAAATGGCTTTTTAGGGCTGCACAGGGTCTTGCAGCTTCAAAAATGGAATGAAAGAGTGCCTTGAGCCACGCGTTGTCCTCTGTGTGATAACTATGCATTTAAGGAAGCAGCGCTGCTCCAAAAATATGACTGGGAACAATGTCTCTGCAATAACTCTGCCTTGAAAGCCTTCATCTATGCCTTTAGGTGGCTTTAAAGCAACAAAAGAAGTGTTGGTGAGCCTTAATGGGTGAATGATGCTTTGTTGACTTTGCTGGGCTTGATTTGCTTTCATCTGCTTTGAAAAACTGGACTGATACTCTTTGCCGCATCCTGATACACTTTGGAACTGAATTTGGGCCTTTTCTCACCGCTGATACTCTTTAAACTGTCCCATCGCCCCCTTCTGCCTTTTAATGCAAAAATAACTGCTGCTAAGGTCCTCCATGGCCTTTGGGTGCAATCGGCGCTTGGCCGATCAAAAATAGCATTAAACTTTAAAAAATGGTGCAAACAGGAGGAAAAAGTGTTGCCGACTGTGCCGAGGCCGAAATTGGCTATCTGAAGCCAAACTGGGCCTTGGAGCGATCTCAAAAAGCTTAGGGATGCATGAATTCCCTTATTGGGAGTTGGGCGCGGGCATATATGTGAAAATATGAACAAATGCCACCTTTTCTTTTACACAGAAAAAGACCAATTTCTATGTAAAATTCGTGAAAAACATAGGCGGGAGTGGCATTGTAGTGGAGATTAAATCCTGGCCGTTGGATCGCGCGAAGGCAGATCCAATGGCTGGCGCTAACTCGCATCGGGGCGGACCATTGGTCCCAACACATAAAACCTCTGAAATGCCACGAACCCGAAATGCTTATATGCCCTTACTTTATGGAGATCGGGTCCTGTCCGTCGGTGATTTCATATCGGCGGGTTTTAACAAAATCAATATGCGGACCCGAAATCCTTTAAAACTGCCCTTTAATATTTTTCGGCTCCGCGATATAGGAGCACATAGTGCGGACCATTTCGTACCCAATATGCCTCTATGCCGCGCTTTATTACTTTTCGGCTCCGCTGGTCGGAGCCATATAGGAGTTATGGGATTAAATATGGGTCGTTGACCTCTGGGCCTGAATGGGCAGCTGAGATTAACTCGGCAATTCACTATCGGCGGGGTCATGGGGTTGCCACATAAAAACGCCGAAACCCATCGGACCCGATAAGTTATACAGGCCCTCTTTATTTTATTTTGGGTTCGGCCCATCGGCGGGACAGAGGGTTGACATATATGTGATCGTCGAACTGCGCGGACCCGATATAGTATTACCGGTCCACTTTATATGTTTTCGGGTCGGGCCCATCGGCGCTATGCCCCATGCCTTGAGGCTTAGCCATTTTCGCTTATATATGCCAATGCCCCCTCCCGATAGCGATATCGCATTGGAGGGAGATCAAACAGATCTTTATTCTCATAGGAGCACATTTTTTATGAAAAGGAAAGGCAAATGAATTCGGAGGGGTTATATATGATGTTTTAAACATATGATTGCCCCCTCCCGATAGCGATATCGCATCGGAGGGGGTCCAAATGAAACTTTATTATATCGGACCCATGTTTTTGTGAACTGCCAAGCCTTTTGGGAAATCGGAAGGGTTCCTTTATAGTTTGGCATGGATTCTAAGGCATCGGAAGGGGTCTGATAGCCATAAAAGGGAGGATTTTATCCTTTTTTGAAGGTTTTTCATGGTTTTTGCATTCTTATGCCTTGGAAGGAGTCCAAAGGCACTTAGGGGGAAAGTGATGTGGTTTTGAGAGGGGTTTAGTGGCCAAAGAGGGTTTCATGCCTTATAAAGGCAAGCCAAGGCCAAAGGGATGATTTTTATACATATGAAGGTAAACTATGCAAAGGAATGAGTCCTTTTGCATTTGGAAGATGGTTAGAGGGGTCAGTGAGGGTTCTTGCTGAGTTTCAGATAAACTTAGCAATTCCCGAGGATATATATGGTTATTTTTCAACCAAGGGGAAGGGATAAGTATACAGGGGAGTTATATACATAGTTTTAGTAGGGGAAGGGGAAATAGATAGGGAGTTACATAATAAAGTTAGTAGTTAATATGACAATGATGAGAAAAAGTGCTAAGAATGAAGTCTTAGGCTATCAATGGGGGAAAATGACTGATAGAAGAAGTGTGAACATTCCTTTAGTGAAGCAGATCTTCACCAAGGCAGATGATATGGAGAATGATGAATCTAAGAGGTATCAAGCAGATCTTGACCTCTTTAGGGGAAGTTAGTGAGTGACTTGGCGACAGAGGAGGAAGGGGAAAGTTAGACATGCATTTCATGAAGTCTTCCAACTGAAAAATCACCTTGAACTTGTGATATGATAGATATAACACTTGACAATATGAAATGGATCACAAGCCATGATTCTACAACCACAAAGCTACTTACTCGGCCTATTCACCTAGCATTTTCTCTTCTTTTTGGTTTGGGTGCACTTGAACTAGCATACCCAGCTTTTCATTCTTTCTTGTTGCTTATGCTCCTATCTACTTCTACACTTATTTCAGCCAGGGGCTCAGATTAAGCTTTTGAGCACCCTTGTTTCTCTACCTATCTACAAATCTGCCAAGATTAAGCTGTTTGGACAGATGTTCATTCTCTATATTCTACACCAGGAAATTGAAACCTAGGGAGGCCAAGATTAAGCTGTTTGGACCTCCCTATACTTGAAAACTGATCAAAATGGATTACTCCTCAAAACTGGAACACAGCAGTGGCATTTAGACTAGCACACTCTCATGAATACTTCTCTGGCCACTTGTAGCAAATATGGAGTATTGCAGCATGCATAGTATGACATATTTGGCATGTAAAAATGTCGATCATGAAAGATGATTAACCTGCTGCAGCAGGAGGCTAACAGTGGCTCCACTTGGGGATGGCTTTTCCTTGTGACAAGCCAAGAACAGCAGGTCAGAATGCCTTGATCCTCTGTAGTTGCTGTTAATTGAAAGTTTCTTCTATGCTAACTGCTGAATGACTAGAACTTTAACTTCTGAATGCAGCACTCCTCCTTATCTGAAACACTATGAAAAATAAAGCATCGCCTGCTTTCTTCTGCGTGCTTGATATTGCATACACTTTTGCTTGAGCGCTGCCTTGTGAAATAAACACAAAAAGGGAATAAAACTGGAGCTCTTCTTTTCTTGTCTTTGAAAGGGTGCTGAAGTAAACTGAAAATCCTCCTTTCTTTTTGATACTGTTGACTTGAAGACTACAAGCTGCAAACAACTTCTCTTTAACAAAAATCAATGTGATATGACAGTGCTACTCTTGCTGTTTTGCTGAGATTACTGCAGAGACAGAGCTTAAAAATAGAGGACTTGCATCGGCTGTGTCTTCACAAACTTTGTTGCTGCTCCTCTAACAATCGGACTGTTTATACAAAATAAAAACAAAAGTGCTGATATATACAAATATCAATGTACAAAGAGATATTTACAAAACTGCATTATGTTCAACAAAAGGGATCATGATAATGCTTCAGCATACGGCCATTTACAGGGCCTTCTTCAGCAGTGCTGCCCTCTACAGATTTGAGGAAATATGTGTTATTTCCCTGAACAGCAGAAATAACAAATGGCCCTCTCCAAAGGAAATCGAATTTTGCATGTTTTCCCTTGTCTTCTCTTCGTGAGTCTCACCTTAGAACTTTGTTGCCAACACAGAAATTCTCAGCCTTAGTCCTCTTATCAAACATCCTTTTGAGCTTCTCTTGCATAATTTGAGCTCTGTCATAGACTTGCTCTCTTGTCTGCTGCAAATGAATTCTTTGGTTTATCCTCCTTTGTATATCATTTGGCTCAGCTTGAATCCCTTGCAGTAGCTTGATAATAGGAATGCCCAGTGATGAAGGAAATCTGGCCTCCATGCCATATACTAGCTCATAAGGGCTCATCCCAATGGATTTCTTGGTTGACAATCTATTTGCCCATAGGGCATTTGTGAGCTTTCTATGCCAGTTCTTCTTGTTTTCTTCTAAGGTCTTCTTGATAATACTGATCAGGCTCTTGTTAGATGACTCGGCTAAGCCATTACCTTGAGGGTAATAGGCTGTGGAATGGCCTAAAGTGATATGGAATTTATGGCAAAAATTGATCATCTTTTTGGATTTGAAAGCAGCGGCATTGTCAGTGATAATCTTCTCAGGGCAGCCAAACCTAGAAAGGATATTGCACTCAAGGAATTGGATAATGGTGGTTTCATTGGCCTGCCTGCATGGAATGGCTTCAATACATTTGGTGAAATAGTCGGTGGCAGTTAAAATCCACTTATGCTGGCCTGAGGAAGAGGGATGGATTTCTCCAATGAAGTCAAGACCCCATTGTTGAAAAGGATTTTCGGTTGAGATGGGCTTAAGAGGAAAGGGCAGCAGCTTTCTTTTGCCCTCAAAGATTTGGAATTTGTGACATGAGATAGCAAACTTCTTTACCTCTGCAAACAAAGAGGGCCAATAGAAACCAGCCCTTAAAATTTTATCAGCAGTGGACTTCCAATATAGATGTCCTCCACAGTCCCCTGCATGGAATTCTTTCATGACATTATTAGTTTCATTCATGGTCAAACAATTAAGAAATATGCCTTCATGATTCTTCCAAAATAAAGCACCATCTAGGACACAAAATTTCAAAGCCCTCATTCTTAAAAATCTCTTCTTGGTCCTGGACAATCCTGGGGGAGCAAACAGGTTTAAAAATACAAAGCATATATCAGCATACCATGGGGATTGTAGAAAGGTTTCACTGATCTGTGGAGTCGCCAGCTCCTGTTCATTGTCCAGTTGGTTGATGTCTAAGGCTTGAAAGTTTGTTTCGGACATCAGTTTGGCTAAACCTTGTCCCTTTATTAGCTTGGTTGGATTTATTTCTATGTCATACTCAAGAATTTTAGCAATCCACTTGCCTCTTTTGCCTTCTAATCCTTCTTGGGTTAATATGTCTTTTACAACAGCATTTGGGACATAGGCAATCACGTGTGAATATAAAATGTAAATTCTGAAGTGTTTGATTGCTTTAACAAGGGCATAGGCCTGCTTCTCCATGATTTGGTACTTCAGGGGTGCATCTCTTAAGGCTCGGCTGAAAAAAGCAATTGGATTTTCATTCCCTTGGTCATCCTTTTGCAATAGGACAACAACTATGGTATTATCAGATGCAAATGAAAATATGATAAAGTCCCTATCAAATTGAGGACTTGTGAGGACTGGGGCTTGAGTTAAGGCAAATTTGATACTCTCAAATGCTTGCTTGGTTTCAAGACACCATTTTACCTTGGCATCCTTCTTTAACATGTTTCTCAACAGTCTTATCAGCTCGGCTAGATTTGGGATAAATCTCCTTAGGAAATTGATCTTTCGTAGGAATGCTTGCAGCTCTTTTATGTTTCTTGGATATGGGATTTGGAGAATGGCCTGGATCCTTTCCGGATCAATTCTAATCCCGTATTTTGAAATGATATGTCCAAGTAATTTGCCTTCTTCAAGGCCAAATAAAGACGTCTTGGGGTTCAAGGAAATGCCATATTTCCTACATGTTAGGAACACTTGTCTCAAATGTCTTAGGTGCTCTTGATCAGATTTGGAGAAAGGGGTAAGATCATCAAGATAGAAAACCAAGAAATCATGGATTTCCTTGGCAAATGCAATGTCCATGGCCCTTTGAAAGGTGGCACCTGCGTTCTTTAGGCCGAAAGGCATTTTCACATATTTAAATGTTCCCCAAGGTGTTGTAAAGGCTGTCTTGTCTTGATCATCTGGGTGAACCAGTATTTGATTAAAACCTGAAAAGCCATCTAGCAAAGAGATTCTAGATGACCCAACTACTCTTTGTAGGATGTGGTCCATTTTGGGCAATGGGTAGTGGTCTTTAAGGGAGACTTGGTTTAGGTTTCTCAAATCTACACAAAGCCTAATCTCGCCTGTTTTCTTTCTTGTGGGAACAAGATTGGATACCCATTCAGAAAATCTCATGGGTGCTATGATACCTGCTTCAAACATTCTTTTCACTTCTTTCTCAATTAAAGGGAGAAGCATAGGATTGATTCTCCTCAGTTTCTATTTGAAGGGCTTTTGATTTGGCTTTAAGGGAATGGTATGTTGAATAATTGAGGTGTCATAGGACTTCAAGTCCTCATAACTCCAAGCAAATACATCTTGGAATTCTTTGAACAAATCCACATACTTTGGTTTTTGATCAGGAGGCAAAGATTTAGACAGTTTGATCATTTTGGGCTTCTATGCTGTTCCAATGTTGTATTCTTCTATGGCAGTGTTTATAGGCTGCATTTTTGGCTTTTTGGCCATATCATTTGCATCAAACATGTCTTCTAGTGGAGTGAGGCCAACCGGGAGAAAATTGTCCTTTAGATCAATGATTTCGGCCTCTGTTTTGGCTATTTCCTCCAAATGCATCTGTTTAAGCTCTTCTATGTTTTCTTCATCAAAGATGGTTGGCTGTAGCAATTTTCTAGCTATTTCAGCTGTTACAGTTTGCTAGATTTGGTTTATTGCTTGCAGGGGATCATCCATGGCATCCATATCAATGTTTAGGCCTGAAAACTCATCCTGTAAGGTAAGAAAATTGTTGATTTGAGCATCATCCTCAAACACTTGCCAATCTTTAATGTTATTTGGGACAGCAGGCCTATGTTTTAGTAGTGAAATGGTGATTTGGCTCAAAGGGAAGCTTACATGTACTAGCGAAAGTGGCTAGGCTGTGAGCATGAATGTTATGATTTCTTGAAATCTTGGCAAGCTTGGATTCAATGAATGCATCAAGTATTGCAGTGGCAGTAATCCTATAAGCTCTTAGCCTTCTATCATTGGTAACAAAGTTGCCTTTCATTTGTTGGATTACTAGGTCTGAGTCACCTAGAATGGAAACTTTGGCAGCTCCTAAAGCTTTGAGCAGCTTAAGGCCTAAGAGGAGTGCCTCATACTCAGCCATGTTGTTGGTGCATTTGAAATTCAGTCTATAAGCATGACCCTCCGCATGGTTGTTATGTGTATTGTGAATCCATATTCCTGCCCCTGCTCCTAACTTGTTAACAGAGCCATCAAACTCTAAATACCATGTGATTTCTTGCTTGTGGTTAGTATTAAGAGTTTCAGTCATTTTAGGATTGGGCAGACCCGAGTCTTGTGTTTTGGGAGGTTTTCCTTGTGTGCTGGTTGCATTGGCTGTTGTGACAGCCTCATGGGTATGTGCAACCGATTCTTCATTGATGTGTGCTTGTTGTACTAAAGGAAAAGGCCTCTCATTAGTTGGAGAACTTGTTTCATCATTAAACAAAATAAAAGAGTCCATATCAGAATGGATTGAATAGATAGGGAAATTCTGGGGCTTTTCCTCACTACTTACCACATACTTCATCAGTGTTTCTCTATACAGTCTCTTTGGTTGCCCAAAGACTGAAATAGTGGCATAGGAGAGGTCTAATTGGAGAGATCCTTGGAGTTTTGCCCCCCAAGATCTTGACAACAGCATGCCATACTTTGGTGGAATGTCAGCAACCACCACATCCATGAGGATTGTCTTGTTTGGGTATTGGACTAAGGAGACACACAAGTCTTTGATGAGGCCTAAACATTTGACTTGACTTGAGTCAAAGGAGAATAGATCTTTGTAGGGTCTTGTTACATCAAGGTTTAGCTTCTCCATTACAGCTTTGGGCATAAGGTTGTGTGAGGCACCTGAGTCAAACATTGCATTGTGTAAAACTTTATCATGTATGTGTAGACTGACATAAAAGGGGAGAACAGCTCCATGTGCTGATTTGCCATCAACTTCTGGACCAAAATGCAATTCAGGTGTATCATCTAAAACATTCACATCATCCCTATTCTCTGGCATTTGCAGTGATCTTTGGATTTGTTGCCTATACACATCATGCTTTGCAAGTTCAGATAAGGGGATAGAAATCTTAAGTTTGCTTATTTCTGCTTCTAAGTTGAATGGTTTCTCCAATGGAGTCTTTGTGTTGGCAATAGTAGATTTCCCCTTTTCAAGTGTATTTTCTGCATTTTCCTCTTGATTAGCCGTGTTATGGTGAGTGGTACCTTGCGGTATTTCTGTTTTGGGAAGGCTTTTAGGAGTGTTGTTCAAGTTCTCTTTCGAGGAAGAAGGTGGCAGGGGCTGATCAACAGAAGGCTGTATGTCTGTTATGTCCTCTAGATTCACTTGGTGCGGGTTTGGGAAAGTTATATCAGCTGTTTCTGTTATAATAGCCTTGCCTCTAATCTGGTTGGGCTGTTTGCCCTCCTTTGGTTTAACTTTTTCGGGCACATCTATGGTTCTTGTCCTCAGCTTATACTGTTTGTGGACTTCATAAATAGCTGAATCATAACCTTGTTTAAAGTCAAAAGACTCACCAGACTTAGTCTGAAATTGATTTATCTCATGGTCATCTTGGTCTTCTTGAGTTAGGAAAACTTGTTGCTCACCCTTCAAATCCACCAAGTTGATGTGAGTGTCGTCTATGGCATCACTAGATGTGGATGCTTCTGTATAATTTTCTTGGAAAGGAGGCCTTATATCACGGTCTGGGCTAGATCTACCAGCTTTTGAGTTCTGAGTTTTCCTGAAGTTTGGGTTCCTTATGGTATTGGGTTGTTGCTCCTCCCATGATGACGTCCTCTCAACACTCTCTACTCTGTCTCCCAGCCTGTGCATGCCATTGATAATAACATCTAGCTTTTGATCTAAGGCTGAGGGCTCTTCCTTGAAGGTGGTTCTTCTCTCAGTTCTAGCTCTGTTTCTTTTGGCAATTAAATTTCCCTCCACAGTGACAGCCACGTTTTGCATGTCTGCAAGGCTGTTAGGGGCTCTTTCTTTTAATTGGTAGGCCATATCTGGGTCAAATCCATCAAGGAATTTATATAAGGCAAGGTCAGGTGGGGGCCTTAAGTTTTGTGGGATAACATTATAAACGCTATTGAATCTTGCACACTAGTCCAAAATAGTCTCTTGAGGGCCTCTTTTGATTGTATTGTATTCAGCCAGTATGTGCAAAGGGTCTTTATTTTTCTCCCATCTATTGATAAATGACTGGTATAAGGCTTCTGGGTCTGCTATGGAATTGGATTGAAGTGCTCTAAACCAAGTCCTGACATCACCTGACAAGATTTGGACAAAAATCTTCATTCTCACACCATCATCGTCAATCTCATAGCTTTCAAAGTAATCCTACATTTTCTTTGTATGCTGAAGGGTTGTGCAGGCACTTGTGCCATCAAAATATGTGATTTTAGTTTGGTAATCCTGAGGCATAACCCCAGGATTTGCAGGTAATTGCAAAGGTGCATATCTGTTCGCTATGTTGGTAGGGATAAAAGGGACAATAGGAACAACTGGGATAATAGGAGTAGTAGTGGTAGTATGTGCAGTGAATGGAGGTGTGGAAGGAGTGCTTTGAGAGGTGGATGAAGAACAAGGGGAACTAGGGTTTGAACGAAATAAAACTTTGACAGGGGTTGGGCCACAGTGTGGGTGAACTGCTTCAGGACTATTATCAACAAAATCCTCTCTTCGCTCTAGCTTCCTGAGGTTTCTTTCGATCGAATTCGGATTTCCAAAGGCAACTGTAGGATTTGGGTCTGGATTTGACCTTGTATAACATGAATTCTTCCTGGGAGCCAGCTTCTGGCTTGTTTTTTTCAGGGATTTTCTAAGAATATATGGGTTAGAAAGAAACTTTTGAAGGTCTGGTTCTTTCCCAGTGGAGCTTTCCAACTTGATTTGTGAAATTAACTGAGGAAAATCCCCAGTGGAGTCGCCATTATGTTATCACTCAGGTTGTCCTTAAAGCTCCTTAAAGGATACGGCCAAGGTAACCACAAACCAATCTTTGGAATGCAGGTCCTATACTACCTGCAATCAGAGAGGGCTCTCTCTTTATAATTTAGCTTTGTTTTGGGTTGATTTTAGGCTAGTTATGATTTTCTTGGGTTTTGTTTTGATTTTGGTGGGATGGAGGATTCTTTCAAACAGAGTTGGGATGCATAGTGTGAGAAATTCAAACCATTGGGCATGGAGTCGTGGATTAGGCTTGTTGTTGCGCTTTCTTGCTCACAACAAAAATACAAAGCAGGATGGCTACACATAAAACAATATCAAGCTGGAATAAGGATGGAATGAAGTTCAGTGAATGAAAAGTAACTAAGTAGCTCTCATTATGCTAACAGAGGGAAGGTGAATGAACATCGATATAGGAGCAGTCAAGGATTCCTAAACAACATTCATATATGAAGGAACTAGTGTAAATATGAGCAAATCAGTATTCATATTCAGGACTAATTCAGAGGAAAACATAGATAAATCATAGAAATTGAGAACAGAATACAACTAAGTGAGCTCTGAACTATTATTTCTTTCTGCTATTTAGATAGTGAAACAATGATGGCATAAAACATATAAACTGTAAACAAAGATAAGAAACACTTATTGGTATATGTAGAAGCATCGGGATTCCATAGTCACTCTTCAGACATTAAAACACAACAGTCAGTTCATCTCCCAAACATTCCAACGATCTTTGATTATAGAGACTCTCAGAAAATACAATGCAAGTCTAGAGAGGAAGTTATCGACCAACCAACCCTTAAAATAGTGCAGAGGGTGGTTTAAATAGAAAATATTTACAAACATCCCTTGAACAGGTGTCAAGGGAGAAAATATCTCAAAATATATATCAAAACAGATTCAAAAGAAATCTGTGCAATAATTGCTTCTAATGCTAAGTTGTGCTAGAAATAAATGCAATAAAATATCTAAAACAGCTGCACATAAGGCAGCAGCCTCATCAAAATGGCTCTTTAGGGCTGCACAGGGTCCTGGAGCTTCAAAAATGGACTGAAAGAGTGCCTTGAGCCACGCGCTGTCCTCTGTGTGATAACTATGCATTTAAGGAAGCATCGTTGCTCCAAAAATATGACTGGGAACAATGTCTCTGCAATAACTCTGCCTTGAAAGCCTTCATCTATGCCTTTAGGTGGCTTTAAAGCAACAAAAGAAGTGTTGATGAGCCTTAATGGCTGAATGATGCTTTGTTGACTTTGCTGGGCTTGCTTTGCTTTCATCTACTTTGAAAAAATGGACTGATACTCTTTGCCGCATCCTGATACACTTTGGCAATGAATCTGGGCCTTTTCTCATCACTGATACTCTTTAAACTGTCCCATCGCCCCCTTCTGCCTTTTAATGCAAAAATAACTGCTGCTAAGGTCCTCTGTGGCCTTTGGGTGCAATTGGCGCTTGGCCGATAAAAAATAGCATTAAACTTTAAAAAATGGTGCAAACATGAGGAAAAAGTGTTGCCGACTGTGCCAAGGCCGAAACTGGCTATCTGAAGCAAAACTAGGCCTTGGAGCAATCTCAGAAAGCTTAGGGATGCATGAATTCCCTTATCGGGAGCCGGGCGCGGGCATATATGTGAAAATATGAACAAATGCCGCCTTTTCTTTTACACAGAAAAAGACCAATTTCTATGTAAAATTCGTGAAAAACATAGGCGGGAGCGGCACTATAGCGGAGATTAAATCCTGGCCGTTGGATCGCGCGAAGGCAGATCCAACGGCTAGCGCTAACTCGCATCGGGGCGGACCATTGGTCCCAACACATAATACCTCTGAAATGCCGCGGACCCGAAATGCTTATATGCCCTTCCTTTATGGAGATCAGGTCCAGTCCGTCGGCGATTTCATATCGGCGGGTTTTAACAAAATCAATATGCGGACCTGGAATCCTTTAAAACTTCCCTTTAATATTTTTCGGCTCCGGGATATAGGAGCACACAGTGCGGACCCTTTCAGACCAGATATGCCTTTATGCCGTGCTTTATTACTTTTTGGCTCCGCTGGTCGGAGCCATATAGGAGTGATGCGATTAAATATGCGCCGTTGATCTCTGGGCCTGAATGGGCGGCTGAGATTAACTTGGAAATTCGCTATCGGTAGGGTCATGGGGTTGCCACATAAAAACGCCGAAACCCATCGGACCCGATAAGTTATACAGGCCCTCTTTATTTTATTTCGGGTCTGGCCCATCGGCGGGACAGAGGGTTGACATATATGTGATCGCCGAACCGCACGGACCCGATATACTATTACCGGTCGACTTTATATGTTTTCGGGTCCGGCCCATTGGCGCTATGCCCCATGCCTTGAGACTTAGCCATTTTCGCTTATATATGCCACTGCCCCCTCCCGATAGCGATATCGCATCGGAGGGAGATCAAACAGATCTTTATTCTCATCGGAGCACGTTTTTTTATGAAAAGGCAAGGCAAATGAATTCGGAGGGGTTATATATGATGTTTTAAACATATGATTGCCCCCTCCCGATAGCAATATCGCATCGGAGGGGGTCCAAATGAAACTTTATTATATCGGACCCATGTTTTTGTGAACTGCCAAGACTTTTGGGAAATCGGAAGGGTTCCTTTATAGTTTGGCATGGATTCTAAGGCATCAGAAGGGGTCCGATAGCCAAGAAAGGGAGGATTTTATCCTTTTTTGAAGGTTTTTCATGGTTTTTGCATTCTTATGCCTTGGAAGGAGTCCAAAGGCACTTAGGGGGAAAGTGATGTGGTTTTGAGAGGGGTTTAGTGGCCAAAGAGGGTTTCATGCCTTATAAAGGCAAGCCAAGGCCAAAGGGATGATTTTTATACATATGAAGGTAAACTATGCAAAGGAATGAGTCCTTTTGCATTTGGAAGATGGTTAGAGTGGTCAGTGAGGGTTCTTGCTGAGTTTCAGATAAACTTAGCAATTCCCGAGGATATATATGGTTATTTTTCAACCAAGGGGAAGGGATAAGTATAGAGGGAGTTATATACATAGTTTTAGTAGGGGAAGGGGAAATAGATAGGGAGTTACATAATAAAGTTAGTAGTTAATATGATAATGATGAGAAAAAGCGCTAAGAATGAAGTCTTAGGCTATCAATGGGGGAAAATGACTGATAGAAGAAGTGTGAACATTCCTTTAGTGAAGCAGATCTTCACCAAGGCAGATGATATGGAGAATGATGAATCTAAGAGGTATCAAGCAGATCTTGACCTCTTTAGTGGAAGTTAGTGAGTGACTTGGGGACAGAGGAGGAAGGGGAAAGTTAGACATGCATTTCATGAAGTATTCCAACTGAAAAATCACCTTCAACTTGTGATATGATAGATATAACACTTGACAATATGAAATGGATCACAAGCCATGATTCTGCAACCACAAAGCTACTTACCCAGCCTATTCACCTAGCATTTTCTCTTCTTTTTGGTTTGGGTGCACTTGAACTAGCATACCCAGCTTTTCATTCTTTCATTTTGCTTGTGCTCCTATCTACTTCTACACTTAATTCAGCCAGGGGCTCAGATTAAGATGTTGAGCACCCTTGTTTCTCTACCTATCTACAAATCTGCCAAGATTAAGCTGTTTGGACAGATGTTCATTCTCTATATTCTACAACAGGAAATTGAAACCTAGGCAGGCCAAGATTAAGCTGTTTGGACCTCCCTATACTTGAAAGCTGATCAAAATGGATTACTCATCAAAACGGGAACACAGTAGTGGCATTTAGACTAGTACACTCTCATGGATACTTCTCTGGCCATCTGTAGCAAATATGGAGCATTGCAGCATGCATAGTATGACATATTTGGCATGTAAAAATGTCGATCATGAAAGATGATTAACCTGCTGCAGCAGGAGGCTAACACTCTCTTAGATGCACCAGAGGATGTATAATAATTTCTATATATACCAATATTAAAAGAGAAATTGGGTTGGCTAGTTGGGCTTTAACTGATTTTCAATTCACTATTTGACTCTTTGTGGTTGGTCCTACAATGTATGTTGCTTGTCTCATGCATTCATGTTCTCATTTGGATGTCTTGTTCTCTCTATTATGATTTTTTCTCTCAGGATTGATCAATGTTTCTACATGGGAATTGTTATTCTCTTTCCCTTTCTAATTCTAGTGTGTGGGCACTCTTATTCTCCTGCAGGAAATAAGGCTTCAAGACTCATTCTAAATGGTGTATGTGGAACATAATATGGATGATTAGTAGTGTTGGATCTAACCTTGAGCTTGTGCTTCGTGATCTTGGGAGATATTCATTTGATTTTATGTTCTATGGCATTGGAATATGTCGTCTAATCATAAGTGGCTAGTGGGAGGCTCAATGGATGACCAAATCATTATGGTGTTGTTGTATATTTGTTAACCACCCGGACAGGGAAATTTGAGTCACTATGATGCTCAATAGAGAGATGTTAACCACCTAGGTAGTTGATTGTAGACCCCTGTGGTGCTTGCTATGAAATGACAACTTTGAGATCACTTGGGCAGTGAACTCAACCTATTCGATGGACAAATATGACTATCTAGACCATAGGATGAAGCCGTGCACGATTGAACTTAGAGAAGTAAGTGGTTCACTATAATGCTTGTTGTATATTTTTAATGACCTAGACAATGGAATCCATCATTGAAATGTTTGATAAATCCATTGGTGTGATTTCCCTTATGAAAGCATTTTCTCAAACTATGGATGTGACCTAGGGGTGGTCAACTACAAGAGATATTGTAGTGTAGCTAGCATATGGTTGAGTGTAGAGTGGAAGTCCCTCCTTCAGTTTCCAACTATTCTAACATACTTAGATACATATGATGGTTTACGTATATTTCGTTTATGTATTATGTCAATATTTGTTATGTTATTCATTGGTTTATGGGTTCTATATTACTCATGAAAGATTGCCTGAAATCACTACCATGCTCTTTATTACAAGTTATCTTACATGAAGAGAGAATATTTTATATGTTTTGTGTTAAATTAATATTTGGTTAATTTTAATGATCACTTAGTATTTGAATGATGTGTTAATTTCATGGGTTTATGCACAATTATATATTGTTGTGAATGAGAATTGAAATTAGCTTTAACATCTTGGGACTCAATGTTTAATACATGGTCTATATCCCTCTCTTCAGTTCATGTGTTCTAAGACCTCTACTAACACATCTAGCCTTCTTTTCTTCTTTCTTGGTACCACTGTCCTCTTAGGCTTCCTCATTAGGCACTTGAATTTGAGGTTTATGAGAGATCTACTCAACCTCCTGCTCTTTTTCTTCAATTTTCTATTTTTCTTCTGCCATAGTACAAGATGCAACATGTTGTTGTCATGAATAATCTTATCCAAGTTGCTCTATTGTTTTAATGTTTTATTTTCTCTTTTGATGTGCCTATTTAGGACCCCCAGTTCAAAAACTTCCTATTTTAGTGATTGGATTAGAGCTTCCTGGTCTGTATTAGGTTGGGCAGATGAAGTGCCTTGATCTGTGGCAGTCTTCTCCAACGACTCAATATAATCATACATTTCTTGTTGGGTTGGATCTATCTCAACTGTAGTCTTTCTTGGGCTGTCCCCAAAATCTGGTTGAGAAGGATTGATCTCAAAATCTGGTTGAGAAGGACTAATCTCAAAATCTGGTTGAGCAGGACTGATCTCAAAATTTGGTTGAGGAATAGGACTATGGTGTGGGCTACTACCAGGAGGGATCGCTAGAGGCTATTTTGGCATTTCCCCTCCTAAATCAATGAAGTGGGCCCTTTAGTTTGTACTTTCCTCAGTGTTCCTTTAAGTCTGGAGCTCCTCCTTAAATTTTGTGAGCTAGTGTCTCCTTTCTCCACACTCTATTTTGCTTTCCCTTTTCTCTTCGCTGCAGCTGATTGTTCCTGAAGGTAAACTAGTCTTTTAGAGAGTATTTGGTCCTCTTCTGAGGAAGGTTCTGGGGTTTGATAGACAGCTTCAATATTTCTTTTCCCCTTGAGTTTTCTTTGCTTCCTAACCTCAGTTCTTTCCTTCCTACTTTCAGATAGATTCTCTTCCTTATTAGTTTCTTTAGTTATGTTAGTAGGGGAGTGTCTTGAATTTTCACACTTGTTTTCCTTCTCCTACTTTTCCTTACTGAGCTGCTCTCGGGTGTTTCAGGTGGATCCTAAAAGAAGTTTCTAACCAAAAACTGTTCCCAGGTGTCCTTCTTTTCCTTCAACTATTTTTCAATCAAAATTTTTACATTGCCATGATGGTATAGGTGGGGTTCTATGTCCTCCAGATTCTTTTGTACAGTTATGGACATTTTTTTCAGGCTATTCAATAAAAAGTAAGGCAAATTGATCATTTGATTTTCTAGAAAAATCATTAGCAACCGGGTGTGGTACATATACATGGACCCAAACTATCCTTCACATGTAATAAACTTATGGATTATCAATAATAGAATAGTCCACTTTTCCTCTAAAGCAGAGATAGGGATTCCATGTTTGAAAATGGTTATATCCATACCTGGATTGCATAGGATAATCCTCCAGGCCCTCTCATCAAAGATTTTGGTTTTGAACCACCATTCCCCCTCCTGTGGGAGTTCCATTGTTGTTGCAATAGATGCCTTTGTGACTGAAAATTTAAGATCTCCAACCTCAACTTCCACGCCATTAAAATACCTCGCAAATGTCTTCGTAACTTCTTTATTCTAACCTCCAAATTTTTGGATGAACTATAGCCATCGTGCCTTCCTTAGTATGCTTTTCAATTTTGGATACCCCTCCATGAATTTAGGCCCTTCCGGTTTTTCTCTTAGCAACAGAACGATTCCTTCCTCCTACCTTAAAATACGTCTGAGTGAGTAATGGATTGACGGAGGTGAAATGACTGTGTTAGCAGGGAATGGAGAAGGTTTGTGGAAAAAAACTTGTGGTTGTAAACGAAAGAGTAGAGAACAGATAATGAGAATGAGTTCACAGAGATGTAAACAAGCTAGAAATAACAAACGCAACTTCAATGGGATAGTATAGAAGTAGAGTGAGCTCGGCTTTTGAGATAGAAGGCTGCAGAATAGGCGTGAGCATGTTCTCAAAATGACTGTGGATTTGCGTGGCGGGGAAGAGCCGTGATCAAATAGATTACGTCCTCATAATTACCCGGTTCAGTAGGTGGAATGCCAACATATAAATAAACACGAGTTAAATTCGGAGGCGGATTATGAGGTTTTTAAAAATTAATGCAAGGTTTGTGAAGGAATCATGTAAAGGCCATGGAGTGGTTATGAAAGCTATCAATGATAATCATTACACATAATGGAGCTATGGTTTCATAACTATATAGAATGTGCTTTAAAATGCTATTTGCAATGAATTTTTCTTACCTTAGAATCTTCAACATATTTTCCTTTGTCATACTTGCATTTGGTTCCCATCATTATTTGGCTAATATCTAACTATCAGTGTTGAATAACACAGTGTTAGCTGCAGAATCAATCAACTAGCTGTGGAATCAGTTTTTAGCTGTGGAAATCGAATTTAGCTACAGAAACTGACACAATGAACATATGATTAAATGGAGATGGATGGAAATGAATGATGAATGAGTGAATGATATATGAAAACTAGTCATAAAAGGAATTTTATTGGTGAAATGTGATGATGAAATGAAATTAAGTGAATTGAAGTGAAATGACATGAAACTATGAATAAAATGAGGAAAGATTTTTTTTTGGAAAATATAGGGCATCATAAGTTTCTGATTTTCACCCTGTATTTTCTGTATAAGACTACCAATCAGTGATTGGTTTTCAGGCTTATAATTTTTTTCTTTTTTTTTAACAGAAAAGAACAAAGACTAGGCTGGTGGAGAAGAAGGATTCTTCTTCACCAGCCTTATTGCAGAATTATCTTGAAAGATTTTGACAAATTCCTCCTTTGAGAGTGGCTTATGATAGATCTTTAATCTGTGGCCATTCACAACAAGAGGAGTTTGATGTTCATCAATGGTTTTGATTCTTACCTCTCCATTGCTAAAGACTTTGTCAATCTCATATGGCCCAAGCTAGTGAGTCTGAAATTTACCTCTGAAATCTTTAAACTTGGAATCAAATAGCAATGCCCAATCTCCTTCTTGAAACTTTTTCTCTTTGATGTATTTGTCATGCCACTTAGCTCTTTGATATTGAACTAGATTAGTTCTTAAGATTTCTTCTTGTACGATCTCATCTAGCTCATTCAACTACTCCATTCTATGCTTTTGGGCTTCTGATAGATCCATTCCCAATTGAACTGCCATCTTGAAGGTTCTAACTTGGAACTCAATCGGGAGCAGAACTTCTTTCCCATAAACAAGTTCATTGGGAAAATGTCCTGTTGTATTCCTCCATGTAGTTCTATAGGCCCATAAGGCTTCAGGAAGCCTTTCTGCCCAATCTCTTCTGTGTAGATGAACAGTCTTGGTAATGATGCCTTCAAGAACTTTGTTTCTAGACTCCACTTGACCATTTGCTTGCGGATGGTAAGGAGTAGATTTTCTATGCTTGACCTTGTACTCTTCCATCAGCTTCTCCACCAATTTGGATGTGAATTGACCTCCTTGATCTATCATAATTTCTCTTGGAACACCAAAGAAAGTAAAAATAGCCTCATAAAGAAAACTAACAACTGAATGCTCAGTAGCAGAAAATAATGCTTTGGCTTCTACCCATTTAGTGACATAATCAATACATACCAATATATACTTTCTTTTTTTATATGGTGGGTTAATAGGTCCAATGAAATATAAAGCCTATTTTTCAAAGGGTTTGATGAGTATCTGTGGTTGTAATGGCATTTCATTTGAGATGGTAGGTTTCCCTACTCTTTAGAAGTTGTCACATCTTCTGACATATTGTTTTGCATCTTTGAAGAGGGATGGCCAATAATATCCTAAAGAGAGGATTTTATAGGCTATCCTTTTGTCAGCAAAGTGTCTGCTGCATTGTTCATCATGACATGCTTTGAGAATATTAGGCATCTCATCTTCTCTAACACATCTTCTGATCACAAGATCTGGCCCTGTTTTAAACAATTCGTTAGAAATCCATGAATATTTTGAACTCTCCTGAATAATCTTTCTTCTTTCACCAGGAAATAATTGTGGAGGTAGTTTCCCTGTAACCAAATAGTTAGCTATATCTGCATACCAAGGAGTCTTAGTAGTTATTGCAAATAAATATTCATCAGGAAACTCCTCCTCTACAGGAGAATCTTCTTTAGTATTCTGAATCCTAGACAAGAAATCAGCTACTGTGTTTTGTTTCCCTGGTCTATCTAACACAGGAATATTGAATTTTGTAAAAGTAGGAGTGACCTTGTAACTCTGCCATTAGTGATGGGTTTGTTCATTAGATATCTAATTGCAGAATGATTATTATGAATAAAAGTTTCATAGCCTGTTATATAATGTCTAAACTTATTGATTGCATGAACAACAACTAAGAACTCTTTTTCAGTCACAATATAGTTCAACTTAGTAGGAGTTAAATTTTTTCTGTTATAGTAAATGGCATAAGGAACTAAATACTTTTGTCCTAATACAACCCTTAGAGTTGTATCTGAAGCATCTGTAGAAATATGGAAAGGGAGTTTCTAATTTGGTCCTCTCAAGATATGCGCTTCAGATATTCTTGTTTTCAAAGTTTCAAGTGTTGATTGGGAATCAGGACCCCATTTGAATTCATAGTCTTTTGTAAGCAGTTTGAAGAGTGGAGATGCTATTTTGGTGAAATTTTCTATAAATCTTCTATAATATCCAATAAATCTGAGAAAAGTTCTAACATCTTTTTGACAATTTGGAATAGGTAATTTGGACATGACTTCAAATTTTGATCTACCAGCTTTAATCCCATCCCCTGAAATATGATGTCCTAAAACAATAACTTCAGTAAACATCATAAAACATTTTTCATGGCTTAGTGAAAGGTTTGTTTCTTTACATCTTATAAGGAGTCTTTCCAAATTTTCTAATGCCTCTTCAAATGAATTACCATAAACTATAAAATCATCCATATATGCCTCTACACAAGCATGGATTAGATCAGAAAAAATTCCTAGTACTGCTCTTTGGAATGTTGCGGGTGCATCACATAATACAAAAGGAAGCACTCAATAAGAAAAAGTACCCCATGGACAGGTAAATGTGGTCTTATCTTGACCTTTAGGTGCTACCAAAATTTGATTATAACCACTAAAACCATCCAGAAATGAAAAGTACCTTTTGCTTACTATATCTAACACTTGATCGATAAAGGGAAAAGGAAAGTGATCCTTCAAAGTTTCTTTTTTCAATTCCCCGTAATCAATGCATACCCTCCATTTACCATTCTTTTTGGGTATTATAATCAAATGAGAAACCCATCGGCTATTTGAAATTGTGTAAATGAAATTTACATTGAGTAGTTTTTGGAGCTCTTCTTTCACTATCTCCCTAAGATTTGGATTCATCCTTCTCTGAGGTTGTCTGATTGGTCTATTGTTTTCCTCGATATAGATATGATGGATGCAAGTCTTAGGGTCAATACCTTTCATATCAGTATACTCCCATGCAAATACAGTAGAATGTTTTTGCCAGATTTTGGTTAGCTCTTCCTGTTGTGACTTTTCCACATTTTTGTTGATATTCAGTGTTTTTCGTGGAAAAATTTCAATGGTAGAGCTACCAAACTCTTCCATAGAGTAAAGAGACATTTGTCTTGATGATAGATATTCAATATCAGAATCTAACTAAAATTGTGTGTGGTCATATTCTGAAGATGTTTCAAAATTTTCTAATGTGTTCAAAATTTGACTATCTTCACTAATTTCAGAGACAGTAAAGACAGGTTGTATAATATCTTCATCGTCGACCCATTCATTGTCTCCTACTTTTGTAATTTCCTTTGTTGGAGGATACAAATTGAATTTCTTTGTTGAACTACCATCAGAAATGTACATATCTCCAAATCTACAACTAATGAAAGCATCAGTTGTGGCTAGCCAAGGTCTTCCTAAGATGAGTGGATGTCCTCCTAAATTACTCTTGGGAGTCAAAATCATGAAATCTACTGGATATTCCCAAGAATCTAAGGAGACTGAAATATCTTCTAGTACACCATCTAGTTTGATTATTGATCTATCTGAAAGTTGCAGTAAGGTGGGTGTAAAAAGAAGATTAGGAAGTTTAAGCTGTTCCACAGTCTATCTACTCATAATGTTAATAGCAGCCCCTAAGTCAATCAAAGTGTTCGAAATTTCTATCCCATTTATATATGTCTTGGCAATTGGACTACTTGGATCTACACACTTCTGCATGGTAATTTTTCCCATCACGATATTTGCAATTTTTCCTACCAGGTGGATTCTTCTTGTATCTCTTGGTTTCCTTCTTGGTCTTTTAAGACTCAACTCTTTTATTGCTTTCGCTAGAATAGGAATCTCTCTAATGGCTTGTAGCAAGGGAATCTTGATACAGACATTCTTTAATTCATCTAGAAAATCATAGTCGGGCAACAAGATTGTTTTTTCCACCCCTTTGTCAATTTGTAATCTTTCAGGGAAAGGAGGCGTGGATGAAGATACAGGTTGCTCAACTATAGGAGTTGTGGGGGTTGACTCTTTTTCTTTTTATTTTTGAATGATTGGGTTTTGAAGAGATGCTTCCTCAGAACCTTTATTGACTTTAAGAGAATCCTCCTCAAAGGTACCTTGCTCTTGAACATCTATAGAAGGTTTCTCTAAAATTCTACCAGATCTAAGTTGAAAATCATTAAGAGGAACAATCATATAGGTAGGAAATTGTTGTCCTTCTACCATGTAAGCATTCTGAGGATTTTTGTCGTTGGGATTTGGCAATGGCTGGGCTGTTAGTTGATTTTTATTTTGTTGAAATGGAAGCAAGAGTTGAGAATTTGGATTTTGTTGAGAAGGTTGCTGTTGTGGGAATGGCATTGGAAGTTGTTGGTTTTGATTTGGAATTTGTGGATTTTGTTGATTTGGAAAAGATGGAGGATATTGATAGAATTGAGAAAATATCCCATAAGGATTTTGCATCCCTTGTGCCCATGATTGGTATGGATTTTGAGGTTGAGGCCAAGGTTGTTGCCAAGAATTCCAATTTGGCGGGAGCTGAAAGTTCAGAGGATTGTTCAATCCTTGATTTTGTTGCCCCTGCCATGGTCTTCTTGAAACAAAACAAAGGGACTCTACTGAATTTGGATCTTCTTGAAAGACAGCTTTGAGCCCAAGAATAGAAGGACGATCCTTGGTCTCATGGATTTCTAAGCACATCATACATGTTTCTACAACTTTTGCATCCAAGGGACATTCCCTTAGAGCATGTTTCGTTCTACATTTTGGACAAAAGATGGCCAAGGCATCAGCTTCTTCTTTCTGCTTGTTTTGTATTTTAAGGGTGTCTAGTTGTTCACTAAGGCTCCCTAGAATATCAGTTTTGAACTCATCAAGCATATTTCCAATCTCTTCCCTACTTACTAATCCAGTTGTAGATTTGTTTGCTCTAATAAGATAAGGATCTCTCGGCCCTTTTCCACTTTTAGATTTTCCCCTTGAGAGATGGACACATAGTTCTGCTATGTCACGAAGTGGAAGTTGATAAATATCTCCCTTCCCCATCATGTTTAAAATATATATCCATTCATCTCTAATGGCTTTCGATAGAAGGGATTTCAAGGTTTCCTCATCTAAATTACTCATTTTTTCTCTCTTTAAGTTGTATTGAAATCTTTCAAGTAAATCCTCCAAGTTTTCATCTTCTCTTTGCATCATCTTGAATACCTCATCCTTATGATTGGTGGGTATACAATAATCTAGGTATCTATCGAAAAATGTTTGTTTCATATCATTCGAAGTCCTAATAGATTGAATGACCAATCCCATGAACCATTTCAAAGAAGCTCCCTTCAATGTTGAAGGAAACAGTTTGAGTTTTTGAGATTCTTCCATATAGTCATAGGTTCGGCACAAGACTTCAAACTCAAATAGAAATGTTTCAGGTGTTGGACACAGATTGTCATTGATGTCAATATGGAAATATTCAAGAGGAGGAGACAGAGCATATCGGAGCCAAGAGGAGCAAAAGGAGACAAGAGGAGTAGACCATATCGGAGGAGCCACATATACCAGAGCAAGACGAGCCATCGGAGGAGCTATCGGAGCAAGAGGAGCCATCGGAGGAGCTATCGGAGCTATCGGAGCATATAGGAATTCATTTGATGGTGATCAAATGAACTACTAATATATACATGCCCAGACTTTCCATCAGAACGACGAGAGCATACACAGGAGCCATTTGACCTTCCCGATCAACGGTCCAGGGGACATGGGAATAGTGCGATGAGCTGTGAGCCATCAGATCACTAATCCGGATCGATGGTCCCGATCTAATCGGCGATCGGGAGATCGGAGGAGTGGAGCCTTTCGGGACTGCGAAGTGGAGAGCTCCGATATCTGGAGCCGAAGTCATATTAGAAAGCAGCCTAAAGGGAGATCGGGTTTGATAAAGAATTTCTTGCGAAGTGGAGAGCTCCGATATCCGGAGCCAAAGTCATATTAGAGAGCAGCCTAAAGGGAGATCGGGTCCGGTTTTGGATCGGCGGATGCATACGGATATAACCCGCGAGGAGCGATCGCCGATCGCCGACGAATTACCTTTGGGCGGAGGCGGATGCGATAAAATATAAACTGTGGTGCATAGAATATCGGGTCCGTGAAGCAGAGAATCCTTATCGCATCAGCGAAATCCGGAGCTGAAACTCTTATCAAGCAAAATAGAAAGCATATCAGGTCCACGGAGCAGAGAATCCTTATCGCATCAGTGAAATCCGGAGCCGAAACTCTAATCAAGAAAAATAGAAAGCATATCGGGTCCGCAGAGGACTTGTATCATTTCGGAGGTAGCGATCAGCGAAATCGTTGAAGGACCCGGAGCTGAAATTAAGTTAGGAAGGAGTATAAGGAGGTGACGGGTCTGCGTTCCTTATCGGAGACGGAGCTATTGTTTACAAGCGAGCGCCAATATACATCGGACCCGAAACCAGTATAGAAGGGAGTCTAAAAGAGCATCGGGTCCGCTCCTAATCGGAGGTCAGGCCTTAAGAGTTTTGTTATGGTTGCGAAATCTAGACCCGCCGAATTTATGAAAGCAGCCATATAATCCTTGAGATCCACGTACATTGAGTTAAGCAGTTTTTATGCTAGTTTTGTGTATTGATATTATATGGTTACATATGGCCATGAGGGGTTTTATTGTAATTCCCTATATGTCTATAAGTGTGGCGGGTTGATTAAAGCGCTCGGTGATGGTTGATTAAAGGCTCGGTTGGTGGCTTCCGATGGTTGATTATAAAGCACCGATAAAAGTTGGCTTCGATTCCTAGTAATTCCATGGTTATAAAAGGCTTTCGGCCTAAGGAACGCTTCCGATAAAGCCTGTAAGACAGAAGAAGCAAAGGAATGGAAGCCGAAGTGTCAAGCGATCAAGTGAGGAGGAAGCCAAAGAGTCATCATGTAAGAGGAAACGAATGGACAGGGGCATGGAGCATATAAAAGCAGCAAAAGCAGAGATCTATAGTGGTTGTTCGTGAATGGTATAACCTGAGCATGAGATAGTGAAAGCAGTAGAAGAAAAGGGGGCAGCAGAAGCAGTGGAAGCTAAAAAGAGCGCAGCAGCACACCAGTGTATACCAAAGAGGTTGGAGCCTCAGAATTGAATAGGATTGAAGTCCTTGGGAGTTGGTGCTCCTAAGTCCAAGATTGGTGTCTTGGCAAAATAGAGTTGGTGCTCAGGAGGTTGGAGCCTCACCAAAGTCCAAGTTAGAGCTTGGGAACCAATTGTGACAATCTATTTATTGTATTTATTTTACTGCACAGTTATATTAATAAAAGCATTTATTCCTGCTATTCATTTTGTGTTCTAAACATATATGTTTTAACTAGTAAAACAATAGTGAGAAAAAGAAATACTGATTCACCCCCCTCTCAGTATTTCCAACAATTGGTATCAGAGTCGGCTTCTTCATTCTAGCCTAACATCTTGAAGAATGATCAGCAACGATGATGAGAAATCGTGAAGCATCAGGAAAACCTCCTCTGTTTGATGGCACTAGCTTTGGGTTTTGGAAGAAAAGAATGACTTACTATTTAATGTCCCTTGGACCTGAAGTCTGGAATTTTTGTCAAACTGAATACCGAGCGACTTCCACTCTTCAACAGACCAAGACGAGAGGAAAGCCTACATTGCAAATGCAAAAGCCATGAACTCTATCACCAGTGGAATCACTGATTCCGAGTTTACAAAAATCATGCACTGTAACTCTACCAGAGAAATGTGGGAGAAGCTAGTTAGCTTATACGATGGAGACTCAAAAGTCAAAAAGGCAAAGCTTCAAACTCACAGAAGACAATTTGAAAGTTTGAAGATGGAAGAGGAAGAAGATATTGCAGCATACCTCCTCCGAGTAGCTGAAGTGGTAAATTCCCTGAAAGGATTGGACGAAAAGGTTAAAGAAAGTACTATTGTACAAAAGGTATTAAGGTCCCTTCCAGACAGATTTGACTCCAAAATAAGTGCTATAGAAGAATCAAAGGATCTTGACACCCTCAAAATGGATGAACTCCATGGAATTCTCACTGCCTATGAAATGAGGAAAGGTGGACCTAGCTCCAAAGATGCAGCATTCAAGGCCTCAAAGTCAAAGAAAGGGAAAGAAAGGAATGACTGTAGTGATGAGTCAGATGTGGAATCCGAATTGGCTCAATATGTACGAAAGCTAAAGAGAGGATCTAAGATTAAAGGCAGGTATCCTCTTATCTGTTTTAAATGTGGTAAAATAGGTCATTATGCAGCAAAATGTCCTCATAAACAAGACAGTGATGATGAGAGAAATTCTAAAAGAATGACATACAAAAAGAAAGGGTTCAATAAGAAAAACTTTCTCTCCAAGCAAGGTGAGTCTGATGAGGATGAGTTTATGGTCATCAAAAAGAAATCAGATGAGGAAAGCGATCATGATGAAATCCAAGAAGCATTATTCATGGCACTCACAGATGATGATGACTCAGGGCCAGAAGGAAATGTGGATGAACTGTTAATAAGTTCCATTGAAGAGAACGAGAAACTGCGGAACAAAATTATATCTCTCAAAGTGGAAAATGAGGAAATAAGAAGGAGAGAAGATCTCTTGGAAACAAAGCTTAAGGAAAAAGAAGAGACTTGTGAAGAACGTGAGGCCGAAGTAGTATCTCTGATAAAGGAGTTGGAGAAAATTAAAAAGGGTTGTAAAAGCTCTCAAATACTTGATACTATTCTGAAAAATCAAAAACCTCAACATGATAAGTCTGGAATAGGTTTCAAGGGAGAATCCTCAAGCACTAATAATAGTGCGAAAAGTTATGCCGATGCACTTTCCTGCAACCCAAAAGATGAAAAAGTATCTTATCAAAAGTGCATCCCAGATTCCAAGAATAAAGAAAGAGTTACTCCAAAGAAGAATGTGGAGTCGAATCATGGACACTACAGCAAATACAAATCTGTACCCCACCAAGGGCCCATCAAAAATCCAAAGGACGAGGGAGGAGTAATTGTCAGAAAGGAAAGCGAATTAAACCGTGGTTACTTCAAAACCATATTTCTTGGACACTGTTTTCACTGTAAAAACTTTGGTCACCAAGCTAGACACTGTATGGCTCGCAGAAGTGAGAAGACAACGCAAAAGGACCGAGTAATCAACTCATATGCTCCCAAAAGACAGGGACAAATCAAAACCTTCAATTCATTCGATCCCTTGACTAAATTTGATCTGACTTACTCTTTTTGCTACAATAATGGACACTATGAACAAAACTGCCCACTCAAAGGAAGAAAGATGAGCAGCAAGATCTCTACAATGGACAAATGCGGCCTGGCTCTATTTGCGCAAAATAATGGAAACCAGTGGTTTGTGGATAGTGGGTGCTCCAGACACATGACAGGAGACAGAAGGAAATTTATCTCACTGAGCAAAAAGGAAGGGAATGTGTCCTTTGGAAGTGGAACTGGAAAAATTACAGGAAGAGGAACAGTTACTCTGATCAATGGAAAAGGAAAAGCTCAAGATGCTCTACTGGTTGACAGACTCAAACACAACCTTCTGACTGTCAGCCAAATTTTTGATCAAGTACATAAGGTTGTTTTCAGCACCAAAGACTGTGAAATAAGGAACTCTGCCTCAGGGAAACTTGTGGCAAAAGGAGTGAGAACACCAGACAACATTTATATTCTGAACAAGATTCAGGAAAACAAATGCTACTTGAGTCAGGCAGATGAGAGTTGGTTGTGGCACAAGAGACTTGGACATACCAGCTTCGAAAATCTGGTCAATATCAGCAAGATCAAAGCTGTACAAGACATCCCAAGGTTGTCCAAACCAAATCAAGCAGTGTGTGGTCCATGTCAACATGGAAAACAGACCAGAACCAACCACAAGACAAAGGAACACTATACATCAAAGCCCTTGGAGATCATACATGCTGATGTGTGTGGGCCAACTAGAGATCAAGCACTCCAAGGAGAAAGGTACTTTGTATTATTTGTTGATGATTATACTAGAATGATGTGGATATATTTCATAAAGTATAAATCTGAAACTTTTGAGTGTTTTAAGAATCTAAAATCCCTTGTAGAAAATGAAAAAGATTCAAAAATTAAGTGTCTCGGAACAGACCGAGGAGGAGAATTCACATCAAACGAGTTCAGAGAGTTCTGCAATATTCATTGAATTAGAAGGGAATACTCGGTTGCCAGAACACCTCAGCAAAATGGGGTAGTTGAAAGACGAAACCGAACTATCCAAGAAATGGCAAGAACCATGCTGTTAGCAGCAAACCTACAACCTAAATTCTGGAGGGAAGCAGTAGGGAAAGCTGTCTATACATTGAATTGGACTCAATTGAGACAAAATTGTGACAAAACTCCTTATGAGCTATGGAAAGGGAGACCTGCTTCAGTGAAGTATTTCAAAATATTTGGAAGCAAGTGCTTCATAAAAATAAATGATGGTTCACCTGGAAAATTTGATTCTCGAGTTGATGAGGGGATATTTCTTCAATATTCTCCACAGAGCAAGGCTTACAAGTGCTACAATTTTCGACTGAAGAAAATAGTGGAAAGCATCGATGCAAAGGTTGATGATGATCTTCCAGAAAAGGAAATTGAAGAACAAGAAGATGACTTTCTCATTGAAGAAGAAGAATCTAAAGAAGAAGAGATAGATGATGAACAAGAAGAAGATGAAAGAGAACCACCTCATACCCCTTCAAAGATGAAGTATGTAGAAAGATATCATCCATAAGAATAGATCATTGGTGATAAAGATGAAGGTGTACAGACCAGAAGAAGGATAACAACCTCACCCAAGAGAAAAGTCATTGCCCTCCTATCTATGATAGAACCAAAAACATTCATAGAAGCAAGTAAGGATCCTCATTGGGTAAAAGCAATGGAAGAAGAAATGTCCCAAATTGAGAAGAAAAAGACATGGGAGCTGGTACCTCGTCCAAAGGACAAAAACATAATAGGAACCAAATGGGTGTTCAAAAATAAAATGAATGAGGAAGGACAGGTTATCAGAAACAAGGCAAGACTTGTCTGCAAAGGCTATTCACAAATTGAAGGAGTTGACTTTGAAGAGACATTTGCACCAGTGGCCCGTATGGAATCTATCAGGATGTTCTTAGCATTTGCTTGCTCGAAAGGATTCAAAATCTATCAAATGGACGTGAACTCAGCATTTCTAAATGGCGAACTCAAGGAGGAAGTCTATATGGAGCATCCAGAAGGTTTTGATCTGACAGCAGGAAAGGACCTAGTCTGTAAGTTGAAAAAGGCTTTGTATGGGTTGAAACAAGCTCCTAGAGCTTGGTATGCAAGACTGGATAACTATCTCCAACGACAAGGCTTCAAAAAGGGAGTGGCTGGAAGTAATCTATACATAAAGACAGATCAAGGTAAGTTACTAGTTGCTCTTGTTTATGTCGATGATCTGATTTCTGCTAGTAATAATGATGAAATGAGCCATGAATTTTCTCAAAGCATGGCAAAAGAATTTGAGATGTCAATGATAGGTGAACTATCCCACTTCCTTGGACTTCAAGTATCTTAAACCAGAGCAGGATTGTGTATATCTCAAGCCAAATATCTAAAAGACATGCTCAAACAATATGGAATGGAGGACTGTGCACCCATGAGCACTCCCATGACCACAAACTGCAAACTGAGCAAAGATGATGACTCCCCTCTAGTAGATGCAACTCATTACAGGTCAATGATTGGAGCCCTTCTATACTTAACAGCCACACGACCAGAAATAATGCAAGCAGAAGGAATGGTGGGAAGATTTCAATCGGCTCCCAAACAATCTCATTTATTAGCCGTAAAAATAATTCTCAGATATTTGAAGGGAACTTCTGATTTTGGTCTCTGGTACCCAAAGAGTTCAACATTGACTGTAACTGCATACACCGATGCTGATTGGGCTGGAAACATAGATGATCAAAAAAGTACTAGTGGGAATGCATTCTTCCTAGGAGACTGTTTGGTATCCTGGCTCAGCAAAAAACAGTCATCCATATCATTATCCACAACCGAAGCCGAGTATATTGCTGCAGCAGACTGTTGCTCTCAGATACTTTAGATGAAGGAAGTGCTAAAAGATCTTGACATATGTACAAATCAACCGATTATCATCTATTGTGACAACACTAGTGCTATCAGTCTCAGCAAAAATCCAGTGATTGACTCAAGAACCAAACACATACCAATCAAGTATCATTTCCTCCGTGAGCAAGTAGCTGAAAAAAACATCGCTCTGGAATATATCAATAAAAGGAGCAGATAGCTGATATTTTCACAAAACCTCTTCCTCGGGAAGCATTCGAACATCTACGACAAAAGATGGGGGTTATTTCTTTATCATCACTCAAGTTCATTCATAAAGATGTAGCAGGACAGGAGGAGCAGCTTGACAGTGGGAGTTCGTATGCATTCCTTTGCCATTGATGTCAAAGGGGGAGAAGGCAAAAGAATATTGCCATCAATAACAAAGGGGGAGATTGTTGGACACAGATTGTCATTGATGTCAATATGGCAATATTCAAGAGGAGGAGACAGAGCATATCGGAGCCAAGAGGAGAAAAAGGAGCCAAGAGGAGCAGACCATATCGGAGGAGCCACATATATCAGAGCAAGAGGAGCCATCGAAGGAGCTATCGGAGCATATCGGAGCGAGAGGAGCCATTGGAGGAGCTATCGGAGCAAGAGGAGCAAGAGGAGCCATCGGAGGAGATATCGGAGCTATCAGAGCATATAGGAATTCATTTGATGGCAATCAAATGAGCTACTAATATATACATGCCCAGACTTTCCATCAGAATGACGAGAGCATACACAGGAGCCATTTGACCTTCCAGATCAAGGGTCCAGGAGACATGGGAATAGTGCGATGAGCTGTGAGCCGTCAGATCACTAATCCGGATAGACGGTCCCGATCTAATCGGCGATCGGGAGATCGGAGGAGTGGAGCCTTTCGGGACTGCGAAGTGGAGAGCTCCGATATCCAGAGCCAAAGTCATATTAGAAAGTAGCCTAAAGGGAGATCGGGTCTGATAAAGAATTGCTTGCGAAGTGGAGAGCTCCGATATCCGGAGCCGAAGTCATATTAGAGAGCAGCCTAAAGGGAGATCAGGTTCGGTTTTGTATCGGAGGATGCATATAGATATAACCCACGACGAGCGATCGCCGATCGCCGACGAATTACCTTTGGGTGAAGGCGAATGCGATAAAATATAAACTGTGGTGCATAGCATATCAGGTCCACGGAGCAGAGAATCCTTATCGCATCAGCAAAATCTGGAGCCGAAACTCTTATCAAGCAAAATAGAAAGCATATCGGGTCCGCGGAGCAGAGAATCCTTATCGCATCAGCGAAATCCGGAGGCGAAACTCTTATCAAGCAAAATAGAAAGCATATCGGGTCCGTGGAGGACTTGTATCATTTCGGAGGTAGCGATCAGCGAAATCGCCGAAGGACCCGGAGCCGAAATTAAGTTAGGAAGGAGTATAAGGAGGTGTCGGGTCCACGTTTCTTGTCGGAGACGGAGCTATTGTTTACAAGCGAGCACCGATATACATCGGACCGAAACCAGTATAGAAGGGAGTCTAAAAGAGCATCGAGTCCGCTCCTCATCGGAGGTCAGGCCTTAAGAGTTTTGTTATGGTTGCAAAATGCGGACCCGCTGAATTTATGAAAGCAGCCATATAATCCTTGAGATCTGCGTACATTGAGTTAAGCGGTTTTTATGCTAGTTATGTGTATTGATATTATATGGTTACATATGGCCATGAGGGGTTTTATGGTAATTCCATATATGTCTATAAGTGTGGCGGGTTGATTAAAGCGCTCGGTGATGGTTGATTAAAGGCTCGGTTGGTGGCTTCTGATGGTTGATTATAAAGCACCGATAAAAGGTGGCTTCGATTCCTAGTAAGTCCATGGTTATAAAAGGCTTTCGGCCTAAAGAATGCTTCCGATAAAGCCTGTAAGATAGAAGAAGCAAAGGAATGGAAGCCAAAGTGTCAAGCGATCAAGTGAGGAGGAAGCCAAAGAGTCAGCATGTAAGAGGAAATGAATGGACAGGGGCATGGAGCATATAAAAGCATCAAAAACAGAGAACTGTAGTGGTTGTTCGTGAACGGTATAACCCGAGCATGAGATAGTGAAAGCAACAGAAGAAAAGGGGGAAGTAGAAGCAGTGGAAGCTGAAAAGAGCGCAGCAGCACACCGGTGTATACCAAAGAGGTTGGAGCCTCAGAATTGAACAGGATTGAAGTCCTTGGGAGTTGGTGCTCCTAAGTCCAAGATTGGTGTCTTGGCAAAATAGAGTGGTGCTCAGGAGGTTGGAGCCTCACCAAAGTCCAAGTTGGAGCTTGGGAACCAATTGTGACAATCTATTTATTGTATTTATTTTACTGCATAGTTATATTAATAAAAGCATTTATTCCTGTTGTTCATTTTGTGTTCTGAACATATATGTTTTAACTAGTAAAACAATAGTGAGAAAAAGAAATATTGATTCACCCCCTCTCAGTATTTCCAACATCAGTATCCTCACTTCGCAACCCATAAAAGTTTGGGAGGACAGATGGTGAAATGTTTTTCATTGTTGTATGAGTTTCCTCATTGGATATAGGCAATCCAAATGAGTTATCTCCATCCCTATTTCCCCCATTGTTACCTCTACCTCCTCCATTATTTCCTCTTCCTCTACCTCTACCCCCTCATCCAAATCCATCTACTACTTCCTCTGTCATGATAGTTTCCTCAAAGTCTTCTGGTTCTTCTATTAATGGTGAACGAGGAAGAGTTTCTCCCTCCTCTTCTTCAGGTGATTCTACTTCTTTGATTACAATATGTTCCCCTGTAGAAGTGAAGAAAGGTTCTTCTCCTAGATCAGATTTAGTAGATAGTGTGGGAGAATCTCCTAATTCGGCTACTACCCCTTGAACTCTAAGAATCCTAAGGCTGGGAGTATGAGTCAGAGATGATGGATGTGTATCTTGTCTATGCCTTGAAGTAGCTGGAGTTATGAAAATCAAACTTTCGGCCCTAGCTATAAACATTCCCCTAGAATCTCTTGCTCTATGCATGTCATTTTTTATTTTTATATTTTAATTTCTAAGTCGGGCTAATAATTCTCTTTATGATCTTCCAGATCACACTAGGTGCAAGAAGAGAGCATAATCAAGAAATTATTGAACTAATAACTCTCTTTTCTAATCCTCCAGATCACACTAGGTGCAAGAGGAGAGCATACTTCAAGAAGTTATCAATTTTTCCCTTCTTTTTCTTTTGTAAGAGATCAGCTACCTAGTTACACTTCCCCAGCAATGGAGCCAAAATGTTTAGTCAATTTAGTATGTCCTAAATTGCTACATTAATTATCAATCTGGGAGTTGTAAACCGATGAAGTGTGGTGCACTATATGTGCAAGATAACCTCTTTCTTACTTTTTATTGTTTTCAATTTTATCTTGTTTTTGGGGGTTTTATCTTGGTTTGTCTCCTAATGCAAATGGAAATCCTATTCCTGAGTTTTAAGAATACTTTAGAAGGAAATTATGGGTATAGGTTTTAAGGCAATTATGTCATTTATGATAACTTCCAGAACTTAACACTTCAGAGGATCTCAAAACATGCTAATGATGAAATTAATACTTGAACAAGAATGTAAATGTGTAGCTATTTGAATCAAACAAGTGGTGAACTACTGATCATGAAATATTTATCTCTGCTATTCATCTAAATACAGAAATAAAAGTTAAGCTATTGCACTCAAACAAATAAAAAACTGCAAACTAATAAAAGTAAAACTAATTCACTTCATTTATAGTCTGATAGCTCACCAAGTAGCTTTTGGGGGTTAAGCCATGGCTCTGGAGATAACGTCAATAACATGAGGAATTGATATCTAAATTATATACTTGCAGATGAAAATAAAATCAAGTCTCTTCACTTATAGTCTCATAGCTCGCCAAGTATCTTTTCCGGGTTAAGCCATGGCTCTGGAGATAACATCAATAACATGAAGAATCAAATCACTTCACTCAAAATCTGATAAATCACCAAGTAGCTTTTCGGGGTTAAGCCATGGCTCTAGAGATAATGTTAAATGACATGAAGAATTTGATATCTAAACTAACTATCAACAACAAATGAATAAAACTGAAATCGAAAACTAAGAAAAACAAAGGCAGTAGAGGGGTCAATCTCATGTCACTATTTACTGCAAAAGTTGTATGAAACTGCCCGGGCCTATCCTAACCTGAAACACACTGATCAGTGTTAGCAAAAATATACAACGCTTGGAAATCATGTACAACAATGAAACATTAACACCATAACTGAAATGTGAAATATACACAAGTGAACAAACTACGAAATATCTACAATGGAAATAAAACAACAACATATGAAAACATTACAGAAATAAAGAACGAAACCATAGCCAATAGGGGCCCTCTGCATGGCCTTGGTTAACACGCTGTCAATCCGAGATTATTCTCACACAGTCATATAAAAAAGAGTTTTATTATATTGCAAAACAAAGGAAGGATCCTCTCGTTACCATAGCAGGACCAGTGTCATGGCATAATACATAAACTTAACAGCAAGATTACATCAACAAAAACTAGCTACATGCATTTGCAAACACGTTATTTATAAGGGAAATTACATAATTGTTTTTCCTATGGAACTCCTTTAGTAGAAGACACGTAAAAAGACAACATCCATGAGCTTAGCGTGTTGTTTTCCATGATCATTCAATCTACCAAAAGGTGGCTATTGGATTTGCATCGTGGAGGCAGTCTATAGCTGTCAAAATGAATCCATGGATCTAGGAATGGTCTCGGACCATTTTACATGCTGAAACATTGACCTGTTTGTCGTAGGACTCCTTGTTTGACCACCATTTGACCACGAATTTCCTCTACGAATATGGCTAAACCAATAGGACCTGGTCCATGTCTAGATGATTTCTGACCTACCCACGTGCCTTGTTTTGCTTGCTGACACCTGCATCCTAGAGATCAACAAAAACAACTGTGGAATCTCAAGTCAGCTGCAGAAAGTGGCTGCATTCTACAACTGATGAGAAAAATCTAAGTCAAATAGAAAACACAAAAACATAGTTAGAAAACCACTTAAATGCACACTTAGAATCAATATGTAATGATTTTTGATAGCTTGTGAGGCACTAGTGAGGGGAAAAAGTATAGAAACGTGTGTAGAAGAGATGTAGTTTCAGGGCTCAACAGAGCATAGGGTAGGGATTTCTATCATCCACAATCTCTATCACTTCAAAATCAGCCAACGCGCTCACGCCTTCGATATCGACTATCACTCCCTGTAATCTTCCCATGGGGATAATATTTTGTTTATTTTCCATCCTCAATTGAATAGGAGACAACTGCAGCACTGGTCTCCCCATTCTCTCCCATGTCTATTTAGGAAAAACATTCGCGTCAGACCCTAGATCCAGAATAACTTGGTCCATTTCATATTATCCTATTTGCACAGTGAGTCTCATCTCCTGCACTATTCTTGCCTTATGCTTACCAATCCTCCTGACCACGCGCGGGCCGTCAGGGGTATTACCAACACATTTATTGATCAACTCCTATAATACCTTTACGACCTTGCTATCTAGAAGTAGCTTCATACAGGTCTCCAAAAATGCAGTAAGAATGAATGGGTCCATTTATTTACACTTCTTATCCTGACTTTCTGAGGTAGAAGCCTCAACAAAGATTTTTTATGCTCCCATGAAGGTTTCCTTCGCATGCTCCAACCTCCTTTTTTAGAGCTTTGCGGACCCATTCACCTTCTTTAGGCTTCTTTCCCTTGTCTTTTGAAGTCCTCATTCCACTTCCCAACACAATGTTCACATTCAGATCCTCTTCGTGGGGTTCAATCCTCATCATCTTTAGATTTTGGGTAGGTTGTTGAGGTTGTGCCCCTTTTGCATGTATCTTAGCTAGTAATATAGGGTAGTCTTCTATCATGTGGTCAAGATTAGTGCAATATCTGCATGACAAGTACATCAGGTTCATGCATTCTCATGCGTAGTGTCCTAGTCCCCCATAGTTGTAGCAAATCTCCTGTCCTCAACCTCAACTAGGTCCTCCTCCACCTCTGCCTCACCCGTGCCCCTAAAATCCTCCTTACACTCCCCCAGTGCCTTGATCTGGAGACCAAGTTTCTGCCTGCACTCTATATGTGGGTGTTCTATCCATCATTAGCTCATAGCTATGAAAATTACACTCATCATGACCCACCAATTAACAGAAGTTGCAGAAGAGTTGTTGTGGTGTCTGTACAAATTTCTGTAGCAGGTGACAATTGTCTGTCACATGTTTTCCAGCCACCTGATAGATAACAAACCATAGTGCAAGCCCTATACTTGGCCCTGCTTGAGCTTCCATCCTCATAGGCATCAGTCCTCCTGCTGCAACATAATTTGTGAAGATGGGGCAATGATCTTTTTCATGCCCCTGACTTTTTCATTTCAGGCACCAAACTTCTTCGTGCACCTCTCACTAAGCTGTTCTATCCTACTTCAGACTTTGAAACTATAGGCAAAGGTTTTGCAGCTGCACATGAATCTACTGAACTCCCAAATTAGCATCTTGCATTAACGTCTCATGCAATGTCATTGCAATCTCTAGTGCTCCCGCCTGGGTCCCAATATTTTGTTATGATAAAGCAAACCTTAGATGGGGCAAGAGTGAAGCCACAAACCATTCGCGGTGTAGCCCATCCATAAGATTCATGTTAGCTTCATGGATTGTGCACTCCAATATCTAATCTAGATCCTAGGGTGTCCCATTAGGCTTCATCATGAGCTCTTTGAATCCCACAATTAATTGAGCTTCAGACTTAAGCCTACTGAACTCCTTATTCAACGCGATTTGAATATCTGCTAATGAAGCCATTGGGTTATTAGAGTAGTACTTAATGTACCATGTCAGCATGAATTCCTATAAAGCAGTAACCAATGTTACTTTCTCCATCCGATCATATGTTATACCCTGAACTTCCCATTCGGCCTTTGCGAAAAACCAAAACTGGTCTCGGTCCTCAATTCCTGAACCCTTGAAAATGAGAAACTTTACTGCATTTGCCATATTGAACAGTGTCAGAGGTGGTGGAAGTTTTGGTGAAGGTGTATGTTGTGGAGGTGAATGCGGAGGTGGGGTAGGTGGATGGGGTATTCACGGGAATCATCATCTTATTAACTGAACAACTCTCTGCAATGAATCCTGTGTTGTTTCCTTGTCATCACTCAGAGAAGATTTGATCAACGGGCTATATTCAAGGCCTATTCTCCCTCTATCCCTAAAGATCTTTCCACTTTGCGTAGCTCCAAAGATCAAGGTAACTGCATAACCCACTATTCACAACAAGAGCATCTTAATCCAAGTATTTAAAGACCTTAAATACTTACCTTGCAGTCCCTTGAAGAAGCGATGCTCTCCTTCGTTGTAACTGACCAAACTATCGATTGTGAAGTCTGTTACGAACCCCCCTATGATATGATCGAGCCAGTGATCGACAACACATGAGATCTTATCTTTTGGGGCTTCCAATATTTGCACTGACTTCGGATTCCACACTATCAGACTATCAAGCCTCCACCTTCCTTGGTCGTCTGCCAAGTTAGTGATCCACTCATATAATTTAATCAGGAAGGAAAATAAGAAGATTTTGTGTATGTCTATGTACAGATATTTTTCCAACCAATGTTCTTTCGTCAATTGTAGATTTCTATTTTCTTACGCCACGAATTTGTGGATCTTCCTATCCAACCAGTATTCAATTTCCCTCTTGGTTGGATTCTAGTGATGCGACATCACACATCTCTTTATGCAGATCCCGGCCCCAACAATGGAACCATTTATTGGCTTTGTGGGCCCTAACCCAGGTTCAACATTAATTTATCCAAACAAATCCCTACACTATTGGCCCTTTTGGCATCATTCCGCAGAGCGCAGACTAAAGTCTCACTTGTAGCAGTATGGAGGGATGATGGAACCAAGTTTTCGCACCCAGAGATGGTAGTGATGTCGTTTTGTGCCCTAACTCTGCCTTCACATAGATCGATAAGCCTTTTAGGGTTTACTGATATAGTTTTCTTAACCGGCCTCTAGACCTTCACGAAGGTCTACGACTGTCATTCACAGACCCTACACAGGTGATTTATCTACTTGCGCACTTATGTAATTACTCTTACCTCTGTGTTTACCGTGATTGGCTTAAGTATCTAATAACTTCAATGTGCATTAAGATGTTCTTCGCATAAACAGATATTATTACTTGTGTTGAGCCAAAAATGTAAAATATACAGATTCGCGCATTAACATAACATTAAATCATAAACCTAGTATTCAACATAACATAATCGCATGCATTCACAACAGAAGTAAATAGATCAAAACTTAGATAATTCCAGAGTAATCTTTTTTTATTAGTACTTCAAAGCTTCTTACAGATGCTAACTACCCTACGCACTCAGCTACAGGGGTCCACACACTCAGCTACAGACTTCTACCCTAGGTCTCTGTGCACACAGCTGCATAGCCCCTCTTCTACTCTAAGACTCTTTGATGTTTTTGCTAATGAGCCCATTACATTCATCATTGACTATCTAAATCTACCTTAGACTCTTCTAAGGCTCTCCTTTCTATACAATCTCATGGTCCACAGACCATGGGCAGGTCTTCTAAAGACAACACAAAGAGAAGGCATTATTCCCTATAGAAAATGAGTGCTTTCCTTTTTTATCTCAAGTTCATCCTCTGCACTGACCACTAGCTTGACTTACATGTACTGGTAAGTAACTAATGCCAACAAGAGCATGCAGTCCAACTCGCCAACGAAATTTGATGTCATATGCAAATGCATTGAGAAAGGCTAAAGCTGCAATTCAAAATCTTTTATTATGGCTCTTTCCATATTTGACATATTATGATAGATGTCTCCTAGAAGAAGATCCAACTATTTTTCTTTGAAGTACAATAAAAATATGCTTCCTGATGATCCTTTTTGCCTACAAAAGAAAACTCTGTGTCTTTCATATTTCTCAATTCACTATCGTTGAGTTTTAGTCCAGAAAGGCATAATTAATAACCAATTTGGGGTATATACACAATGAACCTGTGTTTGCGATTATTAGCTTGGCATGGGAGATATTTTAGCTCAAGTATTGAAATGTCCTCAAACAAGCCCTCATATATTTCCTTTAATTCATCCAACTCTAGGTAAATCTCGGATGCAATCATCTTTCCATATTTGATTCTATTGCTTTGATTAAAGTCAATGACTCCATTTATCAGTTCAAAATTCATAGATATGGACAAGGTCAATTGTAATGCATGTAAAAGCCTCTCTTACAATATTCAGATTTGACATTCCAACATGATCATGTTGTCTTTTTGAAATCCCAATTTCAAAAAATTTCCTTGTATGTAAAATGGAACTCATACTCTTTGACAATGCTCTCCAATCATCCAATGTTGACAGATAACCTAGACATCGAAATATCGAGTAGATTTGGATTATCTTTCACAGATTTCAAAGTGTTGTGCAGGGCTGATATCATTTCATCACAACGATGGAGCAGTGGTATAATTTTGAGACGACCATTCAAAATGTTAAGATCTAATATAGGCATTAAGAACCAAGTCCTTAAAAGACGTCAACCCATGACAATGACACACTTGTTAAACATGCCAAATAACAAAAATCCTTCCTTGGCTTTGCCAATGCCCATGTTGCTTGGATGCTTATCAACTTGAAAAATTTTCAAGGCATCATAACCTGTAGCATCAATTTTCATAAATTTGTTTAATGAGATCTCTGAAACCCTACCAAATTTTATTAGCGTGGTGTCATATTCCTTCATTTCAATAGTGTTGAAAAGCATGTCTTGTTTTAGCCTATCAAGGGTCTTAGCAACACGAACTTGCACATCACTTTCAATTTTCCTCATGGAATTGAGTTGTTCATGAGCACATGCGCAAACCACCAAATGCTCTTTTTCATTCAACGATTCCAAACACTTGTTAAAAAGCTTAGCATGTTTCAACCTATTGTTGGGACCTTGAAAGTAACAACCTGGGAGCCATCCAATACTCAAGGCTTCCAAAAATTCCAAAAAAGGTAGCTATTAGATCGCCATGATTAGGAATATCAAAGTTATTATTTCCAAAAATGTTGTAGTACATACAAATTTAAGGTGCAATAAATAAAAAAGAATCATTGTTTATGCAACTATCTAGATAAAACTTGAGAACCTATTCAAATATTGATAAGACTAAAGTGACTGCCCATATAAGCATCTACAAGAGCTCTAGACAAAATTTGCAGGAAAGCATCTCTTTGTCATAAAAGTCTTGTATTGAGAGCAACCTGGAGTCTACATTTGTATGGATGTATTGAGCCAATTTCCCATTTATAATGTAGATGCAGGAGCTGGAGGATGGTAATGATTTTGCATGGTATTTCTCACACAAAATCAGTATTGCAAGGCCCCAAAGAAAACTAAAATCTTGTATTCCCAATTGAACCATGATGCAACCAAACATGTTGGTATCCAGTGAATTCATTTCTTTGGTATTTTGGGTGTAAGGGTTTCCATGCCCAAACTTCGTTGGGGCTACATCCAAAGCACTAGATTGAAGAATAATTGGTCTGACTTCATGTAGATATGGTAGCACAACTGATCCAATGGCTATTGATTGAGTGCCATCTAGAAATAGCTTGTACTCCTTTGAGAGCACACATGTATGTAGAAGTGTATGATTTTGGAGAAGCCCAATCCAACATTGTTCAAGGAGGGTGGGTCATTTGACAAAAATGGTACAAATACCTAATATTCTGTAATGTTAGGCCTACTCTTCATGCAACAATATACATATGCCTTGACAACTGCGTGAGGTGCAAGAAGTCTAATTTTGACCTTACATCCAATATGTTTTACAAGTGAAGGGTAATAGAGGCCTCCTGATATTAACAGTGGTGATGCAACCAAATTTTGGGTTTGCCCTCTTTAGCACAGAGGAACGCAGTCCAGGATAGATTAGATTCCTTAGTCTCCAAATTTTTATGTATTGACATTTTGATCACAAGGACAATAGTGCCATCAACAATCTGTACAGGCAGGATGTCAATGCGTGCAAGGGTTTTTGAGAGGAAGAAGCCATTATTCCCTACATAAAATGAGTGCTTTCATTTTTTATCTCAAATGCATCCTCTGTAGTGAGCACTGGCCTGACATACATGTATTGGAGTGTAACTAATGCCAATGAGATCATGCATTCCAACTCACCAACAAGCTTTGATGTCATATGCAAATGCATTGAGAAAGGTTAAAGCTGCAATTCCAAATATTTTATTATGGCTCTTTCCATATTTGACATTTTATGATAGATTTCATATAGAAGAAGATCCAACTCTCCAGGGCCGGTGGGATCTCCATTTTTAGTAGAATGTTCTTTTGGCTAGAGACGTGTTCTGGCATCTTTAAACCACGGGATCTGTTGTTGAGTGCATAAACCTACGGATTTGGGGAGGCATGTACACAGGAAATACAAGAGGTGGTCACACTTGTTGGACTCCATTGTAACCCCTGTGGGTGCCCTTCGAGTAGTAGCGCATTAGACGGAACAACGCACATACTGTCTTCCAAGTACCCTCTGGGTATATCAGAAGCCCCCTAGGCTTTCTTGAAACCTCACCATAGATAAAATGTCGATTGTCCTGCTGCTATAGTACACCAAGAACAACACCCGGGGAGATTACTCGCGTGTACTATAGGGTAGTTGGGTTGTACAACTAAGGGTATGGTTGATCCTCCTTGGTTAGTGCCCTAAAATATTGGGTCAAGTACTACTATCGGACCCTTAACTATATTGCGATCTGTAGCACCTGACACTCCTTGAGACCATAGTTCTCTTGTCTCTCTCTCGATCACGCATCATATTTTCCAGATCAAATCTAGCAGGTTGGGTTTGGTCGCAACCGCAACAATTAGTTCTGCCATTTAGCTCTATCAGATCTGCCATTCAGATCCCACAGTTCGAGTTCTGTAGCAGTCGCAACAGTAAGATCTGCCATTCAGATCTAGCAGCAGGGGTTCGATCACTGCCACATTTCTACTCATACTCTGCAGTTGAGGGTTTCACCTATAGATCTAAGTATTTGTGGGGCTCCTATACTTGGGCGTGATTCTCGCAGGACATTGGGTAGAATTAACTTTTCTGGGAATCGGCTACTGTAGTATTCCTAAGCGAGGAGTAAAACTCCTTTCGAAGTAAAAAAATAAAAAGTTTGAGACACTCCCAGGACACTTATAGGAGACTTAGCCCATAAGAATCAGGTTGACGGGCTAAGCAAGGTGTTACCATTCACTTGTCAGTGTCAAATTTTCCGGTGGTCCCAAATATTTTTTTCAGTAACGACAAGTGCACCGAATTTTTGCATGGTACAAACTAGAGCTCAAGCTATGGCCAATGAGAAGATAGACACCCTTGAACACAAATTGGAGGAATTAACGAACCAGATCCAGACCTTATAGGACACAATCACAAAGGGCAAGTCAGGGGAACAATGAGAGGCATATGATTTTAATGAAAACATTGAGGGCGAGTCTAGCCATTCTCTTCACTTCTATCGAAACCACCAACAGTCCCAACCTCAACCACCCAAGTTGGACATGTATAAATTTGATGGCTCTCATTTGACCACATGGCTAGCACAAATGGAGCAATATTTCACATTGAATCACATCAGGGATGATGCGACTAAGCTAAGTGTGGGAAGCCTGTACTTGGACCAAGAAAGATGGAAATGGTGGCAGTGGCATCAACGCTACTATGGAAGGCCAGTGAATTGGTCGATATTCTTAAAAGCCCTTTCTAATCGCTTTGACAATGAATCTAACTTTTTGGGTCATCTTACTAAGCTCTGACAGACAGGCATAGTGCAAGAATATATTAAAGCGTTTGAGGTCTAGGAGATGAATTCTACTTGGAATGTTTTGTCATTGGCCTCAAAGATGCCATAAAAGCCCACGTCCAACTGCAACACCCAATCTCATGGCTGGCAGCCTGCACGATAGCTCGTGAAGTAGAACACACATTAGCGACCCAGTCGACTCGTCCAAACTTCATAACCAAGGGTTGTCCCACCGAGGCTTCGAGCACTACCCAAACACTTAAGGTTCAAAAGGTATCACCAACGGAAATGGTAGAAAGAAGAAAGCAAGGATTGTGTTACTACTGTGATGAGAAATACTCCCCGGGGCATAAATGCAAGGAGCCCAAATTCTTTCAAATTGATGCTACTAATCACAGTTCATCTCGGAAAGCCCCACCATTTAAGGGACCAGAGGAGGAAGATGAGGACAACCAGCTAGACAATGAGCTCCCAGCTACACCTGAAGAACTAGTTATCTCACTTCATGCTTTGGCAGGGATTTCTTCTCCCCAAACTCTCAAAATCAGAGGTTTTATTAAGCATCGCCCTGTAGTAGTCTTGATTGATAGTGGCAGTACTCATAACTTTATCCATCAAAGAGTCGTTGAAGAAATGCATTGTTTTGTTAGACAAGTCTCTAATTTCCAGGTCCAAGTTGCTGATGGGGGCACAATGAAATGTGAAAGCCACTGTGAAAATGTCAAACTTCAAATGCGGGATTATCACCTAAAGACCCACATGTTTTCCATCAACATGGGTGGGTGTGACATTGTCTTGGGTGCTGAATGGCTCCGCACACTTGGCCCAATCACAATGGATTTGTAGGAGTTATATATGAGCTTTAAGTAGAATAACCACACACATACCCTCCGCAGACTCTAGGCAGGTGCTCCCTCTATCATCAGCTCGCATAGGATGGAAAAATTGTTAAAAAAGGGCCACCATGGAGTTATAGCTGAATTTAATGCCATCCAGGCCTTTGAACCCACTTCTTTTCATACTCATACTGAGATGAAATAGGTCTTAAACAACTATCTGCCAGTCTTTGACAAGCCTCATGAGCCTCCACCCTCAAGAGGGGAACATGATCATAGAATTACTTTGGTCCCAAGGGCACAACCACCAAATGTGCACCCATAGAGATATCCTTTCGCCCAAAACAATGAAATTGAAAAAATCATCAAGGAACTACTGGAAGTAGGTGTCATTCATCCTAGAATTAGTCCTTATTCATCGCTTGTGGTCATGGTGCTCAAGGAAGATGGGGAATTGTGTACGTGTCCAGACTTCAAGGCCCTCAACAAGCTGATAGTCAAAGATAAATTTCCCATATCGGTTGTTGATGATTTTCTAGATGAACTAAATGGGGCTCAATTCTTTATTAAGCTTGACCTTTGCTCGGGCTATCACCAAATTCGCATGAAATAAGTAGACATTCCAAAGACTGCTTTCCGAACTCATGAAGGCCAGTATGAATTCATGGTCATGCCATTTGGTCTCTGTAATGTCCCATCCACTTTTCAGAGCCTCATGAATCACCTGCTCAAACAATATATCAGAAAATTTGTCCTTGTTTTCTTTGATGACATCCTCATCTACAACCTCACCTAGGAAAAACATCTTCATCATGTAGATCTGCTCTTGCAACTGCTCCAGAAGCATAAATTATTTGTCAAGATGTCAAAGTGATCTTTTGGCATGGAAGAAGTTGAGTATTTGTGCCACATTGTGGGGCGTGAAGGTGTCAGGGTAGACCCCAAAAAGATCCAGGCAATGCAAGATTGGCCTCAACCAAAGACCTTGAAGATCTTGAGAATATTTTTGGGTCTCACCGGCCACTATCGCAAATTTGTCTACAATTATATCTGCATTGCTAGACCCCTCACTCACCTTCTCAAGAAACATTCATTCCTTTGGAATGATGAAGCACAACAGGAATTTATAGCTCTCAAACATTCCATGCGTTCCACTCCCGTATTGGCACTACCCGACTTCACCAAATCTTTTGTGATTGAATGTGATGCTTTAGGTACAAGTATTGGGGCTGTCTTAATGCAGGAAGGTCAACCCTTGGCCTTCACTTGCCAACAACTAAGTGGGACAAATCTAGGACAATCTACCTATGAGAAGGAGATGATGACCATCTTGCATGCAGTGGATACCTGGAGACCATACTTATTGGGGCGGCGTTTCCAAATCCACATAGACCATCAAAGCCTTAAATATTTTTTGGAGCAACGGCTATGTTCGCCACAACAAAATAAATGGCCAGCCAAAATGTTGGGATATGATTATAAGATAATTTACAAGAAAGGGAAGGAAAATGTCATAGCGGATGATTTATCACGCCAATTTGAGCAGGAAAGCACCCTGCTAGCAATCTCTCTTCCCATTCCAGTGTGGATTGAAGAGGCTCACAAGGAATGGTTTTCACATCCTTTGCTCTTCCAACTCATTAATAAATTGTAGATGGATCCAAATTCCATAGCAAGCTACTCGTGGTAGGATGAGATTCTTTGCTACAAGGACAAAGTAGTGATATCTCCAACATCCACCCTCAAAATTCACATTTTGGTGGAGTTGCACTCATCTCCCACTATAGGCCATTCCAGCTTTCAGAAGGCTTATGCTCGCACTTGATGTTCATTCTTTTAAACAGGCATGAAAAAGGACATTATTACTCTTTTAGCTGAGTGTGATGTGTGTCAGTGCCATAAAGGAGAAACAGTCAAATCCCCAGGCACATTACAGCTATTGCCCATCCCAGCCTCAATCTGGATGAAGGTTTCTATATATTTCATTACGGGTCTTCCAAAGTCAGGCAGAAAATCAATCATCAAGTTGGTTTTGGACATACTTTCTAAGTATGCTCATTTTTGCGCCCTACCCCACCCTTTTACACTAGCTTTGGTGGCTTAATCTTTCATGGACCAAATCTTCAAATTGCATGGCATGCCAACTTCCATTGTGTCTGATTGTGACCCAATCTTCACCAGTAACTTTTGGTAGGAGCTCTTTAGGCTACAAGGTACCCAACTACAACTCAGTACTTCCTATCGTCCCCAAACTGATGGTCAAACTGAAGCAGTCAACAAATGTCTAGAGACCTACCTCAGGTGTTTCACTTCAAAAAAGCAACATCTATGGGTACAGTGGTTACCTCTAGCCGAATGGTGGTATAATACTAAATATCATGCCACCACCAAAATGACTCCATATGAAGCAGTTTATGATCAACTCCCTCCTTCACCTACTTCTTATATCCAGGGATGCTGGAAGGTACAAGCAGTGGATCAACTCCTATAGAACCGCGCAACCATGCTGGCCCACCTCAAAGAGAGGCTCCATCAATCTCAAAATCACATGAAGCAACAAGCAGACGAACATTGTTTAGAGCACAAATTTCAAGAAGGGGATCGGGTATTCTTGAGGCTGCAACCATATAAGAAAAAATCACTCAAAGAAAAGGGTTATCATAAATTATCTTCAAAATTCTACAGACCGTATCGAACACTTCAGTGCATTGGAGAAGTAGCCTACAAGCTAGCCTTGCCACCCACTATAAAAATCCATTTCGTCTTCCATGTCTCATGCTTCAAGAAAGTGGTCGGGAAGCATTGCAGAATTCTAACTAGTCTACTGGAATTGGATGAAGAAGGATTAATATGGCTCCAACCAGAATAGGTTCTTGACATGCGAGAAATGCACCTGCGTGACGGTATGATCAAGGAAGTCCTCGTCAAGTGGAAAGACACCTCTCCAGAAGATGCAACCTGAGAACCAACCACTGTTCTTCAGTAGTTTCAGTAGCTTTAGCCTTGAGGACAAGGCTATTTTTATGGGGGAGGGCATTGTTGGGTTGTGTTATATTCTTTCCACGACTAGCCCATGTAGTTAACCAAGGTTAGAGGGGGGGGAGGTCACAGGGGTTTGAGGTGTATCCGTAACCCCACTTTATGGGGTTCGAGGCATCGCCCCAAAAGATTTGTAGTTTTGGACCCTATGTTAGGTTGGGCGGACCCGCCTATGGTTTTGTGCATGATTTTCGCACATGTTATTTGGAAGCGATGGTTTTCAGTCCCTGGTTTTAGACGTGTTGGATGCTTCATCATGTATAAATATGTATTGTAACACTGAAAGGAATATAATAAAAAATCAAGCTGGTAGTCCCGGTTTTTGGATCCAGGGGAAAATCTCTGTGTATATGTGTTTTATGTGTTATGCTCTCACATTTTTTATTTTCTATGTTTTAAAATACGTATGCAGGTAATTATTGTAGGGGGTTGAAACCTACATCTGGTATCAGAGCAGATTTGGCTTCAAGGGGATGCCTTTGTTGCTGAAGGGTTTTTCTCGGGCCTATGGTAGACCCTGTTCAGTGGGAGATCTGCGAGATTGATTTTGATAGTGAAAGAAGATGGCAAGCAGTGGAAAGATAGAGATCGAGAAATTTAATGGTCAGAGTTTTGAGTTGTGGAAACTCAAGATGGAGGATCTGTTGGTGGATAAAGATTAGTGGATAATGGTAGATCCAGGTACTAAACCAACGGGAGTGTCCGATGAAGAATGGAAGAAGTTGGATCGGAATGCAAAGAGCACAATACGATTGCGTGTCTCAGATTCAGTATTGCTGAATGTATTAGGGGAAGCTATGGCGAAGGCTTTATGGGACAAGTTAGGGACTTTGTACCAATCAAAGTCTCTGGTGAATAAACTGTTCCTGTACAAAAAGTTGTATAACCTAAGGATGAAACATGGAGACTCGATGACAGAGCATCTGAACGCATTTAATACTATGGTAATTCAATTAGCATCTGTTGATATTAAAATTTCAGATGAAGATAAGTGCATCAGTTTTTTTGTGTTCTCTACTAGATTCCTGGGATAGTCTAGTTATTGAAATAGGTAGCAATGCAACTACCTTGCAGTTTGATGAAATAGTCTCAGCCTTGCTGACGAAGGAGATGAGATAGAAAAATATGGAGAGCCAGAATGGTGATGCCTTGTCTGTATGAGGACGATCCCAGAACAGAAACAAAAATAAGTCATCGAGTGGGAGATCTAAATCTAGAGGGAGATCTAAATCTCCAGGAAAACCTGTAAAGGTGGTGTGCTAGAAATGCGGAAAGGAAGGCCACTTTAAAAGGGACTATAAATCTAAAGCTCCTGAAAAAGGAAAGGGATATGATGAGGCTCCTTCTGCAAAGGCAAAAACCACCTCAAATGAAGGTTGGGATGTGTACTTGGCTTCTTAAAGTACACATGTAGATCATGAGGCATGGTTGATTGACTTAGGTGCATCCTTTCACTTCACTCCCCATAGAGATTGGTTATGTGAGTATGAGAAATATGATGGTGGTGATGTCTTCTTGGGGGATGATAGGAAGGCTAGAATCACTAGTCGTTGAAAAGTAAACTTGAAGTTGCAAGGTGGAAGGGTTAGAACGCTTCTAGGTGTTCTACATATTCCTGCATTAGCTAGAAATTTGATTTATGTAAGCAAGCTGGATGATGCAGGTGCAAAAACAGTGTTTGAGAGGGATACTTACAAGATGGTTCGGGGAGCACTAGTATTGATGTGGGGAGTTCGGATTGGAACTCTGTACAAGTTGCAAGGTAGCATTGTTGTTGATGGGTGCAATAATTCCGTGGTTCCTGAAAGTGGAGCAGAAAATCTAGTGGTCTTTGGAGGAAAGACCATGTTGTGGCATCAAAGTCTTGGAAATATTGAAGAGAAGGGCCTTCGAATACTTCATGGTAAAGGTATGGTAGAAGGTATGAGTAATAGTTCTCTGGATTTTGATTTCTATGAAAATTGGGTATACGGGAAGCAGAATCGAGTGAGTTTCCCCTCTAGTGGTAAGAGGGCAAAACATATATTAGAGCTTGTGCACAATGATGTGTTTGGACCTGTGAAGGTTCCATCACTGGGCAGGTCTATGTACTATGTATCATTTATAAATGACGTCTCAAGGAATACATGGATATATTTCCTTAAGAAGAAATCTGAAGTCTCTGACAGGTTTAAATAATTTAAGGCTCTAGTGGAAAGCCAAACAGAGAAGAAGATAAAGGTGTTGAGGATAGATAATGGTGGAGAGTTTTGTAGCAAGGAATTTGAAGAATTTTGTAAGAAGTATGGTATAGAACAGCAGAAGACTACTACATATATGCCTCAACAAAATGGAGTTGCAGAAAGAATGAACAAGACATTGATGGAAAGGGCAAGAAGCATGCTCAGTGGTGCTGGATTAGGATAGGAATTCTGGGCAGAGGCGATGGATACTGCATGTTACCTGGTCAACAAGTCACCTTCATCAGCGTTGGAGGATAAGACTCCACAAGAGGTATGGACTGGTAAGAAACCCTCTCTTTCACATCTAACGATATTTGGATGTGATGCATATGTACATGTTCCAAAGGAGAAACGAACCAAGTTGGATAATAAATCTGAAAAGTGTATCTTTACTAGGTATAAGGATGGTTTAAAGGGTTATAAGCTTTGGAACCCCGTAACAAGGAAGGTTGTGTACAGCCGAGATGTGGTGTTCAGAGAGGTGAAAGATGTTATTAAACATGAAGTCCAACCAAAGGAACTTGAGAAGATAGAATTTGAGTTAAAGGAGGAAGAAACAGACTCTACAACAGAGGAGGAATTAGAAGATGAAGAGCCACAAACTTCGGTTGTGAGAAGGTCAGTTTGAGAAAGAAGGCAGCCATAAAGGTATAGTCCATCTACTTTCTATTCAAATTTTGCTTTGTTTGTTATTGATGATGATCCCAGAACTGTGAAGGAAGCAGTGGATTCAGAGGATGGAAAACCCTTAAAAGAGGCCATGGTTGATGAAATGGCATCTTTGCACAAAAATGAGGCTTGGGACCTGGTGGAGTTGCTAGCTGGAAGGAAACCCATTGGCAGCAAATGGGTATTCAAAAAGAAGACAAATGCAGAAGGAAAAGCGGAGAAATACAAAGCTCGGTTGGTAGAAAAAGGTCATTCCGAGGTGTCGGGAATTGATTTTGGTGATATTTGTTCTCCTGTTGCCAAGGTAACTTCTATTAGATTACTTTTATCTGTTGCTGCTTCTTTTGATTTGGAGGTAGAACAGATGGATGTGAAGACAAAATTTCTTCATGGGGATCTGTAAGAGGAGATCTACATGAAGCAAATTGAAGGCTTTTTGATGAAGGATAAGAAATAACTAGTATGTAAGTTAAAGAAGTCTTTGTATGGGTTAAAACAATCACCAAGGATGTGGTATCAGAAATTTGATACATTTATACGGGGACTTGGCTTCACCAGAAGCAAAGGAGATCACTGTGCGTATTTTAAATTAATTGGTGACAGTGTTATTTGTCTGGTCTTGTATGTGGATGATATGTTGCTGGTTGGAAATGACAAAGAAGTTATCCAGGATTTGAAGACCCAATTGTCCTCCAAATTTGACATGAAAGATCTTGGTGCTGCAAACTATATTTTTGGCATGGAAATTAAAAGAGATTGGGTAAAGAGGAAGCTCTGGTTAAATTAGAGGAAGTATGTCGAGACTGTTGGAAATAATACTGAGAGGGGGGGGTGAATCAGTATTATCAGATCAATAAAAAATTTTCAGAAACATATACGCTACTTCAGTTAAGTGAACCAGCGTGTACACGCTACTGTGTCTAAAGCAACCAACGTATAACCAGAAATCTTATGATTCAGTTAGTTTATCTTCAGTAAATGCATCAGGACATTATTAACCATATTAAAAGTAAACAAGTGCAGTATAACAGAACATATCATCACACAAAAGCCACACACATGAACACCATGATATAAGGTGGAAACCCAATGTGGGTGAAAACCACCTGCTGCAAGTCGTCTCTATCTTTCTTTAATAAGAAACTTCAGTTTACAGTCTTTTGTACTGGTGCAGCCTTATACCAGTACGCAGGCTACAACCTGCAGAAGGCTACAACCTTCTCTCGTTTTTCCAGACTCTCCTGGAAGGGAGCTCCAACCCCCTTTGCTCTTGTACTAGCTAAGACACTAGTACATAGGTGCTGGCCTACAATCTTCTTTCCTTCAGGTACCACTTTTCATCAATTTTCAGACTGGATACTCCTGAAGCACAGCATTACAATCTGAAGACCACGATTCATTCACAAATCATTGAAGCACAAAACAACCAATACTAGCATCATCAATCTTTGAATCACTGAACCATTGAAACCTTGTCAACACCCAGTCACAGAACACAGAGCAGACTACAGAACTCTGCAATAACAGTCAGACCCAACTGCAACCCAAAAAATGAAGCTTCAAAAGATATATGCTACTTCAATGAAACAAACCCACGTATACACGCGCTTTTACCAAAGACAACCTGCGTACAGATCTAAAAATAATTTCTCATATTTTGCAGCTGTACCAGACATCAGTCATACTCAGAACATAACATTGCATCAGTATGCAGATCTAAAAATATGCGTAATCAAACATATACCAATAGTTCATTTCAAACCATTTGATCCCGATCTATCCTTAGATCTAGTCTTCCATCAACTGGTGTGATCTCTCCTTAGCTTAGATCAAGCAACCCAGAACCTGCATACTAGATCTCTTTCTTTATCAGATATTCAAGACTTTTTCAGTACAATTTCCTAATGCTCTTCTTCTCCTTATATAGCCTTAGGCCCTTCACAATACCACGGTCCAAAACCATAGTAACACAATACCATCGACTTCAAAACTAGGGATCAACACGTCTGTCGAGATACCTTGGTCGAAAACATAGGCTCAAGTACCGAGGACTAACTACCACGGACCAAAGGGAAGCTTCTCGACATGTACGCTCTTTTTTGTTCATGAAACTGCGTGTATACGCGACTTCGTATATAGCGAGCCTGCGTATCCGCGACTTAGTATATAGAGTACCAGCGTGTATTCGCAACTTGGGCTTAATGAACCTACGTATATGAAATTTCTCTTCATTATTGTAGTCTGGACTGAGATCTGTCATCAAAGAGAGTTGCCATCAAGGACAACACCTGTACCGTAGCGCCACAGTTGTGCCAAAATGCCAACAATCTCCCCCTTTGGACTTGATGGCAACCTCAACCAAGATCCTTAGAATCATTCTCCCCCTTTGTCATCAAGGGCAAAGGGCTGTGATCCCCTTGAGAACATGCTGATATCTCTGCTCTGCTGTGCTGAACATACTCCCCCTGACTGTAGGCAAGATCTGCAAAACATGTTCTTCAAAAAGAACCAAGACTTATACATCATAAAGGACCTTCCTATCACCAAAAGACTCAATACATACATCCATACTCCCAACCAAGAGGGGATACATCAGAAATTTACATATAACAACCAATTACATTACATCATTCATCCCAGGCATAGTGGGGAAACCAACATAGGCCGTTACATGACCTTGACATCATAAAAGAGATATCACAGAAAAATATACATGACATAGAGACGAAAGATCTAGACCAAGACTTATGAAAGTCACTAGCAACATCTGATAATCATCTTTTAGATCAGCAACCAAGATTTCCTTCTGTGCTCCTTCTCCTGAAACCAACAACAGTTGTGAACTAGAACCAAAAACATCTAAATGATTTATTAGACTTTAAGCTTCTCCCCCTGAAACTGTGCCTGCTGCACCCCCTGAAACTGTGCCTGCAGGACTCTGGCATACCCATCTCAGACCTTCTCCCACCAGAGTCTGCCCTTGCTGTTCAGAACTCCATATACGCGACTTAACCTGCATAAATCAGCGTATGTACACGGATATCCCTTATACAACACACGTACACCAACTTTTCTTTAGAACAGACAAGCTTCAACAGCAGGATGAAGCATCAACTACTCCCAGCTTTTGTCTGAGATATTCAAAAGTCTCCCTGGGCAGTGGTTTTGTGAGAATATGAGCAACTTGTTCTTTAGAAGAAACATACTCCAACTTGACCTTTTGTTCAAGCACTTGTTCCCGGAGGAAGTGATACTTGATTGGTATGTGCTTGGTCTTTGAATGCATGACTGGATTCTTTGAAATGCTGATTGCACTTGTATTATCACATAAGATAGAGACAGGTGGAGTGCAAGTGATTTGAAAATCCTGCAAGGTCTGCATCATCCAAAGAAGTTGTGTGCAACAAGATGCCGCAGCCACATATTCTACTTCAGCTGTAGATAAAGCAATTGAACTATGTTTCTTGCTGAACCAAGATACTAATCTGGAACCCATGAAGAATGCACCACCACTTGTGCTTTTCCTGTCATCCATACTTTCGGCCCAATCTGCATCTGTGTAAGCATGAAGAGTGAGATCTGTATCTCTAGGATACCATAAGCCATAGTTTTGAGTCCCTTGAAGATACTTGAAGATTCTTTTGACTGCCTAAAGATGAGTTTCCTTTGGGTTGGCTTGAAATCTTCCAAAAATTCCTACTGCATGCATAATGTCTGGTCGGGTACCTATCAAATAAAGCAAACTCCCAATCATGGATCTATAAGTTGGTTGATGAACTACTGCTGATTCATCATTTGTACTGAGGCTGCGTCCTGTAACCATGGGGGTACATACTGGCTTTGAATCTTCCATGCCATACTTCTTCAAGATCTGCTTGAGGTACTTGGTTTGAGACAAGAAAATACCTCCTTCATTTTGTTGGATTTGCAATCCAAGAAAGTATGTCAATTCTCCAAGTAATGACATTTCAAATTCTTTCTGCATAACCAATGCAAAGTTTTGACTCATAGCCTCTTCATTGCTGCCAAAGATAATATCATCTACATACATAACAAGTATTAGTAATTTGTTATTTTCAACTTTCATATAGAGATTGCTATCTGCTGATCCTTTTGAAAAGCCTTGTTGGTGAAGATATTTGTCCAAACGATAGTACCAAGCCCTTGGAGCTTGTTTGAGACCATAGAGAGCCTTCTTTAATCTGCATACAAGGTTTGGATCATTCCCAAGAATGAAACCATCTGGCTGCTCAATATATACTTCTTCTTCTAAGTCTCCATTCAGAAAGGCTGATTTCACATCCATTTGAAATACCTTGAAGTTTTGAAAGCTTGAGAGAGCAAGGAACATTCGGATGGCCTCAAGTCTTGCAACAGGAGCAAAGGTCTCTTCAAAATCTATTCCTTCTTGCTGTGCATACCCTTTACAAACAAGTCTGGCCTTGTTTCTAATTACTTCTCCATTTTCGTTCAATTTATTTTTGAAGACCCATTTTGTCCCTATGACATTCTTATCTTTTGGTCTAGGAACCAATTCCCAAGTGTTGTTCTTTTCGATCTGCTCAAGTTCTTCATCCATTGCTTTGACCCAACATTCATCTTTGCATGCTTCTTTCACATTTTTTGGTTCAGTGGAAGAGATTAATGCCAAATAGCTTGAAGCTTCTGCAATTGTTCTTCTTGTTTGTACTCCTGCTTCTTTCTGCCCCACAATCTGAGATTCTGGATGATTCTTCTGAACATATCTGGATGGAGTCTTCTCTTCTATTCTTGTCTACTCCTCTGGTTCTTCTTCTTCTTGAGGTTCTTCTTCATCATTCTGTCTTTGAGGGTAGCCTTCATCTTCTTCGATGTCTTCATGATGAACTTGCCTAGGAATGTATCCCTTCTCATCAATCACAACATCAATGCTGTCAACAATTCTGCCAAGTCTTTTATTGTAGCACTTGTATGCTTTGCTATTTGGAGAATAACCAAGAAGAATACCTTCATCTGCTCTTGGTTCAAGTTTGCCAAGTTGCTCATCAGTATTCTTAATATAACATTTGCTCCCAAAGATTTTGAAGTGCTTCACTGAAGGAGTCTTACCACACCAGAGCTCATGAGGAGTTTGAGTGTTGTTTACTCGGACATTTGTTTTGTTGAGAATAATAACCGCAGCATGTGCAGCTTCACCCCAGAAAGTTGCAGGAGTACCTGATTCATCAAGCATAGCACGAGCCATTTGTTGGACTGTTCTGTTCATTCTTTCCACAACTCCATTTTGCTGAGGAGTTCTAGCTGTAGAGAATTCTCTTCTTATCCCATGTTCTTCACAGAAATCGAAAAATTCATTCGAGGTAAACTCCCCACCTGTGTTAGATCTGAGGCACTTAATTTTGTGTCCTGATTCATTTTCATCCAAGGCTTTGAAGGATTTGAATTTTTCGAATGCTTCATCTTTGTGCTTCATAAGTCCTAACCAGACAAACCTGGAGAAATCGTCAATGAATAATATTAAATATTCTTCTCCTCGAGGTGTTCTTTTTCTGAATGGACCACATGTATCTGTATGTACTAGCTCAAGAGGCATGCTAGTTGATCCTTCCTTCTCAGGAAAATTAGTTCTGGTTTTCTTTCCAAACTGACATGATTTGCATAAGGTGTTGTCTGGAATTTTGATATCTGGAAGATCACGAACTGCCTGATATTTACATGCTTTCCTTATTTGTGGAAAGCTTAGATGCCCCAACCTCCGATGCCATAGCTAGTGTTCATCATCCTTGCTCAAATAGCATTGTTGTTGTCTTTCTTCAAATATGTATAGATTATTTGGAGTCCTTCTTCCTTTGATCATTGTTTCACCTGTATCAAGATCACGAACACAACATCCATTTGATCTAAATATTACCTCTGTTCCTTGATCGCACATCTGACTGACACTCAAAAGATTATGCTTCAATCCATCAACATTCAAAACATTTCCAGCTTTGACCTTCTCTTTCAACGGAGCAACGCCTTTTCCTTTTATGGCTGCAGAGATATCGTTTCCAAAAGAAACTTTCTTTCCCTTTTCTAATGTGGTATATGATTCAAGTTTTTCTTTGTCCCCTGTCATATGCTTCGAACATCCGCTGTCAATGTACCATAGACTTTCTTGACCTTCTGCATAAAAGGCTATCCCACATCTTTCTGGTTGCGGTTCCTTTATTCTCCATGTTCTGACATTTGAGGTTTGTTCCTTCTGAGTTGTCTTCCAGAACCTGCTCCTGCATTCAGAGTCGTCATGACCAAAGTTATTACAAATAGAGCATTCAACTTCATTTTCAAGAACCGAAAAGTTGTTGTAAGTCCTTTTCATGGTTCCAGTCATACTTCTTTGATTTTGAGCTTCTCTAGTCATGATTGTCTTGTAGGCAACACATTGAGCTGCTTTATGACCGAAGTTATGGCAAGAAAAACATTGGCCATTAAAGAAATTTCTGCGATAATCAGATCTATCATCGAACCGATTGTAGCTTCTATTGACATCCATTCTTGGGGCAAATTGGGAATATTTTACCTGTGGATGATTGTAGCTTCTGTTTGTCCTTAAGGCAGCTTGTCCCCAAATTTCTTGATAGTCTTTATTTGTTCTTGAGGTAAACTGTCCCTGATTCACCTGATGACTTTTATTTGGTCTTTGCTCGCTCCTCCTTGCTGCATCAAGATAACTTTTAGAGGTAGAAGATTGAGATGTTTCTCCATTATATCCCAGACCTGTCTTGATCAGAGGAGAACGCTGCACATTGATAATCTCATCCAAGGTTTCAGATCCTTTAACAAATTTAAGATTAATCGCTTTTGTTTTCTCAATCTCCTTTCTAAGACAAACAATCTCACATTCCAATTTTTCAAGATGTTTTTCCTTTTCCGCCAGTTGACATTGTAGAGAATCAATAATAGCACTTTTCTCTTCTAAGCAAACTTTGAGATTATTCATTTCTTCACAAAAACCTTCTACATCTATAGCATCCATGTAGTCATCATCTTCAAAAGCCATTAAAAGTTTATATCTATTACCTTGTTCATCTTCGTCACTATTTGAAAGACCATCACTATCTTCATGAGTGTAATAGCTTTTCTTCTTTTCATTTTGTTTCTTGTTCCATTTAACAGGTTCCTTTCCCTTGTCATTCTTATCTTTGTGAGGACATTTGGCAGCATAATGACCTACTCTTCCACAAGCAAAGCATTTAAAAGGTAACTTACCTCTGAACCTTCCAGAACCCCTTTGAAGATTTCTGAAAAAATTTGATTCTTCTTCTTCATCTTCTGGCACATGACTTGCTTCATAATAATCTTCTTTGCCTGAAGCCTTGAAAGCAGCTTCTCTTCTGTCTGATGGACCTCCTTTTCTCATTTCATAAGCAGTTAGAATTCCGTGAAGCTGAGACATAGTAAGAGTTCGTAGATTTTCCTTTTCTTCTATTCCAGACACTTTAGATTCAAATTTGGGGGACAATGATCTTAGAACCTTTTCAACCACAATAGCCTCTTTTATTTCTTCACCCAAGTTTTTCATGCAGTTAACAATCTCATCTACCCTAAGGAAATAGTTAGCCACACTTTCATCATTATACATTTTGAGTGTCTCATTCTTAATCCTGAGAGTTTGAAGTTTAGCACGCTTTACCTGTTCGTCTCCTTCATAGCTCGTGACAATTTTGTCCCATATTTCTTTTGTGGATTTATAGTGCATTACCTTCATGAATTCCGATTGGGATATACATCCTAATAGAGTACTGACTGCTTTCGCATTTGTTTCATATTTCTTTTTCTCGGCTGAATCTGTAGGAGTAGCTGAAGGAAAAGTGTAGCATGTCTCTACGATGTCCCAAACTTCTGTACCAAGAGATTGAAGATAGGCAGTAACTCTTACCTTCCAATAATTGAAGTTTGTCCCATCAAAAACCGGTGGCCTGATTGATGCTTCTCTCTCGTAGTTGCTCATGATGAACGATCTACCTTCAAGAGATCAAGCTTCTCTGAAGGACCTGCTCCGATACCAATTGTTGGAAATAATAATGAGAGGGGGGGGTGAATCAGTATTATCAGATCAATAAAACCTTTTCAGAAACATATACGCTACTCCAGTTAAGTGAACCAGCGTGTACACGCTACTGTGTCTAAAGCAACCAGCGTATAACCTGAAATCTTATGATTCAGTTAGTTTATCTTCAGTAAATGCATCAGGACATTATTAACCATATTAAAAGTAAACAGGTGCAGTATAACAGAACAGATCATCACATAAAAGCCACACACATGAACACCATGATATAAGGTGGAAACCCAATGTGTGTGAAAACCACCTGCTGCAAGTCGTCTCTATCTTTCTTTAATAAGAAACTTCGGTTTACAATCTTTTGTACTGGTGCAGCCTTATACCAGTACGCAAGCTACAACCTACAGAAGGCTACAACCTTCTCTCATTTTTCCAGACTCTCCTGGAAGGGAGCTCCAACCCCCTTTTCTCTTGTACTAGCTAAGACACTAGTACGTAGGTGCTGGCCTACAATCTTCTTTCCTTCAGGTACCACTTTTCATCAATTTTCAGACTGGATACTCCTGAAGCACAACATTACAATCTGAAGACCACGATTCATTTACAAATCATTGAAGCACAAAACAACCAATACTAGCATCATCAATCTTTGAATCACTGAACCACTGAAACCTTGTCAACACCCAGTCACAGAACACAGAGCAGACTACAGAACTCTGCAATAACAGTCAGACCCAACTGCAACCCCAAAAATTAAGCTTCAAAAGATATACGCTACTTCAATGAAACAAACCCGTGTATACACGCGCTTTTACCAAAGACAACCTGCGTACAGATCTAAAAATAATTTCTCATAACTTGCAGCTGTACCAGACATCAATCATACTCAGAACATAACATTGCGTCAGTATGCCGATCTAAAAATATGCGTAATCAACCATATACCGATAGTTCATTTCAAACCATTTGATCCCGATCTATCCTTAGATCTAGTCTTCCATCAACCGGTGTGATCTCTCCTTAGCTTAGATCAAGCAACCTAGAACCTGCATACTAGATCTCTTTCTTTATCAGATATTCAAGACTTTTTCAGTACAATTTCCTAATGCTCTTCTTCTCCTTATATAGCCTTAGGCCCTTCACAATACCACGGTCCAAAACCATAGTAACACAATACCATCGACTTCAAAACTAGGGATAAACACGTCTGTCGAGATACCTTGGTCAAAAACATAGGCTCAAGTACCGAGGACTAACTACCATGGACCAAAGGGAAGCTTCTCGACATGTACGCTCTTTTCTATTCATGAAACTGCGTGTATACGCGACTTCGTATATAGCGAGCCTGCGTATCTGCGACTTAGTATATAGAGTACTAGCGTGTATACGCAACTTGGGCTTAATGAACCTGCGTATATGAAATTTCTCTTCATTCTTGTAGTCTGGACTGAGATCTGTCATCAAAGAGAGTTGCCATCAAGGACAACACCTGTACCGTAGCGCCACACCTGTGCCAAAATGCCAACAGAGACAATATTGCAGAGGTTTAATATGCAGGATAGTAAACCAGTGAAGGTTCCTATTTCTGTAGGTGTGAGGTTATCTACTGAACAGTGTCCCAAGCCACAAGAAGAGGAAGAGGACATGCCCTGTGTTCCATATGCAAGTGCAGTCGGTAGCCTGATGTATGCAATGGTCTGTACTAGACTAGACATTGCACATGCAGTGGGAGTATTGAGCAGGTTTATGTCAAAACCAGGGAAGGAGAATTGGATAGTAGTGAAGCGGGTTTTCAGGTATTTACATGGCACTAGTGATTATGGTTTGTGCTACCAACGAAGACAAGGATTGGATAGAGTGTTGGATATTCATGGCTTTTTTGATGTAGACTGGGCTGGAGATCTGGATCAGAGAAGATCTACAAATGGGTATGTGTTTAACCTATTTGGAGGTGCAATGAGTTGGATGAGTAACAAACAATCTGTAGTGGCACTATGAACTACAGAGGTAGAATACATGGCAGCCACTCATGCAAGCAAGGAAGTAGTTTCGTTGAAAATTTTGTGTTCAAGTATGGGGTTAGTACAGAAAGCTATAAGGATAGTTTGTGATAGCCAAAGTGCAATTTTCTTGGCAAAGAACCCTGCATATCATTCAAAGACAAAGCACATTGATGTTCAACATTGCTTTGTGAGGGATATGATAGAAGAAAAAAAGGTGTTTCTGGTAAAGGTGGACACTTTGAAGAATACTACAGATGCATTGACAAAATCTGTGAGCTCTGAGAAGTTCTCTCGTTGTGGAAAGGAAACAACAAGTGCGAGAATGTTGGGTTGTGTTATATTCTTTCCACGACTAGCCCATGTAGTTAACTAGGGGTTATAGGGGGGAGGTCACAAGGGGTTTGAGGTGTACACGTAATCCCGCTTTATGGGGTCCAGGGTAGTGCCCTGGAAAATTTTGGTTTTGGAGCCTATGTTAGGTTGGGCGGGGTTTGTGCATGATTCTCGCACATGTTTTTTGGACGCGATGGTTTTTGGTCCATGGTTTTGGACGTGATGGTTTTTGATCCATGTTATTGGATGCTTCAGCATGTATGAATATGTATTGTAACATTGAAAGGAACATAATGAAAAATCAAGCTGGTAGTCTCGGTTTCGGGATCCAGGGGAAAATCTCTGTGTATATGTGTTTTATGTGTTATACTCTCGCATTGTTTATTTTCTATGTTTTAGTATTCATATGCAGGTAATTACTGTATGGGGTTAAAACCTACAGGCATGTTAGGGTCCAACCCTAACCCCGTTGTTTATGTAATAGGGTTGAGTCATACTTAAGTTAGTTAAAGAGTCAATAAATCCCATATTAATAATTGTAAGCGGTTGACCTGCATTCAAAGAAGGGACCACAGTTAGTTGCAAATGGGCCATGGTATTAGATAGATGGTATTAATGAGAACTATGGTTCTGACCCATGGTATTACATGTACGAATCCTATATAAAGGAAGGAGACTTCCCTCAAGGAGCATTGTGTCTTATTTTGTAATTGAACCCGGCTCTATTAGAGGTTGCCTCCTCGAAGAGGCAAGTGAACATTGCCTTCCTTTCTGAATAATAAAATACATGCTGTTATTTCTTATTGTTCTATGTTCTGGGTATATTTCTTCACATATTTGGTATTCTGGTATCTTCTCACAGGTCAAGAGCATAACATCTTTTGTCTTTGAAGTATGATAAAAGTACACTTCCTGATGATCCTTTTCACCTGCAAAAGCAAACTTTGTGTCTTTAAGATTTTCCAATTCACTATCGTCGAGTTTTAGTCCAGAAAGGCATAATTAATAACCAATTTGGGGTATATACACAATGGACCCGTGTTTGGGATTATTAGCTTGGCATGGGAGATATTTTAGCTCAAGTGTTGAAATCTCCTCAAGCAAGCCCTCGTATATTTCCTTCAATTCATCCAACTCTAGACAAATCTCGGATGCAATCATCTTTCCATATTTGTTTCTATTGCTTTGATTAAAGTCAATGACTCCATTTATCAGTTCAAAATTCATAGATATGGACAAGGTCAATTGTAATGCATGTAAAAGCCTGTCTTACAATATTAAAATTTGACATTCGTGCATGTTCATGCTATCTTTCTGAAATCCAAATTTCAAAAATTTTCCTTGTATGTAAAATGGAATCCATACTCTTTGAAAATGATGTCCAATCATCCAATGTTGAGAGATAACCTAGATGTTGAAATCTCGAGTAGATGTGTAATATCTTTCACATATTTGAAAGTGCTGTGCAGGGCTAACATCATTTCATCACAATGATGGAGTAGTGGTTTAGTGTTTATACAACCATTCAAAATTTTAAGATGTAATATAGGCATTAAGAACCAAGTTCTTAAAAGATGTCAGCCCATGACAATGACATGATTTCTATACCTCATGTCTCCTCGGATGCAATAGGTGTTCCTGTTGTTACGGTGGAAGCCTTTGCCTCCTCCCTTATTAGCCCTGGAAATATTTCTCACGATGTTGTTATCCGTTAGATGATGAACCCCAACAAGATGAATGTAGATGGGGTGACAACTAGAGCATTAGTTCATATTTGAAATCTAGTAGCGTTAGCCATTAACTTGGTCAACAATTTTTGAATTACTTTTCCACTCTCTAAATGATCATGTCCAAAATATTCTTGTGTCAAGCCTGGAAGTTGAAGGGGATATCAATGAATTTACATCTTTGACCTTGTTGAATTCAAGATTATAGCTGATCAGCTAACAAACCAATGTGGTCTCACAAACATTATCTGGAATGCTTGGTTGTGTTTTGACACATTGAATTCATGATCCTGAAGCTAGGTAGGTTTGAATGCAGTCCATCATATTTTCCACTCATTCATGTTCCTTCAGGATGTGAGGAATCATCTACAAAATTCCCATTAATTGGTTGCCTGGTTCCTTGTTTAGGGAGGGGAGTGCCTTTGATTAAACCTTGTCCACTCTATGTGATATATATCAGGTAGCCCAATGATTCAACTACCATTAATTACAGAGCTGGGGTTAATAGGATCTCTTGTTAGATAGATGTAACATGTTGTACTTCTGTCTTGATTTGGTGATACATAGAAAATGGAAAAAGGATTAATAATTTCTTTATAAACTCATAAAACTCAAAAATTTATCTTTTAACCCTATTACAATGCAATATTATGGAAAATCATACTAGGTTTCGAGGTTTATTTTTGAGGAAAGATTTTACATGTTCATTATAAAAGCTAGATTCTAAACCAAGAGAAATCTACAAGACATAAAACAAGATAGAACTTATAAGGTGCTGAATTAGATTTAATGAGCAATTTATAAAGAACGTCCAAATAAGTTGTAGAAGACAAACAAAAAATGGAATAAATACTCATAATAACCCCTTTTTTTTATTGTATCAAAACTTTCTTTTGAGGCTAGACTATTCTTCCATGATGTAATTTTAGTAACTTAGTTGAGTGATGAGACTTAGGCCTAGTTGATTTGGTCCAATATTTATTACATATGTAAGTTTATTACAATGAGGTGGGTGAAATATTATCACTCTCCTAACTCATAAAATATTTCTATCCACCAATTTTATACTCTTGTATATACCTAATATAATATAGAGTGTATAGTTTGATTTTCTCTCACACTTTCCTTCTTGTGTGATTGTTCTCATTGCTCTTTCAATTCATGCACATATCAATAAGGTTTATTTTCTTGTTTCTATTGTAGTATGAGTTTTGTTTTGGGTTGAGGTATTATTTTTCTTTCTTCTGATAAAGTGTATTCATATTTATTCAGTTTAATTGTCTTGCATTCAATTCTTTCAATGAGTGGGTATTGGCTACAGGATCCGCAGACAAAACAATGAAACTTTTTGATCTATGCAAGATAACCAATGCTTTGCATACCTTTTCTTGTCACAAGTATGTGATTTGTCTAGTTCTAATTCATTTTCTTGTTTATGGAAGTATTATCTTGAATTTCTATGATGTATGTGGAAACTTGAAATGTTATATATCTTTATGTGGAGGTACTTCGACATTAAAATGAAAATAGATTTCTTAAAATAGAATATAAGGAGCCAAATATCCATTTATTCTTCTTAAAATGCAATGTGAAGAAGAGAGTTTTCCTCTTAGTATTTTTACCATTTTATTTGGTAGAACACATGGCATAGAATGATGCATCGCTCATTTTCTTATCATGTTTGTAAGTTATACCGATTGACTAAGTATTTTGTGTAGCTTCATTATTGTTTGTTTTATACCTATAACTTCATTTCCATTTTGTGTAGTTATCAATAGAAATTAAGCTTCATTATACAAATAGTTTCATTTTTGTTTTATACAAATAATTAGTTTTGTGTAGCTTCATTGTTGTACAATGTTGATCATAAGAGAGTATTAATTCCTATGGTTATGGAAAATATGGATGAGCATTAGGATCTGGAGATATTGGAGTTGTCTTTGTTTTTGAAATGAATATTTTTTAGGATGTAAATGAATATGAAAGAAGAAAATCAAGTGGGTACATTTGGTTAGATACATTGGAAGGGGGTATAAATGACAGTTTTAGAAATAATTCCAAAATTCCATTTGTGTGGCATATGTGACATTTTTGGTAGGCATGTGGAGATAACATGCAAAATTGATACTATGAAGTACAACTAGTTAATGATGCACTTTTTTTTTGGACTCACAAAGGAGAGACAAGGCCAAGATGCAACCAATCAATCATTATGTTAGTAGGAGGTTTACTACCTCTATACCCTAAGGACCATGGCATATTGGGGCATGTTAACCACCCACATGTATGGGTAACCATAGGATAATTTTTTTCTTCTATGATGCAATTTTCTAGCTAGCTGTCATACATTATTTATTATATGTTTTTTTTTCTTTCTATTTGTTTTCACAAGATATCTACAACTTGATATTTTTAGATTTTAACTTATTTGACATGATTGTTATTAAGTTCCCAAGGTGTTATTTTTCTATGGTGACATTTTATTTGTTTTTTTTATAGAGGTCATCTGGCCACATAGTGGCCACTATCACCCAACTGAAGAAAACTTATTCAAGTTTCTTGCTTTTCTTGGGAAAAATAGCATTGACATAGATGATGTTGAGGTATATGTCGTATAAACCTTTTATAGTCTATTTTAGCTTATATTCTAGTTTTCATAGTATTTTATGTTTATACTTTGCATTATATCTTCTTTGATTTCAGAAGAGGAACTCAGTATTGATGGTCAAAAGAAGGATTTAAAGAGAGAGAACAATAACACTAGAGGGAAAAATTAAGAGAGAGAGAGAGAGAGAGAGAGAGAGAGAGAAGAACTGATATACTGATACCCTTAAAGATAATATCACGCACGAGATACACACACATAGATACTGGTGATAAAGTCTTCAGAGTTGGTGAATTCAACTACAATACCTTCGCAACACAATGATAATGTTTTGAAGTGATGAAGCAATATTTCATGTGTAAATTGTAGTCCAACCAATATTAAGTTGGAAACTCATATTGTAATACTTGATATTTAATACAATATAATATATGTGATTGAAGTTATTTATAGTTGCACTTGATATTATTTAGAATTGTAATGAACATATGTAATTTTGGGTTTTCATATTAGATGAACATGTACATTGTATGTCATTTTTTAACTTAGTCACAAGATAATACTAATTAATTTATGTTGATTAATAATGAACACATAAAATCAATATAAAACTACTAAATAAGTATTTTAAGTATTTATATTGATTAATGATGAACACAAATAAAATTAACATATGACTAAATTATTCGTTTATAATGATTATTAATGTAAGTAAATGAAATTAATATAAACTATTAAATTAGTCGTTTATATAATGAATATGAAATTACCAAAAAAATATAAATGACTACTACAAATGATAATTTTTTTATTACAAATGATTACTAAATTCTGTATATATGTGACTATTATTAGCTAATTTACAGTATGTTATAACATGACCAAAATTTAGTCATATTTCTTTGTTCATTAATGGTTTCAAACAATGACTAAAATTTTCATATATATGACTATTAGTAGCTAATTTACAATATCTTATAACACCACCAACATTTTGGTCATATTTTTTTGGTCATTAATTGGTTTTCTTGGGTGACCATATAGTAATATATTTTGTTGTATATTTGGTCATTAATTATGGCAATTCATGACTAAATCAATAACTAAATTAATGACCAAATTAATTTAATGACTAAATATACTACTAGACGATAAAATTGAGACAACCAATTAATGACTAAGCTAAAAACGAATAAAAATTGGTCACGCTATAAGATACTGTAAATTAGCTACTACTTGTCACCGACTAAAAAATTATCGTTTATATGCAAAATTTAGTCATTTTCTTAGTAACTAATTAGCCATATTGTACTAGTGACTTACATAACATAAGGGAGGAAACCCTTTATGACACTTTATATCTTTGCGCTCCGCTACCACAAAATGTGGAGACTTTACACTTTTCTTACAAAAACTTGGGCGTTCTGCCCCAAAACTTGGGCTTTTAACCCCAAAATCGACCCTAGGGGACCCTATCCCAACATGTGTCAAGCTCATTAAAAATGAAAGAGGTGCCATGAACAATTTTTTTTGTTTGTTTCAAGCTCGTTAAAAAATGAAACAAATCCCCCTCTAATTGGTTCGAGTCTTTGACTAGATCTCGTAAATACCATGGTGAGTATTTCACCTAATCTCGTAAATGTACCTTCATTTCATCTACATGTTAGTAACTAGTAATCTATCTGTTTTTATGAGACGATTTTGGGAGTGAAACGAAGTTTGGGGGGGGGGTGTAGCAAGGTGTAAATGCCTCTACTATTATGTTCAATGAAATGTACTCATTTCAAGCATAGTTTTTCTCATGTTTTAAGATTTTGTAAAAATGAAACCACTCATACTTTATCCCTCATGATTTCCATTTTTATCGTCCTATTTTTCCAAGATGAGCCTTGGTTTTCTCATTCCATCACCACCATCTTCTTGCTCAATCATTCACTTTCACTTGTTTCACCCTATCCTGAGGAACTGTTGTGATGGGTGGTCTTATTAGCCTACCCCTTGACCTATACATGTTTTCAGTAGTTCCATAATGAATGGAACTAGTTTCTACCCTTTATACCACTCATTCATCTAGGAGGAGTCCTGTTTAAGCTCTTCTCAGACTCCAAAAATATTCAAATACTGTTCAACACTTGTTCCTTTCTAACTTGTTAAAGTAAATGAAAGGATGTTTATAGAGTATAAGTTTAACCCTTTTCCAGACTAGATGGACAATCTATACAAAATGAATATTTTAGTAGAACATTGCTAAAAGGTTCTCTTGGGTATTGTTTTACGCCTTTTTGGGCCCAAGGGACTAAATTATGAAAAGTAACCTCTCAGAGTTTTCCTTCTTGCCTCCTTTTCAAAATATCTAAATATGAAAAATAAGTCAAGTTACACTGTCGATGGGCTTGTAAAAACATAAACAATGTAGGACTCATCAAGCACGATGAGACCAAACCACTCCTTCTCAAGGTTAGTAAAAAATACATAGAAGGATTCATCTGAAGGATAAACTTATAGATGAAGCATATGTTATCCTTCTCAAGCTTGTCAAAATAAAGAGGTACTTGCCAGAAATGGTGGGGAAATTGGGGAAATATTACATAAAAACACGTTTATGGCAGTGAGTCACATGACACTTTCACCTTTGTGACTACTTTGGGTTAGGAAATCTACTTGCCTCTCGATTGATTACACCTTATTGGAAGCCTTCATAACACTAGTAAAAAATGAGAAATTAGTGACTATGTGACTAAAAAGTTAGTCACCGCAGTTTTGTCAAGTGATACAAAAAATGAGCAATGTTAAATGACCGAACTAAAAATGACTAACATAAATGACTAATTTAGTCTTGGGTTAAAATATATGACTAGCTAATAAGTAATGCAACTAAAAGTGACTAACACAAATGACTAATTTAAAGTAAACTATGTCTAACTTCTAATAGTGTATTTTTGAGCTCTAAGTGAAGTACCCAAAAAATAATGGACTACCTACAATTACTTGAATTTATTGATAATATTATTCATAGATTTGAAGATATTTTCCACCTCCTTAAAAATTATTAGATATTCTCTTTATTTGTAAACCTCATGTCGCCTTTCTCTTTATATGAACATACTTATACAAGGAAAATATTCTATATTTTTTTTTAATGCCATCTAACCAAAATTATCACTTCATAGGCCTTCAACATCATTAAAAATAAACATACTTGTACAAGAAAAATATTCTATAATTTTTTTTTAATACCATCCGACCAAAATTATCACTTTCATAGGCCTTCAACATCATTAAATATAAACTCCATGTCAAGTAATTTCCTTTTACTCAAATAAAAAGAAAACTTAACCATAACAATTCACAAACTATTAAAATCTAATGTTCTACTACTCTAAAATATAAATTTTTCCTCTTAAAATATAATTATTCACGAACTATTAAAATTTAATGTCCTACTACTCTAAAATCTAAACTTATCCTCTTAAAATTTAACTCTAAAACCTAAATTTGGCCTCTTAAATTTTAATTATTCACAAACTATTAAAATTTAATGTTCTACTACTCTAAAATCTAAATTTTGCCTCTTAAAATTTAATTTACCAACTACTCTTCTTCCTTCCTGGGTTTAGAGAGATTTTGATGCTCACAATTTTCAAGGTCTAGGGTTTAGAGAGAGTTCGATGCTCAATTTTTACGGGTTGAGAGAGTTCGAGGCTATTGTTCTATTCATATTATTCTTGGGTTTGGAGAGAGTTTGACATTATTTTTCTGCTCATAATCTTTTACATTCTGCTACAGAATTCAGGAGGCAAGTGTAATCTCTTACATTCTGTTGCATAATTCAGGAGGAAGGTGTAATCTCTTACATTCAACTACAGAATTCAGGTGAAATGTGTGGAAGGAGTTGGGTTCAGACTGCATTGTTGGATCCATTTTTCATGATGGATAGGGGTTTGAAACATGAGGAGGAAAAGGAAGCCCAGAAGGATCGTGTTAATAGCAATGGGAATTCCTATGAATTTTAAATAAAAGGGAAGGAGGGTAGTCGAACAAAGATTGTTTCTCTGAACAAATTAGATTGATCTAACGTATTTAGACATCTGAGCAATGTATGGATGAAATCAGAAGCCCAGAAGCCAAAGGAGGCATTGGAAATTGACCAAAAAAATTGGATATCATGAGTATTATCATCCAGGGCACATTTGTGACTGTTTACATAGGAGTTTATGATGGCAAATATGTTGCAGGTATGTTTATTGCCTTTTCTTCAATGCCTTGAGCTCATTTGTTTAATCAAATTTTGTGTATTGGAAGTTAAGTTTGAATCCAATTACTTCATATAAGTGTAGATTTTTGGCTTTAAATATTATGCCCATATGAAAAACAACCATAATATGGTATTTTAAAAAGAAGGGTAATTTTTGTAGAACCTTCCAATGCTACATCTGGTTTTATTAGCGATAGAAATACCTTGTCTTTCCACGTTTAGGAGAAAATATTCAATAATTGGATACCAAAAGTCTTTCTCTACTCATTTGGATTTTCTTTTAAAACGCAGGTTGCCTAACTTGGTTGGGCTGGCATCTAACAACTCGTCTCTGACATGCATCATCCTTGTTGTCCCCTTTGTAGCATCATGTACATTTCTCTTCGAAAACGTTGTTTTCTAACTTTCATTATCTAGTTTGTTCACTTCTTGATGTGACTATTCTTCACAGTGAAGTAGGAAATTTTGTTTAGCATCCTTGACGTGTTTTGATCACATATTAATTTTTGGGCACCCTCCATCTCCTAGCTGCTATTTGGGCTAGTGCCCTCTTAGTTTATGTGAGCTAGCTCCTTATTTTTTCTCCATGCAATGTTTAGTTGAGGTAATCTTAAATTTTGATCATTCCCTATAGGTTGAAGTTGTTTATGTAATATTGGTACTCCCTCTTGATGTTTATTTTCCATTGGCATTTTCTATAGTACTCTGGTACTCTGTATTTTGATCTCCTTATCTGTCAGGCTGTTTTCTTTCACTATATTTCAATGGTTAAACCACTTCTTACATTGCAGTTTCCATGTGTTTTTTCTTCTTTTTAGTTCCACTCTGTGGATCTTGTTGGGTATCCTTTTGTTTTCCATGTGTTCTTTTTGCACAATATTAGCAACAACTTTTCCTTATTCTTTTTAGTTCTATTGGGTATAGCCCTATCATAAGCATCTTTTATGGAATGCTTATCTTTTTCCAAATGAACTTTTTTATTAAGTGTACTTGCAATCTTTTCATTTGATTCCATTTGTTTCCAGCTATGCTTGGTCCCCATTTCTCACACCTCTATAATAACACTAGTGGTGTAGTATTATTATGCAGTAGCTCTTCCTCTCACTTTTGGTTGGCTCTTCTCCAAGTCCAAGGGTGCATCCCTACGATAAGATTGCTAAAGCTATAGCATGGAGGTACAAAGTGATTTATTGAAAAGTTAGCCTATGCAAAACAAATGGATGAAGTATATGTGGAAAAATTACTAGTATGAGAAGAAAATATGAACGTAGAGACCCCAACCCCTAGTGCCTAATCACACCTTGGGAAGATGGAGTTAATGAAGCATAGATCAAGGGGGGAGAATGCATGAATATGTTAGGAAATAAGAGTTGCTATGCATGCCACAAAGAAGCCTTCCTTAACTTGCTGAAATATATTACATATAATTTAACTTGGAAAGCTAGTTGTGCTATTTAAAATGTCGGTATGAATGTGATTCCATATAATGCTAGCAGCAATTAGGTTTATGATCCAAATTTAAATAGGAACGCAATAAATTACAGAGATAACCATAAACACAGAGATGTAGTGGAAGTAATACTTCATTCCATTAATGTAAAATACTGAAATATGCTTACAAACAACAATGGAATTAAACCAGCTAGGGCGATGGTAGCTTATCTCTCAGAAGAGATGTGGCAGCTACATGCCTCTGAACTATGTTACAATGAGGCTCAAAGGCCTATTTATTGTTGAGAAACAATGGAAAACCCTTAACATCCCAAAACCTAACCCTAGAAGATGAAACACAAAATTGTGGGCCTCGTTTGGGTAAATTAGTACATCAATTTCCTGAGGTCGTAACTTTGGTATACGATCTCCATTTGATGAATACAGTAGCTCGTTAGAAATATCTATCTGAGCACTACAACTTAGGGGTGTCCAAGATTTTCCAAAAAACATCGTTTAGGGCCTCAAAACGGCTCCGGAAGTTTAGGACCTAAAAATTGCTAAAATTAGTAAATTGTGCTACAAATAAGGAAACTGAAAAGATGAAAGAGACACTTGTGGGGCTCCAAGTGGGATAGGTGGGTGGCCAACAACATCCACCTAGATTAGTTTATTAGGTGTAAGCTAGATGAAATAATGATAATAAGAGGGGCTAAATCCTCACATTAAATTGTCCAAATGAAATAGGGCCTTCACATCAAGAATACAAGGGTTTCGTACTATTGAAATCAACATATAAAAAAGTTGTTGAATTCCCATGATCTTGGGTCTAGGTTAGAGTCTTAAAATCACTTACTCTACCAAACAAAGAATCTCAAACAGAACTACTTTGCACAATGAAATATTTAAAGCAGTATGTTAGGTCCCTATAATATTAGTGATTCCCCCATTACTATTGTCGTTGTATCCCTTATTATTATTGTTGTGCCCCTATTGTCCCCAAATTGTTATTATTGTGCCCCATAGAATCCCTCTATTGTTATTTTTATGCCTTTATATTATTATTGTTAGGTCGACTTGGTTATATTGTGACCCCTTAGACTCATATATATCGAAAGGAGGTTTTGTCATTTGAATCATCTAAGAATTATTCATTTGTGTAATGTAAAGGAGCTTTCCGCCTCGAGGAGGCTTATTTCTAAGGTGTTGATTTATCTTTTCTATCTTTTTGTGAGCTGGTTTCATAACATTTGCTATCAGAGCATTGGATTCTAGGGTTTCACTGCTCCAAACAAGTCATCATGGCATGTTCACTATAAATTTTTTTCTTCGGCATTTCAAAAGCTACAAAAAAATCCATTTTAGATAAAATCGTGTTTGTCACACTATATTTGCGGAGGTATGATATGAGGAAGTTTGGGTTTTTGCAGACTCCCAAATCACATTCCAAAAAGGTGACCTGGGGAAAATCGTCATAACTTTTGTTTTGAGAATCAGATTGAAATTTCGTAAGAAGTTTCAGAAAGAGGATAGCCTATAGTTTTTTGTATATTAGTTTCAGGTACTAAGGTCGAAACAGTGACACGTGGTACGCCATACAAGTTTGTTGTACTAAACTAGTCTATAATTAGGTCACTATGGGATATTTGGGATAACTCTTCCTTAGAGAATCAAATCTTGATCAGACATGCAGGGTTAGAAAGAGAACTCAAAGGGATACCGCCGGATGAGATTTTAGATATTTGAGATCCGTAGTTACAGAGATATAATAGATTCAATATCGAGCTCTTACAAAGTGAAAAAAAGGTGTGTAGTTTTTTTTAATCTTGCATAAGATTGGTTTGAAAAATTAGTTTGAAGGAATTCAAAGGGAATAGTGAAGAATTATTAGCATTAATTAATGCCCCGAAGAAATAAAATGGAAACACCTAGTAAGCAACCTGAAAGCTCTAGTATGACTCATGAAGAAGAGGAAGAAATGCAACATGCTATATCAAAATTACAAGACCAAGTACAACAAATTTCACTCTAACTAAAGGTAAATGAAGCCAAGATGAATGGCGTGGAAGATATTATGAATGGCATGCAAGTTAAGATGAATGGCGTGAAAGCTAATATGAATGGAATGCAAGTTAAGATGAATGGCGTTGAAGCTAAGATGGATGGCATGGAAGCTAATATGAATGGCATGGATGCTAAGATGGAAGCTAAGATGAATGGCATGGATGATAAGATGGAAGAATTGAAGTTAAATTTGAATAAGTTGCTACAAGAAATGGTCACTAATGGTGAAAGGGTAGCAAAGGAAACTCATGATGAGAACAAAAGAAATGTTAATCATGATTTCATAGAATCTAATGTTGGATTGAAGACCCACCATGTTCCAAAAATCAATATGAGGAAGTTTGATGGCAAGGATCTTGGAACATGGATACTACAGATGGAGCAATTTTTTGATCTCCATAATGTGAAAAACACACAAAAGTTACGTATTGCAACTTTATATTTGGAACCAAATTAGTTTTTATGGTATCGATGGCTTTGCTCTCATAAACAAATTGTCACTTGGGCAATTTTTACGGAAGAAATGATATCATATTATGAGGATACAAAAAGCAACACATTTTTTAGCCAATTGATAAATCTCAAACAAAGGGGTTTAATGATGGAGCACATTGAGGACTTCCAAAAATTGAACATAAGGGTAAAAGATATTCTAGAGGAGCATATGATTGATGTCTTCATAGGGACTTTGAAGGATAATATCCAACATGAGGTTTGCCTTTTAGAACCTGATTCATTAGAGAAGGTATTCAGGTTAGCAAGAAAAATGGAAAGCAAAATTATGGCAACCAGGAAGCCTCCCACTCACAACTATAAAGACGGAAGTGTTGTGGCCCCTAGCCTTCCACAACCTACAAGGTTGACACCACAACAATTGGAAAAAGAAAGAGAAAAAGGGCTTTGTTACAGTTGTGATAGCAAATACACTAAAGGTCATAAGTGTGTTGAGAAGAAATTATTCTACATAGATTGTGAAGAGGAGGAAGAAAAGGAACAAGAAATGTCAAAATAAGAGGATATAGTCTAGGAACAAACCCTAAATAAAGAAGAAATGAATCCGACCATATCTTGTAATGCATTGGTTGGAATTACCACTCCTCAAACTATCAATATAGAAGGACATATCAAGAAGAAAAAGGTAATAGTGTTGATTGATTCAGGAAGAACCCATAATTTTATTCATTGTAAGATAACAAAGGAATTGAATTACTTCCTATATCTAGCACCAGAGTGTCAAGTGATGGTTGCAAGTGGAGGAACGATAAATTGCTCTGGAAAGTGCCATAATATGAAGATATCCATGGGAGAATATGTATTGAATAGCTCAATGCCTTTCATTCCAATGGGTGGTGTTGATGTTGTGCTAGGAGTCCAATGGCTACAATCCTTGGGTACAATAGCTTTTAATTTTCAAGAAGTTTTAATGAAATTTTCTACAGAAGGAAAGGAAGTTGAATTAAGGGGTATTCTAGGGAAACTGGGAAAGATAATCAACTCTAATGGTCTGACAAAGCTTCTGAAGAAGGAACAATGAGGTGTAATAGCACAATTATGTTCGCTAGAGGTTCCCACTTCGAAATCATCTATTTCTCGAGATCTCCAAAAAAGTCTTGGGAAATCATTCCAAGGTATTTGAGACTCCCGGAGGTCTCCCACCTATTCATGATCATGATCATGCTATTCATTTGATTCCAGGAAGTGTTCCTCCAAACATCAGGCCGTACAGATATCCCTATGCCCAAAAGATTGAAATTGAACGTATGGTTATGGAAATGCTAGAGGCTGGTATAAATCAACCTAGTCAAAGTTCTTTCTCTACTCTAGTAGTTTTCATGCACAAGAAGGATGGATCATGGCACATGTGTCTGGATTATAGGGAGCTCAACAAGCTCAGTATTAAAGATAAATTTACCATTCCCGTCCTTGATGAATTATTGGATTAATTGCATGGATCAATTTACTTACCCAAGTTGGATCGTCATTCAGGATATCATCAAATCATAATGAAGTCTGAAGACATTCCGAAAACATCATTTAGAACTCATGAGGGTCATTATGAATTTTTGGTCATGCCTTTTGGCCTTACCAGTGCACCTTCTACATTTCAAGGTTTGATGAATTCCATTTTCAAACCATTCCTTAGAAAATTTATGTTAGTATTTTTTGATGATATACTAATCTACAGCAAGTCTTGGAAGGATCATGTTGAACATGTTGATAGGGTGCTCAAACTATTGGAGGAGAAACAAGTATATGAAAAAAGGTCCAAATGTTTCTTTGGAGTACAAGAGGTGGAATATTTGGTTCATATTCTATCTCATGAAGGTGTTAAGGTAGACCCTAGCAAAATTAAAGCCATTATGGAATGGAAAATCCCCACACCCATAAAACATCTACGAGGGGTTCTCAGGTTGACAAGGTATTATCACAAGTTTATTAAGAATTATGGGAGAATAGTAGCACCTCTAACAACATTATTGAAGAAATATGCATTTTCATGGACTCTGGAAGCAACAAAGGCCTTCGACCATCTTAAAGAGACAATGTGCCAAGCACTGGTCTTAGCTACACCAGATGTTTCTAGGAAAATTAGTATTTCTAAGAAATGCTAACCCTCTAGGCTTGGTAGCTAACCTAGAAACAACACTTAAAACAATTCACCATTTTTCCTATGAATGACAGATAAGAGAAAGATTATAAAGAGCCAACCTGGAACTTCCGCTTCATTCCTCTCTTGATCTCTCTCTCCTTTGGCCGATCTCATTACTCCTCCCGTACTTAACATGCTTGGAGAGTACTTGGGCAATTACAGAAACATAGACCCGTCAAAGCATAATGATCCATAATTCATAAACATCACGGAATCGAAAGTATGATAAACATATAATTTCATTGAAAGATTACACAATCATAGGGGAAAAATCTTGAAAAGCTTTATTAATAGAAAGGAGGATTACAACCCATAAGTCCAATCTAGTGCCATCCTCCCAGCTTCAAACCTTCTTCACCTCATGAGCAACAAGAGATTCTAACATTACAACAATAGTTTGCCTCAATACTAAAACCATCAACACTTCCTTATCACTTAGAAATCTTCAGCCTTTAGATCTCTTGGATGAGGGATCCATTTATAGATGAGTGAAGGAGGTTGAGTCATCAATGACGATGATTAATGCCTTTCTCTTTTTAGGAATTGGTTCCATGAAAGAGGGGAATAGGGGGTGGTTTCCTAATTCCTTTAGTTATCCTTGGGTGAACTCAGAGGGGCAGTTGGCACTGGAGAAGCTTCTATAGGTTTCCATGAGTAACTGATTCCTCAAATTGTCCTAGAATTTTGTCTAAGCTCGACCATTGCACCCTAAAGAGGGCCAAATTCTGATGCATTACACTTTGATAGTGTGGCACCTTATATGCATAGCACGTTAACACAAGGCTTTCTGCAATGATTCCTTTGAGACACTTTTTGGATGAATTTTGCGATGGAACTTTCAGGGAATGAATAATTTAGAGGACTTAGTTTCCTTAGGGCATAAAAAAACTATATTAGGGGTTGATAGACCCTAATAACATCGACATATGAGTTGGGGTTGATGTGCCCAATATGTTTGTAATAGTTGCCCACTAAAGTATGAGGTCGTAAATATATATGTCAGGTGAAATGCTTTATCATGAGGATTGGAAGTTTCAAATTGGAAGCTGACCTGCATCAATTACAATACAATACATCATGATAGTATGATTTTCTCATGAACTCGCTGAAGGAGGCATTTCCATGCTCAGCTTATAAACTTTCATTACACGTACATAGATCAGATAGTCATCTACAAATATAGACTTATGATTTTACAGATATAGATTTGTGATCCGTGATTAGGATGACCATCTGTGTAAAGCCTTTGTACATTTGATTTGGTACTCCTGAATATATCGCAGCCTGGATGAATGAAACTAGATCTGGGGTCTTCAAAATCGTTCAATATTCACTCAATGTACAAGTCTAACCATGTGAAAAGTTGTTCTGAGGTCGAAGATGGAGTGACATCGACTGATTACTAGCCAATGATGTGAGCTGTTAACAGGTGCAAGAGGGATCACCGATAGTGATGATGATCCTCAAGGTACTACAGTACATTTTGTGTGGTATGAATAGATTATTTGATTTTGAACACCATGCAAAATCATTCGGTTGAAGGCCATTGATGTTAACCTATCGCTAGAGGAGAGAAACTTTCCAATGATGTATGCAAGCTTCAAATCACTGAAAGGGAATTTCTAAGTCAACTTCTTGGATGATGAGCTGATGTCAACAAGAAGCGACTCATCGTAGGATGGCCTTGATTTATCCCACATCTATGACACAAAACAAAGTAAATGATTTTTGGAGATGAAAACAAACTGATGACACAAGGTTCAGGAATGGTGGTCATGAGAATGAAGGTTTGTAGTATTGCAATGGATGAGACTTTAACTGGATGACTTCTCTTGAACATATTGGTGACACTAAGATGAATTGGTAGCGTTGACCGAAAACAAAATTGATGGATGGTGTGATAGACCAATGGTATGATAACCATCAAACAAAATGTCCCAACCCAACTTAATCACAGAGATGAAGTGAAAGTGTCATGTTCAAGAGCGACTTGCTACCATAAGTTTTCAAGATTTTTCCCATTTTCCCTAGTCATTGCTGACCAGTACCTCTTTATTTTTTATCAAGCTTGAGGAGGATAACATATGCTTGTTCTATAATTTTCCCTTCGGGCAAACTCATCGCTATTTGATGTTTTAATGAGTCTAGCGACGGTGAAACTCGGTCTTGTCTAGATGGACAAGTTTGTCACTATTATTTTAACAAGTTTAATGACAAGGATAACTTGGTCCTTTTCATGTTTAGAGAGTTTAAAAAGAGACGAAAAGAAAACTCCATATGCTCTTTTTTATAAATTAATCCCTCAGGTTTGAAAAGGGATAAAATAAAACAAGAGAGATGTCGTTTCCCATACTTTAATGAGTGGGAAAAGGCAAGCGCTCGACTATCTTTTCTTATTTAAAGAGTTTGAAAAGAGTTTAAAGAGGACTCTATTTTGAGGAACGAGTGGTGTCTAGGGTAAACTAGTTCTGGTGATGTCGAAACTTCTCAAAACATGTTGATTTAGGTGAAGAGGTTGGCTAATAAGACCACTCATTGCAACTGTTCCTCAAAAAGGGTAAAACAACCAAGTGAAAGTGTATGATTGGCCAAAGGGATGGTGGTGAGGAGACGAACATGACTAAGGCTCAAAAGGCTGATAGAATGGCAATCTCAAGGGTTAAGAATTGAAAATGGGTTCATTTTTAGACAAGTTTGAACCATGGGGAACTATGCTTGGCTTCAGTTTCATTTTTACACAAGCTTAAAATGAAAAACTATGCTTGAATTGGTTTACATGCCCTTAGAATGATGAAAAAGAGAGTGTCTAGTAACCAGATGGAAGTTGTTGTGGTGAAGCAGGACAGTTATCCAACACCTTTTTGGCTTTTTCCAGATAGGCAAAGGTGAATGGGGTGATTCCCTTCACGTAACCTACAAGGAGACTTAACTTTACCACTAGGTGCATGCCCCACAAGCTTCATTACATTCACCTAAGTAGACTACTCATGGTTATCAAGTGGATGGAATGAAGGTTCTTTTATGAGATCAAGTGAAAGACTCGACTGGGATTTTACGAGATCTAATCAAAGACTCAACTTGGAACTTTTCTCCAGGGGTAATTGTTTCATTTTTTAACGAGTTTGACACAAGACAAGGAACTATGTTCATATTCCTTGTTTCATTTTTTAACGAGGTTGACACAAGACAAGAAATTGTCCTCATAAGAGTTGTTTCATTTTTTTATGAGGTTGACACAGTAAAAGAACTATCCTCATAGACCCTTGTTTCATTTCTTTATCGAGGTTGACACAAGACCATGAATTATACTTGGTCCTCTTTCATTTTTTTAACGAGGTTGACACAGTAAAATAACTATCCTCGAATTCAATCACAACTCATACGAGGTCATGAAAGAGAGATCTGGTTCTAATGCCACCAGTACATGATGTACAACATCACCAAATTAATCGTTAGTTGATGTAGGTATGGAACAGGTTTCCACATAATTAACCCATGGTGGGGATGATACCATTGGTATAAATGGACCATTTAGGGATGATGGTTGACTAGGAGCTATATTTGGACTGGGAAATGAAAGCTGGTCAACGGTGACAATTTTGCCTTCATGCGGGAAACAAATAACTTGAAAGAGTGTTGAAACAATAGCTCTCATGCTATAAACATAGTTGCGCCCTAGAAGTAAATTGTAATCTAAAGGGCCTCAGACTACCATCACGTTTAGATAAATGGTTTTCCCTCCCAAAGTAATAGGTAACTGAAGAACGATCCCTAACAGTAGACTGGTTCCACTATTAAAGCCCAACAGATTCTGTGTAACATGCATAAGTGGTGGTGAACCAAGTTCTTGCCAAGAAGTTGAGGAAAGGATACTCATTGATGCACCTTCATCGATAATAGTGCTAGATACAATCATTTTACAAACCTATACTATGGTCTAGAAAGGCACATAAGAAGGAAGGTGGAATCCTGCCAGTCGATTCCAATCAAAGGAGGTGATTAGACTACTTGGAGGGGGTACTATAGAAATGGGAGAATTAACCCTTTGAGTTATAAGAACTAGAGGATTTTCCTCCTGTCTTGATGGAACAAGTGGATTTCCCCCAAGCTCATTTGAATCTGAAGAAATGAAAAGAACCTAAGTGGTATCATGTTCACTCTCTTCAGAAAAGGTATGACTTACCAAAGGTGAAATCAAGTCAACTATTACCTTGACCTATTGATTTGGGTCGGGTATAGACTCATAGGATTCACTTTCAGAGACAGTGGGTTTGACCGACTGTTGATTTTGGTCAGTCAATTCATCAACTAATGAAGGATTAAAGGAAAGTTTCATGTAACCAAATGGAAGTCACTTTACTGAAGCAGAACGGTTATCTAACACTCTTTTGGGTTCATCTAGATAGGGATAAAGGTGAATGGGGTGATTCCCTCCACATAACCTACATGAAAACTTAACTTTTCCCTTCTTTCTATGATCTTTATTGCCACTAGTTGATGGTGTGTCACCAACATGATCTTGGGAGGTTGATGACATAGGATGATGTGAACGGGAAGACCATTCTTCTAAGATCTGAGGAATATCAGGACAATTTCAAAGAATATGGTCTCCCGTACAAAGTTTGCACGGATACCGAACTTTGTGAGGCTTAATGGATGGTTTCTCATTAGATTTTTCATTCAAAGCAACGATTGTTTGGTTTTCCATCTACTAAATTTGCTTCTTCTTCTTCTTCTACCCTTTCTTCTTCTTCTTAGCCACTTAGTTACTAGTACCAATACTTTCACCAGGCGAAGAGGAAGAAGAGGAGGAAGAAACAACCGAGGAAGAAGATAAAGGGTCAACTTTAGGATCAACTGGAAGTTGATTTTGTCCACTTGGAGGTGTACTCGATTGCGTAGAAATCACGACATTTTGAACCAAAGAGGTTGAAAACAACCATATTGGCAATCCCGAAAGGGACAATGTAGCCATATATGGAGCACCAATATTTCAAAACAGAGGAAAAGGACTAGGATTCCCATCAAAAGGAATTCCTTGATTGGTGGACTCTAGATTTGTCGCCATATGTTTCAACCTAAGATCACCTAAAAAACAAGCGTGGAGGATGTTATCCATGGTTAGTTAATTTTTACGACACTAGAACTTAGCTTTGCTTTTTCATTTTTTAAGAGTCGAGAAAAAGAAAAAGATAACTCTAGTCACTTTCGTTGTTTAATGAGATTGAAAAGACAAGTTCTTAGATGAACCTTTTCTTTTAAGGAGTCGAAAAGGAGAAAAATTGACTGCTCTGGAGATACTAAGAAAGAGGGTTTGCCACACTAATCATAAAACTGTAATATACACCTTGGTGGTAAATTAAAGAGAAATTACCAAGGATTTATTGTACGACAGTCAGTCTTCCCGAATGCTATGTTTGATGCATTGTGATTGGTAAGGCGGCAAACTCGGCTTCCTAGGGATAAGGGATTTAAACCTATTGGGGTCTCCCACTATATACACAATGGTGCAAGGAGCACGAGTCCATACTAGCATTTATCATATCAAAGAGGAGGAATCACCCAACCTTCAATGAAATTGACAGCCACTAGGTTTAAAGACACCGGAACACGTCTCTAGCCTAGACCTCTAGATGTGTTGTGTTAAATTCCAAAGCACTGTTAAGTTAATTGAGGTTCATTTTAAGTTGATATTTCTTAAAAATTTGCATTTGAAGGTTCACCACATGATGTATGTTCGTAATTCCTAAAATGTAACTATCATGATAAACATACTTTTGATTTAGTTTGAACGATGAAACCTTAGCTACTAAAGGAAACAACAATCAGATCTTTGACAAAGAGCAAAGAGCACATCTAATGCAATTTCCCTAGTTATTCCTATCAAGCATTCAAAAACCTTAATATGCACAATGCAAAATGCATGTATTTGTTTTCAGCTTCCCTTAATGTGAATGAGACAACAAGGAAAACTAAATGCAGAAATGATTCAGAATACTTCACACAAAATGGCGATTTTCAACAATTTTTCTTCAAAGAGAGAAACGAGGACTAAACGACACTTTCAAGTTTGAAGAAAAAAAAACTTTTCGACACTTTGAATGAAATCAAATCAATGGATAAAATAGTTTAATCGATTAGCTATGAAGCAGGATTTTTACAACACTTCACTTTCTCGACGAAATTGAAGACTTTGCGACACTTTTTCTATCGAAACGATAATTGATCAACACTACTTTTTGACAATGGATTGTAAATTAAAAAACAAATACATAAAAACATTCACCAATCCTAATCTAAATAGGGCTGAATTAATGGGTGAAATTTGGTTTCAGTGATGAGACATCATTCATGTTTAGCAAGCAATCAAACAAAGATGAAAATTGGTCAAAAACCTCAATTCCTAGATGGGAAAATTGAGCTTCAGTCAATCATTGCACTTGCTCTTTGAAGATAGTGCTATGCATAGCACTTTTTCCATTTGGGAACTACTATGCATAGTAGGTCATAGTTCAGGATACTGCGATGGTCACAGGGAGCAATTCTGAAGTTGTTTTTGGCTCAAATTTGATGCAATTTTTAGTGGATTAAGCTTGATTTCAATGAGCAATATCAAGTAAAGTGTAATGAAATGTTCTAAGAGGCTACTAAACTATCAAAAAGGGCATTCAATTTCCCCAGTGGAATTTTTTTCCAGGAAAATTAGTATTTCTAAGAAATGCTAACCCTCTAGGCTTGGTAGCTAACCTAGAAACAACAGTTAAAACATTTCACTAATTTTCCTATGACTGACAGATAAGAGAAATATTATAAAGAGCCAACCTGTAACTTCCACTTGATTCCTCGCTTGATCTCTCTCTCCTTTGGGTGATCTCATTACTCCTCCCTGTACTTAACACACTTGGAGAGTACCTACGCAATTACAGAAACATAAACCCATCAAAGCATATTGATACATAATTCATAAACATCACAGAATCGAAAGTATGATAAACATATAATTTCGTTGAAGGATAACGCAATCATATGGGAAAAATCTTGAAAAGCTTTATTAAGAGAAAGGAGGATTACAACCCATAGGTTTGATCCATCGCCATCCTCCCAGATTCAAACCTTCTTCACCTCATGAGTAGCAAGAGATTCTGACATTACAACAATACTTTGCCTCAATACTAAAACCATCAACACTTCCTTATCACTCAGAAATCTTCAGCCTTTAGATCCCTTGGATGAGGGATCCATTTATAGATGAGTGAAGGAGGTTGAGTCATCAATGATGATGATGAATGCCTTTCTATTTTTAGGAATTGGTTCCATGAAAGAGGGGAATAGGGGGTGGTTTCCTAATTCCTTTAGTCATCCTTTGGTAAATTCAGAGGGGCAGCTGGCATTGAAGAAGCTTCTAGAGGTTTCCAAGAGTAACTGATCCTCAAATTGTCCTAGAATTTTGTCTAATATCGACCATCACACCCTATAGAGGGAAAAACTGTGATGCATAGCATTTTGATAGTGTGGCACCTGCTATGCATAGCACCCTAACACAGGGCTTTCTACAATGATTCCTTTGAGGCACTTTTTCGATGAATTTTGTGATGGAACTTTCAGGGAATGAAGCATTCAGAGGACTTAGTTTCTTTGGGGCATAAAAAAATTATATTAGGGGTTGATAGACCCCAATAACATCGACATATGAGTTGGGGTTGAGGTGCCCAAATATGTCTTTAACACTGGACATCAAAAAACTTTATTGTGGAATGTGATGCTTTAGGAAATGGAATTGGTGCTATTTTAATGCAAGATGAAAGACACATTGCTTTCAAAAGTCATCCAATCAAGGGAAAGTATTTACACAAAGCTATTTATGAGAAGGAAATGTTGGAAATACTACATGCACTTAAGAAATGGTGACCCTACCTAATTGGAATACACTTTAAGGTAAAAACGGATCATGATAGTCTTAAATACTTTTTAGAACAAAGATTATCCTTTGAAGAGAAACATAATTGGGTCACAAAGATGTTGGGTTATGACTTAGAAATCATCTACAAAAAATGGAAGCAAATTGTTGTGGCAGATGCACTCTCAAGAAAGGATGAGGATGTGGAGGCATTGTTGTGTGCCATTTCTATTATCCAATGATATTGGATAAATGAAGCAAGGGAGGAATGGAAGAATGATGAAGAAGTGTGGGCACCCATTCAAAATTTACAACAAGATTCTAATACATCTGATACATTTAGCTAGAAAAATGATTTATTATGGTACAAATATTGCTTATAGCTATGTAAGAATTCCTGACTCAAACAAAAGATTCTTAGGGAGTTACACACTTCTCCCTCAGGAGGGCACTTATGATTTTTAAAAAATTACCATAGGATTAAGAAGGATTTCTTTTGGGATGGCCTTATATCGGATATTCAAAATTTTGTGGCAGAATGTTTGGTTTGCCAGAAAAATAAAGTTGAAACAATTAAGACCCCGGGTCTATTACAACCTTTATCCATTCCAAGCCAAAGTTGGGAGGAGGTTTCAATGGATTTTATCACAGGTTTATCCAAGTCCGAAGGAAAGAGTGTCATCATGGTGGTAGTTGATAGACTTACCAAGTATGCACACTTTTGTGCATTATCACATCCATTTAAAGTCAGTACATTTTCTACTGCATTTATGGAAATGATTCGAAAGCTACATGGAAACCCAAAGATTATTGTAAGTGACAGAGATCCCATTTTCGCTGGAAATTGGATAGAATTATTTTCTTGTCTCGGTACTCAGTTAGCTCACAGCTCATCTTATCATCCTCAATACGATGGGAAAATTGAGATAGTAAACAAATGTTTGGAAGGATATCTTCATTTCTTTGTATATGATAAACAGACACAATGGGTCAAGTGGTTGCCTTTGGCTGAATGGTGGTATAACACTTCCTTCCATACTGCAGCAAAAATTACCCCATTTATGGCACTGTATGGATATCATCCACCATTCATCACATCATATTTAAGAGAAAAATCTAAGGTTCAAGAAGTGGAACATCACATCGAGAATCAACAACAAGTTCTCCAACTCTTAAAGGATAACCTCATGTTGGCGTAGAATAGAATGAAACAACATGCAAATCAACATAGAAGCGAAAAAAGTTTTGATGTAGGTGACTGGGTATTCCTACGGCTACAAGCATATAAACAAATGTCCATAAAGCAAGATAAGAAGGATAATAAATTATCACCAAAGAATTATGGTCCATACAAGGTGTTGCAAAAGATTGGTACTATGGCATACAAACTGGAGCTTCCTGCAGCTTCTCGAGTGCACCCAGTTTTCCATGTTTCATTTTTAAAGAAGGTTATAGGTCAAAAGCTACCAGTTCAAACAATATTTCCAAAACTTGACGAGGAAGGAAATATTATGTTGGAACTAGAAGCAGTCACAGAAACAAGAACTCGACATCTACGAAATCGATAAATTTCGGAATATCGCATCAAGTGGAAGAACTTATCCACTGAAGATTCCACATGGGAGGGTGAGAATTTTATATAGAAGCATCCAAAACTACTCAAGCCTTGAGGACAACACTTTTCTGAAGGAGAGGGGCATGTTAGGTCCCTATAATATTAGTGATTCCCCCATTACTATTGTCATTGTATCCCTTATTATTATTGTTGTGCCCATATTATCCCCATATTGTTATTATTGTGCCCCATAGAATCCCTGTATTGTTATTTTTGTGCCCCTATATTATTATTGTTAGGTCGGCTTGGTTATATTGTGACCCCTTAGACTCATATATATAGAATGGAGGTTTTGTCATTTGAAGCATCTGAGAATTATTCATTTGTGTAATGTAAAGGAGGTTGCCCCCTCGAGGAGGCTTATTTCTAAGGCATTGATCTATCTTTTCTATCTTTTTGTGAGCTATTTTCATAAAATTTGGTATCAGAGTATTGGATTCTAGGGTTTCACTACTCCAAATAGGTCATCATGGCATACAATGACAATCTTCATTGCAGCTTCTATGTCGTATCTTGTCTTGTCAGTCCTTCGCACTCGTACTGCTCACTGGTTTCTGCTTATTCCTTTAAAGGACATCACTTCGAGACTCCAGGAGGGCTTCCACCTAACACTATTAAAATTCACTTATGCTACATGTACACAGGTTGATCCCATCTACTCTCTAGGCTGGCCAATTCCGGAGCTCCAACATGCCATACTAGCAATCACTTTTGTCCATCAAAGTGCTGCACTTTCGGCACCAATCTTCACCCAACCTTTAGCTCTTATTCATCACTTCAAGATAGCCTATCTAGGGCTAGTTTGGGTGGGCAACAAACTTCCCTCCACTAGACCAATGGCACCCTATACAATCACTGAAAGATCTACACCTAGTTGGAGTTTGTTCTCACCAAAGACAACTCCAAAACTTCGCTCGTACAGTCTGCACAACAAATTGATCCAAAAATAGTCAAATATTTGACCCAGCACATGACACAACTACTACTCCAAGTGTGATGTATTTTCGTCCCTGGTTAGGGAGTGGGCACGCTGCAACAACCGTCAAATACTCACTCAAACTGCATTCCTTTTGTTGCATCCTAGGCAAGGATGGTTCCTCCTTTTGTGTGCTATTTTTCTAGGAACTTTGCAGCCCCTAACACCTCCATGTTTTCCTATTTTGAAGTGGCTATGACTGTGTCCTACCACAGACCTACACTACCACCTATAGCCCACCCAAAACAAGCATGCCTTGCCTCTTTTCTACCTCAACGAGCCCTTGAAAAAAGTCCTCCTTGCCTCGACCTTCGAACAAGGTATTTGGCCTTCTCTCCATCATATGCCCTTGAACTAGGCTTGAAATAAAACTCTCCTCCTTTAATGGTCTTCCTCTCCTTGTTTTGGCCCTAGAATAGAAAATCCTCTCCTCTACTGAGCTCTTTTCATCTTGTGTGTGCTACACAAATGGATACTCAAATTCCTCCTCCTCACCTCTTATTGATACACATAAGAGGGCTCCTCCAAAAAGTCATCTAAGGGTTGTCCAATCGTCAAGGAGGCTTACTAAGGTTAAGTTGACCTTGACTCCTATAGTGTCAACGCAACAATTAACTTCAAAATTTCATATCTCACTAAGGACAACTCAGAATTCGACGATTCTTGAAGAATTAGATTCTCTTTTCTTCCCTCTATCATCTCATGCCATCACATTTCCAAAGGTATCCATGGAAATGCCCCAAACATAAATTGGCACAAAACCTCAAGCTTGGGTTCCAAGCCCATAAGTGACTCTTGTGGCACTTTGCCCTCCAAAGCCTGAACCCTAGGGCTTGGAGTACCTCCCAAGCTACACAAAAATAAATACTCCCTCTTAGTGAGGGAGGTACTTCCAAGACTACGAAGTAGGTCATCATCATCAACACTGCTTGCAATGCTCGCCTAAATCCTGCTACTCACAACTGAAACAATCGTTGAAGCATAAACTATGAATTTCTTGGAAGTGTCGTTGTCACTAGAAGTATCCTACATCTTCTTCTTTTCCTATATCATTTTCAAATACCTCCATGATTCCTTCTTGGTAGATGTGGAATATCCATGGCTCCCCACTGACCACACACTCTTCTTGTGTTGCAAAGTCTCCCTCTAAATATGTTATCTCCCTCTAGAACTTGACTCCCTCTGAGTCTCTGGAATCTAGACCTTCTTCTCGGGAAAGTGTACCTTCTTCTCGGAATGGTGAACTTTCTTCTTGTGAACCTGTACCTACCCCTCTGAAGCCTACACCTGCACCTGCTTCTTTGGAACCTGCACCTACTCCAATTGCTTCTTATTTCCATGATCCACAGGCTTTCCCGTCAACCTGTAGAGACCATGCTCTCTAACTCCAAATACAATCCCATCAGTATTAAAGCCTCTAGGTATGAGTCTTGCCTTCCCATCCTGGAAAAAGACCTTAAACCCCTTCTTCTCGATCATCAAGATAGAAATCACGCTATATTTGAGTCTTGGTACAAGTAGTACATATGGGATCTGCATCACACATCCTGTCTTCAACTGGAATGACACAACATCGATCCTTTGATCTCCAACTGACTCTTGTCACCCAACACCATGTGAAACTTTGAGTCCCATTCAGCTAGAGTCTCAAAATCCTCTTGTGACCCTGTCATATGCTTCAACACACCACTCTCCACATACCATCCATTCTCATTGATAGTACCCTGTGAGAATTGAGAGATCATGGAAAAGCCCTCCTCTTCCAATCTCCTGGTGAGATCATCTATCTTAGCAGATGTAGCAATACCAGTGACCTACTTTTCTTTCCTCTTTTCATCATCTCCCTTCTTCTTCATCAGACATTTCATCGAGTAAAGACCCATATCACCACAGTTGAAACACTTGACTTTGCTCCGCTCCTTCTTCCGCTTAACCTTCATTTGTACTGCAAGTGCCATGTCATCATATGGAGCCCTCTTCTTTGGATGAAGATCCTCATCTCACAACTCTTCCTGAATGAAGTTTTCCCACAACCTATTCTAGTCTGGAACTTTCTCTATTGTAATGATTCCTTTGATGAAGGGCTTCCATTCCTCGGTGAACCCTTTCAAGGAAATCCTCACCATATCTCCATCTGAAATAATCACACCAACTACAACAAGCTCATATCTAACTTGAGACAATATCATCAGATACTTATTCACTCCTTCACCCTTTATCATCTTGGTGGACTTCAACTTGTCCTCCAATACCAGTACCCGGTTCTCATCCTTATCTTGGAACAAATTCTGAAGAGCCATGCACATCTCGTGTGCGGTGTCCATTCTAGACAAATGAGGCATTAGGGCATGCTTCACAGAATCTAAGATGATAAATATTCCCCTTTTATCCAAATCTTCATATATTTCCAACTCTTGAGGGTTGGTTGGCTTCTTAATGACTTGCATGGAAAACTCCTAGATCTTGTTCACCTGTAAGACCAAACTGATCCTTTCCCTCCAAGGACTATAGCTGGACAACCCTTCCAATATGTCCTCATACCGGAGACTAGCCTGCAACTTTGACATTGTCACCCACAATGTGACCAACTCCCTCTTAATTTGTACTTCGCTCTGATACCATGTTGAATTTCCATGATCTTGGGTCTGGGTTAGAGTCTTAAAATGACTAACACTACCAAAACAAGAATCTCAACTAGAACTACTTTGCACAATGGAAAATCTAAAGTAGTAAATCATATGTGCACAAGTATACACACTTTTTAACAAAATATTGTACAATAATGTACAACCCAATCTTCTTTATATTAAACCAATTCTGAGTAATACAACAATATATACTATACAAGATACAATGACAATCTTTGTTTCTGCTTCTATGTCGTATCTTGTCTTACCAGTCCTTCATACTGCTCACTAGCTACCTCTTAGTCCTTCAAAGGACAACACATTGAGAACATAGGAGGGCTGCCACCTAACGCTGTTGCAAATCACTTCTACTCATGTACACGGGCTGATCCAATCTGCTCTCTAGGCTAACCAATTCCTGAGCTCCAAACTACCAGGCTAGCAATCACTTGTGTCCATCAAAGTGCTGCAATTTCGGCACCAATATTATTCGCCCAACCTTTAGCTCTTCTTTATTACTTCAAGATATCTTGTTTAGGGCTACCTTGGGTAGCCAACATGCTACCCCTCACCAGACCAATGGCATCCAATACAAGCATTGCAATATTTGCACCTAGTTGGAGTGTCTTCTCACCAAAGACAACACCAACACTTGGCTCCCACAGGCTGTTCAAAAAATTGATCCAAAAGTGGTCAAATCTTTCACATAACACATGACACAACTACTTCTCCAATTCTATTGTACTTTTATCCCTAGTTAGGGCATGTGCATGCTGCAACAACCCTCAAATACCCACTCAAACAACCTCCCTTTTGTTGCAGCCTAGACAAGGAAGGTTCCTCCTTTCATGCGCTATTGTTCTGGGAACTTTCTAGCCCCTAATAGCTCCATGTTGTCTGGTTTATAGTGGCTAGGACTAAGGCATACCACAAACCTATGCTACCACCTACAACCCACTCAAAACAACCATACCTTACCTCTTTTCTGCCTCAATGAGCCCTTGAAATAACTCCTCCTTACCTCGACCTTCCAGCAAGGTACTCAGCCTTCTCTCCAGCATACAGATCCCTGAACTAGGCCTGAAATAGCCCTCTCCTCCTTCATTGGTCTACCTCTCCTTGCTGCGGCCCTAGAATAGAAAATCCTCTCCTCCATCAAGATCTTTTCTTCTTGTGTGTGTTGCACAAATGGATGCTCAAATGCCTCCTCCTCACCTCTTATTTATACACATAAGAGGGCTCCTCCAAAACATCATCTAAGGGTTGTCCAACTGTCAAGAAGGCTTACTAAGCTTAAGCCGACCTTGACTCTTATGGTGTCAACCCAACAATTAACTTCAAAAATTCATATCTCACTAAGGACAACTCAGAATTCGACAATTCTCAAAGTGTTGGATTCTCCTTTCCTCTCTCTATCATATCATGCCATCACATGTCCAAAGTGCTCCATGGAAATTCCCCAAACACGATTGGTGCAAAACCCCAAGCTTGGGTTCCAAGCCCACAAGTGACTCTTGTGGCACTTTTCCCTCCAAACCGCGAACCCTAGGGCTTGGAGTACCTCCCAAGCTACAAAAAAATCAACAAACATTACTATCAACCTCATAATATAATATTTTATACCTCCAATCTTCCCTAAGGCTTCAAGCACATGATGCACGAATCAAACAAATATCATAAAAATGTAGTAGTGATATCTTTCCTCAGTCCATGGTTAACCATATCACAATATGTGGACACAAGCCTCTTGAAGAGAACTCACTCTCTTCCAAAAATAGGAAGAATAATACAATGGAGCTCTCCAAGAGAGGGCGTGCAACTAAAATTAGGCATGATGATCAAGTCAACATGCAAAATGTCCACATAGAATTCACCACTCAAAAATGGATGCATGCAAAATATATTAAAATAATGTTCAACCTAGGAGGATGTGTACAAGGGTACATCTAGGAAAGCTTACAAAGTGCACCCTCCAAGGTGCATGAGAGATAAAACAATAAAATATTTCTCCTAGGAGAGTTTCAACCTCCAAAAAGCAAGTGGTCTAGGAAATGCATGTAACCAATCCACATGTGTGAATTCCAAGTCAACCAACTCCATGTATGAATGTGCAAGGTGCCAAGTAGATGGAGTGCTCCACAAGAGATGTAGTAGTCAAACCCCAAAATAGAAAGTGGAATATCTCCAACAAGACAAATCCAAGGTGATAAGGGAAAGTTAGGGTTTTGAGTCTTGACCATGCTAAAACTCCAATGAAATAATAAAATATATATCTCCAGCATTTCCACAATTGTATCCTAGAAGAATATGCTCAAATATAGTAAGATGAAGTAAATGCATGCAATGTTCCACATGTATCTCTCCAAGGTGCCACATGCCTCTCAATAATGTCCTCCATAACCACCTTGAATAAAATAATATATGTGTCAGGTCAAAGAGGTGAGGGAGCTCTCTAGTGAAGGTCAAAATATTACAAGTGTAGTTGAAATATCCATGCAATAAGATGAGAGAGCACTTAGGTGAGGTGCACCCTAGAGATCTATGCCATGTAACTACCTCAACCTCCCAACAAGTAATAAAATATCTTCTTGTGAAGTGTGCCCTAGGTAGAAGTGTCAAGGTGGTTAAAACTCATTATTGCCCACATCAAAATTGTGTTGTTTCCAATACCATCAATTAATTTCCCCAAACCATGTGCACAAGAGAGAGTGCACCCTAAGAGGATGTGTGAACTACCCCAACAATAGAATGATCATGTAATGCTTGGAAATTTTTTCCCAATTGAGAGTGCTCAATAATAAAAATTCAAATAACTGCCAAATAACCCCTCCAACTGTGAACAACTACTAAGCAAGTAGGGTGTTGAAGCCAATAACATCAAAGGTAATCCAATGAATTAATTTAACAACTAAATAGTTAAAACAACTTTAGCATGTGTGCACAAAGGTTAATGTTCTAATAAAACCATAGATCAACCTCCAAATAATCATCAACTGATTAAATCAAGATGAACATGTGTTCCAATGGGCGGGTGTGTGTTTCAACAAATATTGTGCCATGGAAAAATGATGTATCTCTTGGCAAAGACCACCATGATAATAACACAATGACAAAATGGAAGCTCCTCCTAGGTTGGAACCTAGGATTCTTTCATGGCCTCACTGTTAGAAATAAGTTCATTTAGTGTCATCTATTTTTACTCAATTTGACAATAATTATAAGGTATGTTGTGGCTACTGTATGCTTTATAATCTTTACATTTTCTAGACCTGAATTAATATTTTATCTTCCCTTTCCTCTAAGTAATTCTTTTTTATCTAATAGTTCATGTTTGGTATCTACTATTTACTTCTAACTCAAAATTGGTGCAAGATGGAATGAATGATAGTAATTTGAACAAGTGTTTTTTCTTTTTTAAATGTATGTTGCAAAATAATGATTTTTCTTTTATAAGTTACCTTTCAATTGTTTATCCACACTTATGTTCTCTAATCTAGGATTGTCCTCCATCGAAAACACTGATTTATGATCACAAGTAGTTAAAAAAGTTAATTTATATAAGCACACAATTGGATACTTTAAATAAGCTATCTCTGCCTAGAGGGAGTAGTAGTTGGACAGTGTTATCTATGTCCAGGGTTGAGCATTTGGGTTGGGAGAAACCTGTTGATGCAGATTTGTTGGTAGCTACTAACATTATAGTTATTATGTATACAAGTGGCAATAATGGGATGCCCAAGGTTGGTACAAATTCTTTGGTTGGAATTTATATGAAGGAGGTGGTAGTAAGAAGGTGGAGAATGAAAAACACTTTCTTTTAGAATTTCTTGTGTATATACCCACATTAGATGTCAATTTCAAAATATGCCCTACAATACTGACCTTCCTAACCTTTTACCCATCAAAACTATAGATATCTAGGAAATCTTCTCTTTAATATTTTTGAGCATAGAAATATGGTTCTAAAACAAACCAAGTAATTCCTTACCTTTTTTTCATCTTTTTCCTTAAAGGTTGATAGACCAAAGTTGGTCTCAATGGATGTAGAGCCAACAACTTAATATAATGATGTGGATTTTTAATCATTCTCCCCTTAAAGGAAGTAAGGAAATCAAAGCAAAGGTGAGATTGATGTAGTATTAAATGGAAAGTTTCAAAACATAACAAAGTTTAGAGTTTATGGATGCTGACATACTGCTATAAAACGATTGTATATATAAAAATGTATTTTAATTTTGAAACCTCTTTACATTAGAGTGTGCATGCTATTGTCAAGCACATACAATTAATCTAGTTTTGCACCCTTGCAAACAGGGCATATTCTTTGAATATGCACTATTGAACTAAAAAAAAATTACTTTCATGATTTCACATATTTCTTGGAAATTGTCAGTCCTTGGAGTTTTCTGGTCCTTTAGTTTTCTTTATATTGATCATAATGTGGTGGTTTATTTATTTGTTGTTTTAAATGATTTACATTGAAATTATTCTCCCAATCCTTTCAAGTTTTGGAAGATGAAATGGAAAACCTGAGGAACTAGAGTTTGAATCTACCATTGATGGTTTATAAAAACACAACCATCTTTAGAGACATCTTCTTTAATTACAAGTTGCAGTTGTAAAAACACTTACTAGAAAGTGGTGACTTTTGGCTAAATCTAGTCTATCGTGTAAACCCTCCAATAATGTTATGTGAATTATATGAAATTATAGAAACAGTTCAAAATCTAATCCATGTATCTAAGAGGCACTGACTACCCCATGTTCAACTTCCAAATCTGCCCACAAAACTCAAACTGGGAAATTGAGGCGCTAAATCCTCACATTACATTATCCAAATGAAACAAGGCCTTCACATCAAGAATACAAGGGTTTCCTACAATAGAAATCAATAGGTGAAAACATTACTATCAGCCTCACAATAGAAGATTTTATACCTCCAATCTTCCCTAAGGTTTCAATCATATGATGTACAAATGGAGTCCAAGGGGAAAGCTTCTCATTCCCCCAAAGTCATGAATATGTTAGGCAATAAGAGTTGTTATGCCTACAAGGTTTAGGCTATTTCTCTCCATGGAACTATGAATTTGTGTTTTTTTCTTCATTTTTGGATCATGCTTATTTGACTTCTATCAGTTTATGCCCATTAGATGATGGGTTTGAGTATTTACAATTTATTTTTTACCAGATATGGATTTATCCAAAAAAAATTAGGGTTTGAACCATAGTTGCTTCTTGGGTCATGGTCTAGAGTTATTTTTCTCCATTTTAGGCCAAGAATTCCATTGAATTTTAATATTTCTCATCTACTTTTGCATTGTGGGTTATGAATCTAAGTGCTTTCATGGTCATTGCTAATATGGTTTTTTGCTTGGCTACCATTTATTTTCGAGGATTTTAAACATGGAATGATATCTTACTCTGGTTGTGTTATTGTAGACTTGTTATATATCCTCCTTTCACTTAGTACCATGGGAATCATTGGGGCTGGTGGAGTGACCTATGGGGAATACAAGTATGAGAATCTTGACAAAGGCATATCTGGGACAACCAAAAAATTGAGAATTTTGATCACTAGAGCTGGTGGGTTCACTTCCTTCCGTATTACCCCAAGATTGAAATCTGAAGGGCACTACATTTTTTCCTCTTATTAGAAGACGAATGAGCACATGAATGAGGATATGTTCTGCAATGAATTCCATATTGTGGATCTAAGAGTTATGGACAATTTCTTGGTTCTTACCAAAGGAGTTGGCCATGTTTTCAACTTGGCTACAAACATCGTTGGTATGGGATTCATTTAGTCTAATCACTCTGTTATTATGTACAAAAACACCATGGTCATATTCAACATGCTTGAAGTTGTGTGAATCAAAGGTGTTAAAAGGTGAGACCTTGTTTTGTTTATGCACTTTGGATTGCATTGTTTGCCATTTTTCTTTACCGAACTAGATCCATTTTGACCCTGTTCTATTGAATGCCCAACCAAGTATCAAAAGGGATATATTTTTAGAGGTGAAAATCTATTCTATAGTACAAAACTTTGGGAAATAGTTTGTACTTCAAGGGATTTATCCTCTTAATGCTTGACAGTTTTGAAATTAAAATGGATTTATGCTAGTTTATACAAGTACTATCTGTAACTTGTTATTACTGAAAATTGAAACTCCCTTGTTATAAATCGTGGAAATAATGTTTGAGTCCCATAGAATATCAAATTATTTACAAAATAAAAATAAAAATTACTCTCACAATACAAAACATAAAATTATTTGCAAAAAAATGTAACCATTTTACTCTCATCATCACATCCTGTTTGATTGCTCGACATAGCATATCTCTTCGTAAGCTATTTGTTGCTCTGCAGGTTTTTCTATGCTTCTAGTGCATGCATTTATCCTGAATTCAAATAATTGGAGACCAACGTGAGCTTGAAGGAGTTTGATGCTTGGCCAGCTGAGGTATGTAGCCATATGTTGCTTTAAAACTCTAGTAATGCTATTTGGTGCTATCTCAGATTCTCACATAACATTTTGGTCATAAGGCAATGCAAGATCTGAGTACTGAAATTTGTTTAGGAAGAGGTTGGATGGTTGATGAGAAGCATTTATCTGTGATGCTATATGGTAGTCCAAACTGATTTCAAGGTTACTTTCAACTATTAGAATTAACTGAATATTCATAAAGTTATTGTAAGAGCACACCTTTGAAGTAGGACACTCTAATTTGTTAGTGGTACACTCTAGATATATCAGTGGCCTTTGTAAGTTGGAGAAGTGATGTAATTCCATAAGACTTGGTTTATCATAGTAACTAATTTGTTAGTTATTAACCTTTGATTATTGTCCTACAATTGTTAGATCCAGATTGGTTCCCTAGCTAGAAGAGTTGTCTTATGCAAGATTAAGTTGTTATAGCTCATTCTCACTTGAACTGTTTACTAACTAAGGCTCCTGCTACCTTTTGTAGGAAGACAATCACATCTACTGATAGGTTTGAAATATTGGGGGACAACAAGCAAACATGATCCTTTAAATTCATTGATGCATGTGTGGAGGGTTGTTAGGTCCCTATAATATTAGTGATCCCCCCATCACTATTGTCGTAGTATCCCTTATTGTTATTATTGTGCCCCTATTGTCCCCATATTGTTATTATTGTGCCCCATAGAATCCATCTATTGTTATTTTTATGCCTTTATATTATTATTGTTAGGTCGACTTGGTTATATTGTGACCCCATAGACTCGTATATATGGAAAGGAGATTTTGTCATTTGAATAATCTAAGAATTGTTCATTTGTGTAATGTAAAGGAGGTTGCCCCCTTGAAGAGGCTTATTTCTAAGGCGTTGATCTATCTTTTCTATCTTTTTGTGAGTTGGTTTCATAACATTTGGTATCAGAGGTATGATTCTAGGGTTTCGCTACTCCAAACAGGCCATCATGCCATTTTCGTTATAACTTGTTTTCTGTGACATTTCAGAAGCTAAAACAAAAACCCATTTGGGAAAAAATAGTTCGGAACTTCGGGCCCAAATTTCAGAGCTTTTCTTGCTATATTTAAGTTGATATGATTTGAGGAGCTTGGCCTTTTTGTAGACTCCCGAATTACATTCCAAACAGGTGACCTGGGGAAAAGTGTCATAACTTTTGTTTTCAGCATCAGGTTGAAATCTCATAAGAAGTTTCTAAAAGAGGATGGCGTCTAGTTTTCTGTATATTAGGTTCAGGTACTAAGGTCAAAATAGTGACATGTGACACATCGTACAAGTTTTCTCTATTGAACTAGTCTATAATCAGGTCACTGTGGGAGATTTGGCATAACTCTTCCTTGGAGAAGTGAATTTTTTATCAGACTGGTAGCATTGGAAGGAGGATATAGAGGGATACTATAGGTCATGATTTCATAATTAGGATATCCAAAATTACAGAGGGACATCAGATTCAATATCGAGCTCCTACAAGTGAGAAAAAGGTGTGTATTTTTTAAATTTTTGCATAAGCTTGGTTTGAAAAAATAGTTTGAAGGAATTCAAAGGGCATAGTGAAGCATTATTATTGGTAATTGATGCCCTGAAGAAAGAAAATGGAAACACCTAGTAAGAAACCTAAAAGCTCTAGCATGACAGATGAAGAAGAGGAAGAAATGCAACATGATATATCAATATTACGAAACCAAGTGCAACAAAATTCACTCGCACAAAAGGTAACAAAAAATAAGATGGATGGTTTAAAGAAATACATAGAAGCTAAGATGAATGACTTGGAAGCTAAGATGGATGGCATGGAAACTAATATGGATGGCGTGGAAGCTAAGTTGGATGGCATGGATGCTAAGATGGAAGCTAAGATGAATGGTATGGACACTAAGATGAATGGCATGGACGATAAGGTGAAAGAATTGAAGATAAATTTGAATAAGTTGCTACAAAAAATGGTTACTAATGGTGAAAGGGTAGTAAAATAAACTCATGATGAGAACAAAATAAATGTTAATCATGATTTCATAGACTCTAATGTTGGATTGAAGACCCACCATGTTCCAAAAATTGATATGAGGAAGTTTGATGGCAAGGATCCCGGAACATGGATACGATAGATGGAGAAATTTTTCGATCTCCATAATGTGTAAAACACACAAAAGGTACGTATTGCAGCTTTATATTTGGAACCAAATCAGTTTGTATGGTATCGATGGATTTTCTCTCATAAACAAACTGTCACTTGGGCAATTTTTACAGAAGAAATGATAGCACATTATGAGGATACAAAAAGCAACACGTTTTTTAGCCAATTGTTAAATCTCAAACAAAAGTGTTCAACGACGGATCACATTAAGGACTTCCAAAAATTGAACATAAGGGTAAAAGATATTCCAGAGGAGCATAGGATTGATGTGTTCATAGGGACTTTAAAGGATAATATCCAACATGAGGTTCGCCTTTGGGAACCTGATTCATTGGAGAATGCATTCAGGTTAGCAAGAAAAATGGAAAGAAAAATGATGGCAACCAGGAAGCCTACCACTCACGACTATAAAGGTAGAAGTGTTGTTGCCCCTAGCCTTCCACAACCTACAAGGTTGACACCAGAACAATTGGAAGAAAAAAGAGCAAAAGGGCTTTGTTATAGTTGTGATAGCAAATACACTAAAGGTCATAAGTGTGCTGAGAAGAAATTATTCTACATAGATTGTGAAGAGGAGGAAGAAAATGAATAATAAATGTCAAAAGAAGAGGATATACTCCAGGAACAAACCCTAGATAAAGACGAAATGAATCCAACCATATCTTGTAATGCATTGGCTAGAATTACCACTCCTCAAACTATCAAGATAGAAGGACATATCAAGAAGAAAAAGGTAATATTGTTGATTGATTTAGGAAGTACCCATAATTTTATTCACTGTAAGATAGAAAAGGAATTGAATTGCTTCCTATATCCAGCACCAGAGTGTCAAGTGATGGTTGCAAGTGGAGAAACCATAAATTGCTCTGTAAAGTGCCATAATATCAAGTTATCCATGGGAGAATATGTACTGAATAGCCTAATGCTTTCCATTCCAATGGATGGTGGTGATGTTGTACTAGGAGTCCAATGTGTACAATCCTTGGGTACAATAGCTTTTAATTTTCAAGAACTTTTCATGAAGTTTTTTTGCAGAAGGAAAGGAAGTTGAATTAAGGGGTATTGCAGGGAAACCGGGAAACATAGTCAGCTCTAATGGTATGAAAAAACTTCTAAAGAAGTAACAATGAGGTGTAATTACACAATTATGTTCGCTAGATGTTCCCACATCTAAATCATGTATTTCACCGGATCTCCAAAAAGTCTTGGACAATCATTCCAAGGTATTTGAGACTCCCAAAGGTCTCCCACCTATTCATGATCATGATCATGCTATTCATTTGGTTCCAGGAAGTGTTCCTCCAAACATTAGGCTATATAGATATCCCTATGCCCAAAAGAGTGAAATTGAACATATGGTTGCAAAAGTGCTAGAAGCTGGTATAATTCAACCTACTCAAAGTTGTTTCTCTACTCAAGTAGTATTAGTTCACAAGAAGTATGGATCATGGCACATGTGTCCAGATTATAGGGAGATCAACAAGCTCACTATTAAAGATAAATTTCCCATTCCTGTCATTGATAAATTATTGGCTAAATTGCATGGATCAATTTACTTCACCAAGTTGGATCTTCGTTCAAGATAATATCAAATCAGAATGAAGACTAAAAACATTCCAAAGAACACATTTAGAACTCACGAGGGTCATTATGAATTTTTGGTCATGCCTTTTGGCCTTACTAATGCACCTTCTACATTTCAAGGTTTGATGAATTCCATTTTCAAACCCTTCCTTAGAAAATTTGTGTTAGTATTTTTTGATGATATACTAATCTATAACAAGTCTTGGTAGGATCATGTCCAACATGTTGACATGGTGCTCAAACTATTTGAGGAGAAAAAATTATATGCAAAAATATCCAAATGTTTCTTTGGAGTACAAGAGGTGGAATATCTGGGTCATATTGTATCTCATGAAGGTGTTAAGGTAGACCCTAGAAAAATTAAAACCATTAAGGAATGGAAAATCCGCACATCCATAAAGCATCTATGAGGATTTCTTGGGTTGACATGGTATTATCGCAAGTTTGTTAAGAATTATGGGAGAATAACAGCACCTCTAACAACATTATTGAAGAAAGATGCATTTTCATGGACTCTAGAAGCAACGAAGGCCTTTGAACATCTTAAAGAAGCAATGTTCCAAGCACTAGTCTTAGCTACACCAGACTTGACAAAAAACTTTATTGTGGAATCTAATGCCTCAGGAAATGGAATCGGTGTTTGTTTAATGCAAGAAGAAAGACCCATTGCTTTCAAAAGTCATCCAATCAAAGGAAATTATTTACACAAAGCTATTTATGAGAAGGAAATGTTGGCAACAGTACATGCACTTAAGAAATGGCGACCTTACCTAATAGGAAGACACTTCAGGGTAAAAACAGATCATGATAGTCTTAAATACTTTAGAATTGTAGCAAAAATGTGTCACAAAGATGTTAGGTTATCACATTGAAATCATCTACAGAAAAGGGAAGCAAAGTGTTGTGGCAGATGCACTCTCAAGAAAGGATGAGGATGTGGAAGCATTTCTTTGCACCATTTATATTATCCAACCAGATTCGATAAACGAAGCAAGGGATGAATGGAAGAATGACGAGGAAGTGTTGGCACTCATTCAAAAGATACAACAAGATCCCAGTACATCTGATACATTTATCTATAAAAATGATTTGTTATGGTCCAAGGATTGGGTATAACTATGTAGGAATTCCCAACTCAAACAAAAGATTCTTAGGGAATTACACACGTCTCCCTTAGGAGGGCACTCAGGATTTCTAAAAACCTACCACAGGGTTAAGAAGGATTTTTTTTGGGATGGCCTTAAATCGGATATTCAAACGTTTGTAGCAGAATGTTTGGTTTGCCAACAAAATAAAGTTGAAACAATTAAGACTCCAGGACTATTACAACCTTTATCCATTCCAAGCCAACGTTGGGAAGAGATTTCAATGGATTTTATCACAGGTTTACCCAATTCTAAAGGAAAGAGTGTTATCATGGTGGTAGTGGACAGACTTACCAAGTATGCACACTTTTGTGCATTATCTCATCTGTTTAGAGCAAGTACAGTTTCTATTGCATTTCTGAAAATAATTCAAAAGCTACATGGAAACCCAAACATTATTGTAAGTGACAAAGATCCCATTTTCACTAGAAATTTTTGGATAGAATTATTTTCTTTTCTTGGTACTCAGTTAGCTCAGATCTCATCTTATCATCCTCAATCTAATGGGAAAACTGAGATAGTAAAAAAATGTTTGGAAGGATATCTTCATTGCTTTGTATCTGGAAAATAGGCACAATGGGTCAAATGGTTACCTTTGGCTGAATGATGGTATAACACTTCCTTCCATACTACAACAAAAATGACCCCATTTATGGCACTTTATGGATATCATCCACCATCCATCACATCATATTTAAGAGAAAATTCTAAGGTTCAAGCAGTGGAAGATCACATCAAGCATCAACAACAAGTTCTCCAACTCTTAAAGGATAACCTCACCTTGGCACAGAATAGAATGAAACAGCAGGTAGATCAACATCACAGTGAAAGAAGTTTTGATGTAGGTGACTGGGTATTCCTACGGCTACATTCATATAAAAAAATGTCCTCAAGCAAGCTAAGAAGGATAACAAATTATCACCATAGTATTATGGTCCATACAAGGTGTTGCAAAAGATAGGTACTATGGCATACAAATTGGAGCTTCATGTGGCTTCTCGAGTGCACCCTGTTTTCCATGTTTCATGCTTAAAGAAGGTTATAGGTGACAACTTCTAGTTCAGACAATATTGCCTGAACTTGATGAGGAAGGAAAAATCATATTAGAACCTGAAGTAGTCAAAGAAACAAGAACTCAACAACTACGAAATAGATTAATTTCGTAATATCTCATCAAGTGGAAGGACTTACCCATTGAATATTCCACATGGAAGGATGAGAATTTTATATAGAAGCATCCAGAACTACTCAAGCATTGAGGACAATTCTTTTTTGGAGGAGAGGGGCATGTCAGGTCCCCATAATATTAGTGATCCCCCCATTACTATTGTCGTTGTATCCCTTATTGTTATTATCGTGCCCCTATTGTCCCCATATTGTTATTATTGTGCCCCATAGAATCCCTCTATTGTTATTTTTGTGCCTTTATATTATTATTTTTAGGTTGGCTTGGTTATGTTGTGACCCCGTAGACTCCTATATATAGAAATGGGGTTTTGTCATTTGAATAATATAAGAATTGTTCATTTGTGTAATGTAAAGGAGGTTTCCCCCTCTAAGATGCTTTTTTGTAAGGCGTTGATCTATCTTTCCTATCTCTTTGTGAGTTGGTTTCATAACAAGGGTGTACTAAGGTACCCAAGCTTGGAATGGCTTTTCAAATTCAGTTTTGGACCTAATTATTTTAACCTGTTTATTCATATTCATGTTGTTGCTTCTTATAAATACTTATGTCGATATTCCAAGTTGACTAAATCATACTTTAGAGACCCAGTGAATATTGGCAGTGATGTAATGGTCAGCATGAATGAGATGGTTGAAATGGTGTCAAGCTTTGAGAATATAAAGTTGTCGATACATCACATTCCTAGTCTAAAGGGTGTACATGTTCAGAATTCTGAATATACATTAATTAAGGAAAAGCTAGGCTGGGTGCCAACCATGAATTTGAAGGTAAGGTTATAGGTATTATATTTTCATATTGTTAAACTACATGCAATTCAATGGCCCTTATGCATCGATGGATAACAGAGTCACATTTGTTTACTTCTGGTTTTGGCGGGATGGCTTGAGAATTACTTATTTCTGGATCAAGGAACAAATTGAGAAGGAAAAGGCTCAGGGAATTGATCTTTCCATCTATGGGTCTTCCAAGGTGGTTGGCACTCAAGCCCCTGTTCAACTTGGTTCTCTTCTTGCTACTAACAGAAAGGAATGAAGGTCAATCTCTGGTTAAGGGGATAAATAATAAATCAGTTTTCTATAAGTGTGCAAGATGGTTCATAGTTGTAGTAGATCAAAAACATTTTTCCTGCTATTATCCATTTTCTCTTTGGTTTAATAAGTTCATTTAGATGGTTTTTTCATGTGATCTGAATCATTGCAAGAGGGAGGAAACTTCTTTTATGGAAAAGAGCGTGGAGCTAAAAGATCCTCAAAACCTAGACTAATGCAACTAAAAGATAGTTAAGAATTCTTGGTTGCCACCTTTGTTATTATATACCATATGTCTTTTTTTGCAAGCACTCAAAGTAATGTTTGGTCACTCTTAAAGCATTAATATCACCCTTGAACCATTTGTGTGTAACTCTTGGTATACATAAAACCATGCAGTGTGTTTGGAGGTTATAAAGATATTAGAAAATCCTCTCTTCTCTTTCTCGAGTTTGGAGTTGTTCTTTTGAAAATATCTTGTAGTGTATATGTGAAGTTTAAGAGTTTTTCATTTCAAAGAGAATTATGATAGTTTTAAAGTTTAACATTTAGAGATGGAATTGACTAATATTGACTCATTGATAGTATTTAGGCAGGTCTATTGAGATATTATTGTTACAAACTCTGTAGAAGACAATTTATGTATTCTTATGATCCATCAATCCTGCACTGAAGAGTGATGTATTTTTCAAATAATTGACGTGGTTGATACATTCTGAACTGTAATTTATATTAAATTTGTTACTCACAACAGTACATTTATGTTTCTTAGATTATAAGCTTGGGAGACTGATTGAAGCTATAATGCAAGCCTAAAGGAATGCCTTGCGCCCTATACCAAAAACTTTTGATTTGGAAAATATGTCTGACCAACATAATGTGGATATGGAATCACATATTTATCCTGGTGAATGATTGAATCTCATGGATGCTCCAATTTTTCCTGATTATCAGGCTGTAAGGAGCAACGTAAGTTGTAGTTTCAGAAACATAGGAAGTCAATCTAGTGGTCGTAGTTATTTCGTCAATGGTTGGGCCACTGGCAGTGTAACAAATTCTGATATTTCAGCTAATCAGGGATGCACTTCTAAAGATAAAATGGTTATTGGCTGGAATCCAATTTCAAATGTGTAGTCAACTTCAAGGCTTGAAAGGCAAGTGATGGACTCACATGTCCTTCATTTTGAAAGCATGTTTGTGGATGCCCTCAACAACCAGCTCATGGATGATCGTCTACATATTCGTTCAATATGTAACTATGGAACTACTTCTGATGGTTTATAATGTCAGCACCAATAAGACAAAAATTTTAATTGAAGGGAAACCATTCATGGATTTAAGTTTTTGTCCTCACCCAACTCAATTTGCTAGATCAGAATCTAAACAAGTAACCTATGCTTGTAGTAGTGTGGTTGGATGTATGCTAGAGAACAATAATGGACGTGCCAATAATCCTATGGATGGTATACAAGCATCATGTAAAATAAATACTGTGAAAATCATTTTAGGTCCATCATATTTAGATGTCCTCCCATGTTCTTGACAATGGGATGATAGCCACCTCTGCCTTACAACTCCTGAATGACACACCATCGATAGCAACCTAAATATTCCTGCTACCACTGCAAAAATTCATATTGTTAGGCATGTAGAAGAACTAGTCATACCCATGGCTAGTGTAGGTGATGTGGGTCCAGATTTCAGAGGTTTATCTATGGTTGGGCTATCAGAAGCTCCCCAGAGAGTTGTTCGAGCAAGACAAAACCCTCCACATCAACATGAAATTTGTTTACCTCAAATATGGCTATCTAGAAATGTTGGAAGGTATATACCTTTCTTGCAGCCAAATTCTTCACATTCCAGGAGATGGTTTTCAGGTGACCAGTCTACAGACACAGGTCCAGCAGGTGTAAGCACTAGTGCCCAACTGCGCCAGCCTAGTATGTTTCATGTGTCGACTAATATATAGAGGAGTTTGCATTTAATTGGATGGAATGAAATTTATTCTATGCCTAGTCTTGGCAATGCTTCCAGCTCTAATGCTAGTGCAAGTGAGCATTCATCTTCTCAGCAAGAAGAAGCTAGTTCAAGAAACATGATGATGGGTATTGCTAGTAATACCTAGTTTCTTGAAAGCTTGGAGAACATAACAACTAACCATGAATCTAGAAATTGGGTTCCAATGAACTGAAATCCAAATGTACCTAGGGATATTGCTTCTTCAATGCTACATCCGCTACCAAGTATGCCTTGGGGATCACATCATATTTCATTCACACAAGCACCTAGGAGAAGTAGTGGTTCTTCTCAAGGACAAGGCTTATCATCATCTATTTCCAAGCCTTCATAGGGTAGTCATTTTAATCCTTCTCAGAATATTCATTCCTCTTCATCATTAAATGTGTTTGTGCCACCAGTCACTAGTTTGCAAGTCCCATAATATCTTAGATCAGTCGTAGTATTGATGGAATTCCAGGGCGATGGGTTGGTAGGTGTACCATTTGGGTTGCTGCAAGAAATTACTATTGAAGGTGATGGATGCAATAGAATAATGACCGAGGTTTATATCTTACCAAGATTTTTTAATGAAGCTTAGTTTTAGAGACAATGACTAGTATATTAATGGCATTTTTTATGTAGTTCTTCAATCTCTGAGGTGGCTATAATTTCATATTTGGCTCTTGATGAAATGATCTATGTATAGAGATACTTTCTTGTAAAAGAAACTTGGGTAGTGGAATGTGTAGGGCAAATTGAACTTCTCCCAACACAGGGAAGGAGGGCCAACATAGACTAAAGTTCCCAAATCTTTGTCAAGACAAATATCAATTATGAAATTTGGTTCAACCCTTGTTGAAATTGATGTGTTGCGTAAAGTTTCCAAGCATGATAGAACTGGTACACGGTATGAAATAATGAATATCTGTTGTGATATGTCATTTAGTTAATCAATCCACAATTTTTAATAGATATAGCCATTCAAAGTGATTATTTTCTTTAGACTCCTTAAGTTACAGTATCTCATGGGTTGGTTGATGTGTGTGGCTTGTTTGATACAATTGTGTGCAAATGCATGACTGGTTTGACTATAAGAATCACACGTGTATCGTGAGTTCTTAGCAGAACTTCATTTTTTTCATTAGTGACTATTATGCATTTTAAATGGCCTCTGAAAGATCTTATTTTGGTTGTTTCTAGAGAAGTTTTAAGTTTTTTGATGAATGCAAATGATCTTAACAGGTTTTTGAAAAACTTGGGCCAAGCTTATATGACTTTCTTCAGAAAAATAACTATCGCCCATTTCCCATTGATCTTGTTAAGGAGGTTAGTAGGTAACTGTTATAGTCTATAGCATGTGTGTAACAACACTTATTTTCCCTTATTAGAGAGCTTCATTGGCAGATTGGTGATATTATCATCTCAGAGTTGCATATATGATATTTATTACTAATTAGGTCCTGATAAAATGTCTATCCATTATAAGGGATATTCATTTGAGATTAATAACAATCTGGATTGGCAGATATGCATGGCTTGAAGCTCATTCACACAGATTTAAAGCCAGAAAATACACTTTTTGTTTCTTCACACATTGTGAAGATTCCATATAAGGTAGTTAAGTGGCAAGAGAAACAATTTTTTCGGTTAACAGATTTGATTGTATTCTCAAAACATAATTATTTGATTATGGTTCCTTTGGTTCAATACATTCTTTCTTTGTTCTCTGGTCTCTTTGTGTCTTTAAATGTATGTTCTCATACATTCCAAGTGTTTAACTCTGATTAGTATCTATTTTAAAAGGGTTTGGAGAGGTCATCACAAGAAATATGCAACTGATTGCCAAAATCAAGTGCAATAAAGTTGATTGATTTTGGAAGTACCACTTTAGAAGGTGAAGATCACACATCAGTGATCTCTACAAGGCATTATCGAGCTCCTGAAGTGATATTGGGTAAGCATGGAAAGATGACTAAATAGGATTAGCTTAGCCAATTGAGTGAACTAAGTGGATTAAAGGGCTTTCCGATGTTCAAATGAGCCATTAGATTGAACCTATATCCAATTTCATTGTAATTATTAACAGGACTTGGATGGAGCTACCCCTCTGATATCTGGAGTGTAGGATGCATACTTGTGGAGCTTTTCTCGGTAATTTATTATACCATAAAAATTTTGTGTTTATGATATTTAACCTGTTGTAAATTAGAAATATATTTATCATAGTTGTATATTAAATATGCAGGGGAAGACACTGTTTCAAACCCATGAGAATTTGGAACATCTTGCCATGATGGAAAGGGTATTGGGCTCATTGCCACATCGTATGATAAAGAAATCAGAGTGCGTTTCATGACATTATTCTAGTGAATAGTGTCTCAATAAATTTTTCAAGTGTTATAAATGGTCTATCTTAAAAGTAAACCATAACATTCAATATCATCCTGTAAATAGTCGCAAAAGTGCAAAATATTTTCGGCATGGAAAAAAGTTGGATTGGCCAGAATGAGCATCTTAATAAACCTTGTTCAAGTCAAACAATCTTTTCATGGAAAACAATAATATTATACTCACAATAGGTGGCTTGTACTGATGATCGGGATTTATTGTGGTTTGATTCTAGCCACTTCTCTATGTTAATTGGACCCCTTCCTCTAGTGGTTTCTACTATGTTCTGGCAAATTTTGGGACATTTAAATCATAACTATGTTCTATGACAAGGTTTTCTGGACTGTAGTAGGTCCTACCCACCTTCTCTAGTGGTAGAAACCAACTACGATGAAATTTCGACTTCCATCTCCTGAGGTGCCTCAACTTTTGTCTTGTGTGCAAGATGGAAGCCAATACCACACTGATAGGGGTAGATTTTTCTTTTTCCATGAAAAAAGGCTTAAATTTTGTACTGAGCTACCCTTTTATTTTTATTTATCTTTATGCTATGATATATAGAATATATGTATATTTATAATTAATATCGGGGTAACTTTTAGTTAATAAAAATTATAACATAGGGTGGGTTATCTAAACCTTTCACCTTTGAGGACGATTCTTAAACAATACAGTAGACGAACGTGCTAGTATGCATGTCTTGAGCATATAATGATACTGATCCATTTTGCATTGCAGCAGATTTGCAATGTATTGGAGCTTGTGCAGAGCCAAAGAGGTGGCGATCTAATATTTGAGGTTACTTTCTGAGTTATTTATCTTGTTCGTTCTGATTTTATTTTCTTTGTTATATATTTACCCAAAAGACATCATAGACAACATAAATGGACACTGTTTTATCCTCATCCTTCATGAGAGTGAGGGGACCTTAGGCCTTTAATTTCCCTTGGGTTGCAAAGATGTATTGTTTTTTCTTCCTTTGGCATAGCTTGGAGTGAGTTCTCAGTTCCTTGATTATTAGAATCCATGGAGAGATTCCATTTGCTGAGTGAAAATTAAGCTTCACATCCTATTGCATTTAGTTTACATTGTATGCAATCTCTATTTATGGGGAAATTTTATGCTCATTACATTGGCATTGTGTGTGGTTCATGCATGTTCCAAATCAGAAATTTTAGGAAACTTACATCAAAGTATTGCAATTCGCTTGATTGATCTATTTGTGATAATGTAAGACTCTCCAGGTTTCCTTAACATCAGTTTTATCCATAGCAACATCAATGTTATCCATAGCAACTCTGGGGGCTTGTGAGGAACAAGAGTTCTCCAATGTGACCAGTAGTCCTTGATGCTATTAAAATAGGAAACAAGCCCTATAGCCCCAAACCTTTTAAACTGAATCTAGCTACAAGGAAAATTAATAGCTCGACATAGGGTGATTAACTAAAACAAACTTTGAGCCCTTCCAAAAATCAGAGAAATTGTAAACTGCCTGACCACTAACAAAGTTTTTGAAGGAAAAAAGACAAAATTTTAGGATATTTTTCTAGAATTGGAATGTAAAGAATAATTTACAAACATTTGAGATGGGAAGTTTCCTTGAGCCACAAACACTTCCCACTGAGATTCGTCGAATTTCTTACGATCAAAAACTCGTTTGAATCTCCACCTTCCATCTTTGAACATGTCTATTTTGGGTACAACAAGAGTTTGAGGGGAAGGAATAAGGAGAGCATGGAGGTTTCCTCTAGAAGGCACTCAAAGATGTAAGTGATACAAACCAATGAATACTGAAGCACCAACAAACCACAAACTAGAAAACATAGATCCATAACTGAACCTGAATTTTTCCATTCCAAACAACCCTTGAATGGAGCTCCCTGATCTACCATTCCCAAGGTGTTTTGTTGTTTTTTCTACATTGGATACTTCATATTGATTTTTGTGCACATTAATATACACTTTATTTTCAATTTAAGGGATCAGTGTAAAGTCCATCACCCTACCTTTAAATAATGTTCCAAGGACTAGTGAATGGAGCTCCTTGAAATACCATTCCTAAGGTGTTTGGTTGTCTTATTTGCATTAAGTGCTTCATATTCATTATTGTGCACATTAATATCCACTTTATTTTGGATTTATGGGATTAGTTTAAATTCCATCACCCCACATTTTAATAATGTTCCAGGGCTAAATTTCAAAAGCTAACATAGCCCAATGATCTGCCTCCTCATTCATTTCTCACTTGAAAGAATCACATTCATTCTAAAAGAGAGAGAATGTTGTTTGATTCTGGAAAGGAGAGTCGTTCATCTCTACTTTTCTTGATTGGATTGGTAAATTGTTGCTTTTATGACCAAATTATTAAAAATATTTTGAAGACCCCATGCATAATAGATGTTGTCTATTGAACGTTTTGGAGTTTTTGGTTGAATATAGCAATTTTTTTTTTGGTGAAATCTTGATTTGTGTTGTTTAAATAAGGTTTTTGACTACATATATGGATTCAACACCCTAAAAAACCCCTCAGGCACTTGGATTGTAGAGAGTTCATAACTCAAAGTTGTGATTCCAACAAATCCCTACCCGATTATGGGCAAAGAAGACGAGAAAATAGGCCAGAAAAAACTCCAAAATGTCTAACAGATAAACTATGGCTGCATAATAGGCTATCTTATTTCCTCTAGAATCGTGATGACCCCTGCACATGTTGTACCTGGTCTATTAAGATTTCAAACTCGTCCATAATTTTTTTTTAACTTTTGGTCTTTTCATTTATGTTTTTGTGGTGGCAATTATGTGATTCTTTAACAAGCATTATATTTTGTAACAGTGGAAGTAATTTTTTATGACAAATTAAATGTGATTTAGTCACAAATTAATGTTTTCGGTTATCCTCATTAGCTTTCTATATCCATTTCCTCTTGTATTTTTGATGTACTAGGCTATTTGTGTGGTAATTTGGATAGGTGAAATAGGTTTTATAAAAGCAATTATTTTAGATAACAAAAGATGTTAATGAAACAACTAATGTCCATATATGGAATACTTGGTCCATCTGAAGTCATGGTCCTCAGCTATTCAATCTTGTAGCCTTTACTTAGTCTTTGTAGTCTAATAAACTTTTGAATTCTATTGTTTTCATATTTTTATTTATGTTTGTGTGGTAGAAATTCTTTGATTTTGTGACAGACATTATATGCATGATTATCTATTTTTCAATTTGTAATTCAATTTTATTCCTCAGAGGAAAAAATTACCTGAGTTTCTGGGGATTTTTTTCCAAAAAATAAATTCTATTTGTGGATGGAAATGTTGAAGAATATAGGGCATTTAAAAATTACAATTATTCTTATAATGCATGATAACAATTTGTGAAGTATTTATACAATTTATCTTAGCTTAATGTTTCCTTTATTATTAGTGTGTATATGTTAGCTTCATCAAACTGCTATAAAAAAAAAGAGATAAAAACACAAATATTTGGCTTTTTGGCAGGGCCAAAACCTTTCCCTCTTAGAGACGAAAACCCACGTAAAATTATTCTTATAGAGATTCCATTGATGAATACCAAGACCCTAACCCCTGACACATTCTGCCTCTCCAAGACCAAGAGATCAATCCTCTTTCTTGAACAATGCAGAGGTCAACATGACTGCTGCATCATTGAATTCATCACTACTGCACTACTAATATTTTGGTTCTTCATTAAGTCATTGAGGTCTTCGCTATGACTAATACTATGATGACTAATTTATCATATCTCCATCTTCATACTCTAGCTGAGATCATATACCAAGAGTGTATTTCATGATCAAGACTATAAGGATAACTGAGGGATCATTGTGATCCTCCTTATGCCGAGACTGTGAGTCTTACATCTATCATGATTGTGGTAACGTTATGGATCCCTACCATTTCTCTTAATGTTGAGACTGTAGTTGTTACTATTCATAGATATTGTTTCTTCTTATCACTGTGATATTGTTCATTACAACGAGATGAGAGTGATTAGGACTGCGCCTTTGATCTCATCAAAACTGTAGCCAAGTATATTTAGGACTGTATCTTTTATCTCATAAAAACTGTATCCAAGTATATCACTACGTTGGGGTCTTAGTAGGGTATAGATACATTGAGATTATTAATCCATACTTCATGCTACTACTATATCCCGATCCGCAGTCCTCTCTCCTTCATTCATCCGAGATCTACTTCTCTATCCATTCGAGTTCCATCTTGACTATACCTACAGGTATGTCAAGAGAAAGGTCTAGTTCAGAACCTGTGTAAATTTTGTGTCCTCATCAAAGACAATCCATACATCCAAGATCTATCCATCATTGCACCTAATAGGTATGCTGAGATAATCCATCTAAGATATACACCTTCTATTCACATATGCTAATATTAGGGTCACTGCTCCATCCAGCCGAGGTATGCTGAGATGCGATCAGACCGATTTCATCTACCCCTTATACCCATCTGAGGAAGCAATTGAACCCTAGATCTATCCACCTTAATGTGGATCCTCTTCTCCTTTAATCACTTGAAAAATTCAAAGATAAATTGCGAGTTCTCTTGTGTAATTTGCGATGAACCTAAGTGGGTATTTATAGTAGTGTGTGCTCCTATTTAAGCCAACTTATACTTGTGAACCGACATGTCATTTCCTTGACAAAAAATAATTTATTCTCTTTATTACATCATTTACAAAGATTGTGTCATCATGAAGACCGAACCTAGTTACATTTTCTTCAACAGGAAAAGCTAGAAATAATCCCCACCCCCCTTCACACACCTAAGCGAAGAATAGGTTAGGTTTTGTTGGTACTTGACAGGGCCATTCAACAATCTAACTGAAGGCTAAATTGACAATATTCAATATATTTAATAGCCACATCAGAGAAACCCCACTCAAGGGAGGAGCATGCCCACCAGAATTTGGAAAGCATGATATATTGGATGCATGATTTCGTTAAAGCCTTATAATATAGGGGTGTTGAGCATTTTAATATGGCATTGTGTCACAGTGTACATGTTTTTTGATAAAGGGCACATTGGGTGTTGTTACACATGTAAATGTTGGTAGGGAAACCTATAAAAAATATTCTTTAGTCTGTGTTCATGTATTTCTATCTTTGTTATGTTCAAGTTGCATGTGAAGGCTCATTAAAAAAAACAATGGAAAATGAAAGAAAACAAATTCTCTGGTCATTTGGTTATAATGACTTTATATGTGGTGTAAAAGGGAGGAATGCCAATTAAATTAAGGCACTTTATATACAAGCCTTTCACATCTGTTCTAGATTCCTCTAAGATTTTATTTTGTGAGAGTCTCTGTAATTATGTTTAAAACACTTTTGGATAATTCTTTAATTTACTTGCCATTGAAGACTAGTTTTTGTATTTGTATTTCAAGGTTTTGCAAATTTGTAGCAATTAATATATCAAGATTTTGTAGATCTTAGTTGCCTTTTTTCAATATCTCTATTTGTTGTTTTCTATAGGTAGTATACATATTGTTGTGTCTACTGAAAAAATTATACTCGTGTTCTTGCAATCTTTACCATTCTTAATTACAAGATATCTTGATTTTAGACCAATCAACATTTTACGTTGTTGCCGATGCACGTGATCAACATAAATATATGCAATTAGATGTGGATAACATGACTTATGAGGTGAGCCCATTTCATATTAGTAGGATTATCCTACCTCACAATAAGATGGTTTAGTTGACATATTTTGATTTCCTTTTATGTCCTAAAATACTGAGCTAGAAAAATCATTTTTTCCATGATGACAAGAATTGTTGGATTTGGAGGAACAAATAGGTAATGTGAGTACAAGGTTAAGTGAAGAGACAATTTCTAAGTGTTTGAATAAAAGTGCATATTACTCTGGCATAGAGTCTAGTGCAGATGAAACCTCCAAGAAGCAGCTAGAGGATGAACTTTGTAGATGTCAGGTATATAATATTTTCTTAGGATGTGGTTATAATGCTTCATAGTTAGCAACATTACTTGAAAGGACTGACAAGTTGGTTTTAATTACAATTGAGATGTTCTATGAAGGAATTATATCTTTGTATTTGGAGTTCAGTCTATCATAAATAATTACCTTGATTTTGCAAGAGGAATACAAGGACAATGAAGAACTATGTATTCTAGATTGTGGCCATATTCACCATTTGGATTGCATTAGAAAATGGATATTACTAAAAAAATTGTGCCCTATTTGCAAGAAAACAACTTTGAATGTATAAATCCTAGAAAGTAGTGAAAGTACCGATTGAAATGCATAATTACTTAGAAGGTAATTGACTTCAAATAGGCTAGAATATTTTTCTAAATGATGTCTGCCCAAATATTTTTTAGTAATTCATTGTCATTTGTTGCAAAATATATTGAAGATGACCCAAGCATCTCACTAAATTATTTAATAGACAATGTACATATTGGTGCTTTTGTTCCATATGTTATTTTGTTAGTGTTCTAGAACTTGCACTTATTTAACTTAAGCTTCACTGTCCCTACTTTTTGGAACATAGGGAAGGCTTTCCAATAGGTTGCTTGTTTCATTTTGTTTGAAGGAAATTTCACTTTAATCTCAAGGAAACCTTATTTCTTGAAGTCTTTTTGGATTGTATTAAAGATTATTATTGTTTGATGGGCTATTGCTTATTTCCCTATTTCAAATATTCTCATGCAATTATGTTTTATTATTTGGTGGATAGTTTTATCATTTGAGGTTATTTTGATTTCTACAAGTTATCTACAACTTGCGTTTTTTAGCATGTAACTTAGTTGGCATGATTGTGCCTTCGATTTTCGTGAATGTTGAATATTAAGTTCCTAAGGTGTTTTTTTCTATGGTGACATTTTATTTTCTTTGTTTATACAGGTCATTTGGCCACATAGTGGCCACTATCACCCAACTAAAGAAAACTTGTTCGAGTTTCTTACTTTTCTAGGGAAAAATGGCATTGACATTGCTAACGTTGAGGTATATGTCGTATAAATACTTTATAGTCTATTTTAGTTTATATTCCAGTGTTCATCATCTTTCATGTCTTATACTTTACATTGTATCTTCTTTCATTTGCAAAAGAGAAACTTAGTATTGATGGTAAGAAGCAGGAATTGAAGAAAGAGGAGAACAATAACACTAGAGCGACAAATGCAGAAAGAGAGAGAGAAGATAATCATTCTAGTGATACCCTTAAAGCTAATATCCCACATGAGACACAAATATAGATTGATGGTCAAGTCTTTAGAGTTGGTGAATTCACCTGCAATGTCTTGGCAACACATGAATGATAATGTTTTGAAGTGATGAAACAATATTTCATGTGTAAATTGCAGTCCAACCAATATTAAGTTGGAAACTCATTGTAATATTTGACTTTTCATATAATATAATTTATGTGGTTGAAATTATTTATAGTTGTATTTAATATTATTTAGTATTGTAATTAACATATGTAACCTTGCTTTTTCATATTAAATGAACATGCACATTGTATGACATTTTTTTTTAATTTAGTCGCAAAATCATACTAATTAATTTATGTTGATTAATAATGAACACAAAATCAATCTAAAACTACTAAATTGGTAGTTTATATAGATTCATGATGAACACAAAAAAAAATGAATATACGACGGCTAAATTAGTCATTTATAATAATTATTAATGAAAGTAAATGAAGTGAATATAAACTACTAAATCAGTCGTTTATATAATGAATATGAAACTACCAAAAAATGATGAATGACTACTGTAAATGATAAATTTGTGATTACAAATGACGACTAAATTTTTCATATATATGACTATTAGTATCTAATTTATTGTATCTTATAACATGGCCGAAATTTAGTCATATTTCTTTTGTCAATAATTGGTTTCAAATGACGACTAAAATTTGCATATATATGACTACTAGTAGCTAATTTACAGTATCTTATAACATGACCAACATTTTGGTCAATTTTCATTGGTCATTAATTGGCCTTCTTGGGGTGATCATGTAGTAGTATATTTTGTTGTGAATTTGGTCATTAATTATGGCAACTAGTGACTAAATCAATGACTAAATTAGTGACGAAATTTATGACTAAATATACTACTACTAGATAAAATTGAGACAACCAATTAATGACTAAGCTAAATATGACTAAAAGTTGGTCGCGTTATAAGATACTGTAAATTAGCCACTATTGGTCACCAATAGAGAAATGTCGTTTATATGCAAATTTTAGTTTTTTTTTTTAAGTAACTAATCATCGATTTTGTACTAGTGTAATGGTTCTCTGAGTCAATGCTACCAACTTCATAAAAGTGTCATCAATATGTTCAAGAGAAGTCCACCCTCAGTTGACATTTGTTGCAATACCATAAGCCTTCCTTCATGTATAACACCCTTGAACTAGTTCTAAATCATCACATTTTGTCTCAAATATTGATACCCCTTTCATGTCGTTGATGGGGAATACATTAAGGCCCTATTGAGATGGGTCGCTATTCTTTTTCCACAATACTAGAGTCTAGGATAGAATCCTAGAATCACTGACATTACCAAACCAAGTATCACAACAAACTACTTTGAACAAAGGAATATAAATAGTAGTAAATCTATTGGTGCACAAAATATACACAACTTTTTACACAAATTATGTAAACCAAACTTAGATATATTAATCTAGCTAAATAATATAACATTCTAGTGCTCCCATACTAAGTATAATAGCCCTCATACATCCACAAATACAAGATAAAAAATTGGGGCTTGGTTTCAATCCATCGACCACCAATCTACCGTAAACAAGATACTCTGGTCATCTAGCTATAACGCAATCTCTCAGCTCCTCTCGTTTGTACCCTATACCTACTCAGTCCTTCAGCTTCTGATCTGTAGCGCTAGCTCTATCAGTGATCTATGTCCATCTGGCCACTGAACCTTAATTGTCCAATCTTCTCACTAGTTGTGCATTAGTCCATCAAGAGCACAACACATCTAGACTCTTATCGATTTGTTCCCAACTTTATTTCTAAATAAATCACAACTACCCATAACTTCTCCTCAACTACCCAGGGACTTCAGCCCACTATAGTATTCCTGCGACGCTCCAAAGAAGACTAACATAGGGCATATATGGCTTCCTCCTATCACTGGAAGATGCCCATCTATCATAATGAACATGAGCTAGGAAGACTACCCATCTTCTACTATATATTTCTTTCTCCGTATAGCAAGTTTGGAGCTACTAAAACTGGTCCTAGATGATCAGACCCTTGAGCTCATATTTTTCCACTCTAGCAAACACCTTAGTCCATGAAGATGGTGCACATTGGGCTCCAACTTGGGCACTATCACACTTCCCTCCAAAAAACCATAAATTCCCAATCCATTGTCAGTACTTGGTCCACTCTCACACTTCCCTCCAACATACCACTAGTGACCAATCGTTGTTATATAATTTTCTCCTGGTTGGGGCATCTGACACATATGAAGACCCTTCCTCCCGGCTTCCAACAAACTTCACAAACAACGCATCTAGTCTAGTCCAAACCTAGACCCAAGACCTAGCAAAAAAAGAGAAACAACATACCTTTGATCTGTTGTTCATGGATTGAAGTCTAGTCACTGGTTAGGGCACTCTTGTATCCCACAAAAACCCACAATCTGTGACCAAAACTACCACAAAACATTGTTGTCTTCTTCCTTCTTCAAGTATGATAACTTGCTTCCCTAAGTGACTGCTCCTGCATCCTGTTCTAGGTTTGTTTATCCCTCCAAAGAACCACTTCAAGACTACAACATAGTTCCCATAGGTTTGTCATCCAATCGACCAATTCATGGAAGAATTCCCATGCCAAAAAAATCCTATAAAAACTCTTTACTGTTGTGACTCCCTTTGTATTAGGCTCTCCCCTAGTGCACTGGCGGGTGGGGCTCCTACTAACCCACTGTACAGCCTTGTGACCCTCCTCTAAGTAGATATCAAGGGCTTCACTGCCCTACAAGTTGTTGTATAGCTCTGTGGCCTTGGTTACCTAAGATATTTCTAGACAAAAACACTCCAAAACAAACCCTAACATAGATTATCTGACTTGACCCGGCTGCTAGATCAATTCATCTCCCAAATATTCACAAAGGTGCTTCATCTAGCCCTTTAATCTTTGTTGGAATATTCCTCCTAGATCTGTAGTCCAAACAGAGATCAAATAGAGTCGATTTTCTCACTTGTGTTACTTAAGGATGATTATAAATAACTCTCCTCCACCTTATATTTGTAAAAAATACAAATTCTCCATCAAATTCATCCAAGGGGTCTTACCAACTTTCATAAGGTCACTTAAACATTAGGCCGACCTTAACTCATCATGCACAAAGCCACACACTAACTTCAAATATTAATATCTTGACATAGACAACTCATATTTTGATGATTTTTATATGTTTCTGGTTCATCTCGACGTCCTCTATCATCTCCATCCATCACATGCCAAGTTATCTCCATGGTTTTGGCCCCAACATCGATGGTTACAAAACTCCAAGCTTGGTTTTCATGCCCACAAACCATACTTTTGTGCCAATACCTCCACAACCCTCAAGCTTCGGGTTTGGAGTATCTCCCAAGAAAAAAATATCAATTGTCACTTCATATCGACATCAACCAATTATCTAGGAAGTTGACCTAGAAATTTCTCTCAGTGCCTTGGAACTTGCATACCTCAATGGCAAGTCTCATCGCTTTCAGCGTTAGGTTCTTGTCTTTGGCCTTTGACTGAAATATTATGTGTGGTGTTTGACTTCAAATCATTTATTCACACATCATAGATTGTTCTCAACACCTTGAGGGTCATTATCATTATCGGTGGTTCCTCTCACGCTTTTTAACACCTTTCATCATTGGACGGTAATCAGATGGTTTTTATCATGTTCAACTCTAGCACATCCATTCACATGGTTAGACTTGCGATGAGTTAGAATACCCTGGATCTAGTTTCATTTATCCAAGCTATGATTTGAGGATTCATACAAGATCTAAAAAGTATGATGGCTATGGTAATACAAAAAGTAATTTGAGCATGGGTCCACTATATCTAATCAATGGACGTGACTTTGATCATTGTACACATTAAAATGTTTATACGTTGATTATGGGTATGCCTACCTCAATATTTTTATCATGATGGTCATGTATTATAACAACCAATTAATGATCTCAACCAAATGATTCTTGATCCAGATTTTTCACATGGTAAAGCACTTTAGTCCCTAGCCATTGCTTCTGGATCTGTACTTTAGGGGGCAATTTCTTACAGGTCATTTTTTACATTCAATCAAATGAACTTGAACCCAGATCTATCATCAACCATTAACACTTTGTAATAATCCCCTAGAAGTCGAAATGCATTGACTTTATAGAAGTTACAAGAATCATGGATTACATTGGCTAAAAACCTTAATTTTGTGGATCAATGCACTTTCCTTTGAGAGAACATGTGATGGAAGATTTTTTATACATTAGACCTATGTTGGTTGGTGCATGTTTCTTTTACAAAAGGTGTGATGATAGCTAGAAATGAATAAAAATAAAAAACTAATTTCGAACTTTCTCTCTCTAGAATCTTCAAAAATAGTTCAACCATTTATTGTTAGATCCAATCTCGAAATCCTACTATTGAGGTCTTATCCCTTATATGCTACAACTTCCCTCCCTATAATGTGGATCTAAACCCTAGAAAGGTAAATCTAAAACCACTTCATTTTCCCTATAAATCCATTGCCTCCCATAGAGTCTGGTTTGGATTTTGGAGACTCTAATTATTCCCTTATTTTTCTTATTTTTGTCTAGAGGTCCATAATCCATCCATGTGCTTTAGGTGTGATTGAACTCTTACCAATGTGGCAAAATATGGATAAGATATCTAGGAGAGATTCAAAAAATCAAGGACTACAAGGGTTTTAATATCCTTTTGTTATTATTAATACAAAAGTGCATTATTTCCCCAATACATTATTTCTAATTTATGCATATGTAGAACATGAATCCTTGACTTCATGTTTAGAGTTTTCTGTATATGCTATTTTTGTGTTTTGGTTCTCTTTCTTGTTTTGAATGATTTGTAGGTTACACTTATAGGAATCGGAGTTGGAGCTGGAGCTAACAAGTAAGGAGAAGGAGGAAGCTTGCATTTGATTCCGAGTAGGTTTTTTCCCATATTTCAAACACTTATAAGGAAAGCATTTCATTTTTGTCTTGGTTGTTTCTAGACTAAGCCACTAGGTCTAGGGAGATTGCGTATGTCCATAGAAGGAATTTATCCACAAAACATGTGGGCTATTGAGACTGTGTTGAGGGTCAAAATACTCCAAGAAGGACAAGATGTTGTGGTCGATTTGAGTAGGCATATATTGTAGAAATTTAATGTGTATATTCAAAACTACTCATGAAATTTACTGGATCACAAGACTTGAGGCTACTCTACCCATCCACAAAAAGAAAATCACAATCGAGAAAAAAAATCATTAACATGCATCAAGATTCAACACGCATACACATAGACATATCTAGGGGAAAGAAAGTGCTCAAACCCCTTACTATATCTAGTGAATTAATCAAAGAATAAAGAAGAAATACAATGCTTTCTCAAGCTTGAGCAACCCCTGCACGAGTATAATCTATATCACTGGCTCACACACTAACTCAAGCAAATACTTAGCAAATTTCTCATCCTACCAAGCTCCTATTTTATTCTATTGTTTGATGAGGAATTAGACCTCTATTAATTAGGGAAATTACTCATTGAGAATTGTACAATTCCTTTAAGACATTCTTTGATTGGATGCACCACCTGTACAACTTGGAAAATTCTATAACTGATTGGACATTACCCTTGAACTCTAGTCTCAACTGGGTAACTCAAATTCTCTGCATGCATGATTTAATTTATGCTGATTAACTAGTTTAACTGGATGATCGCTTAGTGTGAAAATAGTTACACACCCTAGATTGTACCTCCTCTAGTTCTACTAACTATGAGAACTAGTTACACTGACAATAATTCAAATTAACTAAAATAGATAGCTAAAAAATAGCAATCAATCATGTAGAACTAAACTCACGTGTGTCCAACTTTAATTTACTAAATTAACTGAGTGAAAAGACCCATGTCACCTCAGTTAACTACCTCCAAGTCTTTTACTGAAATTTAAATTTGAAATTTCTCCTAATTTAATCAAGGAAAAATTAAATCAAGATTTCCTTACTAGATTTTCAACATTCCCTTTCAACAAGAAAGGGATTATCAGATACCCCAACCCTTCTATGGAACTTGAATTGGCCTCTTAACAAAGCCTTTGTCAAAATATTTTCATTGTGTTCCTCTGTCGGAATGTACTACAACAACATAATCTGCCTTTACACACAATCTCGTAGATGGTGATATCGAATGTTGATATGCTTGAATCGATCATGAAATATTGGATTCTCATAGAATTTGATACAACTTCGATTGTCACAATAAATCACTGTAGTATCCATCTTCTAATGAAATAACCCAACAAGAATATTTCTCATCCCGATAACCTCACATGCTACTTGACTTGCAGCCATGTATTCTACTTTCGCTGAGCTAAGTGACATAGATATATGCTTCTTGTTGTACCAAGAAACTATTGTTTAATCAACATTGAAAATTCCTCCTGAATTTCTCTTCCTCTTTGATGGAATTTGTTGGGTTTTTTATATTCTTTCCATGACTAGCCCACGTTGTTAACCGGGGTGTTAGAAAGGGGGCAGAGCCCCCCCTTTGTTGCGCCGATTGTGTAGCGGGGGAGTGACAGGGAGTTTGAGGGGTGCAGGTAACCCCACTCTATGGGGTTTGGGGTTTAAGGGATTTTAGAACCTATGTTAGGTTGGGCAGACCCACCTATGGTTTTGTGCATGATTTTCGCACATTTTTTTGGATGCGACGATTTTCGGTCCATGCTTTTGGACGCGATGGTTTTCGGTCCATGGTATTGGATGCTTCGGAATGTATAAATATGTATTATAACATTGAAAGGAGCATAATGAAAAATCAAGCTGGTAGTCTCAGTTTTGGGATCCAGGGGAAATCTCTGTGTATATGTGTTTTATGTGTTATGCTCTCGCATTGTTTATTTTATGTGTTTTAGAATTCGTATGCAGGTAATTTCTGTATGGGGTTAAAACCTACATTTGGTATTGGAGCTATTTTGGCTTCAAGGGGATGACTTTGCTGCTAAGGGGTTTTTCTCGGGCCTGCAGTAGACCCTATTCAGTGGGAGATCTATGAGATCGATTCTGGTGGTGAAAGAAGATGGGGAGCGGTGGAAAGATAGAGATCGAGATATTTAATGGTCAGAGTTTTGAGTTGTGGAAACTCAAGATGGAGGATTTGTTGGTGTATAAAGATCAGTGGATTGTAGTAGATCTGGGTACTAAACCAACGGGAGTGTCTAATGAAGAATGGAAGAAGTTGGATCGAAAGGAAAAGAGCATAATACGATTATGTGTCTCAGATTTAGTATTGCTAAATGTATCAGGGGAATCTACGGCGAAGGCTTTGTGGGACAAGTTAGGGACTTTGTACCAATCTAATCTAAGTCTCTAGTGAATAAACTATTCCTGCGGAAAAAGCTTTATAACTTGAGGATGAAGGATGGATACTCGGTGACATAACATCTGAATGCATTTAATATTGTGGTAAGTCAGTTAGCATCTGTTGATATTTAAATTTTAGATGAAGATAAGTGCATTAGTTTGTTGTGTTCTCTACCAAATTTGTGGGATAATCTGGTTATTGCAATAGGTAGCAATGCAACTGCCTTGTAGTTTGATGAAATAGTCTCATCCTTGTTGACGGAGGAGATGAGATGGAAAAATATGGAGAGCCAAAATGGTGATGCCTTGTTTGTACGAGGACGATCCCAGAATAGAAACAAAAATAAGTCATCGAGTGGGAAATCTGAATCTAGAGGGATATCTAAATCTCTAGGAAAACATGTAAGGATGGTGTGTTGGAAATGTAGAAAGGAATGGCACTACAAGAAGGACTGTAAATCTAAAGCTCCTGATAAAGGAAAGGAATCTGATGATGCTCCTTCTTCGGAGGTGAAAACCACCTCAAATGAAGGTGGGGATGTGTACTTGGCTTCTTCAAGTACACATGTAGGTTATGAGGCATGGTTGATTCACTCAGGTGCATCCTTTCACTTCACTCCCCATAGAGAGTGGCTCTACGAGTATGAGAAATACGATGGTGGTGATGTCTTCTTAGGGGATAATAGGAAGGCTAGAATCGTTGGTCGGAGAAAAGTAAATTTGAAGTTGCAAGGTGGAAGGGTTAGAACACTTCCAGGTGTTCTGCATATTCCTACATTGGCCGGAAATTTGATTTCTATAAGCAAGTTGGATAATGCAAGTGTAAAAACAGTGTTCGAGAAGGATACTTGCATGATGGTTCGGGTAACACTGGTATTGAAGCGGGGAGTTCAGATTGGAACTCTGTACGATGCATGGTAGTACGGTTGTTGATGGTTGCAATAGTTATGTGGTTCTTGAAAGTGGAGCAGAAAATCCAGTGGTCTCTGGAGAGAAGACCATGCTGTGGCATCAAAGGCTTGAACATATTGGAGAGAAGGGCCTTCGAATACTTCATGGTAGAGGTATGTAGAAGGTATGAGTAATAGCACTCTGTATTTTGATTTTTGTGAAAATTGTGTATATGGGAAGCAGAATTGGGTGAGTTTCCCCTCTGGTGGTAATAGGGTGAAACATATATTAGAGCTTATGCATAGTGATGTGTTTGGACCTGTGAATGTTCCATCACTGGGTAAGTCTGTGTACTATGTATCACTTATAAATTACTTCTCAAGGAATACATGGATATATTTCCTTAAGAAGAAATATAAAGCCTTTGACAGGTTTAAAGAATTCAAGATTCTGGTGGAAAACCAGACGGAGAAGAAGATAAAGGTGTTGAGGACAGATAACAGTGGAGTGTTTTGCAGTAAGTAATTTGAAGAACTCTGTAAGAAGTGTGGTATAGCACAATAGAAGACTACTCCATATACACCTAGGCAAAATGGAGTTGCAGAAAGAATGAATAAGACGTTGATGGAAAGGGCAAGAAGCATGCTCAGTGGTGCCGGGTTAGGACAAGAATTCTGGGTAGAGGCGGTAGAGATAGCATGTTACCTGGTCAACAGATCACCTTCATCAGCATTGGAGGATAAGACTCCACAAGAGGTATGGACTGGTAAGAAACCCTCTCTTTCACATCTGAGGGTATTTGGATGTGATGCATATGTACATGTTCCAAAGGAGAAACGAACCAAGTTGGATAGTAAATATGAAAAGTGCATCTTTATTGGGTATAAGGATGGTTTAAATGGTTATAAGATTTGGAACCCAGTAACAACGAAGGTTGTGTACAACCGAGATGTGGTGTTTAGAGAGGTGAAAGATGTTATTAAACATGAAGTCTAGCCAAAGGAACCTAAGAAGATAGATTTTGATCTAAAGGAGGAAGAATCAGACTCTACAGCAGAGGAGGAATCAGAAGATGAAGAGCCACAAACTTCGGGTGTGAGAAGATCAGTTCGAGAAAGAAGGAAACTAGAAAGGTATATTCCATCTGCTTTCTGTTCAAATTTTTCTTTATCTATTACTGATGATGATCCCAGAATTGTGAAGGAAGCAGTAGATTCAGAGGATGGAAAACTCTGGAAAGAGGTTGTCGTTGATGAAATGGCATCTTTGCACAAAAATGAGGCTTGGGATCTGGTGGAGTTGCCGGCTGGAAGGAAACCCATTGGCAGCAAATGGGTGTTCAAGAAGAAGACAAATGCAGAAGGAAAGGTTGAAAAATACAAATCTGGGTTGGTAGAAAAAGGTTATTCCGAGGTGCCAGGAATTGATTTTGGTAATATTTTTTCTCATGTTTCCAAGGTAACTTCTATTAGATTACTGTTATCTGTTGTTGCTGCTTTTGATTTTGAGGTAGAACAGATGGATGTGAAGACAACATTTCTTCATAGGGATTTGGAAGAGGAGATCTATATGAAGAAACCTGAAAGTTTTGTAATGAAGGGTAAGAAATAACTGGTATGCAAGTTAAAGAAGTCTCTATGTGGGTTAAAATAGTCACCAAGGATGTGGTATCAGAAATTTAATACATTTATACAGGGACTTGGCTTCACTAGAAGCAAAGCAGATCACTGTGTGTATTTTAAATTAATTGGTGAGCGTGTTATTTATCTAGTCTTGTATGTGGATGTTATATTGCTGGTTGGAAATGACAAAGAAATTATCTAGGATTTGAAGACCCAATTGTCCTCCAAATTCGACATGAAAGATCTTAGTGCTGTAAACTATATTTTGCGCATGGAAATTAAAAGAGACCGAGAAAAGAAGAAGCTCTAGTTAAACAAAAGGAATTATGTCGAGACAATACTGTAGAGGTTTAATATGTAGGATAGTAAACCGATGAAGGTTCCTATTCCTGTAGGTGTAAAGTTATCTGTTGAGCAGTGTCCTGAGACACAAGAAGAGGAAGAAGATATGTCATGTGTTCCATATGCAAGTGTAGTCGGTAGCCAGATGTATGTGATGGTCTATACTAGACCAGACATTACACATGCAGTGGGAGCATTGAGCAGGTTTATGTCAAAACCAGGGAAAGAGCATTGGACAACAGTGAAGCGGGATTTCAGGTATTTGCATGGAACTAGTGAATATGGTTTGTGTTACCAAGGAAGACCAGGATTAGCTATAGTTTTGGATATCCATGGCTTTGTGTATAGGGACTGGGCTGGAGATCTGGATCAGAGAAGATCTACAAGTGTGTATGTGTTTAACCTATTTGGAGGCATAGTCAGTTGGATGAGTAAGAAACAATCTGTAGTGGCACTATCAACTATAGAGGCAGAATACATGGCAACCACTCATGCAAGCAAGGAAGAAGTTTGGTTGCAGAGATTGTGTTCAAGTATGGGGTTAGTACAGGGAGCTATAAGGATAGACTATGACAGCCAAAGTGCAATTCTCTTGGCAAAGAACCTACTTACCATTCAAGACAAAGCACATTGATGTTCAGTATCACTTTGTGAGGGATATGATAGAAGACAAAAAGGTGTTTCTGGCAAAGGTGGACACATTGAAGAATACTACATATGCATTGAAAAAATATGTGAGCTCTGAGAAGTTCTCTACGTGTAGAGAAAGAATGGGCATTGCAAGGCTGGATAAATGACTAAGCTCTCTTGTGGCCCCCTATGGAAAGGAAACAACAACTGGTAGAATGTTGGGTTTTGTTATATTCTTTCCACGACTAGCCCACGTAGTTAACCGGGGGGTTAGAAGGGGTGCGGAGCCCCCCCTTCGTTTCGCCGATTGCATAGTGGGGGGAGTGACAGGGGGTTTGAGGGTGTAGGTAACCCCACTCTATGGGGTCCGGGGCAACACCCTGAAAAATTTTGGTTTTGGAACCTATGTTAGGTTGTGCAGACCCACCTATGGTTTTGTGCATGATTTTCTCACATGTTTTTGGATGTGATGATTTTCGGTCCATGGTTTTGGACGTTATGGTTTTTGGTCCATGGTATTGGATGCTTTGGCATGTATAAATATATATTATAACATTGAAAGGAACATAATGAAAAATCAAGCTGGTAGTCCCAGTTTTGGGATCCAATTGAATATCTCTGTGTATATGTGTTTTATGTGTTATGCTCTCACATTATTTATTTTATGTGTTTTAAAATTTGTATGCAAGTAATTTCTGTACGGGGTTGAAACCTATAGAATTCCCTCCCAATATGCATCTGTGAATCCTTGTGGCTTCATTCCCATTGTCCATCTATATGAAAGACCAAACTGAGAAGTGCCTCTAAGGTATCTCAACACATGCTTTGTTTCCTTCCAATATAGTTTGTTTGGCTTAAACATAGATTGACTAAGTTGATTAACAGCATAACACATGTTGGTCATGTGTTCACCATATGCATGAGTGAACCCACAAAATGCTTGTAGATGGTAGCTGTTGGATCCCTATAATACTAGTGATTACCCCATTACTATTGTAGTTATACCCCTTATTTATATTGTTGTGCCCCTATTACCCCCATATTGTTATTTCTGTGCCCCTTAGAATCCCTCTATTGTTATTTTTGTGGCTTTATATTATTATTGTTAGGTCGGCTGGATTATATTGTGACTCCTTAGACTCCTATATATAGAAAGGAGGTTTTGTCATTTGTATCATCCAAGAATTGTTCATTTATGTAATGTAAAGGAGGTTGCCCCCTCGAAGAGGCTGAATTCTAAGGCGTTGATCTATCTTTTCTATCTTTTCTTGAGCTGGTTTCATAACATTTGGTATCAGAGCTTTGGATTCTAGGGTTTTGCTGCTCCAAACAGGTCATCGTGGCATTTTCGCTATAACTTTTTTTTGTGACGTTTCAGAAGTCGCAAAAAAAACCCATTTGAGAAGAAATTGCGTTGAACCTTGGGTCCGAATTTCAGAGCTTTTCGCACGATATTTGAGGAGATATGATCTGAGGAAGTTGGTCTTTTTGCAGACTCCTGAATTACATTCAAAACAGGTGACCTGGGGAAAATCGTCATAACTTTCTCTCTGGGAATCAGATTGAAATTTCATAAGAAGGTAAGAAAGAGGACGAACCGTAGTTTCTTGTATATCTTTTTCAAAACCAAAGATCGAAAATTCATACACGTGGCACTTCATACAATTTCGCTCTTCTGGAAAGGTCTATAATCAGGTCATCTTGGGAGATTGTGCATAACTCTTTCTTGGAGAATCCAATTTGGATCAGACTGGTGGCATTGGAAAGAGGACACAGAGGGCTACTACAGGTCACAAATTCAGAACTAGATGATTGGAAAGTACAGAGATACATCAGAGGCAATATCAAGCTCCTACAAAGTGAAAAAAGGTGTGTAGATTTTTTTAAATTTTTGCTTAAGCTTGGTTTGAAAATTTATTTTGAAGGAATTCAAAGGGCATAGTAGAGCATTATTATCGGTAACTGATGCCCCGAGGAAAGAAAATGCAAACACCTAGTAAGGAACCTGAAAGCTCTAGCATGACTCATGAAGAAGAGGAAGAAATGCTACATGATATATCAAAATTACAAGAACAAGTGCAACAAATGTCACGCTCACAAAAGTTAACAGAAGATAAGATAAATGGCGTGGAAGCTAAGATGAATGGCATGGAAGCTAAGATGGACAATTTGAAGATAGATTTGAACACAAATTTGAAGACAGGCATGGCAGATTTGAAGACAGATTTGACAAATTTTCTACAAGAAATACTTACTAATGGTGAAAAGGTAGTAAAGGAAACTCATGATGAGAACAAAAGAAATGTTAATCATGATTCCATAGACGCTAATGTTGGATCGAAGAATCACCATATTCCAAAAATCGATATGAGGAAGTTTGATGGCAAGGATCCCGCCACATGGATATTACAGATGGAGCAATTCTTCGATCTCAATAATGTGCAAAACACACAAAAGGTACGTATGGAAACTGTATATTTGGAACCAAATCAGTTTGTATGGTATCAATGGCTTTGTTCTCGTAAACAATTTATCACTTGGGCAATTTTTACGGAAGAATTGATAGCACATTATGAGGATACAAAAAGCAACACTTTTTTTAGCCAATTGATAAGTCTCAAACAAAAGGGTTCAATAATGGAGCACATTGAGGAGTTCCAAAAATTGAACATAAGGGTAAAAGATATTCCAGAGGAGCATAGGATTGATGTGTTCATAGGGTCTTTAAAGGATAATATCCAACATGATGTTCGCCTTTGGGAACCTGATTCATTAGAGAAGGCATTCAGGTTAGCAAGAAAAATGGAAAGCAAAATTATGGCAACTAGGAAGCATACCACTCACAACTATAAAGACGGAAGTGTTGTTGCCCTAGTCTTCCACAACCTACAAGGTTGACACCACAACAATTGGAAGAAAAAAGAGCAAAAGGGCTTTGTTACAATTGTGATAGCAAATACACAAAAGGTCATAAGTGTGCTGAGAAGAAATTATTCTACATAGATTGTGAAGAGGAAGAAGAAAAGGAGCAAGAAAGGTCAAAAGAAGAGGATATACTCCAGGAACAAAGCCTAGATGAAGAACAAATAAATCCGACCATATCTTGTAATGCATTGGCGGGAATTACCACTCCTCAAACCATCAAGATAGAAGGACAAATCAAGAAGAAAAAGGTAATAGTGTTGATTGATTCAGGAAGCACCCACAATTTTATTCATTGTAGGGTAGCAAAAGAATTGAATTGCTTCCTATATCCAGCACCAGAGTGTCAAGTGATGATTGCAAATGGAGGAACAATAAATTGCTCTGGAAAGTGCCATAATATCAAGCTATCCATGGGAGAATATGTATTGACTAGCCCAATGCTTTCCATTCCAATGGGAGGTGCTGATGTTGTACTAGGAGTCCAATGGCTACAATCCTTGGGTACAATAGCTTTTAATTTTCAAGAACTTTTCATCAAATTTTCTACGGAAGGAAAGGAAGTTGAATTAAGGGGTATTGCAGGGAAACCAGGAAAGATAATCAGCTCTAATGGCATGACAAAGCTTCTAAAAAAGGAGCAAAGAGGTGTAATTGCACAATTATGTTCGCTAGATGTTTCCACATTGGAATCATCTATTTCTCCAGATCTCCAAAAAGTCCTGGACAATCATTCCAAGGTATTTGAGACTCCCAAAGGTCTCCCACCTATGCGTGATCATGATCATGCTATTCATCTGATTCCAGGAAGTGTTCCTCCAAACATCAGGCCGTACAGATATCCCTATGTCCAAAAAAGTGAAATTGAACGTATGGTTGCAGAAATGCTAGAGGCTGGTATAATTCAACCGAGTCAAAGTTCTTTCTCAGCTCCAGTAGTATTGGTGCACAAGAAGGATGGATCATGGCGCATGTGTCCGGATTATAGGGAGCTCAACAAGCTCACTATTAAAGATAAGTTCCCCATTCCTGTCATTGATGAATTACTGGATGAATTGCATGGATCAATTTACTTCACCAAGTTGGATCTTCGTTCGGGATATCATCAAATCAGAATGAAGATTGAAGACATTCCGAAAACGGCATTTAGAACTCATGAGGGTCATTATGAATTTTTGGTCATGCCTTTTGGCCTTACCAATGCACCTTCAACATTTCAAGGTTTGATGAATTCAATTTTCAAACCATTCCTTAGAAAATTTGTGTTAGTATTTTTTGATGATATACTAATCTACAGCAAGTCTTGGAAGGATCATGTTGAACATGTTGACAGGGTGCTACAACTATTGGAGGAGAAACAATTATATGCAAAAAGATCCAAATGTTTCTTTGGAGTCCAGGAGGTGGAATATTTGGGTCATATTGTATCTCATGAAGGAGTTAAGGTAGACCCTAGCAAAATTAAAGCCATTAAGGAATGGAAAATCCCCACATCCATAAAGCATCTGCGAGGATTTCTTGGGTTGACAGGGTATTATCGCAAGTTTGTTAAGAATTATGGGAGAATAGCAGCACCTCTAACAACATTATTGAAGAAAGATTCATTTTCATGGACTCCGGAAGCAACAAAGGCCTTTGAACATCTTAAAGAGGCAATGTGCCAAGCACCGGTCTTAGCTACACCGGACTTCACAAAAACCTTTATTGTGGAATGTGATGCTTCAGGAAATGGAATTGGTGCTGTTCTAATGCAAGATGAAAGACCCATTGCTTTTGAAAGTCGTCCAATCAAGGGAAAGTTTTTAAGCAAAGCTATTTATGAGAAGGAAATGTTGGCAATACTCCATGCACTTAAGAAATGGCGACCCTACCTAATGGGAAGACACTTCAAGGTAAAAAGGATCATGATAGCCTTAAATACTTTTTAGAACAAAGATTATCCTCTGAAGAGCAACAAAAGTGGGTCACAAAGATGTTGGGTTATGACTTTGAAATCATCTACAAAAAAGGGAAGCAAAATGTGGTGGCAGATGCACTCTCAAGAAAGGATGAGGATGTGGAAGCATTGTTGTGTGCCATTTCTATTATCCAACCAGATTGGATAAACGAAGCAAGGGAGGAATGGAAGAATGACGAAGAAGTGTGGGCACTTATTCGAAAGCTACAACAAGATTCCAGTACTTCTGATACATTTAGCTGGAAAAATGATTCGTTATGGTACAAAGATCGCTTATACCTCTGTAAGAATTCCCAGCTAAAACAAAAGATTCTTATGGAATTGCACACTTCTCCCTTAGGAGGGCACTCAGGATTTTTAAAAACTTACCACAGGGTTAAGAAGGAATTTTTTTGGGATGGCCTTAAATCAGATATTCAAAAGTTTGTGGCGAAATGTTTGGTTTGCCAACAAAATAAAGTTGAAACAATTAAGACACCGGGTCTATTACAACCTTTATCCATTCCAAGCCAACGTTGGGAGGAGGTTTCAATGGATTTTATCACAGGTTTACCCAAGTCTGAGGGAAAGAGTGTCATCATGGTGGTAGTTGACAGACTTACCAAGTATGCACACTTTTGTGCATTATCACATCCATTTAAAGCCAGTACAGTTTCTACTGCATTTATGGAAACAGTTCAAAAGCTACATGGAAACCCAAAGATTATTGTAAGTGACAGAGATCCCATTTTCACTGGAAATTTTTGGACAAAATTATTTTCTTGTCTTGGTACTCAGTTAGCTCATAGCTCATCTTATCATCCTCAATCTGATGGGAAAACTGAGATAGTAAACAAATGTTTGGAAGGATATCTTCGTTGCTTTGTATCTGATAAACAGACACAATGGGTCAAATGGTTGCCTCTGGCTGAATGGTGGTATAACACTTCCTTCCATACAGCAACAAAAATGACCCCATTTATGGCACTTTATGGGTATCAACCACCATCCATCACATCATATTTAAGAGAAAATTCTAAGGTTCAGGCAGTGGAACATCACATCGAACATCAACAACAAGTCCTCCAACTCTTAAAGGATAACCTCGTGTTGGCACAAAATAGAATGAAACAACAGGCAGATCAACATCGCAGTGAAAGAAGTTTTGATGTAGGTGATTGGGTATTCCTACGGCTACAACCATATAAGCAAATGTCCCTAAAGCAAGCTAAGAAGGATAATAAATTATCACCAAAGTATTATGGTCCGTACAAGGTGTTGCAAAAGATTGGTACTATGGCATACAAATTGGAGCTTCCTGCAGCTTCTCGATTGCACCCAGTTTTCCATGTTTCATGTTTAAAGAAGGTTATAGGCGACAAGCTCCCAATTCAAACAATATTGCCAGAACTTGACGAGGAAGGAAAAATTATATTGGAACCGGAAGCAGTCACAGAAACAAGAACTCGACAGCTACGAAATCGATCAATTTCAGAGTATCTTATCAAGTGGAAGAACTTATCCGCTGAAGATTCCACATGGGAGGATGAGAATTTTATGCAGAAGTATCCAGAACTACTCAAGCGTTGAGGACAACACTTTTTTGAAGGAGAGGGGCATGTTGGGTCCCTATAATACTAGTGATTACCCCATTACTATTGTAGTTATACCCCTTATTTATATTGTTGTGCCCCTATTACCCCCATATTGTTATTTTTGTGCCCCATAGAATCCCTCTATTGTTATTTTTGTGGCTTTATATTATTATTGTTAGGTCGGCTGGATTATATTGTGACTCCTTAGACTCCTATATATAGAAAGGAGGTTTTGTCATTTGTATCATCCAAGAATTGTTCATTTATGTAATGTAAAGGAGGTTGCCCCCTCGAAGAGGCTGAATTCTAAGGCATTGATCTATCTTTTCTATCTTTTCTTGAGCTGGTTTCATAACAGTTCCTCCACTTCCTCACCTGAAGTGGCATCCCCTTTCCTCTAGTTACCTGCTAGAGAAGTGTCCATGGGTTTACAACTCTCCATACATAAATTCTTCATTACATTGTTGGCATACATTCACTAAGAGACAAGAAGTTCGCCATATCCTTGCCATACTTCCAAACCAAGAAAATAATGCATGAGTCTCATGTCCTTCATCTTGAACTCTATTGCAATGTCCTCCTTACAAGATCTGACTAGTTTCTCATCATTAATAAGGATCAAGTCATCGACATATAAAACAATAATAAATAATGTACCTTCTACCACAATGTAATAAAGGGCATCTACTTCACTTTTGGTAAAGCCCAAACCGATTAGATATTTATTGATCATGGTATACCAAGAACAAGGTGCTTTCTTGAGTCCATACAATACTCACTTGAGTATGCACACATGTGACTATCTGTCAAAGGTATCAAACCGTTGTGGATGCTCAATATACACCTCCTCCTTAATAACTCCATTGAGTAATCTGGTGGATCTTCCACCCCATTTGTGCTGACAGTGCTAGAATTGACTTAATGTGCGAATACCTCTCTATTGGAGAAAATTTCTCCTCATAGTCAATTCCCTCCACCTTAGAGAACCCCTTGGCCAAAAACATGGCCTTGTGTTTCTCTATGCTCCTGTTTGTTGTATGCTTTAATTTTTGGATCCATCTCGAACCAACCACTGATTTTTCTGTTAGTCTTGGGGTCACTTCCCAAACATTGTTTCCAACAAATGGATCATATTCCTGTACCATTGCATCAACCTATACTAGTTTTTCACTTCTTCCTCGAATGCGGATGTTTTGTCTCAATTAGCTCACTCATCAAATCCATGTACCTAGTGTACCAATCCAGTGACCTCCTCTTCCTGCACTGTGATGTGTGTTCTCCCACATTCTTTCTAGAATCTTTCAATAATATGTCATCTTTACTGGTCTGCTTCCTTCCTTCTCTAGATGTCTCTACTTGAGTGGATGTCTCCAATCTCTCCAGTCCTGCTTATGGTTGCTCCACAACTTACTGAGTTTCTTCCTTTGGAGCCAAAAGCTCCTTATTCGGCTACAACTGAAGCTCCCTCTCAAGAGAACACCTCATTACCTTCTCCTTATCAATCTTGACATCCCGTCTTACCACTATCATCCTGAGGGATACAAAGTACACTTGATAGTTGTGAGGTGTATGAATGTAACCCACAAAGATGCCCAACTCATATATTGGTTCTATGTTTTTCCTTGCTTCCTTTGAAACATGATAGTAAACTAATGGTCCAAATATCCTCGAGTGCGACACATCTAGTTTCTTCCCTAAAAAAACTTCCTCCAGTGTACTCATGCCAAGGATCCTATGAGGACTTATGTTCTACAAATATACCGTTGTGTTACATGCTTCAACCCACAAGTGCAGAGGTAGGATTTTGTATGCAACATCTCCCTTGTTGCTCCCACAATACTTGTGTTCTTCCTCCCATCCACCCCATTTTTTTGTGGGTTATGAGTTTTTTTCAACTCCCATCAAATTTTTTCCTTTGCGTAGAAAATTTTAAAATCATTCGACACGTAATCATCACTGTTATCACTCCTGAGGGCCTTCACTTTCCTACTAGTCTCTTTCTCAAGAAAAGCTTTACACTTAACAAATTTGTAGAATGTTTAGTATTTATTCTGCATGAATTAGATCCAACACTTCCATGAAAAATTATCTACAAATATACCATAATACTTATGCTTGGCAGCGAAGGCTATCGAGAAAGGAACACATACATCAGAGTGGATCCTTTCAAGGATTGAATGCACCCTGTTGTCTCAATCATTGAAGATGTCTTTTTTTTACTTCCCCAAGGTACACCCTTTTCATGTATCTCGCTACTCTAGTGATCCATTAGAAAGGTCTATAGAAATCTATTCCATGATCTTCAAAGCGCCATGATGAAAATGGCTAAGACTTTTGTGCCATAATTCATCGACATCTCGACTCTGAACCTTCTCTTCTTTTGTGCCTAATGTTGCACATTCATCCACATCTAATTTGTAGAGGTTCTTCAGTCGAACCTTCAAACCTCAATCTACTTCACTTGTCCCATGGAAATGTGTCTCAGCAAAGCCTTTCTTTTGCCAAATATCACGATGGAAACTATATTCTTCTTTAGACCCGGTACATACATCACATCCTTGAGCTTGAGAGGGGAGCTAGACCCCCTGTGAAAAGTAATTGTAACATTCCTGGTCACACTATACCTTCTATCATCTCCCATCTCGATGTGCATCTATAGATACTTATCCTCCAATTCACTGAAAAATTATTTGTTGTGCATCATGTGGAATGAGGCATTGATATCGAGATACCACGCACTACCCATCACTATTCATGCCACACAAGAAATGAGGGTAAAATCAAGTTTGGATTGTGAAGCCAAGGATTCACTCGTTGCTCCTCCTATGGTCTTCTTGCCTTCTTTCTTGTGTGATATTTTGTGGCATAGTGTCCCAGTTCATGATAGTGAAATCACTTGATTTTGGACGAGTCTTTTTTCTTGCCTAATTGACGTGATTCTTCTTTGGATTGGGATTTCTTCCCTTTCCCTTTCTTTTACTTTCCATCTAAGGCACATTTCTCCTCATCATAACTCTTGGATGAGGTTTTGTCTCTGGTGTTCCACCTTACCTCCTCTTGTACCAAATCAGACCAAAGGCATTCCCAATTTGGTAGCTTCTCCCTCCCATTTACTGAATCCTACTAGATGTGCCAGCTCTTGGGAAGGCCTACAAGTGCTAGGCTTACCAGATCATCCTCTGTTATAGTAACACCAACTCGACCAAGTTCATCACAACATTATGTGAACCAACTGAGGTCATTAGAGGAAATTTTAGCCTAAAAGTGCCCATGAAATTTTGACCTAATTTCCATGTCATAATATGTAAACCAGTCAAAATCTTTTAAATTTAAAAATAGGTACATCTCCTAAATTATTTTAAATTCTTTAATTTGGGTATTCATGACATATTTTATTATTAATTTGGGTATAGGTGAAATATTTTGTTATTAATTTTTGTATTCATGAAATATTTCATTAATGATATTTACCTACCCTACCCATAAGAATTAGAATATCGAAAATGTTATTAATGCAATGTAAATGTTGATATTAATGAAAAATATAAATTAAAAATGTGGGCCCATTTGACATTAATAACCATACCCCAAAAAAACACCAAAGTAAATAGTGAAATCTAAAATATGTATAGATAGTTAAATATAAAATATAAATATAGAGAGTTATAATTAAATATAAAACAGATAAAATGTAGCTAAATATAAAATATAAAATAGTTAAACAGTTAAATAGTTAAAAATAAAATATTATTATAATTAGATACAAAATAATTAAACAATTAAAAAACGTATTCCAGAAAGGGAAATCTACCGGATTCTGGCCAAAATATAAAATAGTTAAAAAAAACAAATTTCAAAAAGTGCAAACTAGCGATTCCAACCAAAAATATAGAACATATAGTTAAATATGAAATAGTTAAATAGTTAAATATAATTAGATATAAAATAGTTAAATAGCTAAAAAATAGTTAAATGGTTAAAAAATGTATTCCACAAAAGGCAAAATACTGGATTCTACCCAAAAAATATATTCTCGGGGAAATTGTGGCTTCAATAGACAATGTCATTAAAAAACATGAAAAAGATAGATAAATATAAAATATATATAGACAGTAAAATATAAAATATAAATATAGACATTTATATATATATATATATATATATATATATATATATATATATATATATATATATCTGTTTGGTAATTTAATTGAGTTTAAATTATTGCATAAGTTATCGACGAGGGCTTGTAAACTGATGAAGTGTATGTGCACTCATTGTTCTTGGATCCTTTATTATGGGAGTAAATTTTCAAATTGAATGAGGATGTTTTCATGCACATGTTTTATCTAAGAAATTGTCACTCTTGCAAGAAAGGAAAATATCACAGTGAAAGAAATAAAACTAAATTAAAATGCAAAAGTAAATAGAAAAATCAAATCCAAATTCTCTTTATGTTTGCAGAAAACAAAACTAATCTAAAATTGCAGAAATAAATATCACACTAGCACAATTAGATCTACTTCTCATTGACATAAATGAAACTAATCTTAAGTACATAAATAAAATATCACACTGGAAAATATGAATCACACTTATAAATCATTGGAAGAATTATACTCCTAATTGCAATTTAATCATTCTACTCTTCAAAATTTACATGTGCATAATAGATACCTTTTTTATTTATTTCCTTCATCCTTCACACAATGAAATGATTAAATCTCTGAAAGAAATCTTCAACAAACTCTGTTATAAAAAAAATTCTCTCTTTCATAAGAATTCACTAAAATTCAAAACTAAAAGATTAATTGTGATAATCTAATACTACAAAACTTAAGATATAAAACTAAAATATGAACTAAAAATAAAATAAGACCTTACAACTTCGAGGGGGCCCTCCTATGAGTTGTAGGTAAGCAGCAATCAATTAGAGAGTAAAAATTCATTAATGAAACACACAAAGGAATAATCAAGCTCGATTTTCTAAATGCAATGAGTGTTTTCGCTATGTCATTGTCATGCCAAGAGGTAGGTTTTATAACCTCTTTCAATAAAATATTTAGATATTTTCATGCCTATCCTACTCGAAAAAAATTCTAAAGATAACATAATATATTATGAAATAATGATTCCTTATTATTTGCTATCGAAGAAGAAAATCATGAGGAAAAATATTAGCTTCATCCTTATCATCGATCTTCTCACTTTCCTAATTCATCTTTGGCTCATTTTCCACTGGGTTGACTTCCACATTGACCTTCTCATACGACACCCTTATCATCTTTCTACATTATGACAATAGGTGGATATCATTATGTCGATTATCAACTACCTGTCCATACATTTCATTCCTCAACTGGTGTTTCAGAACCTATAGATTTTTCAAGTAAGCTTCATAATCAATCATTAGCTATAGAATTGATACAGTTTGCTAGCTTATGAAAATATTAAATCAAATAATAAGGAAACAATGAAACTATGAATAAAAAATGATTAGGTACGTGCTTTTTCCATTGACCTTGCAAGCTAACACCTTATTGAGATTATTATGGTAAAAAAGGAATGGAATGGAGTGAATGGAGTTTACAGAAGATGTCAAAAAGGAACAATTTTGGTCTTCAACATTCCCCCACATAGGAGATATTGCATGTCCTTATGCACAAAATTTCAAAATTTGTGACCCACTATGTCACTGAGCTACCTCTGAATGTTGAGAAAGGACATCTAAGTTAGTATCCTCTGTTTTTCTGATTTTTCTTATGGTTTTCATCCTTGGTTTCTTCATTAAAATCCTACATTGCAAACCCCTTATTTTACTTTTGAGAAGTTTAATTTTATCCCTTAACTTCTTGTTTTTATTGTACCATTTACAAAGATGTAAGAGAATATTATCATTTTGATTCCTTTGAATGTCATTTTGTACCTTCATTGCTTCATGTTCCTACTTCGGAAACCTGTTTAATACTTCAAATTCATAAATGTATTGTTTAAGAACATTTTCAATTATGGATTCTTCTAGAGGGTGAAATGAATAGCTTCACTCGGAATTTCTTCTTGATTTGAGGATAAATCAACAGTTTTCCCTTAATGTGCTTTTAGTTTGAGAGATTCTATATATTTATAAATTTGTTATTGAAAATGGTCAGTTTTTTGTCTCTTTCTTGTTGGACTTGCAATTGGTGATGGTAATTTCTCTACTTCTTCTTCTTCTAAATCAACAAAACCTAGAAATTGTTTAATAATCGATTCCATAAGTCATGCACTTCTTCTTGATGGTTTTTAATAGTGATAGCTCACTTTTTCTTTCTACTTTTGTTTTGTTATGTTCCTTCCTTGGATGGACCTTCATGTGTACTAACATATTTCTTCTTTTTAAGACTCTCTAAGACATTTGCAAGAGGGGTTTCATCATCATAATCACTCAGTGTGTGCTCATCTTGTGGAATTTCCTATGTAGGTGTTTCATTTTGAAGCTTAGGGTTTGAGGGAAGTTTTCGGTGGCTTCTTCTTATCTTAGAACTAGACTCATCTTTCTCAACTTCCTTAAAGTGATTTTGAACCAAAAACTCCTCCAAGTTATCCCCTTTGTTCTTCAAATGGGCTTCAATTAAGATTTTTACTAACTCATGATGATACAAAGCACTATTAATAGAATAATTTTTTCTTTGGATATTAGTGGCCATTTTTCTTAAACTACAAAGCAAGAAATATGGAAAATTGATTTCGTTGTCATCAATAAAATGCATCATCAACTGAGCATGGTAAAAGAACACATTTCCAAACCTACCCTCACAGGTTATAAAATTTTGAATGATTAACAACAAATTTCTTCATTTACATTTTAAAGTTGTTACTAGAATTCCCTTCTTAAAAATGGAAATGCCCATACCTAGGCTTTCCAGGAAGACTTCCCAATCTTTCTCTTTGATTTTGCAGTTTTTAAACCAACTTTCCCATCAATCATGTAGCTTCTTCCATGAACAAATATGTCAAGGCCAACCTAATATCTATAATTTCCTCTTCTATTCCATCATATGCCCAAGAAAATGACTCTATAACCTCCTTATCATGCCCATCAAAATTTTCAAAGAACTATAACCACTGTGCCTGCTGCAATTGTTGTTTCACATGTGCATAATCTTCAATAAAATTGACTACATTTGGCTCTGGACGCACAATAACTCCCATGGTGAGGAATCTCCAACCCATCATTCCCCTTTTTGATAGTATTATGGAGTGTAGCAAGCACAGGAACAGAATTTAGGTAGCAAATGAGGGGTTTTCGGAAAAGAAGAATCAAATAGAGACAAAGGAAGTGGGATATAATGTGAATAAAATGGAATAGTGTATGAGAAAAATGGGATATATACAAATAAAGGTGAATGAATTTAAACAATAGAAAGGTTTTAATGTCATTCACATTTTGTGATGATTATAAAAAAATTATGCATTGAATGGAAAAAAACCAATATTATGTCATGACTAAGGTAATAATGACATAATATGGTGGAGGCAACTGTTATAATCATCTATTCATGCCATAGCCCAATTTTTTTCCTTAATTGTTTAACTAATATTTACATACTTGTAATTCTGCCTTACTAATTTTCTTCTTTTTGTAGGTTGTTTAGGTTGCTTTAGATGTGATATCCATTCATATTTCCTTGACCATGATCTTCATTTTCTTTGGCTGTAATATGTCAAGTCAGCTACAGAATTTCATGAGAGTCGCAAATTATTAACAATTATGTAGTTGTCATGTTTCCGCAAGGAGGAATAAAATAAATGGGATAAGAATAGGGAAATAAAAAGAAAAGGATGCAAAGAATTTTTGGTTTTCAAATTATATTTTCCTTATAAACATACCAACAATGTTGGTTTTCATGTTTATACAATTATAGATATATGTATATGTATATGTATATGTATATGTATATGTATATGTATATGTATATGTATGTATGTATGTATGTATGTATATATATATATATATCTATATTAAAGAAAGTAGAAGGCTAAGTTGGAGAGGAAGAAGAATCTTCCTTGACCAACTTCAAATCAATATTATCTTGAAGATTTCTTATGAACTCTTGCTTTGCTAATGGTTTATGATATATTCATAATCTATAACCATTTACAAGGAAAGTTACATTTTCTTCATCTACAGTTTTGATTCTGACTGCTCCATTATCAAAGACAGTTTCAATCTCATAAGGACCAAGCCAATGAGTTTGAAATTTTCCTTCAAAATATTTAAATTTAGAATCAAAAAGCAATGTCCAATCTCCTAGCTTGAACTTCCTATCTTTGATAAATTTATAATGTCATTTGGATCTTTGTTGTTGAACTATATTGGTTTTGTGAATAACATCTTGTCATATCTCATCAAGTTCATTCAATTGCTCCATTCTTTGTTTTTGGACTTCTAATAAATCAAGACCCAATTTTACTATTGTTTTGAAGGTCCTTATTTGGAACTCAATAGAAAACAGAACTTGCTTCCCATAAATAATTTTATAAGGCATATGTCCTATTATATTTCTCCATGTGGTATGATATGCCCATAAAGCTTCTAGAAGCTTTTCTGCCCAATCCTTTCTATGCAACTTTATAGTCTTTATAAGAATTGCTTCAAGTACTTTATTAGTATCTTCAACTTGTTTGTTTTCTTGTCGATGATATGGAGTGGACTTTTGATGTTTGATCTTGTATTTCTCCATTATCTTTTGCACAAATTTGGATGTAAATTGAGTACCTTGATCTATGACAGTTTCACTTGGGACACACAAACAAGTGAAAATATTCTTAAAAAGAAATGAAACTACAACATTTCTAGTAGAAAAAGGAAGTCCTTTAGCTTCTACCGATTTTGAGACATAATTTGTACAAACAATAATGTACCATTTTGGCCTTGATGATGGATTGATTGGACCTAAAAAATCCAAATCCTACTTTTCAAAGGGTTTAATAAGTACTTGAGCTTGTAGAGGCATCTCATCTGAAGAAATAGGCTTTCCCATTCTCTAGAAACTATCACATCTCTTAACATATTCTTTGGAATATTTAAAAAGAGAAGCCTAATAATATCCTGAGAGAAGGATTTTACAGGAAGTCCTTTTATCAGCAAAGTGTCCTCCACATGGTTCATTGTGGCAAGCCTTTAATATTTCTAGTACTTCATCTACTGTGACACATCTTTGAATGATTAAATAGGGCCCTATTTTGTACAATTTTCCATTTATCCATGAATAAGATGCACTATTTTGAATAACTTTTCTTTTTTCTCGAGGAGACAAGTATGAAGGTAACTTTCTATGGAAAAATAATTAGCAATACCTGCAAACCAAGGAGATTTAATAGATACTGCAAAAAGATATTCATAAGGAAAAATTATATTATACAGGAACATCCTTATTATCATTTTGGATTCTAGATAGAAAATCAACAATTGTATTCTCCTTTCTAGGCCTATCCAAAATAGTAATATTGAATTCTTGTAATAACAATAACCATCTTGTAACTCTGCCATTAGTAATTGATTTATTCATTAAATATCTAATTGTAGAGTGATTTTTGTGAAAAAAAACGTTTCATAACCAGTGATATAGTATAGAAACTTATTAATGGCATGTACAACAACTAAAAAATCTTTTTTTGTTACAATATAATTTAACTCTGCAGGAGTCAAATTTTTACTTGTGTAATAAATGGTATGAGGAGTCAAATATTTTTGTCCCAATACAACTCCTAAAGCTATATCTAAAGAATAGGTTTAAATATGAAAATGAACACTCCAATTTTTTCCTCTTAAGATATGTTCTTATGAAATTGTTTCTTTCAATGTTTCAAAGTCATTTTGGCAATACGAATTCCAAATGAATTCACAACCTTTTGTAAGTAATTTAAAAAGTGGAGAGGTTATCTTTGTGAAGTTTTTTATGAATATTTTGTAATAACCAGTAAAACCAAGAAAACTTCTAACATCTCTTTGACAAAAAGGAACTAATAATTTATAAATAACTTATACTTTAGATTAATCCACTTTAATTCAATCTCCTAAAATGTGGTGGCCTACAACAATTCCCTCAGTGAACATCATAAAGCATTTTTCATGGCTTAATGAGAAATTTGTTTCTCATCTAATGAGAAATTTTTCTAAATTTCAAGAGCTTCATCAAAATAATTACCATAGACAGTAAAATCATCCATGTAAACTTCCACACAATCATGAATTAGATCAGAAAAAATGCCTAGAACTACTCTTTGAAATTTTGCAGGTGCATTACATAATTCAAAAGGAAGTACCCGATAAGAATACGGTCCCCATGGACAAGTAAAAGTTGGTTTTTCTTGATATTTCGAAGCTACGTGGATTTGGTTATATCCACTAAAACCATTGAAGAATGAAAAATATTTTTTCCCTACCAATGTATCAAGGACTTAATCTACAAAGGGAAGTGGAAAATTATATTTCTAGGTCAGTTTGTTCAATTCCCTATAATCAATGCATACTCTCCATTTCCCTTTTTTTTTTGGAAAAATCACTAATGGTAAGACCCACTGACTATCTGATATTGGGTAAATGAAATTCACATTCAATTGTTTTTGTAGCTCCTTTTTAACAATTTCTCTTAAATTTGGATTCATCCTCCTTTGGGGCTGTCGAACTGGTCTCGCATTTTCTTCAATATAGATATGATGCATATCAATGTATTCCCATGCATAAGCAGAGGAATGTCCTTGTAACATATTTATTACTTCTTCCTTTTGGGATTCTTCCAAGTTATCATTAATGTTCAAAGTTTTCCCTGGAAATATTTCTATTAAAGAATTACCAAAATTTTCCATAAAATGTAAAGCCATTTGATGTGATGATATATATTCAACATTGTATTTTTTTTCAAAGTTTTGATTTATTTATTTTTTTAGCCGTGGTTCATGGTCACTGAGTGGCCGCTACATCCACGGTAAATATCGGGGCAGTTCCACCCAAAGGGATCTGCCCGTCGGCTAATCTTAACAGGACTAACCCTGAGGGCGTCGAGGAGATTTGACCCCGTGACCTCCCAACTGGGAAAGTGCTTAGCAATGGGAACTCGACCATTTGAGCTATCCCTTGGGGCTTTCAAAGTTTTCATTTTGTTCAAAATATGAGGAAGAATCATTATTATTCATTAGATTTAAAATTGATCTTCTTCATCTATTTGTGAAGTAGAGGATATTGGTGGTATATCAAAATATTCATTACCATCATCTATCCAAACTTCACTTTCTACTTCTATTGTTGTTTTTGTAGGAGGATATAATGTGAATTTCTTAGTAGATCTTCCATCAGAGATAAACATATAACCAGATCTTCAACTTATAAAAGCCTCTATTGTAGCTAACCATGGCTTTCCTAGAATCAATGGATGTCCTCCTAAATTATTCTTGGGAGTTAAAATCATAAAATCAATAGGATATTCCTAAGAATCTAAGGAGACAGATACATATTCTAATATACCATTTGCTTTGATAACAGATCTATCTACTAACTGTAGTAATTTTGGTGTGTATTGAAGATTAGAAATCTTTAATTGATCCATAGTTTGTTTACTCATGATATTGATAGCTGCTCCTAAATCAATCAATGTGTTTGGAATCTTGACACCATTATGTGTGTTTTTACAATTGGACTACCTAGATCTAGATATTTTTGAATTGTTGGTTTTCCCATCATAATATCTACAATTTTTACAACTAACTAGATCTTTTTACTTCTTTTCTTTTTCTTCCTGGTTTTCTAATGCATAACTACATGATTGTCTTTGCAAACATTGGTATTTTTCTTCTAGCTTGTAACAAAGGAATTTTGATCCAAAGATTCTTCATCTCATCTAATATATCATATACAAGTAACATAATTTATTTTTCTATTCCTTTGTCAATTTTTAGCCTTTCGGGAAAGGGTGGATTTTGAATAGAAATAGGAGGTTCTTCTACAAATGGGAGTTGAGTTTATTGAGGTATCATGTATAGGGGTGCTCTCTTTATGAGGAATTTATTCTTTATTAAGAAATGTTTCTTTTTCAAGCAGTTCATCCTCTCTAGATTCCTGAATAACAATAGATGGTGACTTCTTTTCCAAAACTCTACCAGATCTAAGTTGGACATTGTTTAGATCTAATGGACGTATGATGCAAACTTTGAAATTCTTACCTCTATATTGTAAATAGGTTGTGAATTTTTATTATTTAGATTTAGAAGTGGCTAACCAAGTAGTTGATTGGTTTTTTGGGTGTTTGATGTGGATGGTAATTTAAGTGGTTAATTAGAAGGCTGGGTTTTATTTTCAAATTATGGAAACATGTTTGATTGAGGAGGATTGTATGGAGGTTGATATGGAATAAATGTCTATTGAAATTGATTATATTGAGGATGTTATGAAACCAGCTCAAGAAAAGATAGAAAAGATAGATCAACGCCTTAGAATTCAGCCTCTTCGAGGGGGCAACCTCCTTTACATTACATAAATGAACAATTCTTGGATGATACAAATGACAAAACCTCCTTTCTATATATAGGAGTCTAAGGAGTCACAATATAATCCAGCCGACCTAACAATAATAATATAAAGCCACAAAAATAACAATAGAGGGATTCTATGGGCACATTAATAACAATATGGGGGAAATAGGGGCACAACAATATAAATAAGGGGTATAACTACAATAGTAATGGGGTAATCACTAGTATTATAGGGACCCAACATGCCCCTCTCCTTCAAAAAAGTGTTGTCCTCAATGCTTGAGTAGTTCTGGATATTTCTGCATAAAATTCTCATCCTCCCATGTGGAATCTTCAGCGGATAAGTTCTTCCACTTGATAAGGTACTCTGAAATTGATCGATTTCGTAGCTGTCGAGTTCTTGTTTCTATAACTGCTTCCGGTTCCAATATAATTTTTCCTTCCTCGTCAAGTTCTGGCAATATTGTTTGAACTGGGAGCTTGTTGCCTATAACCTTCTTTAAGCATGAAACATGGAAAACTGGGTGCAATCGAGAAGCTGCAGGAAGCTCCAATTTGTATGCCATAGTACCAATCTTTTGCAACACCTTGTACGGACCATAATACTTTGGTGATAATTTATTATCCTTCTTAGCTTGCTTGAGGGACATTTGCTTATATGGTTGTAGCCGTAGGAATACCCAATCACCTACATCAAAACTTCTTTCACTGCGATGTTGATCTGCCTGTTGTTTCATTCTATTCTGTGCCAACACAAGGTTATCCTTTAAGAGTTGGAGGACTTGTTGTTGATGTTCGATGTGATGTTCCACTGCCTGAACCTTAGAATTTTCTCTTAAATATGATGTGATGGATGTGGTTGATACCCATAAAGTGCCATAAATGGGGTCATTTTTGTTGCTGTATGAAAGGAAGTGTTATACCACCATTCAGCCAGAGGCAACCATTTGACCCATTGTGTCTGTTTATCAGATACAAAGCAACGAAGATATCCTTCCAAACATTTGTTTACTATCTCAGTTTTCCCATCAGATTGAGGATGATAAGATGAGCTATGAGCTAACTGAGTACCAAGACAAGAAAATAATTCTGTCCAAAAATTTCCAGTGAAAATGGGATCTCTGTCACTTACAATAATCTTTGGGTTTCCATGTAGCTTTTGAATTGTTTCCATAAATGCAGTAGAAACTGTACTGGCTCTAAATGGATGTGATAATGCACAAAAGTGTGCATACTTGGTAAGTCTGTCAACTACCACCATGATGACACTCTTTCCCTCAGACTTGGGTAAACCTGTGATAAAATCCATTGATACCTCCTCCCAACGTTGGCTTGGAATGGATAAAGGTTGTAATAGACCCGGTGTCTTAATTGTTTCAACTTTATTTTGTTGGCAAACCAAACATTCTGCCACAAACTTTTGAATATCTGATTTAAGGCCATCCCAAAAAAATTCCTTCTTAACCCTGTGGTAAGTTTTTAAAAATCCTGAGTGCCCTCCTAAGGGAGAAGTGTGCAATTCCATAAGAATCTTTTGTTTTAGCTGGGAATTCTTACAGAGGTATAAGCGATCTTTGTACCATAACGAATCATTTTTCCAGCTAAATGTATCAGACATACTGGAATCTTGTTGTAGCTTTCGAATAAGTGCCCACACTTCTTCGTCATTCTTCCATTCCTCCCTTGCTTCATTTATCCAATCTGGTTGGATGATAGAAATAGCGCACAACAATGCTTCCACATCCTCATCCTTTCTTGAGAGTGCATCTGCCACCACATTTTGCTTCCCTTTTTTGTAGATGATTTCAAAGTCATAACCCAACATCTTTGTGACCCACTTTTGTTGTTCTTCAGAGGATAATCTTTGTTCTAAAAAGTATTTAAGGCTATCATGATCCGTTTTTACCTTGAAGTGTCTTCCCATTAGGTAGGGTCGCCATTTCTTAAGTGCATGGAGTATTGCCAACATTTCCTTCTCATAAATAGCTTTCCTTAAAAACTTTCCCTTGATTGGACGACTTTCAAAAGCAATGGGTCTTTCATCTTGCATTAGAACAACACCAATTCCATTTCATGAAGTCCGGTGTAGCTAAGACCGGTGCTTGGCACATTGCCTCTTTAAGATGTTCAAAGGCCTTTGTTGCTTCGGAGTCCATGAAAATGCATCTTTCTTCAATAATGTCGTTAGAGGTGCTGCTATTCTCCCATAATTCTTAACAAACTTGCGATAATACCCTGTCAATCCAAGAAATCCGCGCAAATGCTTTATGGATGTGGGGATTTTCCATTCCTTAATGGCTTTAATTTTGCTAGGGTCTACCTTAACTCCTTCATGAGATACAATATGACCCAAATATTCCACCTCCTGGACTCCAAAAAAACATTTGGATCTTTTGGCATATAATTGTTTCTCCTGTAATAGTTGTAGCACCCTGTCAACATGTTCAACATGATCCTTCCAAGACTTGTTGTAGATAAGTATATCATCAAAAAATACTAACACAAATTTTCTAAGGAATGGTTTGAAAGTTGAATTCATCAAACCTTGAAATGTTGAAGGTGCATTGGTAAGGCCAAAAGGCATGACCAAAAATTCATAATGACCCTCATGAGTTCTAAATGCCGTTTTCAGAATGTCTTCAATCTTCATTCTGATTTGATGATATCCTGAACGAAGATCCAACTTGGTGAAGTAAATTGATCCATGCAATTCATCCAGTAATTCATCAATGACAGGAATGGGGAACTTATCTTTAATAGTGAGCTTGTTGAGCTCCCTATAATCTGGACACATGCGCCATGATCCATCCTTCTTGTGCACCAATACTACTGGAGCAGAGAAAGAACTTTGACTCGGTTGAATTATACCAGCCTCTAGCATTTCTGCAACCATACGTTCAATTTCACTTTTTTGGACATAGGGATATCTGTACGGCCTGATGTTTGGAGGAACACTTCTTGGAATCAGATGAATAGCATGATCATGATCACGCATAGGTGGGAGACCTTTGGGAGTCTCAAATACCTTGGAATGATTGTCCAGGACTTTTTGGAGATCTGGAGAAATAGATGATTCCAATGTGGAAACATCTAGCGAACATAATTGTGCAATTACACCTCTTTGCTCCTTTTTTAGAAGCTTTGTCATGCCATTAGAGCTGATTATCTTTCCTGGTTTCCCTGCAATACCCCTTAAATCAACTTCCTTTCCTTCCGCAGAAAATTTCATGAAAAGTTCTTGAAAATTAAAAGCTATTGTACCCAAGGATTGTAGCCATTGGACTCCTAGTACAACATCAGCACCTCCCATTGGAATGGAAAGCATTGGGCTAGTCAATACATATTCTCCCATGGATAGCTTGATATTATGGCACTTTCCAGAAAAATTTATTGTTCCTCCATTTGCAATCATCACTTGACACTCTGGTGCTGGATATAGGAAGCAATTCAATTCTTTTGCTACCCTACAATGAATAAAATTGTGGGTGCTTCCTGAATCAATCAACACTATTACCTTTTTCTTCTTGATTTGTCCTTCTATCTTGATGGTTTGAGGAGTGGTAATTCCCGCCAATGCATTACAAGATATGGTCGGATTTATTTGTTCTTCATCTAGGCTTTGTTCCTGGAATATATCCTCTTCTTTTGACCTTTCTTGCTCCTTTTCTTCTTCCTCTTCACAATCTATGTAGAATAATTTCTTCTCAGCACACTTATGACCTTTTGTGTATTTGCTATCACAATTGTAACAAAGCCCTTTTGCTCTTTTTTCTTCCAATTGTTGTGGTGTCAACCTTGTAGGTTGTGGAAGACTATGGGCAACAACACTTCTGTCTTTATAGTTGTGAATGGTATGCTTCCTAGTTGCCATAATTTTGCTTTCCATTTTTATTGCTAACCTGAATGCCTTCTCTAATGAATCAGGTTCCCAAAGGCGCACATCATGTTGGATATTATCCTTTAAAGACCCTATGAACACATCAATCCTATGCTCCTCTGGAATATCTTTTACCCTTATGTTCAATTTTTGGAACTCCTCAATGTGCTCCATTATTGAACCCTTTTGTTTGAGACTTATCAATTGGCTAAAAAAAGTGTTGTTTTTTGTATCCTCATAATGTGCTATCAATTCTTCCGTAAAAATTGCCCAAGTGATAAATTGTTTACGAGAACAAAGCCATTGATACCATACAAACTGATTTGGTTCCAAATATAAAGTTGCCATACGTACCTTTTGTGTGTTTTGCACATTATTGAGATCGAAGAATTGCTCCATCTGTAATATCCATGTGGCGGGATCCTTACCATCAAACTTCCTCATATCGATTTTTGGAACATGGTGAGTCTTCGATCCAACATTAGAGTCTATGGAATCATGATTAACATTTCTTTTGTTTTCATCATGAGTTTCCTTTAGTACTCTTTCACCCTTAGTGACCATTTCTTGTAGCAATTTATTCATATTTATCTTCAATTCTTCCATCTTATCATCCATGCCATCAATTTTACCATCCATGCCATTCACCTTAGCTTCCATGCCATCCATATTAGCTTCCATGCCCTTTATCTTAGATTCCACGCCATTTATCTTAGCATCTGTTAGCTTTTGTGAGCGTGACATTTGTTGCACTTGTTCTTGTAATTTTGATATATCATGTAGCATTTCTTCCTCTTCTTCATGAGTCATTCTAGAGCTTTCAGGTTCCTTACTAGGTGTTTGCATTTTCTTTCCTCGGGGCATCATTTATCGATAATAATGCTTTACTATGCCCTTTGAATTCCTTCAAACCAAGCTTATGCAAGAATTTAAAAAAAAACTACACCTTTTTTTTTTCTTTGTAGAAGCCCGATATTGAATTTGATGTATCTCTGTAATTTCGAATCATCCAGTTCTGAAATTTTGACCTATAGTAGCCTTCTATGTTCTCTTTCCAATGCCACTATTCTGATCCAAATTGGATTCTCCAAGAAAGAGTTATGCACAATCTCCCGCAGTGACCTTATTATAGACTAGTTGAGTAGAGCGAACTTGTACAAAGTGCCACGTGTCACTGTTTCAACTTTTGACTCTGAAAAATATATAAACGAAAACTACAATTTGTCCTCTTTCTGTACCTTCTTACGAAATTTCAATCCGATGCTCAGAAAGAGAGTTATGACGATTTTCCCCAGGTCACCTGTTTTGAGTGTAATTCAGGAGTCTGCAAAAAGACTAACTTCCTCAGATCATATCTCCAAAAATATCACGCAAAAAGCTCTGAAATTCGGACCCAAGGTTCAGCGCGATTTCTTCTCAAATGGGTTTTTTTTTAGAATTCTAAAACTTCAGAGAAAAAAATTTATGGCGAAAATGCCACGATGACTTGTTTGGAGCAGCGAAACCCTAGAATCCAAACCTCTGATACCAAATGTTATGAAACCATCTCAAGAAAAGATAGATCAACGCCTTAGAATTGAGCCTCTTCGAGGGGGAAACCTCCTTTAAATTACATAAATGAACAATTCTTGGATGATACAAATGACAAAACCTCCTTTCTATATATATGAGTCTAAGGAGTCACAATATAATCCAGCCGACCTAACAATAATAATATAAAGCCACAAAAATAACAATAGAGGGATTCTATGGGCACATTAATAACAATATGGGGGGAAATGGGGGTACAACAATATAAATAAGGGGTATAACTACAATAGTAATGGGGTAATCACTAGTATTATAGGGACCCAACAGAGGACTCCTAGGACGATACTGCCAACCTTATGTCCATAATGGATTTTGAGGTGGCCAGCTTTTCCAAGGCATTGGAGTATTCCAATTATTTTGAGATTGTGCAATTGATTGGTATTGAGGATTAAGACCTTGTACCATATTTGTTTGTTGTGGTGGCCATGGTCTTTTACCAATAAAATAGAGTGACTTAGCTTGGCTTGCTTCAACTTCATTTTGCAAGATCGCTTTAAGCCCAGGACTTGAAGGGAATTCCTTTGTGATATGACTTTATTCAATGATAGCACATATTTCTACACTATCAATAGGACATTCTCTTAGAGCATGCTTCTTTTTGTATTCAAGACAAAAATTTGATAATGCAACATTTTCATGGTTTTGCTTGTTTTGAACCTTATGACTATCTATCTGTCCAGTAATACTCCCTGAGATATATGTTTTTAAGTTGTCAAGCGAATTCCCTCTTTCTTCTCTACTTACTGTCCCATCTACAGAGTTATTAATCCTAGACATAATAGGGTCTCTTGGATTTTTCCTTGTTCTAGCCTTTCCTTTTGAAATGTGATTCACAAATTTCTTTAAATGATAACTACGAAACATCTCCTTTTCCCATTAAATTCAGAATATCTACCCACTCATCTATAATGGATTTTAGCAAAATATATTTAAGAGTTTCTTCATCTGGATTATGCATTTTATCCCTTTTAATATTATAAGTAAATCTTACAATGAAGTCTTCAATATTTTCATCCTCTTTTTTCATCATTTAACACACTTCATCTTTAAGGTTATGAGGCATACAATAGTATTTGTATTTTTCCAAGAACACATTTTTCATTTCTTCCCATGTTCTTATGGTATGTGTTCCTAATCCCATAAATCATTTATTTCTTTGTCTTTAAGCGTGGCTGGAAACAATTTCAATTTTTGACAATCAAGCAAGTAGTCATAAGATCTACACAAGACTTCAAACTAAAAAAGAAATGTTTCAGAATCCTCATGTCTTAATCCATGGAAATTAGGGAGGATGGAGGGTGAGATATTCTTCATTCTAACTATGGTATCTTCATCTAAGATGGGAAACCCAAAAGGTTCTGGTTCTCCTCTACCACCTATTCCTCCTCCTCCTCCTCTACCTCCTCCTCTATTATCTATTCCACCTCCAAACATAAATTCACCATTCATATTATGTACTTCTCATTCTCCTTCCCCTACCATTGTAGATTCTTTAGAGCTAATGTAGGGTTCTTCAATTGGATTTTCTAGATCCTCTTCTAGTTCTTCTATCAATGGAATAAAATAAGTTGCTTCTTCTTCTTCATTAGGGACTTCCAATTCTTGTCTTAGAATCAGCTCTCCAATTGAATATAGAACAATTATTGCTCATGTTTGGGATGTAGGTTCGTCCACTATAGCTTCAATAGAAGAATTTAGTGAATCTTTTGGTTGTATTTCAAATCTTTGTACCTCAGGAAGCCTAAGTCTATTTTCAAATGATGGAATATGAGTTTCGGTGGATGGTGTGGCACTTTGAGGTTATGGTTGGTTGAGTGGTGATGCTGGAATGGAACTCCTACCTATACTTATAAACCTACCCCTAGAATCTCTTTTCCTATGCATAAATATGTTTTTATCATATTTTTTTAATAAAAAGACTCCTTAAAAATAAACAATAAATAAATAAAACCTATATACACTTCCCTGGAAATGACGCCAAAATGTTTGGTAATTTAATTGAGTTTAAATTACTGCATAAATTATTGACTAGGGCTTGTAAATTGATGAAGTGTGTGTGCACCAGTTGTGCTAGGATTCTTTATTATATGAGTAAATTTTAAAATTGAATTAGGATGTTTTCATACACATGATTTATCTAGGAAAATGTCACTCTTTCAAGAAAGGAAAATATCACACTGGCAGAGATAAAAATAAATTAAAATGCAATAAATAGAAAAATCAAACCCAAATCATCTTTGCATTTGCTGAAAAGAAAACTAATCCAAAATTGTAGAAATAAATATTACACCAGCACAATTAGATCTACTTCTCAATGACAAAATGAAACTAATCTTAGGTACATAAATTGTAGGAATTTACAGGGTAAGTTCCTCAGAAAGAACACCAAAAGGACACCGCTCACAACCAGATCTCAAATCAATACACCAGTATTTTTGACGTGGTTAAAACCCTCAAAGAGGGAAACAGTCCACGGCCTAAGCTAATGTGGCCACTTCAGGCAATTTATTAATCAAAGAATGAAAATTTACATAAGCTTTCTCTCATAGACGGATTACCCGAACAATGACCCTCCATGCGCTTTAAATAGAACTCATGGACCAATCGGGTGTCAAGCCACGGATCAAGTGTCGGTAATACCGAGGAGAGAGTGAACCGTCGGATCACTACATATCGTGACCGTCGGATTGTAAGTTACAAAATGTACAACGGTAAAGAAGCACACTTTACCTAACTCTATACTAGACCAAGTTGAACTTAACTATTTCCTATGTGTCGGAATATCCTAACATTTACAGGGTAAGTTCCTCAGAAAGAACACCAAAAGGACACCGCTCACAACTAGATCTCAAATCAATACACCAGTATTTTTGACGTTGTTAAAACCCTCAAAGAGGGAAACAGTCCACGGCCTGAGCCAACGTGGCCACTTCAGGCAATTTATTAATCAAAGAATGAAAATTTACATAAGCTTTCTCTCATAGACGGATTACCCGAACAATGACCCTCCATGCGCTTTAAATAGAACTCATGGACCAATCGGGTGTCAAGCCACGGATCAAGTGTCGGTAATACCAAGGAGAGAGTGAACTGTCGGATCACTACATATCGTGACCGTCGGATTGTAAGTTACAAAATGTACAACGGTAAAGAAACACACTTTACCTAACTCTATACTAGACCAAGTTGAACTTAACTATTTCCTATGTGTCGGAATATCCTAACATCCCCCCTTAAGAACAACTTGGGATAGGATTGAAGGATTTACAAATATGACACAATAGGAGAAGGAAGGAGGCACTAGAGCCTATCCCCCCTTAGTGACAACTTCCTGAACTCTAAGCATATATCGAAGTTTAGTGAACTTCGCCTCTGTGAGAGCCTTTGTGAAGATGTCTGTAACCTGATCATCTGTTGAACAATATTGCACTTCAAGAACATGGTCATGAATGATCTTTCTGATGAAGTGCATGTGTAGTTCAATGTGTTTGCTGCGCTGATGCTGGACTGGATCTTTGCATAGCTGAATGGCACTTTGATTATCACACCAAAGTGTGGTTGGATGTTGCTGCTCAAAGCCAAACTCTGATAGGATCTGATGAAGCCACAAGGCTTCCTTACTAGCTTCCACGGCACCACGATACTCTGCTTCTGCTGACGAAAGAGAAATGGCAGCCTGTTTCTTACAAGCCCATGTAATAGGTCTTAAACCAAGAGTGAAGACATAACCGGCAGTAGACTTCTGATCATCAGGGTCACCGGCCTAATCAGAATCAGTGAAACCAACTAATAGAGGAGCTGCTTTGGCATTGTAATGAATCCCAAACTGTACTGTACCTCGAACATAACGAAGTATTCTTTTAGCTGCTTTCCAATGAATTTCATGGTGGTTTTGCATAAAACGAGCAACAAGGCCAACAGCAAAGGAAAGGTCAGGACGAGTATGGGTTAAATACAAGAGTTTTCCTACAAGTTGACGGTATAAGGTAGCATCAACTTCAGGAGAAGTACAAGAGACTAAAAGTTTGACTCCAGACTGAAAGGGAGAAGGGGCTGGCTTACAGTCTTCCATGTGAAAATGATGAAGAATATCACAAGCATACTTGGACTGGGAAAGGGAAATACCCTCCTTGGATTGCAAGACTTGAAGACCGAGAAAATAGTGTAAGTGTCCTAAGTCTGTCATTTCAAATTTCTTTTTAAGGCTGGACTTCACATGGTTTATAAGGTTGGGATCACTACCAGTAAGAATAAGATCATCAACATAAAGAACAAGGATGATAAGAGAGTTGCCCACTTTCTTGGTGTAGACAGTATTGTCAGAATAACACCTAGAAAAGCCAGATTCTAAAAGAAAGCTATCCATTTTGGCATACCAAGCCCAAGGAGCTTGCTTGAGACCATAAAGGGATTTCTTAAGTCGACATACAAGGCTGGAGTCTGTTTGGATGAAGCCAATGGGTTGTTCCATATAGATTTCTTCATGCAAGTCCCCATGCAAGAAGGCAGATTTAACATCCATCTGATGGACTTCCCATTTTAAAGAGGCAGCAAGGGAAAGAACAAGGCGGATAGAGTTCATTTTGGCAACAGGGGAGAAGGTTTCAGTGTAGTCAATGCCTTCAACCTGTGGAAATCCCTTAGCAACAAGACGAGCTTTATGTTTATCTACTTTCCCATCTGGTCCATACTTGGTTCTGTAAACCCATTTACATCTAACAAGTTTGTGTCCATTTGGTAGAGGAACAAGATCCCATGTATCATTTGCCAACAATGAATGATATTCTTCATTCATAGCTGCTTCCAAATGTGGATGGCCTGAAGCTTCTGCAAAAGTGTCAGGATCATGATTTACTGGAGCTTGAGCCAGTAAAGAAGAGGCTCTTTCAAACTGAGAACGTGTACGTCGCTGATCTGTAGGATCACCAGCAAGATCACCTGCTGCATCCCAAGTAGCACAGACCCATCTTGGAAGTTGAGGATCCTGAGAAGGTGGGGGATTATTTTCATCCTCACTTTCATCATCTAAAGAAGAAATGTTTTCAAAAGTAGAAGAGATAGGAAGAGGTGGCACATCTGTCGGACTAGGCTCGCAGGCCGATTTATTTTCATCAAATTTTACATCTATTCTAATGATAACATTTTTGGACTTAAATGGAATAAGTCTATAACCTTTTACATCTTCAGAATATCCAACAAAAGTACATTTCTCACTCTTAGGTTCTAAAGCTTTATGCTTTTCATCTGGAATATGGGCCCATGCTTCACTTCCAAAAACACGAAAGTGACTTACATCTGGTTTAATGGAACTCCAAGCTTCTTCTGGAGTGATATTCTTTAGAACCTTAGTAGGAGTGCGATTGATTATATAATTTGCACAATTAATTGCTTCGGCCCAAAAACTAAGACTGAGTCCTTTAGATTGCAGCATACAATTAGCCATTTCCTTTAAGCTGCGATTTTTCCTTTCAGCTACAACATTTTGTTGTAGAGTGTATGGAACAGTATGTTGCATTTGAATTCCATTTTCGGTGCAAAAGTTGATGAATGTGTTTTTAACATATTCTCCACCATTATCAGTTCTTAGCTTAAGAATTTGATGTCCAGATTGTTTTTCAACAAAGGCTTTGAAGGCCAAAAATGTGTTAAATACTTCGCTCTTGAGTTTTAAGAAGTATACCCAAGTGCGTCTGGAGAAATCATCAATAAAAGTTAAGAAATACTTGCAGCCAGAGAATGAAGCAACATGAAGTGGACCACATAAATCACTGTGCACAAGCTGTAAAGGGGCTGAGGCATGCCAAGAGGCACGTTTTTCAAAACTATCCCGATGATGTTTTCCGAGTACACATCCGGAACAAACACCATCTCTGCAAGATACCATAGGAAGACCTGTCACCATATTTTCTTTACATAGATGCTGAAGGGAGCGATAGTTTAATTGACCAAATCGCTCATGCCAAAGTTTGCTCATTTCATCATTATGAGCAACAAATACTGAGGGAAGATTTGATGACCCAAAGTTGTGAAACTTATACAACCTTGTGGAATCATCAGCAATACCAGTAGCTAGAATCTGTTTAGGATCTCTTAGATCCTTGATTACAACATCATGAGGTGAAAATTCAATAATTTTACCTTCACCTGAATGAGTTATCTGATATACAGATAGAAGGTTGCAGGATAAGGTTGGAACACATAGTACATCATTAAACTGACCATTGTCTAGATGAACAGTTCCAGTCCCTACAACATTAAGAGATCTATCATCACCAACATATATATTTTTGGTGTTACAATCATTTAAAGAAGAAAACATGGCTTTGTTTTTGGCCATGTGATAAGAGGCTCCAGAATCAATGAGCCACTCATGAGAATGAGAAGAAGAAGATACATTTAATGCATAACCAGACTGAGATGATTGAAAACGACATGCAGAAAGTGCCATTCCTGAAGATGAAGTTGAAGTTGAAGTTGAAGAATGCTCCACATGGATGTTATGTTTCTTCATTGCGGCTTCCAAGGCTTCCATCTTCTTAAAGCATTTAGATTCTAAGTGGCCATCTCGATTACAAAAGTTACAATGTCTATCAGTCTTCTTCCATTTGTTTTTATTGGTCTTATCATTTTGCTGAAATGATCTTTCACTTTGAGGCTGAGTTTGCTTAGGACCCTTGTTTGGTTTAGGACCATTCTTTTTAGGATATGACTTCTTAGGATTTTTTGAATTTGGTTGCTGCTGGGCGGCTAACGCTTTCTTGGAAGAGTTTCCAAGATTAAGAAGACCAAGGTGTAAGAGTTTTTCTTGTTCTCTTATTAAAGAAATCACAAAAAGAGTCAAAGGAAGGGGCCTTGTAGTCTTTTCCTTGACAAATGAAAGCTTCCCTTGTAGAATGGAAGGTGGAAACAAATACAGAGTAGGCTGGTCCCAACTTAGTAAGGATGGAATAAATAAGGTTACTATCTTCTTTCTTAACCTTAACACCTTCCAAGAGATATCTAAGGGTCTTGAATTTGGACAAGAAATCTTCAATGCAAGAAAAATTATTAGGATCCAATGTAAGCAACTCATTTTCAAGTTGATGAGCTCTAATTTCATTTTTAATCCCAAAAACTTTAGTGATTTGTTCCAATGCTTCATGAGGAGTATCAAGTTCTACGATATGGAATCTAAGATCAGGAGAAATAGACATCCCTATCAAACCACGTGCTTGATCTTGTCTATTTTCCCATTTAGCAGCCTTGTCTTCATCTTTTGGTTTCTTCTCTTGGCCTGTGGCTATTCTGTAGAGACCTTTACTTCTAAGTAAATCTTCCATGTAGGATATCCATTGGAAGTAGTTAGTGCTGTCGAGAATGACTTGGCATGGACTTTCCATTTTTTTTTTTTAAACTGAAGCTGAAGATGCTGAAAGTAAGTCTTCCAATGGATAGATCTCGAAAAATTAGGCTGTTTTAAAAAAAACGGCTCTGAAAAAGGCTTCCGGATGAAGAAGTTATGGCTTTTTGAAAAACAAATTGTTGAAGTTGCCGGCAAAGTGCGCGAATGTGCGGGAATGAAAAAAAACGCCCCCATAAAATGGAGATTTGAACCCAAGACCTCTACTCTCTTAAAATAGCTTTGAACCAATCGAGCTATACAAAAAATTTGAGAGAGAGAGAGAGAGAGGGGGGGGGGGGGGGGGGGCTTGGGTTGCGTGCTTGCCTTGAGAAAGCTCTTTTTTCCTACAAAACAAAAACACAAAACCCAACATGAATATGCATAGAAAAACGAACCTTATGGCTCGAAGTTAGCTTTAGCCGGAAACTAAATATTTTTCTCAATGTTTCTGATTTTCCGAGATCACACTAAGGTGCAGGGAAAAGAGCATACGCATGACAAAAAAAACTTCCTTTCTGTTTCTGATTTTCCCCGATCGCACAGAGTCGGAGGGCAAAGAGCATACGTAGAAATGAAAGGTATAGATCCGGTAATAAAAAAAGCTAAATAAACAGAAATTGAAATAACCAGAGAGAAAATAACTATAAACTGCAGATAAACACAGTATACCTCCAGATCTGAAAAATGACGCAGATAGGGCTACCAGAAACCTTTTCGCGTGAACCGAAAGGGGTTCCTCACTGGAACAGATGCTCCGAACACAACAGAGCAGTCCTCTCGGCCTGAAAGCTGTCAGAAACAGTAGATCTAGGAAACGACAGCCGCATGCAGTTCTACCGGCTTCAGATTTGGATCACCAACGGACGCGACCCTCAAATAGCTCCGATACGATGTAGGAATTTACAGGGTAAGTTCCTCAGAAAGAACACCAAAAGGACACCGCTCACAACCAGATCTCAAATCAATACACCAGTATTTTTGACATGGTTAAAACCCTCAAAGAGGGAAATAGTCCACGGCCTAAGCCAACGTGGCCACTTCAGGCAATTTATTAATCAAAGAATGAAAAATTACATAAGCTTTCTCTCATAGACGGATCACCTAAACAATGACCCTCCATGCGCTTTAAATAGAACTCATGGACCAATCGGGTGTCAAGCCACGGATCAAGTGTCGGTAATACCGAGGAGAGAGTGAACCGTCGGATCACGACATATCGTGACCGTCGGATTGTAAGTTACAAAATGTACAACGGTAAAGAAACACACTTTACCTAACTCTATACCTAACTCTATACTAGACCAAGTTGAACTTAACTATTTCCTATGTGTCGGAATATCCTAACATAAATAAAATGGCAAATTTGAATCACACTTATAAAGCCTTGGAAGAATTATACTCCAAATTGCAATTTAATGATTCTACTCTTCAAAATTTAGATGTTCATAATAGATCCCTTTTTTATTTATTTCCTCCATCCTTGACACAATGAAACGATTAAATCTATGAAAGAAATCTTCAACAAACTCTGTTATAAAAAATTTTCTTACTATCAATTCACTAAAATTCAAAACTAAAAGATTAATTGTGATAATCTAATGCTATCGAACTTAAGATATAAAATTGAAATATGAACTAAAAAAAAAGAAAATAAAAAAAGACCTTACAGCTCCTAGGTGGGCCTCCTCTGAGTTGTAGGTAAGCAACGATCAATCAGATATTAAACACACATTAATGCACCACATAGAGGAATAGTCAAACTTGATTTTATAAATGCAAAGAGTGTTTTCGAAATAATAATCGACCTGCCATTGTCATGCCAAGATGCACGTTTTATAACATCCTTCAATAAATTATTTAGAGATTTTTACACCTATCCTACTCGACATAAATTCTAAAGATAAAATAAGATATTATGAAATAATGATTCCTTGTGATTTTCTATTGGAGAAGCAAATAATGAGGCAAAAAATCAAGTTCATCATTATCATCGATCTCCTCTCTCATTTGATTTATCTTTGGATCCTTTTCTGCTGGGTCGGCTTCCACATTGACCTGCTCATATGGCACACTTATCATTTGGCTGGATCATGAATATAGGTGGATATTGTTATGTCAGTTGTCAACTACCTATCCGTACATTCTGTTCCTCAACTGGTGTTTCGGAACCTATAGATTCTTCAAGTAAGTTGTAGAATTGATCATTAGTTGCAAAATTGATGCAATTGGGTAGCTTATGCAAATATTAAATAAAATAATAAGGAAAAATTGAACTATGAATAAAAGATGATTAGGTTCATGCTTTTGCCATTAACCTTGCAAGATAACACCTTTTTGAGATTATTATGATAAAAAAGGAACAAGTTTGGTCTTCAACAATATATATATATATATATATATAAACTATTATTTTAATAAATGTGCCATATATTGAGGGATTTTGATAAAAGTAAAAAATTAAAAATAATATATTTAAAATTTTGATTAAATCTCGTACTAATAATTATTGTGGAACATAGATAATTGTAAAGTAATATTAAAAAAATGTGTACATAGATTTTTTTATTAATTGCTTGATTTTTCCTTAGGAGGCCACTTTTAGGCCGAAATTTCCTCTAATGACTGTGGAATTGTGTCGCCCTTTTGCATCTTGATATTTCCAAGCTTGTCCTTTAGTGCCAACTTCTTGTGGTCACTATTGTTCTCGAACAAATATTTCGAGATCTGCCACATTTTATATCAAATTCCCATGGAGATTCGAGACAATATGGTCTCAAACTCCTCCAATATGATCCTCCTCACCTTTGCTACACACTTATTCCATTCTGCTAGATCTTCAGCATCATATGTTGGAGGGTTCGGGATATCATTATCTATGAATTCCTTCAACCCATTATCTTCCAACACTTCCTCCATCCTATCCTTCCAAGCAACATAATTCAAGTTACCCTTAAGGGCATACTCAAGTCTTAGTCCATATAAATCCATCCTACTAGTTCTAAAGAATTGATCTTGTAAATTTGATCCACCTAAAAAGAAAAATTTTAATTATCTTCTCTACTATGATTACTACTCTGATATCATGTAGAAATTTAATGTGTAGATTCAAAACTGCTCATGAAATTCACTAGATCACAAGACTTGAAGCTATTCTTTCGTTCTGCTAGATCTTGAGCATCATATGTTGGAGGGTTCAGGATATCATTATCTATAAATTCCTTCAACCCATTATCTACCATCACTTACTCCATCTTATGATTCCTACTCTGGTATCATGTAGAAATTTAATGTGTAGATTAAAAACTGCTCATGAAATTTACTAGATCACAAGACTTGAAGCTACTTCTTTCATTCTGCTAGATCTTGAGCATCATATGTTGGAGGGTTTGGGATATCATTATCTATGAATTCCTTCAACCCATTATCTTCCAACACTTCCTCCATACTATGATTCCTACTCTAATATCATGTGGAAATTTAATGTGTAGATTCAAAATTGTTCATGAAATTTACTAGATGACAAGACTTGAAGCTACTTCTTTCATTCTTCTAGATCTTAGGCATCATATGTTGGAGGGTTATGGATATCATTATCTATGAATTCCATCAACCCATTATCTTCCAACACTTCCTCCATCATATCCTTCCAAGAAACAGAAATCAAGCTACCCTTAAGGGCATACTTGAGTCTTAGTCCATATAAATCCAGCGTGCTAGTTCTAAAGAATTGATCTTGTAAATTTGGTCCACTTACAAAGACAACTTTGAATTATCTTCTCTACTATGATTCCTACTTTTATATCATGCAGAAATTTAATGTGTAGATTCAAAACTTCTCATGAAATTTATTAGATCACAAGACTTAAAGCTACTCTACTCATCTGCAAAAAGAAAATCATCATCCAGAACATAAATCATTAAAATGCATCAAGATTCAACACACATACACAGATATTTATCTGGGGGAAATCAGCTTATCAAAACCCCTTACTATTTGTTTTGCATTAATTAAAGAATAGAGATGAAATACAATTCTTGTTGAAGCCTTAGCTACCCCTGCACCAATATAATTTATCTCACTACTTCACAGACTGACTCAAGCCAATACTTAGCTAATTTCTTAGACTTCCAAGCTCCTATTTCCTTGCATTGTTTGAAGAGAAATGAGCCCCCTATTAATTAGGGAAGTTACTTATTGAGAATTGTGCAATTCCTTTAGGCCCTTCTTTGACTGCATGCACCTCTTGTACAACCTGGAAAATTCTACAACTTATAGTACGTTTCCCTTGAACTCCATCTCAACTGGGTAACTCAAATTCTCTACATGCATGAGCTATTTTAGTTTGATTGATCATTTTAACTAGATGATCACTTTGTGTGAAAAAAGTTATACACCCTTGACTGAATCACCACTAGTTCTACTAACAATGAGAACTAGTTACGCTGACAATAACTCAAATTAACTAAAATAGATTACTACAAATTAACAGTAAATAATGTATAAATCAACTCAATTGTCTCCAACTCGAATTTTCTGAGTTAACTGAGTGACAAGACCTATTAGTTTATGTAGCATTGGATGTGTTCTAGGCTTGAAATTTTGTGGAGAGACTAAAATACATGAGATTTCCATAATCGAGAAATTGTTTCTGAAAATTCCTCCTAGAAGTTTCTCAAATAGATTATTAACCGATTTTTAAATATTTCCTATGTCTAAACTTAGGGAATATGGTTAATTAACTAGTATTAATTGAGATAAGGTGTGAATCATCTAGAATCTCACACGGATCAACCCAGAAATGATCCTAGCCATTAATTAAGTTTTAATCTTGGACGTTGGTGCTCCAACAATGGATTATAAAAGAAATTCGATGTGGTGATGGAGATCAACCAGCGCAGATACTCAATTTCCCAGGTAGTTTGATTTTTCTTAGTAGCAACAACTCAACAGAGAAGATAGATCTAGAGGGTGAATAGCAGGTGGAAGAGGAGAGTAGTAGCATTTCAGGAGGAAGTTTTTCAGGTCCCAGAAGAGTCAAAGGAAGGAAGGTCCAAATATTTAGAGGGCCAGCGTTGGAATTGTGCATAGGGTGATGTAAGAATCTTAGTGCAAAGGTTAGGGAAGCTATTTCAAAGGCAGAAAATAGTTGTGGGGTGAGCGAAAATTCTCACAATATTTTTTCCAGTATTTTCTTTGGATTAAATTTCCAACTGGGCATCTAGATTATTGTCCTTGGAATTATTACTGAACATTAATAATAAAACGCTCATTTGCTGCACCAGTTTTCACAAGTTGGGGTTTTTTGGGGACAAATGTCGAAAAATAGTTGTGTCAAATTTATTATGTGTGTGCTAGAATTTCTCAATTTCCAGTATTTTATTTTCCGGATTATTTATGTGGTGAAAATTGTAGCTGTGATTTCATTCATTATTTGTCATAGAAAATAAACTGCGTAATTAATTCTTGAGTTAGGAGAATAATCTCGAGTACTTGAAATAGATAAAATTTCACATGGTATCAGAGCTTAATTGATCAGCCAGGAAGCTCAAAAATAGAGAAAGGAATTTCATTGTTCAAAGGGAGCAGAAGATCGAAATTCCCAGAGAAACTGCACAGAGCCCAGAACAGGCAGTTCGAGTTGCTAAGGCAAGTAGTTCGATTTTTTAGTTAAAAATGGTAGGAAAATCAAATTGCCCAAATTAGTGATTCTAGCGGTCAGAGGGAGCAGTTGCAGCTTAGATTTTTTCTGAGAAAAGTCATGGTTGGACGTAGAGAGTTTTTGCTGCAGGTTATAAATAAAAACTGCATCGGGAGAAAAAGAGTAATAACACACTAAATTTGTTCAAGTATAGCCATGGAAAGAAGTAACATTCAGGGGACTTCAGATTTGTCTTTTAGTTTGGAAGACGAATTTTCTACTTAAAAAGATCAACTTCAAAAGGAGTCTGGTATATATATAATGGAGCTTCCTCTCACATGACAAGGGTTAGAGAATATTTCTATAGCTACAAAGAGGAGAATATGGATTTCCATATTACTATGGGAAACGAAACGAAATGTACTCCAGTAGGGAGAGGTACCATATATTTTCAGGGGGAGTCAGCAGCACACACCAACGCTTCAAATGTATTGCATGTGCCAAGATTTTGTACGAGCCCGATTTCAGTTTCCCAGTTACAGGATAGGGGGTTTCATATTCACTTCATGAGCAAGAAAGTGTATGTTAAACACCCGAACTGGAAAAATGTAAGACATATTGGATTTCGAAGTAACAAGTTGTACCAGTTACAAATTGATTCTCCAATGGCACTGATAGGTAGTAACAATAGCAGTGGGAAGAAGTTGAATGAATTATGGCATAGGAGAATGAGACATCTACACCATGGAGCACTCAGGATGCTCAAAGAAACCATAACAGGGGTTCTTGAACTTGGAACTGAACACGATGATGTGTGCAGAGGGTTCGTATCTAGGTAGTATGCTAAGGCATAATTTCCAATAAGTTACAACAGAGGAGTTGATGGCATGTTAGGAATTATACACTCAGATATGTGTAGCTTGATATCCACTAGATCTCTCAGCGGTTCCGAATATTTTGTCACCTTTATTAATGATCATTCTAGGAAAACCTAGATCTACTTCTTGAATACCAAGGATGAGGTCTTTGATCATTTCAGAGAGTTGAAAGCTCTCATGGAGAATGTGACAGGGAAGAGGATCAAGGTGCTTCACTCAAATAATGGTGGAGAATATATTGATAAATACTTCAGATATTTCTGTGCGAAGGAAGGCATCAAGAGAGAATGTACAATTCCATATAATCCATAGAAGAATGGTATAGTGGAGCAGAAAAATAGAACCATTGTTGGAATTACAAAGGCTACGTTATATGACTAGGATCTACAAAAATTTCTATGGGAAAAAGCATGTAATGTCATACTATATATTCAGAACATGACTCCTCATATATCATTAGGGAAGAAAACATGAGAAGGAGTCTTCACAGGGAAGAAACCAGAAGTCAGCCACCTCAGAATTTTTGGTAGCATTGCTTATTGCCATATGCTAGATGATAAAATGACCAAATTGGACTAGATAACAGAGAAGGGATTTTTCGTTAGGTACAATGAAACCTCAAGGGCATTCAGAATCTACATTCCTAGATGTAGGAAGATAATAGTAAGGAGAGACATGAATTTCATGGAGGATCAAGCTCTTAGGAGGTCACATGAGATGCTCGTAAGTGATCAGAATTAGTCAGCAAAAGCTCCTTTATTTTAGTAGCATGGGAAACCAGTGGGACAAGCAGGAGGATAATCACAAGGGTCAAGTACTATGAGTAGTATTTGTATTTTCTCAAGTGCAGGAGATCCGGGGAGTTCTTAGCAGATGGAGCAGTGGAGACAAGATGAGGAGGAGTTGGCAGAACCTCCCATGACTAGTGGTTGAGTCAACAAAGAGGTTCATTAGACATTAAGGGATACAAAAGAGTTTATTGGAACATTTAGGATGAGAAAGAGAGATTGCAAATAGCCTTATAGGTACCAAGCATCGGTATCTCAAGTTGTAGAACCTTCTAGCTTTCAGGAGGTCACACATCATCAGGTGTGGATAAATGTTATGGTAGAAGAGTATAACTCTACCATGACGAATGATGTTTGGGAGGTAGTGCCCAAGCTAAAAGCCATACCTATTTTAGGTTCGAGGTGGTTCTATAAAATCAAATATATGGCTGAAGACAATGTGGAAAAGTACAATGCTAAGTTTGTGCAAAAGCGGTATGCACAAAAATAAGGGATAGATTACGAGGAAACCTTCACCTCAGTTCCTAGATACACTTCCACCCAATCAGTTATATCTCTAGCAACTTATATGGGATGGAAGATTCACCAGATGGATGTCAAGACAACCTTCTTAAATGGAGTGATAGAGGAGGAAGTGTACATAGAACATCCAGATGGATTTGAGACTCATGAGAGGTGCACGCATGTGTGAAAATTGAAGAAGGCTCTATATCATCTCATGCAAGTTCCTAGGGTGTGGTATGGTAGAATTGACACCTACTTGCAGTAGATGGGGCTCGTCAAGAGTAACATAGATCCCAACCTTCACTATTTAATGGTAGAGGATGAGCCCCTCATTCTAGTTTTGTATGTGGATGATCTATTCTTGACAGTATCATCAGGGCTCATAGAGGATTGCAAGAGGAACCTGACAACATAATTTGACATGAAGAATTTGGGGTCGATGCACTATTTCTTAGGATTGGAGGTGTGGTAGAAGGATGGGGAGATATTCCTTGGGCAATGAAGATATGCTATAGATATTCTGAAGAGGTTCAGAATGTAGGATTGCAAACCCATGTATAAACCCATGATTACCAATTGGAAGAAGATAGATGCATCAGATGACTAGGACGTCGACCCCACCTTGTATAGATATCTCATTGGGTCTCTCATGTATCTGGTCAACACTAGGCCAGGTATTTGCTTCGCAGTCAATACCCTTAGTCAATTCATGGTGGAACTGAAAAGGGTACATTGGGCAGTTTTGAGGCATGTTCTAAGGTACATTCATGAAACAATTGAGTATGGGTTGAAATATACTCGAGAGGATGATGTCAGACTTTGTGGGTACATAGATTCAGATTGGGAAAGCAGTTTAGTGGATAGAAAAAGTCCCTCCGGGTACTGCTTCAACATTGGATCAAGGACGGTTTCTTGGTGTAGCAGGAAGCAGAATTGAGTGGCATTCATCTTTGTAGAAGTAGAGTATGTGGCAGCCATCACAGCTATGTGCGAATCTATATGGCTTCAAAAGCTTCTAGTAAGCTTGTTTAGGTAGAGGATGGAGGTGACCAGTGCCTATTGTGATAATCAAAGTTGCATAAATCTCTTTGAGAATCCATTGTTTCATGACAAGTCAAAGAACATCTATATTTTCTGCCACTTCATCAGAAATTGTGTATAGAGAGGATCATTCCAGCTACAGTATGTTCCCATAGAAGATCAGGTTGTAGATATACTCACGAAATATCTAGTGAGAGCTAAGTTCATTTATTTTAGACAACATATGGGTATGATAGAGAAGTTGTTTTAGTAGTAGGGATAGCCTATTTTGGATGTTGCAAATTTTCCAGTTGCAGCGACAACAGATGAGAGGGAGTTGTATTGAAGATTAAGTGTTGGTAGCAGTATGGTAGGGTCATTAGCAACACAAATTTAGCATATATCATATTTGCATAGTAGTTGGTGGGAAACAGAAGTCATACATCAACAACATGATAGGAGATGATGCAGAGATAGGGTGTTGCTACATGGGGCAACAATAGTAGAACATATTCCTCGCTAAGAGGGAATGTTATTTTTTGTAGCATCGTATGTGTTCTAGCCTTGAAATTTTATGGAGAGTCTAGAATACATGAGATCTCCAAAACCCAGAAATCATTTCTAAACATTCTTCTTAGCAATGTCTCAATTAAATTATTAACCAATTTCTAAATATTTCCTAAGTCTAAAGTTAGGGAATATGGTTAATTAATCAGTATTAATTGAGATAAGGCATGAATCATCTAGAAACTCACACAGATCAACCCAAAAATGATCCTAGCCATTGATTCAGTTTTAATTTTGGCCATTGTTGCTCCAACAGTGGATTATAAAAGAAAGTTGATGTGGTGATGGAGATCAACCAGTGTAGATACTCAATTTCCCAAGCAATTCGATTTTCTCAATAGCAACATCTCAGCATAGAAGATAGAGCCAGAGGGTAAGTAGTAGGTGGAAGAGGAGAGTAGTAGCATTTGGAGAGGAATTTTTCAGTTCTTGGAAGATTTGAAGGAAGGAAGGCTGAAATATTCAGAGGGCCATCGTAAACATTGTCTAGAGGGTGACGTAGGCATCTCAACACAGAGGTTGGGGAAGCTATTTCGGAAGAAGAAAATAGCTATTGGGTGAGAGAAATTTCACACAATATTTTTGCTATTATTTTATTCAAATTAAATTTCCAGTTGGGTATCTAAATTATTGTACTCTGAATCGTGGTGAGCATTAATAATAAATCCCTCATTTGTTGCATCAGTTTTCCCAAGTTTGGTTTTTTCTGAGGACAATTGTCTAAAAATAATTGTGTCAAATTTATTGTGTGTGATAGAATTTATCAGTTTCCAATATTTTATTTTCTGGAGTATTTCCATGGTGAAAATTGTAGCTGTGCTTTTATTCATTATTTATTGTAGAAATTAAACTGCATAATTAATTTTTGAGTTCGAAGAATAATATCTAGTAGTTGCAATAGATAAAATTTCACAAAACCCATGTCACCTTAGTTAACTACCTCCAAGTATTTTAGTGAAACTGAAATTCGAATTTTCTCCTAATTTAATCAAAGCAAAATTAAATTAGGATTTTCTTGTTGCATTTTCAACAGAGATTTCTAGAGGCAAAGATGTGAGGCTAGGTTTCTATCTAAATGCCACGTGTGGGTCGTATTGTTTTCTAGGAAAGCCAAAATTTCTTAGAGGAGTTCAAATGACTTGCAAAGGGAGACCGTGTGTCTTTCCAGTTACTTTCATTACTTGGTAAAAGATATTTATTTTTATTTTCTCTTGAGGGCTACAATAATGGATTTAGTAGAATTGAGGGACCAATGTAGGTTGGATGGTGCATATAACTTTGTTGTTTGGAGAATTCAGTGCCTTCTTATGTTGGAAGATCATGGGCTAAAGGAGTTTTCTACAACACATTGTTGTACCAATGGATCCTACCATGTTGCATGAGTACTGGAAATATGATGCCAAGGCCAAGCGTATTATTCTAGATGGGTTGAAAGACCACATTTTTCCACATTTGGAAAACTAAAATATAGCTAAGAAGATGTGGGATACCATCAAGAAACTTTTCTAGGATAAAAAATATAAATTAAGAAATGGTATTAAGATAGAAGCTCAGAAGGACCAGATAAAATAAGTGAGAGAATGTTTTCAGTTACCTCACCCACATCAAGATATTCATAGTTGAGCTACTAGCTACTGGAGAGAAGTTCAAAGACGATGGGATTGTGATAACAACCTTGAATGGGTTTTAGAAGCAATGGGATGTTTTCATGTAGGTGGTTAGTGGAAAATTTGTTTTTCTTACTTGGGAACACTTGTGGAATAACATCACATAGAAGGAACTTCGATGGATCCTTGTAAAAGGAAACAATGGTACTAGTAGTAGTTTTGATTAGAAGGGGGATTACAACAAGAATCATTACAGGAAATTTCAGCCTAAAAGTGGTCTCCTCAGGAAAAATAATAAAATAATAGTTAAAATAATAAAATAAGAGTTATGAAGTTTTGTTAGGATATTCTGACACATAGGAATTAATTAAGTATAACTTGGTCTAATGTATAGTTAGGTAAAGTGTGTTTACTTAGTATTTACTTTTTGTAACTTACAATCTGATGGTCATGATATGTTCTAGTCATGAAGTGATATGATAGTTCATTCTCTCCTTGGTATTACCGACACTTGCTCTATGGCTTAACACCCGATTGGTCCATGATTTCTATTTAAAGAGCATGGAGGGACATTTGTTTGAGACCGTTTATGAGAGAAGCTTGTGTAAATTTTCTTTCTTTTATTAATAATATTACCTGAAGTGACTATGTTGGTTCAGGTCATGGATTATTTCCCTCTTTGGGGGTTTTAACCATGTCAAGAATACTGGTGTACTTATTTGTGAATTTTTTGTGGGCAATGTCTTTTGGTGTTCAATATAAGGAAGTTACCCTATAAATTCCTACATGTTATCAGAGCCATTTGAATGACACATCTGTTGGTGATCCAAATCCAAATCCGGTACAACTGCATTTGACTATCCTTTCCTAGATCTATTATTTCTGACCACTTTTGCGCTGGGAGGACTGATCTATTGTGTTAGGAGCATTTGTTCTAGTGAGGCACCCCTTTAATTTCACGCGAGAAGGTTTCTGATAGCCATAGGTAGATCATTTATAAGATCTGGAGGTATAAAGTATTTATTTGCAATTATAGCTATTTATCTCTTTGTTTATTTCAGTTTATAATCATCTATAATTTTTTTATTGCCGGATCTATACCATTTTTTGTGTATGCTCTTTTCCCTGCAACTGTATGCAATCTGAACATACCAGAAACAAAAAAAAAAATGGATTTTTCACATGCCTATGCTCTTTTTCGTCGCACCTTAGTGTGATCACAGAAAATCAAAAACATTGAGGAAAATATCTAGTTTCCAGGGGACTAACCCCAAATTTAACTTGAAGTCATAAGGCTTGCATATTTTTTCTTGTTTCTTTGGTTTGTGTGGTTTTTTAATTGTTTTGTAGGGAAAAAGGGGTTGTTTCAATTACGCACGCACCCTAAAGTTGTGGAGAAAAAAAAAAAATCCTTTCCTCCTTTACAAAAATTTCTAAATCTTTTAACTAACTCACTTGGTCTAATGTTACTTTATGAGAATAGAAGTCTTGGGTTGAAATTTTTCTTTTTGTTGAGTTAATTTTTCAAAAAGAACATGTAAATTATGTTTTAAAGTTACTTTATGTAAAAGTGCTCTCACCCATTATAAAAAGTGAGTCACTTGTAATTCTAAAATCACTTTAGCTTCTATTTAGTTTACAACTTAGTGGATAGTTCATAAAGTATAATTGTAAAAGTGACTTTCACTTATTTATAAAAGTAGGTCACACAAAGTGATATTTTTAAAAGTGAGCTAGTTAGATTAAGTATGGAAACGGGTTTTTTTTTTAAATATGACATTATCATCAACTTTCAAACATTCACGTGGTTCCTTGACATCTTCAACAACCTTTCTTAAAAAATTCATAACTTTTTCATATGTAAGCCATTTTCAGAGTCGTTTTTTTTAATCGGCCTAATTTTTCGAGATATTTCCATTGGAACGCTTAGTTTCAACATTTACATTTTCATTTTCTTTTAAAATGGAAATTCCATGCCTAGTTATTCTTGACAGCACCAACTACTTCCAATGGCTATCCTACATGGTGGATTTACTAGGAAGAAAAGGGGTTTATAGAATAGCCTCAGGCCAAGAGTCTAAACTTTTAGATGAAGATAAGATATCCAAATGAGAAAATAAGAAAGATCAAGTACGTGGGTTGATAGAGATGTATATTTCTCAAGAGCTTAGATTCCATATCACAAAAATTGATACCCCCGATGAAGCAATGAAAAAGCTCAGTACTATTTTTGGAATTAAAAATGAAATTAGAGCCCATCAGCTCGAAAATGAGTTGCTTACTTTGGACCCCAATAATTTTTCTTCCATTGAAGATTTTTTGTCCAAGTTCAAGACCCTTAGACTTCTCTTGGAAGGTGTTTAGGTTAAGAAGGAATATGGTAGCCTTATCTACTCCATTCTCACTAAGTTAGGACTAGCCTATTCTGTGTTTGTTTCCACCTTCCATTCTACTAGAGAAGTTTTTATTTCTCAAGGACAAGACTACAAGCCCCCCTCTTTTGATGCCTTTTGTGATTCTTTAATAAGAGAACAAGAAAAACTCTTACATCTTGGTCTTCTTAATACTCGAAACTCTTCTAAGAAAGCCTTAGCAATTTAGCATCAACCAATTTCAAAGAATCCTAAGAAGAAACATCCTAAAAATGATGTTCCTAAACCAAACAAGGCTCCTAAGCAATTTAAGACTCAAAATGAAAAATCAACTCAACAAAATGATAAGGCTAATAAAAACAAAAGGAATAAGATAGATAGACATTTCAAATTTTGTAATCGTGATGACCACTTAGAATCCAAATGCTTTAAGAAGTTGGAAGCCTTGGAAGCAACAATGAAGAAGCATAACATCCACTTGGATCACTCTTCAACTTTAACTTCATCTTCAGGAATAACATTTTCTGCATGTGCTTGTCAAGCATCCTGGTCTGGTTATGCACTAAATGTATCTTCTTCTTCTCATTTGCATGGGTGGCTCATTGATTCTCAAGCTTCTTATCACATGGCCAAAAACAAGCCATGTTTTCTTCTTTGAATAATTGTAGCACCAAAAATATATATGTGGTGATGATAGATCTCTTAGTGTTGTATGGATTGGAACTTTTCATCTAGATAATGGTCAATTTAATGATGTATTATGTGTTTCTACCTTATCTTGCAACCTTCTATCTGTATATCAGATAACTCATTCAGGTGAAGGTAAAACCATCGAATTTTCACCTCATGATGTTGTAATTAAGTACTTAAGAGATCCTAGACACATTTTAGCTACTGGAATTGCTAATGATTCTACAAGGTTTTATAGGTTTGACAACTTTGGGTCATCAACTCTTCCCTCAGTGTTTGTTTCTCATAATGATGAAGAGAGAAAGCTTTGGCATGAGTGATTTGGTCACTTAAACTATCTCTCCCTTCAAAATATATCTAAAGAAAATATGGTGATAGGTCTTCCTATGGTATCTTGCAGAGATGGTATTTGTTTTGGATGTGTACTTGGGAAACATCATCGAAATAGTTTTGAAAAACGTGCCTCTTGGTATGCCTCAGCACCCTTAGAGTTTGTGCATAGTAATTTATGTGGTCCACTTCTAGTTGTTTCATTCTCTAGTTACACGTATTTCTTAACTTTCACTGATGATTTCTCTAGACGCATTTGGGTATACTTCTTAAAACTAAAGAGTGAAGTCTTTAACATATTATTGGCATTTAAGGCCTTTGTTGAGAAACAATCTAGACATTAAATTCTTAAGTTAAAATCCGATAATGGCAAAGAATATGTTAATAAAAAATCATAAAATTTTGCACTGAGCATGGAATTCAATTGCAACATATTGTTCCATATAGCTGCATAGCAAAACGGTGTAGCTAAAAGGAAGAATCACACCCTGAAGGAATTGGATAATTGTATGCTTCAATCTATTTAATTTCTTGGTGGAAGCAATTAACTGTGAAAATTACATAGTAAATCGCACTCCTACTAAGGTTTTAAAGAATATCATTCTAGAAGAAGCATGGAGCTCAATTAAACCAGATGTAAGTCACTTTTGTGTCTTTGTAAGTGAAGCATGGGCCCATATTCCAGATGAGAAACATAAATCCTTAGAACCTAAGAGTGAAAAATGATTCTTTGTTGGATATTCTGAATATGTAAAAGGATATAGACTTCTTCAACCTAACTCCAAAAATATAATCATTAGAAGAGATGTAAATTTTGATGAAAATATATCAGACTATGAGCCTAGCTTGGTGGATGTCCCACCTCTCTTTATATCTTCTACTTCTAAAAATATTTCTTCTTCAGATGATGAAAATGAGGATAATAATCCTCCCCCACCTTCTCAGGATCTTCCTTCAGCTCCTCAACTTCCAAAATGGGTTCGCGCTACTCAGGATGTACCAAGTGCTCTTGCAGGTGATCCTACAGGTCAACACCTTACACGTTCTCAGTTTGATAGAGCCTCTTATTTACTTTCTAAAATTTCAATGAATTATGATCCTGACACCTTTGCATAAGCTTCAGGCCATCCATATTGGGACACAGCTATGAATGAAGAATATCGTTCATTATTAGAAAATGATACATGGGACCTTCTTCCTCTTCCAAAGGGATGAAAACTTGTTAGATGCAAATGGGTTTACAAAACCAAATTTGGACCAGATGGAAAAATTGATAAACATAAAGCTCATCTTGTTGCTAAGGGTTATTCACAAGTTGAATGCAGTGACTATACTGAAACCTTATCCCCTGTTTCCAAAATGAACTCTATTTGGCTTGTTCTTTCCCTTGTTGCGTCTTTCAAATGGGAAGTCCATTAGATGGATGTTAAATCTAGCTTCTTGCATGGGGACTTACACGAAAAAATCCATAAGGAAAAACCTCCTAGCTTTATACAAAAAGACTCTAGTCTTGTATGTTGGCTTAAGAAATCCCTTTATGGTCTCAAACATGCCCTTCGGACTTGGTATGCCAAAATGGATAGGTTTCTTTTAGATATTGGCTTTTATAAGTGTCATTCTGACAATGATGTCTACACCAAGAAAGTGGGTAAGTCCCTTATCATTCTTGTTCTTTATGTTGATGATATTATCCTTACTAGTAGTGATCCCAACCTTATAAACCATGTGAACTCTAGCGTTAAAAATCAGTTTGAAATGAGAGACTTAGGAAACTTGCATTATTTTCTTGGCCTTCAAGTCTTGCAAGCCAAAGAAGGAATTTCCCTTTCCTAATCCAATTATGCCTGTGATCTTCTACACCACTTTCACATGGAAGACTGTAAGCCAACCTGTTCTCCCTTTCAGTCTAGAGTCAAAAATTCAGTCACTTGTACTTCCCCTGATGTTGATGCTACCCTATACCATTATCTTGTTGGAAAAAAATTGTATCTGACCCATACCCATCCTGACCTTTCCTTTGTTATTGGCTTTATTGCTTGGTTTATGCAAACCACATGAAATTCATTGGAAAGCAGCCGAAATAATACTTCGTTATGTTCGAGGTACATTTCAGTTTGGGACTCATTACAGTGCAAGAGAATCTCCTCTATTGGTTGGTTTCACTGGGATGGTGACCCTGATGATCATAATTCTATTGCAGGTTATGTCCTCACTCTTGGTTCTGGACCAATTACATGAGCTTTCTAGAAACAACATGTCATTTCTCTTTCTCGAACAGAATTAGAGTATCATGGCATCGTTGAAGCTAGTAAGGAAGCCCTATGGCTTCATCAAATCATTGTCAAAGTTTGGTTTTTTGTAGCAGCAGTCGACTACACTTTGGTGTGATAATCAAAGTTCCATTCAACTATGCAAAAGATCCAGTCCAACATTAGTGTAGCAAACACATTGAACTACATATTCACTTCATCAAAAATCTCATTCATGATCATGTTCTTGGAGTGCAATATTGTTCAACCAATGATCAAGTTGCAAACATCTTTACAAAGGCTCTCATCGAGGCAAAGTTTATTAAACTTCAATTTATGGTTGGAGTTCAGGAAGTTTTCACTAAGGGGGGATAGGCTTTAAGTCCTTCCTTCTCCTATTGTGTCATCTTTATACATCCTTCAATCCTATCCCAAGTTGTTCTTAAGGGGAGATGTTAGGATATTTTGACACATAGGAAGTAATTAAGTATAACTTGGTCTAGTATATAGTTAGGTAAAGTGTGTTTATTTAGTATGTACTTTTTGTAACTTACAATCCGACGGTCACAATATGTTCTAGACATGAAGTGATCTGACGGTTAATTCTCTCCTCAGTATTAATGACACTTGATTCATGGCTTAACACCCGATTGGTCAATGATCTCTATCTAAAGAGCATCGAGAGTCATTTATCTGAGATCGTTTATGAAATAAGCTTATGTAAAAAAATATATTTTATTAATAATATTGTCTGAAGTGGTCGCATTAGCTCGGGTCGTGGACTATTTCCCTCTTTGGGGGTTTTAACCACGTCAATAACATTGGTGTACTAATGTGTGATCTGTTTGTGAGCAGTGTCCTTTGGTGTTCAATCTAAGGAAGTCACCCTGTAAATTCCTACAGTTTTGGAGTGAAAGAAAAAAATTACTTTTTTTTCTTAATGTATTTCTTACTTATCTCCTTGTAGGTTTCCTCAATTTTCAAGTGTAGATGCTCATTCGAGGCGGAATTGAATTCCACATCCATCAAGTACCCATTATACATACATCTGAGATGACCCACATTGATAAAAATTGAAGATACACTAAAAATGCATGTTCAACATGTTTTTTTAATGTATCTTCAATTTTTATCAATGTGAGCCATCTCAAAAGTACACATAATGGGGACTCATTGGATATGGAATTAAATGTAACATCCAATGAGTGTCTACGCTTGAAAGTTAATTAAACCTACAAGGAGATAAGGTATAAATACATTAACAAAATAATTTTCTTCTTTTCCCTCAACACACTTTTTTAATTTCTTCAATTTTTTATCAATGTGGGTAATCTCAAAAGTATACATAACGGATACTCATTGGGTGTGGAATTCAATTTTGCATCTAATAAGTGTCTACAGTTGAAATTTGAATAAACCTATAAAGAGATAAACCAAAAATACATTTTAAAAAATTAGGTTTTTTTTCTTTTCCCTCAAAAATATTTACATGTACCACTTTTTAAATTTAAAGGATTATGACTCGTTTACTTATTATGACATGGAAATTATGTGAAACTTTCATGGGAACTTTTAAGCTGAAATTTCGTCTAATGGTTACTCTTGTGAGCAAGGGAAAAGAAAAGAAGAGATTTGGTGAAGGGTCCAAGTCCAAGGAGGAAAACAAGAAAGACATGTTGAAGACCAAGTGCTATGGTCGTCACGCATTTGGACATCACTGCAACAATTTCTTGAATAAGAAGAAAGGTGACCAAAAGGGTGGGAAGTTGATAATGAGAGTCACAAATCAGTTTTATAGATAGATAGAGGATGAGTTTGCACTCATCGCTTGCAATAGTAGTCTAGGAGAGATGTGTTATAGTGAAATGGGTCATGGGGTATTCAAGGTGGTAGGTGTTCCAGATGTGAGCATGTAGCAAGATGGTGGACAATGTTGAAGACCTTCCTCACGAAGAGGGATGATTCGTTGATGTAGCTTGGACATGTGTTCTAGCCTTAGGTGGTGTCAGTGAAGCTAGGAACACAAGAGCATAAAATATCTCCAAGCCTGAGTTTTTCTCTTGAATGGAAATGTCTTAATTCAATTAATTAATCAATTTTAATTATTTTCTTAATCTTTATCTTAGGGAAATAGATTAATTAATTACTAATAATTGAGACATCGTTTATCTTCCTTTAGAGACTTATATACAAATTTCTAAGTGATATTTGACATCGATTAAATCATTTTAGATATAGATCTTGGTCGTTGATTTCTTAATGAGAGACTATAAAGGAAATTAATGGGCAACCTTGGAGATCATGATCGTGGTTATTGAGTTTGACGCTAGCTAGGGTTTCAGCAGTAGTTGAAGTAGTGAATTTTTTTTAGGGCTTTCTTTCATCAATGTTCTTCTAGATTCAGAGATCCGAAGAAGGAAGTCTCCTAGAGTTCTTTTGTAGACATGGAGTCTGAGTTAGTGAGGTCGTGAGGATTTATGGAGGGTCATGTTTCGTCCAAGGAGTTTGATATTCCTTGTCGAGGTTGTGCTTTCCAAGAGGAGGTCGTACAAATTGTCAGGAGGGCCATACGAATCCATGCCATAAGCATTAGAGGGTCAAAAAGCCACACGTGTGGGACCATATAGGTGTTATTTTCTAGTGTGAGGCCATGTTAGGTTGTAGAGGGAGCTCGTGAGCCTTCCAAGGGTGAGAAAAACTTGTGGAGGTGAAGAAATATTTTTCCAGAGCTTTGTCACCGTTTGGCAAAGCAGTATTGTAATATTTATCAATTGCATAATTTTCTAAAGATTATAAAACCTTCAGATCTGATGAACTAGCTTTCCCTTTATGGTTTTTCCAGGGACATTTTGTCCAAAAACATTGGTGTCAACTTTGTGATTGATTTTTCTCAAGTTTCCATAGTTTATTTTTGGTGAATATTACAATCATGTTTTTATTCAATGTTTGTAGTAAAATTAATTTTTCTGAAAATTAAATACATTGGATAATTATCGTTAGATTGCAATAAGTGATATTTTCAATGATTTTTCATGCCACCCTTAATATCTTTCCATTGGGCTCATACAAAGTTTGGATTGGGATGGATTGGCTAACATCCCATAAAATCAAAGTGGATTTCTACAACAAGTCGTTGGAGTACCTTAGTGAGGAAGGTGAGGAAATTACACTTCATTGAATAAGTAAGTCTGTCACTGTTAGGAAAATATCAGTGTTGCAAGTAAAAAGATGCAGTTGAAACAAGTGCACCATGTATGTGGTCCATGTGACCGATGAGCCAAAATACAGTGAGGACAAAATAGAAGTTCACCCAGTGTTAAAACAATTCAACAATACCTTTTCAAAGGAAATATCTAGACTACCACCCAGGAGAGAAATCCATATTCCCATCAATTTACTTCCTCGACTAGTGCCAGTCTCAAAAGCCCCATATCACATGAGTATGACAAAGTGAGTGGAGCTAAAATTACTGTTGAAAGAAATGTTGGACCAAGGGTATTTCAGACCTAGCATGTCACCATGGCGATCCCTAGTGCTATTGTAACAAAGAAGGATGGCACGTTGTGCTTGCACATTGATTATTGATAGCTGGAGAAAGCTACAATGAAGAAAAAATAACCACTAATAAGAATTGATCATTTATTTGACCAGTTGTGAGAAGCCAGAATATTTTCCAAAATAGATATAAGGTCTACCTACTATCAAGTTTGAATTAAGCCTCATAAATATATTAATAAGTCAACACTCATTAGGGGAATTTTAAGGTCTAAAATGGGCCTCCTAAGAAAATTATAAAATAATAGTGGAAATAATAAAATAAGATTAGATTACATCATCAAATTTTAGAGGGAAAAAGAAAAACTAATTTTTCAACTCATATTTTCAACTTATCTCCCTATGGGTTTACTCAAATTTCAAGCAGCAACACTTGTTGGATGCAAAATTTGACTCCTCATCCAAGGAGTACCCATGTTGCATACTTTTGATGGACTCCACTATATGAAAAATAAGAAATTCATGAAAAATGTGATTGCAATCATGTCTTTTCATGTATTTCTCATTTTTCATGTAGTAGGGTCCATCGAAAGTATGCAACATGGGCACTCCTTGGATGAGTAATTAATTTTTGCATCCAATGAGTACTCCCGCTCAAAATTTGAGTAAAACGTTAGGGAGATAAGTTGAAAATAAGAGTTGAAAAAGTAGTTTTATTATTTTATTATTTTTTTATCTGTTTACCTTTTTACTCCAAAAATGGTGAATCATCCCCCATGGTTGACATCATCATCATGAATCCTATTGGTTCTTATAAAGTTTATTTTGGTTATAAATTTTTCTTAGGAGGTCAATTTTAGACCTCAAAATTCCCCTATTGCAAGACAAGATACATGTACTACGAGTTCATGATGATACCATTCGGGGCTACAAATTCCTCAACCATATTTATGTGCTTGATGAATAATGTCCTCAACCAGTAATTGGATAAATTTGTGCTAGTGCTTGTGGATGATTTCCTGGTTTACTAAAAATCGAGAGAGGAAGATGAAGAGCACTTGAAGGAAGTGTTGCAATATTTGAGATAACAAAAATTGTATGCTAATCCCAGAAAATGTGAATTCTTTAGGTCACAAGTTCAATATTTTTGGCACGCAATCTCAAAGGAAGGTGTTCACATGGATCTTGAAAATATTAAGGTCATAATGGATTGGCCCATTCCCCCTAATGTCGTGAAAGATAAATCCTTCATAGGTTTGGCTAGATATTACAAACAATTCATTCGATATTTTTAAAATATTGGACATCTAAACACAGCCATGTCTATATAATAAATGAATCTAATTCTAATGGACATCAGAGAATGCAACTACCTTTGAGAAACTCAAGTATTTGCACACACATGCACTTATCTTGAAAATAGTTGATCTTGAGAAGGATTTCTCATTTTGCACGAATGTTTGTAAGTAAGGACTAGTTGGAGTCCTAATGCAATAAAGGCATGTGATTTTTTATGAATCAAGAAAACTAAATGAACATGAAAAGAACAATGTCAACCATGACTTGGGATTAGCAGCAATTGTACATGCACTAAATATGGGGAGGCACTACTTGCTTAGAAGAGAATTTGTGCTAATGTGAGATCATGGAGGGTTGAGAAACTTGTTTCATCAACTTAAACTAAATGCAATATAGGTCAGATGGTTAGCTCTAATCAATTAATTTGAGTTTGAGATCAATTATATCAAGGGTAAGGAAAAGAAAGTGGTAGATGCACTTAGCATAAGTCTACAAGTGGCTCATTTGGCAACCATGAGCACTCATGACGTTGACTTCAAAGAAAAGATTAAAGAGGCATTGAAACATGATGAATTCTTTTAGCATGTGAAGGAATGCTTACAACAAGAACCAGAAGAAACACTCAACAAGGACTACAAGATCACCAATGATAGTGTGTTGTTGTTTAAGAATAGATGGTATGCGCCTTGTATAGGTGATTTGAGTAAGCTCATAATGAATGAATTCGATAAAGGACCTTCCTTTGGTCATCCTAGTTATCAAATAATGATAACAATCATGAATAAAATGTATTATTGATGGAGCATGAAGAAAGAAGTTGTTGACAACATTATCGGGTATATGGTATGTCAAAGTTTAAAGTGGAATGTGGACACCAAGTGAGATTCTTGCAACCAATTCCAATCCTTGAGTGGAAATGGGAAGTCATCTCCATGGACTTCATTAGGGGATTGTTGAAGAAAAATAATATGATTCCATTATGGTGGTAGTGGATAAATTAAGCAAGACAACTCACTTCATACATGTTAAGTCCACCCACAAAGTAATTGAAATAACTCATATTTTCATGAAGGAGATATTCAAATTGTGTGGAATACCCAAGAAAATCATCTCGAAATGAGATTCCAAATTCACATCAAATTTTTGGAAAGCATTGTTTGTTGGCTTTGAGAATCATCTAGTATTTAGCACAATCGTATCACCCTCGGACTAATGGACAACTTAAAGGGTGAACATAATTTTACAAGACATGTTGAGAATGCATGTCACGCATCAACTAAGGAAGTGGAAAGAATTCTTGCTATTAGTTGAATTTGCAAACAACAACAATTATCAATAGTCACTAATGATGAGCCCTTTCAAGACTTTGTATGATAGAAAATGTAGCACTCCCATTAGTTGGGATGACCTAGTGAATAATGGTCCTTGGACATAATATGCTAAAAGAAATGGAGCAAGGAGTAATTAGTAGGATGAAACTAGAAGCAACCCAGGATAGGTAAAAGAGCCATGCAGATCAATAGAAAATGCACAGAAAAATCCAAGTGGGAGATCATGTATATCTCTGCATCAGACCAAGGAAAATCTCACTGAAAATGGGGTCATGTGTTAAGTTACCACCCAAATCTTTTGGACCATTTCCAATTTTAGAAAGAGGGGGACCAATGACTTATAGATTAGCCTTACCACCCACCATGAAGGCATGCAAAGTATTTCACATTTCTTTGCTTAAAATATATGTACATGACACTACTCATGTGATTGATTGGTCTATGATATAGGTGGAATCCAAGTGAGAGTTCCAACAAAAAATAATGTGCATTTTCAACCAGAGATAGAACACATTCCAAAACTAAGTAATAGAGTCAGTCAAGGTGTAATGGAAGCACTTTGGACCACATGAAACAAACTTAGAATATCCATATTAAATGTAGACACTTCATCTATTCTTGTTTAATATGTAAGAGAATGTAAAGAGTTGTAATTGTAAATCTTAGTTTTGTTTTTGTGACGGTTATAGAACAAGGAGAACAATATTCCTTTAAGTGGGTGGGGTTTGTAACATCCATGTTTACCCCTGCTTTTTGCAATGTTAAATATGATTGCAAAAGTAGTTTGGAGAACCATGGATGGATGAAACTTTCATTGAACGTTTACTAATTATTATTGTTTAAAACTAGCTGAAGAAAGGGGTAGCCTACAGATCCTAAGTCTGAGGGAAGCTTCCTGTTTGCTTGCATATTTTGAGAAAAAACAATACCAACCAGATTAGATACCGAATCCACTTGCAACTAAGCAAAGCCATTGTCTGAAAAAATTTTAATGTGGTGTGTTGATTTTCCATGATCTTGGTGACTATGATAGAATCTTAAATCACTGATGGTACCAAACCAAGAATCACAATGAAGCTACTTTGCATAGTGGAATATAAACAACATTAAATCTACTAGTGCACAAACTATACACAATTTTGTACAGTAACACAACTTCATTATATTAATCAAACTAAATAATACAACAGTGGAGGACTCCCGTACCAAGGATAATGGCCCTCAAATATCCATAGTAGAAGAATACAAAACTAGTGCTTCGTGGCAATAAATTGACAACCAATATAGACTCAACAAGATACTCTAACCATCTGAACAATGTATCATGCACTCACAGCTCCTCTCGATTGTACCATGTACCTACCTGATCCTTTGGCTCTCGATCTGCAGCATTTTCCTATATCAATGCTCCAAGTCCATCTGGCCACTAAACCTCAGCTATCCAATATGCTCACTAGTTGTGCCTTAGTCCATCAAGGGCACAACACATCAAGACTCTTGTCTTCAAAACTACCATCTGCTGCTCCTGAGCTACTCAGGGACTTCAGCCAACTATAGTCTTTGTTGTACTCCTATAGCAATAGGTGTCATATTTCATGATTGATTGATTGAGCTCTGTAATATGTTCATCCTTTCTTTGTTGTAATGGTTTCCATACTATCATAAAAAAACAAAAAAAAAATGTAAAGAGGGTATACCCTAAAATAAAAATCAAAGGGTAAAAAGAATAAAATGGTCAAAAGAAAAAATGAGAAAAAATGAACCCCAAACAAAAATAGACCAGGAAAGTGTGCAAGTCCAAAATGCCACTACTATTTCACTTTTCTGTAAATAAAGCATTGTGTGCATCTTGTTAACTTTTGCCACAATTGATGAATGGCCAAACAGCCCAATCTTGACCAGTTCATGTTTGAATTTCATGTTTTAGAGATAGAGAATAAAATCTAACCAAACTGTTTAATCTTGGCAGATAAATAAATAGGTCGAGAAGCTGACGAGATCAACTATTAAATCTAAGCCCTTGGATGTAATAAGTGTAGACTTAGGTAGGCTTACCATGAAAAGAAAATAAAAGTTGAAAAGGGGTTTGCTAGTCTAAATGCACCCGAGCAAGGAAGAAAAAATGTTAGTCAAAATAGGTTGGGTAGGTAGAATGGTGTTGCAGAAAGAGAATTGTGATGGATCATGTCTTTTGATGTGTTAACTTTCACTTTTTGTCACAAGTGCAAGGCAGAAAATTTTGATGTAGCTCAAGCGAGGTAGATTTCATAACTAACTTCCCTTCATGTTTTTCCCAAATCACCTACTAATTTCCCCCCTTAAAGGTATTAAAATCTGCTTAATATCACTAAAATCATTCATTCCATTTCAAAATGATTGCCTAAGTGAAAATCTGTTTTACTTAGGAAGATAGCTATATTTCTCATATAAACCACTTTTTCCCTGTTAGCCTAAGTTTTTTAACAATACAACTTAGTGCTTTCCATTTTTCAAAATCCATGTTGACTCTAACTTTATTATATAAATCCCTTGTGAAATAGTACCCCTCCTCATACTATGTAAATATATTAAAGAAATCCCCAAATAAATATATATCCCGCCCCGGTTAGTTATAACCGTAGTCACTGTACAAACAAGGATTAATAAGTTCATTTGGAGCTTATTAAGAACCTCCCCGCGTTAATGGATTTAATTAACCTCCAGTTAATTAATAACCTAAGCTACAAACCTAAAAAAACACGCGATACATTTAAAAAACCTTGATTTAATATATCGGGCCCATGCATTAAACCTCCGCCAACTCCACAGTGCGTCCGTCGTCCGATCTCGACCCATCCATTCGACGGCTGATATTCATTTCGCACCACCCTCAACTGTCGAGCTTTAACTCCCGATGAACCAGTGGTATTACCCTCGTACCATTGTCATGCGTCATTCTGCCGGCGTGCTCGCTCCCTCCCCGCCCGAAACCGCCCAGACCCAAAAGCGGTGCGGGCAAAACCGCTTACCACTGCCCCCCCCACTGACATCATGTACTGATGTCAGTTGTCCTTTGCTGAAATCATCTACCACATCACCCACCACGTCACTGCCATGTCATCTGTCCTGTACTCCTGCTGACGTCATGCTTACGTCATCCGTCCTTCAAATCAAAAATTGCCGCCAAACTTCATTTTGTCAATAAAATGCTAAAAATATCATTTTTTCCCATGTTTTTCTATATATCGCGCTCCAAGCGTAAAAGCAACCGAAATCAAATGTTCCAGGTTCAGACCACCTCCGACCAGAAAGGACTACACCGACGGGCTCACGGCCATTCAAACTACAACATGTTGTGTTCATCTAAAAACACAGGTACCTTTTCCGGCTATCTCAAAGCAAATCAGCTATCAGTGCATCATTTACCATGGTTTCTTAGCAAAACTCTACAGAATTCGACATACCAGCCATGGAGATATCCATAGCCGCGTTATTGTCCTTGCAAAAAATGAAATTTTGGGCAAAATGCTAGACAACGGTGAACTGGGGTCAGTTCATCATTAAAGAGGATCAAAACAAATCAAAGTGTATCAGAGGAGCATTGAAGTGTGTCAGATCAGAGTTAAAGGCAACATATAAGATTTAAAGAGTATTGCATCATAATTAAAAAGCCCATTTAAGACATACAGTCGTCACAGAGTTACTATGAGACAGCTGTAAGCCAAACCCTAAAGGCCTGCCTCCAGCACAACATCAGTTATCTTTCTCGAGCCGCTTCTATGTGACTTGTACACTATTTTAGGTTAAAACTAGATATTTTTTCACAGTTGTGATGAGATATCTATTCTACATATTTTTTGTTGTATATATACCCCCTCGATTAGAGTTTTGATGAGGTCGGGTGCTGTGTAAATTCATAGACTATGTTGTAATACTGAACTTTGGAATAAAAAACTGTTGGAAACAAACTGTTGTCTGGCCTACTGGATGAAGAATTGAAGCAAAGGACTTGTCACAGAATTCTTGAATCAACCTCCGGATCAATAAGTCCCCTATATCTCGTGTTTTACAGTTTTCTTGTTCATTATATCACCTGTGTTTCATAATCTGAATGGTAAAGAAAAAGGTTAATTCAGAATTTGCTTAACTACACTCTGTTTTCAGTCTTTATTATTCTCTGTGTTTTCTTCAAAATTAGCATAAACAGTGAATTCTTAGTTGCTCCTATTTCCTTATTCCCTCATGTTGAGTATTTGCTAAGGAATTCTTAACTGCTCCTTATCAGTAATCATCCATGTTTCCTCTTTCAATACGTTGAAGGATTCTTAACTGCCCTTCACCCATTTGAGCCCATTCCATCTGATTCCAGCCTTTATTTTTTCCTTGTTTGACTACCTTGCTCTGTGATGCCATCCTCTGTTAGAAACCAAATCTAGAAAGCCATCCTTCCTTGACTCCATCATGCCCAATGAACTGAACTATTCTATTTTACCTCACTGTTCTATTGAATCTCACCACCCAAACTCAAAACAAAGCCCTCGAACTTCATAACTAGTCTAACACCTTTAAAAAAAAAGCTAAATCATAAAGAGAGAGCCCTCTCTAGATACAGATTGGCCAGATTCTGTATCTAAAAGATTGGTCTGTGGTTAACTCGGCCGTATTCCCTTTCCTACAACTTTTGGGAACAACCTGAGTGATAACATCATTAGAGACTCCACTGGGGACCTGAATAATTGTCTAGCCACATATGGAACCTGAAGTTATCCAGGAAGCCTTTGAAACTGCTTTTGATGTGCAATTGCAGAAGTAAATAAATGCTGCTTCAGTCTATCTCTAGTCTAGCTTATGGATTGAACAATTGGTTTCAAATACCTGATCAGTTCCTCTTTCAAATAAATATTTAGGAAAGTTCAAAAAAAACTCCCATATCTAAAAACTCCTAGAAGATACTATTAAAGTTGTATTGTCAAAACTATTCCAAGAAAAAACCAAAAACATACCTAGAAACTGGCTTCAAAAAAGATTCATTACACCAGATCAAATCCTGATCCTAATCCCCCACCTGTGTTTGAAAACCCTAATCTGATTTCTAGAAGACAAGAGAGCCAAGGAAATTCTGCTAGTTCACACCTTGACAAACATTTGTAGAACTCCATTCAACCTGAGCTTACCTCTGAAAAAACACCAAACCTTTCTGTGATTACAACAACTTCTCCAAGTTCACCATCAGCACCTCCAACTACTCTTTCCACTCCTCCATCTACAGCACACGTTCCCATTGTTATCCCTACTCCTCTAGTTGTCACATCTATTTTCGCAACCATGGCAAACCGATATACTCCCCTAAACTTACCTGCCAATCCAGGGGCTATGCCTCAAGACTATCAAAGTAAAATCCCTTTTTTCGACAGTGCTGGCACTTACACAGCTCAACAACATACCAATAAAATGACTAACTATTTTGAAAGTTATGAGATTGATAATGATGATGTTAGAATGAAAGTATTTGTTCAAAGTTTAACTGGAGATGTCAGAACCTGGTTTAGAGCCCTCCCTGCCAATAGTATTAATGACCCACAAGCTCTTTATCAGACCTTCTTGAATATATGGGAAAAGAAGAAAGATCCTCTCCACATTTTATCAGAATATAAAAACTTAAGAAGAGGCACACAAGAAACTGTCCAAGATTACTATACGAGATTCAATAATATTTACAATTTTATTCCTCATAATCTTAGACCTCCCCCAGATTTGGCCTTGATCAAATTCCCTGATGCATTTGATTCTAACATGGGATACCAACTTAGGAAAAGAGCTCCTCGAAACTTAGAAGAGATGCAAAGTATAGCTGTCAGCGTTGAGGCCAACCTGATATCTAAGCAATCTAGGGCCAGAGCTGAAAGGAGGACACCTTTCAAGGAAGAATCTTCTGCCTTTGAACATAAATTAGATGTGATTATTAAAGGAATGGACAGACTTGGAGATAGAGTAGAAACAATCGAGAGAAAATCCCGTTGGAATGGTCAACTAAGCAACGCTGGGAGAAATCTAAATTTCAGGAAGAATCAAAATATTAACACTGGAAAAACAGGGCCTGGCCAAAATATTAGGCCCCATTTCAAGAAAATTATGTTGAAGCCTCAACTTCTAATGAACCAACAGAAGACACTCAAATTAATCTAATGGGACTCAACAATGAACAACAAGTTTTCTTGACCTTAGAGGATCAAGAATCTCACATTGTGAAACAATTCCAAACTCAATCAGGTGAATCATTTGACTTTAGGGAGGGATATGATACAACCCTTTATGAAGTCCACAAACAATAAAATCTGAGGAGCAGAAGGATAGATGTCCCTGAAATCAGCAAACAGAAAGATATCAAGCAGCCCAACAAAGGTAAGGTCACTGCCCCGCCTATGCATATTCTTGCTAGAATAGATCCTAACCCAAATAATCCAATTGTGGAAGATATATCAGACAATCAACTACCTAACAAACAACCTTCCACTGATGCTCCTTCTAAATAAAATCAAGAAAAGACTTTAGAACTTGACTTGGAAAAAATTTCAGCCCATAATCACACTCCTGAAAAAGAGAAAAACGCAAAAAATTCAGTTGTCCGAAATACAAAGACTTAGACCTAGAAACCTTTCAATCTTGAGATAGAAATAGGTAAGATAAAGATAGTTGTTCCATTATTAGAATTAGCTAAACATGATGTCTACAGAAGTCAAATCAGCAAATCACTCAAAATTTATGTGAACAAAAATGCAGTAAACATTTTTTATGACCATCTTGAATTGATATTTGGCCCTAAAGTAAATGGAAAAACAGCAGAAGAAGAAATTCCTCATTTCTATGTGGCTTTAAACATTCATGATAAGATACTCCATAATGCCATGTATGATTTAGGTGCTTCCCATAACTTAATGCCTAAATCTGTAATGGAGAGACTTGACCTTGACATCGCCAGGCCATATAAAGATCTTTTCTCTTTTGATTCAATTCAGGTCAAATGTTTGGGTTTAATTAAATACTTATGTGTGTCACTAGTCAAATATCCTGCCAAAACCATCTTAATGGACATAGTAGTAGTTGATATTCCTCCAAAGTATGGTATGTTATTGTCTAGATCTTGGGGGGCAAAGCTTCAAGGATCTCTACAGTTAGACATATCTTACACTACTATTTCAATGTTTGGTCAACCCAAGAGACTATACAGAGAAACCTTAATGAAGTATTTAGTAAGTAGCGAAGAGAAACCTCAAAATTTCCCTATTTACTCAGTACATTCAGATATGGATTATTTTATCCTTTACAATGTTGAAATTGATCCCCCACATAAAAAGAAAAATTTAAAAAATGAAACAGAAAATGAAAGGTCTAGTGTCCAAATTGAAGAAATTTCAGAGAAATCAGAAGAAACTGAAAAACCATATCTTCCTCTTAAACAGATCCCTGAAGCTCCAGATACTAATTTTGAACAGGAAATCCTGTGGTACTTAGAATTTGATGGTTCTGTGAATAAATTAGGAGCATGGGCAGGTGTCTGGGTGCACAATCTTCAAAATAATCATGCTAAAGGCCATGCCTATAGGTTAAACTTCAGATGCACTAATAATATGGCTGAATATGAAGCTTTGTTGCTAGGGCTTAAACTGGTCAAGAAATTGGGAGCAACTAGAGTGTCAGTCCTAGGAGATTCTGATTTAATCATCCAACAAATAAAGGGGAAGTGTTTGACAAATGATCCCAGATTGAGATAATACAGAGGGACAACCATACAGATCCTCAATACATTTCTAGAAACTCAGCTTGCCAAAATCCCGAGAAAACATAATTTGCAAGCTCACAGCCTAGCAATGTTTGCTAGCACTTGTAAGTTACCATTCGAACCAAATCATCAATTCACAACAGAAATTAGACACAGGCCAGCTATACCTGATAATGTCAAGAACTGGCAAGTGTTTGACAGTGATAACCAGATCAACAAGCTTTTGATCCTACAAGAAGAATTTTCTAGCACTAACGCAGATGCAGATACAGTCAGTGAATTTGATCCAAAAAATCAGATACAAACAAACATTTCAGCAGAAAACACAACTCAAATGCTTCATCCAACAAAATTTACCAAAGAGGAAATACAAAACCTTAAATAAACAGATATCGATGAGATTATTGAAGGAAAAACTGAAATTATCAATCTAAAAAAACAATCATTTGCCCAAAGGATTGACTCCTTTGGAAGATCTCTTTGATTTCAACGATATTCCAAAGAAACCTCAGATGGAACCTCCAAAAGTAGTCATTGAAAACTACAACATAGGAACTAAACAGAATCCAAAAATTATAAAATTGTCCAAAACTTTGCCCCTTGATCAAAAACTTAAATATGTTGAACTGATCAAAAAATTCCAGGATGTTTTTGCCTGGAGCTATGAAGACCTGAAATCTTATGACACCTCTATCATTCAACATACAATACCCCTCAAGGAAAATAAAAAACCGTTCAAACAAAAGCTCAGAGGAATTAACCATGTACTGCTTCCTTTAATTGAAAAAAAAAAATCAGATGAATGCATGATACAGGGGTAATTGCTCCAATCATATTTTCAGAATGGGTGTCTAATTTAGCGCCTACCAGGAAGAAAACAGGGGAAATTAGATATGTGTTGACTTAAGAAATTTAAATAAGGTTTCTTGGAAGGAAAACTACCCTTTATCCAAAATGAATCATATTTTACAAAGAGTATTAGGTGCTTCTAGGATTTCACTTTTGGATGGGTTTTCAGGGTTTAATCAGATTCTGGTTCATCCTGATGACTAAGAAAAAACTGCATTTACAACACCATGGGGTACATTCAAATGTGTTAAAATTCCATTCGGACTTAAGAATGCAGGGGCAACCTTTTAGCAAGAAATGGACATAGCTTTTGCAAAAGAGATTCACGATTTTCTAGTTTTATATCTAGATGACCTCACTGTGTTTTCTAGATCAGATCAGCAACATTTAGATCATTTGAGACAAGTGTTTTTAAAATTCAGAGTATATGGTATTTCATTAAATCTTAAAAAGTCTCTGTTTGGTCTAGAAGAAGGAAAATTGTTAGGCCATATCATCTCTAAAGGTGGCATCAGAATTGATCCTGCTAGAATAGAAGCTATTCTACAAATACCCCACTGCAGAAATGTCAAAAAACTTCAAGCTTTCCAATGGAAGATTAACTTTTTGAGAAGATTCATACCTAATTTGGTTGAATTAATTAGAATACTGAACAACGTGTTAAAAAATGATTCAAAGGTCAAATGGACAGAAGAAGCCAAGCAAGCATTTGAAGAAATTAAAATGGCTTTGACCAGAACCCCAGTCCTTAGAAGTCCAAAGTTCGACAGAAATTTCATAATTTTCTCATTTGCATCGGAACACACCATAGTTGTTGTTTTACTACAAAAAGATGATCAAGGATGTGAAAAACCCATAGCCTTTTTCAGTAAAGCACTTAGAGATGCACCTCTGAATTACAAAATCATGGAAAAACAGGCTTATACACTTATGAAAGCCATTCAAGACTTCAGAGTCTATATATTGTACTCCCATGTAGTAGCTTATGTGCCAAATGTTGTTGTCAAAGATATCCTGACTCAAGATGGAATTGAAGGCAAACAAGGTAAATGGATTGCTAGGATATTGGAGTATGACATTAAAATAAAACCTACAAAGCTTATAAAAGGATACGGATTATCCAAACTCATGACTGAAACAAACTTTTAAGCCTTGGATAACGAACAGTAGATGGCGACTCCACAAATCAGCCAGGCCTTCTCAGAATCACCTTGGTATGCTGATATAATTCATGTATTATTAAACCTGCAGGCTCCTACAGGGTTATCTAGAACAAAGAAAAGGTTTTTAAAGATGAAAGCTTCAAAATTATGTGTTTTAGATAATTCTCTTTTTTGGAAAAATCATGAATGTATTTTATTGAATTGTTTAATAAAAGAAGAAGCTGATAAAGTTCTCAAATAATTTCAAGCAGGGGACTGCGGTGGACACCTTTACTAGAAGTCAACTGCAGACAAAATCCTAAGGGTTGGATTTTACTGGCCAACCTTGTTCGCTGATGTAAAGAAGTTTGTCACTGCTTGCCACAAATGCCAAATTTTTGAAGGCAAGAGAAAACTGCTACCCTTACATTGAGACCAATTTCTATTGAAAGACCCTTTCAACAATGGGGTTTGGACTTCATTGGAGAAATCCACCCTTCCTCATCTGGCCAACATAAATGGATTCTTACTGCCACAGACTATTTCACCAAATGGATAGAGGCCATTCCTTCTAGACAAGCCAATGATACAGTGATTATAGGATTCTTAGAGACCAACATCTTGTCTAGGTTTGGCTGTCCTGAAAAGATCATAACTAACAATGCTTCTGCCTCAAGTCCAAGAAACCGATAAATTTCTACAGCAAATACCATATCGCTTTAGGCCATTCCACAACCTATTACCCTCAAGGTAATGGTCTAGTTGAGTCATCCAATAAAATCCTGAACAATATTATTAAGAAACTGCTGGAAAAGAACAAGAAGAACTGGCACAAAAAGCTTACAAATGCACTATGGGCAGACATACTTACTACAAAGAGATTTGTTGGAACTAGCCCTTATGAGTTAGTTTATGGCATGGAGGTTGTATTTCCTTCATCTTTAGGAGTTCCTGTGAGGAAACTACTACAAGAAGCTCAGGTGGAACCAAATAACATTCAAAGAAGAATAAATCAGACCATCCATTTGCAGCAAACCAAAGAAGAAGTGCACCAAAGATCTCAAGTGTTACAAGAAAAACTCAAGAAAATATTTGATAAAAGGACTAAAGCAGAAAACTTCTACATTGGAGACAAAGTTCTAAGGTGGGATTCTACGAGAGAAGACAAAGGAAAACATGGGAAGTTTGACTTCCTATGGAAAGGGCCATTTATCATTCAGGCATTGCAAGGGAATAATACTTACTTTCTAAAGAGCCTGGATGGTACAAAAACAGAAGAAGGACCAGTGAATGGTCGAATGCTGAAACATTACTTTGATCCAGTTTTTTGACATATTCTAACTCTAACATGTACATAAGGAAATTCATATTCAACAGCTTGAAAGAAGTGATCAGCTTGTTTATTGCAGCAATGAGAATGAGGAGGAAAGTGTAGAAATGTTGAAATCAATGAAGCAACTTTACCATTTTGTTTTGCCTCATTTTAATGTATCAGAGCCCAAAATTCCATTGAATGTCAGATTGCAGAAGAATACATGGGAGCAGGAACAAATAATCCAACTAAAAGCTATCAAGAACAGATGTATAGTTGTTTGAATCAGCTCAAAAATAGTGTATATATTTTTTACAAGATCCTTTTTGTATAGTTTCTAGATCCAGCAAAGGGAAATTTCAGAACACAGTAAAAGTTACTCATAAGGCCATCTGACCTATTGTTCTTGACTTTCCACCAGGGAAAGCCATCCCCAAGTGGAGCCAGTGTTGTACTCCTATATCAATAGGTGGCATATTTCATGATTGACTGATTGAGCTCTGTAATATGTTCATCATTTCTTTTCTGTAAAGGTTTCCATATTATCATAAAAAATTAAAAAAAAAAAAAAATGTAAAGAGGGTATACCCTAAAAGAAAAATCAAAGGGTAAAAAGAATAAAATGGTCAAAAGAAGAAATGAACCCTAAACAAAAATAGACAAGGAAAGTGTGCAAGTCCAAAATGCCACTACTATTTCATTTTTCTGTAAATAAAGCATTGTGTGCAGCTTTTTAACTTTTGCCACAATTGATGAATGGCCAAACAGACCAATCTTGACCAGTTCTTGTTTGAATTTCCAGGTTTAGAGATAGAAAATAACATCTGACCAAACTGTTTAATCTTGGCATATAAATAAATAGGTAGAGAAGCTAAGGAGCTCAACTGTTAAATCTGAGCCCTTGGATATAATAAGTGCAGACTTAGGTAGGTATCCATGAAAAGAGAAGAAAAGTTGAAAAGGGGATTGCTACTCTAAATGCACCCGAGCAAGGAAGAAAAAATACTAGGCAAAATAGGTTGGGTAGGTAGAATGGTGTTGCAGAAAGAGACTTGTGATGGATCATGTCTTTTGATGTGTTAACTTTCACTTTTTGTCACAAGTGCAAGGCAGAAATTTTTGATGCAACTCAAGCGAGGCAGATTTCATAACTAACTTCCCTTCATGTTTTTCCCAAATCACCTACTAATTTCCCCCCTCAAAGGTATTAAGATCTCCTTAATATCACTAAAATCACTCATTCCATTTCAAAATGATTGTCTATGTGAAAATCTGTTTTACTTAAGAACATATCTATATTTCTCATATAAACCACTTTTTCCCTGTTAGCTTAAGCTTTTTAACAGTACAGCTTAGCGCTTTCCATTTTTCAAAATCCATACTGACACTAACTTTATTATATAAATCCCTTGTGAAATAGTACTCCTCCCCATACTATGTAAATATATTAAAGAAATCCCCAAATAAATATATATCCTGCCCCGGTTAGTTATAATTGTAGTCACTGTACAAACAAGGATTAATAAGTTCATTTGGAGCTTATTAAGAACCTCCCCGCATTAATGGATTTAGTTAACCTCTAGTTAATTAATAACCTAAGCCGCAAACCTATCAAAACACTCCCGATACATTTAAAAAACCTTGATTTAATATATCGGGCCCGCGCATTAAACCTCTGCCATCTCCACAGTACGTCTATCGTCCGATCTCGACCCATCCATCCGACGGCCGATATTCATTTCGCACCACCCTCAACTACCAAGCTTTAACTCTCGGGGAACCAGCAATATTAACCCCTGTACCATTGCCACGCATCATTCTACCGGCATGCTCGCTCCCTCCCCGCCCAGAACCACCCAGACCCAAAAGCGGTGCGGGCAAAACTACTTACCACTGCCCCCCCGCTGACGTCAGCTGTCCTTTTCTGACATCATCTGCCACATCACCCACCACATCACCACCATGTCATCTGTCTGGTACTCCGGCTGAAATCATGCTTACGTCATCCGTCCTTCAAATCAAAAATTACTGCCAAAATTCATTTTATCAATAAAAGGGTAAAAATATCATTTTTTCCTATGTTTTTCTTTATATCACGCTCCAAGCATAAAAGCAATGGAAATCAAATGTTCCAAGTTCAGACCGCCTCTGACCAGAAAGGGCTACACCGAAGGGCTCATGGTCATTCAAACTACAACATGCAATGTTCATCTGAAAACACAGGTACCTTTTCCGGCTATCTCCAAACAAATCGGCTATCAGTGCATCATTTACCATGGTTTCGTAGAAAATCTCTACAGAACTCGACATACCAGCCACAGAGATATCCATAGCCACGTTGTTGTCCTTGGAAAAAAGGAAGTTTTGGGCAAAATGGCAGACAACGGTGAACAGGGGTCAGTTTAGCATTAAAGAGGATGAAAACAAGTCAAAGTGTATCAGACGAGCATTGAAGTGTGTCAGATCAGAGTTAAAGGCAGTAGATAAGAGTTAAAGAGTATCGCATCAGAATTAAAGAGCCCATTTAAGACAGACAGTTAGCGCAGAGTTACTACGAGATAGCTGCAAGCCAAACCCTAAAGGCCTGCCTCCAGCACAACATCAATTATCTTTCTCGAGCCGCTTCTATGTGACTTGTACACTATTTTAGGTTAAAACTAGATATTTTTTCACAGTTTTGATGAGATATCTCTTGTACATATTTTTTGTTGTATAATACCCCCTCGATTAGAGCTTTGATGAGGTTGGGTGCTGTGTAAATTCCTAGACTATGCTGTAATACTGAACTTTGGAATAAAAAGATGTTGGAAACAAACTGTTGTCTGGCCTACTGGATGAAGAATTGAAGCAGAGGACTTATCACAGAATTCTTGAATCAACCTCTGGATCAATAAGTCCTCTATATATCATGTTTTATAGTTTTCTTGTTTATTATAGCACCTGTGTTTCATAATCTGAATGGTAAATAAAAAGGTTAATTCAGAATTTGCTTAACTGCACTCTATTTCAAGTCTTTATTATTCTCTATGTTTTCTTTAGAATTAGCATAAATAGTGAATTCTTAGTTGCTCATGTTTCCTGATTCTCTCATGTTGAGTATTTGCTAAGGAATTCTTAACTGCTCCTTATCAATAATCATCCATGTTCCCTCTTTCAATATGTTGAAGGATTCTTAACTCCCCTTCACCCATTTGAGTCCATTCCATCTGATTCCAGCGTTTATTTGTTCCCTATTTGACTACCTTGCTCTATCATGCCATTCCCTGTTAGAAACCAAATCTAGAAAGTCATCCTTCCTTGACTCCATCATGCCCAATGGACTGAACTGTTCTATTTTACCTCACTCTTATATTTAATCTCACCACCCAAACTCAAAACAAAACCCTCGAACTTAATAACTAGCCTAACACCTTTAAAAACAAAGCTAAATGATAAAGAGAGAGCCCTCTCTGGATACAGATTGGCTACATTCTGTATCTAAAAGATTGATCTATGGTTACCTTGGCCGTATTCCCTTTCTTACAACTTTTGGGAACAACCTGAGTGATAACAGTCTTCATTCACTACTCTAATGAAGACAAACATAGGTGTTATCGGGAAAACTAGTGTCTATTCAGAGCTGCTAGTCCCACTAAGATGGGTAGCTATTTTAGTAACAAACAGATTAAAATTACTTGTGTTTTCCTTTATGAGACATAGATGAGAGAGAAGCAGAGAGTACCAACCTCAATCTTTTGCTTGGCTCCTTGCTTGTTTCCTCCCTCCTTTGACAGAGATTCACCACTCCTTCCTTACTTGTCCTACTTCAAAGAACACTTGTAGAGTCAAAGTAGCATAATATCATCAAAGCATAGAGATCTATAACCATAAACAATATAGGATGAGATGTATATTAACCATACAAATGCATATATCAATACAAGATTGAGAGATATACAAGAATATGGAGGAAAACTCAAATAGCTTTATTGATAGAATTAGTAGAAGAGAGGATTACAACCCATTGGTCTGACCCAGTGCCATCCTCCTAGCATGAAATCCCTCTTAACCTCATGAAAATCTTAGATCACCCACAATACAGTGTTGCACAGAGAAACCAACAGCACTTCCTTACAAAATACAAAATTCCAGCCTTTGGATCTCTTGGATGAGGGATCCATATATAGATGTTTGCAAGTGGGTGAGTCAGCTTCTGGGATTTTGATTAGTGTCATATCTCTGATAGTTCTTGGTTCTGTTATCACTCAGGTTGTTCCCTGCCTCCTGAAGGGAATAAGGCCGAGGTAACCACTAACCAATCTTTTAGCTGCAGGTTCTAGCCTACCTGCAACCAGAGAAGGCTCTCTCTTTGTAATTTAGCTTTGTTTTTTGAGTATTTTAGGCTAGTTATGATACACATAATTTGGTGTTTGGTTTGTTGGATGGTGATCTCAAATGGAGCTGGGATGCAGGTCCAAAACAATTTATACTATTGGGCAATGGAGTCAATGATGGGGTACTGCTGAAAGTGTTACTTGGGTAGATGGTAATGCTACAAAGCAAGATAGTCAGTTCTTAGAACAATTTGTAATTCTAGAAGTTGGTGGAATGTAAGCCAGTGGATGAAGGGAATCAAGAATCGTTGATCATGCTGGCAGAGGGAAGATGCTCGAATATTATCTAGGAGAAATTAAGAATTCCTAAATAGTATTCAGAATGAAAGAATTAGTGTAAACATGAGCATCTAAGAATTCATATGTATGACTGATTCTGAAGAAAACATAATTAATAGCAGAGATTGAACACAAGGTGCATTTGGACAAATCCTAGGTTATTCCTTTTCTCTGTTATTAAGAATATGAAACATATATGATATTAGCAAAGGCAGAAGACATAAACATAGGTTAGAGTAACTTATTGATCTGTAGAAAGACACAAGAATTTTGTAGCAGTCCCAGAACATTAAATCCACCTTCAGACGGTGCAGCAATAGTGAACTTGAATGGCCATTCGTATTAGACAGTCTCAAAATTTACAGCGCAGTCCAGAGAGAAAATCACCAACCCCAAATACATATTATGGGGAGGTATTTATATAAATAGGGAGATACAAAATATCGTGAAGATAAGCTCTGAAGTCATAACTTCCTTTACCAACTCTTAGGAAGAAGTAAATGAGGGAAATAAATGCTGCAGTAAATGTGAATGTGCTGGCTGTCCAATTTGTCAAATATATTTGACCTTTTGGACTGAGTGAGTCTGTTGATTGTTGCGTATTTACTCTGTGTTTGCTGCCTTGATGTTTCTATGTTGTTGTGTCGCTGTCTTGGCCTTGTCATCAATGCTTGGTTTTCATCAACGAGTTGTAGTCACCAATCAATTTCTGCTTTTTGTTGTTTTTTACCCTTTGACAGGTGGATTGTGCCTCTGTATTGGCTGACCTATAGCTAACCAAAAGGAAAATAAAAACAAAATTACCTGAGAAATATCTCTAGCATTCCTTTCCACCAATCCTCTGTAGGCAACTGATGTCTTTGTATTTTTATCAGTGTTTCATCAGCTCCAGTGTATCTATAAAAGTTGGGCTGGACTTCAAAAACATGGTTTATCTCATGTTTAATGTAGAATAGATTCTTTAATTTGTCATAAAGACTCTATCCGGAGGGAGGCCCTACTTCTTCTAAGGTGCTTGAGGATGTTGTAATTTGATTTGAGGCATAGTTATTTACCCTGTTGGCATATTTCTCATGTGATAGCAGTCTTCCAGTGCTGGTTAATAAACTGGGTAGCCCTTTGCTCTGTAATGTTGCAAACTTTATTTTGAAGTCATTTATCTCTGCCTGCATTTCTTAGCATTTTATTTCGAGAGTCTGCACAAAATTCCTTAGGGTCAACACCCTTTTCACTAGTAAGATGGTATCTGTCCTGTTCCTGATACCTATTGCTGCCAACTGCTCTTTGGTATTATTGTTCAGAAATTGAATCATTCTATTGGCTTGCTCAGGGATATTTCCTAATGATGCTCTAGCCTTTTGAGTTTTGAATTTAGCTAAGCCTATCAATTCCATTTTCTCATGTATGGTTTCAATTGATTTCCATTGGTCAGTAATGGATTGGCCAATTTTGGCCCACAAAATTTTCTTGACTTCAGCTAGAGTCTTATCAAGAGTAAGCTCATTTTCCAGCTCCTTTATTCTTTTCTCCAAGGTCTTTACTTCCCTTATCTTCTCTGCTACATCCATCTTTGATTTGTCATATCTTACCTCAATTTTGGCTAGCTTTTCTTTGGCCTCTTTTAATTATGCCATATGTACTTCCATAGCCTTTATTTCTTTCATCATCTCCTCCATACTCATGCTGGCCTCTTGCTCTGTTGCTGCTGTAGTTGTAGCTGAAGTTGAGGTACCCGCTATTGATGTTGGATCAGTAGGAGGGACTGTTGTGGTGACCGTAGGAGGAGCAGCTGTGAGAATGTGAGTTGTTTGAACTGGCTGAGAGGCCAACTCCCCCTGTCTTCCTTGCAGTGATGCCTCCAAGGCATTCTCTGTTTCTATCAGTATTTTATGCATCCTCATGAGCAAGCTTACTACATCCTCCTCTTCTTTTTGTTGTGCTACTTCTGTAGTTTGAGGATGTATTGTAACTGGCAGCTTGAGTTGTCTTCTGAGGGCTGCTATGTCTTCTTCTTTCTTTTTGATCAAGGCCTGAATGCCCTTAGGATCCTTGGGCTCAAGTCCCAACTCCATAATAATCTCCTCCAAGGATTTGATTTTATTATCCTTAGCCATTGAGGAGACCTTCTCTAATTCGAGTTGGGCAGAAGTATTGTGCAATGAATTTTGCAATCTATGAGCCAATAATGTTTTTTCTACCAAGGTAGAATATACCATTTCGCCGGTTTGTTTGTGCAATTCAATCTGGTCCATTGGATGGATGTCTTTGGAGAGAAATTCCAGATTGGTTCTGATATAGTCAACAGCGGATTGTGGTTGTTGCGTTGTATATCTGAAATGACTGAGGATCATTTTCCTTCTTGGATATCATAGGCTGCCATTAGCCTTTACTGATTAGTGGGATCCATTCTCAGCAATTGGTTATAGAGCTGGAACCTTACTGGCTCATTTCTGGCCTTGATATCAGTGAATGCCTTCTTGATGTTAGAGCCCTGTTTGCTCTATTGCCTGGTGGATGTAACCTCCACACCGTGTTGTCTCTCTTGCTCTTGCTGAAAGGAGCTAGCTGATGTTTCCATACTTGGGGGAACTTGCTATCCAGATGGCCCCTCTGGCAATTCTTCTTCTAAATAAGGATTTAATCTTTGTCTCTTTTCTCCTTGTTGATCTGTAGATGCCCCTGTGGGTGTCTCTTCCTGCCTATCCCTTTTCTTGGCCCTTTCCTCATTAAGAAGAGTCTGTAACAGAGGGATTTCAGTCACCTTTGCTTGTGTTGAAGGGTCTTGCCCTTGACTTTGTTCGTCTCTTGAAACTGGCTAGTCTGCCATTGTCTCTTGCTACTCGGAATGTTGTACTTCCTTGCCTTTAGATGTGTCTGCTGGTGGAGCACTTTCTTGGGCAGGCTGTTGGGAAGTTGTGGCAGATGATGTGCCCGCTCCAAGGTGTCGAGGCAATGTGAAAAACACATGTCCAAAAGATTCCAGGTCAACTGATTTTTCAAGGTCTTTGATTGCTTTTTCTATTATCTCTTCTTCAGTAATCTTTTCCACTAGTGTGCCCTCTACCCATTCTTGTTGATTGGCATATTGTTCAATTTCAGGGATTCTGTGGTGCACATACCCTGTGAGCTTGTTTTTAACTCTTCTAAAGCTTATGAAATGTTCAGGGTCATATGGTGACCAATGGAAACTTAGTTTGAGCTTAAGTTTCTCTCTCAGAATAGTGTCAGCATCCTTCCATGCTTCTTCCCTTTTATTAAAGATAAAGGGGCCTAATTGATGTCTTATTTTAAGCTGTGATTTTTTCCTAGCACCATAGAAGTGAGTTAAATTTGCACTGTTGAATTGCCGATAATACTCCAAGGCAAAGAGTCTCATGGGGACATATTTTGGCAGTCTGTAGGGGGCTAATTCACAGCCATAAATCCTAATTACAATGTGGTTTTGGTAGTAGTACCAGTCACCAATGTTGTATCGCTTTGAGAGATGTAGGATTCTCTGCATTTCAGCAGTGAGCCTGGCAGGAGGATCTGTTGTCAATAAGCAAGTGGATGGATAGATAAAAAGATCAATAAACTCATAGTATGTGTATGGGGAGAAATTAACATGATGGAACACTGAGGACCAAAATATTACAGACCTTCGCTCCCCCTAGCATCCAATTTTTTAAGGAAGACCGGGAAACTATCAGACTGATAGTACAACAGCAAATGATATATATATGAAGTGTATTTGAACACTCTTTCTCTCTCCAAATTCATGAACTGCTCATGAATTTTGTTGGCTATGTAGGTAGCATAGTCATACTTGACAGCAGGGGGCTGTCCTGGGGCAAATATGGACATCAAAGCAAATACAGTTTCATCCACAATCTCACTTGTTCTGAATCCCAGGATGTAAGAAATCATGTCTATGAGCATTTTTCCAGCCTCATTGAACCAGGCATGGTGATAGGGAATTTTGTATTTGGAGTGGCATTCTGGAGGCATGAACATCTTGGCAATTCGGTCAACTTCTACAGAGGACAACTTTGAGGCTTGATCTAGCAATTGTTTCATGGAAAGGGGGACCAAAGGCTGAGTTGGCTTGAATTGCAGCATCTCATTTATAGACTGAGGGGTCATGTAAAAGATGACATTTCTGGAAGGGTCCATCACTGCCCTTTGAGAAGGATCATAATTAGCACAACATTGATGGATGAGGTTAGGGAAGACATTTACTGAGGGAAGGTAGTATATAGGCATATTAGACTCCCATATTCCAAATAGGTCAGCTTTGTTTCTGAAGTTATTCCTTATTTCACAGAAAGCCTGAAGGTGAGGCTTGTCTCCCTCCATATCATCGATCTGAAAGTCTCTGTCAGCAAGAGGTAGCCACTTTAACTCTTTATGAGGTGAATTTAATGGTGCAATATTCAGGGCCACTAGAGCCTCCATGATTTACTATGATTATAGTTGCATTTGAGAATATGTTTCAACAGGAAATAGAGTCCTGACAGTGGGTTTTTTGACAGGAATGCTGCAATATGAGTTTATATGGTAATGGCTTCTCTCGACAAGATTCAAAGGAGAAACAAAGTCTTCAGAGTTTAGCTAGGAAGCTGAGAAAATAGTGAGAAGATTGCTTTGCCCGCAGGTGCTTTCTTGATGGTTTTACGGGCGGAAATGAGCTCAATTTCAAGTTCCATGGGCAATTTGCAGAGGGCTATAGAGTAAACAGGTTTTCTTTGGAAGCAATGGTGAGTAGTGAGTTGAAACAGGGAGGTCTAGAGGTAAAAGCATATTTCAATCACATTTAGCTCTTTCGGAGATTGTTTTAATAGAGAAACTTCATAAAATAGGGTTTACGGGCGACAATTGAATAAATACCTGTTTTACAGGTGCTTGATACAGAATACAGTTGCAGAGTGAGCTGAAGGGATCCGGTTCACAGGTTGATTTTAATTGGGTGGTGGATTGAACGTAGTTCACATGCACAGCCTCCACAAAGCGACCAATGGGAAATAAACAAAAAACATCACTCTTCATGACTTGTTAAACAAATTTGGGTTTTTTCAGACTTTTGGCGCTTTTTGTGCTGATGCCAGCATGACGTCACCTTGTCCTGTAGCATGGTACGGAGGGTAACGTGGTAGCTGATGTGGATGGGTGACGGGGTGGACACGGCAGACTGTACAGTAGCGCGGGCGCTGACACAGACGCAGACGTGGGGATGATGTGTGCGGCGGGGAGAACAAGCGGTAAACGGTTTCCATCGGACCGCTTTTGGTACGGGAGCGGTTTCTGTCAGCACGGGCCCGATGCAATAGGAACAGGACACGCGTCCCCATGTACGACGACAAAACCGCTTTCCATCGGGAGCTAACGTGTGTACACCGGGGCGGCTCCGATATCAGCGTGAGCCATCGGATCTGCAGGGCCGGATCGAAGGGTTGACGGGAAGGGTAGGTGATAGTACGATATGGTGCAGAGACCCGCCCATATATTTAATATTTTAATGTTTGCGTGAGGGGTTTACACCTTAGGTTATGGGTTTATGTGGTATATACGGGTGGGCATGGTTATTCGTTTAACCAAACTTTTAAACGAATCCCTTGTTATACATGCGCGGAGGGTATAAATGTATGGTTTGTGCGGGGGTTTAGCGTGGTTATTTATTTAACCAGAGGTTAAATAAACCCCAAGGTTTTTATAGACGTGGAAAGGTTAATATAAAGTCCCAAATGAACCTAATATTCCCCGAACTTGTATTGTATGGCTATAATTGCCAATGGGTAGGGATATTTATGTTTTTTTGGGTTTTATATAGTTTTTTTTGTAGAATATGGGTAGGAAAAATGATTGAGAGAGCTAAATAATAAAGATAAATGTTAATATGACTTTGTGGAATGAAACTGCATGAGTAAATGCTAAGTTTATAGGGTGAAAACTTAGGCATAGGGAAATAAAAGGAGTATGGAATGATGATTTTTACACAAGAAATGTGGCTTCTTTTCACTAAGTAAACTCAAAGTTAAACTTAGCATTTCTCTTAGAATGAACTAAAACAGGACTATTGGGCAGATCCCAAGGTCCTTTAGGAGATGTTAGTAAAAGATTTCTGGGGGAATGATGGGGGACATTCATGCTTCCACTACTCTGCGGTCACTTTGCCATGGTACTAGTGTCACTGATGAGATGAGTCCTTCCTGACAAGGCCAAAAAGATCACAAACTTCTTTCTGCAACCTCAAACTACCTACCCAGCATAATATACCTATCATTTTTTCTTCATTTTGAGTGGGTGAATTTGAACTTGCAAACCCTGATTTAGCTCTTTTCTTTTGACTGCCCTCCTATCTAGGTCTACCCTTAGATCCTCCAAGGGCTCAGGTTAAGAAGTTGAGAGCCTTTGCTTCTCTACTTAGTTAGTGATCTGTCAAGCTTAAACTGTTTGGACAGACCTTCATTCTCTATTCTACAACAGCCAATTTAAATATGGATTGGTCCAGATTGAACTGTTGGGCCATCCATTAAGTGTGATGAAACAGTGTTTGCACTTTTTGAACTTGCTTTGCACAAATTAGATAATAGTGGCATTTTGACTGGCTACTTTGTTGGTCTTTCTTTTGGGTTCATTTTCTTTTCTTTTTGTTGACCAATTCATTCCTCTTGCCCTTTGATTTTTCTTTTAGGGCATACCCTCTTAACATTTTTTAATTTTCTTTATCTGTATACAAAATATGGAACCTTTGCAACCTAGAAAGGATGATCATATTTGGCACTTCCATAGTCAATCATGAAAAATGAAACCTATTGGTATAGGAACCTAACAGTGGCTCCACTTGGGGATGGGTTTTCCTGGTGAAAAGCCAAGAATAGCAGGTCAGATGGACTTATTCTCAGTTGGCTGCTGTAATCTGAAACTTTCTTCTTGAAAACCAATAATCTGCACCTTTGTAGCATGTGTGCACTCCTCATGAGCTGATCTGTGTAAAATTACAGCTCTGTCTTTTGCTGGTTTTTCTGAGTGCTTGTCATCATCTTTATAGTTCCCAAGTCTTCTTCTTGATCTCTTGTGGTAAATTCAAAATATACACCAAAAGTGGTGTAATTCCTTGACTTTTTCCTCAAAATCTGCTGCATCTTGTTCCTTATCTAATTGCTGTAAATGAAAACTGGTGGAAATACAACTATTTATGTACAATATACAGTTGTGTTGTGTTGATCATAGGGAATCAAAATAATGCTTGAGAATTTGCCCATTGACTAGACCCTCCTCAATATTTGTGCCATTCAAACTCTTCAAAAAATAGGTGTTGTTACCTTGTACAGCCTGAATAACAAATGGTCCTGTTAGCGCTCGAATTTGCCTCAGGCTGAGGAAGGCGAAACTCAAGGCAACATCAAACCAAGCTCAGCCTCGTAGCTAGCCCTACGAGGATAGGAGAGGGCTCTCTCCGGGTCTATCTCGGCAAAAGGTCTTCAAAGGGGCTGAGATGACCGATATGAATACTGATTTTAGGCTAGTAAATTGATAAAGATAGTTTGATTTAAGATTTTTAGGGTTTTGTTGGAAAACAGGGAAAGGAAATTTTGGGTGTGGGGATTGGTGAGCTCCAGTATTGTAGCAATAATGCTACAACTCCTAGAACTCCCTTCTTTAATTTTATCAACCCGGTAGTTCGTAACAAACTTGGAAGCGACGGTGCTGTATGCACAAGTACTAGCTCTTACCGCAGCTGTCACTTGGTCAACTGGCACAAGTCCACTAGGAGCTTAAGCCAACTTCTATGAGCTCTTAGAAGAAGCTTTTTAATTGATGGATGAAAGCTAACTCGAAGGAAGCTAATCTAATTGCAAAAAGAAACTGAAAGCCAAAAAGAAACGCAAACCCTAACAAACCCTAATTCTACCAGCTAGTCCTACTGACGCAAAGGAGAGCATGCAAACTACTGAAAGAGATTCCATTACTTCTATGGAGATAAAATACATGTTTCTAGACTACCTCTATTTGAAGAAAACATCTCTTTGTATTTTTGACTAAGTTATTAGAATTATCATGCATGTGCTTTTAACTGGCTTTTCACTGTGCAGGGGTGGATCAAGGAGGAGAAATGCTTGGGAAAGGTTGGGAAGGTTCAGAGAGGGTCTAAGGGGTCCCTAACACCCTTCCAGAGAGTCTCACAAAGTTTGGCTGCCAAGAAACAGTGTTTATGAGCTTCTACAGGAAGTCTGCAGGGGTTCTACAGGATGTTCAGGATTTCTACAGGATGTTCTGTAATTCTTCTACAGGATGTTTCGAAACGGGATTTTGGAGCATGGATGGAGGGAAAAAGATGGAGGAATGAGTATGGAGGTGAAATAGGGGTGTGAAGAGGTCTAGGACTTGGTGGATGAGGCTAAGGAGCGATTGGATTTGTTCAAGGATGGAGGAAGCGATGATGCACAAGAATGTAGGAATTAGGGCAAGGTGGGGAAAGTATGGCAAATGAAGGGTACGAATCATGGACTAAGGGTTGGAGCAGATTATCTGATGGATTATGGGTAGATAGAGAATGATAACAGGTGCTCTGCAAGGTATTTTTCGAATTTAACAAATGAAGACTTGGAAAATCAAGAACCTAATTACCTTGACCTAATCTGACCTAGATAATAGCAAAAGAAATGGAACAGACGTTTATTTGCACAAAATCAGATGAACTAACTATGCAACTAAGCAATCATAACCCTAAGCATGCAGTCAAAACTGATATCAATTTTGACAACTAAGAATCCAACACTAATACTTGCATGGTGAAGCAAAACAGCGTTTTTGTGGGCAGCAAGGTCACCTTTGTCCCAACTCACGATCCCACTGAGGGAGAGGTAAGATCAGAGGTGCTTGAGCCCCTTTTTCCAAGGATCCTTTATGTTATTAATCTATCCAAATCAATCTGAACATGAAAATCTACTTTAATCATCAAAAGCAACCTAAATAACACAACAAGTTTTAAATCTGAATAGCAGATTTTACTCTAAGAATGCAGCAAAAACACATCAAAGTAAACAAAGGAGGTACTGGGCGCTTGAGATGGGCCCAACCCCAAGAGCTACAGCCAACTAAGAGAGATTTAGAGCTGGTGCAAGCTGGATTCATCTTTATTGATCAAGAAATGAAGAGTTACATCATAACTGTCCACAAGGAGAACTTGAAAATGAGCTGAAAGCAAAGCTAATCTATTGCCTAAAAATCGAAATACAAACTAGCTAACTTCTGCCTAAAAAATGACTAACCATTGGCTACCAAATGACTAACCACTATCTAAGCAAAATGAGGCCCTAAGCCTTCTTATTTATACAAATTGAGGACCCCAACAGTCCTCCTAAACTTTAGGGACTCGGCTGCCCAAGACTTGTAGTTAACAGCAGTCCTGCTTGACTTGCTTGGCTGCCCTTGTGCTGATTGATTTGGTGGCCCTTGAACTCCGAGCTGATGGTGGAGAATTCGAGGTAACGGACCATAAATGAAGGGAACACCTTCCTAAAAATACTCTCCACGAATTTGGCTGCCAAGTGCTCATTTCAACCATTGACTTTGTCTCCAAATTGACCAAAAAGGCTACACAAAGCACACATTAGACTTGTTGGCATAATGACTAACCCAATTCACTCTATTAGCATAAATATAATCAAAAACATGCAATAAACTAATGAGAATGGTGGATTAAGTCGAATTAGGAGGTTGAATGAGCCCAAATAATTATCCATTTTTGGGGCTCATCAGGGATGTGACACAGTTTTTGCAGAGGTCTTTTTGGGGCAAGGTAGGCAATCGTCCTAATGTCTTTAAAGGAATTGAATGGATAGATATGACTGGTGAGGAGCTAAGGAGAGCGAGAAACTTTCAGGAGTTCTCATTAAACAGATGAAAACATAGATATTAAACAAACTTAAAGGCAGAGCATACAAGATTATGAATTCTACCTCAACACTTCATTTGTTTAATTTGCAGAAGAGAATAGTAGGAAAATGATACACATAACAAACTTACAAGTACATGAGAGAAACACTCCATCAACAAAAATAACCACAGGAATCCCAAATAGTGCTGCAAAACCCTGGTCTTTCCTTTGCCAAAATTGTCGAGATACAATGTGTAATACAGTCTAAGCTTATCCCTCAAGAGTCCAACCCTGAAAATGACTAAGAAAATACATAATATAGGCAAGCTAACACATTCTCTTGCCTCTAGGGGTCGATCTCATCATCCTAGGAGTTGTTTCAACCAATTCTAAACAAAGCACTACAATCTAGGCAGTCAAAACAACTTGCCTCTATAAGCTAGGAAACCAATCCATTCATTAAATGTTTGCTATTTCATGAATGAATCATCTAGAATAGGTAAATAAGTGTCAAGTCAACATAAATTACATTAATTACATCAAGGAGGGTGAAAAATCCCATAACAAGTCAAAATTGGTCCAAACTCGGTGAATTCCTGAGCTGGAAGGTGCAAAATGTGCAAAAAATCCTAATGCGTAGCGCGCCTGAGCCCTACGCGTAGCGCGCCTTTCCACCTAATTTTGGGGCACTTCTCGGCATCCAAATTTAGCTCAAGTTGGCTTTTTGGAAATCCCTGGACGTTTACTTTCCAACGCAAGTGGAATTTTCTAATTTGGTGTCCATTTGCCCCTCCAAAAGTTCATTCTCCCAAGGCTGCTACCTGTGTGTCAAAAAATGGGCAGTGAGGTCATTTTTTGCATGTTTTTTGACCTTTTGGGGACCCAAACCTTGATGAAATGCCTTCCCAGTGGCTGAGCAGATGTATTTCATCATGAAAAATCCCAAAATGCAAACCTTTCATGATTTGGACCTCCCCATCTTCAGGGTAGCGCGCGGCGTGCTACGCGTTGAGCCCAAAAACCTGTTTTTTACATAAAAATTTCAAAATTGACAAAATTTTACCCAAATTTCTTGAAATTTGGGCTGGGGGTCCCCAATCAAGTATTATGCTCAGTCAAAGAGGCTTCGGCCAAAATTTGGAGTGGATCGGGCCTTCTCCGCCATTTTAGTGCCTTGCTCAATCGCCTCTTAAGGATCTTAATTTTTGCTTTGCAAACATGCATGCGGGCCCAGTAATGATTCTTCATGTGCTGAAGCAAGTCTTTGTCTTTATTGGCCTTCGCCAACAACCCCTCCAAGTGTCGTTTGACCTTCTCAAGCACAAATTGCCGCGCAACAGGTGTCAAATCACCCGGTCTTTTACGGGCCAACCTACGGTCTTCACGGATTCGTTGCAGCTCTATAAGTGTGTGCTCGTCCTCTAACTGTTTATTGCGCTACTCTAGATACCTGATATATGAAGTTGTCTCATCATGACTAGTAACAGAACCTGATGGCTCACCGGAAGGCCTCTCCTCATGCTTGGGCTTCTTTGCCTTATCTTGTACCTGCAGTGTTGCTGTCGAAAGGGAGGTCCCTTCCACACGAGGTGGAGATAACACTCGCTGTGCTGATGAAGTCAACGAGACCCCTTCCACCCCGGGTGGAGATAGTACTCGTCGTGCAGATGCAAATAAGGCCCTGTGTCCTCGCTGATATGTCACACATGCTGGAGCGCTGACATGCTCTATCTCAGGAATGCCAAACTGATGTGAAGACCCTCCCTCATCATGAATAATCTTAGGAGGTGGCTGTGGCGCTGTGAAAAGGTCACGAGAAATAAAATCCTCCCAAGTAATGCCCCTTGTGAAATGCATCAACAAACGGACATGGTATGCATAGACACGTGAGAATCTGCCCTCACAACTGAAATATCGAATGATGAGTTTCATCAATGGCGCATACTCATCCCTTAGGAATCTGAAAGGAAAAACTGCAGTCAAGTGTCTCATACATCTGGGCTTGATATATGGCTCATAGTGAAATCTATCTAACTGCTGGCATTTACTCCATTCCTCCCCTACATTTGGTATTCCAGTGGCCTGAGCAATAGTCTCGGGTGACAAGGTGAAATTCACTCCGGCAAGGTTTACAAGACCATCCTGCAAATGTAGAACAAATAAACGGACTAGTTCCCAATGATGCTGGATTTGTGAGATCCGCTCACAATATGCAAAACATTATTGATACCGAAAACAGTCCATTGCAAGTGGACAAGCTTGCAATTGAGCCAAAGAGGTAGGCTCCTCCCTGACATGCCGACCACCTTTGCCACCTTTGTGATACCTTCTTGCCTCTGGTGTAGAATCACTATCATAATCCTGCTCATAAGCTGACTCGGTCTCTGACATGTTCTTTAAAACCAAGGAAGCTGGAATATATATGCTGATATACAACTATGTGAAAAATTGACTGTGGACTTTTTCTTTTTCTCAAAATGTTGTGGTTTGCTTGAGTGAGGAGAGGAGTTGAATACTTGCTGGCGAATTTCTGGGCAGAATTCCCAACGCGTAGCACACCCCTGGTGTGTAGCGCACGACTAAATTTACACTGAGAAAAGTGTGTTGATGCGTAGCGCACCCCTGGTGCGTAGCGCGCCCACCTTGATGCGTAGCGCGCCCTCAGCTACATAGTTTATTTTGCAGGAGGCTTTTGAAGGCCTTCCCGGTGTCAAAATCAGGTGTAGGATAGCTCATTGGAAAGGTCTTTGAGTCTACTTTCCAATACAACTAGAATGTTTCAATTTGGAGTTCATTTGCCTTGTCAAAAATCGAATCTCCCAAGACTGGTCAAAATGTGCCAAATGAGGCTGCCTCAAGGAAAAGTGCTATTGCAGTCAACTTTTGAATGCCTTCCTCAAATCCAAATTGAGCTCCTAATAGCTCATTGGAAATATATTTGTGTCTAGTTATCATTTCACTCATCAAGAAAGTCATTTGGCCAACCAAGCTAGGAGAAAACTTGATTTTCCCAAGGTCACTTCAGAGGTGAATTCCATTCTCCTGAGGCAACGATATTTTTGGCATTTCTCTAAAACCATGACACCTGTGTAAAACGTGAAGGAGGTTTTTCTTCCTTGGCATGTTTTGAACAGAAACCTCTCTCCGTTTTCCAAAATTCATCTTTGATTGCTCCGAAACATCTTTTGAATGAAACTTATCCCGATGTGTGAAACTAGGAATTTTGTCGAAATGAAGCGAAATGAAGGGGATAGGGGGCTTCTAAATTCTTGAAAAAAATTTTGGAAGTAGGGAGGGATGTTAGGAAGTAGGGAAAAGTGGAATCGCAGAGATTGAGTGAGGGGAAGGGGTCCAAAAGGGCAAAACACAGGCCCAACCTAGAAAATTGCCAAGTTGTAGTAAGAAACTAGGGTTTGTGGAAAAATGAGGAATTTGGGGGATCTCAGAGATGGGAAGTGTTTGATAAGGTACATGAAGGATAGGGGAAGGTGTATGAACATCTGGATACAAGTTTTTCTAATGATTTGACCATCCAAGAGAAATTGCCTTCAAAACCCTAGGAGAGGGAAATGAACCTTGCCTAGGCACAACTGAAGCATGAACAAGGTGTAAAATGACCTAATGGAACTTGACATGATGATGACAACCCTATGAATGATGATAGACTCAGCTGAATAGTGAAATAGACTGACATTTGGGCAATTTTGAAAGGAGTGAAAGCAAACCCTAGACCTAATGCCTAGTGACCAAATTTTGCTTCAAGACTCACTGAAATGACAAAATTTGACCTTGACACTCTGAGACCACTTTGTAAGAGCATATTTGATCACTGGAGGAAGGTTGGAAAGACTGACACTAACATTGGCTCCAATGGGGATGGTAGCTCCTTGGAGGTGCCAAGAACGGCAGATCTTTGGGATAGCAGACCAGCGCCTTATCCATTGGGCTATGGAGTCCATTATTTCAGAAAACGACACAAGACTTTGACTCATTTATTGACTGAAACTTGAATCAAGCCGACACAATTATGAAACCAACATGACTGAAAACTGAATCATAAATGACTCATGACTCAACTAAAAACTGACTCGATCCTTAAACACAATCAACCAACTGAAAATGATGCTCAAAGAAGAGCTTATTCATCACAACCTACTCTAACAGTTTCATTCATCACCTGATCAAGTGAAATGAAACAACTAATGCAACCAAGTAAGTATTCCATCTGTTGTTTGAATTTTTTGCAAGTGCTCACTTATGAACAACAAGAGAGAACTAATGAACGGCAACTCCCATGATAGCTTAGAAACAGATCTGTTGAATGACATGAATTCTCTATCCACCTCCAAAAACACTGCATAAGGATCTTGAAATTCAAGCACACTGGAACTTAGCTCATCCAATGGATTACTTCTCGTTTCCTCATACCATGAATGCAAACTCTGATCTGAGCCTTGTGACGAGACCTCTGCTGAAAATGACAAAGAAACCAGCTGCCGGATCAAATTCATATCAGCACATGTTTCAAGCTCACATGTAATCAATGGAGAAAGACTTTAACTGCAAACCTCATCCAAAACATCAGCTATTGGATCATGAAAAACTTGAAAAGACTGTTGTAATGTATCCATTGAAAATGTATGACATCCTTCTAGATGTTCATCTTTTTCTTGAGAGATTTTACAAAGATTCTGCCTTATAAACTGAAATGCTTCGAAACAAAAGGGTATAGAATCTTCCTGCATCATCAAATCATGTATTTCGTCTTCCACAGCTTCATCTGTAATCTGCTTTTCAATTTCATTTGGTGGCTGCAAATCTGATGCTACAGGCTGCTCAAGAATTTTGTTATCCGTCTCATCCTCAACATTAACACTGAGAGATTGCTGATTTGTTATAGGCTGTTCATTTGAAGATTTACTATGCAATCTACCCTTCAAAAACTGAAATGATTCAAAACAGAATGGTACAGAGTCACCTTGAATCATTAAATCATGTGTGTCCACTTCCAAGTCTTCAGCTGCAACTTGACAATCAATGGCTTTCGGGGGTTGCAAATCTGAATATGAGAAGTCTTGAACAAAAGTTTCATTGCTCTCAAGATTATTCAAATCAAGACTTGTTGACATTTGATTTCTGATTGCATGGTAGTTATCTCTGATGAACTGAAACGAATCAAAACAAAAAGGCAAAGATCCTTCACTTACTTCAAACATTGATGCACTTTCCTCATCAATGTCATAGCTGATATGTGATGGCTGAACATTGTATTCAAGCTGCTGAAAATGAACTTCTTCCTCCCACAAACTAGCTTCTTGTTTGATTGCAAGATTAGCTTCTGTTTGGAGAACATAATCATCATCATACTGATCAAACTGAGGCAAATCATCGGTATAAAACATATCATCAAGCATGCAGATCATATCAACAATTCTTTCTTCGCCAAGATGATCTATAAAACAATCATTATCAGATCTATAACAATTGGCATCAGAAAGAAAATGATTTGAATCAGCAACTTGTTCTTCTTCAATCAGCGAGCCTTGAACATCATAATCATTCCTTGTGTTGATCTTATCCATCATCTTTTCCACTGCACTTACCAAAATGTCAAGCTTCACCTCTAGAGATGTTGATTCGGCCGGATCTATGATTTTCATCTCTTCTTCTTTCAACCTTGCCCGTCGGATCAGCAGATGCGCCTCTACATTTATTGCATTGTTTTGCATCTCGTGAAGTGTTGCAATATCCCTTTCTCTCAGCTAAAACTCCATCTCTGGATCAAAGGCACCCGGATAGTACAGGAGAGCAGATCTAGGAGTAGGCCTTATCTCAACTGGCATTGAATAATAAACTTGATTAAATCTGGCCGAAAACTATTGTACTGTCTCCCCTGGCAATCTTTTCAGCTGGTTATACTCTTCTATAATCAAGAAAAGGTTCTGCCCGATCATCCACCTGTCGAGAAAAACTTTGACAAACTGCTGGAAATCTGAAATGCTTGCATCAGGCAGGGCTTTGAACCAACTCATCACTTTGGCTTGCAAAGAAAGAGCAAAAAGCCTTATGCTAACATCTTCGCTATCAACTTCAAAAAGGTCTAGAAAAGACTCAAAATTCAGCACATGTTGCTCAGCGTTGACAGTCTTACATTCACCATCAAACCTCGGCAAGTATAGATCATAATTTTTGGGGAAGGCATGGAGAACAGAAGGTAAAACAAGAGGTTTATACCGATCTGGAATTTTACAAGGTGTAGGGGTATGTACAGAAGGTATAGAATCAGTCTTGGTCTCTTGAGATTCATCAATCTGAAGATGGTCATCACAAAATTTAGAAAAAAGGTCTTGATCAAGCTCAAAGGTATGCAAATATTTGGTATTCCCAATCCTCAAAGGGAAAGAATCAACTGCAGGCCGAGGATCTCTTCTCAAATACAATTTACGTTGCAAAGCCTTCTTGACATTCTTGGGAAAAGAAAAGAAATAATTTATGACAAAGAACAAAATCTCTTGGATGAAATTCCAACTTGAATACCTGGTCTGTCCATGTTGTCCTTTCATGTTTTTGTTGGTCGAGATCATCCTCCAGTGGAGTCTTTGGATCTGATCTCGAAAATGATTTAGAGTCACCAAGTGAATGATTTCAGCCTTTCAAGTGCCTGATCGTTGTCCACCATCAACAGTCAGATCTGAACTTGATACATGTACTGGGGAAATTAACAAGTTAGATGTCACGATTACAAGCTAGACCGGAGATTGACTGAAGCAGCGTTTATCTACTTCCGCTAATGCAAAGAAAAAGCGTTTCGAAGGCTACCTGGCATAACTTCAGGCTCCGTCTGTAGCTTATAAAACAAATAACATCAACAAGTAAACCATTTTCTTCCCCAGTATTGTCGCCACTATGTTAGCGCTCGAATTTGCCTCAGGCTGAGGAAGGCGAAACTCAAGGCAACATCAAACCAAGCTCAGCCTCGTAGCTAGCCCTACGAGGACAGAAGAGGGCTCTCTCCGGGTCTATCTCGGCAAAAGGTCTTCAAAGGGGCTGAGATGACCGATATGAATACTGATTTTAGGCTAGCAAATTGATAAAGATAGTTTGATTTAATATTTTTAGGGCTTTGTTGGAAAACAGGGAAAGGCAATTTTGGGTGCGGGGATGTGACACAGCTTTTGCAGAGGTCTTTTTGGGGCAAGGTAGGCAATCGTCCTGATGTCTTTAAAGGAATTGAATGGATAGATATGATTGGTGAGGAGCTAAGGAGAGCGAGAAACTTTCAGGAGTTCTCCTTAAACAGATGAAAACATAGATATTAAACAAACTTAAAGGCAGAGCATACAAGATTATGAATTCTACCTCAACACTTCATTTGTTTAATTTGCAGAAGAGACTAGTAGGAAAATGATACACATAAAAAACTTACAAGTACATGAGAGAAACACTCCATCAACACAAATAACCACAGGAATCCCAAATAGTGCTGCAAAACCCTGGTCTTTCCTTTGCCAAAATTGCAGAGATACAATGTGTAATACAGTCTAAGCTTATCCCTCAAGATTCCAACCCTGAAAATGACTAAGAAAATACATAATATAGGAAAGCTAACACATTCCTTTGCCTCTAGGGTTCGAGCTCATCATCCTAGGAGCTGTTTCAACCAATTCTAAACAAAGCACTACAATCTAGGCAGTCAAAACAACTTGCCTCTATAAGCTAGGAAACCAATCCATTCATTAAATGTTTGCTATTTCATGAATGAATCATCTAGAATAGGTAAATAAGTGTCAAGTCAACATAAAATTACATTAATTACATCAAGGAGGGTGAAAAATCCCATCACAAGTCAAAACTGGTCCAAACTGGGCGAATTCCTGAGCTGGAAGGTGCAAAATGTGCAAAAAATCTTGATGCGTAGCGCGCCTGAGCCCTACGCGTAGCGCGCCTTTCCACCTGATTTTGGGGCACTTCCCGACATCCAAATTTAGCTCTGGTTGGCTTGTTGGAAAGCCCTGGATGTCTACTTTCCAACCCAAGTGGAATTTTCCAATTTGGTGTCCATTTTCCCCTCCAAAAGTTCATTCTCCCAAGGCTGCTACCTGTGTGTCCAAAAAGGGGCAGTGAGGTCATTTTTTGCATGTTTTTTGACCTTTTGGGGACCCAAACCTTGATGAAATGCCTTGGCAGTGGCTGAGCAGATGTATTTCATCATGAAAAATCCAAAAATGCAAACCTTTCGTGATTTGGACCTCCCCATCTTCAGGGTAGCGCGCAGCGCGCTACGCGTTGAGCCCAAAAACCTGTTTTTTACATAAAAATTTCAAAATTGACAAACATTTTCCCAAATTTCTTGAAATTTGGGCTGGGGGTCCCCAATCAAGTATTATGCTCAGTCAAAGAGGCTTCAGCCAAAATTTGGAGTGGATCGGGCCTTTTCCGCCGTTTTAGTGCCTTGCTCAATCGCCTCTTAAGGATCTTAATTTTTGCTTTGCAAACATGCATGCGGACCCAATAATGATTCTTCATGTGCTGAAGCAAGTCTTTGTCTCTATTGGCCTTCGCCAACAACCCCTCCAAGTGTCGGTTGACCTTCTCAAGCACAAATTGCCGCGCAACAGGTGTCAAATCACCCGGTCTTTTACGGGCCAACCTACGGTCTTCATGGATTCGTTGCAGCTCTATAAGTGTGTGCTCGTCCTCTAACTATTTATTGCGCTGCTCTAGATACCTGATATATGAAGCTATTTCATCATGACTAGTAACAGAACCTGATGGCTCACCGAAAGGTCTCTCCTCATGCTTGGGCTTCTTGCCCTTATCCTGTACCTGCGGTGCTGCTGTCGAAAGCAAGGCCCCTTCCACACGAGGTGGAGATAACACTCGTTGTGCTGATGAAGTCAACGAGACCCCTTCCACCTCGGGTGGAGATAGTACTCGTCGTGCAGATGCAAATAAGGCCCTGTGTCCTTGCTGATATGTCACACATGCTGGAGCGCTGACATGCTCTATCTCAGGAATGCCAAACTGATGTGAAGGCCCTCCCTCATCATGAATAATCTCAGGAGGTGGTTGTGGCGCTGTGAAATGGTCACGAGAAATAAAATCCTCCCAAGTAATGCCCCTTGTGAAATGCATCAACAAACGGACATGGTACGCGTAGAGACGTGAGAATCTGCCCTCACAACTGAAATATCGAATGATGAGTTTCATCAATGGTGCATACTCATCCCTTAGGAATCTGAAAGGAAAAACTGCAGTCAAGTGTCTCATACATCCGGGCTTGATATATGGCTCATAGTGAAATCTGTCTAACTGCTGGCGTTTACTCCATTCCTCCCCTACATTTGGTATTCCAGTGGCCTGAGCAATAGTCTCGGGTGACAAGGTGAAATTCACTCCGGCAAGGTTTACAAGACCATCCTGCAAATGTAGAACAAATAAACGGACTAGTTCCCGATGATGCTAGATTTGTGAGATCCGCTCACAATATGCAAAACATGATTGATACCGAAAATAGTCCATTGCAAGTGGACAAGCTTGCAATTGAGCCAAAGAGGTAGGCTCCTCCCTGACATGCCGACCACCTTTGCCACCTTTGTGATACCTTCTTGCCTCTGGTGTAGAATAACTATCATAATCCTGCTCATAAGCTGACTCGGTCTCTGACATGTTCTTTAAAACCAAGGTAGCTGGAATATATATGCTGATATACCACTGTGTGCAAAATTGACTGTGGATTTTTTCTTTTTCTCAAAATGTTGTGGTTTGCTTGAGTTTGGAGAGGAGTTGAATACTTGCTGGCGAATTTCTGGGAAGAATTCCCAACACATAGCGCGCCTCACCCAACGTGTAGCGTGCCCCTGGTGCGTAGCGCACGAGTAAATTTACACTGAGAAAAGTGTGCTGATGCGTAGTGCGCCCCTAGTGCGTAGCGCGCCCTCAGCTACATAGTTCATTTTGTAGGAGGTTTTTGGAGGCCTTCCCAGTGTAGAAATTGAGCTCATGATAGCTCATTGGAAAGCTCTTTGTGTTTAGTTATCATTTGACTCATCAAGAAAGTAATTTGGCCAACCAAGCTAGGAGAAAACTTGATTTTCCCAAGGTCACTTCAGAGGTGCATTCGATTCTCCTGAGGCGACGATATTTTTGACATTTCTCTAAAACCATGACATCTGTGTAAAAAGTGAAGGAGGTTTTTCTTCCTTCGCATGTTGTGAACAAAAACCTCTCTTAGTTTTCCAAAATTCATCTTTGATTTCTCTGAAACATCTTTTGAATGAAACTTATCCCGATGTGTGAAACTAGGAATTTTGTCGAAATGAAGCGAAATGAAGGGGATAGGGGGCTTCTAAATTCTTGAGAAAATTTTTGGAAGTAGGGAGGGATGTTAGGAAGCAGGGGAAAGTGGAATCATGGAGATCGAGTGCGGGGAAGGGGTTCAAAAGGGAAAAACACAGGCCCAACCTAGAAAATTGCCAGGTTGTAGTAAGAAACTAGGGTTTGTGGAAAAATGAGGAAATTGGGGGATCTCAGAGATGGGAAGTGTTTGATAAGGTACATGAAGGATAGGGAAAGGTGTATGAACATCTGGATACAAGTTTTTCTAATGATTTGACCATCCAAGAGAAATTGCCCTAGGAGAGGGAAATGAACCTTGCCTAGGCGCAACTGAAGCATGAACAAGGTGTAAAATGACCTAATGGAACTTGACATGATGATGACAACCCTATGAATGATGATAGACTCAGCTGAATAGTGAAATAGACTGACATTTGGGCAATTTTGAAAGGAGTGAAAGCAAACCCTAGACCTAATGCCTAGTGACCAAATTTTGCTTGAAGACTCACTGAAATGACAAAATTTGACCTTGACACTCTGAGACCACTTTGTAAGAGCATATTTGATCACTGGAGGAAGGCTGGAAAGACTGACACTAACAGGTCCTTTCCAAAGAAAATCAAATTTCCCATGTTTACCTTTATCTTCCCTCCTAGAGTCCCACCTTAGCACTTTGTTTCCTATGAAGAAATCTTCAGCTTTTGTTCTTTTGTCAAAGATCTTCTTGAGTTTATCTTGTAGAACCTGGGTTCTTTGATATACTTCTTCTCTTATCTCCTGAAAGTGAATAGTTTGTTTGATCCTTCTCTGAATATCATTAGGCTCTGCTTGTATTTCTTGCAACAACTTGATCGCAGGGATTCCTAAGGAGGAGGGGAAGACAGCCTCCAGACCATATACCAATTCATATGGACTTGTTCCAATGGATCTTTTGGTGGTCAATCTGTCTACCGATAGTGCATTCAGAAGTTTTTTATGCCAATTCTTTTTATTCTCCTCCAAGACCTTTTTGATGATGTTGATGAGGCTTTTGTTAGATGACTCAGCTAGGCCAACCTTGAGTGTAATAGGCTATGGAGTGGCTCAAGGTAATGTGGTATTTATGGAAAAAGTTGATCATTCTTTTGGATTTGAATGCAGCAGCATTGTCAGTAATAATCTTTTCTGGACAGCCAAATCTAGACAAGATGTTGGTTTCTAATAATTGCATGATGATTGAGTCATTGGCTTGCCTACAAGAGATGGCTTCTATCCATTTGGTAAAATAGTCTGTGGCAGTCAAAATCCACTTGTGTTGGCCAGAGGATGAAGGGTGGATTTCCCCTATGAAGTCTAAACCCCATTGTTGAAAAGGTCTTTCAGTTGAAATAGGTTTGAGGGGTAAAGGTAACAGCTTTCTCTTGCCTTCAAAGATCTAGCATTTATGGCATGAAACTACAAACTTTTTCACATCAGGAAACAGGGAAGGCCAATAGAAACCAGCTCTTAGGATCTTATCAGCTATTCCTCCACAGTCTCCTGCATAAAATTCCTTGAGTACATTGTCATTTTCATCCTGAATTAGGCAAGTTAGCAAAATACTTTCATGATTTTTCCAAAACAACACATTATCTATAATACAGAACTTTGATGCCTTCATTTTCAAGAATCTCTTTTTAGTCCTAGAAAACCCTAGAGGAGCTTGCAGGTTTAACAATACAAAACATATGTCAGCATACCAAGGTGATTGTAAATAGGCTTGATTGATCTGTGGAGTCGCCATCTCCTGTTCGTTATCCAGTTCATTGATGTCAAGGGCTTGAAAATTGGTTTCAGTCATCAGTTTGGCTAATCCTTGTCCTTTTATGAGTTTTGCAGGCTTGATTTCAATGTCATACTCTAAGATGTTGTCTATTCATTTGCTTCTTTTACCTTCAATTCCTTCTTGAGTTAGAATGTCCTTAACCACAGCATTTGGAACATAGGCTATCACATGTGAGTACAAGATATAAACTCTGAAATCTTTGATGGCTTTTACAAAGGCATAAGCTTGATTTTCCATGATCTGATACTTGAGTGGAGCATCTCTAAGGGCTTTGCTGAAGAAAGCAATGGGCTTCTCACATCCTTGGTCATCTTTTTGTAATAAGACATCAACAATAGTATGCTCAGATGCAAAGGAAAAAATGATGAAATCTCTATCAAATTTGGGACTTGTGAGGACTGGTGTTTTTGTCAAAGTTGTTTTGATGTCCTCAAAGGCTTGTTTAGCTTCCATCGTTCATTTGACTTTAGAATCTTTCTTCAGCATATTATTCAATAGTCTTATTAGGTGAGCCAAATTGGGAATGAATCTTCTTAGGAAATTGATCTTCCCTAAAAAAGCTTGCAGTTCTTCGAGGTTTCTTGGATGAGAGACTTGGAGGATAGCTTGTATTTTGTCCGGGTCAATTCTAATGCCATCTCTTGAAATTATATGACCTAGGAGTTTGCCTTCTTCTAGACCAAATAGTGATTTCTTTGGGTTCAATGATATGCCATATTTTCTACAAATTAGGAACACTTGCCTCAAATGTTCTAAATGTTCTTGGTCTAACTTTGAAAAAGTAATGAGATCATCAAGGTATATGACTAAGAAATCATGGATCTCTTTGGCAAAGGCTATGTCCATTGCTCTTTGAAAAGTGGCCCCTGCGTTTTTGAGTCCAAAAGGCATTTTGACATATTTGAAGGTTCCCCAAGGTGTTGTGAAGGCAGTTTTGTCTTGATCATTCGGGTGGACTAAAATCTGATTAAATCCTGAGAATCCATCTAGCAATGATATCCTAGAAGCTCCCACTACCCTTTGTAGGATATGATCCATTATTGGTAAGGGGTAATGGTCTTTGAGAGAGACTTTGTTCAAATTTCTTAAGTCAACACACAGTCTTATCTCTCCCGTTTTCTTCCTAGTAGGCACTAGATTTGAAATCCATTCTGAGAACCTGATAGGTGCAATGATTCCAGCTTCATACATTCGTTTAACTTCTTTTTCAATCAGGGGAAGGAGGATAGGATTCACCCTTCTAAGCTTTTGTTTAAAAGGTTTTTGATTCTCTTTCAAGGGTATAGTATGTTGGATGACCAAAGTATTATAGGATTTGAGGTCCTCATAGCTCCAGGCAAAGACATCTTGGAACTCTTTAAACAAGTCAATGTATTTCAACTTCTGATCAGCAGGCAACGCTTTGGAGAGTTTTACCATTTTGGGATTTTCTGTAGTTCCAATGTTACATTCCTCAATTTCTGCATTGAGAGGTTGCATATTTGGCTTTCTAGGAATGTCATTTGAATCAAATATGTCCTCTAAAGGAGTTAAGCCCATGGGCAGAAAATTATCCTTTAGTTCAATTACTTCAGCTGCTGCCTTAGCTATTTCATCAAGATCTGTTTGCTTCAATTCTTGTACTTTCTTGTCATCAAAAGTTGTTGGGTGCAAAATCAGATTTGTTATTTCAGTTGATAAACTTTGCTCAATTTTGTCTATCTGTTGTTGATCATCCATGGTGCTAGTATCAATGTTTATACTTGAGAATTCCTTCTTCAAAGTCAGAAATTTATTTATCTGTGTGTCATTTTCAAAGACCTGCCAATTTTTGACATTATCTGGGACAGCAAGTCTGTGTTTGATTTCAGTAGTGAAATGGTGGTTGGGCTCAAATGGTAGCTTGCAAGTGCTGGCAAAAGTTGCCAAGCTGTGTGCATGTAAATTGTTCTTTCTAGGAATTTTGGTGAGTTGAGATTCTGAAAAGGTGTTAAGTATTTCTATGGATGCCCCTCTGTAAGCCCTCAACCTAAGATCATTTGTAACAAAGTTTCCCTTCATCTGCTGTATAATCAAATCTGAATCCCCTAGAATTGAAACCTTGGTTGCACCTATACGTTTAATGAGCTTGAGACCTAAAAAAGGGCTTCATACTCGGCCATATTGTTTGTGCATCTGAAATTTAACCTGAATGCATGACCTTCGGCATGGTCATCTTGCATGTTGTGTATCCAATCCCCGGCCCTTGCTCCTAATTTGTTTACCGAGCCATCAAACTCCAAGTACCATAAGATTTCTTGATTATGACTAGCCTTAAGAGTTTTGGAAGCTTGTTCAGTGGGCAAATTTGGCTCGATATGTCATTTTCCTTTATTGCATTAATCACATCAACAATTTTTTGATCTTAGGCACTAGATTGTTCCTCTATGCTTTGTGTTTGTGCTGCATCTAGGAGTTTGACATCAGTTTTAGGACACATCCCAGCATTATATAAAATGAATGAATCCATATCGGAATGCATAGAATAGATGGGGAAGTTTTGGGGTTTTTCTTGACTTTTAACCACATATTTCGTTAGTGTTTCCCAGTATAATCTCTTTGGCTGTCCAAAGACTGAAATAGTGGCATAGGACATGTCTAGTTGCAAAGATCCTTGGAGTTTTGCACCCCAAGATCTGAACAAAAGCATACCATACTTAGGTGGAATATCAGCTACCACCACATCCATCAAGATTGTTTTAGCTAGATATTGGACTAAAGATACACAAAGGTCTTTGATTAGACCTAGACACCTGACCTGGCTGGAATCAAATGAGAACAAGTCTTTGTAAGGCCTTGTGATGTCTAGATCCAGTCTTCCCATGACTGACTTAGGCATTAAGTTATGGGAAGCTCCCGAATCAAACATAGCATTATGCAGCACTTTGTCATGAATGTTTAAGCTTACATAGAATGGAGGAACCCCTCCATCTACTGTTTTACCATTGACTTCAGGACCAAAAATTAACTCTGGTTGATCATCAAGAACATTGACTGCATCCCTATTCTCTGGTATTTGTAGTGACCTATTGATTTGTTGTCTATAAACTTCATGTTTGGCCAATTCAGATAGAGGAATAGCTATTTTCAGCTTACCTATTTCTGTTTCTAAGTTAAAAGGTTTCTCTATCTGAATTTTTGTATTATGGACAACAGACTTTTCCTTTTTAGCTGAATTTTCAGTGATTTTCTCTTGATCAGGAGTGTTGTTTTGAGGTACATCTGATTTGAAATTATTTTCAGGAGAACAGTTTATATTTTCTTTTGAAGCACGGGATGTGTTTGAAATTATTTTCAGGTTAACAGTTTATATTTTCTTTTGAGGGCTGTAGGGCTGATATGTCTTCCACAGTGACTTCCTTTGGGTCTGGGTATGTTTTAGTGGAGGGTTCTATCAGGACATCTTTATCTTTTGTTTTCTTTGGCTGCTTGGTATCCTTCAGCTTGGCAGGTTCAGGGACATCCATGGTTCTGCTTCTTAATTTGTACTATTTATGAAACTCATAGACCGCTGCATCATAACCTTCCCTAAAGTCAAATGACTCTCCAGATTTGGTTTGAAATTGATTGAAATTATGAGCTTCTTGGTCATCTTGGGTTAGGAAAATTTGTTGCTTACTGTTTAATCCCATTAAATTGATTTGTGTGTTCTCTGTTGGTTCACTAGATGTTGAAGCCTCGGCATAGTTCTCTTGAAATGGAGGTCTAATGTTCTGGTCAGGGCTAGTCCTCCCAACATTTGGATTTTGATTTTTTCTAAAGTTTGGGTTTCTTGCAGTGTTATTTGGTTGACCTTCCCATGATGATTTTCTTTCAATAGTTTCCACTCTATCTCTAAGTCTGTCCATACATTTGATGATTGCATCCAGTTTTTGTTCAAATGTTGAAGGCTCTTCTTTGAAAGTTGTTCTCCTTTCAGCTCTTGCCCGATTTCGTTTAGCAATCAAGTTTGCCTCCACACTAACTGTTATATTTTTCATGTCTGCTAAGCTTGGAGGGGCTCTTTCCCTCAGTTGGTATGCCATGTCAGAATCAAATCCATCAAGGAATTTGATCACGGCTAAATCAGGTGGAGGTCTAAGGTTTTAAGGAATAGCATTATAGACATTATTGAATCTAGCACAATAGTTTTGGACGGTTTCTTGTGGGCCTCTTTTCAAATTGTCATATTCCGTTAAAATGTGTAGAGGGTCTTTCTTCTTCTCCCATCTGTTTAAGAAGGATTGATAAAGAGCTTCTAAATCAGCTATAGAGTTTGCAGCAAGTGCTCTAAACCAAATCCTTACATCACCAGTTAAACTTTGGACAAAAATATTCATTCTCACATCATCATCATCAATTTCATAGTTCTCAAAATAGTCTTACATTTTCTTGGTGTGTTGTTGGGCTGTATAGGAGCCAGTACCATCAAAATATGTGATTTTACTCTGATAATTCTGAAGCATAGCCCCTGGATTTCCAGGTAACTGTAGAGGAGCATAATGGTTTGCCATATTCACAGGAATAAATGGAACAACAGGAAGAAATAAAATAGCTGGAAGAGTGGGGACAACAGTGGAAATTTGTGCAGTAGATGGGGGAGTAGAGAAGATACTTTGAGGTGTGGATGAGGAACTAGGAGAGGCTGTTGAAATTACTGTTGCTCTCCCAGGTTTAAGCTCAGATTTTGCAGGGTTTTTCTTAAGTATATCAAGGTCTGAATCATCTGATTTTTCTACTTTTTCTTGTTTTCTAAGATTCTTAGAAATTAAGTTAGGATTTCCAAAAATAGTTGGAGGATCTGAGCCAGGATTTGACCTGGTGTACCAGGTTTTCTTCTTCGAAGCCAGCTTCTAAATTTGTTTTTTGGTATTTTCTGGGAATGTTTTAAGATCACAGTTTTTCACAATATTCTACAAGAGATTCTTTGAAATATAGGAGGCTTTGGGCTTTCCTTTGAATATGTTGAAACAGAGGAAACTGAGCAAATCTTTGGAACAACTGTTTAATGCCTAAAACTATACTGGAGATTTACTAAAGAAGCTTTTATTTACTCCTGTAAATGCAGAGCAAAGACAGTTTCAAAGGCTACCTGGCTAACTTCAGGCTCCATCTGTAGCTTTAGAAAATAGACAGCAGTTACAAATAAACATTCAGTTCCCCAGTGGAGTCACCAATGATGTTATTACTCAGGTTGTTCCCTGCCTCCTGAAGGGAATACGGCCGAGGTAACCACTAACCAATATTTTAGTTGCAGGTTCTAGCCTACCTGCAACCAGAGAGGGCTCTCTCTTTGTAATTTAGCTTTGTTTTTTGAAGTATTTTAGGCTAGTTATGATACACAGAATTTGGTGTTTGGTTTGTTGGATGGTGATCTCAAATGGAGCTGGGATGCAGGTCCAAAATAGATTATACTATTGGAAAATGGATTCAATGATGGGGTACTGCTGAAAGTGTTACTTGGGTAGATGGTAATGCTACAGAGCAAGATAGTCAATTCTTAGAACAATTTTCAATTCTGGAAGTTGGTGGAATGTAATCCACTGGACGAAGGGCAATCAAGAATCCTTGATCATGTTGGCAGAGGGAAGGTGCTCGAATATTATCTAGGAGAAATTAAGAATTCCTAAATAGTATTCAGAATGAAAGAATTAGTGTAAACATGAGCATCTAAGAATTCATATTTATGACTAATTCTGAAGAAAACATAATTAATAGCAGAAATTGAACACAGGGTGCATTTGAACAAATTCTGGGTTATTCCTTTTCTCTGTTACTAAGAATATGAAACATATATGATATTAGAAAACGCAGAAGACATAAAGATAGGTTAGAGTAACTTATTGATCCGTAGAAAGACACAAGAATTTTGTAGCGGTTCCCAGAACATTAAATCCACCTTTAGACGGTGCAGCAACAGTGAACTTCAATGGCCATTTGTATTAGACAGTCTCAAAATTTACAATGCAGTCCAGAGATAAAATCACCAACCCCAAATACATATTATGGGGAGGTACTTATACAACCAAGGAGATACAAAATATCGTGAAGATAAGCTCTGAAGTAATAACTTCCTTTACCAACTCTTAGGAAGAAGTAAATGAGGGAAATAAATGTTGCAGTAAATGTGAATGTGCTAGCTGTCCAATTTGTCAGAGATATTTGACCTTTTGGACTGAGTGAGTCGGTTGATTATTGTGTATTTACTCTGCATTTGCTGCCTTGATGTTGCTATGTTGTTTTGTCGTTGTCTTGGCCTTGTCATCAATGCTTGGTTTTCATCAACGAGTTGTAGTCACCAATCAATTTCTGCTTTTTGCTGTTTTTTACACTTTGACAGGTGGACCGTGCCTCTGTATTCGCTGACCTGTCGCTGACCAAAAGGAAAATAAAAACAAAATTACCTGAGCAATATCTCTAGCATTCCTTTCCACCAATTCTCTGTAGGCAACTAATGTCTTTGTATTTTTATCAGTGTTTCATCAGCTTCAGTGTATCTATAAAAGTTGGGCTAGACTTCAAAAACATGGTTTATCTCATGTTTAATGTAGAACAGATTCTCTAATTTGTCATAAAGACTCTGTCCGGAGGGAGGCCCTGCTTCTTCTGAGGTGCTTGAGGATGTTGTAATTTGATTTGAGGCATAGTTATTTACCATGTTGGCATATTGCTCATGTGATAGCAGTCTTCCAGTGCTGCTTAATAAACTGGGTAGCCCTTTGCTTTGTAATGTTGCAAACTTTATTTTGAAGTCATTTATCTCTGCGTGCATTTCTTGGCATTTTCTTTCCATAGTCTGCACAAAATTCGTTAGGGTTAGCACCCTTTTCACTAGTAAGATGGTATCTGTCCTGTTCCTGATACCTATTGCTGCCAACTGCTATTTGGTATGAGTGTTCAGAAATTGAATCATTCTATTGGCTTGCTCAGACATATTTCCTAATGATTCTCTAGCCTTTTGAGTTTCGAATTGAGCTAAGCCTATCAATTCCATTTTCTCATGTATGGTTTCAATTGGTTGCCATTGGTCAGTAATGGATTGGCCAATTTTGGCCCACAAAATTTTCTTGACATCAGTTAGAGTCTTATCAAGAGTAAGCTCCTTTTCTAGCTCCTTTATTCTTTTCTCCAAGGCCTTTACTTCCCTTATCTTCTCTGCTACATCCATCTTTGATTTGTCATATCTTACCTCAATTTTGGCTAGCTTTTCTTTGGCCTCTTTTAATTCTGCCATCTGTACTTCCAGAGCCTTTATTTCTTTCATCATCTCCTCCATACTCAGGCTGGCCTCTTGCTCTGCTGCTGCTGTAGTTGTTGTTGAAACTGTTGTTGAAGTTGAAGTACCTGCTATTGATGTTGGATTAGTAGGAAGGACTGTTGTGGTGACCGTAGGAGGAGCAGTTGTAAGAATGTGAGTTGTTTGAACTGGCTGAGAGGCCAACTCTCCTTGTCTTCCTTGCAGTGATGCCTCCAAGGCACTCTCTATTTCTATCAGTCTTTTATGCATCCTCATGAGCAAGCTTACTACATCCTCCTCTTCTTTTTGTTGTGCTACTTCTGTAGTTTGAGGATGTATTGTAGCTGGCAGCCTGAGTTGTTTTCTGAGGGCTGCTATGTCTTCTTCTTTCTTTTTGATCAAGGCCTGAATGCCCTTAGGATCCTTGGGATCATGTCCCAACTCCATAATAATATCCTCCAAGGATTTGATTCTATTATCCTTAGCCATTGAGGAGGCCTTCTCTAATTCCAGTTGGGCAGAAGTATTGTGCAATGAATTTTGCAATCTGTGAGCCAATAATGTTTTTTCTACCAAGGTAGAATATACCATTTCGCTGGTTTGTTTGTGCAATTCAATCTGGTCCATTGGATGGATATCTTTGGAGAGAACTTCCAGATTGGTTCTGATATAGTCAGCAGCTGATTGTGGTGCTGCGTTGTAGGTCTGAAATGACTGAGGATCATTTTTCCTTCTTGGATATCATAGGCTACCATTAGCCTTTGCTAATTAGTGGGAGCCATTCTTAGCAATTGGTTATAGAGCTGGAACCTTACTGGCTCATTTATGGCCTTGATATCAGTGAATGCCTTCTTGATGTCAGGGCCCTGTTTGCTCTATTCCCTAGTGGATGTAACCTCCACACCGTGTTGTCTCTCTTGCTCTTGCTGAAAGGAGCTAGCTGATGTTTCCATACTTGGGGGAACTCGCTGTCCAGCTGGCCCCTCTGGCAATTCTTCTTCTGAATAAGGATTTAATCTTTGTCTATTTTCTCCTTGTTGATCTGTAGATGCCCCTGTGGGTGTCTCTTCCTGCCTATCCCTTTTCTTGGCCCTTTCCTCATTAAGAGGAGTCTGTAACACAGGGATTTCAATCACCTTTGCTTGTGTTGAAGGGTCTTGCCCTTGACTTTGTTTGTCTCTTGAAACTGGCCGGTCTGCCATTGTCTCTTTTTGCTCAGAATGTTGTACTTCCTTGCCTTTAGATGTGTCTTCTGGTGGAGCACTTTCTTGGGCAGGCTGTTGGGAAGTTGTGGCAGATGATGTTCCCGCTCCAAGGTGTCGAGGAAATGTGCAAAACACATGTCCAAAAGATTCCAGGCCAACTGATTTTTCAAGGTCTTTGATTGCTTTTTCTGTTATCTCTTCTTCAGTAAGCTCTTCCACTAGTGTGCCCTCTAGCCATTCTTGTTGATTGGCATATTGTTCAATTTCAAGGATTCTGTGGTGCACATACCCTGTGAGCTTGTTTTTAACTCTTCTAAAGCTTATGAAATGTTCAGGGTCATATGGTGACCAATGGAAACTTAGTTTGAGCTTAAGTTTCTCTCTCAGAATAGTGTCACCATTCTTCCATGCTTCTTCCATTTTATTAAAGATAAAGGGGCCCAATTGATGTCTTATTTTAAGCTGTGCTTTTTTCCTAGCACCATAGAAGTGAGTTAAATTTGCACTGTTGAATTGCCGATAATACTCCAAGGCAAAGAGTCTCATGGGGACATATTTTGGAAGTCTGTAGGGGGCTAATTCACAGCCATAAATATTGATTACAATGTGGTTTTGGTAGTAGTACCAGTCACCAATGTTGTATCCCTTTGAGAGATGTAGGACTCTCTACATTTTAGGAGTGAGCCTGGCAGGAGGTTCTGTGGTCAATAAGCAAGTGGCTGGATAGATAAAAAGATCAATAAACTCATAGTATGTGTATGGGGAGAAATTAACATGATGGAACACTGAGGACCAAAATATTACAGACATTCGCTCCCCCCTAGCATCCAATTTTTTAAGGAAGACCGGGAAACTATCAGACTTATAGTACAACATCAAATGATATATATATGAAGTGTATTTGAACGCTCTTTCTCTCTCCAAATTCATGAACTGCTCATGAATTTTGTTGGCTATGTAGGCAGCATAGTCATACATAACAGCAGGGTCCTGGGGCAAATATGGACATCAAAGCAAATACAGTCTCATCCACAATCTCACTTGTTATGAATCCCAAGATGTAAGAAATCATGTCTATATGCATTTTTCCAGCCTCATTGAACCAGGTATGGTGATAGGGAATTTTGTATTTGGAGTGGCATTCTAGAGGCATGAACATCTTGGCAATTCGGTCAACTTCCGCAGAGGACAACTTTGAGGCTTGATCCAGCAATTGTTTAATGGAAAGAGGAACCAAAGGTTGAGTTGGCTTGAATTGCAGCATCTCATTTATAGACTGAGGAGTAATGTAAAAGAGGACATTTCCGGAAGGGTCCATCACTGCCCTTTGAGAAGGCTCATAATTAGCACAACATTGATGGATGAGGTCAGGGAAGACATTTACTGAGGGCAGGTAGTATATAGGCATATTAGACTCCCATATTCCAAATAGGTCAGCTTTGTTTCTGAAGTTATTCCTTATTTCACAGAAAGCTTGAAGGTGAGGCTTGTCTCCCTCCATATCATCGATCTGAAAGTCTCTGTCAGCAAGAGGTAGCCACTCTAACTCTTTATGAGGTGCATTTAATGGTGCAATATTCAGGGCCACTAGAGCCTCCATGATTTACTGTGATTATAGTTGGATTTGAGTCTATGTTTCAACAGGAAACAGAGTCCTGACAGTGGGTTTTTTGACAGGAATGCTGCAATATGAGTTTATATGGTAATGGCCTCTCTGGGCAAGATTCAAAGGAGAAACAAATTCTTCAGAGTTTAGCTAGGAAGCTGAGAAAATAGTGAGAAGATTGTTTCGCCCGCAGGTGCTTTCTTGATGGTTTTACAGGCGGAAATGAGCTCAATTTCAAGTTCCATGGGAAATTTGCAGAGGGCTATAGAATAAGCAGGTTTTCTTTGGAAGTAATGGTGAGTAGTGAGTTGAAATAGGGAGGTCTAGAGGTAAAAGCATATTTCAATCACATTTAGCTCTTTCGGAGATTGTTTTAATAGAGAAACTTCATAAAACAGGGTTTACGGGCGACAATTGAATAAATACCTATTTTACAGGCGCTTGATACAGAATACAGTTGCAGAGTGAGCTGAAGGGATCCGGTTCACAGGTTGACTTTACTTGGGTGGTGGATTGAATGTAGTTCGCATGCACAACCTCCACAAAGCGACGAATGGGAAATAAACAAAAAACATCGCTTTTCATTACTTTTTAAACAGAATTGGGTTTTTCAGACTTTTGGCGCTTTTTGTGCTGGCGCCATCATGACTTCACCTTGTCCTATAGCATGGTACAGAGGGTAACATGGTAGCTGATGTGGATGGGTGACGGGGCAGACACAGCGAACTGTACAGAAGCACGGGCGTTGAGAACAAGCGGTAAACGGTTTCCATTGGACCTCTTTTGGTACGGGAGCAGTTTCTGTCAGCGCGGGCCCGATGCAATAGGAACAGAACACGCATCCCCATGTACGACAACAAAACCGCTTTCCATCAAGAGCTAACGTGCGTACACCGGGGCGGCTTCGATATCAGTGTGAGCTATCAGATCTGCAGGGCTGGATCGGAGGGTTAACGGGAAGGGTAGGTAATAGTACGATATGGCGCGAGGACCCGCCCATATATTTAATATTTTAATGTTTGTGCAAGGGGTTTAAACCTTAAGCTATGGGTTTATGTGGTATATACGGGTGGGCATGGTTATTTGTTTAACCAAACTTTTAAACAAATCCCTTGTTATACATGCGCAGAGGGTATAAATGTATGGTTTGTGTGGGGGTTTAGCGTGGTTATTTATTTAACCAGAGGTTAAATAAACCCCAAGGATTTTACGGACGCGGAAGGGTTAATATAAAGTCCCAAATGAACCTAATATTCCCCGAACTTGTATTGTATGGCTATAATTGCCAATGGGTAGGGATATTTATATTTTTTGGGGTTTTTATATAGTTTTTTGTAGAATAGGGGTAGGAAAAATTACTGAGGGAGCTAAATAATAAAGATAAATGTTAATATGTCTTTGTGGAATGAAACTGCATGAGTAAATGCTAAGTTTATAGGGTGAAAACTTAGGCATAGGGAAATAAAAGGAGTATGGAATGATGATTTTTACACAAGAAATGTGGCTTCTTTTCACTAAGTAAACTCAGAGTTCAAGTTAGCATTTCTCTTAGAATGAAGTGAAACAGGACTATTGGGCAGATCCCAAGGTCCTTGAGGGGATTTTAATAAAAGATTTCTGGGGGAATGATGGGGGACATTAGTCATGCTTCCACTGTTTTTCGATCACTTTGCCATGGTACTAGTGTCACTGATGAGATGAGTCCTTCCTGACAAGGCCAAAAAGATCACAAACTTGTTTCTGCAGCCTCAAACTACCTACCCAACCTAATATACCTAGCATTTTTTCTTCATTTTGATTGGGTGCATTTGAACTTGCAAACCCTGATTTAACTCTTTTCTTTTGACTGCCCTCCTATCTAGGTCTACCCTTATTTCCTCCAAGGGCTCAGGTTAAGCAGTTGAGACCCTTTGCTTCTCTACTTAGCTAGTGATCTGTCAAGCTTAAACTGTTTGGACAGACCTTCATTCTCTATTCTACAACAGGCAATTTAAATATGGACTGGTCCAGATTGAACTGTTGGGCCATCCATTAAGTGTGATGAAACAATGTTTGCACTTTTTGAACTTGCTTTGCAAAAATTAAATAATAGTGGCATTTTGACTGGCCACTTTCCTGATCTTTCTTTGGGGTTCATTTTCTTTTCTTTTTGTTGACCAATTCATTCCTCTTGCCCTTTGATTTTTCTTTTAGGGCATACCCTCTTTACATTTTTTAATTTTCTTTATCTGTATACAAAATATGGAACCTTTGCAACTTGGAACGGATGATCATATTTGGAACTTCCATAGTCAATCATGAAAAATTAAACCTATTGGTATAGGAACCTAACAGGTTCCACTTGGAGATTTCATGATCTCTAACTCATCCCTAGGCGAATTCAGAGAGGCAAGTGTCAAATGTGTAGTTTTTAGAATATTCTTTGGGCTTCCACCTAGCCAACTGCCTCTACCATTTGTCTGCTCTCGCTTATCACACCCTATAGAAGGGCTTTTCAGTATGCATCACACTTTTTGCATGTGGCAGGTGAGATGCATCACACCCTTAGCACTGGGCAGTCTGTATGGTCCTGTTTTGACCAATTCTGAGTAGTTTTTCAGGGAGAACTTCTAGGAGATGATGTAATCAGTTGACCTTGTTCCTTTAGGGTATGAAACAACAATTTTAGGGACTGAGAAGCCCTTGGTTTATGGACATATGTGATTGGGGTTCTAGTGCCCAAATATGTCTATAACAATTACCCCCTAAAGCATGAGGTCATAAATCTTCTGATGTCAGGTGAAATGCTTTATCATGAGGATCTGAGGTTTTTCAAAACGGAAGGTGACCTGTAATAGGATACAATACAATACATTATCTTCATAATATTTTCATGATCTAGCTGAGACGGGCATTCCTATGCTCAGCTTTATAAATTCACTTTCATGTACATAGGACAGACAACCATCTGTGTGGAAGACTGATGATTCTGGTAGAGCCATCATCCTTTAGCTTGGATAATTATCTTTGCAGCTATGATGTACATTTGATGTTTTTATTTTCTTGAATATATCACAGACCGGATGGATGAAACTAGATTCGAGGTCTTCAAAACTCATTCAATCTTCACCCGAAGTACAAGTCGATCCATGTGAAAAGATGTTCTGATGTCGAACATGGAAAGACATCGCTTGATTACCAGCCAATGATGTAATATATTAACAGGCGCGAGAGGAATCATTGATAATGATGATGACCCTCAAGGTGCTGCAGTACAATTCACGTGGTGTGAATACATGAGTTGATGTCGAACACCACGCAAAATGTTTCTACCGAAGGCCATTGACGTAAACCTGTCGCCGGAAGTGAGAAACTTGCCATTAAGGCATGCAAGCTTCAAAGTACTGAAGGGGTTGTTCCTAAGTCAACCTCTTGGATAATGAGCCGATGTCGACAAAAAGTGACCCGTCGTAGGAGGGCCTTAACGAATCCCACATCTACGAAACGGAACGGAGCAAATGATTTTTTGGAGGTTAAAACGATCCGATGATACAAGGTTCAGGGTGGCGGTCATGAAAGAATGAAGCGTGAAGGTATCGCAGCGAATGAGACATAAGCTGGGTGGGTGAATTCTCTGAGAAACTTCTCTTGAAAATATCGATGACACTAAAATGGATGGGTAGCGTTAACCCCAAAAATGGATGGTACGGAGGACCAATGGTGATATGACCAGTGAACGGAATAACCCAACCCGACTCAATCATAGTGATGGAGTGAAAGTGTCATGTTCAAGAGCGACCTGCTACCAATAAAGTTTCTTCAAGTTTTCTTCCCAATTTTTCCCAGTCATTGCTGACCAGTACCTCTTTATTTTTGTCAAGCTTGAGGAGGATAATATATGCTTGTTCTATAATTTTCTCTCTGGGCAAACCCGTCGCTATATTTTAACAAACCTAGTGACAGTGAAATTCGCTCTTGTCTACATGGACAAGTTTGTCACTATTGTTTTAATGAGTTTAACGACAACGATAACTTGGTTCTTTTCAATTTTCGAGAGTCTGAAAAAAGACAGAAAGGAAACTCCAATATTCCTTTTTCGCAATGTAATCCCTTAAGTTTGAAAAAGTGTAAAATAATATGAAAGGGATGAATTTTTTATAGTTTTAACAAGCCGAACAAGACAAGCGCTCGATCTTTTTGTGTAATAATCCCTCGGGTCCAAAAAGATTAAAATCTAGAGGAGGGACGGCACTTCCGATCACTTTAACGAGATGGAGAGGCCAATTTCTCGGAAATCTTTTCATATTTTACGAGTCATATGAAAAGAGCTTAAAGGAGACTCATTTATCGAGGAAAGAGTGATGTTTTCGGATAGCCGCTGGTTCCACTAAGGTTTGGAACTTTTCAATCATGGCAATGTAAAGAAGGTGGCTAATAGGATCACTCATCGCAGCTGTTCCTCAAAAGGGGTAAACAATCAAATGGAGGCATATGATCGGCTAAAAGAGAGTGGAGGTGATGGTAAGAACACGACCAAGGTTTAAAAATTGATAATTATGCGATCGCAATGGTTATTTACCGAAGGTGGGTTCATTTTTTAATGAGCTTAAACTCTGGTGGAACATATGCTTATTGCTAGGTTTATTTTTTAGCGAGCTTGAACTTCATGTAAAACTGCTCGTGCCAATCGTATAATAAGGATGTCTCATCGATAGGTTCATTTTTTAGGGAGCTTGCCCCATTTGAAACTTTGCTCCGGAGCCTTCTGTATGCAAGCTAGGAATGAGCAACTATTGTCCTAGGGGTTAAAGAACTACTAAGGTTAGGTAGGATAGCTTCTCGGTGGGAAACATCTCCTTTACTTTGCCATTTCTGTTGCTCTCGGCAAAGGTGAATGGTTGATCAGACCAATCACCTAACTTAAGCAGTTGGAGTTAGTAAAAACTATGGGGTTAGAGTTACGTTGGTCACTTTTCACTTGTGTACAAAAGGTTTGCATGCCCCCAGGTATAAAGTAGAGTTTCCAGGTCACCATGTGGAAGTTCTTGCATTAGCAAGATTGTTCCACCCGTGTCGCAGACAAAACACTTCCTTGGCGATGTCCATCAAAATAGACAAAGGTGACTGTTGTCAGTCCCAATCACATAACCTTTGACAAGGGAATATTTTTCCAGTCCAAATCCATTTTCCTAAACGGACAAGGGTATCAGACTAGTCATATTCCTACGCGGAAACCTATCTTATATCTAGGGTTTTCTTGCCGAAACAGACCAGGGTGCATGCCTCCTGGGTTTCAGTCATAATCACCGAATCACTCGCGATAATTAAGTGGACGGGCCAGAGATTGATTAGACATTCCTTGTGCAAAAAGACCAGTTAGGGATGGCATTTGACTAATAGCTATGTTTGAACCAGGGAATGAAGGTTGGTCAACGAGCTGGACCACTTTGCCTTCATGTGGAAAACACATCAGTTAGAAGAGTAAGGAAACAATAGCTTCCATGCTATAAATGTAGTCATGCCCAAGGAGTAGATTGTAATCTAAAGGTTCTTGGACTACCATCACGTTTAGATGAATGCTTTTCCTTCTCAAAGTTATGAGCAAATTTGGAAGGATCCCTAACAGTCGATTGGTTCCTTTGTTGAAGCCTGTCAGATTTTGAATTTCAGGCAGAAGCGATGGCGAACTAAGCGCTTTCTAAGCAATTGAGGAAAGGATACTCACAGAAGCCCCTTCATCTATGATAGTACCAACCATGATCATTCTGTAAGCTTGTACTATGATTCGAAATGGTACATTAGATGGTATATGGGGTCTGCCTAGTAGATTCTAATAGAAGGAAACGACTAGGTTGCTTGGAGGTGGGACCGAATAAACAGTCGGATAAATCTCTCACGAACTTCCTTCCTGCGGTAAAGGAACGGGTAGATTGCCCCCATGTTCATCGAAGTCTGTGTTTATGAAAATAATTTGAACGGTGTCGTTCTCATTCTCTTTGGTGACAGTATCATCTGAAGGTGGGTCCTCTGAAGACCAGATGGGGTCGATTGCCATCTCGACCTGTTGACTTTGGTTCAATGTGGACTCAGAGGGTTTATCTTCAATGATAGGTGCTTCGACCGACAACAAAGGTGTGTCAGTCAGATTTTCAACTAGCGATAGACTCGGCAAGAGTTTCTTGTATCTAGGAGGAAGTCGCTGCGGTGAGGCAAGATGGTTATCCAAGACTCTTTTAGCTTCGTCTAGGAAGGGACAACAGTCTACAAGGAAATTTGGATTTTCCTTTTTGTCCATGGACTTCGTTTTCACTAGTTGATGGTGTGCTCTCAACATGATCGTCAGAGGTTGAAGACACCGAATTATGCAAGCGGGGAGACCAGTCCCTTAAGATCCTTGGGATGCAGGGACAATCTCGATGATAGTGGTCTCCCTTGCAAATGACACATGGAGATTTAGGTCTGGATTTTGCAGTGTGTGGATTTTCACCAGATGATGCATGGTTGCCCCCTTTCATCGTTGGCTTCTTCTTCTTCTTCTCCTTCCCTTTCTTCTTCTTCTCAGTTACTTGGTTTTTAATGTTATTAGCTTCAAGCGAAGAGGAAGAAAGAGAGGGAGAAATAAACGAAGTAGAAGGTGGGGGAGCAACTTCAGTATCATCTGGTCGTTGATTTGATTGCTGAGGAATTGCGGTGTTTTGAATGACAGAGGTCGAGAAAAGCCATACAGGCAGGCCAATTGTGAGTCCTGGAAGGGACAATGTGGTCATGTGTGGAGCACCAACATCCCCCCAATAGGAGAAGGGACTAGGATTTCCTCCAAAGGGAAATCCTTGATTGGTATACTTCATTTCTCAACCTAAAGACCAACGAGGGAATAGTGACGTTATTCCAATTAAAATAAATTTTATGACGCTTTGACACAACTTGCTTTTTCAATTTTTAAGAGTCGAGAAAAAGCTAAAGATGACTCTAGTCACCTTCGATTTTTAATGAACCTGAAGTGACAAGTGTTCAGATGGACCTTTTCTTTTAAGGAGTCTGAAAAAGAACGAAATTGACTACTCTAGAAATCTAGACAGAGGAATTACCAAATCAATCGCAAAACTGCAGAATACTTTTTACGGTACGGTAATCAATCTTCCCGAATGTTGTGTTCAGTGCATTGCGAATCATAGGGCGGCAGACACGGCTTCCTAAGAATAAAGGATGTAGCCTATTGTGGTCTCCCAATATATACTCGATGGTACGTGGGAGCACAAGTCCATACTAACACTTGTTGTCTCAAAGAGGAGGAATCACCCAACTTACGATGAAAGCGATCGTTACTAGGCTTTACAACATCGGAATACGTCTCTAACCTGGACTTCTAAATGTTGTGTGTTAGGTTCCAAAACGTTTCTATGTTCTTTGAAGTTTATTTTATAGTTGATCTTTCTTAAGAAGTTTGCCTTTAAGGTTCACCGCATGATGTAGATATACAAATCCTAAATATGCAATTTAAGATGATAAATAGTCGTTTAGTTTCTTTTCGCAGTGAAAATCCTAGCTACTAAAGAAAGAGAAGCGAAATTCTTTCAGCATAGAGCAGAGAGCACACACTATGATGCATTGTCCTAAATCAATCTCCACAAGCAGCTTAAATGCAAATGCACATGCATGTATTTTTTCCGCTTTCTTAATGTGTAAATGACAAAAAGAATGCTAAGTATAGATCTGAACTATTTTTCTTTTAAAACGACAGTACTAACAATTTTCTTTTCAAAAGCGAAATGAAGATGAAGACGACACTTTGCGATTTTGAATTGAAAACTACTTTCGACACTTGAAATACTATTAATTCAAATCAAATACAAGAGAAAAAGTGTAATCGACTATCAAAAAGAGGAGGATTCTTTTCTTTGACTGAAAACGACACTTACGACAATTTCAAATCGAAAGATGACAGTTTGATTAAGCTACTGTTTGCAAATGAGAACTGTAAATGGCGAAAAATACATAAAAACATTCACAATTCTTTATACAATGGAAGCTGAATAATGCAAAGGAAGGGAGTTTCAACAGTGATATACTGATCATAGACAGCAAAACGCCTAAATAAAATTGAAGACAATGAAGAAAAAACCAAAATCTGGAGGCAGAAACAGTCTTATCTGATCATCGCACCTGTAACACAGGGAAATAGGGATGCATCTCACCTACATCACATGGGAGGTGTGATGCATCCACATTGTCAAAGGGAGATAATGTGATGGTCCAGGGATGAGACTGGGCTTGGTTTTTGCTCACAGGTTGTAGCTAAGTTCGGGGATTTAGGCTAAGCTAATGATTGTCAGTAAATACAAAGTATAGGGGTTGATCTAATGAGGTTACTTGAGCTACCACTAGGGCACTTAGGATGTTTGCAAGTCAGTTGTTCAGTTCATAAACAAAACCGAAGATTGACTGAAGCAGCGTTGATCTACTTTGTACTTGCATAGCAAATGCAGTTCGAAGGCTAGTTGGCTTAACTTCAAGCTCCGTTTGTAGTTTATGAAGCAAACAAATAGAGACAAGTAATCAAACTATTCGATCCCCAGCGGAGTCACCATTTTGTTATCGGGAAAACTAGTGTCTATTCAGAGCTGCTAGTCCCACTAAGACGAGTAGCTATCTTAGAAACAAACAGATTAAAGTTACTTGTGTTTTCCTTTATGAGAGATAGATGAAAGAAAAGAAAAGAGTACCAACCTCAATCTTTCGCTTGGGTCCTTGCTTGTTTCCTCTCTCCTTTGATAGAGATTCACCACTCCTTCCTTACTTGTCCCGCTTCAAAGAACACCTGTAGAGTCAAAGCAACATAATACCATCAAAGCATAGAAATCTATAACCATAAACAATATACGGTCAGATGTATATTAACCATAGAAATGCATATATCAATACAAGATTCAAAGATATACAAGAATATGGAGGAAAACTCAAATAGCTTTATTGATAGAAGTAGTAGAAGAGAGGATTACAACCCATTGGTCTGACCCAACGCCATCCTCCCAGCATGAAAGCCCTCTTCACCTCATGAAAAGCTTAGATCACCCAACAATACAGTGTTGCACAGAGAAGCCAACAACACTTCCTTACAAAATACAAAATTCCAGCCTTTGGATCTCTTGGGTGAGGCATCCATATATAGATGTTTGCAGGTGGGTGAGTCAGCTTCTGGGATTTTGATTAGTGTCATCTCTCTGATAGTTCTTGGTTCCACTTGGAGATTTCATGATCTCTTACTCATCCCTGGGCGAATTCAGAGAGGCAAGTGTCAAATGGGCAGTTTCTAGAAGATTCTCTAGGTTTCCACCTAGCCAACTGCCTCTGCCATTTGTCTGCTCTCGCTCATCACACCCTACAGAAGGGATTTTCAATATGCATCACACTTTTTGCATGTGGCAGGTGAGATGCATCGCACCCTTAGCACTGGGCAGTCTATATGGTCCTGTTTTGACCAGTTCTGAGTAGTTTTTCAGGGAGAACTTTTGGGAGATGATGTAATCAGTTGACCTTGCTACTTTAGGGTATGAAACAACACTTTTATGGACTTAGAAGCCCTTGGTTTATGGACATATGTGATTGGGGTTGTAGTGCCCAAATATGCCTATAACAATAGGGCGTGGAGGGTTTCCACCTATCACTACAAGATGCCCATTTCTCACAATGAAAATGTGCTAAGAGAACAACCGATCTTCTGTTGTAGATGTCCTTTTCCACACGACAAGTCTAGGGCTACTCAAACTGCTCTTGGATGATCAGATGTTTGAGCTCAATAACTATCGCTCTAGTAGCTACTTTTGTCCATTAAACTGTTGCACACCAAGCTCCAACTTGGACACTATCACGCTGACCTCCAACATACCATAAATTCCCAATTGACTGTCCACACTTGGTCCACTCTCACACTGGCCTGCAACATAACACGAGTGACCAATCCTTGTTGTATCATTTTCTCATAGTTAGGGAATCCAACCACCTCGGGAACCCTTCCTCTTGGCTTCTAACAGGCTTCCAAACTGTCCTCTCCTAGGAGACCATCCACTAACATCAATTCAACATTAACATATCAATACAATACATACCTAGCCCTACACAGCTTCTGCATCACCCTAGTTCAGGTTGCTTGCACGCTCAACCCTCACTCGTGTTTCACACACTTGCGTTTCTGCACTCATGTTGGCTACACTCACGCTACCTTTCTTGTTGTGTAGACTACGAAAGATGCTTCTTAGGAGTGTTAAATGACTCTCCTCCATCATATATTTATACACAATACAAGGGCTCAATAAAATCACATGTGTGGGCTTGACAAATTGTCACAAGGTCTCTAAACGCCTAGCCGACCTTGACCAAACCCACACATTAACGTCAAAAATTAATATCACCACATAGACAACTCCAATTTCAATGATTTTCGTTGTGTTGGATTTGTCTTAATGTCCTCTATCATATCCATCCATCACATGTGCAATAAGCCTTATGGATTCACACCCACAAGCTCGGGTGCAAATCCCACATGCTTAAGTTCCACACCCTCAAGCCACACTTGTGTGCCAATTTGTCTAGAAACCTCAAGCCTAGGGTTTGGAGTACCTTCCAAGCTACAAATCTCAACAAAGTAATTGGGGGTGAACCGATTTTGTTGATAGTGTCATTTATTAAGATTAGATTGAGTGGTGGAAGAGGGGCAGGTTCCCATTCCCCTTTTCCTCTCATGAATCGAAGAGGAAGGGGAGGATATTCTTTTCAAAAACCATAGAAGAGCCAAGTCAGTACTCTCTCAAATCCACTAGGGGATGGAGAAGAATTTCTAAGTATGCGCACAATAGAAGAGAAATTGGGTTCGCTAGTTGGGTTTTACCTTATTTGCAATTCACTATTTGATTGCTTGTGATTGGTCCGGAGACAGGTATTGTTTCTCTTAGGCATTCATGTTAGAATTTGGTTGGATTGTGCTCTCTATTATGATATTTTCTCTCAGGATTGATAATTAATCATACATAGGAATTGTTATTCTCTCTCCCTTTTTGATTCAGGTGTGTGGGCACTCTTATTCTCCTAGTGGACAGGGTTTCAAGACTAATTCTGGATGTTGTGGAGTTGTGGAGCGTAATATGGATGATTAATCAGCACTGGAGCTGACCTTGAGCTTTTGAGCTTCTGCTCTATGACCTTGGGAGACAATCCCTGTCATTTCGTGTTCTAGGCCATTGGATTGTTTTGTCTAAGCCTAAGTGGTCAATGGGAGGCTCAATGAGTGATCAAATCATTGTGGTGTTGATGTATAGTTGTTAACCACCTAAATAGGGAAATCTGAGTCATTGTGGTGCTTAATGGAGAGCTATTAACCATCGGGACAGTGGATTGTAGACCCCTATGGCGATTCTTATGAAAAGACAACTATGACATCACCTTGATAGTGGATTCAACCTCTTAGACTATGCGATATCCCCATCTGGACCCTAGGGAGAACCCATGTGATTGAACTTATTGAAGTAAGTAAGCCTCTATTGTGCTTGCTGCGTAGTTGTTAACCACCTAGACAGTGGACTCCATCACCTGATTGTTTGACAAAGAAAGTGGTGTAATTTCCCTTGTGCATGCATTTCCTCAAACTTTGGATCTTACTCGAGGGTGTTCAATTGCAAAAGAGAATCAATGTAGTTGGCTTATGGTTGGGTGGAGTGTGGAAGTCCCTCCTTTAGTTGCCAGGTATTCTAACACACCCAGATAAGTATGATGGTTTACATATATTTGGATTATGGATTATGACAATCTTTTTTATGTTATTAACTGATGTATGGTTTTGTATTACTCATAAAAGATTGCCTGAAATCACTACGATACTCATGATTGCAAGTTATGATGTGAGTTTATTTTACATGATTTATGTTAAATGAATATTTGGTTAGTGTTGATGATCACTTAGTTTTTGAATGATGTGATAATCATGTGGAGTGTGGAAGTCCCTCCTTTAGTTGCCAGGTATTCTAACACACCCAGATAAGTATGATGGTTTACATATATTTGGATTATGGATTATGACAATCTTTTTTATGTTATTAACTGATGTATGGTTTTGTATTACTCATAAAAGACTGCTTGAAATCACTACGATACTCAGGATTGCAAGTTATGATGTGAGTTTATTTTGCATGATTTATGTTAAATGAATATTTGGTTAGTGTTGATGATCACTTAATTTGTGAATGATGTGATAATCATGTGGGTTTATGCACACTTATATATTGTTGTCACTAGGAACTGATATCATCTTTAACATCCAAGGATTCATTGTTTAATACATGGTTTCTCGCCCTCTTGAGAGGTTACACAAACCTGAATGTCTCACTGATTGTAGTGCATAATTCACTTTGTATAGAGCTGAATTTGGGTGAAATGGCCTTCAAAGCCATGCCTTCCTCTTATTTTGGATCTGGTGTGACTTTAAGCCTTACTAGTGTCCCCTTTATCTTCTTCCAAAATGACACGGTGCTACTAAAAGCCTTTGTTCAGGCCTGGGCCATCATTTTTAGAAAATTTGGCATTCTAGCACTTGCTCTTTCCCTGAAGAGAAATTCCCTAAATATGCATTATTTTCTCCTTTTCCCTTGCGTGAGCACCATTGCAAGAAATCTGGTGATCCGAGCATCTAGTGGTGTCAAGGGCATCCAATTACATGTTCCTTTCATGAGATAGTGCTCTCTAATTCTTGTGATGGCCATTGTATGTGCATAGCCATCTACTATGCAGGTAATATTTCTTTCATTTAAAAGGGCTACAATTACGTTTGAATGAGATCCATACCATAGTATTTGGCTATATCTTGTGATCCTTCAATAGTTGCTCTTGTAATTTATGTATACTTCATATTAGTTGTTTTTGGTGTCTAATCCTATGTTCCACAAGTTTTAAGGATGAAGGAGCAGGACAGTGGGAAGACATACAAAGGGGACTTGTAGGAGCAGCCCGAAATTTTGAGGAAATTCAAGGGTGACATCGAGGTTCCTAGCATAAGAGTACCCATCTTTAAAATTATAAAAATAAAAATAATAATTGATAAAATCCTAATAATTACAATTCATCTCATGCAATCAAGCGAAAACACTATAATCCTGCCAATCCTAAAATTATGAAATATGTTAAGTTTGTTGAATTCTAAATGGGACATGAAATTCAACTTCATCTATTGTCCGATAAGGTTGGAACTACTTTCAAACATCTTGAAACAATTGATGATAATGTTAAATTTTTTAATAAAATGCCTCTTTTTACTTCAAGAAATTAGTACTACCATTAATTACCAATGTCATATACACTTTAAAGCTCTATCCCCTATCCTTATTATATCTTATGAGGTATTGGCAAAAACATATAGAAGGAAAAATGCCCAAACATTGATGCCCAGACATCCCCTTTTGGGGAAATAGTTGTTGGAAAAGACATATAAAGAGGGAAATGCCCAAACATCCCCTTTTGGAGAAATAGTTGTTGGAAAAAACATATAAAAAGGGAAATGCCCCCCCACATCCCCTTTTGGAGAAATAGTTGTTGGAAAAAACATATAAAGAGGGAAATGCCCCCACATCCCTTTTTGGAGAAATATATCCCCATACTAGAGAAATGTTTACCCATTCATTTCCTCAAATTTCCCCAAGGAAAATGTGGAAAAACATTTCACAGAGATAACCCCTTCCGACCCACTCCCTCTATCCCCATAGCGCGGAAAACGTAGGGATCACACACCCCACCTCGGGGGACACGTTCACTAGTGTAATCATCTATTTCTAAAACAATGCAATTTGATCATACAAATATTATATAGAGAGCTTCTTTTACAAGCTCTCCTTTAGCTGGTATATACAAATTCTGAAATCCATTCAAATAAATGGACAGTCATTGAAAGAGTTGCAAATGACACTAACATGCCAGCAAAATTTTTATGCTCAACATTTAGCGGCTCTCGAGTTATATACAACTTGGTACACGTTTTTAATTCGAGTGTGTTATATGTGACCCATAAATTTGAAATACCATTAAAACTGTTAATGTGAGATCTATGGATGCCATCTCGCAGAGATTAATCTGCGAAAGCACAGGATCTTCCCGAATTTGGTACAAAATAATTTTATTGCCATAAAATTAATCTGAGCACTTCTTTATCATTCGAACAAATTCAATTTCATGAGCTGTAATCCTAATCCATTTATTTCATCAATAAGCACTTTGAAAGCACCTCACACGAAAATAATCACTTTGAAAGAACCTCATTCAAAAGGAAAAGATTCCAATATCGGCCTCAAATAAACAGCAAGTAGAATCCCCAAACTTCTCAGCACTCTACACCAGAAACTACTAACAAAATTCACCTCCAATAGGTGAGAACATCGGCCAATGAATTTAGCATGAAAAACAAATTAAGAGTCTATGAAGCTTGCCCTGAGGAAATAATTGCAGAAAAAAGGAAAGAAAATCCTATTGATGTTTCAGTGGCATTTCTATGCTGAAAAATCTATACTGGCTTAAATTACAAAAAATCAAGCATTTTTGAGAATGCCTAAATCCCTAATTGCTCATTTCAGAACATAAGAACCCGTTAAAGCTTTAAGATGACAGGTGGTCTATTATCATCCTCGCCGATCATCCTACAGGATATGATAAGAGCATTGCCCTGTCACACATAATATAATATGATAAATCTTGTCCAAGATTTCAAAGAGTCGATTCCTTCACAAAGTTATTTAGTTTAACCCCTGCTGCTAGAAAAGTTAACTGCTACTTGGATTAGCATTCTGACATACTCACCGTCTTTCTTGAACTATCAGTGGTTTTCAGACGAAAGCTATTCTTTCTTCCAAGTAAAGAAATCATAGGTGATTACCATTCTCATCTGGGATCACCAATAATCTCCACAAGAGCACTGCCCATCCTTAAAATGATGAAAAGACTTTGCATCCCTCAAAACAATCTCTCTCCTGGTAATCTTAGAAATCAACTTGACAGCAGTGTGACAGTCAACACAAACACGGAGATTTTTCAAGACTCTCAGAGTTGTTCCAGACGGTGTGCTGATGAGTCCAAAAGCAATGGCCAGCTTCTCACTATGCTGCCAGAGAATTTGCTGCTTTTGCTCCTCCTCCACATCGTGGAGCACAAGCTTAACATTCGGTACGTAGCCTTCTGCCTTCATCTTCCCAGCCAATCTATCCAACTCTGCATAAATCTCGTCTTTTTGTGGATGCATATTATCTCCCACAACAAATACATGCGTTTGATTTTTCACTTGAATCCAGCTATATCCCGGTGACTTCTTCAAGCCCTTGTCTTTCATCATTGTTCTTACCTTCGCTGCTTCATCCCACATGCCACTGGCAGCAAAAATATTTGATATGAGTACATATGTTCCACGGTTCTGTGGTTGCAATGCTAGAAGGCGATCTGCCACACGTCTACCTAATTCTATATTTCCATGAATTCTGCACCCACCTAGCAATGCTCCCCACACAAGAGGATCAGGTTCAACTGGCATTTTGTTGATAAAGTTTTCAGCCTCATCCAAGTGCCCAGCACGGCCAAGAAGGTCGACCATGCAGCCAAAGTGCTCTACTCCTGGAACGACACCATACTCTGCGCTCATCAAATTGAAATATCTACAACCTTGGTCCACTAGACCCGCATGGCTGCAAGCAGAGAGCACTCCTACAAAGGTGACAGAATCAGGATATATTCCTGCTTGTAACATTTCCCCAAACAATTTGAGAGCCTCCATACCTCGGCCATGCTGGGCACATCCAACAATTATGGCATTCCATGACACCACATTTCTTTCAAGCATTTTCTCAAAAACCTTCAGTGAATTCTCCATATCCCCACATTTTGCATACATATCAACAAGAGCACTCCCTATGACAACTGATACAAATCTACTTCGCATAAAGTGGGCATGGACCTCCTTACCTTGTTGTAGAGCTGCAAGTTCAGCACACGCTGCCAGAACACTACCCAAAGTGAACTCATCCTGCTTTATCCCAAACTTTTGCATTTGGCAAAAAAACGTCAAGACCTCCCCACTATAACCATTGTGCGAATACCCTGTCAACATCGCAGTCCAAGATACAACATTGCGTTCCACCATTCTGTCAAACACCTGTTGAGCAACATCAATTCTGCGGCATTTAGCATACATATCGACAAGCCCACTCTCCACAACTACATTCGACTCGATTCCAGTTCCAATAAATTGCGCATGGACCTGTTTCCCCAGTTCCAGAGCTTCTAGACCGGCACACGCACTAAGAACACTACCAAAAGTAAACTTGTCCGGTTTAAATCCAACCTTCTTCATTTCACAAAAGAGCTCCAGCGCATTCTCACCATAACCATTTTGCACATAGCCAGAAATCAACGTAGTCCATGACACTGCATCCCGTTCAGGCATTTTGTCAAACACTTGGCGCGCAAACTCTATATACCCGCATTTTGCATACATGTCAATAAGCGCACCACTTACCACGATATTCACATCAAACCCATTTCGAATAACGTCACCATGAAAGCCTCTGCCACATTCTACATCTGCCAAGTTAGCACAAGCTTTAACAGCAGTAGCGAAAGTAAATTCATTAGGTTGCACGCCATTTTCTCCCATTTCAGCAAACAGTTTCAGGGCTTCCTCACAAATTCCATTCTGAACATATCCCGAAATCATTGCAGTCCAGGACACCACATCCCGCCCTGAGATTTTGTCAAATACATTGCGTGCATCCACCACTCTCCCGCACTTGACATACATATTAACGAGATTATTCCCCATAAATCTATCATTCCCACATCCAATTTTGACAATGTGGGCATGCAGAGATTTACCTTCTGAAAGAGTCTCCTTCTTTGCGCTTCCTTGCAGCATCGAAGCCAATACATTAAAATCCGCAACAATGTCATTCTTATGGACAAAATTTAAATTACTAGACGTCTCCTTCAATCGCGCTTCCTTGCAGAGTAAAATAATTCCTTCACCAGAGCCTCGGGAAATGATTTGTGTATTGTCTACATTTGATGTAGAGATCCGTCTCCTACTAAGGTACCTGGCAGCCAAACAATTCCAAGTTCGAGTATACAGCTTAATGTGGTTGGTAAGGCTGAAAATGTCGGCGTGCAATACATCGGTAACGTATTTCATTCTTCCAAGAGTTTTTCAATGGAGTTATTATATTCATTTTGCACAGAATCTGTCTCTGCGGGTAAATATGTGGCTGCAAGCAGAAAGCTCAGTGCCCTGGGAGCATATGAGTTATATAATGAGTTCAATAATGTAGGGCTCGTTACTTTGGGGAGGGGTTTTCCTATCTCAGGGTTTCGGAGTTGTGATTTTTCTAGCCTGTGTCACTGAAATTGACAAATTTAAACAACCCACATAAATTTAAGACAAAAACGTGTTAAGAGATCAGTTAGGTTTCGAATTTATGGATTCCCTCCAACTTGCACCCTTCGTAGCATCTCCTGTGGAGGGAACAGCACAAGTTAAACTCCACACATCTTGGCCGTGATCAACGATCACTATCCTCACCGTATTAGGGGAATTTAAGTGGAAAATTTAGGTGGTCAAGATTGTCACAATTTATGTCAGCCAAAAGATTCGTAAAATAATTGAATTGCTCCTTCGGAGCGTGATCTCGATAATCGATTTGAGGGTATATATTTGATCATTATAATATGGATGAATTTTTTTATTTTTTTTTAATGGTGGTTTTAAACCAGCTTAGATTTATTATAATTCTTGATTTATCAAGAATCGAGAGGGATCAAATCATTTTTGAAGCTGCAAATTTTTCTTCAAGTTTTGCACTTAAGAAAGAGATTTGCACCTCGAGAGATTTGCTCCCTCTTGGCGCTTGATAGATCCGGAGTTAAGATCGATCTAGGCTGGTTTCAGTGTGTGTGATCATACCAAATTTGTTGAACATCTAATTATTTTTATCATTTTAAATATGCTAAAGATGTCCAAGATGAATTTGGTCAATTTAATTTTAACTTTGCTTAGTTACCTCAATTTTTTGAGATGAGAGATTATTTAGTAACTTAATGATGAAAAATAAATAAATAAAAATTTTAAGTGCAAAGTGACAATGTAACAATGTTGAATGATAGAAAATGTGAATAATAAGAATATAGTTAATTACAAACAATCTTTATTGCGATCAATTTGAAACTATTTTCTTGTACTGTTCTTATTGTCATGCCTATTAGTTATTTTCTATTACGGCGTTTGAATGCAAAGTGATTAATGATGTTGAATGATGGAAAATGGGAATAAGAAGAATGTAGTCAATTACAAATCGTTTACAGTTTTAGGAAATGTTGAATGATGGAAAATGGGAATAATAAGAATGTAGTCAATTACAAATAGTTTACAGTTTCAGGAAGAAGACATTTCGAGTAAGTGAACATTTTATTTAGGATGAAAATTCAAGTATTGTATTTATGGTTGAATTATTGTAACACAAAAGTCAATTCACGTCATGAATAATGTTTATGTGCTTACACTGAGAGAGAGTGTGTATGTTTTGGGGGTGAAATAAAGATATAGATGGAGGGGGGGAGAGAGGGAAGAAGAGAGAGGCAAAGATAGGGAGGGAGGAAGAGATATAGATATGGAGAGAGAAGTGTTAGAGAGAGAGAGAAGGGGAAGAGAGAGAGAGGGAGTGGAAAAGGGAGGGAGGGAGAGAGTGTGTATGTTTGGGGGGTGATATAGAGAGATAAAGAAGGAGAGACAATGGGAGATAGAGATATAGATGGAGGGGATAGAAATGTGCTTACACTAAAATCAATGCACACTATTAATCTAATTACTTTGAAATTAATGTACATCATACATTTAGTTGCATCAAATTAGAAATCAATGTATACATTGAAATCAATGCATCTAGTGCAAACAATCAAATAGGATTAGAAATCAACATCTACACTAAAATGAATATATGTAGTGGAAACAATCAAATAGGATTAGAAATCAACATCTACACTAAAATAAATGCATCTATTGCAAGCAATTAAATAGGATTAGAAATCAATATCTACACTGAAATCATTACATCTAGTGTAAGCAATCAAATAAGAGTATAAATCAATATCTACATTGATATCAATGCATCTAGTGTAAGGTATTAAATAGGATTAGAAATTGACATCTACACTGAAACCAATGCATCGAGAGAAAGCAATCAAATAGGAGTAGAAATCAACATCTACACTAAAATCAATGCATCTAGTGTAAGGTATTAAATAGGATTATAGATCGACATCTACACTGAAATCAATGCATCTAGTGCAAGTGATCATTAAGGATTAGAAATCAACATCTACACTAAAATCATACATCTATAAATATCTACACTAAAACCAATGCATCTTGTGCAAACAATCAAATAGGAGTGGAAATCAACATCTAAACTAAAATCAATGTATCTAGTGTAAGTTATTAAATAGGATTAGAAATCGATATATACATTGAAATCAATGCATCTAGTGCAAGAGATCAAATAAGATTAGAAATCAATATCTACATTGAACCAATGCATCTTGTGCAAGCAATCAAATAGGATTAGAAATCAACATCTACAATGAAATCAATGCATCTAGTTTAAGTTATTAAATAGGATTATAAATCAACACCTACATTGAAATCAATGCATATAGTGCAAATGATCAAATAGGATTAGAAATCAACAACTACACTGAAATCATGCATCTATTTAAGTGAAAAACCAAAATATTGATAACTTTATAGATCTAACTTCTATGTATGTATTTGTCTCTGTGAGTCACTTTCTTCTTCCCTCTCTCTCAACTTTTCATTATGTGTTTATCTCCCTCCCTCTATCCTTCTCTCTCCCCCTCCCTCTCTCCTCCATCTCTCTCTCCACCTCTCCCTCCCTTTCTCTATCTTTCTCCTATTCCCTCCACCCCCTGACATCTATATCTATACCTCCCTCCATCTCTCCTTATTTGTCTCTCTGTCTCAACCCCTAAACACATCTCTCTCTCTCTCTCTCTCTCTCTCTCTCTCTCTCTATTTTTCCCTCTTGCCCCGTCCATCTATATCTCTATCTCCCTATGTCTATCATTCTTTATATCTCTATATCGGCCTGCATGCACCCTCTCTCTCTATACCCCCTCCATCTATATTTGTATCTCAGCCCCTAAACACTCACACTCTCTCCATACATATATATATATATATATATATATATATATATATGTATATATATATATATATACATATATATATATATATATATATATATACATATATATATATATATATATATATATATATATATATATATATATATATACATATATATATATATATATATATATATATATATATATATATATATATATATATCTTCCCCTTATCTCTCCATATCTATCTCTCTTCCTCCATCACTCTCTTCACCTCTCTCCCCCCTCCATCTATATCTCTATCTCCCCTTGTCACCCCCAAAACATACACACTGTCTCTCCATCTCTCTCTCTCTCTCACCGTCTCTCTATCTCTCCCTTTTCACTCCCTCTCCCTCTCCACCTTAATCTCGCTATTTCTTTCTTCCCCTTCCAAATTCATCTCTCTCTCCCCCTCTTTTTCTCCTCTCTCTGAATTCATCTCCCTCCATTTCTCTCCCACCTCCCTCTGTCTCCCCCCCTGATCACACACACTCTCTCTCTCTCCACCCTTCAACTTTTTCACTATCTCCCTCTCTCTCTCCCCTTCTTTCTCTCCCCCTCTCTGCCCCCTCCATATCTATGTCTCGCTCTCTCTCTTCCCTTTCTTTCCCCATCTTTATCCTCTCCTTTTCTCTCCTAACCCTTGTCTCCTCTCTTCCTCATTCCATCTTCATCTCTCCCTTATCACTCCCTCTCTCTCATCACCTCTATCTCTCAATGTCTTTGTTCTTCCATCCCTCTCTTTCCCCCTTCCAACCCCATCTTTCTCTCCCCCTCTCTGTCTTCTCTGTCTCAACCCCCTCTCTTTTCCTTCCTCTATCTCCCTTTCTCTCCCACCACCCTTTGTCTCACCCCCACATCACACACACACTCTCTCTCCACCCTCCAACTTTGTCACTATCTCCCTCTCTCTCTCCTTCTCACTCTCCCCCTCTCTCCCCCCTCCATATCTATGTCTCCATGTCTCTCTCTTCCCCTTCTTTCCCTATTTGTATCCTCTCTTTTTCTCTCCCTTCCCTCATCTCCTCTCTCCCTCATTCCATCTTCATCTCTCCCTTATCACTCCCTCTCTCTCTCCACCTCTATCTATCAATGTCTTTGTTCTTCCCTCCCTCTCTTTCCCCCTCCAAATCCATATCTCTCTCCCTCCCTCTCTCCTCCTCTCTTCCCCCTCCTCTCTCTCTTCCTTCCTCTCTCCCTGTCTCTCCCACCTCTATGTCTTTCTCCCCCACTGTATTCCCCCAATAGGATAATTCAAGTTCCATGAAGGATTGAGGTATCCGTTAATCTCTTTCTTGCTGAAAGGGAGTGTTTAAAATGTAACAATAAATTCCTAATTTAATTTTTCCTTGATTAAATTAGGAGAAATTAGAATTTCAATTTTAGTTGAATACTTGGAGGTAGTTAATTGAGGTGACATGGCTCTTGTCACTTAGTTAACTCAATAAATTTGAGTTGGAGACACTTGATTTTAGTTCTACATGATTGATTGCTAATTTGTAGCAATGTATTTTAGTTAATTTGAGTTATTGTCAGTGGAACTAGTTCTCACTATTAGCAAAACTAGTGGAGGTTCAATCAAAGGTGTGTAAGTTTTTTCACACTGAGTAATCATCTAGTTAACTAGCCAATCAACCTAAATTAACTCATGCATGCAAATAATTTGAGTTACCGAGTTGATATTGGAGTTCAAGGGTAGTGTAGTATCAATTATAAAGTATTCCAAGTTTTATAGGTCATGGATGTAGTTAGAGAATGACTTATAGGAATTGTGCAATCCAAATTGTGGAATTTCGTAATTAATAGGGGCCTAATTCCCAAGGGAACAACGCAAGGAAATAGGGTCTTGGAGGCTCAAAATTTTAGCTAAGTATTGGCCAAAGGTAGTCAGTTAGGTAGAGGATATAAGATACAGGTGCAGGTTAAGCTCAAGCTTCAGCACAACATATTGTATTCATCCAAATTCTTTGATTAATGTAATACATATAATAAGGGGTTTTGAGCAGTTTCTTTCCCCTAGATAAATCTTTGTGTATGTGTGTTAAATATTGATGCATGTTAATGATTTGTGTTCTCAATCGTGAATTTTCTTTCGCAGATCAGTAGAGTAGCTTCTAGTCTTGTGATTTAGTAAATTTCATGAGCAATTTAGAATCTACACATTAATTTCTACAATGTCTAAAAATTGTGTATAATTGTCATTATTTACTATTTTATTTACAAAAATTATGTATATGTAATACTTACTATAAATGTTTAAACCTACAAAAAATATAAATTTTATTATTTATATAAAATTGTTTTGCATTGAAATGGAAGAGACATGGTTATACAATTCAATAAAATCATAATATCCCTTGAGTCTATTTTTTTATAGATATGAGCAATTGAATGGTATCTTGACAAAAATTCTTCACAATAGCTATAATTTTCCATGTTTTTAAAGAATTGGTTAATGGGAAGAGTTCCATGTGGAATATAGGGATGTGGATATACTCTCTTGAAGGTGTTGGCAACCAGAGTCTACCTAATACACTAATTTCTACCTCAAAATACAATCACTAGTTTTGGATTGAACTTATTCAAGATTGTAAGAGACTTGCAATCAAAGTGGAAGTCAATGTTGACTACTAGATTTCATGAATACATTACTAAAAATAAAAAGCTAAGAATATCTCTATATCCATAATCCTTAGTCAATGTCTACCATGCATCCTCCACCATTCATTATTTAAAAATTGATCCACAAAATTCCTTGGTTATTCCATTAGACAATTCATCATAACGTATCTAATAAAATAGATTAGAAAATCCAAAAGCTACACTATTAGGGCTATTTCTCCTTATATTTTTGGATATGTTAATTACTGTGTATTGTTTACGCAGGAAAACCATAATTATGCAGAAAATAGAGGAAAATGAATTTAAAAAATCTCAAAAACCACAATTTACACAAGATATATTTTAGCAAACCCTTTTGAGAGAAAACCAGGCTTAAAGATGAGGATTTTTTTTCTCTCTTTCTCTAAGTGAAAAAATGGATGAAAGTACAAGGAAGTGAGGCTTGTGGCCCATGAGATGATACAATGAAGAAATCCTTTTTTTTCTCTTTCCCTACCCATTTAGCTACATTTGTCATTTGTGGAACAAAATACACTCAGATAGAATGAAACCCCTTTTCCTCTTAGTGGCTCAATTATAACACAACTCGATAACCTCTAATGTTTAGGTTTTATTCCTTAAACTCTGAACTAGAGTTATAATATGGATTTCTCTAGAGTTTTCTTCATCATGATCACATGACTAGCCCCTTTTTCCATGAGTAATGGTGGACGATGTGGCATCCTCCCGAATAATGGCAGTCAAAACAGGAAGGTCAAATTCTAAGTGGCATAATTTTTCATATGGACTTTGATTGAGGTGATTCTTGAAATATTTGAAATGCATCTATTTGTACAATAGAAAAAAAATGGTGTTAAACTTATGTGGAAAAGCTTTACCCAAAAAAATGTATTTTTATACCTCAAATTGATTCCAAAAGGTTTCAAACTCCAATTTTTCAAATTGGGTCTCGATGGTGAAAATGGTCTTGTGAGTTGATTCCTCCACTTTTTTCACTTTGAAAGCCTCAATATGGTTGAGAAAAAATATATTTATAAAATATGGATCAAATCTCACTATTTTGAGAGGCTTTTGGTACAAAAATTATTCTACTAAATAAGGTCAAGAATTTTTTCCTCCACCTTCTCTTGGGTGTATCATTTAGCCTTACCTAGAAGTTATCCTTTCAACCAAATATGCTAAAGGTGATACTACCATTGTCTTGTAGTTCTGGAATTCTTCTACAAGACTGTATCCTATGTCACCTCTTCTTGAGAATCTACCTCCAAATCCTCTACAAAGGGGAGGACTATTTCCTCTTCCTGCTTTAGCATGGAAGGCTATAGAATTTCAGATTTTTTACATTCACCATTAAATAAATGAACATGTATGGGGGTAGGCTAAGTCTATAGAAATTATCTCCCACCTTTTATAGTATCTCAAAGTGACCATATCATAGAGCCTTGATTTTCTTACCAGGAGCCTATAATTAGTCCTTGTTTAACTATAACCATATGTTGTCTCCCTCCTTGACAGAATTATTTGTTCTATGATGAACATGCATAGCCTTATAGTTTTCCTTTGGATTTTTTAGTTTCTCTTGTACCTTTATATAGATTTATCTAATATTCTCAACAATTGTCTCTATTCTTAAGGAATCTTATGTAAGATCTTCCCTCACTCCTCCTTGTTTCCCATATGCAATATCCATAGGTGAAGGTAGAAAATATCTAAAACAAGTTTCAAATGGGGACTTTCCAGTAGAAGTGTTGACTACTGTGTTATAAGATTATTCTATATATACTTTATTTTCATCCCAAGTTTTCAGATGATTCTTATTATAACCCCTCATAAGCTACACCAAAGCCTTGTTGACTACTTTTGTCTACCCATCTGTCTATGGATGGAATGCTATAGACCTCTTCAACTTTTTGTCCATATTCTCCCATAGTGTAGCCCAAAACAAAGAGAAATTTTGTGTCCCTATCCAAAACAATGCACATTGGTATCCCAAAGTGCTCCAAGACATGTCCAAAGGATAAGTTCACTATTTCTTGTTCAATGACGGTCTTTTTACAGTGCACTAAAACACACATCTTGTTGAACCTATGAACTACCATGAACAGATAGGCATGTCCTTTCCTGGTTGTTTGTATACCTAACAAAAAATGCATGGAATTACTTTCCCAAGGATGAGTGGGTATAAATAAGGGATAATATAAACCCTATTTCCTATTACTATGTTTATTGTTACAACAAAGTATGCATCCTCTTATTAATCTTACTACATGTTTTCACATCTTGGGCCAATATACATACCTCCACAAGTTTGTCTTTTTCTTCCCTCCACCAAGAGGCCCTACAACCTTAGAAGTGTTAGCCTCTATAATCAGTTGCAGGTGCTCACCTTTAGGAACAGATAACTTATCTATCCTATAGAGTAATCCATCCTAGAGATGGTAGTCAATTATGTTGTCATCATCATGTGCATGACCCTGGATTTGCAATTGTTGAAACATCTCCTTAAAGTCTCCATCATTTGAATATTCCTCTTTGTATACATCATGGGTGAATGGTTTCATGTCCATTAGAGTTTCCAAAGTTGTGATTTTTTATGTGGTTGGAATTGAAAGCATGTATTTCAACTTGTTTATGATACCCTTCTTATACTTGATAAACAACTTAAGCTACTATAGAAACCCCATCCACTTGTAATGCATGACCTACTATAACTGGCTTTGGGGCTATAGGTACTGTAATGGTTGGTGACCTGTATGGATTATTATCTTCTTTCTCATTATATAGTGTTTCCAATTCTTTAAAAGTTGCACTAAGGCATAGAGATCCTTGTCGTAGGTAGAGTAGGTAAGAACTAACCCATGGAATACTTCATAATGGTATCATATAGGCCTTCCTTCTTGCATCAAGACTACTCCCATAACATACCTGCTTGAACCTATCTCCATTTTAAAACATTGTTTCAGGTTTGGTAATGTTAGAAATATTACTTGATTGATATTATTCTTTAACTCCTAAAAAGAGCTCTACTAACCCTCTCTGCATTGGAAACCCTTGCCACTCATTGTTATGGTGGGGAGTGGTGCTGATACTACTGAAAATGAGGCTATGAATTTCTTAGGTATTATGTTGCCCAAATGAATCTCTTGACCTCAGAAACATTAGTAGGCACCCACCACTTTATGATGGCCTACATCTTGGCAGGGTTTATCTTCAACTCTCGTCCACCTGTCACATACCCCATATATACCAAATATTGTTGTGCAAACTGACAGTCCTTGATATTTTTAAGGAACTGGAGCTTATTTAATGTCCCTATCACTTGCATCAAATGGGAGATGTGATCCTTCAAGGTAGCACTATATAACAATATATCATCCAAATAGGAAATAATAAACAAATCTATAAAGGGCCGCAGTATATCATTTATTAACCATATAAACATAGCCAGTACATTAGATATGCCAAATGGAATGACTAATCAATCATACAAACCTTGCCTAGTTTTCAAGGTGGTATTCTGAGTCTCTTCTTCTCTAACTTGAACCTAGTAATATCTAGACTTTAAGTCTAACTTGGTGAAGTATTTGTCTTCCTGCAGATAATCTAGAAAATTTACTACCCTGGGTAGGGGGTACCTATTCTTAAATGTAATTTTGTTTAATGCCTTGTAATTGATACACATCCACCAAGTCGCAACCTTGTTTTGCATAATGATGATGGGTGATCCTGGCGCATGGTGAGGATTTTGGTCAAATGACACCTTGTTCTAATAGTTTTCACAAGTACTTCTTCATGTTACTTGATTCTATAATGAACTACCTATATAGTCTAATGTCTGGAAAAGAGGAGTCCAATAATTGATAAATATTATGCTCTACTTCTCTCTTGGGTTGTAGCCTTTAGGCTCCTAAAAACCATCCTTGTATGCATGTAGAAACTTTTCTAGTTATTGCTTATGTTTCTTATTACACCCCTCTAGGGATGACTTCTCATTGACTCTTCTATAGAGAGATTTTCTCTTAAAATAGTAAAACATATTTCTTGATAGAATTGACTAGTTTCTTAGCTTGTTTAGCACTTACCTATCAAATTTTTGACTTGTCACTATGGGAATTTATGGGGAAGGATTTGCATGCTTGATGAGGTGTACTAGTTGGCTCTGCTCATGAATATTTAATCATGCATGTACATATAGGGACTTCCAAACACTACTTCAAATACATAAAGGGGAACTACATCTAGTTCTACTTCATCAATACAATTAGCACCGATAGGAATTCTAGTTTTACATTGTTTGGTTACTTTTATTTATGTATCCTTATTTACCATTCCCTATGGATATGGCTTGGATCATCACAAACTTTCAATCCCAATTTGTTGACTAGCTCTGCTATAATGAGATTCATCTATGATCCCAAGTCAAACATAACATCAATATTTGTCTTCTTGACATATATCTTTAAATGGAAGAGTATAGTATTTTCATTCTCTTCTTATTGTTGAAGGGTACTTAGTCTCACCTCTTTTTTCATTTATGTATAGAAAATATTCTCATCCAATTCCAAGTTAATTTCAACCTGGTTGCTTGAATGAATGGCCATGCGCTTCTTCTTATTAGAATCACCCTCCAACCTTAAGGTCTCTGTGTGGATTTCCAATAAGGTTAGGGCATGGCCCTCTAATTTTAGCTAAAAAAATGAAATATTTTATTCTTCTTCTATATGATGAATTCTAAAATAAACTTCTTATTTCTACAACTAGAGATTTATATTTAGAGCAGCAATATCAGCTTCATACAACTTGATGTCAACCTTTGCTTCCATTTTGAATAGGGATTGTGAATGATTCATGGCACACAAACTAGGTTGATTTTTTTGCGTTCATTCTTTGACTTCTTCTCTATTTCCTCCCAATCTCATGATCTTCCTTCTAATCATACCTTTGTGTTAGAAACCCCATATTCTTTTAATTCCATAAGGAGACTCACATTATGGTTTATATCGAACAATTGTGCTTCTAGTTACACAAACCTATCCTCTATGGGATCATCAAGGAAATTCACAAATTCATCAACAATGACTAGGGTTTTGTGACTTTCATATTAATTTATCTAGATCCCTTGTAACTCCCCAAAATATACCCAATGAAACCTACTCTAATATCAATATGATGAGTAAATTGTCATAAATATTCCAGTTGACAATTTGTCACACCATACATACTAAAATAGATTAGAAAGTTTGAAACCTATTGTATGAGGGTTTATTTCTCCTTATATTTGTGGATTTGTTAATTACACTATATTTTGTATGCATGAAAATTATAATTATGTAGAAAATAGAGAACAACGAATTCAAAAAGAAAATCACAAACCATAGTTGACACAAGATATATCCTGGGAAAACTTTTCAAGAGAAAACAGAATTAGAATGTGAGGCTGAGCTACTCTCTTTCTCTAAATAGAAAAATGGATGCAAGTATAAAGAAGTGAGGCCTATGGCCCATGGGAAAATAAAACACAAAAATACTCTCCATTAGCTTTCTTCCTACTCCTATCATCTACTTTTCTTTCTATGGAACCAAATGCACTTGAATAGAATGGAACCCCTTTTCCTCCTAGTGGTTTGGTTATGACATAACTTGATAGCCTCTCCTGGCTAGGTTTAACCCCTTCAAGTCTTAACTAGAGTTACACTAGGGAATCATCTCGAGTCTTCTTTGTCATGATGACATGGCCAACAAATTTTGCACGAGAAATGGGGGATGCCATTGTTAGGTCCCTATAATACTAGTGATTCCCCCATTACTATTGTCATTGTAGCCGTTATTGTTATTGTTGTGCCCCTATTATCCCCATATTGTTATTATTGTGCTCCATAGAAGCCCACTATTGTTATTGTTCCGCCCTTATATTATTATTGTTATGTCAGCTTTGACTATATTGTGACCCCTTAGAGTCCTATATATAGAAAGGAGGTTTTGTCATTTGTATCATCTAAGAATTCATTTGTGTAATGTAAAGGAGGTTGCCCCATTGAAGAGGCTGAATTCTATGGCGTTGATCTTTCTTTTCTATCTTTTTGTGAGCTGGTTTCATAACAGTCATGGAATCCTCTCAAATTATTGTAGTAAAAATAGGAAGGTCAACTTTCAAGTGGCATAACGTTTTCAGATAAACTCTGATTGAGGTGATTCTTACGTCATTGGAAAGGTCTATGTGTGTAGAATATAAACAAATTGTTCTTCACTTAAGTGAAAATATTTTACACTAAAAAAATTACGTTTGATGCCTCAAATTTCCTTTGAGAGGTTTTGGAGTGCAATTTTCCAAACTAGGTGCCATTGGTAAAAATGATCCTCTCATTTGATGTTATGCAACCAACTCACAAATAGATATATCAATGGATTAAAAATTATCCTCTTCGAGGGGGAAACCTACTTTACATTACATAAATGAACAATTCTTTGATGATTCAAATGACAAAACATCATTTATATATATAGGAGTCTTAGGGGTCACAATATAATCAGAGCCTACATAACAATAACAATGTAAGGACACAACAATAACAATAATGGGCTTCTATGGGGTACAATAATAATAGGGGACTACATGGGCACAACAATAACAATAAGGGGATACACTAGTATTATAGGGACCTAGCATTCCCCTCTCCTTCTAAAAAGTGTTGTCCTTAACACCTAAGTAGTTCTGGATGCTTCTATGTAAAATTCTCATCCTCCCATGTGGAACCTTAAGTGGGTAAGTTCTTCCATTTGATGAGATACTCTAAAATTGATCAATTTCGTAGATGTTGAGTTCTTGTTTCCCTGACTGCTTTAGGTTCCAATATGAGTTTTCCTTCCTCGTCAAGTTCTAGAAATATTGTTTGAACTGGGAGCTTGTCACCTATAACCTTCTTTAAGCATGAAACATGGAAAACTTGGTGCACTTGGGAAGATGCAGGAAGCTCCAATTTGTATGCCATAGTACCAATATTTTGCAACACCTTGTAAGGACTATAGTACTTTGGTGATAATTTATTATCCTTATTAGGTTGCTTAAGGGACATTTATTTGTATGGATGTATCCATATAAATACCCAGTCGCCTACATCAACGATTCTTTCACTACGATGCTAATATTCTTGTTGTTTCATTCGATTCTGTGCCAAAGTGAGGTTATCCTTTAATAGTTGGAGAACTTGTTTTTGATGCTCAATGTGGTCGTCCATTGTTTGAAACTTAGAATTTTCTCTTAAAGATGATGTGATGGACAATGGATGATATCCATAAAGTGACATAAATGGGGTCATTTTTGTTGGAGTATGGAAGGAAATGTTATACCACCATTCAACCAAAGGTAACCACTTAACCCATTGTGTTTGTTTATTAGATACAAAGAAACAAAGATATCCTTCCAAACATTTATTCACTCTCTCAATTTTCCCATCACATTTAGGATGATAAGATTAGTTATGAGTTAATTGAGTACCCGGAAAAGAAAATAATTTCGTCCAAAATATTCCAGTGAAAATGGGATCTCTATCGTTTACAATAATCTTTGGGTCTCCATGTAGATTTTGAATTGTTTCCATAAATGAAATAGCAACTATACTGGCTTTAAATGGATGACATAATGCACAAAAGTTTGCATACTTTGTAATTCTATCAACTACCACCATGATGACACTTTTTCCTTTGCGAATGGGAAAACCTGTGTTAAAATCCATTAAAACTTCCTCCCAATGTTGACTTGGAATGGATAAAGGTTGTAACAAACCCACGGTCGTAATTGTCTCAACTTTATTTTGTTGGCAAACCAAACATTCTGCCACAAACATTTGAACATTAGATTTAAGGCCATCCCAAAAAATTCCTTCTTCACCCTATGGTAATTTTTTAGAAACCTGGAGTGCCATCCTAAGGGAGAGGTGTGCAATTCCAAAATATTCTTTTGTTTGAGTTGGAAATTATTACAAAGATATAAGTGATATTTGTACCATAATGAACATTTTTCTAGCTAAATGTATCATATGTACTGGGATCTTACTGCAACTTTTGAATGAGTGTCCACACTTCTTCGTCATTCTTCCATTCATCTCTTGCTTATCTAATCTAGTTGGATAATAGAAATGACACAAAGCAATGCTTCCACATCCTCATCCTTTCTTGAGAGTGCAACAACAACAAAATTTTTCTCCACTTTTTTTGTAGATGATTTCAAATTCATAAGCCAACATCTTTGTGACCCATTTTTGTTGCTCTTCTAAAGATAATATTTGTTCTAAAAAATATTTAATACTATCAAGATATGTTTTTACCTTGAAGTGTATTCCGATTAGGTAAGGCTGCCATTGCTTTAGTGCATGTCGTATTGCTAACATTTCCTTCTCATAAATAGGTTTGTGTAAATATTTTCCCTTTGATTGGACAACTTTCAAAAGAAATCGGGCTTCCTTCTTGCATTAAAATAACAACAATTCCATTTCTTGAGTGATCTGAATAAAAAATGGCATAAACCCATGGTATTCATCCACCCATGGAATTTACACATGGTATTGTAAGTGGTATCCACCCATGGTATTGTAAGTGGCATCCACCCATGGTATTTTCCCATGGTATTGTGACATCCATCGATGGTATTCATTCACCCATGGAATCTACCTGTGGTATTGTAATCGAAAAAGGCTGTAAGTAACAAGTCGCATTTTATAAAAGGACATATTGTCCACCACAATGTAGCTTTAACAATTATTCTTGGTTTTAATAAAAATTTTCTTTGTGTTCATATTTACTGTGTTCTCTCATTTTCTTTCTGACATTGCAATTTTTCAAACCTTGGGGGCCTCCCACCAAGATCTGAATCACTGGTATCAAAGAAAATTACGATTCCATGGGAATGAGGGTTTAATGCATATTTCAGTTACAAATTTTTGTAGCAATATTCAACAAAATTCAGGCATGTGCTGCGACCTCCACAGAGCACTTTCTTTGGCCAAGAAGGAAGATTTTATCTTTTTTCATTTTTTCAAGAACTTTTTGGGCGGCAAGTCTGCAAATCAGAAATGAAACATTTGGTGCAAAATCTACAAAACAAATAATAGATATGGATTCCTTGCAAAAAAATACCAAAATTCAAAAAATAAATTGACAGAATCGGCGTTTGGATGAGGGAGATATCGCTGATTTAAAATTAGCTATGTTGTAGAATTATTTATGATGGCAACTGGGTGGGCTACACTCTCCTATCATTTTTGCAGTTTTTGTGCATAATTTCAGAAAAAATATTGCAGATATGATCTCTTATGGAAAATTCACCCAGTTTAAAAAACAAAATGGGCCAAATCGGAGTTCGGATGTGGGAGATATCACTAATTTAAAATCAGCTATTTTTTCATAAATTTTGTGATGGCAGACAATTGCAGTGTGAATCTGAGATTCCAGAGTGTCCAAATAAGGATTTACAAAACATGGGAAGATGCAGAATGGTCATTCTATTTCCAAAAACAAGTTATAATAAAGATTCTGAGTTATATTAACCGCGTTATGTCCATTTTAAATCTGGAGCAACATCTGGAGCAGGTTCCCTGATGAGCCTCATCATTGGGTAAATATATGGTCATTAGTTCACCTCCTAGCCTAGTCAAACCAACTATTCTCACAACTTATTGCATACTTTTGATTATATTTTTTTTATGAGATGAGTTAGAGTTGGATATTTTGCTTTGTGGTCTAATGTGCATTTAATGTAGGATTAAAGGATAGAAACAAGGAATTTTGGCAAATACCTTGGTCAAAACTCAAATGGGACAAGGGAGAGGAAATATAGGAGGTAAATCCTCCTCATTTACTACCCCTCCATTTTAATATTCCTCCATCAACTCGGAGTGCAAACATCCAAATCATGAGGACTAGAAGGCAGCCGGGCAAGTGAAAGACAAAGCACCAGTTTATCTCAAAGTTTGGGAGTCGAGCCTCCCTAATTTTAAGGAAGTCGTTGGAGACTTCAGATGTATAAGTAGAGAGGCCTAGGACCTCAGTAGGATTCAAATTTTTTATTGTAAAACTCTACTCTATTTTTGAGCTGCAAGACTTGTGACAGTTTTTGATGTAATCCATTGTTTTGATAATAAGAATGAGTTTTGTTTTGAGCCAGCACTGAGTTAGCTCAGAGGGCTGAAGCTCTTGGGTTAGGGCCCAACCCTAGTAGCCAAGGCTCCTCTTTATTGTACATGTATGTTAGGATAGATTCATAGTTTGATTATTCATTTGCTTAAGTAGCTGCATTTCCATTACAATAGTGTAGATTAGATTGGTTGTATGTTAGTTTGCTTCCATTTGTGCCTTCTTTCAGTTATTAGGTTAGCAAGGAGAAAAAGGATCACCACAAGGTTGTTAGCAGGTGCCTCGGCCTCACTTCCTCCCTTTGGGACCATGACTTGAGGAAGAGACCCTTTAGTAGCCCCAAAAACACAGATTTCTAGTTCTTGCATGAGCTTTGGAGTTTGTTGTCTTGATTCAGCTTTTGGTTCATTTCATTGTCATCTTTTTTTCATTACTCTATTTTTGCAATAAGATCTCCCTCATGTTCTCATTTCCTTTAGCACTTTCTTCATGCATAATATGGGCAATTCATTCGTGATTTTCTAGTTTATGAAGATGTATCTTGTTGCATAGGTCTTGAAAGACACACATGTTTAAGAACTGCAGGTACTTTAGGAGGAGGTCTACACTTCATCACTGGCATCCTTCTTCCACCTTATCAACCTTAACCATCTCTTGTTCCACCATCACCCTCACTAGTTTTTTTGTCCTTTTTCATTGAAATTCCCCTAGACACATTGAGTGAATCTAGCCATCTCTTCTCTTGGATATTGACTCCCGAGTGTTCCTAGACCTTCTAACTCGCTATCCCACTCATCGCAGACCTTTTCCAAACTTCCCAACACCTCCAACACCTCACAATTAGCTCTTGGTTGTATCTTGTAGGTTTCCTGTAATTTCTACAGGATCATCCTATAGGTTTCCAGTACATCCTGTAGGTTTTCCTAAAATGACCTGTTTTGAGGCCGAATTAATGGGGAACCTCTAGGAAGTCACGAAATGCCTCCTAGGACCCTTCCACCCCATCCAATCACTCCATAATCCTTTTAGCCATCCTCAACCACCTTCCATCCACCTATCACATCCACAAGGACAATTAAATTTCATGCTTGATTTTACCAAAAAAACCCAAAAAAGTGAAAACATATTTAGCTTAGTTTTCTTACTCACAAATTAGTATGTTTTGATGCTCTTTACTTCTATAACTTATATAGCAGCATTAGGCTAGTGTTGATTTAGCAATTCTTCTTAGCATAGCTATTTAAACAATTAATTAGGATATGGTGTGATTTAGCATTACATGTTGTTTTCCTCATTACTGCAGCAGAGTAACTCTCTTAGAATAGATTTTCTCTTATTCCATCAAAGAATCAAGATTCTTTTGACTCTATAGAATTCTAGCTTGGAACCCCTAGGGTCTCTTGCCAGATGAACAATGACAATAGGCAGGACCTTCACTTTACACTATCACCTCCAAGTTTGTACGAACCCTTGGTTGATAAGTAAAGCTGGTAGCCCAGGAGTTACAACATCCTTGCTATAATACTGGTGTTCGTCTATTTTTGGCGCCGTTTCCGGGGAGGTGTCTGAGTAGAATGTGATTACTGCTTTCTTTTCTTCTATTTATTGTCTTCAATTTTCTGCCATTAGTTTATTTCTGCAAAAGTAATATAGTAGTTTCCTTTCTTTCATCTTTCATTATCTTCTTTCCTTTCCATTATGCAAGTAGAATTTCAATTCAACAAGTAGCTTCTTCATTCTACCAGTGACTTTTCATTCAATAAACAATTTCATTTTTGCAAAGTACTTTCCATATTAAAAAAAATCTTACAAAAACCAACCTAGAAGAATTTCCTTTCATGCCTCGTAGGAATAAGGACAATTTAGGGAAATTCTTGCCAAATACCCCCACTGCATCCAATATCCAACCTTCTCTCTTCTTCGGTGGCTGTGAACTGGAGGAACCTTTAGGTGAGCAACCTGACATGTTTGAAGAACCTATAGGGGAAGAAGAAGAAGAAGAACCCATTCCTACTAAACCATTGGCTGAAAACCGAATTGACAAAGGGAATTGAGAGAGAGTTGAGGGTGCCTTCCCCATCAGGGAAACCAACAGGGACACTAAGATGAAAAATATAAGCCCCTCTTCCCTACCTCATTTCCATGGCCTGGGCATAGAGGACCCAAACACCTTCCTAATTGAGTTTGTTGTTATGTGCCAAACCTATGACTATACAGATGATGAGAAAAAATTAAAACTATTTCTATCTACCCTCAAGGATGCAGCATTGCACTAGTTCATGGGTTTACCTGAAGATAACATCACAATTTTGGCTTAGATGCAGTAGGATTTTAACAACAAATATCAAGACTACTGCAGATCAAAGGATAGTAAAGAAGAAATTTTCAGGATGACCATGGGCCAGGATGAATCCTTAGAAGACTACAAAGAAAGATTCCAGCTCAGTTACAAAAGGGCCAGGTGCACACTTGACCCCGAGTCACTAAAGTTGGTCTTGCTCAGAGGAGTAAGGGAAGATCTTCTAGATACCTTACATTTGTTAGTAGGAGGAGATATCTACCAATTACCCTATGAGGATATCAAGACTATCTTTAGAAACCATTCTAGGGCAGCCAGGAAAAAGGGTATGGGTAGTCAACCTATGGCCAGTACATCATCTTCCAACTCATCCATCAAGGGTGAAATTGGAAATATGCTAGAAGATTTCAAAAGTGAGATGTTGCAAACCCTTGCCTTGCAATTAGACACCATGAACATCAAAAGGAAGCAAGAGGAAGCAGAGAGAGCCTTGGCCATCTTTTGTCCTAGATGCACCAGGAGGCATCCCAGGAACGAATTTCCATTGAAATGTATTGAGATTTGCTCAGTCTGTGAAGAAAACCACTCCATAGATAAGTGCCCTTCTTTACCTGGACTCAAAGCAATATATCAAGGAGTTGAAGGGGTCACTAAGAAGATTTGCTACATCAACTAAAGGAGACCTCCTGGGCCTAGACTATACCAGCAGGGCATGCAAGGGTCATCCCATGCATATTACAACCCCAACCAAACCACAACTATACCTTCATGGGGACCCCCTGCTCATTCTTCCTGGTCTACACCCCCTCCTTGGTCCTATGCATCTCAGTATCATTCCCAGTCAGCAATCCAGTCATTTCAACCTTACACTCTGCCATAACCTCAGTGGAATACACCACTCGAAGGGTGGAGGCCCCAATACAATAATGCTCCAGCTCTATTGCCTCCACCACCTACCCAAACAAAACTCCTACTCTCTGCTCCACCCAAGAAACCCCAAATTCCTACCCAACCGAATCCAAACTTGAGTAATGGACATGCTCAATAAGTATACAATGGAGAGACCTCATATCCAGCTTATGCTATAGAAATCCAGGAGATCAACCTAAGATCTGGGATAATTATCCCGGATAACCAACCTCCCCCTCCAATTAGGGAGGTTGAGGAAGAAATAGAGGAAAGAAACCTTAAATTAAATCCACCCTTTCCTGAGATATTATCCCAACCACTCTAGCCTACCCTAGAAGAAACGAAACTTATGGGAGAATTGAAAAACCTATATGTAAAGATCCCCCTTGTCTAGGCAATAAAAGATGTTCCTATTTACAATAAGTTGATTAAGGAGAATGTTATAGACATTTTTGGGCACTACAACCCCAAGCATGAAATGTCCATAAACCAAGGGCTCCTAAGTCCCTAAAAGTGTTGTTCTAACCCCTAAAGGAACAAGGTCAACAGATTACAGCTTCTCCCAGAAGTTCTCCATGAAAAACTTCTCATAATTGGTCAAAACAGGGTCATTTCAGCTGCTCCACTGGCCAAGTGCATTGCATCTCACCTAAGTACACTGTGTGGGTGCGTTGCATTTCAAAAAGCCCTTCTATGGGGTGTGATGGGCGAGAAATGACAAATGGCAGTGTCATTCCGCGAGGTGGAGAGGCAATGGAAGCTTCCAGAAACTTCTCCTGTGACACTTGCCTCTCTGAATTCGACCAAGGATGAGTAAGAGATCATCAATCTCTAAGTGGAAGCAAGAACTATCAGAGGGAAGACACTAATCAAATCATAAGCTGACTCATCTCCATTACATATATCTATATATGGATCCCTCATCCCAGAGATCCAGAGGCTGGAATTTTGCATATTGTAAGGAATTGTTGTTGGTTTCTTGAGACAAACATTAGATTGTTGGGTGATCTAAGCTTTGTATGAGGTGAAGAGGGGCTTCCTTGCTGAGAGGTTGATGCTGGGTCAGAACAACTGGTTGTAACTCCTCTTGGCTCTTTCTTGTTTATCAATAAAAGCTATTCAAGTTTTCCTCCATACTTTTGTGTCATTTATGTTTGCTGCATTTGTATGGTCAATTTACATCTGATCCTAGATTGTTTATGATTATAGATCCATGTCTTTGTATAGTGCTATGCTATTGTCATCTTACAGGTACTTGGTGAAGCAGGGCGTGCAAGGGAACAAGTAGCGAAAGACTATCAAGGAAGAGAGGAATCAAATCAGGAGATTAGCGCAAGACAGAGGTTGGTCTTTCTGTTCCTCTCTATCTATACTTCATAAAGGAAAAACGAAAGTAGCTTTACTCTGTTTGTTTCTAAGGCAACTGTCACACCTTAGTGGGTTAAGCAGTTCTGAGTAGACACTTTTCCCTATAACAAAATGGCGACTCCGCTGGGGACGAATTAGTTTGTTTGTTTATCTTCCTTGTTGTCTATTTCATAAACTTACAGGTAGCATTCGAACTGCATTTGCCATAGCAAATGCAAAGTAGATAAATGCTAGTTCAGTCCATCTATTGGATATGTTAATGATTTAAACAACTGATTCAAAAACTCTCTGATTGCCCTTGTGATAGCTCTTAGATCCTCCTTAGATCTACCCCTGATTGTTGCATTACTGATTACCTTTTGTTCGGCCAAAACCCATGAACTGAACTGCAAACTGTGACCCGAAACCCAAACAGAGTCTCATTTCTAGCCCAGCGCAGGTACTGTTCAGAGAATCTGAACTTCAGCGCACTTCCCGAGTGGAGAAGGAGCGTTGTATTTCAAATTCCTTGTGTTACAAGTGCACTGATCAGACTAGGCTTTGTGCAATGTTGGTTTCTGTGATTCATTCTTTCCAATTCTATTCCTGAATTTTGCTGCCTGTGATCAGTATATGTCTGTTTGAAACCCCTTTTCCTTGCTGTTATTCCGCCTCCTTTGTACAAAAGAACTGTAAATGTTTTTTTGTGTTTGTTGAGTCATTTTCAGTTCTCCTTTGCAAAAGTAGCATAATCGTACTGTCGTCCTTTGATTTGAAACTGTCGCAAGTGTCGATTTCGATCATAGGAAAGAGTTTGACTGCTATTGATGGTCGATTATCCTGTTACTATTGTTTTTGGTCTGAATTTGTAAATTTTCTAGTGTCGAAAACAAGTATTCATTTCAAAATCATAAGGTGTTGTGATCGTCTCCATTTTTTGATTTCGAAAAGAAACTTGTTGATATTTGTTGCTTGAAAAGAAATTCAGATTTGTGCATCAACTTTCTTCTTATCATTCATATACTAAGAAAGTTGAAAACAAATACATGCATGTGCATTTGCATATAGACAGTCCGATTGGTTTGATTTAGGAAAGTGCATTTAGAGTGTGCTCTTTGCTCTTTGTGAAAAGATTCTATCTTTCTTTCCTTAGTAGCTAGGATTTTCATTGCACAAAGAAGATAAAAAGATTGTTTATCATCTTAGATTGCATTTTAGGAATTACATCTACATCTCGCGGTGAACCTGAAAGGCAAACTTCATAAACAAGATCAACTATAAAATAAATTCAATGAATCTAACAACGCTTTGGAACTTAACGCACAACATTTAGAAGTCTAGGCTAGAGACGTATTTCGGCATCGTAAAGCCTGGTAACTATTGTTCTCACTGATGGTTGGGTGATTCCTCCACTTTGAGACGATAAGTGCTAGTACGGACTTGTGCTCCCACGTACCGTCGAGTATATTTTGGGAGACCCTAATAGGCTTAATCCTTTATCCATAGGAAGCCGTGTCTGCCGCCCTATCGATCGCAATGCACTGAACACAGTATTCGGGAAGATTTACTGTCGTACCGTAAAAAGTATTCTGCAGTTTTGCGATTGGTTTGGTAATCCCTCTACCTAGATTTCCAGAGCAGTCCCTTTCGTTCCTTTTCAGACTCTTTAACAGAAAAGGCCCATCTGAGCACTTGTCACTTCAAGCTCATTAAAAATCGAAGGAGACTAGAGTCATCTTTTGTTTTTTCTCGACTCTTAAAAATTGAAAAAACAAGTTGTGTCAAAGCGTCTAAAATTTATTTTAAACGGAATATTCATTACCCTTTCCTACGTTGATCTTGGGTTAAGGAAATGGAATCCACCAACCAAGGAATTCCCCTTGGAGGAAATCCTAGTCCTTTCTCCTCTTGGGGAGATGTTGGTGCACCCCATATGGCCACATTGTCGCTTCCAGGACTGGCAATCGGCTTGCCTGTATGGCTCTTCTCAACCTCTATCGTTCAAAACACCACAATTCCTGAACAATCGAATCAGCAACTAGACGAGTCCAGAGTTACCCACCAACCTCCTACTTCCTCTAATTCTTCCTCTCCTCCTTCCTCTTCACTTGATGGGGCTGGTAAAGCCAAAAGTAAAGTACCTGAGAAGAAGAAGGAAAAGAAGAAGAAAGAGAAGAAGAAGAAGGAGCCCAAAGCGAATGGGGGCAAACAAGCGTCGTCTAGCGAAAATCCACACACTGCACTGACCAGGCCTAAATCGCCATGTGTCATTTGCAAAGGAGACCACTATCATAGAGATTGTCCTTGCATCCCTCGGATCTTAAGGGACTGGTCTCCTCGTTTGCACAATCTGGTGTCGTCAACCTCTGATGATCATGTTGAAAACACATCGTCGACTAGTGAAAGTGAAGCCCCAGGACAAAAAGGAAAATATAGATTTCCTTGTAAACTGTGCGAAGGTGATAATGCCGTCCACCATTGTCCCTTCTTAGATGAGGCTAAAAGAGTTTTGGACGATCGTCCGGTTTCACCGTTACGACTTCCTCCTGGACATAAAAAACTCTTGCCGAGTCCGTCACTAGTTGAAAATCCGGCTAGCCCGCTCAGATGGTCAGCTGAAGCATCTATCATTGAAGATAAACCATCTGAACCCATACCAGATGAAAGTCAAAAGGTCGAGGCGGCAGTTGATCCGGTCTTGCCTTCAGAGGTTCCATCTTCAGATGATACAGTCACCGAAGGGAACAAGGATGACACCGTCCAAATTCTTTTCGTAAGAACAGACTCCAATGAACATGGGGGCAATTTACCCGTTCCTTTACCGCAGGAAGGAAGTTCATCAGAGTCATACCCGGCCGTCTATTCGGTCCCACCTCCAAGCAACCTAGTTGTCTCCTTTGATTGGAATCAGCTAGGTAGACCCCGTTTACCAACTAGTGTACCATTCCGAATTATTCTTCAAATATATAGAATGGTTATGGCTGGTACCATCATAGATGAAGGGGCTTATGTGAGTATCCTTTCCTCGACTGCTTGGAAAGCGCTTGGTTCGCCATCGCTTTTGCTTGAGATGAGAAATCTAACAGGCTTTGATAAAGGAACCAGTCGACCGTTAGGGATCCTTCCCAATGTGCTAATAACATTGAGAGGAAAAATTGTTCAAGTGAACGTAATGGTAGTTCAAGGACCCCTGGATTATAATCTACTCCTTAGACGAGACTATATTTATTGCATGGGAGCGATTGTCTCCTCACTCTTTAGAGTAATGTGTTTTCCACACGAAGGAAGAGTGGTCAAGCTCATAGACCAACTTTCATTTCCCAGATCACACAGAGCAAATAGTCATATACCATTCCTAAATGGTCTTTTCATGCAAGAAATGTCTCAATCCCCAGTCCGTCCGCCCGATGAGCGCGAGTAATCCGGGGGACATGACTGAAACCCAGGGGGCATGCACCCTGGTCTGCTTCGGCAGGAAAACTTCGGGTATAGGGTAGGTTTCCGCGAGAAAATATGACCAGTCTATACTCCCGCCCGTGATTGGAAGAGGGGGTTATTCTGGAATAAGATTTTCTTGTCAAATTTATGTGGGTTGGCAGGCATTGCCACTCACCTTTGTTTATTTCGATAAACATCGCCGAAGAAGTGTTTTGTTTACGCCGTAAATAGAGCAATCTTTGGTAACCTGTAAGAGGTAGACCTCTCCCGGTAAAACAAATGTTTTAACGGAAAGAAGAAGAGGTAACCTTGAAACTCTGTTTTATACCTGGGGGCATGCAAACCTTTTAGCATGCAAGCGAAGAGCAACTATTTATTTTTTAAAATTTGTAGGTCCTCTAACCCTTTAAACTCGTAGGATTAGCCGTTTCCTAACTTGCATAAAGAAAGGATGTGGGGAAAAACTCTAAAAGTTGCCGTTTTTATATATGAGACATTCTTATCACACGACTGGATTAATCGAGCAGTTTTAGAGCGGACTTCATGCTCGTTAAAAAATAAACATAAGCAATGAGCACATGTTCCCCCCAGAGTTTAAGCTCATTAAAAAATGAACCAATTTCTGGTAAATAACCATCGTGAATGTAATACTTTAGCCTTTAAAGCCTTGGTCGTGTTTGCACCATCACCTCCACTTTTGCATTGGCCGATCATTCACCTCCATTTGATTGTTTACCCATTTTGAGGAACAGATGCGAAGAGTGATTTCACTAGCCATCCTTGTAACACTGCCATGATTGGAAAATTCCAAACCTTACCTGGAATCAGTTGCTACCCATTTTATCACTCGTTCCTCAAAAGACGAGTCTCCTTTAAGCTCTTTTCAACTGACTCGTAAAATATGAAAAGATTGCCAAGCCATTGGCCTCTCCAGCTCGTTAAAGGGACCAGAAGTGCTATCCCTCCTCTAAATTTTAATCTTTTTGGACCTGAGGGATTATTACACAAAAAGATCGAGTGCTTGTTTTGTTCGGCTCGTTAAAAGTATCAAAAATTCATCCCTTCTGTATTGTTTTATACTTTTTCGAACTTAAGGGATTAGATGATGAAAAAGGAATTTTGGAGTTTCCTTTACGCTCCTTTACAGACTCTCTAAAATTGAAAAGGACCGAGTTATCTTTGTCGTTAAACTCGTTAAAATTTTAATAGCGACAAACTTGTCTATAGACAAGAACGAGTTTCACTATCGCTAAGCTCGTTAAAACATAGTGATGGGTTTGTCCGAAGGGAAAATTATAGAACAAGCATATGTTATCCTCCTAAAGCTTGATAAAAATAAAGAGGTACTGGTCAGCAATGACTGGGGAAAATTGGGAAGAAAAACTTGAAGAAACTTTGTTGGTAGCAAGTCGCTCTTGAACATGACACTTTCACTCCGCATCCATGTCGAGTTGGGTTGTTTCATTCACCGGTCACATCACCATGGTCCCATCATACCATCCACATTTGGGGTTAATGCTACCAATCCATCACATCAGTGTTGCCGATATGTTCAAGAGAAGTCATTCAGAGAATTCACCTGTGTCTCACCCACTACAATACATTTATACTCCATTCTTTCATGACCGCCACCCTGAACCTTATATCACCAGATCGTTTTCACCTCCATTAAAATCATTTTCTCCGTTCCGTGTCATTGATGTGGGATTCATTAAGGCCCTCCTGTGACGGATCACTTCTTGTCGACATCAGCTCATTATCCAAGAAGTTGATCTAGGAACGCCCCATTCAGTACTTTGAAGCTTGCATGCCTCAATGGCAAGTTTCTCACCTCCAGCGACAGGTTTACATCAATGACCTTCGACCGAAAGATTTTGCGTGGTGTTCGACGCCAAGTCCTTTATTCACACCATGTGAATTGTACTGCAGTACCTTGAGGGTCATTATCATTATCGGTGATTCCTCTCGCGGTTGTTAACATCTTACATCATTGGCTGGTAATCAAGCGATGTCTTTCCATGTTCGACTTCAGAACATTTCTCACATGGATCGACTTGTACTTCAAGTGAAGATCGAACGAGATTCAAGACCCCGGATCTAGTTTCATCCATCCGGGCTGCAATATACATTCAGGAAAATAAAGACATCAAATGTACATCATTGTTGCACAGACAATCATCCAATCAAAGGGATGATGGCTCTACCAGAATCATCAGTCTACACTCAGACGATTGTCTGTCCTATAAAATGAATTTATAAAGCTGAGCATGGGAATGCCCGCCTGAGCTAGATCATGAAAATAGTATGAAGATAATGTATTGTATTGTATCTTATTACAGGTCTCCTCCCAACTTGAAAGAACTTCGGATCCTCATAATAAAGCATTTCACCCGACATCAAAAGATTAACGACCTCATGCTTTAGGGGGCAACTGTTATAGACATTTTTGGGCACTACAACCCCAAGCATGAAATGTCCATAAACCGAGGGCGCCTAAGTCCCTAAAAGTGTTGTTCTAACCCCTAAAGGAACAAGGTCAATAGATTACAGCTTCTCCCAGAAGTTCTCCATGAAAAATTGCTCAGAATTGGTCAAAATAGGATCATTTCAGCTGCTCCACCGGCCAAGTGCGTTGCATCTCACCTATGTACACTGTGTGGGTGCGTTGCATTTCAAAAAGTACTTCTATGGGGTGTGATGGGCGAGAAATGACAAGTGGCAGTGTCATTCCGCGAGGTGGAGAGGCAATGGAAGCTTCCAGAAACTTCTCCTGTGACACTTGCCTCTCTGAATTCGACCAAGGATGAGTAAGAGATCATCAATCTCCAAGTGGAAGCAAGAACTATCAGAGGGAATACACTAATCAAATCATAAGTTGACTCATCTCCATTACAGATATCTATATATGGATCCCTCATCCCAGAGATCCAGAGGCTGGAATTTTGCATATTGTAAGGAATTGTTGTTGGTTTCTTGAGACAAACATCAGATTGTTGGGCGATCTAAGCTTTGTATGAGGTGAAGAGGGGCTTCCTTGCTGAGAGGTTGATGCTGGGTCAGAACAACTGGTTGTAAATCCTCTTGGCTCTTTCTTGTTTATCAATAAAAGCTATTCAAGTTTTCCTCCATACTCTTGTGTCATTTATGTTTGCTGCATTTGTATGGTCAATTTACATTTGATCCTAGATTGTTTATGATTATAGATCCATGTCTTTGTATAGTGTTATGCTACTGTCATCTTGCAGGTACTTGGTGAAGCTGGCCATGCAAGGGAACAAGTAGCGAAAGACTATCAAGGAAGAGAGGAATCAAATTAGGAGATTAGCGCAAGACAGAGGTTGGTCTTTCTGTTCCTCTCTATCTATGCTTCATAAAGGAAAAACAAAAGTATCTTTACTCTGTTTGTTTCTAAGGCAGCTGTCACACCTTAGTGGGTTAAGCAGTTCTGAGTAGACACTTTTCCCTGTAACAGAGAAGTGCTTCAAGCATCCAAGGAGGTGAAAAAGGGATGCCCCTACCATTAATGTCATTAGGAAGCTATCCAACTTAATTTCGGGGCTGATAATATGTCTGAAATATTTTGACCTTGGAAGGCCTGTAGTAGATGTGCACATTAATGGCACCATCGACCCACACACTCTGATCGATCTTGGGGCTGCCATTAATGTGATGACCAAGGAAAACATGCTCAAGATCAACCTACAAAGGTCACTAAGGAAGACCACAATAGTTCTGCAACTTGCAGACCGTTCCACAGTCACCCATGAGGGAATTATGGAGGATGTGATGGTCTCCATTGACTCCTGGGAGTACCCTGCAGATTTTCTAGTTCTCCAGCCTAAGGATAAACTTACTGGTTATCCTCTCATCCTTGGGAGGCCATGAATGGCCACAAATGATGCTTAAATTAGCTGCAGAGCTAGGAATATGGCCATTAAGAATGGGCATATGTACAAACAGTTAGTCCTATACTGTCCTTCTCAACCTTCTCTAGAGCATGATTACCTTTATGGTTGGAGGAGGAGGAAGAAGATGAGGTTTATTCCACCCAACTTTATGCTTTGGAGGCAACCATAGGAGGAGGACAACAAGGTGAGGATGACTTAATTGAGCACTTGCTCCAAAGTCCAACTGCTGGTTCATTACCATTAGAAGAAGAAGTAAGGGAAACCCAGAACAATCATCCAATTGACTTATGCTTGGCTGATTCCAACCCACTCCATATCAAAACCATAGAATTCGGCCCAAAGAAAACCTTGAAAAATACAAGGAGTTGAACAAAGCCACAAAGAAGGATCATTTTCCCCTACCCTTCATCAACCAAGTGCTAGACAACCTGGCAAGGAAAAAGTTTTTTTCCTTCCTAGATGGATTCATTGGGTACAACCAAATCCAAATCTGCCTAGAAGACTAGGATAAGACCACATTCACCTATCCTTGGGGTACTTTTGCCTATATGGTCTTTCCTTTTGGCCTATGCAATGCTCCTGCCACTTTCCAAAGAGCAGTCTTAAGTATTTTCACTGAATTAGTACATGATGCAGTGGAAATTTATATGGACGATTTTACACCTTATGGCCGTGATTTCCAAGAAGCCCTGACTAACCAAGGCAAATCATTGCACAAATGCATTGAAATGAATGTTAGGATACTCCGACACATAGGAAATAGTTAAGTATAACTTGGTCTAGTATAGAGTTAGGTAAAGTGTGTTTCTTTACTATGTACATTTTGTCACTTACAATCCGATGGTCACGATATGTAGTGATCCGACGGTTCATTCTCTCCTCGGTATTATCGACACTTGATTCATGGCTTAACACCTGATTGGTCCATGATCTCTATTTAAAGGGCATGGAGGGTCATTTGTAGGTTAACCGTCCATGATAGAAGCTTATGTAATTTTTCATTCTTTTATTAATAAATTGCCTGAAGTGGCCGCATTGGCTCAGGCCGTGGACTGTTTCCCTCTTTGGGGGTTTTAACCACGTCAAAAATACTGGTGTATTGATCTGTGATCTGTTTGTGAGTGATGTCCTTTGGTGTTCTGTCTGAGGAACTTACCCTGTAAATTCCTACATGGTATCAAAGCTATTTGAGGGCCGTGTCCGTTGGTGATCCAAATCTGAAGCCGGTAGAATTGCATCTGACTACCGTTTCCTAGATCTACTGTTTCCGACTGCTTTCAGGCCAAGAGGACTGCTCTGTTTTGTTGGGAGCATCTGTTCCGGTGAGGAACCCCTTTCGTTTCATGCGAAAAGGTTTCCGGTAGCCCTAGCTGTGTCATTTTTAAGATCTGGAAGTATACAATGTTTATTTGCAGTTTACAGTTATTTTCTCTCTGTTTATTTCGGTTTCGGTTTATTTAGCTTTTTTTTATTACCGGATCTATACCTTTCATTTCTACGTATGCTCTTTTCCCCGCGACTCTGTGCGATCTGGGCAAATCAGAAACAGAAAGAAAGGATTTTTCTTATCCGTATGCTCTTTTCCGCTGCGCCTTAGTGTGATCTCGGAAATCAGAAACATTGAGGAAAATATTTAGTTTCTGGCTAAAGCTAACTTCGAGCCGTAAGGTTCATTTTTTTTGTATTTCCGTGTTGGGTTTTGTGTTTTTTTGTTTGTAGGGAAAAAGAGCTTTCTCAAAGCAAGCACGCAACCCAAAGCTTCAACCCCCCCTCCCCCCCCCCCCCCCAACCCCCACCTCTCTCTCTCTCTCTCAAACTTTTTGTATAGCTCACTCGGTTCAAAGCTAATTTATGAGAGTAGAGGTCTTGAGTTCAAGTCTCCTTTGTGTTGGAAAGGGGGCGTTTTTTTCATTTCCACACATTCCCGCACTTCGTCGGCATCTTCATCAATTTTTTTTCAAAAAGCCATAACTTCATTCGGAAGCCGTTTTCAGAACCGTTTTTTTTAAACGGCCTAATTTTTCGAGATCTTTCCATTATAACACTTATTTTCAGCATCTATAGCTTCAGTTTCTGTTAAAATGGAAAGTCCATGCCAAGTTATTCTTGACAGCACCAACTACTTCCAGTGGTGGTCCTACATTGTGGATTTACTTAGAAGTAAAGGTATCTACAGAATATCCACAGGCCAAGAAGCCAAACCAAAATATGAAGATGAGGTAGCTAAATGGGAAAATAGGCAAGATCAAGCACGTGGGTTGATAGGGATGTCTATTTCTCCAAATCTTAGATTCCATATTGCAGAACTTGATGCTCCTGATGAAGCAATGAAACAGATTACTAAAGTCTTTGGAATTAAAAATGAACTTAGAGCCCATCAACTTGAAAATGAGTTTCTTACATTGGACCCCAATAATTTTTCTTACATTGAAGATTTTCTGTCCAAGTTCAAGACCCTTAGACTTCTCTTGGAAGGTGTTAAGGTTAAGAAAGAAGATAGTAACTGTAGAGCCTTGAACCTGTACCTTCCCATACACCTCTCAGCCTCCTTTTCCCACTCATTTCATCCACCAAGTTGATTAAATCATTGTATTTTAGGAATTTTTACATGGTTTTCTAACTATGCTAAGTGACTGTTGTTTGGTTTAGAATTTTGGTTCAGAATGCCGCGTTTCCGCAGCCAACACAAGTTTCCGCAGCTGATCCAGGTTTCTGCAGCCAGCACAGGATTCCGCAGCTGTTTTATTAAACGATATGTTACAGGTGTCCTCTGAGAAGATGAGCCACATGGGCAAGTTCCAGGGGTCAAGGACATGGCACGTGTCCCTCCAGATCACCCAGAACAACCATAAAAGCCCGCGATCAACGAGGAGGCAAATACCGGTCAACAGAAGTGTTCAGCGGTGGCACGGCTCTGCGTTGCTCTATTTTTGGGCACGTGAAGCTAGGTGGCATCATTCTCAGCCACAGAGACAATCTAGAAGAACGAATCCAAGAGCCATATTCTCCAAATTGAATGAACACGATGATAGTTACCTAGATCCGCGGACGCAGAGGATTCACGTGTTTTTAAACAGCTGGTTGAATAGCATAGATCTCGTTAAAGTAGTTTGCTTTCTCCTTACAAATAAAGCGTCCTTGAACACTGTAGAGTTAATCGTTTTGTAATCATTTTGTAATCGTTTTATATGTAATTTCGAGCTCCCCACTGTATTTTACATTTGCTGTCAATACATGAGAAGACTGTTTTGCATTTAAGCGTATAACTGCTCCTTCAACCGGCTGAAGTAGGTAGAGGGCCCCTGTTTGCTGAAGCCCTGTACAGTAACCTTTAATTTCCCGCATTTCTTTTTCTTGTTTCATGTATATTAGCTGTACAGATGTCTTTTAAATTGCTGCGTTTTTATTTCTTTTCAACATGTATATTAGCTGTACATAAACTTTGATTTCTGTTGATTTACGTTTCTACACTTTTATGTTCATGACTGATCAGTGTGTTATGCAGGTTTCTTAGGCAAGCCCGGGACAATTTTCCTTCTTTTCTTTTCATAACTAGTGGCATGCGTGATCATCTTGTGTATGTTGCTGACCTTCATTGTTTTGCAGTTTTGATTTTCCTTACTGTCATTTCTTTAACTTGCATATTTACTTTCTGCTCTTAGATATCAAGTTGTTCATCTATTGATGGTTCCTTTTCCATAATCAAATAACTTTATTGGGAACCAAAATATCACTTAGTATAGCTTGATTTAGTTTGCTTTAGAACTCACATTACTTGACTTATTCATAACTGTTTCTTACATGATAAATTCAGCTGAAAGGCAAAAGGTTAAGAGAAAGTTAAAGTATTGTGACTAGTCTCTTTTATGTAGTTTCACTTAGATTTCACATTGCTTAACATTTCATGATATCTTTTCATAGAGAAGATTAAGTTGAATAGTTGAAATAGTGTGAGATAGTTGTTCTTACTTTTAGTTCGATTTAATATAGATTTCATTTTCATTTTCATTCAGCAGCAGAGATACTGGGCCGATGTCATTAGTCTTTTATTTGATGTCTTTATTTTCCTTTAAGAGTTGATTTTATTGCAGTTGTTGTTCAAGCTTTCTTGTAGAATACTTTTTAAGTTTTGAGAAATCATTTAGAGATCACCACAATCATCCACATTTCACTTGCTTTATTACATTTTCATCACATCACAGTAGGAAAGATACATTCGAAAACAAACTTAAAAAAGCTAAAAACGACAAAAGACTAAGAAAACGGTTATCTAAGTACATATAGTACACCTCACTTCATCAGCTTACGAGCCCCGAGTTGACATTTAAAAGTTGCAATTTAGACATCACTAAATGACCAAACATTTTGGCACCGTTGCCGAGGAAGTGAAATTAGGTAGCCAAATTCTTAAAAAAAAAAAAAACAAGAAAATTTCAAGGAAGGAAAATTGATAACATCTCAAAGTATGCTCTCCTCTTGCACTTAATGTGATCTGGAGGATCAGAAAAGAGAAAGTTATTGGTTTAATAGTCTCTTGAGTATGCTCTCTTCTTGCACCTAGAGTGACCTGGAAGATCAGAAAGAAAATTATTAGCCCGACTTGAAGAAAAAATAAAAAAATGACATGCATAGAGCAAGAGATTCTAGGGGAAGGTTTTTAGCTAGAGCCAAAAGTTCGATTTTTACAACTCCATCTAATTCAAGGAATAGACAAGAGACACCTCCATCATCTCCAACTTACACTCCTAGCCCTAGGATTCCTGGAATTCAAGAGGTAGGAGTCGACTCTCCCACACCTTCCATCGAATCTGAACTAGAAAGAGATCCTTTCCTTCCTTCTACAGAGAGACAAATTGTAATTGAAGAAGTAGAATCATCTGAAGAAGAGGGAGAAATTCCTTCTCATATACCCTTAGTAGAAGAACCAGAAGACTCTGAAGTCTCCAGGGAAACTACCATGACAGAGGAAGGAGCAACTGGATTTGGTAGAGGTAGAGGTAGAGGAGGAGGAGGAGACAATGGAGGAGGTAGAGGTAACATTGGGGGAAATAGGGATGGGGATAACTCATTCGGGTTTCCTATAGTCGATGAGGACTCCCGAGCCACAATGAAAAACATTTCACCATCTGTCCTCCCAAACTTCCATGGGTTTAGGAATGAGGACCCTGAAACATTTCTATTTGAGTTTGATGTAGTGTGTCGAATTTATGATTATTTGGAAGATTCTCAAAAACTCAAATTGTTTCCTTCAACATTGAAAGGAGCAGCCTTGAAATGGTTCATGGGATTACTAACTCAATCCATTAGGTCTTGGAATTATATGAAACAAGCATTTTTGGATAGGTACCTGGACTATTGTATGCCCACCAATCACAAGGATGAGGTATTCAAAATGATGCAAAAAGAAGATGAAAACTTGGAGGAGTTACTTGAAAGATTTCAATATAATCTGAAAAGAGAAAAAATGAGTAACTTGGATGAGGAGACCTTGAAAGCCCTTCTATTAAAAGCCATTAGAGATGAATGGATAGATATTTTGAACATGATGGGAAAAGGAGATATATCTCAACTTCCACTTTCTGATATAGCAGAATTATGTGTCCATCTCTCAAGGGGGAAATCTAAAACTCAAAAAGGGCCTAGAGATCCTTCTCTCATCAGAGCAAATAAATCTGCAACTGGATCGGTAAGTAGGGCTGAGATTGGCAACATGCTTGATGAATTAAAAACTGATATCTTAGGGAGTCTTAGTGAGCAACTAGACACCCTTAAGATTCACAATAAGCAGAAAGCAGAAGCTGAGGCTTTGGCCATCTTTTGCCCAAAGTGTAGGAAGAAACATGCTCTAAGGGAATGTCCCTTGGATGCAAAAGTTGTAGAAACATGTGTAATTTGTTCAGAGAATCATGAGACCAAGGATTGTCCTTCAATTCCTGGGCTCAAAGCTGTCTTTCAAGAAGATCCAAATACAATCGAATCTCTCTGTTTTGTTGCAAGGAGACGTTGGCAGGGGCAACAAAATCAAGGATTTAGCAACTCTATGAATTTTCAACCCCCACCAAATTGGAATCCTTGGCAACAACCTTGGTCCCAACCTCAAAATCCTTTTCAATCATGGGTACAATGTATGCAAAATCCTTATGGGAGATTTGCTCAATTTTACCAATATCCTCCATCTTTTCAAGACCAACAAGCTCCACAACTTCCAAATCAAAATCCACAACTATCATTGCCATTTCCACAACAACAACAACAACCTTCTCAACTGAATCCAAATTCTCAACTCTTTCTTCCATTCCAATAGAAGTCAAATCAACTTCCTTCTCAGCCATTGCCAAACCCCAATAATAAAAACCCTCAAAATGCTTACATGATGGAAGGTCAACAATTTCCTACCTATATGATTGTTCCTCTCAATGAAGTACAACTCAGATCAGGTAGAGTCCTAGATAAACCTTCTATAAATTCTCAAAAGCAAAGCATTTTTGAGGAAGAGTATCTTGAAGCCAATAAGGGTTTTGAAGCATCTCTTCAAAACCCAAACACTCAAAAAGAAAAAGAAAAAGAGTTAACCCCTACAACTCTCGTAGTTGAGCAACCTGCATCTTTATCCACACCTCCTTTTCCTGAAAGATCACAAATTGACAAAGGAGTGGAAAAACAAATTTGGTTGCCTGACTATAATTTTCTAGATGAATTGAAGAATGTCTGTATCAAGATTCCCTTGTTACAAACCATTAAAGAGATTCCTATTCTAGCAAAAACAAAAATGAGTTGAGTCTTAAAAGACCAGGAAGGAAACCAAGAGATACCAGAAGGATCCACCTGGTAGGGAAAATTGCAGATATCATGATGGGAAAAATTACTATGCAGAAATATATAGATCCCGGTAGCCCAATTATCAAAACACATATCAATGGGGTAGAAATACCAAATACTTTGATTGATTTAGGGGCTACTATCAACATCATGAGTAGACAGACTATGGAACAGCTAAAACTTCCTAATCTTCTTTTTACACCTACTTTATTGCAACTTGCAGATCGATCAATTATTAAACCAGATGGTGTATTAGAAGACATTCCAGTCTCCTTAGACTCTTGGGAATATCCAGTGGATTTCATGATTTTAACTCCCAAGAGTAATCTAGGAGGACATCCTCTTATTTTAGGAAGACCTTGGCTAGCCACAACTGATGCTTTCATAAGTTGTAGGTCTGGGGATATGTATATTTCTGATGGTAATTCGACAAAGAAGTTCAATCTGTATCCTCCAGCAAAAGGAATTATAGAAATAGGAGATAATGAGTGGGTTGATGATGAAGATACTATACAACCTGTCTTTACCATTTCTGAGATTAGTGAAGATAGTCAAATTCTGAACACATTAGAAAACTTTGAACCATCTTCAGAATATGACCACACAAAATTTCAGTTAGATTCTGACATTGAGTGTCTATCATCTAGACAAATGTCTCTTTTCTCTATGGAAGAATTTGGTAGTTCTGCCATTGAGATTTTTCCAGGAAAAGCATTGAATATCAACAAAAACTTGGAAAAATCACAACAGGAAGAGCTAACCAAAGTCTTGCAAAAACATTCTACTGCATTTGCATGGGAGTATACCGATATGAAAGGTATTGACCCGAAGACTTGCATTCATCACATCTACATTGAGGAAAATAGTAGACCAATCAGACAACCTCAAAGAAGGATGAATCCAAACCTTAGGGAGAAAGTGAAAGAAGAGCTCCAAAAGTTACTTAATGTAAACTTCATTTACCCTATTTCAGATAGCCGGTGCGTTTCTCCTTTGGTTATAGTACCTAAAAAGAATGGTAAATGGAGGGTTTGCATTGATTACAGGGAATTGAACAAGGCAACTTTGAAGGATCACTTTCCTTTGCCCTTTATTGATCAAGTATTAGATACTTTAGCAGGCAAAAAGTATTTCTCATTTTTGGATGGTTTTAGTGGTTACAATCAGATTCAGGTAGCACCTGAAGATCAGGACAAGACCACATTTACTTGTCCATGGGGAACTTTTTCTTACCGAGTACTTCCTTTTGGATTATGTAATGCATCCGCAACATTTCAAAGGGCAGTACTAGGAATCTTTTCTGATCTAATTCATGATTGTGTAGAGGTCTATATGGATGATTTTACAGTTTATGGTAATTCATTTGAAGAGGCATTAGAAAATTTGGAAAAAGTCCTTATAAGATGTAAAGAAACAAATCTTTCATTAAGTCATGAAAAATGTTTTATGATGTTTACTGAAGGGGTTGTTTTAGGACATCATATTTCAGGAGATGGAATTAAAGTTGATAGATCAAAAGTTAAAGTCATCTCCAAGTTACCTATTCCAAATTGTCAAAAAGATGTTAGAAGTTTTCTTGGATTTACTAGATATTATAGAAGATTTATTGAAAACTTCACTAAGATAGCATCTCCGCTTTTCAAATTACTTACAAAAGACTGTGAATTCAATTGGGATCCTGACTGTCAATCTGCATTTGAAACTTTAAAAACAAGAATATCTGAAGCACCCATTTTGAGAGGGCCAAATTGGAAACTTCCTTTCCATATTTCTACACATGCTTCAGATACAGCTCTAGGAGCTGTGTTGGGTCAAAAGGATTTAATTCCTTACGCCATTTACTACACCAGTAAAAATTTGACTCCCACTGAGTTAAATTATACTGTGACTGAAAAAGAGTTCTTAGCCGTTGTTCATGCAATCAACAAGTTTAGACATTATATAACAGGCTATGAAACTTTTGTCCATACTGATCATTCTGCAATTAGATATCTCATGAAGAAACCTGTTACTAATGGCAGAGTTACAAGATGGCTTTTACTTTTACAAGAATTCAATATTACTGTGTTACATAGACCAGGGAAACAAAATACAGTAGCTGATTTCTTGTCTAGAATCCAAAATACTAACGAAGATTCTCCTGTAGAGGATATGTTTCCAGATGAATATTTGTTTGCAGTAACTACTAAAACTCCTTGGTATGCAGATATTGCTAACTATTTGGTTACAGGGAAGCTACCTCCACACTTATTTCCTAATGAGAAAAGGAAAATCATTCAGGAGAGTTCAAAGTATTCATGGATTTCTAATGAATTGTTCAAAACAGGGCTAGATTGTGTGATCAGAAGATGTGTTCGGGAAGATGAAATGCCTGACATCCTTAAGGCATGGCATGATGAACTGTGCGGTGGACACTTTGCTGACAAGAGGACGGCCTATAAAATCCTTTCTTTAGGATATTATTGGCCTTCTCTCTTCAAAGATGCAAAACAATATGTTAGAAGGTGTGACAGCTGCCAAAGAGTTGGGAGACCAACTCTTTCAAATGAAATGCCATTACAGCCACATGTACTCATCGAACCCTTTGAAAAATGGGTTTTAGATTTCATTGGACCTATTAATCCACCATCTAGACAAAAGAAGTATATATTGTTTTGCACTGATTATGTTACTAAATGGGTAGAAGCCAAGGCATTTCCTTCTGCCACTGAAAATTCAGTTGTTCAATTTCTTTTCGAGGATATTTTTACTCGTTTTGGTGTCCCAAGAGAAATTGTGACAGATCAGGGAAGTCAATTTACATCTAACTTGATGGAGAAGCTGATGGAAGAATACAAAATCAAGCACATAAAATCTACTCCATACCATCCGCAAGCAAATGGTCAAGTGGAATCCACAAACAAAGTTCTTGAGAGCATCATCACCAAAACTGTTCATCTCCACAGAAGAGATTGGGCAGAAAGGCTTCCTGAAGCCTTATGGGCCTATAGAACTACATGGAGGAACACAACAGGACATTCTCCCTATGAACTTGTTTATGGGAAAGAAGTCTTGCTCCCCATTGAGTTTCAAGTCAAGACCTTCAAGATGGCAGTTCAGTTGGGGATGAATCTATCAGAATCCCAAAAGCACAGAATGGAGCAGCTAAATGAGCTAGATGAAATAAGACAAGATGCAATTTTAAGGACTGATCTAGTTCAGCACCAAAGAACTAAGTGGCATGACAGATATATCAAAGAGAAAAAGTTCAAAAGGGAGATTGGGCGTTACTCTTTGATTCCAAGTTTAAAGACTTCAAAGGGAAATTTCAGACTCATTGGCTTGGACCATATCAAATTGATGAAGTCTTTAGCAATGGAGCAGTTCGAGTCAAAACTATTGATGAGTTTCAAACTCCTCTTATTGTGAATGGCCCCCAATTGAAAATTTATCATAAGCCACTCTCAAAAGAGGACTTTGTCAAAATGTTTCAAGAAAATTCTACAATGAGGCTGGTGGAGAAGAATTCTTCTCCTCCATCAGCCTAGTTTTTGTTCCTTTCAGTTGAAAAAAAAAAAAAAAAAAAAAAATCTTTTGTATAAGCCTGAAAACAAATCATAGATTGGCAGTCTTATACAGAAAATTTAGAGTGAAAATCAGGGACACTTGACACTCTATATTTTCCAAAAAAAAAAATCTCTCTTCCTTTCCATCTTCACTCCACCTCACTTGTCATTTCCATCTTCACCTCCATCTCATCTTCATCTCCATTCCACTTCACTCCACTTCATTTCCATCTCATTCCACTCATTTCATTCCATTCCATCAATAAAAGTCCCTCTCAGGACTATTTCATTCAGTTAGTTCTTTTTCTAACTATATTTGTGCAGTTAAAGGGGTGTTGTCTTAGTTTCCGCAGCTGGAAACCGTTTCCGCAGCTGGCACCAGTTTCTGCAGCCAGAAACGATTTCCGCAGCCAGCATCACTCTGTCTCTACAGCCAGCAGCACTCTGTTTTCAAAAAAAAAAAATCACAGTCAAAGGTTAGCATCATCACCACCAAAGGCAGCAAAGATATGAGGCATCTGCAAGATCAAAAAGCAATAATGGGTCAAAAGCCTTAATCAACAAATGGCAAACTTCCAAAGGTATGATCAAAATCTCTACCAAATAACAATTTAATGTCATTGTATGCATAGTTATTAGATCATGGAAATTCCACTAAATACAATGATTTGATACGGCAAGATCCATATCACCCCTCTTCCACGATGATAATCCATCCACCTCATTCCTTTCTAACGGTCCCATAATCACTATTAATTCAAACTCGAAATGGGGCTGCTCTTTCATTTATTGGCCGTACGTGGAAGAAGTGACCTACTGTACTACGACTCTCCTCCACCATAATTTCCGCAGTCAACGTTGAGACGTGGTGTAAGCCAACCGATTCAAAAGGACTCAGTCGTTATACTGCCCATTTATCACTCCACTCCCGCATGCATTTGATGCTAAACCCGTGACTGTTGTTTACCTCGTGCTCATACCATTCTCTGCTCTCCATTTCCGCTGCAACCTCCATAGCTTTGCTCTAAACCCTGATTACAGTCACTGCATACGCTTTGCATTTCGATTACAACCACTCCACTTACCTTAAGAATCTCGTAATCAGCTCGTTTTTACCTTGAACGTCCACACACAGTAAAATTTTCAGCCGGGGTTGAAAGTCGAGGATGGGAAAGTTACTCAGAGCTGAACTTGAGGGCCCAAAATACCTGGAGGGGTATCCGCAGTCAAAGGAGTTATTGAAGAAAGCAAAGTGGCTGAAATTTATTCAAAAGTTCAGAGGTTATAATAAGGAAGTCACTAAAGCTTTTGCTCGGTCCTTTAATGGACACGTAGTGGAGGTAGGGGACTTGAAATTTACAATAACAGAGGCCACAATAGCAGCAGCAACCAGTTTACCACAAGAGGGAGACAGATGGTTTAAAAATAGAGATCTGGATGATCAAGGATGGAAAGTCATGCTCAAAAACCCAGGTATGGATACTTCTATATTTACTAAAGGAATTTCTGTGCATGTAATCAAAGAGGAATGGTCTGCGCTGTTATTACTTGTTCAGAAGTTTATTACATGCGAGGGCCGTTTTGGCACCATGTACATGTATCATGCAAGGATTATGATGAATTTTATGGAAGGCCATACCCTTAATTTACCTTACTTTCTGTTAGCAAGCCTGAAGAAAATGAGCTCTACTGTTCAGAAACATGTAGGCCATATTGAATCCCACCTTTACCATCACGGGCTCATCAGAATTCTCATTGAAGATCAATTGAAAAATAATAACGATACTTGGGAAAAGTTTTTGATCAGAAATCACTTCGAAGAAGTGACTGAAGCCTCTGCCAGCAGTTTCCCAAAAATTCCAAAAAGAAGTAGGAGGAAAGAAAGAAATGTTACAGCCCAGGACCTTCCTACAGTAGACACTCAGGAAACTGTTCATGAGGAAGAAGAAGAGGGAGCTAGAAATAAGAAGCAGAAAAAGGACAAAGGTAAAATAACTATTCAAGAGACATATCCATCCCCCGAACCATCCATAGATGAAGAATCTCAAACTTTAGCAGAAAGGTTAGCACATCTTCAAGCTGCTGCCTCAATAAAGAAACAAAAAGAAAAACAGAGTGCACAGAAAAAGAGCACTAGTCCACATGTGAGGAGGAGCAGTAGGCTCAAAGGAAAGAAAAGTGTAACCCAAGAAAAATAATCGCACTTTATTGATTTAGGTGAAGGAACACCTGAAAAAGGTCCAGCTCAGCAAGGCATTGAGGTAAGTCCTCCACGCGAGGAAAGTCCTTTTCAACTGGAAAGAGAAAATAGTCCTCCTTTACCAGAATTTGAGTTCAGGCCGAGAAAAACACCTGAGGTAGATTCCAACCAGCACTGAGGTAGATTCCACCCAGCAAAAAGCATATAACTACTTAGAATCCTTGGAACAATCAGTTGCAGGACCAAGCACTACCTTGCCACTTGATGCACAAGTGCAGTCTTTAAAACAGGAAGTGTTTGAGCTAGAAGTCTTAAACAGGCACATTAAACAGGAAAATGAAGCATTAAAAGAGCAAAGTAAGGTGGACAAGATTGTCCATGACAATACCATGCTTCACTTAGGACTGTGGCAGAAGAAGAATAGAAAGTTGAAGAAAAAGTGTAAGAAGCTGAGCAGGGCATTGATTAATTTGAAGTTCAGGTGTCTAGTCAAGAAACCAAGGACCATTTTGGCATCAAGGAGAAAGAGAGGAAGGCTGGATGTTCTTGCAGAAGCATCAGAGCACATGGATTGAGGAAAAGAACTAAGTTTTGGTTGCATGAAGACATGCAACACCTTCACAGTGGGGGTATGTAGAGCCTTGAACCTGTAGCTTCCCATACACCTCTCAGCCTCCTTTTCCCACTCATTTCATCCACCAAGTTGATTAAATCATTGTATTTTAGGACTTTTTACATGGTTTTCTAGCTATGCTAAGTGACTATTGTTTGGTTTAGAATTTTGGTTCAGAATGCTGCGTTTCCGCAGCCAACACAAGTTTCCGCAGCTGATCCAGGTTTCTGCAGCCAGCACAGGATTCCGCAGCTGTTTTATTAAACGATATGTTACAGGTGTCCTCTGAGAAGATGAGCCACATGGGCAAGTTCCAGGGGTCAAGGACATGGCACATGTCCCTCCAGATCACCCAGAACAGCCATAAAAGCCCGCGGTCAACGAGGAGGCAAATACCGATCAACAGAAGTGTTCAGCGGTGACACGACTCTGCGTTGCTCTGTTTTTGGGCACGTGAAGCTAGGTGGCATCATTCTCAGCCACGGAGACAATCTAAAAGCACAAATCCAACAACCATATTCTCCATATTGAATGAACATGATGACAATTACCTAGATCCGGGGACGCAGAGGATTCACGTGTTTTTAAACAGCAGATCTCGTTAAAATAGTTTGCTTTCTCCTTATAAATAAAGCGTCCTTGAACGCTGTAGAGTTAATCGTTTTGTAATCATTTTGTAATCGTTTTATATGTAATTTCGAGCTCCCCACTGTATTTTACATTTGCTGTCAATACATGAGAAGATTGTTTTGCATTTAAGCGTATAACTGCTCCTTGAACCGACTGAAGTAGGCAGAGGGCCCCTGTTTGCTGAAGCCCTGTACAGTAACCTTTAATTTCCTGCATTTCTTTTTCTTGTTTCTTGTATATTAGCTGTACAGATGTCTTTTAAATTGCTGCATTTTTATTTCTTTTCAACATGTATATTAGCTGTACATAAACTTTGATTTCTGTTGATTTACATTTCTGCACTTTTATGTTCATGACTGATCAGTGTGTTATGCAGGTTTCTTAGGCAAGCCCGGGACAGTTTTCCTTCTTTTCTTTTCATAACTAGTGGCATGCGTGATCATCTTGTCTATGTTGCTGACCTTCATTGTTTTGCAGTTTTGATTTTCCTTACTGTCATTTCTTTAACTTGCATATTTACTTTTTGCTCTTAGATATCAAGTTGTTCATCTATTCATGGTTCCTTTTCCATAATCAAATAACTTTATTGGGAACCAAAATATCACTTAGTATAGCTTGATTTAGTTTGCTTTAGAACTCACATTACATGACTTATTCATAATTGTTTCTTACATGATAAATTCAGCTGAAAGGAAAAAGGTTAAGAGAAAGTTAAAGTATTGTGACTAGTCTCTTTTATGTAGTTTCACTTAGATTTCACATTGCTTAACATTTCATGATATCTTTTCATAGAGAAGATTAAGTTGAAGAGTTGAAATAGTGTGAGATAGTTGTTCTTACTTTTAGTTGGATTTAATATAGATTTCATTTTCATTTTCATTCAGCAACAGAGATACTGGGCCGATGTCATTAGTCTTTTATTTGATGTCTTTATTTTCCTTTAAGAGTTGATTTTATTGCAGTTGTTGTTCAAGCTTTCTTGTAGAATACCTTTTAAGTTTTGAGAAATCATTTAGAGATCACCACAATCATCCACATTTCACTTGCTTTATTACATTTTCATCACATCACAGTAGGAAAGATACATTCGAAAACAAACTTAAAAAAGCTAAAAACGACAAAAAGACTAAGAAAACGGTTATCTAAGTACATATAGTACACCTCACTTCATCAGCTTACGAGCCCCGAGTTGACATTTAAAAGTTGCAATTTAGACATCACTAAATTGACCAAATAGTAACCTTATATATTCCATTCTTACTAAGTTGGGACCAGCCTACTCTGTGTTTGTTTCCACCTTCCATTCTACAAGAGAAGACTTCATTTCTCAAGGACAAGACTACGAGTCCCCTTCCTTTGATTCTTTTTGTGAATAAGAGAACAAGAAAAAATCTTACACCTTGGTCTTCTTAATCTTGGAAACTCTTCTAAGAAAGCGTTAGCCTCCCAGCAGCAACCAAATCCAAAGAATCCTAAGAAGTTGTATCCTAAAAAGAATGTTCCTAAACCAAACAAGGGTCCTAAGCCATTTCAACCTCAAAATGAAAAATCATTTCAACAAAATGATAAGACAAATAAAAACAAAGGGAAGAAGACTAATAGACATTGCAACTTTTGTAATCGAGATGGCCACTTAGAATCTAAATGCTTTAACAAGATGGAAGCCTTGGAAGCAGCAATGAAGAAGCATCACATCCATTTGGAGCACTCTTCAAATTCAACTTCATCTTCAGGAATGGCACTTTCTGCATGTGGTTATCAAGCATCTCGGTCTGGCTATGCACTAAATGTATCTTCTTCTTCTCATTCTCATGAGTGGCTCATTGATTCTGGAGCTTCTTATCACATGGCCAAAAACAAAGCCATGTTTTCTTCTTTAAATGATTGTAACACCAAAAATATATATGTTGGTGATGATAGATCTCTTAGTGTTGTAGGGACTGGAACTATTCATATAGACAATGGTCAGTTTAATGATGTATTATGTGTTCCAACCTTATCCTGCAACCTTCTATCTGTATATCAGATAACCCATTCATGTGAAGGTAAAATCGTTGAATTTTCACCTCACGATGTTGTAATTAAGGACCTAAGAGATCCTAGACAGATTTTAGCTACTGGCATTGCTGATGATTCTACAAGGTTGTATAAGTTTCACAACTTTGGGTCAACAAATCTTCCCTCAGTATTTGTTGCTCATAATGATGAAGTGAGCAAACTTTGGCATGAGCGATTTGGTCACTTAAACTATCGCTCTCTTCAGAATCTATGTAAAGAAAATATGGTGACAGGTCTTCCAATGGTATCTTGTAGAGATGGTGTTTTTTCCGGATGTGTACTCGGAAAACATCATCGGGGTGGTTTTGAAAAACGTGCCTCTTGGCATGCCTCAGCCCCTTTATAGCTTGTGCATAGTGATTTATGTGGTCCACTTCCAGTTGTTTCCTTCTCTGGCTACAAGTATTTCTTAACTTTCATTGATGATTTCTCCAGACGCACTTGGGTATACTTCTTAAAACTCAAGAGTGAAGTATTTAACATGTTCTTGGCCTTTAAGGCCTTTGTTGAAAAACAATATGGACATCAAATTCTTAAGCTAAGATCTGATAATGGCAGAGAATATGTTAAAAACAACTTCATCAACTTTTGCACTGAGCATGGAATTCAAATGCAACATATTGTTCCATATACTCCACAACAAAATGGTGTAGCTGAAAGGAAGAATCGCACCTTAAAGGAAATGGCTAATTGTATGCTTCAATCTAAAGGACTTAGTCTTAATTATTGGGCAGAAGCAATTAACTGTGCAAATTACATAATAAATCACACTCCTACTAAGGTTTTAAAGAATATCACTCCAGAAGAAGCATGGAGCTCAATCAAACCAGATGTAAGTCACTTTCGTGTTTTTGGAAGTGAAGCATGGGCCCATATTCCAGATGAGAAACATAAATCTTTAGAACCTTAGAGTGAAAAATGTATTTTTGTTGGATATTCTGAAGATGTCAAAGGATATAGACTTATTCCACTTAAGTCCAAAAATTTTATCATTAGAAGAGATGTAAAGTTTGCTGAAAATATATCGGCCTACGAGCCTAGTTCGGCGGATGTGACACCTCTCCCTATCTCTTCTACTTTTGAAAATATTTCTTCTTCAGATGATGAAAGCGAGGATGAAAACCTGCCCCACCTTCTCAGGATCCTCCTTCAGCTCCTCAGCTTCCAAAATGGGTCTGTGCTACTCGGGATGCAGCAGGCGATCTTGCCGGTGATCCTACAGATCAGCGACGTACACGTTCTCAGTTTGATAGAGCCTCTTCTTTACTGGCTCAAGCTTCAATGAATTATGATCCTAACACCTATGCAGAAGCTTCAGGCCATCCAGATTGGGAAGCAGCTATGAATAAAGAATATCATTCATTATTGGCAAATGATACATGGGATCTTGTTCCTCTACCAAAGGGAAGAAAACTTGTTAGATGCAAATGGGTTTACAGAACCAAGTATGGACCAGATGGGAAAGTTGATAAACATAAAGCTCGTCTTGTTGCTAAGGGATTTTCACAAGTTGAAGGCATTGAATACATTGAAACCTTCTCCCCTGTTGCCAAAATGAACTCTATCCGCCTTGTTCTTTCCCTTGCTGCCTCTTTCAAATGGGAAGTCCATCAGATGGATGTTAAATCCGCCTTCTTGCATGGGGACTTTCATGAAGAAATCTATATGGAACAACCTATTGGCTTTATACAAACAGACTCTATACTTGTATGTCGGCTTAAGAAATCCCTTTATGGTCTCAAGCAAGCTCCTCGAGCTTGGTATGCCAAAATGGATAACTTTGTTTTAGAAAATGGCTTTTCTAGGTGTCATTCCGACAATACTGTCTACACCAAGAAAGTGGGCAAGTCTCTTATCATTCTTGTTCTTTATGTTGATGATCTTATCCTGACTGGTAGTGATCCCAACCTTATAAACCATGTGAAGTCTATCCTTAAAAGGAAGTTTGAAATGACAGACTTAGGACACTTACATTATTTTCTTGGTCTTCAAGTCTTGCAATCCAAGGAAGGTATTTCCCTTTCCCAATCCAAGTATGCCTGTGATATTCTACGCCATTTTCACATGGAAGACTGTAAGCCAGCCCCTTCTCCCTTTCAGTCTGGAGTCAAACTTTCAGTCACTTGTACTTCTCCTGAAGTTGATGCTACCTTATACCATCAACTTGTAGGAAAATTTTTGTATCTAACCCATACTCGTCCTGACCTTTCCTTTGCTATTGGCCTTGTTGCTCAGTTTATGCAAAACCCACATGAAAGTCATTGGAAAGCAACTAAAAGAATACTTCGTTATGTTCGAGGTACAGTTCAGTTTGGGATTCATTACAGTGCCGAAGCAGCTCCTCTATTGGCTGGTTTCACTAATTCCGATTGGGCTGGTGACCCTGATGATTGGAAGTCTACTGAAGGTTATGTGTTCACTCTTGGTTCAGGACCTATTACATAGGGTTGCAAGAAACAAGGTGCCATTTCTCTTTCTTTAGCAGAAGCAGAGTATTGTGGTGTCGTAGAAGCTAGTAAGGAAGCCTTGTGGATTCATGAGATCCTGTCAGAGTTTGGCTTTCAGCAGCAGCATCTGACTACATTTTGGTGTGATAATCAAAGTGCCATTCAACTATGCAAAGATCCAGTCCAACATCAGCGCAACAAACACATTGAACTGCACGTGCACTTCATCAGAAAGCTCATCGACGACCATGTTCTTGAAGTGCAATATTGTTCAACAGATGATCAAGTTGCAGACATCTTTACAAAGGCTCTCACAGAGGCGAAGTTCACTAAACTTCGATTTATGGTTGGAGTTCAGGAAGTTGTCACTAAGGGGGGATAGGCTCTAGTGCCTCCTTACTTCTCCTATTGTGTCATATTTGTAAATCCTTCAATCCTATCCCAAGTTGTTCTTAAGGGGGGATGTTAGGATACTCCGACACATAGGAAATAGTTAAGTATAACTTGGTCTAGTATAGAGTTAGGTAAAGCGTGTTTCTTTACTATGTACATTTTGTAACTTACAATCCGACGGTCATGGTATGTAGTGATCTGACGGTTCATTCTCTCCTCGGTATTATCGACACTTGATCCGTAGCTTAACACCCGATTGGTCCATGATCTCTATTTAAAGAGCATGGAGGGTCATTTGTAGGTTAACCGTCCATGAGAGAAGCTTATGTAAATTTTCATTCTTTTATTAATAAATTGCCTGAAGTGGCCGCGTTGGCTCAGGCCGTGGACTGTTTCCCTCTTTGGGGGTTTTAACCACGTCAAAATTACTGGTGTATTGATCTATGATATGTTTGTGAGTGGTTTCCTTTGGTGTTCTGTCTGAGGAACTTACCCTGTAAATTCCTACAATGAACCTGTCTCTTAGTCTAGAAAAATGTAAATTCTTAATAATTGAAGGGACCATGCTAGTTCATTTAATATCTCAGCAAGGACTCAGGTGGACCTGAACAAAATAGCAATCATCAAAACAGTCCCACCTCTCCAAAAGTAGAGAGATGTCAGGAGTTTCTTGGGGTTAGCTGGATACTACCTAAGGTTCATAAAGGGCTTCAGCAAGTTGGCCTCTCCTTTATTTGGGTTGTTGGCCAAAGATTCAGAGTTTATATGATCAAAAAGCTATCAAGAGGCCTTAGAAATTCTAAAGGGTAAGTTAACCACTGCACCAATTCTCCGAGGACCAAACTGGGCCCCCCCTTTTCATATTCATGATGATGCCTCACACAAAGCCATAGGAGCAGCCTTAGGTCAGGTAGAGGAAAAATTGCCCTATGCCATCTATTTTAGCAGTAAGAACTTGTCAAAGGCTGAGCTAAATTATACAATGACCGAAAAGGAACTCCTGGCTGTTGTGCATTCATTAAACAAATTTATGAATTACATTACAGGTTATCAGACATTTGTGCATACTAACCATGTTGCAATCAAATATTTAATGAACAAACTAGATGTGAATGCTCAAATTATGAGGTGGTTGCTTTTATTACAACAGTTTGATCTAACCATTGTTGATCAGCTTGGGAAAGAAAATGTTGTTTCAAACTTTTTATCTAGGGTGAATCTACCTGCAGGTGAAGAAGGAATGGTGGATGACTAGTTACCAAATGAGCACTTGTTTGCTATTTCAGTTCTCTCTCCATGGTTTGCTGATATAGAAAACTATTTGGTATCAGCACTGTTCCCACCAAACTTGCCCTCCAAAGAAAAAAGCAAGATAATCAGGAAAAGTGCCCCCTTCACCTGGATTGGGGACAATCCTTTCAAACTTGGCCCAGATCAAATCTTGAGATGGTGTGTAAGGGAAGAGGAAGTTTTGACATCCTTTTGACCTGTCATGATGGGTCTTGTGGAGGTCACTTTGCAGCAAAGTGGACAACATTCAAAGTGTTACAAGCAGGCTATTATTGGCCCACTCTTCATCAGGATGTGAAAAAGTACACTAGTTAATGTGATTGGTGCCAGAGGATGGGAAAGCCTACTCCAAGAGATGAGATACCCCTATAGCCTCAAGTGACTTTCGAGCCATTTGACAAGTGGGGCATGGACTTCATTGGACCTATCAACCCTCCTTCAAAGAAAAAATAGTACATTATTGTGTGCACTGATTATTTGACTAAGTGGGATGAAACCAAGGCAATTAAGGTAGCAACAAAAGAGAAGGTGGCCGAGTTCTTAAGGGAGAATGTATTCTACAAATTTGGGTACCCAAGAGAGCTAGTCACAGACCAAGGCAGCCAATTTACCTCCAACATGATTGAAGAACTACTCAGCCATCACAAAATCAAGCATAGGACCTCCACTCCCTATCATCCACAAGCTAATGGGCAAGTGGAGGTGACCAACAGGGTACTGGAGGGCACCTTAACCAAGGTAGTGAGCAACAGTAGGAAGGATTGGGTAGAGAGACTAGTTGAGGCTACCTGGGCCTATAATACCACATGGAATACCAACACTGGATTTACACCCTATGAGATGGTCTATGGGAAAAATGATTTTCTATCCATTGAGTTTGAATATAACACACTGAGGATGGCAACCCAACTAGATTTGGATCTCAGTCATGCACAGAAAGAAAGATTGTTCCAATTGAATGGATTTAATGAATTTGGAATGTAGGCCCTCCTACATACATAGGTAGTTTAGCTTTAGAGGAAGATCTGGCATGATAAACATATTAAGGAGAAGCAATTTCAAGATGGTGATTTGGCATTGTTCTATGATTCTAGATATAAAGACTTCAAGGGAAAGCTAAGGACAAGATGGCTCAGACCTTATGTGGTGGAGAGATGCCATGATAATGGTTTAGTGCAAATCAGAACTATAAATGAAGAAGCCATTCCATTTCTTGTCAATGGACACCGATTGAAAATGTACAGGAGGCCTTTATCAAAGCAAGAGTTCATTGAAAATATCAATAAAACAATGGTGATGGTAGAGCAAGTTCCAACTCCTCCCTCATTAGGGCACTGAAAAAGAAAAAAGAATAAGGACTCAGGTGAAAACCTCCATGAGGCGCCCGAGTCCCATCTTTGGGTTGAAAAGATCATGAGGTAGCCCAATGATGAAAAGAAAAAAAGAAGAATAAGAATATCCTAGGTGAAAACCGTCCTTAAGGCGGCCAAGGCAAACATGTAGGGTGAAAACCTCTCTGAGGCAGCCTAGGTGTTTTTCAAAAAAAAAAGGAGAGAAAAAGATATAATTGTTATTTGTAGGTGGGCGAGAAAGACAGTCAAGGAGCAAAAATAGGATCCAAAGGGAACCCTGCCTCACACATATCCATCTCCTCCAATCCTTACCATTCATCCCTCCATCATTTCTATTGTTTTTCCACTCCATTTCTTCAATTTATGTGAAGACTGTGTTTTCTTTAGGATCCTGTGTATTCCTATAGGATCCCCTAAAAAAACCTACAGGATGATCCTGTAGGAATTACATTGGAATGGAAAACCTACAGGAAGCAATTCGAGGGCACATGGTAGGTTTGTTAGGTCCCTAAATTTCATCCTAGACATGATCTAACACCTCACCTCATCCATTATCATCATCCCTTCACTCACCATTCAAAACAAAAAGAGATCAATTATTGTTAGTTATGAAAAAAGAAAAAAGAAAAAAGAAAAGTGGAGGAGATTAAGAGCATTACCTGAATGTTTCTTGCTCCACACACATTCCTACTCCCTCTTTCCATTCATTTCACCATCCTCACAGCCACAACCAGCGACATGATTAAGGAATTTTGAGGGAGAAGCAACTACATGACATCCTGTAGGAAATCTTGTAGCAGCCTATCCCACATAATTTCAGTCATCAACTACAGGTCTTCACTAGGATGATCCAGGAGCTCCACAGAAGTAGCAGCATTAGATCTTCTATCACAAATACCTACAAAAGCCAAGAAACCATCAACAGACAGTCAGAGGAGGAAGAAGAATAACCATGCAAGAAATAAACAATGCAACACCTCTGATCTTTAACAACCGCAGACATCAAAACCATAGGTAAGTATCCCACTCACTTACTCATATGCATATTTTAATCAAAAGTTGTAAAGGTTACGAGATAGTTGGTTTATAAATGAAAAGGTGGCTAGTTAACTTGGCCACCTTCGTTCAGTCATCACATGCAAAACCGGGTGTCCTCTTACACGTGGCTATAGTCAACTCAAAGACAGAGGACGAGTAGGACAAAAAGTGGTTAACTACGGATCTACAAGGTCGGAGATGATTACGAGGAGTGGGAAATGATGAGGTGGTAATGGGGACCGACCATCCAAAAATGGAAACGTACCCCTCCTACCATCACACCACCTCACCCTGAAACACCATAAAGGGAGATAAAACATCATTTGCATGCATTCATGCATTTCACCTCCTCGAAAATACCTCAGTCAAGTCGCTCTCATAACTTTGGCCACCCACTAGAAGCAAGGATCCATCATTCTGCAAGAGAATTTCTACAATAGCATGCGCAGGAAAACCTACAAGATCAGTCTATAGGATACATAGAGGCAGTCTACAGGATAGGTAGAGAAGAGTTCAAGAGGGGATATCATGGGAATTATCCACTGCCACCATTCTAAAGAGGTAGGCTATAAAAATCCATCCCCATTTACAAGCAAATGAACTAGAAATGCTCTAAAATCTAGTGCATTTAGCAACCGTGGGAGGTGAATTGCATACACAGTAAACTCTGTTTTCCTCCTGAATTTAAAAATTTTGTGTCAACCCTCTCATTTTTCCTCAAGCCTCAAGAAAGATGACAAGAGGGTTTAATAGGAGATAACCCACAAACACTATGAGGATACAACAACACCCCCAAGTTCTGGAAATCTTTACAACACACAACTGGATGGGGTTTTTCGAAAAATTCACAGGGTATGATGATGAGGTGGCTGAATAATTTTCTCATTCCCTCACTCCACATAGCAGAATCCATGCCATTGTTTTAGTTAGAGGCCTCACTATAGATCTCACCCCAGAGCTCATCATTAGGGTCACCACACTCCCCCTAGGAATTCCATGGAGAAAATAAGACAAAGGAGACAGTCAGGTGGCAAAAAGGAAATTCTTTTTAGAAGGTGAAGGACCCACAGAGGACAAAAATGGAGTAAGGATGGGCATTCTGCCATACCCATGGGGTTAGGTACTCTACCAACTCATCAAATATATCTCATGTGAGGGTAGATATATTGTTGTTTATGGATACCATTTTAGGATCCTTAAAGAATTAATATTTGGGGTAGAAACACCAGTTCACTAAAGACTCAACATACCCTATTTCTTGATGCAATCACTCATAGACTCTAGCAACAAAGCAAAGGAAGGAAATTCCCAACAATTGGCTCACCATGGGTTGATCAGGATCCTCATTGAGAATTCCCTCCAAAACCTCATAATCCCTATAACATGGTTAGTCTTCAGAGACTTTCCAGTAGAGGATGACATCAAAACCCTCCCTTATGATGTTAGTCCCTCTGTCAGTGAGGAGGAAAAATAGGAAGAAGAAGATACAAAGTTAGATAAGGATGAGATGGATGAAGAAGAAGCTGATACAGAGGAAAATGGTGAAGTATAAGAAGAAGAGGGAGAAGAGAAGGAGGATGATGATGGAACAGAGGTGGAAAATAAGGAAGAAACTAATGGAGATGAGGAAGAATGACAAGAGGAAGAGGACAAGAAAAACAAATAGGAAGAAGACATTGAAACATAAAGGGAAGAAAACAAAGAGGAGTCACCTAGGGTGTCTCTAGAGGCTACTGAGAGGGAGGCAGTAGCTGCCCTCACTGCTCTCAACACCCCAATCAAGCAAAAAGGGAAAAGAAGGAGGAAAACCCCGCTATATTTTAGAACAAGAAAGAGCACAAGAATCAAATAAGGGAAGCCACAAGTATCAACAAAAATTCCAATTGAGATTGAGGATTCCCCTACACCAAGAGAGAAAATGCCTTCCCCTATGTCACTAATCACCTATGTAAGGAGGCCTAGTACCAGATCAACTTCCTTAAAGGGTAAGGCCATCCTACAATATCCACAGCAAAACCTATAGTAAGCAAAAACAATCCTACAGGATACTCTGAAAAAACTACAGGAAGCACAGAAATTGGAAGGCAAGATAGGGGAGCAGTAAGAAACAAAAGAAGAAGACCCTGAAATAAAGGAACCAAGCCCTCAACCTAACCTATACTCCTACTACCAGTTTATTGAAGGAGGCAGGGTGATACCTCAAAAATTTGCCATCCCATTGCTTTTCAAACTTGAGAAGCAGAGGGCCATAACCCACCGATGGATGCAAATCACCAAGTCAAAAGGGGTGGAAGACATTGGGCACATGGAAGAGAATCTCAAAGAAATGGGCAAAGAGCTAAGTGGCTTAAGGGATAGAGAAGCAATAATGAAAGACCAACTTGAGAGGGAAAATGCATGGCTGAGGGGACAACTGCAATAAAGGGAGAACCAACTAACATGTATGGCCAACATCTCCTTGGAGGCCATCCAGTGTAGGATGCTAGCTAAATCCTATGCTCTTTACCTCAAAGCACAGTGGCTGCATTTTCAGATTAAACACTAACACAAAGTGGAACCATGCTATTTTAGGACTACATGCAGTTTATTAATCTTTGTGATCAAAGTACACTAGAGGATAGGGCCAACATGGCTGAGTTTTATTTGCACAGCATGGTACTCGCAGGCATGAATGTTTTGAATCCTAATGCTAAGCTAGGAGATCTACATTTAATGTCTTTGGCATCGTTGATGAATCATGAGGAGTCAAGGGCTGCAGAGATGAAAAGAATATTGGCGAGAGAGCAAAATGAACCTCTTTTCATCAGAGCTGAACAATCAAATCCCATGGCCATAGTCAACACCGATAATTTGATTGCAAATGATCCTCAGCTGGCACCTAGATATCTTGCTGCCCAAGAGCAAGCAATTTCACATTTTGAAGATATGTTTAGGCTTCTAGGAGATGATAGTATACATGCTTGCCTAAGGAGATGGAACACACTGCCACACAGCTTGAAGATCAGGGAATATCACTCCCCTCAAAGGTTGAGAGAGGCACTCAACAAGACACCTATGTATAAGAAATCAATGCAAAGGTTGAAGATCAATTGGATAGGCCTAAAACTCAGTCCACCACTACTCCTAGGGATGCTAGAAGGGAGAAAAGAAGAAGAGGAAAAGAGGCAGTGGGAAGAAGTAGAAAAGAAAGCAAGCTTCTATGAACAAGAAGAAGGGACCACAGTGGAGGCATGGGAAGTCAGAGAGGCTATCAGAGCCATGAAGGACATTGACATTAACTAAGTTGCTCAGAGGATGAGTAACACTTTCAGTAGGGGGGTGATGATGACCCCCATCCTTGGGTAATTATATGGGCATTAATTCACCTCCTAGCCTACTCAAACTAACTATTCTCACAACTTGTTGCATACTTTTGATTATATTTTGTTTATGAGATGAGTTAGAGTTGGATATTTTGCTTTGTGGTCTAATGTGCATTTAATGCAGGATTAAAGGATATAAGCAAGGAATTTTGGCAAAGACCTTGGTCAAAAGTCTAATGAGACAAGCGAGAGGAACTATAGGAGGTAAATCCTCCTCATTTACTACCCCTCCATTCGAATATTCCTCCATCAGCTCAAAGTGCAAACATCCAAATCATGAGGAAGAAGGCAGCCGAGCTAGTCAAAGATAAGGCACTAGTTTATCTCGAAGTTTGGGAGCCCAGCCTCCCTAATTTTAAGGAAGTCGTTGGAGACTTCAAATGTATAAGTAGAGAGGCCTAGCACCTCAGCAGGATTCATATTTTTGATTGTAAAACTCTACTCTATTTTTGAGATGCAAGACTTGTGACAGTTTTTGATGTAATCCATTGTTTTGATAATAAGAATGAGTTTTGTTTTGAGCCAACACTGAGTTAGCTTAGAGGGCTGAAGCTCTTGGGTCAGGGCCCAACCCTAGTAGCCAAGGATCCTCTTTATTATACATGTATGTTAGCATAGATTCATAGTTTGATTGTTCATTTGCTTAAGTAGTTGCATTTCCATTACAATAATGTAGATTAGATTGGTTGTATGTTAGTTTGCTTCCATTTGTGCCTTATTTTAGTTAGCAGGTTAGTAAGGAGAAAAAGGATCACCACAAGGTTGTCAGTAGGTGCCTCAACCTCACTTCCTCCCTTTGGGACCATGACTTGAGGAAGAGACCCTTCAGTAGCCCCAAAAACATAGATTTCTAGTTCTTGCATGAGATTTGGATTTTGTTGTCTTGATTCAGCATTTGGTTCATTTCATTGTCATCTTTTTCCATTACTCTATTTTTGCAATAAGATCTCACTCATGCTCTCATTTCCTTCAACACTTTCTTCATGCATAATATGGGCAATTGATTCATGCTTTTCTAGTTTATGAAGATGTATCTTGTTGCATAGTTCATGAAAGACACACATGTTTAAGCACTGCAAGTACTTCAGGAGGAGGTCTAGACTTCATCACCAACATCCATCTTCCACCTCATCAACCTTAACCATCTCTTGTTCCACCATCACCCTCACTAGTTTTTTTGTCCTTTTTCATTGAAATTCCCCTAGACACATTGAGTGAATCTAGCCATCTCTTCTCTTGGATATTGACTCCTGAGTGTTCCTAGACCTTCTAACACCCTATCCCACTCATCACACACCTTTTCCCAGCTTCCCAACACCTCCAACACCTCACAATTAGCTCTCAGCTATATACTATAGGTTTCTTGTAATTCCTACAAGATGATCCTATAGGTTTCTAGTACATCCTGTAGGTTTTCCTGAAACGACTTGTTTTGAGGCCGAATTGATGGGGAACCTCTAGGAAGTCACAAAAAGCCTCCTAGGACCCTTCCACCCCATCCAATCACTCCATAAGCCTTTTAGCCATCCTCAACCACCTTCCATCCACCTGTCACATCCACAAGAACAATTAAATTGCATGCTTGATTTTACCAAAAAAACCCAAAAAAGTGAAAACAGATTTAGCTTAGTTTTCTTGCTCACACATTAGTATGGTTTGATGCTCTTTACTTCTGTAACTTAGATAAAAGCATTAGGTTAGTGTTGATTTAGCAATTCTTCTTAGCATAGCTGTTTAAATGGTTAATTAGGATATGGTGTGATTTAGCATTACATGTTGTTTTCCTCATTACTGCAGTAGAGTAGCTCTCTTAGAATAGATTTTCTCTTCTTCCATCAAAGAATCAAGCTTCTTTTGACTCTATAGAAGTTTGGCTTGGAACCCTTGGGGTCTCTTGCCAGATGAATAGTGACAACAGGCAGGACCTTCACTTTTACTTGTGCATATAGCATTGTCACCTCTAAGTTTGTATGAACCCTAGGTTGATAAGTAAAGCTGGTAGCCCAGGAGTTGCAACATCCTTGCTGCAATATTGGCGCTCATCATTCCCTTTGGAGACATTCCCTTCCAACTTGATTTAGTAGGCATCTACTTCACATTCATTAGTATCAACATAGAAGCATCCAGCTTGGGTTCTTTGAAGACGTACCCTTTCACACCAGACTATGTAGGCACCTACTACTTCATCAACAATCAATGTCATGGTTATGGGTCAACCACACAAAATCATTGTCATCTAGGTCCATTGCTAAGCCGCACACTGTTAGTATCACAGTTGGTCACAAACATTACAGGGTATCGTTATCCTCAGATCTTCGTTTTTCATGGTTATGGGTCATCCAAAAACACAAACTTCATCGAAGTCCATTTGCTAGGCCACACACTCTTAGTATCGTAGTTGGTCACAAGCATTATAGGGTATCTATATCCTCGGATCTTTGTTCATCATGGTTATGGGTCATCCACAAGCCCACACTTCATCGAAGTCCATTTGCTAGGCCGCACACTGTCAGTATCACAGTTGGTCACAAGAATTACAAGGTATCTCTATCCTTAAATATTCGTTCATCATGGTTATTGGTTAACCATAACAAACCCTTTTCTTCAATGGCTCTTCATATTTAGCAAAGGCTTCGCAGGAGGGAACTTCACACAATGGGGACCATTTCTTCTTAACGATGGAGGAATTATCCAAATAGAAAATGGTATCAACCCATGAAATTTACCCATTGTATTGTAAGTGGCATCCACTCATGGTATTTTCCCATGGTATTGTGACATCCACCCATGGTATTCATTCACCCATGGTACTCATTCACCCATGGAATTTACCGGTGGTATTGTAACTGAAAAATGTTATAAGTAACAAGTTACATTTTGTAAAATGATAGACTGTCCACCACGATGTAGCTTTTACAGTTATTCTCTGTTTTAATAAAAAGTTTCTTTGTGGTTTTATTTACTGTGTGTTCTCTCATTTTCTTTGCGACAATGCAATTTTCAGATCTTTGGGGCCTCCTCCCAAGATCCGGATCAATGAGGCATCACATTCCACAATAAAGGTTTTTGTGAAGTTTGGCATAGCTAAGACCAGTTCTGTAATAGCTTTGGTGAAAATTTCATGTAATAAAAGTTAAAAAAATAACCACGAATGAATGGGACAATTATTCCAAGCTAAATGTTGGCAACACATCCTAGGGGGTGTTCATTTGGTTTTTTATGGCCCAGGAAATTGGAAAAGGCAATGGCTAAGGCTTTGGAAAGGAAAAATGGAAATTTTGACACATTTATTTATTAAAATAATGGAAATTAGGAGAAAAAGGAGGTGAAATGTCACAGGTTTCATGTGAGGAGAAAAACAAAGGAAAATAATGGAAAATGAAGAAAATAGAGGCCTTATTCATAAAAAGGATTTTGAGGACCAGTTGGTAACCTTTTGTTAGTTTAGCTTTGGAGTTGTCTCATTATTCTCTCTCTCTCATACTCTTGGACACTTTGAGTTTTCTTAGAGAATTTTTGAATTGGAGCAAGAAAGGAAAAGAAGGCAAGAGGAAGTAAAGATCAAGCAGGGAAAGGTATGATAAAACAACTACAATAGGCATCATTGTAGGTATCAACTTGCATGTGCATTTTCCTTGCTAGATTTTGCATTCATGGGATTACATGTGTTTCTTTTCTACAGTGACATGGGTTTTTCCAAGTGTGAAAGTATATTCAGCCTAGCCTTGCCATTTCCTAATAGCTTTGATGAGATGGGTTCTCTCATGCAGTTTATGTAGGATGGCCAGATTGGATTTGAAGCTGAGTGGGATGGATCTCTGAATTAACAAACACATGGTGGTGGTGGTCCCTAAATGAAACTGAGGATGCACGAAGCCACTAGCATAGTAACCCCTGAATTAGAATGTGGGTTGCAGTAAAGCCAAATTGTGTGCCTTCGTGTGCCTAGGAATCGTTGCCGGTGAATGGCGGGCTATATGGTAAAGCAAAGAGGTGTATTTTTTAGCCATTGGGCCTAATGATTATGGGATGAAATGCACAGTAAATCCTGGAGAGTATGTCTTGATGTAGGGCCTAGTGATCCCTAGATCAGACTGCGGATGCACAGTAAATCCTGAGAGACTAGGAGGCAGTCAAATTTGTCACGGTGTAGGCAGACAACTCAAGTGGCATCCACATTGGTTGGTGTTTTAGATGTGTTCTATGAGTCCCACGTTCATGCTTGGAATATGTTATGGGTGTGATTGGCTTAAGAGGGACTTGGCGCAACGAATCTATGATCGGGTGGAACTTGGTAGTCCCATCTCTGTTCGATTCATTACATTGATTAATGAGAAATTCATTCCATTGATTTTCATGTGTAAATGTACTAGTGTATATATGGATTTTGATGGTTGATATGTTTATTGTAATTCTATTCCTATTATGTTGGTTATATGTTCATTTTATGGCACCAACTATGTTTGGCTCTCAACATGTTTTTACTTGTATTTGAATTGATATTGTATCTATGACCTAATAAGTGATAAGGCAACAAATGACAAGAGGAAACAATGGTTCATGGGGATTTTCATATAAGTAAGAGATCCCTACACTTAATTTTTTTTCTTACACTAGTAAGTTACATGTCGATGATATGTTTTATGAAATGTCTGTCATGGCTAGTAGGGGTTTAGTTAAGGGCTTGATCAATTATTTACTTTTTCATCATTGTTTCCCTATACTTTACTTAATTACGAGCTTTCATTCCATTTTGGGTAGTGGCCTGGGCTCTAGGCCTAAAAAAGTGGCTCAAGTCCCATCGTCGTTGGCACAAAACTGGAAAGTTTGGACCATAGTCCCTAGCAGGTAGGTCCATGGGAGAAACTTTAGGTCTCTCGTCATTATTTTTCCCATAAAATGAGAGTGACCGAGCCTTAAATTATCCAAAACAGTAGTGAGACATAGGGATAGGCTGTCTGAGTAGCTGACTTGTCTCCTGAGGGTTCTGTTGATGGTGTTGGATGGCTGCATGTGATGTTCCATCGATTCCACTTCCTTAAGGTTACCTAGGAGGTCAAATCTGATCATAGTAGCCTCTCGTCTCATGTTTACCCGAGTTGGGATGATTACTTGGGTGGATGTGGGAGGAGGGCGTTATAGAGTGGTATCAAAGCTTGGTTCAACTCTCAGACTGAATTGGTTGAATGTGTGTTGGTCATGAATACATGTTAGTTGCATGTGTGTCTCTTACACTTATATACTTATTTCATTTTCTTGATGATGGATTAGGGTTGTAGTATGGTTAGCATGGAGAATTTGATGTTGATTTCATGAAGAATATTTGACATGAGTATATGACTGACTGTATATGGTTATTTGCCACTTACATGTTGATTTTATGTCGCCTACTTACATCCTTGTATGTTAGGTTACATTTTGAATATTTTGATTACATGCATCAGCCTTGTATGCTGATTACAAGAACTAATCGATTATGTTCGATTACATGTGTTTATGCGTATTTGTAGTTGGTTAGGCATTTCTTATGCACATTGTTGGTTGCATGAAGTAATGTGTATAATGGAGTAATGGTTTTTGTCATGCATGATGTCAGAGAATGCGTTGTTGATATGGCCTTGCATTGATGACTAGATCCTAGTTAGAGTGATGTTTATGTGTTGATACATTTATTTGTGTATGTCTATACGTTGTTATGATTATGTTATACATGTATTAGGCTGATTTGGCGATCTTGTAGACAAGGTATCCTTCCCTATCTATACTAAGGTACATCAATTTATTGTTTCTTGGTATATTTGACATATTATGCATTGCAGGAAGAAAGAGATCAAATGGGTGGCAAGGTGGTAGACTACTTAGAATCTCCCTATGCATCAGATGAGCAATGTGATGTGGGGCATACTTCTGATTAGGCCAATACACTGAGGAGCTTGAAGGAAGAGATAAGGATTTGTAAGGTTGATAATGACCAGATCATACAGGCACAATAGAAGCAAGCACAAGTTAATTCTATACTTCTTCAGAGTTTGTCGAACTTGCAACGATAAGCACCGCTTCAGATTAGCCATGCACATGAGGATGGAACTAATGGAGCATATGGAAACAGATCTCCTAGTAGACACAGGTTAGATAGATAAGACAAAGTGAGAGATCATAGGTTGTTGGACACTCTGAAAATGAGGGGCGATGAGTACATGTATTATTCTAGTTTTGGTTATGATAGACATCATGATCATCATTATTATCACCATTATAGGAGGAATGATAGGGGGTACTTGCCAGATGAATTCAAGAAAGTAAAACCACCCACCTTTGATGGATATGTGAAGAAGCTAGAAGATGCAGAGGCTTGGATACTTGGCATGAACATATTCTTTGAGTTGCATGAGTACACAGATAACATGAAGGCTCGAATAACTATCTTTAGCTTGAAAGGTAAAGAAAACATTTGGTGGGAAGATGTTAAGCGGGTTAGAGACATCAGGATAGATGACTTGAGTTGGCAGGAATTCAAGATGATTTTCAGAAAGATGTACTTGTCAGAAAGGTACTACGACATCAAGGCTAAAGAATTCTATGAGCTAAAGATGGGGTCAATGATAGACAAAGAGTATATGACCAAGTTTCTTGAGTTATTTCATTATGTATTGTATCTTACTGATGAGAAGGATAAATTTTAGAGATTTGTTAGTGGTTTTCCATTAGAATTTAGAGATTGGATTGAGTATGATGAGCCTCGGTCACTTGAGGAAGTCATCGGGAAGCTGAAACATTTCTATGATCAATCAAAGTGTAAGAATGAACCTCAGCATGGATAGAAAGGAAAATACAAAGGTAGAGGTAAATGGTAGCCTAAGAGGACAAGGCCTCAACTTGCAGATGGGAAAGAAAATGTGGCACCACAAAAGAAATTTAATGAACGTAGATAGGGACATGGGAAACAACAAAAACAACATAGAGGTGAGGGCACCTGTCGGTTTGAGTGTTGGACATGTGGTGAGGAGCACCTTAGGAGATATTGTTTGCAACATTAGGGTGGAAGGCCTAAGATATATAGTGCACAAGAGGTGCAGAATGTTGGGGATGTTGGTTAGAGTATTCCATGTATCTATGCAGCAGTGGACAACAGGAAAGCAGAACACCAAGCATCTATCATTGAGATGGACAATAAGCTTTGTGATCAAGTTTTTTCTATTTTGATTCACCCTGGATCTAATTATAGCTATGTTAGTCCTAACTTGGTGGATAAGTATGGGTTGAATAAGGAGTTGCATGTAGAGTCTTGGTTAGTGCAGCTGGCTATAGTTACAAAGAAGCGAGTTCATCATTAGGTAAGAGCTTGTGCATTTGACTTGAATGGTATGCCTACAACACATTTGAATGTATTACCATTGGGTTCATACAGTATGTTATTGGGCATGGATTGATTGTATCTACATAGAACCAAGGTTGATTGCTATGAAAAAGCTATTGAGTGTGTTGACGAGAATGGAGAACCAAGAGTCTTGCAAGGTAAGAAGAAAGACACATAAGTTATGATGCTGACAACTATGCAAGAAAAGCGTAGCTACAGGAAAGGGTGCAAGCTATTTGTAGTACAAATTTATAGTGATTAGGGTAAGGAGGTTGAGGATGTAGATGTGTTGAATAGGTACCCAGTGTTGTAGTAGTTTCAGGATGTATTTTCTGAGGACATTACAGAGTTTCCACCTCACAGGGAGGTATACTTTTCGATTTAGTTAGTGCCAGGGGAAGCTCCAGGATTAAAATAACCTTACAGGATGAGCACACCCGAGTTGGTTGAGTTAAAATGGTAGTTGAAGGAAATGTTGGACAAAGGATACATTAGGCCAAGTGTATCACCTTGGGGCACAATAGTCTTGTTTGTGAGGAAGAAATATGGTACCCTCAGATTATGTATTGATTATATGCAGTTGAAAAAAGTGAATATCAAGAACATATAGCCTTTGCCAAGGATTGATGACGTTTTGGATCAGCTAAAGGGAGCAGTAGTGTTCTCGAAGATTGACTTGAGATTTGGATACCATCATGTATGCATCAAAAAAGAGGACATATACAATATTGCATTCTGGGCTAGGTATGGGCATTATGAGTTTGTTATGGGCATTATGACTAACAACCCTAGTGAAAATTTCATGTAATAAAAGATAAAAATAATAACCACGGATGAATGTGACACTTATTCCAAGCTAAATGTTGGGAAACACATCCTAGGGGGTGTTCATTTGGTGTTTATGGCTAAGGAAATTGGCAAAGGCAATGGCTAAGGCATTAGAAAATAATTATTCTCAATAAATTGAAAATAATTAAAATTCTTATCATATAATTAAATATTTCAATTTAAATATTTTTACTTTTATTATTACCTAATTAAATTAAATCCAAACATTATAAAACAATCATGGCAGGGTTGGCTTCCATTCCTTTTACATCTCTTAACCCTATTTATTCATTCCAATGAGATCTCTCTTACACAGTTATTGATCTATCTTGATGATGAGCCACGGTGGATGGTTCAAAATGTCAATTCAAACAATTATGGATGTGAGAACTCTGGAAGAAAACTACACACAAATCACTAATCGCAGAAGCCTCAAAACAATAGGTTGAATTATACCAGCCTATAGAATTTATGAAACCATACATTCAATTTCACTCTTTTGGGCATAGGGATATTTGTAAGACCCAATGTTTTGGAGGAATACTTCCTAGAATCAAATGAATAACATGATCATGATCACGATTAGGTGGGAGGCTTTTGGGAGTCTCCAATATCCTAGAATGATTGTCCAAGACTTTTTGGAGATCTAGCGACATAGATAATATCGATGTTTGAACCTCTAGTGAGCCTAATTTTGCAATTACACCCTGTTGTTATTTCTTTTGAAGCTTTTTCATGCCATTAGATCTTATTATATTTCCTAGTTTCCCTTCGATACCCCTTAATTCAACCTCCTTTCCTTCCCCAAAAAAATTCAAGAAAAGTTCTTGAAAATTAAAATCTATCGTACCCAAAGTTTGTAACCATTGAACTCCTAGTACAACACCAACACCACCCATTGGAATGGAAAGCATTGGACTATTAAATACATATTCCCCCATGGTTAGCTTGATATTATGGCACTTTCTAGATAAATTTATAGTTCCTCCATTTTCAACCACCACTTGACACTTTCATGTTGGATATAGGAAGCCATTCAATTCCTTGGCTATATTACAATGAATAAAATTATGGGTACTACCTGAATCAATCAACACTATTACCTTTTTCTTCTTGATATGTCCTTCTATCTTGAGTGTTTGATGAGTGGTCATTCCTGTCAATGCATTACAATATAAGGTAGGATTCATTTGTTCTTTCTCTAGGGTTGGTTCCTAGTGTATATCCTCTTCTTTTGAAATTTCTTGTTCCTTTTCTCCCTCCTCTTCACAATCTATGTAAAACAATATCTTCTCAACACACTTATGACCTCTAGTATATTTTATATAACAACTATAACAAAGCCCTTTTGTTCTTTTTTCTTGCAATTGTCGTAGTGTCAACCTTGTCGGTTGTGGAAGGCTAGGAGTAGCAACACTTCCATATTTATAGTTGTGAGTGGTAGGATTCCTTGTTGCCATAATTTTTCTTTCCAACTTGAATTCCTTCTCCAATGAATCAGGTTCCCAAAGGTGAACCTCATGTTGGATGTTATCCTTGAAAGTCCTTATGAAACATCAATCCTATACTCCTCTGGAATATCATTTATCCTTATATTCAGTTTTTGGAAGTCCTCAATGTGCTCCACAATTGAACCCTTTTGTTTGAGATTTATCAATTAGCTAAAGAAGGTGTTTCTCTTTCTATCCTCATACTGTGTTATCATTTACTATGTAAAAATTAACCAAATTATGAGTGGTTTACATGAAAAAGCCCATGTATACCATACAAACTGATTGGGTTCTAAATATAAAGTTGCAATGGGTACCTTTTGTGTGTTGCACATTATCATGGAGATCAAAATATTGCTCCATTTGTATTATCCATGTTACTAAATCAGTGCCATCAAACATCATCATATCGATCTTTGGAATATGATGGGTCTTTAATCCAATGTTAGATTCTATGAAATCATGATTAACATTTATTTTGTTCTCATCATGAGTTTCATGTAATACCTTTTCACCATAGGAAGAATTTATTATAGCAACTTTGTCAAACCTTCCTTCAAACCTTCCATCTCCGCTTTTAAACCATTCTTTAAATCTCCCATTTTTCCTTTCATTTTTTCTTCAATACCATCCATCTTAGCTTCGAGTGAATCATTTTTTGTTACTCTTTGTGATAGTCAAATTTGTTGCACTTGATCTCACAATTTTGATATATCATGTTGCATTTCTTCCTCTTCTTCATGTGTCATAGAAGATATCTTTTGTTGCTTACTAGGTGTGTCATTTCTTTTGTTTCGAGGAATTTTGGAAACAAACAATGATATATATTCTTTACTCTACCCTTTGAATGACTTCAAATTGATTTTTCAAACAAATGTTATGCAAAATTTTAAAAAAGCACACCTTTTTCTTGATTTTTAGGAGCTAGATATTACAACTGTTGTATATATGTAGTTGTGAATCTCCAAGATCTAAAATTCCTTCTTATAGTAGCCATTTGTGTCTTATTTCCAACCCAACAAGTCAAACCAAGATTGGATTCTTCAAGAAAGCATTATGCCAATCTCCCATGATGACCTGATTATAGACAGGTTCAGTAAGGGGGAAATTCTATGGAGTACAACGTGTCATTGTCTCAACATTCAGCTCTGAAAATGATACCCAAAAAAACTAAAATCCATATTCTTTCTCTCACTTTTTTACAAAATTCAAATCCAATTCTCAGAGAGAAAGTTATGATGATTTTCCCTTGGTCACCTATTTGAGATGGAATTCTCGAGCCTACAAAAATCCTAATTTCCTCGGATCATATCTCCAAAAATATAATGAGACAAGATTTGAAATTCATAAAAAAAGTTCACCAAGATTTTGTCTCCATGTGGCTAGAATTTTAGCTTCTAAATATTCGCAGAAACCCTAGAATCCAAAGCTTTCATACCAAATGTTATGCAACTAGCTCACAAATAGATAAATCAATAACTTAAAAATTATCCTCTTCTAGGGGGAAACCTCCTTTACATTACATAAATTAACAATTCTTGGATGATTCAAATGACAAAACCTCCTTCCTATATACAGGAGTCTAAGGGGTCACAATATAATTAGAGTCTACATAACAATAATAATGTAAGGGCACATTGATAACAATAAGAGGCTACACTAGTATTATAGGGACCTAACATTTTATTCTTCCACTTTTTCTGCTCTGAAGTAATCAAGATGATGAAAACATTATAGTGATCCCATTTTGATAAAAAAATTGCAAATAAAAAAATCTAAAAAATGACATGAAAGTTGGAAACAATGTCTCAAATTTTAACGCATTTTAAGGTTCATTGTAAGACACACACACACACATGTTATTATTATTTTGAACTAGAACAAGAATATATTTTCTATTCCTTAAAATTTGCATAAGAAGCACAACTATTATAGTAGAAGTGTCTAACAAAAATTTGGACCTAAGTCAACTAGATTTTTGAAAACAATGGTTAATTTCAATACCCTTATCCCCAAAATTAGAAAATTTCTTCCGAGTTATTCTACTATGACTAGAAGCATGTATATTCCAAATATATTTTAAAATAAAACAACATTTACAAAGGTATGTATATGAAATCTAGATAAAAACACCATATTTTTCCTTGATTGCTTCTTGGTGGGATGATTATATGATATTCAAGTTTGGAACTTGTTGAGGAATTATGGTTTGCTTATTGCTAGAATGAGATTCTCCAAATGGATGTCCATCCACTTGTAGTGATATATTTTCTACTTGTTGCTGGAGGGATATTATTTCATCCTCATTTCTCTTAATAGTGTTGCTTTGTTCCACCAAAATATCCATCACTACTATTCTTCTTGAGACAAATTTGTTTTGGTTTAGCTACAAAGAGTAAATTTACTCCTGCATTTGATAGACTCTTTCCCATACTTGTGTAATTTATTTGTATTTTGGATTGGCCATTTGAAGCCCCAAATACAATTCCACGAGAATTTCTCTCCTTCTATGGAACTAGGTAGAATGTAGAACTTCCAAATACTAGGATGGAAGACCAGACTTACAATTGAATAGAAACCATGTAAGAGAGAGAACTATGTAGGCTAAGATTAGCCAATTGTAGACAACTGACCTCCAAGGGACAAAGTCCTGGCCACCAGTGAGACCACAAAACTATCAACCATGAAGGGGATAATTTATTTCCATGTAGGGGAAGCAACTGTATATGTTTGGTGCCATAACTATACTTAGGGAACCTTTGTAGCCTATGTTTTACCTCCTGGCATGATTTATAGGTAAAATGCACTTCATTGTTATGAGTTCAGCTAAGCTAAATGTGCTTTCTGTTTAATTAAACCTAAATACTCTTGATAAAGCTCGTCGTGAGATGTATTACCCATAAGAACGAAGGGCTTTCTTATTGAGGCCACATATGATACAATACATATAACAAACAACTCAATTATTTTCAATTCCCATTAACGATTTGGGAGGCATCATTCATAAATAGAGCTTGTGTTAGCATCATTATAGACATCCTCCACATGAGCTCTGATACAATGGAACTAACCTGGGTATTCTAATCCATGGCGGACATACTGTTACTTTCCTTCTCAGTCACAAAAACCACATTTAGTTGTTTGTTGCGTGTCATACAAAAGTAATTCTTTCCCAGACCAAACTAAACCTTTTGAATCCCATACATGCTAGAGGGATTTCACAATCAAGGATGGAGCGTATCTATAATATACAAGGGGGAATGAACTTTCATGTCCCCTTCAGAGAGGGGAAACCATTTAAATCACTCTTATTTAGGGGAAATTCTTGTTTAATATATTTTTTAAATTCATGGTATTGTGCATTGTTCACAAAATTGTTGCAACCCATATCCTTGATTTTCCAGTGAATCTGCTAATTGATTATGTTGCTTAAGGACTCTGTAGATTTCATAGTTTTCCCTCCTTGATAGAAGCCATTTTAGATTTTTTACATTGACCTTCAGGTGGATATTTTTTGGAATCTAAGAATTTCTTACAATTTGAATAATTCTTTGAAAGTCTCCTAGGATGGTTAAGCATTGAATTTGTTGTCGAATCAATAGTGTTAGTCCATGTTAAAGAGAATATGCTTTAGCGTAATTATTTCATCTTTCCCCAACCTCCTAGAGAAGGTTGATTCTATATTTTTATTAGGCTGAAGAAAAACCACTCCGACTCCTTCCACCCCTATGTTTGATTTTGTAGATCCATCAAAGAAGAATATAAGCCCTCTTCTCAAATATAGCCATTTCTTGAAGTCTGAAGGTGAATTTTTAATTTTCCATTTCTCTTCCCTAAGGAGACAAGGATTACATCCTAGTAGAGGGCTTGGAGATGATTCCAATATCAAGGAAAGCCATTTCTTTCCCACTGCATCCATGTTAGGGGGAAAGATTCCTAAGAGGTATAGTTGAAAAATCCAACATATTGAAATAGAAAAACAACAAATCATACCCATGCAAGTGTGGAAAACATTAAAATTCATAAAAGTTTGGATAGGGGATGTACCCATGGGTCCTACATTTGAGATAGATCATATAGGGTTCTGTTGTGCTATTCAACAACCCCCCATTTGTTAATAGTAGTAGTCAATATTACATTAATAAATGGGGACCCTTTAAAAAATCTTTCCAAAAATAAGTTTAGCATTTAGGCATTTTCTTTATTAATTTTTGGAATAAAACAAGATATCAGTCAAACACCTTTTCAAAAAACTATTAAATGTCTCCCTTTCCTACATATCACACGATCAAGCATGGTTGAAAGCCTTGCTAATCCACCAAATCTAGCGAAAAGCGATCAAAATAGGACTCCACGCTTTAATACTTTGGAACTAGTACATTTCTTATATAAAATAAGTCATAAGGCATTTTATTAAAACTAAGACCCACATTTCATATTGCTATTCTTAGAAGGCACATCTTAATAAGTTACCTTACAAATGTGTGAGATGCGAAATTGCGATAACAACAATTCCTTTACTGCATCACATTTCGGACATTTAAAGGAACACCGTAAAACTTACCACCCGTCGAAATTGTGAAATGCGATAGAAACCTGGACCCACTCTCAGATACATCACAGACAAGTATTTAGGTCCACTGCTTAATGAAAAGCACTTTACACAAGAAAACCTGACCAATGGGTTATGCCCTAGAAACAGTAGTAAGCGGCCCACATCTCGCATATCACATAAACAACAAGGAAAGCATACATATATAACATGATAATATGATCTGCGAGATTTCTTTGCAAATAAATCACAATTTTAGAGATTCAAAGGCTTGTCACCCTAGAAGCTTTCTTCCCGACTTACGACGCAAACATTAATGAGCATTAAAGCTAAGAGATAATGAACCATTAGTGTGCATTTAGTGAAAGCTAATGGCATTTATGTGTGAAATGCCATCCAAGGTGATATGATATCTTCTCACTTGCATTCAAATAAAAATCCTTTCTTATCACCTTTTCAAGTTATCTATATTATCCCAGCTTACATTCATTCTTATCTCTGTATATTTGATAGTTGTTGTTTTTCTCCATTTTCAGGGAAAATCCACGAAAGGAGCCTTTGGGAGTGATGGAAAAGGAGGGCTAGGTAGTTGTGTCTGCGAAATCAGAAATGACTCCTTTATTCTTAGATACTACATGCAACATAGAAGGAGGGACCTCTACGTGGGAAACCATGTATGATTTATTAGAAGAAGAGCAACCAAGACCCCTGGAAATAAAGGTCACAACTAACAGCCGTACTTCCTCAGCTGCCACCATTTTTGAGATGGCATGCTCATTTCTGCATCACATAGCCATGCACCCAAAGATAATCCCTTACATAGATATGGTCTAGCGGATTATTGATCAAGCCGATATCTTAGACATAGAATTTAAGAATAGGAGCCAAGAGGTTATGGGATCTTTTTCACTAGACAACCTGTGGCTTATGTACCACCTACCAGAGCCACAATCCATCCACAAAAAATAGTTCCTTAAGAAGTTTGCCAAAGAGAATGAGGACCCAACAGATGTCACCTAGATCTGGTTGAATAATGAGGGCAAGATAAAAAAGGACAAAGCAGGTATGTAATCTGCTGCATCTAGCTTTGCATGATATGTAGGATGTTTGGCAAGCTGGATAGCACTAAAGTTTCCCCAAAATGGCTGCCATTAATAGATGTAGTCGTAAACGCAACCATAATGAATTAGGCCCAAATTTTGTCTGATAGTTTAGCAAAGGCAATAATCGATTATAGGAGGAAAAGGAGTGTCTCAATGAGGGTTTACCCTCCATTTTTTATGAGTGCTTATGTGATGGATACAATTTGTTTTCGTTCAAAATTTCCTATCATGGGATGGAAGTGGACTGTGAAAGATCCACTTCCCATTCATATATATCATAAGGACATGTGGAGGTCATAGTTTTACCAGCTTTTTTACAAAATTTGTCATAGGGTCATGCCGCCTATCCACAAACAGGTTTGCAATTGAGACACCCCTAGATTTTCTAAGGAAGCCAAGGTAGATATCCTCCCAATGGCCAGATGGTTTAAGGAGGAAACATTCACATATATCAGGGTTTTTCAGAGCATCACCTCACCTCATGTCCTCCCATACTATATTCCAGACAAATTGATGGCTAGAGAGATAACCTATCAAACAACTAGTGAGGGTGGGCTAAGAAAAGGACTAAAGCAAGCAAAAAAGGCCATTTGACCTACATTTCCGTTACAGTGTGGAGCATTCACATTGCACGATCTGGGCCATGCATTCAAAGAGGCAGAGATCATGCAATCTCTGAAATTACCTAAATTCCCACGTCACTAGTATGACCCAAACGGAACTACCAAAGTGATCTGAAAATGAGATCTTAGACAATTATTAAGGTATTATAGACTCATGTGCGTGGATTTGCCTATGTTATTTTATGCAATGGATCGATAATATTGTGAAATACATAGACTATGAAGTAGTAAAGAAGCATAATAGACAACACACATAAACACAACAACTTTAATAAGGAGTTCACCCAACACTCCTAGGCTACATCTCCTGGTCCAACCTTCAGTGGTGACCTCTCTATTATGTCTTCAGAAGCAGAGTTGTTACAAGAATGAGCTCAATTTGAGTCTCACACAATAGATACAAAACAACAAGGCTTTCTTGGGTTCCCCAAGCCTTTCTGAGTACACAGAATATCCTCACTGATTCTCTGTCTTTATTTGCTCTCTATCTTAGCACTGCTTGCCTATGTTTTCTCTCTTCTATGGCTTTAAAGCCAATCAGAGCTGCTTGTTCATTTCCTCTTCTCGGCTTTCTGTCTCCCAACCTCTATCCACTCGAATCCCTCTTCTAAAAGTTAGCAATCATGGCATAATGCCTTTTGACGAGGTGGCCACCTGTTCTGCAACAGATGAGTGCATCGACCATTCTCTGTTTACAAAAAGAAATGCATTCAAACACAGGAAAAGTCTGTTGAAACATTATTCATTGGACTTCAAATCTTCATAAATGCCTTATAGTCCTATCGGATCTGCCTTTATGTCAACATCACATCTCTACCGTTGATCTAGGATCTTCCAGATCCAACGGCTGTGGTTCATTTTGGGTGGCCCTTTTGTATGGGGGTTAAAAGCCTGATAAGGGTGCTTTTCTCTCTTCTTGGCCTGGACACATGGTAGCAAATGTATGGGCTTGGGTGGATCTCGGACCAAACCACTTACCACTTTTGTTCCTCCCGAAATTCCACTTGTTTCGTGGATTTCCTTTGCATTTGGAAAATATGTTAAAACACTGAAAAATCCTGTAAAAATGGCTTTGGGCGGATTTGAAATATTTTTCATTTTCATTCCCAAACCCTTTTGGGTCCACTTTTCATCGCATCGATGATCCCCTTGTATTTCTTGTAATAAATGAAATACGCGAAAATACATTAAAAATTCCATTTGACGGATCTCAAATATTATGAAATAGTGTTTATATTTTTATCGGGTCCGGTCTATCATAGTCTTAGTCATAATCGGTCCCGCTCCTTTGCATAGCTCCGATGCGATATTGCGATATCGCAATCGCATGTCGTTGATCCTCCCAGGCCTTGGTTAAGTCCATGTATATATATATATATATATATATATATATATATATATATATATATATATATATATATATATATATCAGCAATGTGATAGCGCGATTGACTCTGGACCGTTGAACTGCGCACATAGATCAACGACTCTCGTTTGATTGCACTACCTACTATCACGCTTCCCATATAGCCACCTTCGATAGCCTCTGATAGCCTTTGCTGATTGCAATTTTCCAACCAGATATGGACCGTTGATTAGCCAGATTCGATGGCTCCTGTGCATCACTCCTTTGACCGCCGATAAGCCTGCTTTCCACTATTTGCTTGGTGATTTTTGGGTTCCGACAGTGTTTTCTCATGCGATTGTTTTGATATTTTAAGCGATTTTTGAAGACTTAGAGGGTATTTAAATCCATTTTGGATCATGCCTTCCCACTGAAAAAAGATTTTGGACCACCAAAAGATGGTTTTTAAGCATCAATCAAATGAGGATACAACTCCCTCACATACCTAATTTCCATCCATCATGCACTGCTCGGTTTTAAACCTTTGAGTCCAATTCTTATGTACTCGACATCCCCTCTGCGTGTAGTTCTCACCTTTCTATCTAAAATTGTATCTTCCTGCAACTCATTGAGATATTCAAGCAAAAGATCATTAGTAGAAGGCAACTGAATTTTCTCTTTAGGATCTTCAATCAATGAAGGTTCAAACAATCTCAAGTTCTATGCATTAAATACTAAATAGATGTGCATGTAAGCTGGAAAATCAAGGTGAAAAGCATTCTCACCAATTTTCTCACACCAATTTTCTCAAGTATCTTGAAAGGCCCATACCTTATTAGCTTCAACTTCTTTCCTTCACCTTGCATTCTGTCTTTGCTGATGTACAACAAAACTTGATCACCAACTTGGAAGCTATGCTCAATTCGATGCTTATCATCCGTTACATTATACTTGGCCTGGCTTTGTTCCAGTTGTTCTTGCACTGCCTGGTGAATTTCTTAGATCTATTTAATGAACTTGGTTGCTTTATCTGCATCACTGTGTCCATCAACCGCTATGTCTTTACTAAAGACAAAATCCAAGGGAGACTTTGGTGTAAAACCAAAACAAGTCTCAAAAGGAGATCTTTGTGTAGAGGAATGTTTAACATGGTTGTAAGCATGTTGCACATAACACAAATGTTCATCCCAAAGCTTGGGATGTTTGCTGCAATATTCCCTGAGCAAGTGGATCACTGTCCTATTGACCACCTCTATTTAGCCATCTAATTGTGGATGAAAGGTTGTTCTCTTCTTCAGTCTGGTGTCCATCAGTTCCCACAGACTTACCAAAATTTCCCAACAAATCGAGAATCTCGATTGGATACAATGGAAGTGGGTAACCCAAAATGAACCCATACATGCTGAAAGAACAAATTTTCTATTTGTTCAGCTATAATCTGCTTGTTACAAGGTATTAAAATACACATTTTGCTGAACCTGTCCACAATAACATATAAATAATCATGACCTTTTCTAGACTTTGGCAATCCTCCAACAAAGTCTATGGAAACACTTTCCCAAGGATGAGAAGGAACTGGAAGTGGAGTGTACAAGCCTAGTTTTCTATTGCTGGGCTTGATTTTAGCACACATGCTACACCCTTTGATATATCTAGAAACTGTCCCATGCATTCTTGGCCAATAACAAAATCTTTGCAGCTGTGCAACTATTTTACTTACACCAAAATGACCTAATATTAGAGAAGTATGTGCTTCTCAGATTATGTTAACTCTTTCCGTTTGAGGAATGCATAACATTCCAAAATGATATAAGAGTTGGTCCTTAACATGATAATCCAATTCTTCTACTTGTTTTCGATGACTTAAAGTTTCATATACATCTTTAAAATCTACATCTTGAGCATATTGTTCAACGTAGCTTTCATGCAATACTGAATTATGCTTAAGTATAATAGATGCATTTATGATTAGTTTGGACAACATATCCGCAACTTTATTGTATATGTGTTTCTTATATCTGATGACTAGATGAAACTGCTGTAGGAAACCCATCCACCTATAGTGTCTTGATTGCTGCAATTTAGTTTGTAAGTGCAAATACTGAAGTGGTTGATGATCAGTGTGTATAACTGTTTCTTTGCCCATTAAGTAATGTTTCCACTTTTTCACACTCTGTACTAATGCATACAATTATTTATCATATGTGGGATAATTGACTACTATAGAATTAAATGTATCAGAATGATAACATATGGGTATACCATGTTGCATCAACACTGCTCCCATGGCCTAGTCACTGACATCTGTTTCAATCTCGAATGGTCTTTGATCTGGCAATGCTAGTACTGGTGCTGTACTAATTTTTTCTTTCAAGGTGTCGAAGGCTTTTTGTTGTTTGCCTCCCCACTGAAACACCTTTTTCAATCCTGTCAAAGCATGTAAGGGGGTTGCAATCAAGGAAAAGCTAGCAATAAACTTTCTCCAATATTGTGCTACTCCTACGAAGCTTCTAACTTTTGTAGTAGATTTGGGTTTAGGCCAGTTAACAATGGCTTCGACCTTATAGGGACCTATCTTCAATTCACCACCCCTACAATATGACTCAAATAATTCAAAGATGTTTTGCCAAATTCACATTTCGATAACTTAACATAGTGATTTTACTTTTTCAAAACATCTAGAGTCTGCTTTACATGCTTTAAATGTTCTTCCCATGTTTTACTGAAAGAAAGAATGTCATCTAAGTATAAAATTACAATATCATCAATAAAACGCCTGAATACATCGTTCATAACTCTCATGAAAGTGGCATGAGCATTAGTTAAGCCAAAAGGCATAAGTAGCCATTCATACAACCCTTGCTTTGTTTTGAAAGCAGTCTTCCATGCATCTTGTTCTGCTACTCTGACCTGATGGTAGCAACTACACAAGTCCAACTTGGAAAAGTAAACAACTTATTTCAACTGATCTAGTAGATCATCAATGTGAGGAAAGGGATAAAAATTCTTTATCCTTATTTTATTCAGTGCTATTTAGCCAATGCACGTCCTCCACGAACCACTTTCTTTCTCACCAACATGATTGGAGATCCGCATGGTGATGTGCTTGGTCTTATGAACCCTTTCTCGAGCAGCTCCCATACCTGCTTCTTGATCTCTGTATTCTCTAAAGTGGATAACCTGTACATTCCAATGTTAGGCAATGAAGCATCTTGCTACAAATGAATATCATGTACAATTTCCCTTTTGGGTGGCATACCTTTAGGTTCTTGAAATAGGATATCATATTCTAAAACAACTTTTTCTAAATCAGCTTTCTGTTTAGCATCACAACCTTCAAATACATTGGTTTTATCAGGGTTCTTTTCCTTTACAACCATCAGTAAAAATTGCATGCATGAATTTACAATTCTTTTCATCTGCCCTGAGTTTACGAGAGTGTAATTATTTTTGAGTTTATGAGCTCTTACAATATATTCTATTCCATGTTTGGTGAGTTGATACTTATTTTCAGCTCTATAGAAAATGGATTTTCTATCATACAAGTAAGGAGTTCCTAAAACAATTCCACATATATCCAAGGGAACGATATCTAACTCAACCTCATCTACAAATGTTGACCCAAAAGAAAACCTAAGTTTACATTGTCTAGTCACTTGTAGCTTTGCTTTATCACATACCCAACCTAATGGATATGGCTTCTTGTGAGGTGTGGGTAGTAATCCCAACTTCTTTACAATTTCTTCAGAAATCAAGTTTGCTTGTGAGCCACTATCAAATAAATTATCAATCTTTTGATGCTTGGAAATAACTCTAATATGAAAAAGCTCATGTCTTTTCCTCTCATTTTCTTCAAATGTATCAATAGTTTGTGCAGAATTACTAGTAGATGTTTCAGAATTTTTACCTTTTATACCTGTAGCTGCGATTGTTGTTTCATCACCTGAGTCTGACCCCAAATCCTTCTGTATAGAAGCAACAATCTTCTTATTCTTACCATCGAACTTCTTGGGCTTTAGCTCTGGATGCAAAGACCAATAATGTTCATCATCATGTCCATCCTTCTTGTAGTGAGTGCATGAAGGTTTGTTTTTCTGTACTAGGTTTGCCTTCCTCTCTGTCCATTTATGCTTCATCTTTTCCTTGTTCTTGCCTACAGTGGGTTTTTATGATCCCAAAATCTCTCGGTTCACATTCTTGCCTCTAGCCTCTAGATGTGTAGCTTGAACAGATACCTCATCTATGCTAGTAGGGTTAAACATTAGAATGGTGTGCCTCAAATAGCTATGCAGACCACCTATATCCTTCAGCAAAGTTTCAAGTGAGTCTAGATAAATGCCTAGAAGTAAAGGTCTTTTTCTAAATTCCTGGGTATAGCTTTGTACACTTTGCCCCTTTAATTGGTGAAGAGTTTGCCAACTTATCTTCACTTGCTACATATAAGCTAGTGGATAGAATTGTTTTTTAATGGCAGAAACAAATTCACTCTAGATAGAAAGAATTTTACCATGCTTCTTTAAATCATCTTGTGTCCTGCCTTCCCACCACACTAGGGCAGTTCCTCCAAGGCGAAGGCTCGCAAGCTGAATCTTTCTCCTTTCCGAATTGGTGTTCTGCACCTTGAAATATACATCAATCTATCTAATCCAGTTATCTAGATTTTCTGCATTTAATTCTCCATCATATATTGGAAAATCAAATTTTACATCTAATTTAATCACAGAAGTCTTCTTCTTTTTATTTTCAGGGCTAGAAGGAGGTGTTAATGGAGGAGGTTCTTCCCCTTTCCCTTTTCCTTTTGAATGGCAACTAGAAGAGGTTCCTCTACTCCTTTGCTTGTTTGAGATGCTGAAGGGCTTTCCCCTCGACGTTTCTTAAATTCTCGATACATCCCTTTTACCATGGCTCTCATGGTCATGAAATTGTCCATGAACTAAGAGTCTGACTCCAAGGGAATTTCTTCTATCATTTTCCTCTTAGGATAGACTCTTCCAATTTCTGGGTTAGTCTCAACTAGTTCTCCTTCTCGTAGTTTGAGCTTTGACCTAGTTAGCATTCAACAATCCAGCATAAGCCTGTCTAACCTTAGCAACCTAAATCTCTGATACCACTTGATCTAAAAATGAGATCTTAGACAATTATTAAGGTATTACAGACTCATTTGCATGGATTTTCCTATGTTACTTTATGCAATGGATCGATAAGATTGTGAAATACATAGACAATGAAGTAGTAAAGAAGTGCAATAGACAACAGACATAAACACAACAACTTTAATAAGGAGTTCACCCAACACTCCTGGGATACATCTCTTGGTTTAGGCTTCAGAGGTGACCTCTCTATTATGTCTTTAGAAGCAGAGCTTTTGCAAGAATGAGCTCAAATTGAGTCTCACACAATAGATACAAAACAACAAGGCTTTCTTGGATCCCCAAAGTCTTTATGAGTACACAGACTCTCCTCATTGATTCTTTGTCTCTATTTTCTCTCTATTTCAGCACTACTTAGCTCTGTTTGCTCTATTCTATGGCTTTAAAGCCAATTGGCACTACCTGTTCATTTCCTCTTCATGAATTTCTGTCTCCCGACCTCTGTCCGCTCGAATCCCTCTTTTAAGCATTAGCAATCATGGCATAACACCTTTTTGGGAGGTGGCCACCTATTCTGCAACAGATGAGTGCATCGGGCCTTTGAAATCCTTGAAACGACCATTCTTTGTTTACATAGAGAAATGCATTCAAACACAGGAAAATTCTGCCAAAACACTATTCATCAGACTTGAAATCTTCAAAAATGCCTTATACTCTTATCAGATCCGCCTTTATGTCGACATCGCATCTCCACCATTGATCTGGGATCTCCTAGATCCAATGATTGTGGTTCATTTCGGGCCGCCCTTTCGTACAGGGGTTAATCGCCAGATAAGGGTGGTTTTCTCTCTCCTCAACCTGGACACGTGGCATCCAATGGCCAACCACTTACCACTTTTGTTCCTCCTGAAATCCCAATTGTTTTGTGGATTTCCTTTGCATTTTGAAAATACGTTAAAACACTGAAAAATCCAATAAAAATGGTTTTGGGAGGATTTGAAATATTATTCATTTTCATTCCCAAACCCTTTCGGGTCCACTTTTCATCACATCGGTGCTCCCCTTGTATTTCGTTTAATAAACGAAATATGTGAAAATACATTAAAAATTCCATTTGACGGATCTCAAATCTTATGAAATAGTGTTTATATTTTTATCGGGTTCGATTTATTGTAGTCTTAGTCATAATCGGCCCCGCTCCTTTGCATAGCTTCGATGCGATATTGCGATATTGCAATCACATGTCGCTGATCCTCCCGGGCCATGGTTAAGTCCATATATATATATATATATATATATATATATATATATATATATATATATATATATATATATATATCTAGATATATATAGATATATATATATATATATATATATATCTAGATATATGTATATATATATATATATATATAGATATATATATATATATATATATATATATATATATATATATATAGATATATATATATATATATATATATATATATATATATATATATATATATATATATATCAGCGATGCGATAACGCAATTGACTCTAGACTGTTGATTTGCGTGCATAGATCAACGACTCTCGTTTGATCGCACTGCCTGCTATCATGCTTCCCATATAGCCGCCTCCGATAGCCTTTGATGAATGCGATTTTCTGATCGGATGTGGACCATTGATCGGCCAGATCCAACGACTCCTGTGCATCACTCCTTTGACCGCCGATAAGCCTGCTTTTCACTATATTCTTGGTGTTTTTGGGTTCCAATAGTGTTTTCTCATGCGATTGTTTTGATATTTTAAGCGATTTTTGAAGACTTATAGGGTATTTGGATCCATTTTGGATCACAAAGGTTTCACTACCATGGTAAAAGTGAAGGTATTCAGTCATGAGGAAGATGCATTTGATGACATCTTCCTATAGAAAGAGACATTCATAGAAGTGAAGCACATGTCATCACTACTTTTTGACCAAGAAGAGCTTGAAGCCTTTCATCAATACAAAGAAAGGAGATTGTTAAAGGTCCCATTGGACCAATTATTGATTGAACCAATAAGGGAGCCAACTCCCAGCATAAGCCTAGAAGGAAGTTCCAGAGGAAATTCTAAAGATGATTCCCAAGAAGAGTCCCAAGAGAAGTCTACCAGGGAGTCAGAGAAATCAGAGCAACAGTCACAGAATGGGGGAAGCAAAAGTAAGGAGTCAGAAAAGGATACAACCCAATCTACAGAAAAGACAACTGAGAAAACCTCAGCTAGAAAATAGGCTGAAATTCACTCCACCTCCACCCAATCAACAAAACCCCTGGTGATTGATTTAAAGAAAGAATGGGAGCATTTTAATATAAATATCCATACAGAGAAACAAGCACCTGAGCCATAGACTCCACAACACAAAACAAGTCAAGAAATTATAGTAGAGAAAACCGTAAGCACTCAAGAGGTAGAGAACATTACTGCCACTCCTACCTTTGAAATTGTTTTAAGAATTGAAGAGATTCCTCCTATAAATGTGTTCTGTAACCCAACCCACAAAGTTGTTGTCAAAAGGCAGACGAAAAAGAGGAAGTTGGATGCTACAGCTACTACTACTTCTGATAATGAACCAATGGATATTGTTTGGAAAGACTCACCCATCAACCCATTTGACAACCTTACTAGACTGTCTCAGTTTGTAGGAGCCTACACTACAACGACCATTGACAAAGCAACAAAGTAAAAATGTTGCTCAGAGAAAAGGAAAATAAAATTTTGCTATTGGAACAATAGTTAGAGCAAGAAAAATCTAACCAACAAGTGGAATTGCAAATAGCCAAGCTTCAGCAAGAACTCGAGCAGATGGAAATAAAACATAAAGCTAGTTTCGCTGAAAAAGAAGCACAGATACAAGCATTAACACATAAGTATAAGGACAACCCAAATATTTATGAGTTTATAATTGAGGCACTTAGCTTAAACTCCTAGCTAATGCATCAAAAAGAAATTCTATGCCATAAGGTATCGCAATGGACTCCTTATTTCGAGAATAGTGATAAATTAATGAGTCGAGTCATTGACGTGAGACTTGAATATGATGAAGTCTTGAAAAGAGTTTCTGACTTCATCACCTGGCAGAATTCAGAGGATGGGAGGAAGGCCGATTTGCCTATACTAGAGCTGTCAAACAAAGAAATTTTATTTGCAGACTGGGATTCTCGAATTAGGAAAGTAGAAAAGGAAATGATAGTTGCAACAGCAACAATGAGCTGTGTTATTGAAAACATCAACAATAATCTACACAGCACAAACCTGGTGGTAGAGTCTGTACTAGGTTTTCTTCCAAATTTCAAACAACTCGAACAATAGTGGAGGCAGGAAACAGGAAAAAACAAGAAGAAATTAGGAAAATGACCAGGTTAATCTGGGATGTGTACTGACAATATTTAGTTAAATCTTACAGCCAGTGGATGACCTTGGGATGCCTAACCTCTTCCACGTAGAAAATGGTGTCAACACTAACCGATTCCGTGTTCACTGGGTATTTGAAATCTACGATCAACCAACCGACACAACTCAAACTCATGACAGACATCTACTATCTTAAAGATCGAATGCAAAGGAGTTAGTCACCATATTTTAATTTCCATTTTTGTTTTGTTTTTCACAATTTGAGGAAGGTCATGTAAACCTCCTCAACTATTTTTGTAATAATCTATTATTAGAATTTATAGTTTAGTATTTAAATCGCTCTCATGCATTTAGAGAGGGGTCCATAAATTTTATCAGAAACAATCTTCAAAACATGCACTTATGTCCCTTTGAGGAAGTTCTATTGAAATGAATGGAACAAGATTTATTTTTATCTTATCTTGCATCTTCTACTAAAATTGCACTTTTGTACTCTTAGATGGTGTTGGATTGATTGGAAGTAGGTCAATATTGCTAAAACACATGAGTGGAACTTATTACAAATGGTACTTTTATCTCGTGATTTTGTTTTGTTTATGTATTAAGCAATAATTTTTCTTCAAATTGTTTATGTATGAAAGTATAAAGCTTGGTTAGCATTATTTCACTTTTGTGTGGTGATGACCTAAATTTATGCTGAAAATATGAATAATTTCTTATGCGATATATCTTTCACAATCATTTTGGCTAACTATTTATCCGAAATAATTATTATTAAAACGATTTCACTTCCTATTGCAGTTGCATGATATCTATTACCAATTGCTTTAGGGCATTATTGTAGATTGCATGTGTCAATTTTATTCCTGGGTGTAGTCATAGTTAGATAATGTTTAAATTAGGATATATGCATGTGATTATTAGTTTAGATTAGATTATTTATAGCTTAAACATTTCGCCAAACTATCATATATCACCCTATAAGAACTATCATAATTTATATTGGGAAACTGGTCCCATTACCCCCAGTCAGAGCCACTACACCAAATAAAAAAGGAGCTCCCAACCAAGGAAAATTTTAAGGATGGAAAATTTTCTTGAAGTTTAAAACATTGGCGAATCTCACTAATCCCTAATATGCAAATTATAAACGTTTATTGATATATTTGTAAAATTAATCAAATTTATAATTATTTTATATATAGTCTCTCTATAATGTTGGCGATTTTTAAGGTAAAATAATTTTATATTCTAAAATTTGGGCGAATCGTCTTTTATAAAATTGGAAATTGGCGAATCTTTTTTGTGGAAAAATCATGGAAAATTAGCCCACTGGGCGAACATTAACCCCTAAAATTTTCCATGCGAGTCCCAACCAAGGTCCGCACTGGGTGATTTTCCCCCAATGTTGTAAGCAACGATTTTTGAGGATTCAACATTTTTGGTGCTATAAGGAGGACTTGACTGTGAATGGCAAGTAAATCCAAATTAACAGGCCATTCTAAGAGTAAAACAACCTCACCATCACCTCCAACTTCTCGACCGCATTCAAAATCTCCTAATCCTAAGCGAGAAGTTGTAAAAACAACAACAGAGCCCACTGTTGAAATCCCAAAGAACCTAGATCATTCTTCTTCTACCGAAGCCCCTGAAGTCCAACCTTTGATTCGTAAGTTATAGGGGATTTCGATATCTCAAGAGGAATTTGAGTTATCCCAAGATAGTGTTACCTCTTAGTTTACCCCATCTCATCAGTTAACTAGAGCATAGAGAGAAAAGCTTGGAATCCCACCATTCGAATTTCCTCTACCAAGCCATAAGAAAGCTAAGAAGACACCATCTAAATCTCACAACGAGGTTCTTTCATCAACACAATTATCATCTTCATTCATTCAATCCATATCATCAAAGTACCAATCATCCACCTCACCACTCCAGATCATGATTCACACAGGTACTGTAACTCAATATTCCTCTACCCAATCACCTTCAACCACTACCACATCTTCCTCTTCTCTAATACCAATAATGACTCAACCTCCTCAAAGGCCATGGAAAAATCTAGGATTTGTTAAGATGGTTGCACCTTTACATCCGTTGCTACCCCATACAGAGAAATGGTTACCAAAGTTCAATCCTAATAGTGGCCTATTGGCTGAGGAACACATAAACAATTTTATGTTGTCCATTAACTTGAATGAAGTAGTAGAAGAAGATAAAGTTGTAAGATTATTCCCATATAACTTGCAAGGAGTAGTAGGATCATGGTATTTCTAATTACCATTAGGTTCCATTAATAGTTGGGATGCTTTCCAAGAGAAATTCTTAACTAAATTTGGAGATGATAGATCCACAACTACCCTAATTAATGATCTCTCCAATTTGAAAGCTGAACCTAAAGAACCAATAAAAGACTTCAACTCTCGCTTCAATAAATTACTGAATAAGATACCAGTGACATCTAAGCCCAGAGATGAGGTCCAAAATGAGTGGTATATTTCCATTCTCCCTTCAAACACAACTATCTTCGTCGATAGAGCTACCAAACTAACTTTGATAGAAAATATGAAAGAGGTAATAACTATATAAAAATGTATTCTAGCAAGAAAAATGTGTTAGAGGAACGGAAATCCAAGAAAGTGACTTTTAGGGATGAATCCAAGAAGAAACCATCAAAAGATCCATTTGATCTTGAAGGTCTGCAGAAAGTCCTCAAAACCATGTCTAACGAAATGGTTGATATTAAAAAACAGGTAGCAAAAACTTCCTCTAAGAAATCTTTTAAACCATTTAAAAGAAATTTCCCTTCTGAACCTAAACCTCCAAATGCTATATGAAATGCTGAATCATATGGAGATGAAGATGAAGTTTCAACAAATGAAGAGCAAACAGATGATGAAGAGTTGTCAGAGTTGTGGGATTTTATACTTCCCAATGAAGAAACACAAGAAGCACTGCATGTTACTACATGAAGTAAACACCCTACTGAATTTCTGCGAACAAATCCAAAGAAAAAGGCTTCAATGACACCCTCCAAAGACAAAACAACAGTTAAGAAATCTTCACCAAAATCCACTCAAACTACTCCTCCTCAGTTGAACTCTTCATCTTCAACTAAAACCTTGATAGTATCAGATGAAATGGAATATAATATTGTTGATGATATGAAAAATACTAGGGAAAGAATCACCTTTCACGAGTTTAGAATATTAAAACGTCAACAAAAGCTACTCCTTAAAGAGCTCAAAGCAGTACCTACTTCACCTCTTCCTGCTATTGTGATCTCACAAGCTGCTTAAGAAATGGGAAAACCCCTTAGCGCCTCTTTGAATAAAATTGATCCAACTAACATTTCCATGATTGGAGGAAGATCTAAATCTCACACTCCCCCATTCCTCCTTACTTTTGAAGTTTTTAATAATAATTTACATAATTGTTTAGTTGATTCAGGAGCTTCATCTAACATTTTACCTAGAATAGTTTGTGCAAAGTTGAATGTTCAACCTCAAAAATCTGTTGTACACATTGTGCAAATAGATCGGTCTCAAGTCGAAGTTGTTGGGGAACTTAATCAAGTAACCATTAGAATTTCATCAAATCCCAAATTCTATCAAGTCATTGACATTCTTGTAGCTGATATTCCAAAGTTCTATGGCTTAATCCTTAGTAGAGACTGGTCAAAAAAGCTTCATGGATATTTTGTGATTGACTAGTCTCATATGTGGCTTCCCTATAATGGCAAGCCAAATCAGATAAGGGTTGATCATGAGAAACATCAAAAGTACATATTTGCAGAGCTAGAAGGAGAAAATGAACCAGTGGCGTATAACAATAATATCATGAGAAACTACTGAGTAGAATCATTTCTAGGAAATTTTAATGTTTATACTTCACCTTTCTTGGAAAACTCTGTAGTATCTCAAGTTGAAAATTTTTCCCCAACAAATACTTCTAAGTGTGTAAATTTTGTAGATAAACCTATAGTTAGCTCTTTATTTTGGAAATTATTTTTGATGGATCTAAATCCAATGATGGAGCAGGAGCAGGATACATATTAGTTAGCCCAGAAATGGAAAAGACAATGTTAGCATGTGGACTTGAATTTGATTGTAGAAATAATACTGCGGAATATGAAGCATTAGTTCAAGGTTTTTATAAGGCCATTGGCCTTAATATAAAAAACCTCCAAGTGTTTGGAGATTGAGAAACTATGATAAAGCAGGTAAGAGATACTATACACTATCTGTCAGGACATTTGAAACACTATCAGTTGTTATTCCAAGAGATGACTTCCCACTTTACAACGTTTAATATTTCCCCTATTTCGAGACTCCTAAATGTAAGCGCCGATCTCTTAGCTAATGTGGCTTCTAAGCTTATTCCACCAGGAGATTATAGTCCTGACTGCTTTTCTATCGAATTGATTTTTAGGCCTTCTATTCCCGACAATATCACCAACTGGAGAGTCTTTAATAGTGATCTGGATATCATAAATTTTTTGACATCATAAGGCTCTTATGATGACCAGATAGTTGAAGAAGACGAGCATGACAACCAACTTAAGCAAGAAATAGCTAATAATGCTATACCAAAGTCTGTGGTTATGTTGGAAGATTTATATGACCTTAAGGGAAGATTCAAATGACCCATAAGTTCAAAACTTTAGAGTTCAACTTTGAAGTTTGAATTGGTTAATATTGGAATTGACCTGAAACCTCAAAATATCAATCTAGGCCTCAGACTTACGTCAGATGAGAAATCAACCTTTATATGTTTGTTGAAAAAAAATAAGAATATCTTCGCATGGAACTATGAAGATCTTAAAACATATGACACTTCTATGATTCAACATACTATCCCCATGACATCAGATGAGAAGCCTATTCAACAAAAATTAAGAAAAATCCATCCTAATTTATAAAACTAGATTAAATTTGAACTAAAGAAATTGCTAAAAGCTAAGATTATTTTACCTGTCAGACATTCTAGGTGAGTCTCCAATCTTGTCCTAGTCAAAAAAAAGAGTGGCGATATATGGATATGCATAGACTTCCGCAATCTAAACAAAGTATGTCAAAAGGATAACTTTCCATTGTCTCCTATGGAATAGATATTTCAATAATTTGCAGGCTCAGAACTAATGTCTTTCCTGGATGGATTCTTAGGTTATAATCAGATCCTTGTACATCCGGATGACCAGCTGAAAACTACATTCAGGACAAAATGGGGCTCTTATGATTATCAGAAGATGCCATTTGGCCTAATCAATGCTGGTGCTATGTTCAAAATAGCCATGGACATAGACTTCAAAAGTTTAGTAAACAAATCAGTAGTAATCTACTTGGATGATATAATTATATATTCAAAAAAGCGTAGTAATCATCTGAGAGATTTAAAACAAATTTTTGAGTGTTCTCAAAGGTACGAAATTTCTCTTAATCCTAAGGAATCTTTTTTCACTTTAAGTGAAGGAAAACTCCTTGGATTCATTTTATCCAAAGTATGGATTCACATTGACCCTGATAGAATAAGAGAAGTCTTTGAAATTCCTTTACCTCATAACAAAAAATCAATGCAATATTTTCTAGGTCAGATTAATTTTGTTAAAAGATTTGTCCCTGACTTCTCACAGATTGTTTTACCTGTTAAATCTATGATAAAGAAAAATTCCCTTTTTAAATAGGGACATAGAACATGAAGCTTTTGATTTGATTAAACAAGAAATCATTAATGTGCCCACTTTAGCGACTTCAAATTTTTCAAATCATTCATTGTATATACTTTCACTTCCGAGAAATCAGATGTAGCCATATTGACACAAGTCAATGAAGAAAAAGCTGAAGCCCCAATCTCTTTCTTTAGCTCCAATTTGCAAGGGGCTGAATTGAATTATTCAAATGTTGAAAAACAAGCTTTTGCTATTTTCAAATTAATAAAACACTTCAGACCTTTTCTCCTTAAAACCCACACCAAAGTAATAGTGCCATTCTTAGCAGTTAGAAATCTATTTCTACAAAGGGATGTAGGGGAGAAGAGAGAAAATTGGGTAACAACTCTACACGAATATGAGATTGAAATTAGACCAGCAAAAATTGTAAAAGGTCAACGTTTTTGCAGGATGTTAGCAGGAGCATATGATTTATCAACACTACAAGACTTAGGTGATGATGTACAAGTCTATGAGGTAAGCCTTAACGACACTGAGTCAAGTTATGTTGATATCATATTGTACTTAAGAAATGGATATGCCCCAACGGACTTAAACTATAAGAAGAGAAAGGCCTTGATTCTAAGAGCTAGATAATATCAAGTCATCGATGATGTGCTAGTTAGAATAAGTTATGATTCTGTTTTACTTAGATGTCTTGAAAAATTTGAGGTGGAAAAGGTGTTGCAGGAACTCCACGATGGACCAGCTGGTGGACATTTTGGAGGAGATACCATTGTGCATAAAATCTTGCATGCTGGCTATTATTGGCCAACATTATTCAAGGATGCACACAGTTATGTAAGGAGATGTAAAGTTTGTCAGATAGCTGCTGGGAGATAGAGAAAACCCACATTACTATTACAGCCAGTTAATATTGAACAACCATTTGAGCAATGGGGATTGGACATAATAGGTGAGATCGTTCCTCATTCTTCTAAGAAACATAGATATATTCTTACAACAACTGATTACTTCACAAAATGGGTGGAAGCAATTCCACTCAAGGTAGTCAATTATGAAAACATCATTGAATTCATCGATCAATTTATCATTCCCAGATTTGGTCTACCATATACCATGATGTTTGATAATGCATCTTATTTTTCAGGCAATGCTATGAAAGAATTTGCTCTTAAAAGAGGTTTCAAGTTCAAGCACTTTGCTAAATATTATCCACAGGGAAATGGGTTAGCTGAATCTACAAACAAAAATCTCATAAGGATTATTAAATGAACCGTTGACCAAAATCAGAAGAACTGGCATAAGTCTTCAATATTCTCTCTATGGGCAGATCGAATAACTCAGAAGGCCTCCATTGGCACTTATACTTTTAATTTGGTCTATGGGAAAGAAGAGATTTACCTACAAATGTTGTTATTCCCTCTTTATCCCTAGTTCAGTTCGTTGAAGAAACTCCCTCTTCTTCTATGTAATCTAGATAGTTATGAATCCTTAATCTCAAAGAGGAAAGGGAAAAAGCCAGAATCTGACACGCACATCATCAACAGTTAGTCAAAGCTTCCTTTGATTCACATTCTGTAAGTTCAAAATCATTTCAACTTGGAGACCTAGTATTGAAATGGCATAAATCCCACGAGGAAAAAGGTAAGCATACCAAGTTCCAACAAATGTGGCTTGGCCCATTTTAGATTGTCGAACAAATAGGCCCATCAACCTTTTTATTGCAGGATTTATCAGGCAAGAGAGAATCTCTACCTATTAATGGGTAGACCTTAAAGAAATATTTTCCATAGAAGATGATCTCTTGTATTTCACTATATATTTTTTGCCTTTATTTTATTTTTCTAGAAATAATAATACGAGTTGAAGAACATTTAATTTTGGCTTTAAAAATAATAGTCTCTTTTTATTTTTTACTTTTCGCTTGTATAAGTAAAGATTATTATGAAAATAACTTTCACACATAAAACATAGGGTTAAGTCATGTTACTCTCAAATTTCTTGTTCTCTGCCAAAATTATTTGATCTTTGATAAAAATTAACTTTAGAAAGGAACCTTGCCTCTACATCAGTCAAGAAAAGTATCAATAAAAAAATAGAGTCTCTCTACAGAAAAGCATCTTTAAAACTCTACAATTGTCATCCAGAAGCTCTTAGCGAGCCAATGATTCTCCCCATCAATTCAATTTACATTTTTTAGAGTGTAATTCTAAAATATACTTAAAACTTAAAGGATAAGAGGTCTCATCAAGAGCCATCTTACCATGATCATAAGGTTGTAACTAGTTGACATTACCAATACTACATATCAAAATAGGGTAATGGCTTGAGATTGTATTAATCAAAAGACAAGGGGTCTCATCAAGAGCCAGCTTGTTCAGTTAAAGTTATAATCAAGTGAATGACATTGTCAATTTTGGCCACCAAACCAAGACATTGTCCTTTAAGGGATAAAAAATGAAATTTTGAAAAAAAAAGAATTATTTCAGAAAATAAATGAAAATAAGTTTACAATCTGATCTTATATTTAAAATTTATATTCTAACCTTGGTGGGATATTGAATCATTGCTGGTTAAAAGGTAACACTGTTGAGGCTATGAACGCCTGCTGGCAGTAGAGGCTCTACCTATGACAACTGAGTATACCAAAAACTGATTTGAGAGGAGCCTCCCTATTTTTATCTTTAAAACCAAGTAATGACTGATGTAGACAAAGTAAATTTCTTATGAGGAGAGGATAATCAAAAGGATGATAGTTAAGTGGATGTTGTTTAAATATTCAAAGAGGAGTATGACTTATCTTATATTTCATGTAAATTTTATTTTCTAAATCATCTTTATTTTGGAAGTTTTAGAAATTTCAAAAAAATCTCAGAGATAACTGGTTCTGCCAAGTGAGTCGCCAGTTGTTGTACTATTCAACAACCCTCCATTTGTTAATAGTAGTATAAAATATTACATTAATAAATAGGGACCTTTTAGAAAGTCATTCCAAAACTAAGTTTATCATTTAAGCGTTTTCTTTATTAGTTTTTGGAATAAAAAAAGATATAAGTCAAACACCTTTTCAAAAAACTATTAAATGCCTCCCTTTTCTCCCATATCGCACGATCAAGCATGGTTGAAAGCCTTGCTAATCCACTAAATCTAGCAAAAAGCGGTCAAAAGAAGACTCCATGCTTTAATACTTTGAAACTAGTACATTTCTTATATAAATTAAGTCCTAAGGCATTTTATTAAAACTAACGCCCACATCACATATCGCTATTCTTAGAAGGGACACCTTAATGAGTTACCTTAAAAATATATGAGATGCGAAATTGTGATAACAAAAATTCCTTTGCTGCATTGCATTTAGGACATTTAAAGGAAAACCATAAAACTTACCATCTGTCGAAATTGCGAAATGCGATAGAAACCTGGACTCACTCCTGGATACGTCACAAACAAGTATTTAGGTCAGTTGCTTAGTGAAAATCACTTTACACAAGAAAACCTGACTGATGAGTTATGCCCTAGAAACAGTATTAAGGAACCCACATCTCGCATATCGTAGAAACAACAAGGAAAGCATACATACATAACGCGATAATGCAATCTGCGAGATTTCTTCGCAAATCACAAAATCACCATTTTCGCGATTTAAAGGCTCATCACCGTAGAAGATTTCTTCTTGACTTACGATGCAGACATTAATGAAAATTAAAGCTAAGCGATAACGAACCATTAGTGGGCATTTAGTAAAAGTTAATGGCATTTATGTGTGAAAATACATCCAAGGTGATATGATATATTCTCACTTGTGTTCAAATAAAACTCCTTTCTTATCATCTTTTCAAGTTATCTGTATTATCCCAGCTTACAATCATTCTTATCTTTGTATATCCGATAGCTACAATCTTTCTACATTTTCAGGGAAAATCCACAGAAGGAGTCTTTGGGAGTGATGGCAAAGATGGGCAAGGTAGTTGCATCTGAGAAATCAGAAGTGACTCCTTTATTCTCAGATACTACATGCAATAGAGAAGGAGGGACATTTACGTGGGAAACCATGTATGATTTATTAGAGGAAGAGAAACCAAGATCTCTGGAAACAAAGGTCACAACTGACAATCATACTTCCTCAGATGCCACCATTTTTGAGATGACATGCTCATTTTTGCATTGCATAGTTGCGTGCCCAAAGATAATCTCTTACATAGATATGGTCAAGTGGATTATTGATCAAGTTGATATCTCAAATCGAGAATTTAAGAATAGGAGCCAAGAGGTTATGGGATCTTTTCCGCAAGACAGCTTGCGGCTTATGTACCATCTACCAGAGCCACAAGCCATCTACAACAAATATTTCCTTGAGAAGCTTTCCAAAGAGAACGAGGACGCAGCAGATGTCACCCGAACTTGGTCAAATAATGAGGGCAAGATCAAAAAGGACAAAGTGGGTATGTACTCTACTGCATCTATTTCTCCACCCCCATAGTTTTGCAGCAGCCATGCTATGTAGGATGTTTGGAAAGCTGGATAGCACTAAATTTTCCCCAAAATGTCTACCATTAATAGATGCAGTCATAAACACAACCATAATGAATTGGGCCCAATTTTTTTCTAATAATTTAGCAAAGGCAATAATTGATTATAGGAGGAAAAGGAGTGTCTCAACGAGGGTTTACCCTCCATTTTTTATGAGTGCCTATGTGATGGATGCAATTTGTTTTGGTTCAAAATTTCCTATCATGGGATGGAAGTGGACTGTGAAAGATCCACTTCCCATTCATATATATCATAAGGACATGTTGGAGTCACATTTTCACTCGCATTTTTATAAAATTTGTCATGAGGTCATGCTACCTATCCACAAACAGGTTTTCAACCGAGACAACCCTAGATTTTCTAAGGAAGCCAAGGTAGATATCCTCCAAGTGGCTAGATGGTTTGGGGAGGAAAAATTCATATGTTCTAGAAACAATGATGGTTAGAGAGATACCCTATCAAACAACAAGTGAGGTTGGGCTAAGAAAAGGACTAAAGGAAGTGAAAAAGGCCATTTGGCCCACATTTCCATTACAGTGTGGAGGATTTGCACTGCACGATTTGGGCCATGCATTCAAAGAGGTAGAGATCATTAAATCTTTGAAATTACCTAAATTCCCAGGTCGCCAGTACGACCCAAAAGGCACTGCCAATGACTTCATTACCATGGTAAAAGTGAAGGTATTCAGTCCTAAGGAAGATGCATTTGATGACATCTTCCTAAAGAAAGATACATTCACAGAAGTGAAGCACATGTCATCACTAATTTTTGATCAATAAGAGCTTGAAGACTTTCATCAATACAGAGAAAGGAGATTGTTAACGGTCCTGTTGGAAAAATTATTGATTGAACCAATAAGGGATCCAACTCCCAACGTAAGCCTAGAAGGAAGCTCCAGAGGAAATTATAAAGATGATTCCCAAGCAAATTCCCAAGAGAAGTATACCAGGGAGTTAGAGAAATCAGAACAACAGTCACAGAACGGGGAAAGAAAGAGCAAGGAGTTAGAAAAGGATACAATCCAATCTATAGAAAAGATAGCTGAGCAAACCTAAACTAGAAAATAGGCTGAAATTCTTTCCACCTCCACCCAGTCAACAAAACCCCCGGTGATTGATTTAGAGAAATAATGGGAGAATTTTAATAAAAATCTTCATAAAAAGAAACAAGCACCTAAGCCATAGACTCCGCAACTCAAAACAACTCAAGAAATTACAATAGATAAAACTGTAAGTACTCAAGAGGTAGAGCACATTCCTGCCACTCCTACCTCTGAAATTGTTTTAAGAATTGAGGAGACTCCTCTTCTAGATGTGTTATATATCCGAACCCATAAAGCTATTGTCAAAAGGAAGAGGAAAAAGAGGAATTTGGATGCTACAGCTGCTACTACTCCTCATAATGAACCAATGGATATTTTCTGGAAAGACTCACTCATTGACCCATCTGATAACCTTACTAGACTATCTCAGTTTGAAAGATCCTACACTACAACGACCATTGACAAAGTAACAAAAGCACAAATGTTTCTCAAGGAAAAGGAAAATAAAATTCTATTGTTGGAACAATAGTTAGAGCAAGAAAAATCTAACCAACAAGCGAAATTGCATATAGCCAAGCTTTAGCAAGAATTTGAGAAGATGCAAGTAAAACTTCAAGCTAGTTTAGTAAAAAAAGAAGCGCAAATACAAGAATTAACAGATAAGTATAAGGACAATCCAAATATTGATCAGTTTATAATCGAAGCGCTTAACCTAAACTCCCAGCTAATGCATCAAAAATAAATTCTATGCCAGAAGGTCTCACAATTGACTCCTTATTGTGAGACTAGTGACAAATTAACAAGTTAATTCATTGACATGAGACTTGAATATGATGAAGTCTTGAAAAGAGTTTCCAACTTCATCACTTGGAAGAATTCAGAGGATGGGAGGAAGGCCGATTTTCCTATACTGGAGGAGTCACACAAAGAAATTTTATTTGCAGACTGGGATTCTTGAATTAGGCAAGCAAAAAAGGCAACAATAGTCGCAGCAGCAACAACAAACTATGTTATTGAAAACATCAATGAAAATATACACAACGCTAACTTGGTGGCAGAGTCTGTACTAGGTTTTCTTCTGAATGGCAAACAACTCGAACAACAATGGAGGTAGGCAACATGAGAAAAAGAGGAAGCAATTAGGCAAATGACCAGGTTAAACTAGGAAGCGTACTAGTAATATTTAGTTAAACCTTATAGCTAGTGGATGACCCTGCGATGCCTAACCCCTTCCATGCAAAAAATGCTGCTAGCACTGGTTGATACCTTGTTCACTGGGTAGTTGAAATCTGTGATAAGCCAATCGACAGAACTCAAACTCATGATGAGAATATGTGATCTTAAAGATTGAATGCAAAGGAGTTAGTCACCATATTTCAATTTCCATTTTTGTTTTGTTTTGCACAATTTGAGGAAGGTCATTTAAACCTCCTCAACTATTTTTGTAATAATCTATTATTAGGATTTATAGTTTAGTATTTAAACCCCTCTCAAGAATTTAGAGAGGGGTCCAGAAATTTTATCAGAAACAATATTCAAAACATGCACTTCTATCCCTTTGACGAAGTTCTGGTGAAATGAATGAAACAAGATTTATTTTTATCTTATCTGGCATCTTCTACTGAAATTGCACTTTTGTACTCTTATATGGTGTTGGATTGAATGGAAGTAGGTCGATATTGTTGAAACAGATGAGCATAACTTATTACAAATGATACTTTTATCTCATGATTTTGTTTTGTTTATGTATTAAGCAATAATTTTTCTTTGAATTGTTTATGTATGAAAGTATAAAGCTTGGTTAGCATTATTGCACTTTTGTGTGGTGATGACCTAAATTTTATGCTGAACATATGAATAATGTCTTATGTGATATATCTTTGACAATTGTTTCAACTAACTATTTATCCGAAACGATTATTGTTAAACTGATTTCACTTCTTATTGCAGTTGAACAATCTTTATTATCAATTTCTTTAGGACATTATTATAGATCGCAAGTGTCAATTTTACTCCCGGATATAGTCATAGTGAAATAATGATTAAATTAGGATATATGCATGTGATTATTAGTTTATATTACATTACTTTTACCTTAAAAATTTCATTGAACTATCATATATCACCCTATAAGCACTATGATAATTTATATTGGGAAACTGGTCCCTTTACCCCCACCCAGAGCCACTACACCAAACGGAAAAGGAGCTTCCAACCAAGGTCTGGACTGGGTGGTTTTCCCCCAATGTTGTAAGCAACGATTTTCGAGGCTTCAACAGGTCCAAACCCTCTACTTCCTCCAAAATGTGTAGAAGTACAAATCAATTACAAAATCATAGACATATAGTAGAATTCAAAGCACATGCATATAGATATTTTAGATCATCATAAGAAACATGATACTTTAATATTCATAATATGAAAACATATTTCAAGAACAAGACACGAGATTCTTCATTAATGAATAGTAACAAGTACAAGAAAACTACAACCTGATCCAAGCCGAAGGTACTAATGAAACCTTCTTGTGGATCTGTTTAGCCCAAGCCAACATAGAATTCTTTTATAATAAATTCAAAGGAGATACTTGATAGGAGAGTTGAACATCTATGCAAGGAAACAAGGGCTTCCTATAGACTAGGATTGCAGGAGGCCCAGGAAAAATGCAAACTTGATGTGGTGGAATTTGGGTATAGTATCAATACCTCTCATATTATATGTATTAGGCCTACCCAAGGTGTGTATATATACCACCTCAAATTGGTTATTTAAGTTAGGCCACAGGATTCTGTAGGTGGGATTTTGGTAAACCTGTAAACCTTGCTCGAAAAATAGTTTTTTACTTATTTTTTCAAATTTTAAAATGTTAAAGGAACTACATATGTACGCACTTTTGTAGTGGGAAGAGTCATGTATGGATTTTGAAAAACACCTTTTTAAGATCAAGTCAAGTCTGTAAGGAAAACAAAACTGCCCATTCCATATAAGAGCATGTGGTCTATAAGAGTGCTGAAAGGTGGTATATTAGATTCCCCCCTAATGTATCCATTTAGAAGGGGTCTGATGGTCAAAACACATTAAGTATAAGAGAGGAGTCATCTGAAAAACTTGGGAGGATATCATCATATTCTAGTCAATTAAATATCCGAGGAAGGAGTCAAAAAGAAGACTCATGTCTGAGGTGGGCATACCAATGCTCAAGGATAATAAAGCATGTTCGATGATCAATTATAAAGAGGATCCATGATGTATACATAAGTGTTAATGTGATAAGAAAATTACCTAATGGAAAATCAGATCATAGCCATGAAAGAACAAAACGAAGCTATGTCTTAGTATCATATAGGAGGATATTGTACAAGATATGTTGTAGAATGGATCCTCTTAAAAGTACCAAGTCATGTCGATAGAGTAGTAGTACTTCATAAAATTTGGGTGCCAACATATAGGATGTTGATGAGAAAGTGTGAAACATATAAAGTTGGAGGTATCACTAGTATAAAACTGAAGGAACTGTCAATGAATTGAGATGTGGACACAACCTAAGGTCTCTAACTATAGATGGGACATTTCTACACTATGGGAATAAATGAGCTGAAGTCAACCATGTGAGAAATCATTTGATTACCGACCATTGATGTATACCATTAAAAACACGAGACAACTCACCAATATTGATAATCAGTTTCAAGATAGTCCATTATAATCTAACAAGTGTGAATAGAATCTATAAATCATGATACATTGATGTATTCTTGCTATCAATAGTGAAGGATTCTTCCCATGATAATTGCAAAACCTAAGGTACTGAGAAATAAATCTAGACCTTGTTCCCAAAGTAATGAGTTGGATTTGATGGGAAGAGATCTAATGGAAGGAAGACATTAAGGCATCCCACATCAACCAATGCAATCGTAACCCATAGGCCAATAATTATTCACTGGCGCAAATGATAACAATCGAACCCCTTCAGGGGGCATCTAGGTGGAAAGGGAATCCCCATCGAATGTATATATGCTGAAGTGTCATGATGATATTTCAACTAGAGCTCATGAGTTGGAGAATCAAAATCCTCTAAAGCTAAAACTTCTTTTGATACAAAATAACCTCTTCATATAGAGAATCACGTAGTTGAGTCTATACCTCGAACATCGAAAGGCTTCTCAAAACACTCAACTTATAATATGAACCTAGGGCTTCTAATAACCATTAAATTGTTGAAGATTTAGCTCAGATCCCTTGTGTTATGTCAACATTAGAGGTACTCCAGGTACTCCTTACATAAAGGAGTGCATACTCACTGTGATCAGAGTATTTGATCCAAAAATTCTCTGGTGATTACGTTGTATACTTCAAATATAAAAAGAGATTCCCTCATAATATGGATTTTCAATTAAATATACATATAGTACTAATTTTATATTTCGTACCGTAGTTGATGAAGGAGTTTCCACACGTGTGATGTCCATGTCATGTTGAAAATAAATTGGGTCTCCTACAGTGGTTCCATCTCCAATGCTTTTAACAACATTCGATGGAAATTATCGTAGGCCTCATGGGATTTTTCCCACTTTTCCAGTTAGAGTTAATGGCAAAGTAGTTAATGTGGAAGTAGAGATAGTTGATGCTAAGTTAGACTATAACCTTTTGTTGGGTCAAAATTGTGTATATGCGATGGATGTTTTTGTTTCATCTTTGCTTTACACATTGTGTTTTCCTCATGAAGGGAGAATTGTTACGATCGATCAATTAGACTTTTCTCTCAATAACCCTAATGAATCTTCTAACTCTATTATCCCATTGGTTAAAAATTCTCAGCAACCTATTGAGAATTTTGGGGTTGGAATGTATTCATCATTGATGGGTACTTTTGATCTTCCACCTTCAGTTGGATATATTAATGCCATTTCATCATCCAAGGTACTCCCTCGTGAACGTTATTTTAAAATCCAATCTTTGAGATACCTTGGACCTTGCCTCCTCCTACTGCCACACTAGAAAGGAGGCATATGATTAGAATGGATTACCCTATGTCTGTGGCAGAAATTTCATATTAGGGTATCATTAAAAATGTTGTGGACTCAAATTTGATTCCTGTTTCATCTATGGATTTAGATAATGATGTGGTAATTAACTCGAATAATGAATGACCATTGCTATGGATTTCCTCAACATTATTTTTCCATCTGAGGGGGAAATTTTGGAAGTAATGATAGGTGTAGAGAGACCATGGGATGATTTACATCATCGATCTTATTTTCTCCCCAACTTGCAAAATGTTGAGTCAAGTTTGTCTATTTCCTCCTCTCATGGAAGTGTTCATAGGATTCCAAACCCTTTGGCTCCAACACATATTTTTGTTGAAGGTAATATGGCCGATATTTCACAAAATATTCCTGTGAACATCTCCAAGAATCCCAAAGTTATGGAAAATGTCTTCATCAGAGCTGATTGTTCCCTTGAATAAATAAATATTTATACGACCCTCTTTAAGGAATTTTGCAATGTATTTTCTTTGTCTTATGAGGAAATGCCTGGAATTGATCCTAGTATTGTTCAAAATGAGATCAAAACCTATGAGAATGTGAAACCAGTATGCCAAAGGCTTCGACTAGTTAACCCTAGGAAAGTTGCAACTATTAAGGTAAATGTGGAGAAACTTCTTAAAGTAGGATTCATCTACCTAGTTCCTCTTACTTAATGGGTTTAAAACTTGGTCCCAGTTGACAGGAAGCAAGAAAAAACCTGAGTGTGTATCAAACTTAGGGATCTAAATAGATCTTGTCCAAAGGATAATTTCCCCACTCCATTAATAGATCAGATTATTGAAGAGTGTATTGGAAATTAATTTTTCCCCTTCATGGATCGATTCTCCTAATACAATCAAATTACATTTCATCTTGAAGATCAACGTAAGACAACTTTTATTTTTCCCTATGGTACGTTCACATATAGGAAAATTCCTTTTAGCCTTAAAAAAGTTGGAGGTACTTTCCAGCAGGCTATGTCATATGATTTCCATGACACCAAGCACATTATAGAAGCTTATTTGGATTATCTAGTCACTGTCTCTTGAAAGAGAGTGGAGCATCCAAAACATCTTTGCTTGGTTTTTGAAATATGTTGTTACTATAAGATCAGATTGAACCCTGATAAGTGTGTTTTACCTGTGACATCAAGTCAGTTATTGGGATTCATCATTTCCAATGAGGGGATTAGGGTTGATCCCTTTAAGCTTGAGGAAATACTTAAATTCCCCCTCCCCATATAACATACAACAACTTTAAAGTCTTTATGGAAAATGTAATATTTTATGGAGATTCATCATAAATTATGAAGAGATAACAAAAGGATTTATGTGTTTACTTAAGAAAGGAGTTCCATTCTTTTGGGATGAATTTTCTCAAAATTAATTTGATGCTTTAAAAAAGCATTAACCTCTGCTTCTCTACTTAGTGCACTAGATTATAAAAGAGAATTCCTTTTGTATCTTACATCGACATAATCTACCATAGGTATGGTTCTGGTTCAGGAAGACGATGCCCTTAAAGAGCATGTGATTTATTATCTAATTCATCACATAGCCAAACCTAAAATATCATATTCTCATGTCGATAAATTGGCTTTAGCAACAATTCTTATTGTTCAGGGGCTCCATCATTACATTTTTCTAAAGAAAACCATCGTAGTAGCTGATGTCAATCCTTTTCAATTTTTTCTCTATAGGAGAGTGTTTGGGGGAAAACATAAAAATTGTATTGTGATTTTGCAGGAGTCTGATCTTGAATTGGTGTAAGCAAATCAAAGAATTCCTTGGTTTTCCCTGAATTGATTTTGGAACTTCCTTGTGAAGGAGATTCTCATTATGAAGAATGTTTTTCTGATGAACATATTTTTATAATCATCTCACCAGATCCTTGGTATGGGGACATTATAGTATATCTCCAGACATCAATTTTTCCATAGTCTTTTTTTAAGGATGATCGTTGGAAATTGTGTCACCTTGCTAGGAATTATCTTACTATTGGTGATAATCTATATCATCGTGGGCTTAACTTAATATTATGAAGTTGTTAGAACTTAGAGGAGGTTGGGTCACTTCTAAATTATTTTCATAATGGAGCTTGTGGTGGTCACCTATCTGTGTTGGAAACAACTTAGAATATTTTGTGTTTAGGGTATTTTTGGACTTCAATTTTCGAAGATTGTATTGAAGTCATCAAAAAATGCCACCATTGTCAAGTCTATACTTAGATAATGTGCACTGTTATGAAACCAACTCACAAAAAGATAGAAAAGAGAGATCAACGCCTTAGAATTCAGCCTCTTCGAGGGGTTAACCTCCTTTACATTATACAGATGAGAAATTCTTGGATGATACAAATGAAAAGACCTCCTTTCTATATATAGGAGTCTAAGGGGTCATAACATAATCAGAGCCGACATAACAATAATAATGTAAGGGCACAATCATAACAATAGTGGGCTTCTATGGGGCACAATAGTAACAATATGGGCACTACATGGGTACATCAATATAATAAGTGGGTTGTACTAATAACAATAAGGGGTTACACTAGTAGTATAGGGGCCTAACATGCCCCTCTCCTTCAAAAAGCATTGTCCTCAATCCTTGAGTAGTTCTTGATGCTTCTGTATAAAATTGTTGTCCTCCCATGTGGAATATTTAGCGAGTAAGTTCTTCCACTTGATGAGATACTCTGAAATTGATTGATTTCATAGCTGTCGGGTTCTTGTTTCTATGACTGATCCAGGTTCCAATATGATTTTTCCTTCCTCTTCAATTTCTGGAAATATTGTTTGAATTTGGATCTTTTGCAACTTTTGAATAAGTGGCCATACTTGTTTGTCCTTCTTCCATTCATCCCTTGCTTCGTTTATCCAATCTGGTTGGATAATAGAAATAACACAAAACAATGCTTCCACATCCTCATCCTTGAAAAGTCTTCCCATTTGGTACGGTCACCATTTTTTAAGTGCACATAGTATTGCCAACATTTCCTTTTCATAAATAGCTTGCTTGAGATGTAGTAGTAAAAATACCCAATCGCCTACATCAAAACATTTAGCACTACAATGTTGATCTACCTATTGTTTCGTTTGATTTTGCACTGAAGTGGCATTATCCTTTAAAAGTTGGAGAACTTATTGTTAATGCTCGATGTGATATTTCACTGCTTGAACCTTTTTCTTCTTGATATGTCCTTCTATCTCTAGAGTTTGATGAGTGGTAATTTCCTCCAATCCTTTACAAGATATGGTCGGATTCATTTCTTGATGCTCGATGTGATCTTTCACTTCTTGAACATTTTTCTTCTTGATATGTCCTTTTATCTTGATATTTTAAGGAGTGGTAATTTCGACCAATGAATTACAAGATATGGTTGGATTATTTCTTCTTTCTTGATGTGATATTTCACTTCTTGCACCTTTTTCTTATTGATATGTCCTTCTATCTTGAGAGTTTAAGGAGAGGTAATTCTTGCCAATGCTTTACAAGATATGGTCTGATTCATCTCTTCTTTCTGTGGGGTGGGGTCCTGGCATATATCTTCTTCTTTTGATGTTTCTTGATCCTTTTATTCCTCCTCCCCATATTCTATGTAAAATAATTTCTTCTCAGCACACTTATGACCTTTAATGCATTTTCTATCACAATTGTAACAAAGCCCTTTTTCTCTTTTTTCTTCCAATTGTTGTGGTGTAACCCTTGTAGGTTATGGAAGGCTAGGAGAAACAACGCTTCCATATTTATAGTTGTGAGGGGTATGCTTCCTGGTTTCCATAATTTTGCTTTCCACTATGTTACAAAGCCCTTTTACTCTTTTCAATTGTTGTGGTGTTGCTATAAAGAAGGTGTTGCTCTTTGTATCCTCATAATGTGCTATCATTTCCTCCATGAAAATTTACCACGTAACAAGTTGTTTACAAGAACAAAGCCCTTCATACCATAAAAATTGATCCAGTTCTAAATATGAAGATGCAATACATACCTTTTGTAACAGTGGTACACCATGTAGATCAAAATATTGCTCCATCTGAAGTATCCAATTTACCGGATCCTTGCCATCAAACTTTCTCATCTTGCTTTTTCTTGATTTTAGGAGCTTGATCTTGAAATGACTCTAACTCTGTACTTTCGGATCTTTAAGTTCTAAAATTGTGATATGTAGTATCCCTCTGTGTCCTCTTTCAAATTCCACCAGTTTGATCCAAATTGGATTCTCCAAGAAAGAGTTATGCACAATCTCCCAAGATGACCCGATTATAGACCTTTCTAGATGAGCGAACTTGTATGAAGTGCCACGTGTTACTATTTCGAACTTTGGATCTGAAAAAGATATAAAAGAAACTACAGGCTGTTCTCTTTCTGTACCTTCTTATGAAATTTCAATCCGATGCTTAGAGAGAAAGTTATGAACATTTTTCCCAGGTCACTTGTTTGGAATATAATTTAGGAGTCTGTAAAAATACCAACTTCCTTAGATCATATATCTGCCAATATAGGGCAAAAACCTCTAAAATTTGGATCCAAGATTTCGTACGATTTATTCTCAAATGGGTTTGTTTTTTAGCTTCTGAAACGTTGCAGAAAAAAGGTTATAGAAAAAATGCCACGATGACTTGTTTGGAGCAACGAAACCCTACAATCCATAGTTCTGATACCAAATGTTATGGAACCAGCTCACAAAAAGATAGAAAAGAGAGATCAACGCCTTAGAATTCAGCCTCTTCAAGGGGGAAACCTCCTTTACATTACACAAATGAGCAATTCTTGGATGATACAAATGAAAAGACCTCCTTTCTATATATAGGAGTCTAAGGGGTCATAACATAATTAGAGCCGACATAACAATAATAATGTAAGGGCACAATAATAACAATAGTGGGCTTCTATGGGGCACAATAGTAACAATATGGGTACTACATGGGTACATCAATATAATAAGTCGGTTTTACTAATAACAATAAGCGGTTACACTAGTAGTATAGGAGCCTAACATGCGCTCATCTAGCTCTAATTTCTCTTGTCATCCTTTTCTATCTAATTACAAAGTGGGGAATTGATTTTACGACATGTCACCCAGTTTTGGCCAAGGGACATAAGTACATTATCATAGTAGTTGACTACTTTACAAAGTGGGTCGAAGCTATGCCTACTTCCAATAATGATGGTGATACAAAAACACTTTTCCTTTTCAATCAAGTGATATCATATTTCATTATCCTTAAAGAGATTATCATTGATCATGGCAATCACTTTCAAAATAATATGATGTCTGAATTGGCTTTGAAGTCGGGATTTAGGTAGGAACATTCATATCCTTATTATCCTCGGGCTAATGGGAAAGTTGAAGCTATTGATAAATCTCTCAAAACTATCCTACAAAGGACTATCAATCAAGCTAATTCTAATTAGCACATCATGATTTATCTTGCTTTATGTGCATATCGAACACTTGTTAAGACTACCACAATATTTACTCCTTTTCAGTTAGTATATGGTATGGAATCATGTTAGCTCCCTATAATACTAGTGTATTCATATTATTGATATTGTTAGTGTAGTCCCCTATTATTGTTGTGCCCATGTATCACCCATGTTATTATTGTTGTTCACCATAGAAGTCCACTATTTTTATTGTTGTTCCCTTACATTATTATTGTTACGTAGGCTCTCATTATATTGTGACCCCATAGACTCCTATATCTACCAAGGAGGTGCTATCATTTGTATCATACAAGAATTATTCATTTATGTAATGCAAAAGAGCTTTACCCCTCGAAGAGGCTAATTTTGTAGTTATTGATCTATCTTTTCTTCAATTTTGTGATCTTGTTTCATAAGATTTGGTATCAAAGCTTTGGATTCTAGGGTTTCATTTATTCAAACATGTCATCTTGGAATTTTCGCTATACATTTTTTTCTACAAGGCATTAGAAGTTGAAATTGAAACCAAATTAATATAAAATATTTGTTAACTTCATGTATGAATTTCAGATCTTGGTTCAATCTAATTTTGGATATATGATCCAAGGAAGTTACTGTTTTGGCAGGTTCCAAAATTCAATCTCATATAGGAGATGCAGAGAAAATCATCATAACTTTATCTCGAAATATCAAATTTGAATTTTGTAAAAAGTGGCTGAAATTTCATAGACTGTAGTTTTTCTTGTATTGTTTTTAGGGCTGAAGGTCAAAACGCTAACATGTGGAATTCTGTACAAGTTTTCTTGACTGAACTAGTTGTTAATCAAGCCATTGTGGGAGATTGGGCATAACTATTTCTTGAAGAATCCAATCTCGGTCTAACTTATGGGGTTGAAAGGAATACCTAGAGGGATGCCACAGGATGAAATTTTAGACCTTTGAGATTTGAAATTATAGAGATACAATAGTTTCAATATTGATCTCCTAAGAAAAAAGAAAACAATGTGTAATTTTTAAAAAAGTTCCATAATTTTTTTTTGAAAAATCACTTTGAAGTCATTGAAAGGGCATAAAGAAGCATAGATATCATTGTTGGGTTCAAAAAATCCTCAAAACAAAAAAATGGACACACCTCGTAAGCAACCAGAAATGTCTTTGATGATGCATGAAGAAGAGAAAGAAATACAACATGATATGTCAAAATTATGAGACCAAGTGCAACGAATTTCACACTCACAAAGAGTAAAAAAAAATGAATTGGAAGTGATGATGAATGTTAAGAGGGATGGCTTAAAAGGGAACATGGTTGCCTTAGAATAAAAAATTAAAGATTTGAAGGATAGTTTAAAAGGAGAAATGGAAGGTTTGAAGGAAGGGTTGAAAAATCTGCTACAAGAAATGATTCCTAATGGCGACAAGGTATTCCATGGAACTTATGATGAGAACAAAATGATTTTAGAGACTCTAACTTTGGGTTGAAGACCTACCACATTCCAAAGATTGATGTGAGCAATTTTGATGGCAAGGATCTGGTAGCATGGATACTGCAGATGGAGCAATATTTTCATCTACATGATGTGAAACCCTCACAAAAGGTACATATTGCATCTTTATATTTAGAACCAAATCAGTTTGTATGGTATAAATGGATTTGTTCTTGTAAACCACTTGTCACCTAGTAAATTTTTATAGAGGAAATGATAACACATTATGAAGATATAGAGAACAACACCTTATTTATTCAAGTGATAAATCTAAAAAAAAAGGATTCAATTGCAGAGAACATTGAAGAATTCCAAAAATTGAATATTAGGGTAACTGATATTGTGGAGGAGCATAGGATTGATGACTTCATAGGGAATTTAAAGGATAACATGCAACATGAAGTTCACCTTTCGGAACCTGATTCATTGGAGAAGGCATTTAGGGTGGCAAGAAAAGTTGAAAGAAAAATTATGGAAACAAGGAAGTCTACCACTCACAACTATAAAGATGAAAGTGTTGCTACTCCAAATTTTCTACAACCTACAAGGTTGACACCACAACAATTGGAGGAAAAAATAGCAAAATGGATTTTGTAAATTTGTGATGGAAAATACACTAAAGGTCATAACTATGCTAAGGAGAACTTATTCTACATATATTGTGAAGAGGAGGAAGAAAAGGAACAAGAAACATCAAAAGAGTAGGATATACACTGGGAACCAACCCCGTAGAAAGAAGAAATGAATCTCACCATATATTTTAATGCATTGGTAGGAATTACTACTCTTGAAACTTTCAAGATCGAAGGATATATCAAGAAGAAAAATGTAATAGTTCTAATTGATTTGGGTAGTACCCATAATTTTATTCATTGTAAGATAACCAAGGAATTGAATTTCTATCTATATCCAACACCAGAGTGTCAAGTGATGGTTGCAAATGGAGGAATGATAATTTTCTCTGGAAAGTGCCATAATATCAAGGTAACCATGGGGGAATATGTATTGAATAGTCCAATGCTTTCAATTCCAATGGGTGTTATTGATGTTGTACTAGGAGTCCAATGGTTATAATCTTTGGGGATGATAGATTTTAATTTTTAAAGGAATTTACTTGATTTTTTTTGGGGAATGAAAGGAATTTGAATTAACGGGTATTGCAGGGACACTAGGAAAGATAATAAGTTCTAATGGCATGAAAAATCTTATGAAGAATGAACAATAGGGTGTAATTTAACAATTGTGCTCACTAGAGGTTCAAACATCGAAATAATTTATTTCTCTAGATCTCCAAAAATTCTTGGAAAATCATTCCAATGTATTTGAGACTCCCAAATGCCTCCCACCTATTCGTGATCAGGATCATGCTATTCCTTGGATTGCAGGAAGTGTTCCTCCAAACATCAGAACTTACGGATATCCATATTTCGAAAAGAATGAAATTGAATGTATGGTTGTAGAAAATCTAGAGGCTCATATAATTCAACCTACTAAAAGTTCTTTCTCTACTCCGATAGTATTGGTGCACAAGAAGGATGGATCATGGTGAATGTGCCCAGATTATAAGGGGCTCAGAAAGATCACTATTAAAGATAAATTTCACATTCCTATCATTGATTAATTGTTTAATGAATTACATGGAGAAATTTACTTCACCAAGATGGATCTTCGTTCAAGATATCATCAAATTAGAATGAAGAGTGAAGACATTCCAAAAACAACAATTATAACTTATGAGGGTCATTATGAATTTTTGGTCACGCCTTTTGGCCTTAATAATGCACCTTCCACATTTCAGGGTTTGATGAATTCCATTTTCAATCCCTTCCTTAGAAAATATGTGTTAGTATTTTTTGATGATATACTAATCTATATAAAGTCTTGGAAGGATCATGTTCAACATGTTGATAGGGTGTTCAAATAATTGAAGGAGAAATAAGTATTTGCAAAAACCTCTGAATATTTCTTTGCAGTATAGGAGGTGGTATTTGGGTCATATCTCATGAGGGTGTGAAGGTAAACCCTAACAAAATTAAATCCATTAAGGAATGGAAATATCCACAACCATAAAGCATCTTCAAGGATTTCTCGGGTTGACAGGGTATTATTGTAAGTTTTTTAAGAATTATGGGAGAATAATAAAACCTCTAAGAATATTACTGAAGAAATATGCTTTTTGTTGCACTCCAGAAGCAACTAAAGCCTTTGAACATATTAAAGAGGTGATGTGCCAAGTGTCGGTCTTAGTTATGCCAGACTTCACAAAAACCTTTATTGTGGAATGCGATGCCTCAGTAAATGGAATTGGTGTTGTTTTAATGAAAGAAGGAAGACCTATTTCTTTTGAAAGTTTTCCAATCAAAGGAAAGTATTTACACAAACCTAGATATGAGAAGGAAATGCTGGAAATACTACATGCACTAAAGAAATGATGACCTTACCTAATGGGAAGACACTTCAATGTAAAAACATATCATGGTAGTCTTAAATACTTTTTGGAACAAAGATTATATTTAGAAGAGTAGTAAAAATGGGTCACAAAGATGTTGGGTGATGACTTTGAAATCATCTACAAAAAAGGTAAGAAAAATGTTGTTGCAGATGCACTCTTAAGAAAAGATGAGGATGTGGAAGCATTGCTTTGTGTCATTTCTATTATATACCCTTATTGGATGACTGAACCAAGGAATGAATGGAAGAACGATGAAGAGGTGTCATCATTCATTCAAAAGTTGTAGAAATATCTGAGTATGTCCGATACATTTAGCTAGAAAAATGATTCATTATTGTATAAAGATCGCTTATATCTTTGTAGGAATTTCCTTTTTAAGAAAATATTCTTTTGCAATTGGACACACCTTTAGGAGGGCACTCAGGATTTTTAAAAAACTTACCACTAGGTCAAGAAGGATTTTTTAGGGTTGTCTTAAATATGATATTCAGAAGTTAGTGGCAGAATGTTTGGTTTTTGAAAAAGATAAAGTTGAGACATTAATATCCTGAGTCTGTTACAACCTTTAGCTATTCCAAGTCAGTGGTGGGAGGAGGTCTCAATGGATTTCATCATAGGTTTACCCAATTCTGAAGGAAAGAGTGTCATCATGGTGGTAGTTGATAGACTTACCAAGTATGCACACTTTTGTGCATTACTCATCCTTTTAAATCTAGTACAGTTTCTATTGCATTTATGGAAGCAATTCAAAAGCTACATGGAAACCCAAAGATTATTATAAATGATAGAGATCCCATTTTCATTAGAAATTTTTTGGCGGAATTATTTTCTTGTCTTGGTACTCAATTAGCTCATAGCTCATATTATCATCCTCAATCGGATGAGAAAACTAAGATAGTGAACAAATGTTTGGAAGGATATCTTCGTTGATTTATATATGATAAAAAAACACAATAGGTCAAGTGGTTACATCTAGCTGAATGGTGGTATAACACTTCCTTCCATAATGTAGCAAAAATTAACCCATTTATGCCACTTTATGGATATCATCCACCATCCATCACATCATCCTTAAGAGAAAATTCTAAGGTTTGAGCAGTGGAAGATCACATTGAGCATCAACAAAAGGTTCTATAACCCTTAAAGGATAACCTCACTTTGGCAGAGAATCGAATGAAACAACAGGCATATCAACATCACAGTGAAAGAAGTTTTGATGTAGGAAACTCAATATTTTTATGGCTACAACCATACAAACAAATGTTTCTCAAGCAAGATAATAAGGATAATAAATTATCACCCAAGCACTATGTTCCTTACAAGATGTTCCAAAAGATTGGTATTATGGCATACAAATTGGAGTGGCTTGCATCTTCCTGAGTACCCCCAATTTTCCATGTTTCATGCTTAAAGAAGGTTATTAGTGACAAGATCCTAGTTCAAAAAATGTTGCCAGAACTTGACGAAGAAGGAAAAATCATATTTGAGCCTAAAGAAGTCATGGAAACAAGAACCTGACAGCTACAAAATTGATTAATTTCAGAGTATCTCATTAAGTGGAAGAAATTACTCGCTGAATATTACACATGGGAGGATGAGAATTTTATACAAAAGCCTCTATAACTACTCAAGAATTGAGGAAAACACTTTTTTCAAGGAGAGTGGCATGTTAGGTCCCTATAATACTAGTGTATTTGCCCTATTTTATTGTTAGTGTAGCCACCTATTGTTATTGTTGTGCCCATGTATTCCGCATGTTTTTATTGCTTTTCCCCACAAAAGCCCACTATTATTATTATTGTGCCCTTACATTATTATTTTTATGTAGGATTTGATTATATTGTGATGCATTAAACTCCTATATATACCAGGGAGGTCTTATAATTTGTATCATTGAAAACTTGTTCATTTATGTAATATAAAGGATATTTCCCCCTCGAAGAGGATAATTTTAAAGTCGTTGATCTATATTTCACTCTATTTTGTGAGTTGGTTGAATAGCAAATCTATTCTTCCCATAGAATGCCAGATTTCATCCCTTAAGTTGGCAATCCAACTTCTTCTAGACACTTTAAGCTTAGAAGAGTTTCTTTTTCACGTAGAACATCTTGATGAGCAGGGTTGAATTCTAATATAGCGAATGAGGCTAATAAAAATAGAATTAAGGCACAATATGATAAGTTCACATGACCAAAGGTTTTCTATGAATGTGTATTTGTATTTCTCTATGACCAAGATAAATACACCTTGGGGGAAAGAAAATTCATACCTATGTGGTACAATCCATATATTGTTAAATGTGTTTTGAAGAAGGGTTCTTATGGGCCAGTTGATTTCGAAGGGGATGTGTTGTCGAAGCTAAAAAATGGGTTCTATATCAAGAAGTTATGCTTAGGTTCTTGCCTAAGCATCTGCTTTGTTTTGTAAATATTGTATATAACTCTAGTTTCTATCTATGAGTTTTGTGGTGATGATGGTGTTTTTGATTTGCATTGGAAGGAATCGATGGGTTATCTGATGTACTTGGGATTCCTTGATGGTGCTAGTTGGCACACTAGAAACTTAGCTTCCACATCTTGGGTAATCCATTATCCATTTGGTCGATTGTTGGTCACAACAGGTATATATATAGGTCTTAATTCTAATAATATGGGTGAACACAATTTCGTTATTAATTTACTTTTACGGGTGATACCTTATGGTACTCAATCTATAGTAGTTTACTTGGACTCACAACTGGTGGTGTATTAATTAAAAAATGTTTATCGTGTGAGGGATTCTTCATTGCATCAACAATTTTTGAGAGTGAGATTACTTGAATGATCTTTTAAATTTATAACATACATTCATATTCCAAGATTCGATAATTCATTTAATGATTCTATAGCTAACCATGCATTGGATTGGAGAATTAATTATTAATCACATTCAACCAAAACATCATACATTCATTTATGTATATGATAACATCATCCCAAAATATTTGTATATACAAATAATTAAACTTCAAAATTATTAGAAAATGTGGACAAATGGCCCACACAATTAGGGATTATGCTCTATAATTTCTCTATTTGATCAGTCCAAATCTAGAATATCTAAGCTTGAGGGCATTGCCTTAGATGAGAGTCACGGTAGTATGTTATCTTTGTGTAATTTCCCTAGGACGAGGAGAGAAAATCAGAGGTAACCACAAAATCACTTGTAAGATAGAATCTAGCCCTTCTAGATTTAGAGAGGGCTCTCTCTATCAAATATGTTCAATTAATCAAATGTTAGTGTAGGTATAATCCTTAGCGTGGTATGATTTTCAAAGAATTGTTGGTAGGAAAGGGGAAAAATCCATTGGGCATGGAGTCATGTCTACCTGATTATGTTTCCAGTGATGAAATGAAGAGAAAATGGAGCTTCTACAAGGGTGAGCTAGGTAGTATCTTTAGAGTTTTTTAATTTAAGCTAATTGTAGGAGGGTGAAACAAAATTGAAAATGACAAATGAGCATCAAGCATAAAGGTAAATTCTAACTATTATTTTAGTAGAAAACATAGTTGTCTAGCAAACTGAGATAAAGCACTATTTAAAGTGATTTTTGAAACAAATAATTTTTTTTAACTATACAAGAAGATACATTCCAAGAATGATTGTAATATAAGATAACTTACACAGAAAGAAAACACGTCTCCAAAGAAAACCAACTCAAGAATCCCTGCAAATTCCACCTCTTTATTTCATTCATTGTAAAAGTATATCAAAATAAGTGCAGTACAAAATGTACTTTATCCTATACCTAATCAACCATTCTTAATTACATTCATATCATAAATAGGTAAAAATGATTTAGTTACCACCTCCAGGGGTTGAATTCCTCATTAGGATTTCTATTTCTAACTTCTCCAATGAAAATAGAACTAACTACTAAAGACTAGGGACTGCTTAACTAGATATTTTCTGAGCATTTTACATTAATTTATCAGCCCCAAATCTAGCTTGTGAGTCGCTAAATGATTTATTACAATTAATAACACCATGAAAGCAAAGTACAACAAGTTTTTACTAGTTTAACTTGTTCAAAAGTATGTATTTCTGGAAGCACATCGCTTCTCCAGAAATGAAAAAATGTTCCAAGGAAACACAACGCTCCATGGTTGTGATATATATGATTGATTTCTAAGGTTCCTATTGAATCCTGTATGTGTGAAGAAACCAAAACATGGATATTTACCCCATTAAAATACTTCTTATATTTCACAAAGCCTCGAACTTTGACAAATTCATCTATAGCCAAAACACAACGGAAGTTTCAAAAGCACAACACCATTATTTTTATGGTTTGAGTGATAGCAATGTTTCTAGACAAGATGCACACGTTGATGATGATGATGACACTGCAATAATCATGCCATATACCCCTTTCAAGCCTTCACTAAAAATGAAAAATATTCATCTCCACATGAAAAAACCTAACCCTAATGCTAAATAGGGCAAAAAATTCTATAAAAGCTGCATCTTAAAAAATAACTTTAGAGCTCTAACTAAATGTAGTTGCAAGAGAGTTTTTATTATGAAACCAACTCACAAAAAAATATAAAGATAGATCAACGCCTTATAATTCAGCCTCTTCGAGGGGGAAACCTCCTTTACATTACACAAATGAATGATTCGTTGATGATTCAAATGACAAAACCTCCTTTCTATATATAGGAGTCTAAGGAGTCACAATATAACCAAGCCGACCTTACAGTAATAATATAAAGGCACAAAAATAACAATAGAGGGATTCTATGGGGACAATAGGGGCACAACAATATTAATAAGAGATACAACTACAATAGTAATGGGGTAATCACTAGTGTTATGGGGACCTAACATGCCCCTCTCCTTCAAAAACATGTTGTCCTCAACAATTGAGTAGTTCTAGATGCTTCTGTATAAAATTCTCATCCTCCCATGTGGAATCTTCAGCGGATAAGTTCTTCCACTTGATGAGATACTCAGAAATTGATCGATTTCGTAGCTGTCGAGTTCTTGTTTCTGTGACTGCTTCTAGTTCCAATATAATTTTTCCTTCCTCATCAAGTTCTAGCAATATTGTTTGAACTGGGAGCTTGTCACCTATAACCTTCTTTAAACATGAAACATGGAAAACTGGGTGCATTAGAGAAGCTGTAGGAAGCTCCAATTTGTATGCCATAGTACCAATCTTTTGCAACACCTTGTACGAACCATAATACTTTGGTGATAATTTATTATGCTTCTTAGCTTGCTTGAGGGACATTTGTTTATATGGTTGTAGCCGTAGGAATACCCAATCACCTACATCAAAACTTCTTTCGCTGTGATGTCGATCTGCCTGTTGTTTCATTCTATTTTGCGCCAACACCAGGTTATCCTTTAAGAGTTGGAGGACTTGGTGTTGATGCTCGATGTGATGTTCCACTGCTTGAACCTTAGAATTTTCTCTTAAATATGATGTGATGGATGGTGGTTGATATCCATAAAGTGCCATAAATAGGGTCATTTTTGTTGTTGTATGGAAGGAAGTGTTATAGCACCATTCAGCTAGAGGCAACCATTTGACCCATTATGTCTGTTTATCAAATACAAAGTAATGAAGATATCCTTCCAAACATTTGTTTACTATCTTAGTTTGCCCATCAGATTGAGGATGATAAGATGAGCTATGAGCTAAATGAGTACCAAGACAAGAAAATAATTATGTCCAAAAATTTCCAGTGAAAATGGGATCTCTGTCACTTATAATAATCATTGGGTTTCCATGTAGCTTTTGAATTGTTTCCATAAATGCAATATAAATTGTACTGGCTTTAAATGGATGTGATAATGCACAAAAGTGTGCATACTTGGTAAGTATGTCAGCTACCACCATGATGACACTATTTCCCTCAGACTTGGGTAAACCTGTGATAAAATCCATTGAAACCTCCTCCCAACGTTGGCTTGGAAAGGACAAAGGTTGTAATAGACCCGAGGTCTCAATTTTTTCAACTTTATTTTGTTGGAAAACCAAACATTCCGCGACAAACTTTTGAATATCTGATTTAAGGCCATCCCAAAAAAATTCCTTCTTAACCCTGTGCTAATTTTTTAAAAATCCTGAGTGCCCTCCTAAGGGAGAAGTGTGCGATTCCATAAGAATCTTTTGTTTGTGTTGGGAATTCTTACAGAGGTATAACCGATCTTTCTACCATAACTAATCATTTTGCTAGCTAAATGTATCAGATGTACTAGAATCTTGTTGTAACTTTCGAATAAGTGCCCACACTTCTTCATCATTCTTCCATACCTCCCTTGCTTCATTTATCCAATCTGGTTGGATAATAGAAATGGCGCACAACAATGCTTCCACACGCTCATCCTTTCTTGAGAGTGCATCTGCCACCACATTTTGCTTCCATTTTTTGTAATGATTTCAATGTCATAACCCAACATCTTTGTGACCCACTTTTGTTGCTATTCAGAGGATAATATTTATTCTAAAAAGTATTTAAGGCTATCATGATCTGCTTTTACCTTGAAATGTCTTCCCATTAGGTAGGGTCGCCATTTCTTAAGTGCATGTAGTATTGCCAACATTTCCTTCTCATAAATAGCTTTGTGTAAAAACTTTCCCTTGACTGAACGACTTTCAAAAGCAATGGGTCTTTCATCTTGCATTAAAACAACACCAATTCCATTTCCTGAAGCATCACATTCCACAATAAAGGTTTTTGTGAAGTCCGGTGTAGCTAAGATCGGTGCTTGGCACATTGCCTCTTTAATATGTTTGAAGGCCTTTGTTTCTTCTGGAGTCCATGAAAATGCATCTCTCTTCAATAATGTTATTAAAGGTGTTGTTATTCTCCCATAATTCTTAACAAACTTGTGATAATATCCTGTCAACCCGAGAAATCCTCGTAGATGCTTTATGGATGTGGGGATTTTCCATTCCTTAATGGCTTTAATTTTGCTAGGATCTACCTTAACTCCTTCATGAGATACAATATGACCTAGATATTCGACCTCTTGTACTCCAAAGAAACATTTGGATCTTTTTGCATATAATTGTTTCTCCTCCAATAGTTGTAGTACCCTGTCAACATGTTCAACATGATCCTTCCAAGACTTACTGTAGATTAGTATGTCATCAAAAAATAGTAACTCAAATTTTCTAAGGAAGGGTTTGAAAATGGAATTCATCAAACCTTGAAATGTAGAAGGTGCATTGGTAAGGCCAAAAGGCATGACCAAAAATTCATAATTACCCTCATGAGTTCTAAATGTTGTTTCTGGAATGTCTTCAATCTTCATTCTGATTTTACAATATCTTGAATGAACATCCAACTTGGTGAAGTAAATTGATCCATGCAATTCATCCAGTAATTCATTAATGACAGGAATGGGAAGCTTATCTTTAATAGTGAGCTTGCTGAGCTCCCTATAATCCGGACACATGCGCCATGATCCATCCTTCTTGTTCACAAATACTATTGGTGTAGAGAAAGAACTTTGACTAGGTTGAATTATACCAGCTTCTAGCATTCCTGCAACCATATGTTCAATTTCACTCTTTTGGGCATAGGGATATCTATATGGCCTTATGTTTGGAGGAACACTTCCTAGAATTAGATGAATAGCATGATCATGATCATGAATAGGTGGGAGACGTTTGGGAGTCTCAAATACCTTGGAATTATTGTCCAAGACTTTTTGGAGATCTAGAGAAATAGATGATTTCAATGTGGAAACATCTAGAGAACATAATTGTGCAATTACACCTCTTTGTTCATTTTTTAGAAGCTTTGTCATACCGTTAGAGCTAATTATCTTTCCCGATTTCCCTGCAATACCCCTTAATTCAACTTCCTTTCCTTCCACAGAAAATTTCATGAAAAGTTCTTGAAAATTAAAAGCTATTGTACCAAAGGATTATGGCCATTGGATTCCTAGTACAACATTAGCACCTCCCATTGGAATGGAAAGCATTGGGCTAGTAAATACATATTCTCCCATGGATAACTTGATATTATGGCATTTTCCAGAGCAATTTATCGTTCCTCCATTTGCATCCATCACTTGACACTCTGGTTCTGGATATAGGAAGCAATTCAATTCTTTTGCTATCTTACAATGAATAAAATTGTGGGTACTTTCTGAATCAATCAACACTATTACCTTTTTCTTCTTGATTTGTCCTTTTATCTTGATGGTTTGAGGAGTGATAATTCCAGCCAATGCATTACAAGATATGGTAAGATTCATTTCTTCTTTATCTAGGCTTTGTTCTTAGGGCATATCCTCTTCTTTTGACCTTTCTTGCTCATTTTCTCCTTCCTCTTCACAATATATGTAGAATAATTTCTTCTCAGCACACTTATGACCTTTAGTGTATTTACTATCACAATTGTAACAAAGCCCATTTTCTCTTTTTTCTTCCAATTTTTCTGGTTTCAACCTTATAGGTAGTGGAAGACGAGGGAAACAAAACTTCCATCTTTATAGTTGTGAGTGGTATGCTTCCTGGTTTACATAATTTTGCTTTCCATTTTTCTTGCTAACCTGAATGCCTTCTCTAATGAATCAGGTTCCCAAAGGCGAACATAATGTTGGATATTATCCTTTAAAGTCCCTATGAACACATCAATCCTATCCTCCTCTGGAATATTTTTTACCCTTATGTTCAATTTTTGGAACTCCTCAATGTGCTCCATTATTGAACCCTTTTGTTTGAGACATATCAATTGGCTAAAAAAAGTGTTGCTTTTTGTATCCTCATAATGTGCTGTCAATTCTTCTATAAAAATTACCCAAGTGATAATTTGTTTACAAGATCAAAGCCATTGATACCATACAAACTGATTTGGTTCCAAATATAAAGTTGCAATATATACCTTTTGTGTGTTTTGCACATTATTGAGATTGAAAAATTGCTCCATCTGTAATATCCATGTTGCGGGATCCTTGCCATCAAACTTCCTCATATCAATTTTTGGAATATGGTGGGTCTTCGATCCAACTTTAGAGTCTATGAAATCATGATTAACATTTCTTTTGTTCGCATCATGAGTTTCCTTTACTACCCTTTCACCATTAGTAAGTATTTCTTGTAGAAAATTTGTCAAATCTGTCTTCAAATCTACCATGCTTGTCTTCAAATTTGTCTTCAAATCGTCCATCTTAGCTTCTATGCCATTCATCTTAGCTTCCATTCCCTTTATCTTAGATTCCATGCCATTTATGTTAGCTTCTATTAGCTTTTGTGAGAGTGACATGTGTTGCACTTGGTCTTGTAATTTTGATATATCATGTAGCATTTCTTCCTCTCCTTCATGAGTCATGCTAGAGCTTTCAGGTTACTTACTAGGTGTTTGTATTTTTTTTCCTCAGGGCATCAGTTATCGATAATAATGCTCTACTATGCCCTTTGAATTCCTTCAAAATAATTTTTCAAACCAAGCTTAAGCAAAAATTTAAAAAAATCTACACAACGTTTTTCACTTTGTAGGAGCTCGATATTACCTCTGATGTATCACTATAATTTTGGATCATCTAGTTCTAAAATTGCGACTTGCAGTAGCCCTCTATGTCCTCTTTCCAATGACACCAGTGTGATCCAAATTGGATTCTCCAAGGAAGAGTTATGCAAAATCTCCCACAGTGACCTGATTATAGACTAGTTCAGTAGAGTGAACTTGTACGACATGCCATGTGTCCTTGTTTCAACCATTGGCTCTAAAAAATATATACGAGAAACTACAATCCATCCTCTTTGTCTACCTTCTTACGAAATTTCAATCCAATGCTCAGAGAGAAAGTTATGACAATTTTCCCCAAGTCACCTATTTGGAATGTAATTCAGGAGTCTGAAAAAGACCAACTTCCTCAGATCATATCTCCACAAACATAGAGCAAAATGCTATAAAATTTGCACCCAAGGTTCACTGTGATTTCATATCAAATGTTTTTTTTTTTCTCTTTTGAAATGTCTCAGAAATTTTGTTATAGCGAAAATGCCACGATGACCTATTTGGAGCAGTGAAACCCTAGAATCCAAAGCTCTGATACCAAATGCTATGAAACCAACTCACAAAAAGATAGAAAAGATAGATCAATGCCTTAGAATTCAGCCTCTTCAAGGGGGCAACCTCCTTTACATTACACAAATGAATGATTCTTTGATGATTCAAATGACAAAACCTGCTTTCTATATATAGGAGTCTAAGGAGTCACAATATAACCCAGCCAACCTAACAATAGTAATATAAAGGCACAAAAATAACAATAAAGGTATTCTATGGGGACAATAGGGGCACAACAATATTAATAAGGGATACAACTACAATAGTAATGGGGTAATCACTAGTATTATGGGGACCTAACAGATTTTTGGAAAATATTATCACTTGGAAACTCAACCGCATAAACAAGAATACTTTAGGAAAAATTCAAAAATCAAAATTGTGTTAGTTTACCCCTTCTAACATTCAAACTTTGTCTTCCTCAGCCAAGAGGTCCAATTTGCCTCTACCTTTCTCTTATAACTCCCTTAAGTGTTGTTTGGTGGCTCTTAATTATTTCCTTATAGATATATTCTTCCTGCACACATTTTTCATTTTCTTGTGAAATGGAAGGGATCTGCTCAACATGTATTTGGCATTGTTAATGGCCGGTTGATAGATGTCTAGAAGATCACTCATTTGTTTCTTGGCCATTTCATCCTATTGCTTGAGCTCAAAAATCTCTTTGTGAGCCTCTTTCAGTTGCCTTCTCAACTTGTTGAAGGTGTGCTTCCCTCATCTATCTCAGTCTTCCCTTCTTGGATTTATGGCTTCCTAGACGATGATATGGCAATCCTAGCTGCTGGAACTTCTGGCTTCTTAACATCATCTTTCGTTTTTATTTTCCCTTGGATTTGGCAACAACTGGTGTATATTTAACCACGGGTACAATTTTACGTGTTCAACTATCTTTTTTAGAATTATTTTCCTTAATTCCCTATTTTCTTGCTGCAACTGTGCAATAACCATATGTGCCTTCTTGAATTTTTCTTGCAATTGGGAAATATCTTTGAATTATCATAAAAAAATTCATCTTCTGGTATGGTCTCCAAGGTTTCAAATAGTTTCTTCAAATGGAAATCTTCCTGTAGTGACCTAGTGTATGGATTTTTAGGGACATCCACCAATTTTGGAGAAAAATATAACCTATTTCCTTTCTTCTTTTATGTTGTTTGCACTGTAGATGAGGGCATGTTCACTAAAATTCCAATTGGGGATTGAACGTCTTTTACCACTACTGAGTTTGTTTCTCTCTCTCAAGGAACTAGTTTGCACATCATCCACTAGGTTTGAAGAATCAACAAATGACTTCCATTATTGATTTCTTTTGTTCATCTCTCCAATACCAACAACTTAGTTAAGGAAAGGTGGAAAAGTCTACGTTCCACTTAAATTTTCTTTGCCTGCACTTTATCTGTCATCTTGCTGAGACTCCTGAATAGATAGAAGGGAAAATTCAAGGGGCTCTTCCTAGTAAAATTCATCAAGAGTTTGAAATGGTATTAATAAATCCTTCCAAACCTACCCTCACATGCAAAATACCTCTGAATAAATTGTAAAATTTTGTTGTGATGTTCAAGTAGATACTCTTTATGAACAATGGACCCATACTCCTCATTTGTATACTCAGGCTTAAAAAAATATTTATAATGGGAAATATCAATAGGCATGCCCTTGAACCATTGCTCTCCCTAAATGGGAATCTCTGTTGTATATGATATTGTGACCTATGTAACTGGAAAGGTGAGTACTCCAACCTTAGCCTCCAACCCATTAAATTCATGGAAAACTCCTTAGTAAGTTGTGCATTATACCCTTGAATTTTCTTACAAAAACCGATACATCCCACTTGCTCAAAAGAAACTATGATAGTTGGGTCTGTATTGATGAATGTGAGGTCTTGTGGTTAAAATCTGACAATAACACCTCCCTTGTGTTTTCTTCCCTCTGAAGTTGACATTTTTTCTTATTTGCAGCAGGGGATACTCTAGGGTTTTAATGCGAGCTTAATTTATGCAACAAGTCTGAGGGAAATAATAAAAAGGGCTCCAAATTAACCCTTTGATGATAATTAAGAAGGAAACACTATAACACATAGCAATTAGGACAAATTTTCTTTTGAAAACCCTAATACAACTACTGCATGTTTGTTTCTAGTCACAGAAAACTCAAAATGACAAGCGCAACACCAAAAGCGTGGTGCACGAGAAAACATGCTACAAAGACCTCTAAAGCACACAAAAATTATGGTATGGAGATTCAATTTAGTTTAATGGAAGGACAAAATTTGCATATGAACACTACAAATCAATTTTTTTGGCAATTTGGCAAAGGTAAGAACAAGAATTCAACACACAGAGAAAACACAACAATTAGCTAAAGCGCAATGATTAGCATAAAATGCAACAATGAGGAAATTCAGTATTTTTGCAGGTTTCCTTGTTGTTTCCTTAGTTCATGCACGAAATTAGGTAATAATTCAAAACCAAGGAACTATGATAATTGGATTTTGCACTTGTGGGAGTGATTTGGTCCCTTGGTAAGAGAAATGCAAAACTATCTCAAAACACAGTGCTCCCCTGCCTCCTTTTCGCAGTAACCATGAATAACCTCACAATGAACTTCTAATGGGAATAATGGAGAGCTTAAAGATATTGTATGAAGACAAACATGTAATTTAACCTCCCAAGGTCGCTGACAGTGGACTTGATGATGATAATCACGATTTGAGCTTGAATGACCAAAGCGTAGCACTTGGAAAAAGCGTAGAAATTGTCCTCTTGACCATTGTACTCTTGTTGATGTCATGACCAATCATGATTTGACATGTAAAATGACTCAAGACACCTATAATTATGTGCCCATGATGACAAAGAATGGAAGCACAATTGTTGGGTGTGGTTTTTCACCCATTTTTCACACCTTCTTTCCCTTGTTTCGACCTTTATGTCCTTCAAACATTGCCATTATGTGACCAAATTCCCCGTTTTCTTACCCTTTTCATCCATTTTAATGTCATGTTACTTCACTGTATTTTACTAAATGAATGTGAGGCATTATTTCTATTTTAGGCTAATTGGACGAGCATTGAAGGAACATGTCAGGAAGTTTATATTTTTTAGGTGTTGGCTCGCAGAAGCAGATAGGAAGTAGGAATTAGCTATAGGAAAGGGTACAACAGTTCACTATTACACCCTGAATGTTGTTACATATCGCTGCTACGTACTAGGTGCTGTTACAGGTTGCTGCTACAAATTGGTGATGTTATAGGTTGCTGTTATAGGTTTCTGTTACACATCGGGTGTTGTTACACCTTGCGTGGATCCATTGTTACACCAACAATGCTACCTTCAGTTATGTAGCATCTAACCGAACCATCATTTGCTCAATACTGTTGCACCGAAGCTGGAAATGTGGGTACTATTCCACATAACAACTATCGGTAGTAGATTATTTATTTTTGAGGCAACAATACTCAAGCATTTGTAACTAATGTATATTTATTTAGTAGTAGGTTGCAACTTCTTTATTTTTGGATCAGCATGAGAATCTTTGAGAATCAGAGATTCTCATGGCTGATTTGTTTTCTAATTTTTGGGATGTAATAGTTATAAAAGACCCAACGTTTTGTGTATTAGATATGTGCATATAAAAGAGTATTGTTACTATGTTTCTGTAACTCCTGAACTTATTTTAATATCAATTGGCACGGTGATGTTGTTATTGCTTCTCAACTAATCTGCTAATCATTATTTGTGTCTTCCTCCGACTTGGTGAGGAGGAAGGGTCCTCCTCTTTGGCAAAGATTGTAGTGATTAGGTAGTGTACATTTTAGTTAAGTTTATTGATTTATAGTTTCTTGCTGTTACTGCACATATTGTTGATTGCATTCATTGTTGCTTTTATTTATCTTATGTTATTACACAGAGTTAAACATTGGAGGAATAGTAACTAGCTGGAATAGATGTTAGCTCTAGGTGTGGCGCGATTTTATTTCAATAGTTGCGAGTTGTGATTTGATTCTGTGGATGGTTTTTATATCTGTATACATGATTGATTCAGTAAATTAGATCAGCGACACCTTTTACATTTTTTGTACAATTTCTTATGCTTGGCTAAAGTGTATCAACACAGATAGTGTGAACTCTATTAAAAAAAAAAGACCTACATTGGGTTGATAATTAATGTTGCAGTCTGAGTCAATTAAGGTTGATAAACCAACACTACATTTTAGCGCCGTTTCCAGGGATGGCAAGTTTATGATATAGTCAGTCAAGCAGTTTATTTAATATAGAAGTGCTCCTAGTCCACAGCTGTTGGGTAGTAAGAACCTACGCATCACTCTAACACACTTGGGTGGGCTCACCATTGTGATCACTAGGAAACTTAGGATATTTTGATGCTTTGATTAGTGTGTCTTCAACTCTTTAGTTGCTGGGCAGTGAGACGAGAGGTAAGAACCTGCACATTGCTCTAACATACCTGGGCGGGCTCACCACTGTCAAAGGCTAAGATACCTAGAATCTGATTTAATACAGATAAGGTCCATGTGTGTACTTCTTAGGACTTACAAAGAAACTAAAATCACCCCCACTCTAATAAGTCACAGGAATGACGTGTCATAAAAAGGAAACGAAGGGTGAAGATTTGGGAAGGAAGACATTTATCCAAGAATTAATCTCCAAGGAAGAAAAAGAACAGTCCAACTCTCAAAGGAATATAAGGAAGACAGGGCCATAGGAGGCTGTTACTCCCATAATGAAAGCAGAAACCTCCAATCCCTCCACCTCGGGACCATATCATTCTAAGGCCAGCACTCATACCTTGAAGACCAAGGATTTGATTCCTGATCAAGAAGGGGAAGTGAGTAGCCAGAAATTTGAGGACTGAGGACCAAGGAGAAACCAAGGGGGGACATCGGACACCTAAGAAGGATAAGCACTTAGAGACTTATCAATATCCGGATACAGGTAGTGCGGCGAAACAACCAACTCGAGGAGTATATGAGGCATTAATTACGTCTGCAGGGCCATCGCAAACACATCTGGAAAAATATCCACTATAGGAAGGATTAGAAGAGTTAATCAAGGGTGACAACAATGATAACAATGCTAAAATAGACACCACCACTACCACTTTTGAACTCCTAATTGGGAATCTCAGGGTGAAGCTCCTATGAATAATATTCCTCTATCATCCTTACCATCCTTTCAGGGGATGACTGTGGAAGACCCAGATACATTTCTATCTGAGTTTGATCTCTTGTGTAGAAGTTATGATTATATAATAGATGCTCAAAAGTTAAAACTATTCCCAACTACCTTAAAAGGAGTATCCTTGAGATGGTTCATGGGATTAGGCCCTGCTTCCATTTCAACATGGAATGATATGAAGGAGATGTTCTTGTCAAAGTACCACGACTATTATAGGACCAGGGATTGAGGGAAGAGATATGTAGAATGACATAGAAGGAGGAAGAAAGCCTAGAATATTATGTGGAATGGTTCCACTACAATTTGCAGAGGTCTAAACAGAGTGATTTAGACCCATAAATCTTGAAGACTATATCCATCAAAGGAATGAGGGACGACTACCTTAATACCTTGAACCTGTTAGGAAAGGGGGATATATCGTAAGATCCATTTGCAGAAATTATCAAGCTCTGCCTACAATGCTCTCGATGATCATCTAGAGGAAGAAGTATGATTCAGGATACCTTTGTTTGTATACAAAAATCTACATGCGGAGGAGTAACCACAACAGAGATCAGAAATTTATTCGAAAATTTCAAGACCGATATCCTTATTACTCTCTCAGCCCAAATAAAAACAACATAGATCAAAAAGGCACAACCAAAAGCTGATACACCCCTAGCTGTGTTCTGTCCGACTTGTCAGAAGAAACATCCTTACAGGGAATGCGAACTAAACAATGTCAGCCTCTGCAACATTTGCGAGCTAGAACATTCAACAGAGAAGTGTCCGGAGCTTCCTAGACTACAAGCAACACTTAGAGAATTAAGTAAAGAGGCGCATTCCTCTTACTTAATTGCACCACGGAGGCCATGGAAACTGCGACCTCCAGGTATGTCTTAAGAGTTTTCCTCTTTCAGTTCATGGAACAACGCAGATAATAATCAACCATATCCATGGAAATATTCTACCCCTCCTTCAGCTCAATTCCCTTCGCCCTGGAACCAATGGTCTCCATCTCCTCCTATCCAATATCCTCAATACCAACCATACCCGTGGAACGAGAACTGGAGAGGAAATGCCCAAAATTCAACTTTTCTTGCACCATCCATGTAGCAGCAGTTGCAGTTACCTCCTTTCCAAGCTTTTGCTCCTCCTCCACCTATGCGACCTCAACTACTTGTGTAGCCTAACCTAAACCCAAGTCACTACGACCTTCCAGACTTACCTTATTACCCCTATGGAATTTAACGAAATACAATTACGATCAGGAATGGTAATTAACCCTAGTCACTCCCTTACTGTTACGGAGGAAGACCTTGAACCGTCCAGGGGAGAAGTCGCGGACTCTGAGGCAGTTACTGTGCCTACACTTGCTGATACAGAGGAAGCTATTACATCTATAACATCCAACCCAAGAAAAACTATTACATCTATAACAACTACTTCAGGGAAGGCTGATACACCTATAACAATAGATTCAACTGGTGTTACGCAAGAACTCCTGTATCCTCAGAGACTGGCTGAACCGAGGATGATTTCCTATCCTGAATCTGATTTCCTCAGGGAGTTGCAAAATCTATATGTATGAATCCCTTTGTTACAAGCCCTTAAGGAAGTACCTATCTATGCCAAGACAGTGAGACATTTGTGCATCAAGAAACTAGGAAGAAAGCCTAAAGACCCTGCCACCATACATATGATGGGAGAGTTATCCAATTTAATGCCTGCTCAACCTCTCCTTACTAAGCACAATGATCCAAGCAAGCCTACAGTCACCGTGTACATTAATGATCAACCCATAGCCAACACATTAATTGATATCGTGGCTACCATTAATGTAATGATGAAAGATCTCTTGACCGCTCTTGGGCTACAAGGACTTAGACACACCCCTATTGTGATGGAATTAGAAGACCTTGAACCATCCAGGGGAGAAGCCGTGGACTCTGAGGCAGTTACTGTGCCTACAATTGCTGATATAGAGGAAGCTATTACATCTATAACATCCAACCCAAGAAAAACTATTACATCTATAACAACTACTTCAGGGAAGGCTGATACACCTATAACAATAGATTCAACTGGTGTTACGCAAGAACTCCTGTATCCTCAGAGACTGGCTGAACCGAGGATGATTTCCTATCCTGAATCTGATTTCCTCAGGGAGTTGCAAAATCTGTATGTATGAATCCCTTTGTTACAAGCCCTTAAGGAAGTACCTATCTATGCCAAGACAGTGAGACATTTGTGCATCAAGAAACTAGGAAGAAAGCCTAAAGACCCTGCCACCATACATATGATGGGAGAGTTATCCAATTTAATGCCTGCTCAACCTCTCCTTACTAAGCACAATGATCCAAGCAAGCCTACAGTCACCGTGTACATTAATGATCAACCCATAGCCAACACATTAATTGATCTCGTGGCTACCATTAATGTAATGATGAAAGATCTCTTGATCGCTCTTGGGCTACAAGGACTTAGACACACCCCTATTGTGCTGGAATTAGAAGATAGGTCTCATGTTAAACTTGAGGGGATGTTAGAAGATATAGTGATTATGGTAGCTTCCTGGAGATACCCATATGATTTCCTTATTTTATAGCCCAAATCCAATTTGGGAGGGAATCCTTTGATCCAAGGGACACCTTGGCTGGCCACTGCGGATGCATTTATACGTTGTACGACAGGAACCATGGTGATCTCGGACGGCCAGGAAACCTAAAATCTTAATCTTTAAACCCCAAACCCAAATATGGATGTGTAGAACCCTTGGTGGGATGAGTTTGAGCCTGAGTCAGATCTTTCCCTACCACTCCTCACTTTGGGGAAAGCCCAGTATTTTAAAGACGAAGTAGAAGATGATGTTATTAATGGTTTGATTAGTAATTCCCTGTTTGTTTCTTCTATTGAAAATGAAAATGAGGAATAAGAGGTGGAAGATATAAATTTTGAAAAAATGAGGACAAATCCGAATATCGCTAGCAGCTCAATTGAGATTGAGGTTGGAAAGTTTTTGAATGTTAACCCCAATTTGACTGCTGAATAGAATAAATGGCTTTTACAGCTGTTGCAGAAGTATAAAAAGGAATTTTCATGGGATTATATGGATATGAAAGGGATCCACCCTAACCTATGCACTCACCGTATTTATTTGAAGGATGGCTAGAAACCAGTCAGATAGCAACAACGCTGCATGAACCCTGCACTAAAGGAAGTGGTGAAAGAGGAAGTATAAAATCTCCTGAGTGCTAATTTTATTTATCCAATATTTGATAGTTAGTGGGTGTCACCGCTTGTCATCATTCCTAAAAGGAATGGCAAGTGGAGGGTCTGTGTCAAATATCGAGAACTCAACAAGGATTCTTAGAAGGACCATTTTCCATTACCATTTATAGGTCATGTCCTTGATACTCTCTCTGGAAAGAAATTCTTTTCATTTTTGGATGGATTCAGTGGCTACAATTAGATATAGATTACCCCAGAAGACTAGGATAAAACAACATTTACTTGTCCTTGGGGAACCTATGCATACAGAGTGCTACCTTTTGGGCTCTGTAATGCACCAACAACCTTTCAAAGGGAAATTCTAGGAATTTTCTCTGACTTATTGAATGACTGTCTGGAAATCTTCATGGATGATTTCACACCTATGGAGATGATCATGAAGCAGCATTAGTCAATCTGGAAAAAGTGTTAGAACGATGTGTATAGAATAATGTCGCCTTGAGCACAGAGAAATGTCACATGATTATGATTGAAGGGTTGCTTGGACATTACATTTCTACTGGTGTAATCATGGTAGACCATGCAAAAATAGAGGTAATCCTAAAAATTCCAACCCCAAAATGCAGAAAGAGGTACGCAGTTTCTTAGGTCATGTAGGGTATTACAAAAGATTTATAGAATTTTTTTCAAGAATTGCATGTAGCACTTTGAAGGACATCACAATGAGCCTCATCAGCAGATCCAAGTCTATGTGTCTCGCTGCCCGAGTATGATTCGACGTTGCGCCACCCATCACCATGCCCTATGTCACTTAGGTACGTCATAAAAAAGGTAATATCACATTCCATTTATTTTTGTAATTATGGTAAGTTAACATGACTAATTGACGGCCGAGGACGACTATCATAACTACACTGGGGGGGGGGGGGAACAAATCATGTCATGACATGACTGTCGCATGATTTGTAATTATTGGGAAGTCCATCAATTAAGGCATGCAACCCAAGAGTTATTGTTACTTCATACCAAATCATACCAAAAAGGGTAAGTGCACTATTGATGAGACCTCCCCATGACTCACCATTAAAGAAAAATTCATTAAGTTGTATGAGCCATGCATGCCAAATCTTAATCAAAATCTACACCTGCGTGACCCTACCACCCTATCATTTACACCTGTTGGATGCACTGAATCCCTATTCAGAGTGCTTGGAGAGAAGGAAGGTAGAAGTGCAGGTTGAAACAAATATAGTGTGTGTCGGAGGAAAGATAAGCAGGTGAAACAACATTTGAATTGTAGAAGCAATGGGTGGAGCAGTGACATGAAACTAGCCAAGAACTACAGAGGCCTTGGAAGGTTGTCCTGAGGCATGCCAGGTCTTCAAAGACGTAGGCTGGTTTGAATTCTTTGAGAAATTTGAAGGGTTAGACAATTGAATGGCCATGGAATTCACAAAGAACCTGGAAAGGAACTAGATGGAAGTCAGAGGACTAAAATTGGAGGTCACAAAAGAAGTTATTTCCAGAGTAACAGGATTGCAGGCATAGGGGAAGAGATGGTTCACTAGGAAGGTTAATGACCCCTCGCTAAAAGGGGATTTTGTTCAGGAAAGTGAGTTGTTGGTTAAGAAGGGTAGGGGAATTGATAGGCTGTCACTCACCCAACCATGGGTAGGCGTTGATTTCTTCCTCATTAAGTACATTACTTGTGAGGGAATAGAAACAATCATGTTTAATTACCATTTCCCATTGCTGAACCATCTCTGCCATAAGCAGTGGATTAATCTGCCGTATTTCTTGCTAGGCAATGTTAGACATATGGCCGTAGCTGTAAAAACAGCTGCACATCTAGAAACATGTGTCACAAACCATGACCTTATTGAACTCATCATGCTAGGTGCCTTAAGCTAATAGGGAAAAAGTTGGGAAGAGTTCATGCGAAAAAGGCCGAGGACAACATGCAGAAGGGAAATAGAGATGGCTGAGGAGACTGCAGAGGTAACAAAAGAGCAACCGCAACCCTTGACAGTGAGGATCAGTAAGAAGTCGGTTGATAAACCAATTGGTGACAGAAGGCCAAAGTAGAGGATAAGGGTCAGCGGACACCTATAGTCCCCATTTGTGTCGAAGAAGAACAAGGAAGAAATTGAACATAAGGACAAGGAGCGAGCTCAGCCAGAAAAACCTCCTTCACCTGGTAAGAGCGAAACCCAGTCGTTGCTATTGAAAATTGGAATTTTAGAAAAAGAGATTTAGAAATTAAGGGAACAGTTAGCAGTAGGGAAAGGCAAAGACGAGAGCTCCAGGGCTAGATACTTTGGCGGAGGTTGTGGACAGGGATAGAAGGGGAAATATCCTGGGAAATATGTGTACAGCTTGTGCTGGGAAGTTAGTGGAAGCCAAATTCAAAGTTTGTGTAGCAGATGCTACCTCAAGGGAGACTTAAACTGAAAACTATGAAGCTGTTACACCTGAACCTGTCAAGGACGTTCTTGATACACAAGAACCAACAACCAAGACAGTGCAATCCACAGAAAGTGATGAAGCAATGGATACACAAGAACCCTTTGCTAACACTCTTGTTTCACCTGGAACAACAATGGAGGAGGAAATCAACCAAGTGGAGGAAGAAAAAGATAACATCCATGAGCCAATGGTCACTGCCACTGTTACACAAGAACCAGCAGCAGAGACCGAAGCTAGTCCGAAGGTAAACGATGAGAAAAAACCTATGGATATTACAGCAGCCACATAAGAACCAACAGTAAGATTGGAGACTGACAAGGAAAATAAAGAAATTGTGGTGAAACCCATTGATGAAGCCGATGTTACACAAGAACCAGTAGCCGTGGTGGGATAGTTTCATACTTAGGAGGATGCTACACCGTTAGTTGATGAAACATGTGGGAGAATTCCAAGTCCTATTGAAGGATGGCATTATAAAAAATTGTTGTTGTTGGAAGAGCTGCAAAAGTGGAAGAAGCTTGCACTCTCTCTACAGGAGGGAGTGATTCCACTCAATGTGCATAAGAATATGATGGATTCCTTGCAAGAGAAATGGTTGAAGGAAGAATGGGAAAGAAAAGAGGAGGCACGAAGGCATAGAAAAATGATAAAGGAAAAGGATGAACAGTTCTATCAGCTGCATTGGGAGGCCTCTGACCTAATTTGATAAGACCAAACTCTGCGACCTCACTATAAACCTGCTAGCATGCAAGCAACCATCCCCGTCATACCCTGTGTTCCTGTGGGAATATTACTATTTATTTCGGTTGAGAGCAGTTTATGAGAAAAGATCCTATTTAGGTTCTTTTACCTGCACCTTTTTGGAAAATTTTCAGTCCAATGATTTTTATGTTAAAAATTTGCTATGCGAGCTGTTCCTGCACAACATGATGTGTGAATATGTGAGTGCAAATATGGTGGTGATTATCCTCTCTTACATGGGAGATTTGCAATTGCGGGCATTCCTCTCATTTATCAGGAACCAGATTGAGTGGAAACTGGCTAAGAAGACAATAGAGACCGATGAGGAGAGGACAACACTATGGGTCTGAGCTAAACCGTGAATGGCCTATGAACTCCGTCAAGATATTAGGTAGTTCTTGAGCACTCTGGAAAGGAGAGACCATTTGGCCATCTACAAAAGAAAGATCGTGAGGGTATTCCTTAACTTATTTGCAACCATGAGAAGCCAAGAACTAGTCGGATGTCTCAAGCGCACTAAGGCTTGTAGTGCAGAATTGCAGGAAGGGGACCCATTTGAGTATAAGAACTTTGTGGCTACTATTTCACAGGTGTTGGAATATGCTGAGAATGTGTTGACACTAGGGGCATTCTAGATTAGCCTTAGGTTCAAATTCCCTCTAATTTAGTTGCCATTGGAGGAATATTAGCCCAATTATTAGTTATGTGATTACGAAGAAGAATCTTGGCCACGTGAATTAATGTTTGATCAAGGATTCAGAGCTCCAAGCAATGAAACTGCTGCTGCATACAATTTTAAAAATTTCCATCGGGGGCACAGTTGAAGGGTTTGAGATTCTGCATGGGGACATGCAGTGGCTTCAATCGGGGGGAGATGTTGGGTGTGGCTTTTCACCCATTTTCCACATCTTCTTTCCCTTATTTTGACCTTTATGTCCTTCACAGTTGTGCCCTTATGTGACAAACTTCCCTATTTTATTACATTTTTCATCCATTTTACTGTCATGTTACTTTACTGTATTTTACCGAATAAATATGAGGCTTTATTTCGTTTTGAGGCTAATTGGACGAGCATTGAGGGAACATGTCGGGAAGTTTATCTTTTTTAGGTGTTGGCTTGTGGAAGCAGACAGGCAACAAGACTTAGATACAGGAAAGGGTAGAATAGTTTGTTGTTACACCTTGAATGTTATTACATATCGCCGCTACATACTAGTTGTTGTTACAGGTGGCTACTGTTATAGGTCGCTACTACACATCGATGCTAAAACAGGTTGCTGTTACACATCGGGTGTTGTTACACCTCGCATGGATCCACCGTTACACCAACAATGTTGTCTTTAGTTATTCCACGTCAGCTCGAACCATCATTTTCTCAATACCGTTGCACCATAGTTGGAAATGTGGGTACTATTCCACATAACAATTGTCAGCAGTACATTGTTAATGACTCAAGTAGTTGTAACTAATGTATATTTATTTAGCACTAGGTTGCAACTTCTTTATTTTGGATCAGCATGAGAATCAGAGATTCTCATGGCTGATCTATTTTCTAATTTTCGGGATGTAATAGTTGTATAAGACCTGGCTTTTTATGTATCAGATATGTGCATATAGAAGAGCACTGTTACTTTGTTTCTATAACTCCTAAACTTATTTTAATATCGATTGGCATAGTGATGTTGTTATTGTTTCTCAATTGATCTATTAATCACTTTTTGTGTCTTCCTGTGACCTACTGAGGAGGAAGGTCCCTCCTCTTTGGCATGGATTGTAGTGATTAGGTAGTCTACATTTCAGTTCAGTTTATTGATATATAGTCTCTCACTTTTACTGCACATATCGTGGATTTCATTAGTTGTTGCTTTTAATTATCTTATGCTGTTACACAGAGTTAAACAATAGAGGAATAGTAACTAACTGGAATAGATGTTAGCTCTAGGTGTGGCGTGCCTTTATTTCAAATTTTGCGAGTTGTGATTTGATTCTGTGGATGGTTTTTATATCTACATACATGATTGATTCAGTAAATTAGATCAACGACACCTTTTATAGTTTTTCTACAATTTCTTATGCTTGAATGAAGTGTGTAAGCACAGATAGTGCAAACTCCATTGAAAGAACAAGACCTACCCTGGGTTGATAATTAATGTTGCAGTCTGAGTTAATTAAGGTCGATAAAACAACACTACAACAATCTTTCTCATGATTACTTGGTGTAACTTAACCCATAGACCTCGCTAACTTGACCCCTTGGGATAAAAGAACATCTTTGTAATGCTTGACACACTTTGACATATTTACAATTAATAATAAAAAACTTCTTCCACCTTAGACATCGAGCTTGATCTTCCACAAGATCATCCCCACACTTTTATGCTTTTGACAAAATTTGAAAGACAAAATTTATTTTTGACTACTGTGACTATGATATATTAACACTGGCCCCAATGGGGATGACATACTCCCTATGAGGTGAAAAGAACACCATAGACCATGTTGCTAATCCATTGTGATTTATTAATTCTTTGACCGACCAAGACTAACTCCGACTTACTATGAATTTTTTACACTAAATATGGCAACAACTCAGGAAAATATGGGCCCACACTTGCAAAATGAAAATGAACTTTGAAAAGTACCAATCTTCCAAAACAAACTACTGGAAATTATCACACTATTGAAAAATGTGCTTAGAGTGTTGAGCTTATTCACACTCCTATTCACTTTAATTAATCCTCAAGCTGCTTGATGAAGTGAATTCAAACAACCAGTGAAACCATGCAAGCACTTTATCCACTGTTTGAGTTCTCTACATGTGCATCCTCACGAGAAAAAATAGAAAACCTCCTAAATGACAACTCTAGTAAAAAATTTCGAAGAAATTCAACTTTGATATAATTTAAGAAATTAGGCCCACTTGTTGATTCCAAGAATGCTACAAAAGGATCCTCAAATGAATAAACAAAGACTTTTGGCTCATTCGACATATTGAAATTCTGCTCTAGGTGGTCTACATACCATGAATACAAACCTTTATAGGTATCCTTGCTTTCATGCAATTTCATTTTATAGCTGCCATGATAGGGCTATAAAAGTTCATTTGAATTTTGTAATGAAACACTTGTTGGAAAAAACAATGATGCTGGTTGCTGAATTAAGTCTTCATCACCCCTAGTTTTAGGCTCACATCTAGCTAAAGGAAGAGAACTTTGACAACATAAATCATCCAAATAACTAGCTATTGGATCATTGAAAACTTGAGAATACTGCTGCAATTTATTGTCACGTATTGGTTTTGAGGAGACTATATGATCATTCATAGGATCACCAACCTTTGCTTTAGTGATAGTTTTAAAAATTTTGTTGAGGAACTATTGTAGTTGCTGCAACACCCTCCAAAATTTTGGCTTGCACTCAAATTTGAGAGCCTTCCTTGGTATTTTCCTTGATTTTTGCAAACACTCAAGCTCATTTCATGAACTTTCTTGAAGTTCTTTGGCCCTTTTTTCTTATTGGATTAATTGTCATCTTTTGGCATGTATGAATGTTATGTAATCTTTGTGAATTTTCTCTAGTTGTTTTAAAGGTCGATCTTTGCGTATATGAGTTGTCCTAACCATGTCAACATATGTCACATCCATACACAAAACATTGAGCATTGTCACACAAGTGTCGTCACGGTCACCCAAAGTCTATCTTAAGTGTCACAGTTGTCGCATCTTGTCATGAGGCAGTCACACATTGGGGAATAATTTGCTTGTTTGTATTGATGATCTATGTTGTCATGTTGTAAAATTATGATAAGTGTGTAATCATAGTTCAAGTTCATCACTAGTCCATATCCCTTCTCGCACTTAGCCATTTTCAAAAAATCTTCCTGGCTGGGAAACTTAGCTTCACCTAGCCCTGACTGAGCTGCAAATTGTGTAGTATTTGCCCTCTTGGATGTGACATTTCTTCCTGAAACTGCACAATGTGTAGTCAATTTCCTCCGAGGCTTTTGTTCTGCACAGTTCCATAATCTAGTAGCCTCCATTAACTGCCAAAATTGCACAGTTGCACCTCACAGTCTGCCTTGAACTACACACCTCACACCATTAACCCTCAAGCTTTTCCCTTGCGTCCTAGAACTTTGCAATCTGCATAGAACCTAGTCTCCCTTAGCCTCCGAAATTGGGCATATGCTTCCTTTAGTACCCTTCCTTCAACCGAAGCACGCTGCCTTCAGAAACTTCACAAATCCACCCTTACAACCTCCCTACTACCCAGTCCCCCCTTCCTCTTGAAAATATGCAGAAAAGTTCCCCACTCAAGGCTGAGATATGCTCTGCACAGTTCCAATGATCAAGCTCTCTCCCTGTCAGCTGGAACTGAAAAATTCACAGTCACTAGGCCCTTTCTCCCAGTTTCTCACTTGTCCTCGGCTAAGTTCATGGATAATAATGCATCATATTAGACTAGGGAGTTTTCGGATTGATGTGATCCCGTCATGAGTGAATTGTAGGAATAGGTACACTTATAATTCATAGTGAGATGATGAAGAAGGAGGAGGGAAGCATTTCCTAAAGACTATCTTGTAGCTAAAATTACAAGTGGATATATCAAGAGAAAGAAAAGGGACACAATTTTGAAACTATCGTCTAAGACATAAGATCATTAAAGACCTCACATCACCAAGCTATGCGGAGGAGAAAATAAAGAATATCCAATAAGACATCTAACACAATGACAATAGTGACTTGAAATTGCCACATGATCAAGCCATTCCATGTTAGTAGTGTCATGTCAAGTCATGTCATGAGTTTTCATATGCCACATCACTAGTGTGGACCATGTATATTGTAATGAAATGTATTTTAAAGTGGAAGTCCAAATGACACACATGAATATGAAGAGTCATGTAAGTTGAAAAGTCATAGGAAGTTGAACAGTCATGAGGGTAGTCAAGGAATCACAAGGGGGAAGCATCACCCCTTTGTTATATATACCCCCTCATTGTATGAGAAAATTACTTTTCACCTTGGCTCCTCTTGCAAGGCATTAGAGAGACCAACTAATTCTTTGAGGAGCAAGGAATGGCTCCAATTTCCACTATTGGGGCTAATGATGTACATTGTAAACATGTGTCTTGGACATTTTTCTTAATATTAGAAGCCTTTTAAGGCCAACACGTTATTCATGCAAGGACTATGAATGTTTGTAAGACTATTATGTGGACATTCATATATCATGTTTGCTTTCACATGTACTAAGATAGTTGAACTATTTCAGTTATTTCAGTGCTTATCTTATTGAGAATACAATGTAATTGTTTTTATCGCCATCCCATACTTATGGACTATTCCATAGTATACTAGACAAATATTTCTTTGTTTGTTGGTTGTAACGATCATTGTATCCGCTGCAGACTATTCCATTGGATGTTAGACATATCTTTCCTTGTTTGTTAGTTGTAACTACTATCACATCTGCTATGGACTATTATGATGGATGTTGGATGGGTATTTCTCATTCATGTGTCTCTCTTTCTAGGTGGTACTATTACCTCTCACTTTGAGGCTCACTTTTCTCTCCCCCCGCCCATAGTAGAAGAAACTCGATGTAGTTGCACTGCACACTCCCCTTAATTTTTGAAGACACCATTGCATCACTTTCTTGTGCTGATAGCTAGAGCCAAGGGAAATATTTAAGGATTTGGCAACCGAGGCTTTAGACTAGATGGAAATCCTACAACAAATGGTGTGAGTTATGACTAGGACTTCATATCCAGGAGATCCACTGAATGTTTTCGGGTCCAACATCATCAACATTTTTGGTGTTAGAAGGAGGGAAACCAGTATATTACGACTAATAAACCCATCGAACCCACTAATCCATATTGTATTCAAGGCAACAACTATCACTCCACTTCCCTTACTGATGCTTCTAAAGTTGGTAACTCTTCCTAGCCAAGGCCTGAATGTGAAATCTCGTATGAGCAACTTTGGCCTATTCAACCCATCACCTGTCAGTTTGTAAAAGTTGTTGGATTGATTGAGGGATTAATCAGTCTTCCATATTCTCCAAAGAAGAATAAGACCACCTCCACAGGGATAGTAGTCTCATCTGTTGAATAAGTGGTTCTCGCCACTCTTGAAGAATTAGTAGACTTTGTGGAAAGGGAAGAAGAGCCTTCACTCTTTCATGGAGGTAATAGAGGAAACACCTTGCTCTTAGGCTTGACTTTTGGTGGGATAGGTGGAGAGGAAGAAGAAGGGGAAGAAGAACCATGAGATTTAGAAAAGGAAGAGGAGGAAAATGAAGAGGAAGACATGAAATATCAAAATCTATACTAGATGACTCAGGGCTGACCGACACTTCTGGGTGTCTTGCAGAAGATGCCAAGGAATGCAAAGAAGCTCATGAAAAAGTATGACCGTGATAAGAAAGTGAAGGATGAAGACCACAACTTTTACCTATATCTGCAAACACTTGAGGTACATTATGATGATGTTCCATGCATAATTTTTCCATGTGCCTTGGATGGTATAGAAATTGTATAGTATCATAACCTTCCCCCAAAATCCATCTAGAATTGGAGGGGATTAAAATATATCTTTCTTGAAAAATTTACTGAAGATAAGACCCTTGCCATATTATTAAAGGAGCTGTGTAATCTTAATATGGATAATAAGGAAAAAAATGATTTCAATCAGGGGTTCAATCACATCTTGAAAATTTTTTCTGACAATACAAAACCCCATGACTCCATCACCATAGATAACTACACTTCTTCCTTGGCAACAAATATTGCGCAGTTTGTAAAGCGAACTTTGAGACAAACATTTGCATAAAAATATGAAGAGGTTATTGCCATTGAGAAGGACTTGCACACTATTGGAACCATCTCAGATGATGAATCAACAAAAGACTCCAAGGACATGGGTAAGAGGTCTTAGCCCTCCATGAGCAAGGCTAACGAGAAATAACCAAATGATCTTGAAAGCTTGACTCGTCTCGTCAAGTCTCTGACCACTAAAATGGATGAACTCAAACATATAACAAGAGAGACTACCATGAGCAACAAGCCCCCCAAGTTCCTATTTAGAAGGAATTCAAAGTCTAGCAGTAGCAATAGCCAACCAACAATGTCTACAAAGAGTTCCAATGTTGTCTTGAATATTGAGTAAATTGGCACAGATTTGTATTGCACATTTCCTAATGAACATCATTCATAAAAGATGTTCCCACAATGGAACCAACTCATGAGAAGAATGGATATGCAGTTTGTTGATTCAGTCATGGAAGATGAGAAGATTGATCTTGATGAAGGGAAGTAGGAAGCTACTTCAATTGATGAAGATCAAAGTGTTGGGCATGCAGTGAACATGTTGCATTGAATTCTCACATCCCAAAATAGTACTGATGATAAGTAGCCTCCGAATGACAGTCCAGCCTAGAATAAGAGCAATTGATACAACCTAAGAATCAAGGGCTGACCACTATAATTGAGTTTCCAAAGAAAAAATTGAAAGAAAACCTATTAAGGAAAATAAACCCACTGGCTAACTCATCACAAAACACTCAAAGAATGTCCGGGAAAGCAGTCTCAATGAATTTTTTTTTCAACAATAGTAAGGACAAAACCATACCTCCAGAAACCACAAACTAAGTTCCATCCCTAGACACCTCAATTAGTCTTCCCACTATAAATTATAACATTATGCATGATATGAAGAAGGTTCGTGCAAACATTTCCATTTTAAAACTCAAAAATATTACGAGCCACCGGGGCATCCTGCTACGGGCACTTGGGCAAACCTCTACAGGTAATGCTACCTCTTTGGACAAGGGATCTAGTAGGTCCCTTGATACTCTCTCATCTATACTTAATGCACTCACGATGGATGGAAACACACTCTACCCACCATTCTTGTTAACATTCGAAATCTTTAATTTGAATGTACACAATTACCATGTTGATTCGGGTGCATCAGTGAATTTCATGCTGCTATCTGTTGGTAAGAAAATCAATGCTAAATGGGAAAATGTAGATGCACATATTATTTACCAAGACAAAATTCATGTCCATGCAATCGATGAACTCAAGATGTCATCATCCATTTATCATCTGATGGAGGGTTTCACCAATGTATCAACATAGTGATTTTGGACATTCCAGAAGCATATAGAGTGTTACTAAGCAGATACTAGTCAAGAAATATTCAAGGATACTTTTCCACAGACTGGTCACCCCTATGGCTTCCATACAGGGCCAGGAACAATTAGATATTGGTAGAATCAGAGAGATACATGAAGCACATAGTTACTCCCTTGAATGGACACAATGAACCAATGGATTTTATAGAGCTATTATTTGGAAATTATTTTCTGGAAACTCTCCTAAGGTGTTATCATGCAAAGCCATCCCCAGTCCCACTAGACACACAGTTGGATATACTTCCTTGTCCAACTCGCGATAATGAAATATGTACAGTTAGTAGTAGTACTAGTGAAGTTAACAATCCCTGTACATATTACATGTGGACTACATTTCGATGGATCCAAAACGAAGGAGGGCTTTGGAGCTGGTTGCATTTTAATAGACCCAATGCAGAGAAAACATTTGATCTCTAGCCGCTTGAAATTTGAATGCACGAATAACACTGTTTAGTATGAAGCACTAATCTTGGGCTTATAGAAAGCCATCAACCTCAACATTGCCATTCTAAAAGTGGTAGGTGATTTAGAAATCATGGTGCATTAGGTACACAACACCATACATTGTGTGTCACCTCATCTTAAAAGTTATCAACAATAGGTATGGTGACTCATCTCACATTTCCACACTTTTAATATTATTTCTGTTCCAAGAATGCGTAAAGTAGCTATGGATTCCTTGGAAAATGTTGCTGCTAGGATATCACCATCAGGTGATGACCTTTCTATTGAAATTATGTATAAAACTTCTGTCCTTCATAATATCACTAACTTACGCATTTTTTTATGATGACCAACATATACTGTATTTTATGGTGAAATCTAACATGTTCAAAGACATAACGATTGATGAGGATGAGCACGAAAGGGCACTGTAGGATGAAGCCAATCCAATTAAAGGGATCCTCATCCCAAGGGTGTGGTATCATTGGAGAAGTTGTATGATCTGTAGAACCACTTCTGGGGACCCATTAATGCTAAGACCGACAATTCCACTCGATCGCATGAGAAAATCAACTTTAGAACTGAGAAAGATCTGAAATATGTCAGTATTGGTAATTACTACACACCACAAGAGTGGAAAGCCTTCATTCTCTTATTCAAGTAATATCATGATGTCTTCGCGTGGACGTATGATGAACTCAAGACATATGACATGTGAATCATCCAAAATGTAATACCAATTAAGGAAGGGGCCAAACCATTTCAACAAAAAATGAGGGAAGTTCATCCAACGCTTGAGCCCCTCATACAAAAGGAGTTGAGAAAATTGTTGGATGTTCAGATCATATATAAGGTGAAACATTCGATGTGGGTATCCAAATTAGTTCCCATGAGGAAGAAGCCTGGGGAGATTTGTGGGTGTGTATATTTTTGGAATCTCAATCGTGCCTTAGACAAGGATAACTACTGCGTGATGTCCATGGAGAAAATACTGCAAACAGTATCGAGGTCCAAAATTTTTTCTTTTCTTGATGAGTTTTTTAGGATACAACCGGGTTCTGGTGGTAGAGCCTGATAGAATAAAAACTATTTTTAGAACAAAATGTGGCACATTCGCATTTCAACGAATGTCATTTGGGCTAGAAAATGCTGGTGCAACTTTCCAATGTGAAATGGACATCGACTTCTGTGGGATCATTGGCTAGAGTGTAGTGGTCTATCTTAATGATGTAATAGTGTTTTCTAAACAAAGATCAAACCAGTTGCACCATTTGAAGAATATTGTTTAGTGATGTCGTAAATATGTGATATCCTTGAATCCCAAGAAGAGTATCTTTGCAGTGTCCAAGGGTAATCTCTTGGGACACATCATTGATAAAAGTGGGATGAAGGTAGAACCAGATAGGGTCAGGACTATCATGTAGATTCCCTTCCGAGTGAATAAGAAAGCCATGTAGTCCTTGGTGAATATCAAATTCCTCCGCAAGTTCATCTCTAACTATGCTCATATTGTTAAACTGATACAGGAGATGGTGAAGAAGGATGAAATTTAAAGATGGGACAAAAGGGAAAATGATTCATTCACCCATATCAAAATATCTATAGCAGAACCGCCCATGTTATATAACCTGGATTTTGGAAAATACTTATTTCTATACATTTTTGCTTTTGATACCTCTCTTGTTGTTGTACTTCCTCAGAAGGATGAGTTAAACAATGAATGACCTATCTCCTTCATAAGCACAAGTCTGCATATGCCATAGCTTAATTAACCCATCATGGAAAAACATGCTTATGTAGTATACAAGGTTGTAAAGCACTTCAGACCCTATCTATTAAAGAATCATTGTGTTATTTGTGTCCAACACCCAACAGTCAGATCTCTGCTTGTTCAACAAGAGCTGGGTGAAAGGAGGGAAAAATGGATGATAGGGTTACAAGAGTATGATCTAGACATCAAACCATTTGACACAATCAAGGGCCATGGTATTTTCCAATTAGAACTAGAAGAAGTGAATGCGAAGGAGGAAGAAGAATACATCACAGGGTGGGAGAAAGAGATTGAAATGTACAACGTTGAGTGAGCCTTCCCCATTATAGACATAAAACCTTTGCACACGGATGTAAACAAATACCTTGAGCATGACACAACTCCCTCTCACATTTCCACACGAAAGAAGAGGGCACTCTAACTTAAAGCATTATCATATCAGTTGGCTCATGGGGTGCTGTTTAGAAAGCATCACAATGGAATACTACTCAGGTGTTCAGAGGCACACAATTCATAAAAGGTATTGTGTGATCTCCTTGATGGTCTAGTCGGGGGACACTTCACAAGAAACACTACAACACATAAGGTTATGCAGGCCAAATTTTTCTGGTCTACATTGTTTAAATATGCTCATGCCTATGCTTGCAAGTGTCCAGTCTGTCAAATATGTGCCGACAGAAAACACAAGTCAGGAGCTCCACTGTAACTCGATCCAGTGGAAGAATGTTTTCAACAGTGTGGATTGGATATCATTGGAGAAATTTTCCCACACTTGTCAAAGAAACACCGCTATATTTTAACGGCTATAGATTATTCCACACAGTGGAATGAGGAACTTCCACTAAAACAGGTGAAGGATCAGGAAGTAATCAACTTTTTGCAACATAACATCATTCCTAGGTTTGACATTCCTACATCACTTGTTTTTGACAATGCAACATATTTTTCATCGTTAATACTTTATGATTTTGCATTGGAAAATGGTATTATATTGAAACATTTAGCTAATTATTATCCGCAGGGGAATTGTCTTGTTGAATCCAAAAACAAAAAAAATTATCTGTATTATAAAAAAAATCATATTATCTGAGTAGAAAAACTGACACTCTTCTTTGGTGAATGCCTTATGGGCTGACCGAGTCATTCCTAATCCTTCTCTGAACACTTCCCCTTACTTCCTGGTGTACAAAAAGGAAGCCCTCATCCCATCGAACATTTACTTTCCTGCTCTCCAATTGTCACAAGAGTCCCAAGGCAAGAGCTCAGCATAGGATGGACACTTTGCATAAGCTATAGGAAGAAAGGTTGAAAGCCAAAGAATTTTTTTTACTTCACCGGAGTCGTGTCAAGAGGTGGTTTGACAAGAAGTATGCATGGAAAAATTACTTTAGTGTGGGTGACTTAGTCTTAAAGTGGGATAAACCCCACGATGACAAAGGAAAACACACTAAGTTTCAGTGCCTTTGGATTGGACCATACATAGTACATGAGAAGCTTGGAGAACACACATATCATCTTCAATCACTTGATGAAAAGATTGACTCTCTCCCTATCAATGACCAATACTTAAAACAATATTTTCAATGAAAATTAGGGGCTGGTTTTTTTGTTTCTTTGCTTGAATTTTGTGTTTGTATTGTCATGTGACTAAGTGTTCTTCTTGATTGCATTTTGGCTTCTAAGTGTGTGTGTGGCTGAAGTCTAAAGAGTCTTCTGACAGTGCAATATTTGGCTAGCCTTCTGTCTGTGTTCCTTGTGTTGGTTACATCTTTTGGGCGATGAAGTTCCGAAAAAAATATGATCTGTCTGTTAGGAGAGTTTTGTTCCAAACATGAACCCATTGGCTAGTCCGGAAACCTTCATGCTTATGATCAGTTTTTCTGCTGGTGTTGTCAAGCTTATCTAATTAGTAGAAATAAAGAAGAGTAAAATCTAAACCAGTGAACCTAAATCATAGGTATCTATATGCTTCTCTAAAGGAAGAACCTCTTCTGCTCTCAATAAGTCGGGATCCCTCTTTCTCCCAAAAATAAATAAGTGTCGATGCACATTTCTCTTTAAATAAATAAATAAATGAGAAATAAGAGAAAGGCTTCTTGAGCAGAGAGGTGAAGTAAGAAACTCTATCGGGATAATTTCCAGTCTCACTGGCAATGAATCAATGTTTGTGCTCCTGCATGACTCCATCAAGGTACTGTCCAGGCCTGCTAGCAGAAGAAAAACACCAGAGATGACAAACTATACTATTAAAATCTTAAGCTCGCGAACTAAACTAGCCTTCCCAACTTGAAAAATTGTGATTATGTTGAACCTTATGTTATCTTTGATTGAAAAGGTATACAAGGGACCATGTATGCCCATGGGGTAAATAGGAAGACCAAAGTGATCTACATGATGAATCAATACTCCCCGTGGAACCAAGGCCCTGCACTGAAGAAACTAACCAAGACAGAGAAGTTGGAGTTCAACTAGTGTGTCACCAAGTGTTGGCACTACTGCAGCACCCTCCAAAATTTTGGCTTCCACTCAAATTTCAAAGCCAACCTTGGTATTTTCCTTTATTGATGCAAACACTCAAGCTCATTTCATGAGAATTCTTGAAGTTCTTTGGTCCCTTTTCCTTTTTGGATTAACTATAATCTTTTGGCATGTGCGACTGTTATGTAATGTTTGTGAGTTTTTTCTAGTGGCATTGAAAGTAAATCTTTGTGTATATGAGTTGTCCTAACCATGGAAACATCTGTGGCATCCATACACACAGTCTTCAGCGTTATCACACAAGTGTCGTCATGGTCACCCAAAGTATATCTTAAGTGTCGCACTTGTTTCATATTGTCATGAGGCATTCACATGGAGAGGGATACTTTATTTGTTTGCCCCAATGATTTATGTTGTCATTTCATCAAAGTATGCTAAGTGTGTGATCATAGTTCAAGTTCATCACGAGTCCATCTCCCTTCCCGCACTTAGCCATTTTCAGAAAATCTTCCTGACCAGGAAACTTAGCTTCACCAGGCCCTGACTAAGTTGAACACTGCGTAGTCTTATCCCTCTTGGATGTGACCATACTGCTTGGAACTACACAGTGCACAATCATTGTCCTCAATGGATGTTGTTGTTCACAATGAATCCAACAACCTCCCTTGACTTCTAGAATTGTGCAGTTGTGCCTCCTAGTTTACCTTGAACTGCATCCTTCACACCTTTAACCCTCAAGCCTTCCCCTTACATGCTGAAACTGTGCAATGCACAAAGATACCAACCTCCCTTGGCCTCCAAAACTGTGTATATGTTTCCTTTAGTGCCCTTCCCTTAGCCGGAGCTCACTGCCTTTAGAATCTACGCAGATCTTCCCTTTAAGACTCTCTGCTTCCCTGTCCCCTTGCCTATTAAAAATGTGCAATTTTTCCTCCTAGGGACTCATCTCGTAGCAACCACTGCTTGCTTGAACTGCACAATTCTATCCCTCAATGGGAACTGCGCAATTTTTTTCCTCAGTGAGGAGTGTGTAGAAGGTTCCTTAGTTAAGCATGAGTTTCAATTTGTGTAGTCTCAATGATTAAGATCTCTCCCTGTCAACTAGAACTGCATAATGCGTAGTCACTGGGCCCTTTCTCCTAGTTTGTCACTTGTTGAGGCTTAATTCATTGATAATAATGCATCATCTTGGACTAGGGAGTTTTCATATTGATGTTGTCCTGTCATGAGTGAATTACAGGAACAGGTACAGTGTAAAGTCATGGCGAGATGATGAAGAAGGAGAAGGAGGAGGGAAGCATTGACTAAATAATCTCTTGCAACAAAACTTACAAGTGGATCTATCAAGAGGAAGCAAAGGGGCACACATTTTCAACTACCATGAAAGACTTAAGATCATTGAAGACCACACATCACCAAGCTATGCGGAGGAGAAAATCAAGCATATCCAAGAAGACATTTAGCACTCAACAGAAATAGTGACTTGACATTGCCACATCATCAAGCTAGTCTATGTCAGCAGTGTCATGTCAAGTCATGTCATGAGTTTTCATATGCCAGATCAGTACTATGGACCATGTATATTGTGATCAAATGCATCGTAAAGTGGAAGTCCAAAGGACACGCGTGAATATGAAGAGTCATGTAAGTTGAAAAGTCATATGAAGTTGAACAATCATGAGGGTAGTCAAAGAGTCACAAGGGGTAAGCATCACCCCTTGGTTGTTTATATACCCCGTCATTGTATGAGCAGAGGACTTTTCACCTTGGCTCCTTCCGCAAGGCATTAGAGAGATAAAAAAGTTACGGATGAAACAAGAACTATTACCCCAAAATGAGAACTATAGCCCAAAAATGCCAAAACAACATGGAAAAGCAACCCAAAAACGAAAAGTGTGTATTCTAGAACAATGCTTTTTGCAAGGGTAAATTTTCAACATTTTATTAAAAACCAATTATTGGAAAAACACCCTTGAAACAAAAAGTGTTGATGCTGGAATAACAAAAAAAAGTCGCGTACTTTCTAGCAATGTGATTAAAGATTAAATATTAGGACTTTGAAAAACCATAAAATTCCAACAATTTTCAGACATGATGTGGATTATAATTCCAACAATTTTCATCCATCTTTTTAAGGATAAAACATATTGACTCTAAAAGACCCTAAAATTGTAATTGTATTCAACCATAGCATTAAAGATTAAATGTCATAACTTAGAAAACCTTAATATTTTGACAAGTCTTCAACCATGAAATTGAAAACCTTAAGTTTTTAACATATTTGAACCATGAAGTTATTGACAAATTATATCACTAAAACAATTTTTAAAAATGAACAAGTAAATGAAAGATTCATTATTCCAAGAGTAATTTTTATTTTAAAGGCTAAAAATATATCTCTTTTTAAATCTTAGCCTAAGACAACTTATCTTATTATAACATAAACCTATAAATCAACCATCAAAACGAAGTGCCCCCTTTCAATGAGGCATTAAATTTTTAACATTTTTAAAAGTATCTTATACCAAATGATAACAATAAATAATATCATGGAAATATCATTGTATAATTTAAAAATTGAACATCAATTTCTAATATATTTTTTCTTTTAATCAAAATATGAACAAATTATATAATAAATAATATCGTGGCAATATCACCATATAATTTAAAAATTGAACATAAGTTTCTAATATTTCTTAACTTTTAATCAAAACATGAAAAATGATAACCATAAATAATATCATGACAATATCACTGTATAATCTAAGAATTAAACATTCATTTCTTATATTTTTTACTTTTAATCAAAATATGAACATATGATAACAATAAATAATATCATGGCAATATGACTACTAATATTTTTTTACTTTTAATCAAAATATCAACTTTGGGAGATTGAATACAACCTACATTATTTTTGTAATTCATTGTTGCATTGTGGACATTCTAAAAAACAATAAAACAAAAATTAAAAAAAAAAGAAATAAAAAATAATAGGAGCATAAAAAATTAATTAAAAAAAGGAAAATATAAAAAAAACATAATTTAAGAAAACAATTTAAAATTTGGAAAAAAAACATAAAAAGTAAATTAATAATATTGATGAGATAAATTTAAAATAAAAAAAATATATATATTAGAAAAAACACAATAAAAAGCATGAAAAAAAAAATTAATATATATATATATATAATTAAACTTAAAAAAAAAACACTAAAAAAAAATTCAAAAAAATAATGAAAGAACATGACAAAAAAAATATCAAATATAAAAAAAATATATAGAAAAAAGAAAAAAAGAAAAAGCCATAAAAAATCTAAAAAAACAAAATTTACTTGTAAAAACCAAAAAATTAAACAAAAATTAAAAATAAAAACAAATGAAAGGTAAAAAAATGAAAGAAGAAAAGAAAAAATTTAAGAGAAACACATAATTTAAAGGAAAAAAAAGCAAAAACATTTTTTTTAAATTAAAAATAAAAATAAAAAACCTACATAACTAAAAAGTAATAATAAAAAAATAAAAACAAATAAAAATAAATAAACAAATATTAAAAAATCAAAATTAAAAAATTAAAAACAAGAATTAAAATAATCGAAACAAAATGCTTAAAAAATAAAAAAAACATTTAAAAAAATTAAAAATCCAAAAAAAGAAAAGTAAAAAATATATAAAAAAATAAATTTAAAATCGACTTGCTGTGGGGGCTCAGCCCTGGGTGGGCAGGGAGTTGAGTTAGCTCCTTGCCCGCCCAAGGATGCGCCCCCTCGACCACCTGGGTGAGGTGAGCTCAATCCCGGGAATCAACCTACCCCGCCCAGGTAGCCAAGGGGGCTTCGCCATGGGCGGGCAGGGAGCTAAGTCAGCGTCCCACCTGCCTACGGCTGAGCCCTCGCGGCTGCCTAGGTGGGGGGAGGACGATTTCTGGAATCGACCATCCCCTATCTAGGTGGCCATGGGGCTAGGACGATTCCTGGAATCGACCATCCCTTGTCCAGGTGGCCACGGGGCCTTGACCCTTGGCTGGCAGGCAACTTGCCTGCTCGCTCGGTGGAGCCCCTACAACCGATCGATTTTTATTTTTTTTTTAAGTTTCTTTTTAACTTTTTTTTTTAATAAAGTTATTTTAAATTATTATTATTATTTAATTATTTTAAATTTTTTATTTCGATTACTTTTATTTTTTAACTTTAAGTCTTTATATATATATATATATATATATATATATATATATATATATATATATATATATATTATATTTGTTTATTATTATTTCTTTATTTATGTAGGTTTTTTTATTTTCTTTTTAATTTAAAAAATTGTTTTTGATGATTTTTTTTTATTTTTTATTTTTAATTAGGTGTCTTTTTTTTGAAATTATTTCTTTTTTTAATTTTTAATTTTATTTTTACAAGTAAATTTTATATTTTTTTTACAATTTTATGTTTTCTTTTTTTTCCTTTTTATATATTCTTTTATTTTTGTCATGTTCTTTTTATTTTATTTTTTTTGTGTTTTATTACCGATATGAAACTCACCAACATTTAAAAAAATTATCCACACTTAATACATTAGAACATTTAAAGTATAAAAAAGCATGAAAATCTCTAACCTTTTAAAACAAATGTTCGTACTTGATACATAAAAAGTTTAAAGTGTAAAAAATAAGTCTAAAAAAATGGGTTGATGTTGTATCAACACTTTTCAAAATCAGCATGAAAATCATTAACATTTAAAAAAAATGTTACATAAGAAAATTTAAAGTGCCAAAAATATGCTAAAAAAATAAACGTTATTCTCGATAACCACTTTTTAAAATTGGGTGTTTTTTTTCTACCTTGAAAAAATGGGTACTAGGTAATTTTCTTGTTTGATAGGTAACTATGTCTGATCAGCTAGTTCTTTGAGGAGCAAGGAGTGGCTCCAATCTCCCACTATTGGGGCTAGTGATGTACATTGTAAACATGTGTCTTGCAACATTTTCTTAATAACAAAAGTCTTTTAGGCCATCACGTTCTTCATGCATGGACTATGAATGTTTGTAAGACTACTATGTGGACATTTTTATTTCATGTCTTCTTTCATATGTACTAATATAGTTGAACTATTTTGGTTATTTTAGTGCTTATCTTATTGAGAATGTGCTATAATGGTTGTTATCGTTGTCCCATCCTTGTGGAATATTCCACATGATACCAGACAAATCTTTCTTTGTTTATTGGTTGTAACGATCATCACATTCGCTGTGGACTATTCCATTGGATGTTAGATGGATCTTTCCTTTTTTGTTGTTTGTAACGAATATTGCCTCCACTATGGAATATTTCGTTGGATGTTAGACGGGTCCTTCTAGTTCATGTGTGTCTCTTCCTGGGTGGTACAATTACCTCTCAATTAGAGGCTCACTTTTCTCCCCCCTCCTTTATAGTAGAATAACGTTGACACAGTTGCACTACATACTCACCAGGCACACTCCCCTTCCTTTTTGAAGACACCATTGCATCACTCTCTTGTGCTGATAGCTAGAGCCAAGGAAAATCTTTAAGGATTTGGCAAACTAGGCCTTTATACTAGATGGGACTCCTACACCAAATAGTGTGAAGTCTGATTGGGACTTCATATCGGGGAGATACCTTGAATGTTTGTGGGTCCAACACTATCAACAAGAACTCACAAGAAGAAAAACTAAATGGCATAGAACTACCTTGAATTAATTCACAATGATCTTCATGTTTAAACCCTCCAACTACATCTTTGACCTCATGGTTAGTCAATTGATGCGATTTTGTACTGAAAAAGTATTCCATATGACAAGTAATAGGGTCATCAAATAGATGAGAAGGATGCTGCCAATTTAGGTTGTTAACAACTTGCTTCCTTACTTGATTAGTATTATTATAATTTTCTTTCAACAATTAAAATGAAGAAAAATATAAGGGTAAAGTCCCTTCACCTGATTTGGTATTTTCTTCATGTTCTTCATTTTTTTCATAATTGACACAGGCAAGCCGACTACTTTCTTTAAGCTATTGTAACTGAGCATTTTCTTGCCGAGGACACACTGATGGTTTCTCTTCACAACTGCCTTCAAGTGAATATATAAAACAACTAGTGTCTAACTCATGGTGACATGAATCAAGAACAAAATAGTTTGGGCCAACAACCTCTCCTTCTTCCGCAAACTTTGGTTGGAAACGATGTCTTATCTCCTACTGATTTCCTAGGTTCTTTTGTTCTCCAACAACAACTTTGTCTCCCAAAGTCATCCTTTCCATCACCTTTTCCATTGTTTTCACCAAAGTATCCATCTTGGTATCTAATGATGTTGATGGCTCCTCCTTTACACCTCTCGTCCTTTCAACCTTCATCTTGGACTTTTTGGCCAGCAGGTTTGCTTCCGCACTAATAGAATTTTTCTTCATATCCTCCAAAGTGACTGGATTCTTTTCTCTTAGCTGATAGGAAAGCTCAGCATCAAAGCCATTTAGGTAATGAAGCATAGCCAACCCCAGGGGAGGTTTTATATCAGGAGGTATGGAATTATAAACTTTATTAAATCTGGGTGAGAACTCTTGAACTGCCTCACTTGGATATGTCTTTAGAATCTAATGTTCAATGATAATTTGGAAAGGGTTTCTCTTAACCTCCCATCTATCAAGGAAAGTGTGCTCAAACTATTGAAAATTGGCAATACTCTGCGCTGGCAGACTTCTAAACCATCTCTTAGCTTCTCATTGCCATGATTGAGAAAAAGCTCTCATACTTGCATCATCTTGTTCAACCTCAAAAAGGTAAATGAAATGTTCAAAACCTTGGATGTGTAATTCGCCTAAAATCTTGTCAAATCCTCCATCAAACATAGGCAGATAGTTATAATGCTTTGCTAGAAATTCTTGAAGGACAGGAGCTAATTTGAGTGGTTTATATATCTCTTAAAACTTGGAAATGATAGGATTTGGTATAGGGGGTATGAAAATGGCTTGGATCACATGAGGTTCATAAAACCAATCATAGTCATCATTGGAATCCTTTTCAACATAAAAAGTGAAAGGAAAAGGGGATGTATTTACAATTTTAAAAGAGGGAATATCAATTGTAGATTTATGGTCATCATTAGAATGTGACAAGTAAAGAAAAATTATTTTAACATGTTCAGGAAAGGACAAGAGGTATCTGATGAAAAAGAATAAGATTTCTTGCAAAAAGCTAAAGCTTTGATACATAGTCTTTCTGAAATATCCCTCCATTTATCTGTCAACTAAGCTTTGAATTTGAATGTAACATTGATTGGAATCACCAGGTGAATGGTACAACCTCCTTGTGTCTTACTGTTGTCCACCATCAGCAATTAGATCTGAAACTTTGATGATCTTTCCTATAGAAGATGAAACCTTTCATCCCCAATAATGATGCCAGAATGTTAGTTCTCTCTAATTTCCCTAACCTGAGGAAAGAAAATAAGACGTAACTACAAAACCACTAGTAAGCTAGAATCTAGCCCTTCTAGTTTTAGAGTGGGATCTCTTTGTCAAATATGTTAAATTACTTAGATGTTATGCTAGTTATAGTGCTAAATGGGGCATGATTTTCAAGTATTTTCTAGTGGGAAAGGAGAAATTTCCATTTGGCATGCAGTCATGTCTACCTCATTATGTTTCCACTGATGAAATGAAGAGAAAATAGAGCTTATACATGGGTGACATAGGTAGTCTCTTTAGATTTTTTTAGTTTGATTTTGTTGCAGGAGGGTGAGTGAAAAGGAAATGGAAAATGATAAAATAGCATCAAGCATCAAGATTAATTCAACTGTCATTTTAACAGAAAACATAGATGTCTAGCAAACTGAGACAACGCACTATTTAAACCAAATTGTGAATCAAATATTTGTTTAGCTAAATAAGAAGATAGATTCAAGGCCTGATTGTCGTATAAGATATATTACACAGAAAGGAAGCACATATCCAAAGAAAAATAACTCAAGAATCCCTGGAAATTCCACCTCTGTATTGCATTCACTATAAAAGTATATCAAAATAAGTGCAGTAAACAATGTATTTTCTCTTGAACCTAACCAACCCTTTTTTCAATTACATTCATATCATAAATAGTAAAAAAAAGTAATTTCCCACCTCCAGTGTCGAATTTGTTATTAGGATTTCTATTTGTAACTTTTGCAATGAAAATAGAACTGAATACTAAAGACTAGGGACTACTTAGCTAGATCTTTTATTAGAATTTTACATTAATTTCTCAACCCCAAATTAGGCTTTTGAGTCATTGAATTATTAGAAGCGTAGTGCCAGCGCTGCACAACTCCCTAATTCTCCAGAAATGCCAAAACATAGCGAGGAAACAAAACACTCCTTGGTTGTGATATCTACAGTTGATTTCTAATCTACCTGATGCATCTTGTATCTATGATTAACCCTGAACATGGATATCCATCCCCTTAGAATATTTCATTTGCCACACAAAGCCTCGAATTTTGACAAATTCATCTATATCCAAAACGCAATGCCAGTTTCAAAAGCACAACGCCATACGTTTTTATAGCTTGAGTGAAAATGATGTTTTTGGACAAGCTACACACATTGATGATGATACTGACACTACAATAATCATTCCATATGCCCCTTTCAAGCCTGTGTTCACCAAAAATGCGAAATATTCATCTCCACATCAAAAACCGTAACCCTAATGCTAAATAGGGCACAAAATGATATAAAATATACTTCTTCAAAAATAATTTCAAAGTTCTAACTAAATGTATTTTCAAGAGGGAATTCATGCAAAACATTATCACCTGGAAACTCAACCCCATAAGAAAGCATACTTTAGTAAAACATCAAAAATAAAAACTGTTATTTCACCCCTTTGAACATTCAAACTTTGGTTGCCTCAACCAATATGTCCAATTTTCCTCTATATTTCTCGTGTAACTCCTTTAACTGCTTTTTGGGGGCTCTTAATTATTTCCTCATAGATATATTCTTCCTGCATACATTTTTCAGTTTCCTGTGTAGTGGAAGAGATCTTCTCAACATGTATTTTGCATTGTCAACAGATGGCTGATAGATGTCTAGAAGATCACTCATTTTTTTCCAGTCCATTTCACCCTGTTAGTTGAGCTCAGAAATTTCTCTATGAGCCTCTTTCAGTTTCGTTCTCAACCTATTTAAGGTGTGCTTCCCCTCATCTATCTCAGTCTTCTATTCTGGGATTTGTATCTTCCTAGATGAAGATATTGCAATCTTAGTTGTTGTAATTTTTTCCTTCTTAACATCCTCTTTCATTACCTTTTCTTTGCCCTTGGATTTGGCAACAACTAATCTATCTTTAACCATTGGCACATCCTGACTAGGTTCAACTTTTTTTTTCTAGAATGATTTACATTAATTACCTATTTTCTTATTGCAATTATGAAACAACCCTATGGGCCTTCTTCAAATGTTCTTTCAATTGAGCAATCTCTTTGACTTTATCATCAACAAATTCATCTTTTGGTATGGTCTCCAAGGTTCCAAATGTCTACTCCAAGGGAAGTCTTCTTGTAGTAGAACTAGTGGGGGGATTTTTAGGGACATCCACCACTTCTGGAGAAAATTGTAACTTCTTTCCTTTCTTATTTTCTGTTTTCTGCACTGTAGATGAGGACCTCTTCACTAAACTTCTAGTTACGGATTGAATGGCCTTTTCCACTGCTAAGCGTGTTTCTTTCTTGCTCAAGGAACTAGTTGGCAAATCATCCACTAGGTTTGAAGAATCAACAAGTGTCTAGCACGATTGATTTATTTTATTCATCTCCTCCAATACCAACAACTTAGTTAAGGAAAAGTGGAAAATGCTAGATTCCACTTGACTTTGTTTTCCCTACACTTTATCTACCATATTATTAAGACTCCTTTATAGATAAAAGGGAAAATTCATGGGGCTCTTCCCAATAAAATGCATCAAGAGTCTGAAATGTTATTGAGAAATCCTTCCAAACCTATCCTCACATGTGAAATACGACTTAATTTCTTGAAAAAACTTGTTGTGATGTTCAAGTAGATACTATTTAGGAAGAATGGACCCATACTCCTTGTCTCTATACTCACGATTCAAAAAACCTTTATAATGGGAAATATTATGTGGTGTGGCCTTGAACCATTACACTCCCTAAATGGGAATCTCGATTGTAGCTGATATTGTGACCTATGTAACTCAAAAGGTGAGTACTCCAACCTTTGCCTCCAACCCATTAAAATTCATGGAAAATTCCTTACTAAGTTGTGCATTATACCCTTAAATTTTCTCACAAATCCTAATACATCCCACCTGCTCAAAAGAAACTTTGATAGATTGGTTTGCATTAATGAATGTGAGTAGCACCTCCATTGTGTTTTATTCCCTCTGGAGTTGGCATGGTTTCTTTTTTGCAACGAGGGATACTCTAGGGTTTTAATGCAAACTTAATTTATGCAACAAGTGTGAGGGAAATAATAAGAAGGGCTTAAAATTAACCATTTGATGATAATCAAGAATAAAACCTTGTAACATAGAACCACTAGCACAAATTTCCTTTTGAAAACCACAATACAACTGTACTTCATGTTTTTTTTGTAGTGGCATAAAATTCAAAAAGACAGGCACAACTCTAGAAGTGCAATGCATCAGAAAACAAGCTACCAAAAGCTCTAAATCACACAAAAATTATGGTATGGAGCTTCAATTTATTTTAATGGCATGAAATACTCTTTATATGGAGGATCCGAATCAAATTTCTGGCAGTTTGGCAAAGGTAAGAACATGAATTCAACACAGAGAGAAAACACAACAATTAGTAGAAGTACATCGATGAGGAGAAAGTGTAGCGATGAGGAAATTCAGTATTTTTGCAGGTTTCCTAGTTATTTCCTTAGTTCATGCATGAAATTAGGTAATCATTAAAAACCAAGGAAATAAGATAATTGGAATTCGCACATGTGGGAGCGATTTGTTACCAGGGCTGAGAGGAAGACAACACTGTCTAGAAACACAGTGCTCCCCTGTGTCCTTTGCACAAAAACTAAGAATGACCTCACAAAATTTTTTCCAATAGTAATAATGGAGAGATAAAATATATTGTATGAAGACAACCATGCAATTTAACCTCCCAAGGCGGTTGAGAGCAGACTTGATGTCAATAGTCACGATTTGAATTTGAATGACCAAAGTGTAGCACTTGGAAAAATCATAGCAATTGTCCTATTGACCATTGTACTCTTTCTAATGTCATGACTAATCATGATTTGACATGTAAACTCACTCAAGACACCTACCATTCTATGACAATGATGACAAAGAATGGTAGCACAATATTTCTAATGATTACTTGATGTACCTTGAGCCCTTGGGATAAAAATACCATGTTTGTAGCTCATGACACACTTTGACATATTTGCAATGAAAAATAATAATTTTATTCCACCTAAGACCTCCAGCTTGTTCTTACACAAGATCATAGCCACACGTTTATGTTTTTGACAAAACATTATTTTTGACTACTATGACTATAGGATACTAACATAGTAGACGATGGAATTTTCCACTCATTTAAAGAGACACACCCAATCTCACGGTACTCCTACCATTCCTCTCTATACGACCTCTAGTAGGTCCTCTACGGTTTCCATTGGAATTTGGTGAGTTAAGATCTCCAAGTTCCTCTGGAAAACTCTTAGGACCCTCTCAGATTTTGCTACTGCACCTTCGACATGTCTTCTTCGACACCTGTGCCTAGGAAAACCCTCATGCCCACTGGTCCCACATCTACATGATTATCATTTTAATCTTGTTAGGAGTTTTTTTCTATGAAAAAAATGTTTAATTTCATCAGAGAATGTTTAAAAAAAAAAGAAAAAATAATTAAAAAATAATAATTAAAAACTAGATAAAAATTCATTACCTATGTCACCCCTTGCAACTCCTTCAGGAAGTACTAACTATGGATCTTCTTTGAAGTGAATACTTTCATAGGGGTAGTCCTCTATAGCTATGAATTGTTCCTCCCACCAGTGGAAGAACTCATAATCAAAAGCCACTTGAGTGACTTGGCCTCCTCCAAGTGTCCTCATCATATCCTCCCACCTAGCCATCTGAGAGTCCCTCGGGTTGCTGATGGAAGGAGCTACCCGGGGTCCTAATGCAGGAATATCCTTGAAGAAAAATGAACAAAGTATGATACCATAACTAAATTTTTTGTTCTTCCATTGTCATAAATATGTAAGTTGGATCTCCATATCACCTAAGAGCATTGTACACCAATCACAGACCACATGTCTTAAGCATTCCATTGCTAAAAACATTGTGGGTCACGAATCCTGATCAAGTGAGGTTGATCCAGACACTCTTGAAATTGTAAAAAGGAGGATTTTTATCTCCAATTTAGTGATATTTTTTATTAGGATTTGGGAACCAAATTTTTGTGTCCTTGGTTCAAAATAAACAATGATGTAATAATCTACGTTCAAGTTTCCTCTAGCCTTATAGTTTAAGTGCACTACCTCTCCTCTCTTGGAAAGGCCTGTAGTAAAATATATATCCTCCACCTCAATCTATAGAGGAATTGAATCAATGAAGAATTTCCCTTGTTTTGGATCCCAATAATTAATTAGCATGTTCAACAATCTTGTTTTAGCCCTCATATTTTTCATCACGAAGAATTTGAGCAAGCCACAATTTTTCAAAGCATCCAATGATTCTTGGTCTTCCAAGACCAAGCTATCTATCTCATCATTTTATCTTTCATGCCATTCAATCACCGTCCTGCAAGTTTAGAAATTCAACTATTAAATTTGAATTTCAAGTTTTGAATCTATGCATACGTGAGTTTAATTGTCGACAGTGGCGTATATACACAATTTTCCTATTGTAATGTTGGGTATAGGTCATTGTATACAAGACCTGATAATTGGTAACCTGCATATACACAAAATCATTTTTAAAATTAATTTAAAAACAAACTTGAATCTAATCTACTTGCTCTAAAATCTAATTAAATGAAAGAGAATGTGACTAAGGGTTACATGGAGCTCACAATTTCCAATTTCATTGGGTAAATTTTTCAAATTCTCTCGTCGAAGTTTCTTTACAAAGACCACTTCTCAACACTTGTAAGGGTAATAATGAAAATGTTGTGTTCTAATTTTGTTTTTATGTCAATAAAACACAACCCACTTTTTGATAGTTCTAAAAAGTTTATTTTATTTTATTTTATGTTTTATGACTTTTTGACCTTACTTGAAGTGTTGGGGAAGGTTTTTTCGAAGATAATGAAGACCTATTTTATCACTTAGTGATTTTTTCCTACTGTTTCGATTCCATGATCATTGACCTATTATGGAATCTATTGTACTCTAACAAGCATATAGGTTAGAACCATTTTCCATTGCACCTTGACCTCATTTTGTAGTACTTATCCACAGGGATGACCCCACTTATTATGACATTTTCAACTTTCTCACTCTTCGATTTGTAAAGTCATAACATAGTGGTAGATCCTTCTTTCCATGGGCTTACTAGTTAGAACCTCACTAGCATATGTTTCCCATGCTGTAGATCTCATATAGGATTAAGAGTCCTCTTTAGTGTTGTCATGAATTTTCATTGAAGCCTCATTCTTCTTCCTTGTTCTTGTTTTGACTTTATACCCTAGAGGGTCCCATCTATTGAGTTGCACTATTGTATTACATATTGACCACTTGTATCCCCTTTTGGCCTTAATTTGGCTTAATTTGTCTCTTGTATAAACCACTTTTGACCATGACTTCTCTGCAAGATCAAGAAATGCATACATTAGCCTTTGCAACTTGACACTTGTTCCCTCCACTGTATTATAGGAATTCCTTTATTATCTTTTAGGCTTTATAATATGAAAAAGACAAAAAAAATTCCAAAAAAATATAGGGATAGGGAACTACCTAGGCCATATAAGAGCATTTGGTCTATAGGAGTTATGCAAGATGCTATAACAATCCACCCCTTTCAGACATGAATCTAGATTGACTGTTGATTTTTAGTGCTCCCCAAATAGTGATAGGACTCTTAGAGCAACTTCTTGTGGGTGTGCACTATTATTTTCAAATATAGCCTTATTCCTTTCCAGCCAAATTTTCAAATACACACAATTAGGTAGCGAACACTAGATTATTTGATATAATCATTTGCCTTAAAAATTTCCCAGGTAATTTTTTTCTAGGAGTCAAAGAATTGCTTGATCAAATTTGGCCATTGAACTCAACTTGAAGGAGATTGAAGGGCACAATTCGAAAGTTCTCTAGAAAACATACAAAGGAGAAAAACATGGGGCATTGTTTCTTCTTTGAACAACATTATGGAAAATGAGAGGGACTCGATATACTTTTCTTTCCTAGATTATCAATAGTAAGAATTTTCTTATGCACTAGTACAAAATGGCTAATTAGTTACTAAAAAGCAACTAAAATTCTCATATAAATGACCATTTTTCTGTCGGTGACCAATAATGGCTAGTTTACAGTATCTTATAACGTGACCAACTTTTAGTCGTATTTAGCTTAGTTATTAATTTGTCATCTCAATTTTATCGTCTAGTAATATATTTAGTCATAAATTTAATCATTGATTTAGTCATTAATTGTCACAATTAATGACAAAATACACAACAAAATATACTACTACATGACCACCTGAGAAAACCAATTAATGACTAAAGAAATATGACTAAAATTTTGATCACATTATAAGATATTGTAAATTAGCTACTAATAGTCATATATATGCAAATTGTAGTCATCGTTTGAAACAAATTCGTGACCAAAGAAATATGATTAAATTTGAGTTGTGTTATAAGATACTGTAAATTAGCTACTAATAGTCATATATATGCAAAATTTAGTCATCATTTGTAATCATAAATTTATCATTTACAATAGTAATTTATATTTTTTTAGTAGTTTCACATTCATTATATAAACAACTGATTTAATAGTTTATATTTATTTCGTTTTCTTTCATTAATAGTGCTTATAAATTACTCATTTAGTCATTGTGTATTCATTTTACTTGTATTAATCATTAGTCAATATAAACTATTAATTTAATACTTTTAGATTGATTTTATATGTTCATTATTAATCAACATAAATTAATTAGTATTATTTTGTGATTAAAAAAGAAAAAGGTCATACAATGTAGATGTTCATCTAATATGAAAACAAAAAATTACATATGTTAATTACAATACTAAATAATATCAAGTCCAACTACAAATAACTTTAACCACATAAATTGTATTGTATGAAATGTTAAGTATAATTATAATATGAGTTTCCAACTAAATATTGGTTGGACTACAATTTACACATGAAACATTGTTCCATCACTTCAAAACATTATCATTGTGTTGCCAAGGCATTGTATGTTGGGTCCCTATAATACTAGTGATTACCCCATTACTATTGTAGTTATACCCCTTATTTATATTGTTGTGCCCCTATTACCCCCATGTTGTTATTTTTGTGCCCCATGGAATCCCTCTATTGTTATTTTTGTGGCTTTATATTATTATTGTTAGGTCGGCTGGTTTATATTGTGACTCCTTAGACTCCTATATATAGAAAGGAGGTTTTGTCATTTGAATCATCGAAGAATTGTTCATTTATGTAATGTAAAGGAGGTTGCCCCCTTGAAGAGGCTGAATTCTAAGGCATTGATCTATCTTTTCTATCTTTTCTTGAGCTGGTTACATAACATTTGGTATCAAAACTTTCGATTCTAGGGTTTCGCTGCTCCAAACAGGTCATCGTGGCATTTTCGCTATAACTTTTTTCTGTGACGTTTCAGAAGTAAAAAAAAAAATCCATTTGAGAAGAAATTGCGCTAAACCTTGGGTGCGAATTTCAGATCTTTTCGCCCGACATTTGCGGAGATATGATCTGAGGAAGTTGGTCTTTTTGCCGACTCCTGAATTACATTCAAAACAGGTGACCTAGGGAAAATCGTCATACATTTCTCTCTGGGGATCGGATTGAAATTTCGTAAGAAGGTACAGAAAGAGGACGGACTGTAGTTTCTTGTTTGCATGTTTCAGATCCAAAGGTCAAAACAGTGACTCGTGGCACATCATACAAGTTCACTCTACTGAACTAGTCTATAAGCAAGTCACTGTGGGATATTTCACATAACTCTTCCTTGGAGAATCCAATTTGGGTCAGAATCGTGGCATTGGAAAGAGGACACAGAGGGCTACTACAGCTCACAAATTTAGAAATAGATGATTGGAAAGTACAGAGATACATCAGAGGCAATATCGAGCTCCTACAAAGTGAAAAAAGGTGTGTAGATTTTCTTAAATTTTTGCTTAAGCTTGGTTTGAAAATTTATTTTGAAGGAATTCAAAGGGCATAATAGAGAATTATTATCAGTAACTGATGCCGTGAGGAAAGAAAATGCAAACACCTAGTAAGGAACCTGAAAGCTCTAGCATGACTCATGAAGAAGAGGAAGAAATGCAACATGATATATCAAAATTACAAGACCAAGTGCAACAACTGTCCCTTGCACAAAAAGGAACAGAATCTAAGATGGATGGTTTAAAGAAAGATGTAGAAGCTAAGATGGATGGTTTAAAGAAAGGTGTAGAAGCTAAGATGGATTGTTTAAAGAAAGGCGTAGAAGCTAAGATTATTGACATGGAAGCTAAGATGGATGATTTGAAGATAGATTTGAAGACAGACATGGACGAATTGAAGATAAATATGAATAAGTTGCTACAAGAAATGATCCCTAAGGGTGAAAGGGTACTAAAGGAAACTCATGATGAGAACAAAAGAAATGTTAATCATGATTCCATAGACGCTAATGTTGGATCGAAGACTCACCATATTCCAAAAATCGATATGAGGAAGTTTGATGGCAAGGATCCCGCCACATGGATATTACAGATGGAGCAATTCTTCGATCTCAATAATGTGCAAAACACACAAAAGGTACGTATGGCAACTGTATATTTGGAACCAAATCAGTTTGTATGGTATCAATGGCTTTGCTCTCGTAAACAATTTATCACTTGGGCAATTTTTACGGAAGAATTGATAGCACATTATGAAGATACAAAAAGCAACACTTTTTTTAGCCAATTGATAAGTCTCAAACAAAAGGGTTCAGTAATGGAGCACATTGAGGAGTTCCAAAAATTGAACATAAGGGTAAAAGATATTCCAGAGGAGCATAGGATTGATGTGTTCATAGGGTCTTTAAAGGATAATATCCAACATGATGTTCGCCTTTGGGAACCTGATTCATTAGAGAAGGCATTCAGGTTAGCAAGAAAAATGGAAAGCAAAATTATGGCAACCAGGAAGCATACCACTCACAACTATAAAGACGGAAGTGTTGTTGCCCCTAGTCTTCCACAACCTATAAGGTTGACACCACAAAAATTGGAAGAAAAAAGAGCAAAAGGGCTTTGTTACAGTTGTGATAGCAAATACACTAAAGGTCATAAGTGTGCTGAGAAGAAATTATTCTACATAGATTGTGAAGAGGAAGAAGAAAAGGAGCAAGAAAGGTCAAAAGAAGAGGATATACTCCAGGAACAAAGCCTAGATGAAGAACAAATAAATCCGACCATATCTTGTAATGCATTGGCGGGAATTACCACTCCTCAAACCATCAAGATAGAAGGACAAATCAAGAAGAAAAAGGTAATAGTGTTGATTGATTCAGGAAGCACCCACAATTTTATTCATTGTAGGGTAGCAAAAGAATTGAATTGCTTCCTATATCCAGCACCAGAGTGTCAAGTGATGATTGCAAATGGAGGAACAATAAATTGCTCTGGAAAGTGCCATAATATCAAGCTATCCATGGGAGAATATGTATTGACTAGCCCAATGCTTTCCATTCCAATGGGAGGTGCTGATGTTGTACTAGGAGTCCAATGGCTACAATCCTTGGGTACAATAGCTTTTAATTTTCAAGAACTTTTCATCAAATTTTCTATGGAAGGAAAGGAAGTTGAATTAAGGGGTATTGCAGGGAAACCAGGAAAGATAATCAGCTCTAATGGTATGACAAAGCTTCTAAAAAAGGAGCAAAGAGGTGTAATTGCACAATTATGTTCGCTAGATGTTTCCACATTGGAATCATCTATTTCTCCAGATCTCCAAAAAGTCCTGGACAATCATTCCAAGGTATTTGAGACTCCCAAAGGTCTCCCACCTATGCGTGATCATGATCATGCTATTCATCTGATTCCAGGAAGTGTTCCTCCAAACATCAGGCCGTACAGATATCCCTATGTCCAAAAAAGTGAAATTGAACGTATGGTTGCAGAAATGCTAGAGGCTGGTATAATTCAACCAAGTCAAAGTTCTTTCTCTGCTCCAGTAGTATTGGTGCACAAGAAGGATGGATCATGGCGCATGTGTCCAGATTATAGGGAGCTCAACAAGATAACTATTAAAGATAAGTTCCCCATTCCTGTCATTGTCTAAAAATGGCATTTAGAACTCATGAGGGTCATAAAGAATTTTTGGTCATGCCTTTTGGCCTTACCAATGCACCTTCAACATTTCAAGGTTTGATGAATTCCATTTTCAAACCATTCCTTAGAAAATTTGTGTTAGTATTTTTTGATGATATACTAATCTACAGCAAGTCTTGGAAGGATCATGTTGAACATGTTGACAAGGTACTACAACTATTGGAGGAGAAACAATTATATGTAAAAAGATCCAAATGTTTCTTTGGAGTCCAGGAGGTGGAATATTTGGGTCATATTGTATCTGATGAAGGCGTTAAGGTAGACCCTAGCAAAATTAAAGCCATTAAGGAATGGAAAATCCCCACATCCATAAAGCATCTGCGAGGATTTCTTGGGTTGACAGGGTATTATCGCAAGTTTGTTAAGAATTATGGGAGAATAGCAGCACCTCTAACAACATTATTGAAGAAAGATGCATTTTCATGGACTCCGGAAGCAACAAAGGCCTTTGAACATCTTAAAGAGGCAATGTGCCAAGCACCGGTCTTAGCTACACCGGACTTCACAAAAACCTTTATTGTGGAATGTGATGCTTCAGGAAATGGAATTGGTGCTGTTCTAATGCAAGATGAAAGACCCATTGCTTTTGAAAGTCGTCCAATCAAGGGAAAGTTTTTAAGCAAAGCTATTTATGAGAAGGAAATGTTGGCAATACTCCATGCACTTAAGAAATGGCGACCCTACCTAATGGGAAGACACTTCAAGGTAAAAATGGATCATGATAGCCTTAAATACTTTTTAGAACAAAGATTATCCTCTGAAGAGCAACAAAAGTGGGTCACAAAGATGTTGGGTTATGACTTTGAAATCATCTACAAAAAAGGGAAGCAAAATGTGGTGGCAGATGCACTCTCAAGAAAGGATGAGGATGTGGAAGCATTGTTGTGCACCATTTCTATTATCCAACCAGATTGGATAAACGAAGCAAGGGAGGAATGGAAGAATGACGAAGAAGTGTGGGCACTTATTCGAAAGCTACAACAAGATTCCAGTACGTCTGATACATTTAGCTGGAAAAATGATTCGTTATGGTACAAAGATCGCTTATACCTCTGTAAGAATTCCCAGCTAAAACAAAAGATTCTTATGGAATTGCACACTTCTCCCTTAGGAGGGCACTCAGGATTTTTAAAAACTTACCACAGGGTTAAGAAGGAATTTTTTTGGGATGGCCTTAAATCAGATATTCAAAAGTTTGTGGCGGAATGTTTGGTTTGCCAACAAAATAAAGTTGAAACAATTAAGACACCAGGTCTATTACAACCTTTATCCATTCCAAGCCAACGTTGGGAGGAGGTTTCAATGGATTTTATCACAGGTTTACCCAAGTCTGAGGGAAAGAGTGTCATCATGGTGGTAGTTGACAGACTTACCAAGTATGCACACTTTTGTGCATTATCACATCCATTTAAAGCCAGTACAGTTTCTACTGCATTTATGGAAACAATTCAAAAGCTACATGGAAACCCAAAGATTATTGTAAGTGACAGAGATCCCATTTTCACTGGAAATTTTTGGACAGAATTATTTTCTTGTCTTGGTACTCAGTTAGCTCATAGCTCATCTTATCATCCTCAATCTGATGGGCAAACTGAGATAGTAAACAAATGTTTGGAAGGATATCTTCGTTGCTTTGTATCTGATAAACAGACACAATGGGTCAAATGGTTGCCTCTGGCTGAATGGTGGTATAACACTTCCTTCCATACAGCAACAAAAATGACCCCATTTATGGCACTTTATGGGTATCAACCACCATCCATCACATCATATTTAAGAGAAAATTCTAAGGTTCAGGCAGTGGAACATCACATCGAACATCAACAACAAGTCCTCCAACTCTTAAAGGATAACCTCGTGTTGGCACAAAATAGAATGAAACAACAGGCAGATCAACATCGCAGTGAAAGAAGTTTTGATGTAGGTGATTGGGTATTCCTACGGCTACAACCATATAAGCAAATGTCCCTAAAGCAAGCTAAGAAGGATAATAAATTATCACCAAAGTATTATGGTCCGTACAAGGTGTTGCAAAAGATTGGTACTATGGCATACAAATTGGAGCTTCCTGCAGCTTCTCGATTGCACCCAGTTTTCCATGTTTCATGTTTAAAGAAGGTTATAGTTGACAAGCTCCCAGTTCAAACAATATTGCCAGAACTTGACGAGGAAGGAAAAATTATATTGGAACCGGAAGCAGTCACAGAAACAAGAACTCGACAGCTACGAAATCGATCAATTTCAGAGTATCTTATCAAGTGGAAGAACTTATCCGCTGAAGATTCCACATGGGAGGATGAGAATTTTATGCAGAAGTATCCAGAACTACTCAAGCGTTGAGGACAACACTTTTTTGAAGGAGAGGGGCATGTTGGGTCCCTATAATACTAGTGATTACCCCATTACTATTGTAGTTATACCCCTTATTTATATTGTTGTGCCCCTATTACCCCCATATTGTTATTTCTGTGCCCCATAGAATCCCTCTATTGTTATTTTTGTGGCTTTATATTATTATTGTTAGGTCGGCTGGATTATATTGTGACTCCTTAGACTCCTATATATAGAAAGGAGGTTTTGTCATTTGAATCATCGAAGAATTGTTCATTTATGTAATGTAAAGGAGGTTGCCCCCTCGAAGAGGCTGAATTCTAAGGCGTTGATCTATCTTTTCTATCTTTTCTTAAGTTGGTTACATAACATTGTAGGTGAATTCACCACCTCTAAAGACATAACCATCAGTTTGTATGTGTGTGTCTCATGCGAGATATTGGCTTTAAGGGTATGAACAAACTTGTTCTCTTCTCTCTCTCTTTTTTCATTTGTCACTCCAATGTTATTATTATCCTCTTTCTTCAATTCTTGTTTGGGTATCATGTGCAGGAAGGGTCATACTCTTATTTTCTGCCATATTCCATAGCTCCAATGATTGCAATCAAACACAATAAAGATCAACAAATCACATATCTCAATCACAATATCTATCATTACCAACTCTTATAAGGAAAAATCTCATATTAAATAAGTAATAGTTTCAAAGTCAAACATCAAACATGACTAACCTAATAGCATCCAATTACCAAAAGTTACCAACTCTTAAAAGGAAAAAAATCCATAGTAAATAAGTAATAGTTTTGAAATCAAGTATTGTATGTGACTAACCTAATAAATATCAAATTAACAAAAGTTTTGAATAGCTTAGATGAAAGACACATGAATGGAATTTATTTCCACTACAGATTTGTTCATGTACACATTCACATTCTTTTCCAGAATGAAAAGACCATACCCTAACAAAATCCTCACTTACAACTACAAAATATTATCCACTTCTATCCCAACAAACTAAGTACGCATGCCTTGTGTGTCTCTGAAATAATCAATATATTAAACATAATAATAATTTCCAAGAGCTTTTGTATCTAAATCTGATAAATGTTTATAACCACTAAAGATATTTCAAGTTTTTTTTTTTCTTTTAAATTAGAAGATACAAGGATCACATATGGAAACTGTAGATACCTTAAGTAAACCGATTTCAACAAAACTAAGAGAATCAACAAAATCAAAATCTTAATCCAATATTACTTTCAATTTTAGTGTGCATAGCAAAAGACTGACTGCGAATGCAATATAACACAAAACATACATGTCAGGAATGCAAATTGTGCTCAATCGCAACATAAAATATTGATACAACATTTTCTGCAGTGACTGTAAGAAGTCTGCCAAGTTTCGTTTGAAATCACACTTGACTCATACCACCCTGTGAAGTAAGTGAAATCAAGAATAATTGTTTCAAAAATTAATGTGTACAAGACCTTATCTAGCATTGTGCATTCATTGTGGTTAATTACACAACTGAAAAACTTATACTTTATAAATTGTCCAACTTAAAAGTTCTTGTGGAAATGCCCTGATTAACACTACGATAACACATTTCATTTTATCTATCACAAGAGCAGAGCAGCTCATTATTTGGATGGAAATCAAGAGACATGATAGTTCCTAAATGACTGGTAAACATTGTCAATGAATAACTTGATTATAACAAATAACGATATCTTAGAATTATTTGACCTGTCTAATACAAGATTTGGGAGCAACCACTCTTTAAGAGAGAATTCCCATTGAGTAAATTCTTGGATGAAATCAACTTATAACAGACATCCTGCACCCAAATCTATTATCAAAGATTAAAATAACATAAAATTCAAATTCTTGCATGTGCCAAGAAGGTACCAAAGCATTCCAACCAATGAAAGCAGAAACAGGTGCTAGATGGCTATCATCTAGAAATTAGTGTACTTAGAATTTATTTAAACCAAGGTTAGTATTTCTGAAATGGTAAATCAAGCAAGAAATGTATTTTCATATTGAATGGAAGATTTTTCTTGATTTATAACAAAATCAATGCTAGATCTGGAGGAGAACAAAATTCTAAGCCCATTATGTCACAAAAATACAAATTAAAATGAAAAAGTCAAGAATCATTTCGTGAGAGGATGAATTGTTCGTCTTCAAAGTTTAAGAGGACAATAATTTTAGAAAATTACAACAATATATCAAATATGTCGCTAAGATGTCAAACAACCCTATCATGTGAGGCCATTAATCATTAGAAAGCCACAACAATATATCAAATGTGTTGCTAAGACTTGAAGCAAACATATCATGCAATTCCCGTAATGGGCATTATTTGAGAGGGGATAATTGAACCATATTTTAATTCTAAAGGTAAAATAGCAATTGACATCCAATTACCAAATGTTTTCGATTGACTGGATGAAAGACAGATGAATATAATTTATTTCCTCTATAGCTTAGTTCATGCACACATTCACCTTCTTTTCCAGAATGAAAAGACCACACCCTAACAAAATCCTCACCTACAACCATAAAATATTCTCCACTTGTTTCCTAGAAAATTGAGTGTACAGGTTTTGTATGCCTTTGAAATAATAAATATATTAAATATACTAATCATTTCCAAGCCTTGACTTCTCTAAATTTGTTCAATATTTATAGCCACTGAAGATATTTCCATAACATATTTAAAAAATTTGAAAATACAAACATCAGATGTGGAAACTGCAAATACCTTGTGTAAAAAAATTTAATCAAAAAATTAAGAATCTTCATCTAATATTACTTAGAATTTTAGTGTGTGTAACAAAATACTGAATGTGAATGCACGATAACACAAAATATACCTGTAAAAAATTCAAATTGTGCTAAGTCTCAACATCAAAAATTGGTACAAGATTCTCTACAATGGTTGTGAGAAGTCTTCCAACTCCTATTTGAAATCACACCTGACTCATACCACTCTGTGAAGTATGTGAAATCAAGAATAATTATTTTAGAATTTAATGTGTAGAACATCTCAACTAGAATAGTGCATTCATCATGATTAATTACATAGATCTATAAAACATATACTTTATAAATTGTCCATCTTAAATTCTCTTGTGCAAATGCGTTGATTGACACTAAAATAACATATTTCATTTTGTCCGTCAGAAGAGCAGAGCAAATCATTGTTTGGATGGAAATCAAGAGACAAAAATTCCTAAATGACCAATAAACATTGTCTATGAATAGCTTGGATGTAACAAATAACAATATGTTAGAATGATTTGACCTGTCTAATACAAGATTTGGGAGCAACCACTCTTTAAGAGAGAATGCCCATTGAGTAAATGCTTGGATGCAATCAACTTATAATGGCCATCTAGCTCCACCCAAATCTATTATTAATAATTAAAATAAAATAAAATTCAAATGCCTGCATGTGCCAAGAAGTTACCAAAGCAACCCAATCAATGCAACAACAACACATGCTAAATGAATATCATCTAGAAACTAGAGTACTTAGAATTTATTTAAATCGAGCTTAGGATTTATGAAATGGTTAATTAAGCAATAAATGTATTTTCACATTGAATGGAAGAATTTTCTTGAATTTATAAAAAAATCAATGCTAATATCTGGAGGCAAACAAAAATATAAGCCCATTATGTCACAAAAGTACAAGAGAAAATGAATAAGCCAAGCATCATTTTATGAGAGGATGAATTGTTTTCCTTAAGAAGAAAACAATATTAGAAAGCTACACCAATATATCAAATATGCTTCTTGTATCTCAAGGAAACCTATCATGCAAGGCCCCTGATCATCAAACAAATGCAACAATATATCAAATCTGTTGCTAAGATCTGAAGCAAACCTATCTTGCAAGTCCCTTAATGGGCATTATTTGAGAGTGGATAATTGAACCATCTCTTAATTTTTAAAGGTAGAAAAATACTTGACATCCAATTACCAAAAGTTTTTGATAGCTTGTATTAAAGAACAATGAATGGAATTTATTTCCACTATAGCTTAGTTCATGTACACGTTCACCTTGTTTTCCAAAATGAAAAGACAATACTATAGCCACAAAATATTCTCCACTTGTTTCCCAACAAGCTGAGTGCATGAGCTTTGTATGCCTCTGAAATAATCAATATATTAAAAATACTAATCATTTCCAAGCCTTTATTTATTTAAATCTGATAAATGTTTACAACCACTGAAGATATTTCCAAAATATATTTTAGAAATTAGAAGATACAAGAATCACATGTGGAAATTGCAAATACATTAAGTAAACAAATTTAGGAAAAACTAAGAGAATCAACAAACTCAGAATATTCATCCAATATTACATAGAAGTTTAGTGTGCATAAAAAAGCACTAAATGTGAATGTTTTATGAAACCAGCTCAAGAAAAGATAGAAAAGATAGATCAACGCCTTAGAATTCAGCCTCTTCGAGGGGGCAACCTCCTTTACATTACAGAAATGAACAATTCTTGGATGATTCAAATGACAAAACCTCCTTTCTATATATAGGAGTCTAAGGAGTCACAATATAATCTAGCTGGCCTAACAATAATAATATAAAGCCACAAAAATAACAATAGAGGGATTCTATGGGGCACAGTAATAACAATATGGGGGCAATAGGGGCACAACAATATTAATAAGGGGTATAACTACAATAGTAATGGGGTAATCACTAGTATTATGGGGACCCAACATGCCCCTCTCCTTCAAAAAAGTGTTGTCCTCAACGCTTGAGTAGTTCTGGATACTTCTGCATAAAATTCTCATCCTCCCATGTGGAATCTTTAGCGGATAAGTTCTCCCACTTGATAAGATACTCTGAAATTGATCGATTTTGTAGCTGTCGAGTTCTTGTTTCTCTGACTGCTTCTGGTTCCAATATAATTTTTCCTTCCTCGTCAAGTTCTGGCAATATTGTTTGAACTGGGAGCTTGTCGCTTATAACCTTCTTTAAACATGAAACATGGAAAACTGGGTGCAATCGAGAAGCTGCAGGAACCTCTAATTTGTATGCCATAGTACCAAGCTTTTGCAACACCTTGTACGGACCATAATACTTTGGTGATAATTTATTATCCTTCTTAGCTTGCTTGTGTTGGAAATAATACTGAGAGGGGGGGGTGAATCAGTATTATCAGATCAGATAAAACTTTTCAATTTCATACTCAGAAACATATACGCGACTTCAGATAAGTGAACCCGCGTGTACACGCGACTGTGTCTAATGCAACTAGCGTATACCTAGAGATCTTATAATTCAGTTAGCTTAATCTTCAGTAAATGCATCAGAACATTATTAAGCAATTTAACAGTAAACAGGCGCAGTATAACAGAACAGAACATCACACAAGAGCCACACACATGAACACCATGATATAAGGTGGAAACCCAATGTGGGTGAAAACCACCTGCTGCAATTCGTCTCTTTCTTCTTTAATGAGAAACTTCTTTTACAATGTACTGGTGCAGTCCTTTACCAGTACGCAGGCTACAACCTGCAGAGGGCTACAACCCTCTCTTGTTTTCCAACTACTTCTGGAAGGGAGTTACAACCCCCTCAGCTCTTGTACTAGCTGATCCATTTACTAGTACGTAGGTGCTGACCCTACAACCTTCAGGGACCACGTTTCATCAATTTTCAGACTGGATCCAAGAGTACAAAGCAAACATTACCGCAATACAATCATCAACTTATACTTGCATCATAATTCATTAAACAACCCTATACCGTATCACTGAAACCCTGTCATCAAGAACACAGAACCCAAACCAGAATCCAGAACTCTGCAACAACCACCAGAATCAGCAGCAACCTGAAATATTAACCCTTATCATGCATACGCTACTTCACTGTACCAAAACCGCGTGTATACGCGCTTTCTCCAAAGGCAACCCGTGTGCAGATCTAGAAATGATTACTTCTGCCTTCGCTGTCAGATCCGACCCTTACCAAGCGTCCCGAACAGATAACCAGCAATACCAGATCCTCTCACTGCGTCAGACACTCATAATCCATACTTCTTTGCCTAGTGATCTTCTCCTTATATAGCCTTAGGCCTTGTTCAATACCAAGAGCCAAAACCATAGAAACACAATACCATCAACCTCGAAACTAGGGATCAACACGTCCGTCGAGACATTATGGTCCAAAACCATAGGCACAACTTCCAAGGTCTAACTACCACGGACCAAAGGTACTTTTCACATGTACGCGCTTTTACTGAAGCCAACCTGCGTGTACACGCGGATTCTCCTTGCTGAACCTGCGTATATCTCTTTCTTGTCCTGCTGTACTGAGATCTGTCCTATGATCAAGTTGCCATCACCTGTACCAACCTCTGAGCACCTGTACCAACCTCTGAGTGAGTTGCCATCAAGGACAACACTTGAAACATAATGCCAACAATCTCCCCCTTTGGACTTGATGGCAACCACCACACCAAGTCACTCTCCCCCTTTGACATCAAGGGCAAAGGGCGTACCAAGATATGCTCTTCTTTGGTATACCTTCTACTGTCCATACTGCTGTCCATACTCCCCTTGAGTACATGCGGAAGTTTCTGATTTGGCTCCCCCTTTGTATATGCCAAAGTGTACCAATCTATCCACGCTCCCCTTGAGCAGATGCAAGTTCTAAGACCAGCCATTCAGATCTGTATCATAAGCATCAGCCTGCAATACCATTCCTTTGATCAAACAACAAGATGTATCATCAACTTCTAACCATAGTGCCAACAATGAATTATTTGAAGAATATTCTCCCCCTGAGTGTGAGCCAACCATGTCTGAACCATTTCCTGAGTCTGTTCTGCTCCCCCTGAGCCTGAGCCAACCATGACTGAACCTGGGTCTGTTCTGCTGCCCTTTCTCCATATACGCGACTTTGTAGCCTGTAACTCGCGTATATACGCGACTTGTCTTCATTATATCAGCGTATGCAGGATGGAATACTGAATTTCATCACTTTCAGATTCCCCTGTGTCTGTTATGTCAGCTGACTGAGTTATCCCACACCTTTCTGTTTCTGTCTTCTTCAATTCCTGCAACCGTGATGATGTATGGTCCCCTTGTCTTGAATTTTGAAATCTGCTCCTGCATTCCCTTGCTTTATGCCCATAGTTGTTGCATGTATAACACCTTATATTTTTCATGTTCCTTCTATCACAATCAATTGCTTTGTGTCCATATGCATTGCAGGCAAAGCAATACCCTCTGAAATACCTGGGATGCGATGATCTTTCTTGAACCATTCGACTTCTACATCTGGCTGCAACGTGTCCAAGATTATGACATACATAACATTCAAAATTATCCAGTGGAGGAAATAATCGTCTATCACGTCCATAGTTAGGAGTAAAGGATCTTCCTTGAGGAATTTCTTTCCTTGGTTGTTCCTTGAGCATTTCAGATTTCTCATTAGAGTTTCTTGCCTCACCTTGTGAACTAGATTCACCTTCAACATATTCATGAAAACCAAGACCAGTCTTGATAGCAGGAGATCTTTGACTATTAAGAATATCATCCAAGACTTTAGAACTATCTTGAAATCGTAAGAGCTTATCCTTTTCTTCTAGTTTACCTTTCAAGATATTTACCTCAACTTGATGTTTTTCTTTCTTTTTCAGATACTGCTTCCTTAGGTCTTCTTCAACTTTTCTCCCTTCTTCCACTTGTCGCTTTAGTTTGATCACTTCATGTTCTTGATCTTCAAGATCTTCTTTTAGAGAGAGGATCTTTGATTCAAGTCTCTGAATAGTTGTGCTCTGATCTTTTGCTATATCCTGCAATTTCTCCCTTACCCTGGTTTCTGTCTCCAATTGTTCTTTTAATTTGGCAACTTCTTCAGTTTCTGCATTCTTCTCTTCATGTGCCATGAGACTTTTAATATCCTCGCTATTATTGGATGAAGCATTCTTCTTCTTATGTGCCATGAGACTTCTAATATCTTCACTATCATTTAATGTACTTTTAATATGGGTATAATAGCTTCTACCATCTTCTTCATATATCTTTCCTTTGTTATGAGGACATCTAGCAGCATAGTGACCAACTCTACCACATAGAAAACATTTGAAAGGTAGCTTATCTTTGAACCGTCCAGTTCCCCGTTCAAGATTCTTGACAAAATTTACCTCATCTTCTTCCTATGACACTTCGAATGCGGCCTCTGGTGGTACCTCTTGTCGCATTTCAAAAGCAGTTAAGATCCCGTGAAGCTGTGACATGGTAATTTTCTGCACATTCTCCTTTTCTTCTATGGCAGATACTTTAGAATCAAATTTAGTAGACAGAGATCTCAAAACCTTTTGAACTAAGACAACTTCCTCAAATTCTTCACCCAGATCCCTCATACAATTCACAATCTCATCCATACGCAGGAAATAATTAGCTACGCTTTCATTACTTCGCATCTTAAGAGTTTCATACCGGATTCTGAGAGTTTGAAGCTTTGCTATTTTTACCTGATCATCTCCTTCGTAGCTTGTAACGATTTTGTCCCATATTTCCTTAGCTGATTTGAAATGCATGATCTTCATAAATTCTGATTGAGTCAAAGTACTCAATAGGACAGTAACTACTTTGGCATTGAGCTCATATTGCTTTTTCTCTGCTGGATCTGTAGGAGTTGCTGATGGGAATTTGTATCCTCCTTCTACGATTCCCCAAGCTTCTGCTCCAAGAGACTGTAGATATGCAGTGGTTCTTATCTTCCAGTGAGTAAAATTGTTCCCGTCAAAGACTGGTGGCCTGATGTGTGCCTCTCTTTCTGGATTAGCCATTTTGATGGATCTTTTCCTTCAAGCAATCAAGCTTCCTCTGAAGGACCTGCTCTGATACCAATTGTTGGAAATAATACTGAGAGGGGGGGGGTGAATCAGTATTATCAGATCAGATAAAACTTTTCAATTTCATACTCAGAAACATATACGCGACTTCAGATAAGTGAACCCGCGTGTACACGCGACTGTGTCTAATGCAACTAGCGTATACCCAGAGATCTTATAATTCAGTTAGCTTAATCTTCAGTAAATGCATCAGAACATTATTAAGCAATTTAACAGTAAACAGGCGCAGTATAACAGAACAGAACATCACACAAGAGCCACACACATGAACACCATGATATAAGGTGGAAACCCAATGTGGGTGAAAACCACCTGCTGCAATTCGTCTCTTTCTTCTTTAATGAGAAACTTCTTTTACAATGCACTGGTGCAGTCCTTTACCAGTACGCAGGCTACAACCTGTAGAGGGCTACAACCCTCTCTCGTTTTCCAACTACTTCTGGAAGGGAGTTACAACCCCCTCAGCTCTTGTACTAGCTGATCCATTTACTAGTACATAGGTGCTGACCCTACAACCTTCAGGGACCACGTTTCATCAATTTTCAGACTGGATCCAAGAGTACAAAGCAAACATTACCGCAATACAATCATCAACTTATACTTGCATCATAATTCATTAAACAACCCTATACCGTATCACTGAAACCCTGTCATCACGAACACAGAACCCAAACCAGAATCCAGAACTCTGCAACAACCACCAGAATCAGCAGCAACCTGAAATATTAACCCTTATCATGCATACGCTACTTCACTGTACCAAAACCGCGTGTATACGCGCTTTCTCCAAAGGCAACCCGCGTGCAGATCTAGAAATGATTACTTCTGCCTTCGCTGTCAGATCCGACCCTTACCAAGCGTCCCGAACAGATAACCAGCAATACCAGATCCTCTCACTGCGTCAGACACTCATAATCCATACTTCTTTGCCTAGTGATCTTCTCCTTATATAGCCTTAGGCCTTGTTCAATACCAAGAGCCAAAACCATAGAAACACAATACCATCAACCTCGAAACTAGGGATCAACACGTCCGTCGAGACATTATGGTCCAAAACCATAGGCACAACTTCCAAGGTCTAACTACCACGGACCAAAGGTACTTTTCACATGTACACGCTTTTACTGAAGCCAACCTGCGTGTACACGCGGATTCTCCTTGCTGAACCTGCGTATATCTCTTTCTTGTCCTGCTGTACTGAGATCTGTCCTCTGATCAAGTTGCCATCACCTGTACCAACCTCTGAGCACCTGTACCAACCTCTGAGTGAGTTGCCATCAAGGACAACACTTGAAACATAATGCCAACAGCTTGAGGGACATTTTCTTATATGGTTTTAGCCGTAGGAATACCCAATCACCTACATCAAAACTTCTTTCATTGTGATGTTGATCCGCCTGTTGTTTCATTCTATTCTGTGCCAACATGAGGTTATCCTTTAAGAGTTGGAGGACTTGTTGTTGATGTTCAATGTGATGTTCCACTACCTGAACCTTAGAATTTTCTCTTAAATATGATGTGATGGATGGTGGTTGATGCCCATAAAGTGCCATATATGGGGTCATTTTTGTTGCTGTATGGAAGGAAGTGTTATACCACCATTCAGCCAGAGGCAACCATTTGACCCATTGTGTTTGTTTATCAGATACAAAGCAACGAAGATATCCTTCCAAACATTTGTTTACTATCTCAGTTTGCCCATCAGATTGAGGATGATAAGATGAGATATGAGCTAACTGAGTACCAAGACAAGAAAATAATTCTGTCCAAAAATTTCCAGTGAAAATGGGATCTCTGTCACTTACCATAATCTTTGGGTTTCCATGTAGCTTTTGAATTGTTTCCATAAATGCAGTAGAAACTGTACTGGCTTTAAATAGATGTGATAATGCACAAAAGTGTGAATACTTGGTAAGTCTGTCAACTACCACCATGATGACACTCTTTCCCTCAGACTTGGGTAAACCTGTGATAAAATCCATTGAAACCTCCTCCCAACGTTGGCTTGGAATGGATAAAGGTTGTAATAGACCCGATGTCTTAATTGTTTCAACTTTATTTTGTTGGCAAACCAAACATTCTGCCACAAACTTTTCAATATTTGATTTAAGGCCATCCCAAAAAAATTCCTTCTTAACCCTGTGGTAAGTTTTTAAAAATCCTGAGTGCCCTCCTAAGGGAGAAGTGTGCAATTCCATAAGAATCTTTTGTTTTAGCTGGGAATTCTTACAGAGGTATAAGCGATCTTTGTACCATAACGAATCATTTTGCCAGCTAAATGTATCAGACGTACTAGAATCTTGTTGTAACTTTCAAATAAGTGCCCACACTTCTTCGTCATTCTTCCATTCCTCCCTTGCTTCATTTATCCAATCTGGTTGGATAATAGAAATGTCGCACAATAATGCTTCCACATCCTCATCCTTTCTTGAGAGTGCATCTGCCACCACATTTTGCTTCCCTTTTTTTGTAGATGATTTCAAAGTCATAACCCAATATCTTTGTGACCCACTTTTGTTGCTCTTCAGAGGATAATATTTTTTCTAAAAAGTATTTAAGGCTATCATGATCCGTTTTTACCTTGAAGTGTCTTCCCATTAGGTAGGGTCGCCATTTCTTAAGTGCATGGAGTATTGCCAACATTTCGTTCTCATAAATAGCTTCGCTTAAAAATTTTCCCTTGATTGGACGACTTTCAAAAGCAATGGGTCTTTCATCTTGCATTAGAAGAGCACCAATTCCATTTCCTGAAGCATCACATTCCACAATAAAGGTTTTTGTGAAGTCCGGTGTAGCTAAGACCGGTGCTTGGCACATTTCCTCTTTAAGATGTTCAAAGGCCTTTGTTGCTTCCAGAGTCCATGAAAATGCATCTTTCTTCAATAATGTTGTTAGCGGTGCTGCTATTCTCCCATAATTCTTAACAAACTTGCGATAATACCCTATCAACCCGAGAAATCCTCGCAGATGCTTTATGGATGTGGGGATTTTCCATTCCTTAATGGCTTTAATTTTTCTAGGGTCTACCTTAACTCCTTCATGAGATACAATATGACCTAGATATTCCACCTCCTGGACTCCAAAGAAACATTTGGATCTTTTTGCATATAATTGTTTCTCCTCCAATAGTTGTAGCACCCTGTCAACATGTTCAACATGATCCTTCCATGACTTGCTGTAGATTAGTATATCATCAAAAAATACTAACACAAATTTTCTAAGGAATGGTTTGAAAATTGAATTCATCAAACCTTTAAATTTTGAAGGTGCATTGGTAAGGCCAAAAGGCATGACCAAAAATTCATAATGACCCTCATCAGTTCTAAATGCTATTTTCGGAATGTCTTCAATCTTTGTTATGATTTGATGATATCCTGAACGAAGATCCAACTTGGTAAGTAAATTGATCCATGCAATTCATCCATTAATTCATCAATGATAGGAATGGGGAACTTATCTTTAATAGTGAGCTTGTTGAGATCCCTATAATCCAGACACATGCACCATGATCGATCCTTCTTGTGCACCAATACTACCGGAGCAGAGAAAGAACTTTGACTCGGTTGAATTATACCAGCCTCTAGCATTTCTGCAACCATACGTTCAATTTCACTCTTTTGGACATAGGGATATCTGTACGGCGTGATGTTTGGAGGAACACTTACTGGAATCAGATGAATAGCATGATCATGATCACGCATAGGTGGGAGACCTTTGGGAGTCTCAAATACCTTGGAATGATTGTCCAGGACTTTTTGGAGTTCTGGAGAAATAGATGATTCCGATGTCGAAACATCTAGCGAACATAATTGTGCAATTACACCTCTTTTCTCCTTTTTTACAAGCTTTTTCATACCATTAGAGCTGATTATCTTTCCTCGTTTCCCTGCAATACCCCTTAATTCAACTTCCTTTCCTTCCATAGAAAATTTGATGAAAAGTTCTTGAAAATTAAAAGCTATTGTACCCAAGGATTGTAGCCATTGGACTCCTAGTACAACATCATCACCTCCCATTGGAATGGAAAGCATTGGGCTAGTCAATACATTTTCTCCCATGGATAGCTTGATATTACGGCACTTTCTAGAGCAATTTATTGTTCCTCCATTTGCAATCATCACTTGACATTCTGGTGCTGGATATAGGAAGCAATTCAATTCTTTTGCTACCTTACAATGAATAAAATTGTGTGTGCTTCCTGAATCAATCAACATTATTACCATTTTCTTCTTGATTTGTCCTTCTATCTTGATGGTTTGAGGAGTGGTAATTCCTGCCAATGCATTACAAGATATGGTCAGATTAATTTGTTCTTCATCTAGGCTTTGTTCCTGGAGTATATCCTCTTCTTTTGACCTTTCTTTCTCCTTTTCTTCTTCCTCTTCACAACCTCTGTAGAATAATTTCTTCTCAGCACACTTATGACCTTTAGTGTATTTGTTATCACAACTGTAACAAAGCCCCTTTGCTCTTTTTTCTTCCAATTGTTGTGGTGTCAACCTTATAGGTTGTGGAAGACTAGGGGCAACAACAGTTCCGTCTTTATAGTTGTGAGTGGTATGCTTCCTGGTTGCCATAATTTTGCTTTCCATTTTTCTTTCTAACCTGAATGCCTTCTCTAATGAATCATGTTCCCAAAGGCGAACATCATGTTGGATATTATCCTTTAAAGACCCTATGAACACATCAATCCTATGCTCCTCTGGAATATCTTTTACCCTTATGTTCAATTTTTGGAACTCCTCAATGTGCTCCATTATTGAACCCTTTTGTTTGAGACTTATCAATTGGCTAAAAAAAGTCTTGCTTTTTGTATCCTCATAATGTGATATCAATTCTTCCGTAAAAATTGCCCAAGTGATAAATTGTTTACAAGAGCAAAGCCATTGATACCATACAAACTTATTTGGTTCCAAATATAAAGTTTCCATACGTACCTTTTGTGTGTTTTGCACATTAATCAGATTGAATAATTGCTCCATCTGTAATATCCATGTTGCGGATTCCTTGCCATCAAACTTCCTCATATCGATTTTTGGAATATGGTGTGTTCGCCTCCTGTTGCAATAGGTGTTCATGTTTCATGATTGACATTTTTACATGCCAAATATGTCATCTTTCATGCTGCAAGGTTCCATACTTCCAAAAGAGGTCAAAGAAGATGCTATGAAAGTGTGCCAGTCCAAATGCCACTGCTGAATTCCAATTTTGATAACTTAACCATTTTTAAAGGAATGTTCTATAAAAGGGAGGGCCAAACAGCTTAAGCTTGGTCTCCCTAGGTTTCAATTTCCTGTTTTAAAATATAGAGAATGATATCTGTCCAAACAACTTAATCTTGGCAGATTTGTAGATAGGTAGAGAATCAAAGGAGCCCAACTGCTTAATCTGGGTCCTTGGCAGAAATAAGTGTAGGCGTAGATAGGAGAACACAAAAAAGAAAAAATTGTAAAGCTGGGTCTGCAAGTCTAAGTGCACCCAATCTAAAAAGAAGAAAAAATGCTAGGAAAGTAGGCTGGGTAGGTAGTTTTTGAGGTTGTAGAATGTTCATGCATGATCAATTTTGTATTTCTAAAGTGTTATATCTTTTCAGATCATAGTCATGATGCAGTTTTTCATCTGGAGGAAATCAAACTGGACATAACTAACTCCCCCTTCCTCTTATTCCCCAAATCACTCACTAACTTCCTTGAAGAGATCAAGATATGCTTGAGCCTCTTAGTTTCATCATCTTCTATAACATTGGCCTTGGTGAAGATCTATCTTGTTAGCGCTTGAAATTTCACCTCAGGCTGAAAAAGGCAAACCTCAAGGCTACATCAAACCATTTAGCCTCGTAGCTAGCCCTACGGGGCAGGAGAAGGCTCTCTCCGGTCAATCTCGGTAGATCTTCAATGAGATGAGATGACCAACAAGGTAACACTGATATTAGGCTAGTAAACTGATCAAAGGGTTGATTTGGGGTTTTTGGGTTTTTGGTGGCAAATTGAGGAATTGCAATTTTGGGTGCGGGGATTGGACACAGTTTCTGCAGGGGGTTCCTTGGGGCAAGGTAGGAGACAATGTTGATGCCTTTGATTGAGGTGGATGGTCAAGAATGAAAGGTGAAGAGCTAAAGAGAGCAAGCAATAACTTTGAATTCTCTTTAGACAGTAGAAAACATTGAAATTAAACAAACTTAAAAGCAGAGCATGGCAAGCATGAATTCTTACTTTAACACTTCATTTGTTTAATGTGCAGAAGTAAAAGAAAGGAAACGAATCACATAACAAGCTTACAAGAACATTGAGAAACACACCATCAACACATGAGTCCACAAGAATCCCAAAGAGGACTGAAAAACCCTGGTCTTCCTTAGCCAAAAATTGCAGAGATACAAGTGAAATAATACAATGATAACTTCTCCCTCAAGAGTCCAACCTTCCAACTATGAAAATGAGCAAGAAAGTACATAATATAGATGATCTAACCTCTTTTCCTGCCTCCATGGGTTGAGCTCACTATCCTAGGAGATTTTCAACCACTTCTAAACTAAGCACTACAAACTAGGCAGTCAAAACAACTTGCCTCTATAAACTTGGAAAACAGTTCTTACATTCAATTTTTACCCTTTACATGAATAAATCTTCTAGAAATGTTAAACAAGAGTAAAAGTATCCAAAAAGTGTCACAATTACATCCATGAAGACTATCATTAACCTCAGAAAGTCGAAAAGAGTCAAATCTGCAATTTCTGGGCTGAACTGGTCAAATCTGGCAAAATTTCCTCAACGGGTCGCGCCCCTTTTCTCAACGGGTCGCGCACTTTGGAGCTCTTTTTGGGGCACTTCCAGGCATCAGAATTGGGTGCAGGATAGCTCGTTGGAAAGGTCTACGAGTATAATTTCCAACCCAACTAGAATTTTTGAATTTGGAGTTCATTTGCCTAGTCAAAACTCAATTCTCCAAAGACTGCTTCTGCAACTCAAAAAAGGGGCAGAAAGTCAAATTTTGCATGTATTTTGACCTTCTGGAGGCACAAAACCCAATAAAAAATCAAGTCCATCCACAGGCATATGTAACTTTGCACAAAAAATCTAGAAATGCTGAGTTTTTGCAAAAAGGAGCTGTCATGACAAAGGGTCTCACCGGGGGTGAGACCCGTTGAGGAGCCAAAACCTGTAAATTTCCAAAAAATGCCAAAATTACCCAAAATTCTCAAAATTTTTTGGGATTTGTGTTGTGGCTGAGCTAGTGAGTGCCATGATCTTTGAGGGATGCCTCCACTAAGATACGGAGGGGATTTGGCTTCTTTCTCTATTTTTGTGCCTTCGCCAACCACCTTGGATCCGGCGATTGTAATTTTGACATTTCTCTACAACCATGACACCTGTGAAAAACGTGAAGGAGGTTTTTCTTCTTTGGCATGTTTTGGACAAAAACCTCTCTCAGTTTTCCAAAATTCATCTTTTATTTCTCTGGAACATCATTTGAGTGCGACTTGTCCCGATGTGTGAAACAAGGAATTTTGTCGAAATGGAGCGAAATGAAGGGGATAGGGGGCTTCTAAATTCTTGGGGAAATTTTTGGGAGTGGGGAGGGATGTTAGGAAGCAGGGGAAAGTGGAATCTCTAAGATTGAGTGAGGGGAAGGGGTCGAAAAGGGCAAAACACAGGCCAAACCTAGAAAATTGCCAAGTTGTAGCTAGAAACTAGGGTTTGTGCAAAAATTAGGAATTTGGCGGATCTAAGGGATGGGAAGCATTTGGTAAGTTATTTTAAGGATAGGGGAAGGTGTATGAACATCTGGATACAAGTTTTGCCGGTGATTTGACCATACAAGAGAAATTGCCTTCAAAACCCTAGGAGAGGGAAATGAGCTTGCCTAGGCGCAACTGAAGCATGAATAAGGTGTAAAATGACTCATTCGACACTGACATGACAATGAAAACCCTATGAATGATGATAGAATCAGCTGAATGGTGACATGGACCAACATTTTGACAACTTTAGAAGGAGTTAAGGCAAACCCTAGACCTAATGCCTAGTGACCAAATTTTGCTTGAAAACTCTTTGAAATGACAAAATTTGACTTGGAAACTCTGAGACCACTTTGTAAGAGCATATTTGATCACTAAAGGAAGGATGGGAAGACCGACACTAACATTGGCTCCAATGGCGATGGTAGCTCCTTGGAGGTGCCAAGAACCTTAGACCTCTGGGAGAGTAGACTAGTGCCTTCCAACCATTGGGCAATGGAGTCAAAAACTCAAGCTGAAATGCATGACTAAAGACAGAGGACTTGAAAACATAAATTGACTCTCACTCAACTAAAAACTCACTCGATACTTGAACACAACCGACAAACTGAAAATGATGCTCAAAGTGGAGCTTATTCATCACAACCTACTCTAACAGTTTCATTCATCACCTGGTTAAGTGAAATGAAACAACCAATGTAACCAAGTAAGTGTCCCATCTGCTGTTCGAATTCTCCACAAGTGCTTTCTTATGAACAACAAGAGAGAACTACTGAAAGGCAACTCCCATGACAACTTAGAAACAGATTCGTTGAAAGATATGAATTCTCTATCCACCTCCAAAAACACTGCATAAGGATCTTGAAGTTCATGCACACTGGAACTTAGCTCATCCAATGGATTACTTTTCTCCTCATACCATGAATGCAAACTTTGATCTAAGCCTTGTGATGAGACCTCTGCTGAAAATGACAAAGAAACCGGCTGCCGGATCACATTCATATCAGCACATGTTTCAAGCTCACATGTGGTCAATGGAGAAAGAATTTGACTGCAAACCTCATCCAAAACATCAGCTATTGGATCATGAAAAACTTGAAAAGACTGCTGCAATGTATCCATTGAAAATGTATGACATCCTTCTAGCTGTTCATCTTGTTCGTGAGAGATTTTATGAGAATTCTTCCTTATAAACTGAAATGCTTCAAAACAAAATGGTACGGAGTCACCTTCTTGTATCATTTGATCAAATATGTCAGCTTCCATGCTTTCATCTGCAACTTGAAAACCAATGGCATTTGGGGGCTGCAAATCTGAATATGAGAAGTCTTGAACAAAATTTTCATTACTCTCAAGATGGTCCAAATCAAGACTTGTTGACATTTGATTTCTGATTGCATGGTAGTTATCTCTCATGAACTGAAACAAATCAAAGCAAAAAGGCAAAGATCCTTCACTTACTTCAAAATTTGCTGCACTTTCCTCGTCAATGTCAAAGCTGATATGTGATGGCTGAACATTGTATTCAAGCTGCTGAAAATGAACTTTTTCCTCCCACAAACTAGCTGCTGATTTGTCTGTAAGATTAGCTTCTTTTTGGAGAACATAATCATCATCATACTGATCATACTGAGGCAAATCATCGGTATAAAACATATCATCAAGCATGCAGGTCATATCAACAGTTCTTTCTTCTCCAAGATGATCTACAAAACAATCATTATCAGTGCTATGACAACTAGGATGGGAAACAAAATGTTTTGGATCAGCAACTTGTTCTTCTTCAATCAGCGAGCCATGAGCTTGAACATCATAAGCATTTCTTGTGTTGATCTTGTCCATCATCTTTTCCACGGCACTTACCAAAATGTCAAGCTTTACCTCTAGAGATGTTGATTTTTCTGGATCTATGTTTTTCATCTCTTCTTCCTTCAACCTTGCCCTTCGGATCAGCAGATGAGCCTCTACATTTACTGCACTGTTTTGCATCTCATGAAGTGTTGCAATATCCCTTTCTCTCAGCTGAAACTCCATATCCGGATCAAAGGCACCCGGATAGTGCAAGAGAGCACATCTAGTAGTAGGCCTTATATCAACTGGCATTGAATAATAAACTTGGTTAAATCTGGCTGAAAACTGTTGTACTGTCTCCCCTGAAAATCTTTTCAGCTGGTTATACTCTTCTACGATCAAGAGAAGGTTCTGCCCGATCATCCACCTGTCGAGAAAAACTTTGACAAACTGCTGGAAATCTGAAATGCTTGCATCAGGCAAGGCTTTGAACCAACTCTTCACTTTGGCTTGCAAAGAAAGAGAAAAAAGCCTAATACTGACATCTTCTTCATCAACTTCAAAAATATCTAGAAAATTCTCAAAATTCTGCACATGTTGCTCAGCATTGACATTCTTACTTTCACTATCAAACATCGGCAAGTATAGATCATAGTTTTTGGGGAAAGGATGAAGAAAAGAAGGTAAAACAAGAGGTTTATACCGATCTGGAATTTTACAAGGTGTAGGGGTATGTACAGCAGGTATATAATCAGTCTTGGTCTCTTGAGATTCATCAATTTGCAGATGGTCATCACAAAATTCGGAAAAAGGATCTTGATCAAGCTCAAAGGTATGCAAATCTTTGGTACTCACAATCTTCAAAGGAAAAGAATCAACTGCAGGCCGAGGATCTTTTCTCAAGCATAGTATACTTTGCAAAGCCTTCTTGACATTCTTGGGAAAAGAGAAGAAATAATTTATGACAAAGAACAAAATGTCTTGGATGAAATTCCAACTTGAATACCTGATCTTGCCATATTCTCCTTTCATGTTTTTGCTGGTCGGGATCATCCTCCAGTGGAGTCTTTGGATCTGATCTCGAAACTGATTTAGAGTCGCCAAGTGAATGATTTCAGCCTTTCAAGTGTCTGATCGTTGTCCACTATCAACAATCAGATCTGAACTTGATACATGTACTGGGGTAAAATGCGAATGAAGTGCTGTATCCACAAGCTCACGGAGATTGACTGAAGCAGCGTTTATCTACTAACGCTGATGTAAAACAAGAGCGTTTTCGAAGGCTACCTGGCGTAACTTCAGGCTCCGTCTAAGACTTATGAAATAACACGTCAATGAACAAATGATCAATTGTTCTCCCCAGTATGGTCGCCAGTATGTTAGCGCTTGAAATTTCACCTCAGGCTGAAAAAGGCAAACCTCAAGGCTACATCAAACCATTTAGCCTCGTAGCTAGCCCTACGGGGCAGGAGAAGGCTCTCTCCGGTCAATCTCGGTAGATATTCAATGAGATGAGATGACCAACAAAGTAACACTGATATTAGGCTAGTAAACTGATCAAAGGGTTGATTTGGGGTTTTTGGGTTTTTGGTGGCAAATTGAGGAATTGCAATTTTGGGTGCGGGGATTGGACACAGTTTCTGCAGGGGGTTCCTTGGGGAAAGGTAGGAGACAATGTTGATGCCTTTGATTGAGGTGGATGGTCAAGAATGAAAGGTGAAGAGCTAAAGAGAGCAAAAAATAACTTTGAATTCTCTTTAGACAGTAGAAAACATTGAAATTAAACAAACTTAAAAGCAGAGCATGGCAAGCATGAATTCTTACTTTAACACTTCATTTGTTTAATGTGCAGAAGTAAAAGAAAGGAAATGAATCACATAACAAGCTTACAAGAACATTGAGAAACACACCATCAACACATGAGTCCACAAGAATCCCAAAGAGGACTGAAAAACCTTGGTCTTCCTTAGCCAAAAATTGCAGAGATACAAGTGAAATAATACAATGATAGCTTCTCCCTCAAGAGTCCAACCGTCCAACCATGAAAATGAGCAAGAAAGTACATAATATAGATGATCTAACCTGTTTCCCTACCTCCATGGGTCGATGTCACTATCCTAGGAGCTGTTTCAACCACTTCTAAACTAAGCATTACAAACTAGGTAGTCAAAACAACTTGCCTCTATAAACTTGGAAAACAGTTCTTACATTCAATTTTTACCCTTTACATGAATAAATCTCCTAGAAATGTTAAACAAGAGTAAAAGTATCCAAAAAGTGTCACAATTACATCCATGAAGACCATCATTAACCTCAGAAAGTCGAAAAGAGTCAAATCTGCAATTTCTGGGCTGAACTGGTCAAATCTGGCAAAATTTCCTCAACGAGTCGCACCCCTTTTCTCAACGGGTCGCGCACTTTGGAGCTCTGTTTGGGGCACTTCCAGGTGTCAGAATTGGGTGCAGGATAGCTCGTTGGAAAGTTCTGCGAGTCTAATTTCCAACCCAACTGGAGTTTTTGATTTTGGAGTTCATTGGCCTAGTCAAAACTCAATTCTCCCAAGACTACTTCTGCAACTCAAAAAAGGGGCAGAAAGTCAAATTCTGCATGTATTTTGACCTTCTGGAGGCCCAAAACCCCATAAAAACTCAAGTCCATCCATAGGCATATGTAAATTTGCATAAAAAATCTAGAAATGCTGAGTTTTTGCAAAAAGGAGCTGTCATGACAAAGGGTCTCACCGGGGGTGAGACCCGTTGAGGAGCCAAAACCTGTAAATTTCCAAAAAATGCCAAAATTACCCAAAATTCTCAATTTTTTTTGGGATTTGTGCTGTGGCTGAGCTAGTGAGTGCCATGATATTTTAGGGATTCCTCCTCTAAGATACGGAGGGGATTTGGCTTCTTTCTCTGTTTTTGTGCCTTCGCCAACCGCCTTGGATCCGGCGATTGTAATTTTGACATTTCTCTAAAACGATGACACTTGTGCAAAAAGTGAAGGAGGTTTTTCTTCGTTGGCATGTTTTGGACAAAAATCTCTCTTAGTTTTCCAAAATTCATCTTTTATTGCTCTGGAACATCATTTGAGTGCGACTTGTCCCGATGTGTGAAACAAGGAATTTTGTCGAAATGGAGCGAAATGAAGGGGATAGGGGGCTTCTAAATTCTTGGGGAAATTTTTGGGAGTGGGGAGGGATGTTAGGAAGCAGGGGAAAGTGGAATCTTCGAGATTGAGTGAGGGGAAGGGGTCGAAAAGGGCAAAACACAGGCCAAACCTAGAAAATTGCCAGGTTGTAGCTAGAAACTAGGGTTTGTGCAAAAATGAGGAATTTGGCGGATCTAAGGGATGGGAAGCATTTAGTAAGTTATTTTAAGGATAGGGGAAGGTGTATGAGCATCTGGCTACAAGTTTTTCCAGTGATTTGACCATCCAAGAGAAATTGCCTTCAAAACCCTAGGAGAGGGAAATGAGCTTGCCTGGGCGCAACTGAAGCATGAATAAGGTGTAAAATGACTCATTCGACACTGACATGACAATGAAAACCCTATGAATGATGATAGAGTCAGCTGAATGGTGACATGGACCAACATTTTGACAACTTTAGAAGGAGTTAAGGCAAACCCTAGACCTAATGCCTAGTGACCAAATTTTGCTTGAAAACTCTTTGAAATGACAAAATTTGATTTGGAAACTCTGAGACCACTTTGTAAGAGCATATTTGATCACTGGAGGAAGGCTGGGAAGACTGACACTAACATGCCTCACTCAAGGATTTCCACTCTTCTGTTACAAAGTTCTATTCCCCCAAAATAGCCCAAGCTTCCTTACCTTAGTGCTTTCTCATCATCTCCATATTGACTACTAATTCTATTATCTAACTCCCTAGATTCTTCCCCTTCCCCTACTAAAACTATGTATAAAAATCCCCAAAAAATATATTAAATATCCCCTCCCTGGCACTATAGCCCTATTCTCCTAAGTCTAGGAGAAAACAGTCCATCTGGGGCCGTTTTTAACCCATCCATGTCCTAGCAGGAGTTACTTTGACACCTGGTCAGAATAACAACCTTCACCGCCCCTTTACCCCTTAAAACCCCACATTTTACCCCTCCGCAGTCTTTTTCTAAAGCTTAAAGTTCAAAAGCTTGATTAGATGTTAAGTTATGCCCCCACCCGCCTAAACTAACCCACGAAAACCCACATTTCCTAAGTTTTTACCCTCCTCGCCGCGCTATATCAAAATCCGAATATTCGCGCGCCGATCCATTATTCCCCCGCTGATTCACCTGTTCTGTCCACCATCGGATCGGGCCCTCCCCATCCGACGGCTCTCGGCGATTTCGGAGGCGCCCCGCTGCTCGGCCGTTAGCTTCTGATGGCGAGGCGGTTTCTCCACCGTACCAAAGACACCTGTTCGCCTTCTATTGCATCGGAAGGGCTCTGACGGATGCCGCTCCCATACAGAAAGCGGTCCGATGAAACCGCTTTCCGCCTTCTGTGCGCGCGCCCCATGTCACTTGTCCTGTTCTACGTGTACGCCGCGTCACCGCACCGCGTCGTCTGCACAGCATCGGCCTCCTGCCGAGTCACCCTTGCCACGTCACTGCCACCGTGTCGCTGCCACGTCACCCTCTGTACATGCTGATGTCATCTTGCTGACGTCATCATGATGACGTAATCCGCCATACTGGGTCCCGCCTGCTGACGTCATCATCAATTTTTGGAGCAAAAGGCGAAAATCGTGCTTAGGAAGCCCGAATTAAAATTCCGAGGCAGTTTTTCATGCGAGATTAGCGCCTAGCGCTAATCGGGCATAGATACGGGAAAAGGACCGAAATGGAAAACCCCTCATTGCGCAGCCCCCAGCAAGCCCGAAAGGCGCCGAATGACCTGTTTTTCTTTGCGAGGCATGCAGAAGGGATCAAAAGACAGTTCTAAAGGAAACAAAGTGCTGAACAGTGGCCATTAAGTTTTGATTTGACCCACAGCGAAGAAGAGAACCGACCCGATTCATTTGTCAAAGAGTATCAGAGGAAAGATGAAGCGACAAAGAGTATCAGTTGAATTTTTAATAGAAATCTTCAGTTCCCAAAGCAAGTCAGCATTGAATGGCCTCCAACAAAGTCAAATTAGATGGTGCAAGCCCATCCCAGCTTTCAAATCACAATTAAAGCACTTAAAGCCACTAAACTACAATGGAGCAGACGTCCATGCACAGTTATTGCAGAGGCACTGCACCAAGCTAGCAAGGACAACGCATTTAATTCAGTTTTGATACGGCTACCCTCAGTGCAGCCCATAGATATTTTCTTGCATTTATTCCTGATAGGTTTAGGTTAAAGTAATCTTTTACTTTCAGACCTGTTTAGGTCACAGCTGTAATAAACAATTTTGGAGAATTTTTCCTATATATATCACCCTCTGCATTGTTTCAAGGGTTGGTCGATTGATAGCTTTTCATTAGAGACTCGCACCGTATATCTGATACTTTTTCTTTAATCAAAGATTGCTGAAGAGATTGGAGGAATGACTGTCTGATGTGTTATTAATGGTCTCTGGAGACTGAATGATGGAATTCTTGTGCTGCAACATGAATCAATAAGTGCCTCTTACCTCTGTTTTCATTTTTCACCCTCTAAATAATAGAAAGAATGATTAGCTTAGAATTTGTTTAACTGCACCCTAGGCTCAATTTCTGTTGTTTCTTTATATTTTCATCTAAAATGAATTGGACATGAATATGAATTCCCCCTGGCTCATAGTTACCCTAATTCACATGTGTTTGACAGTTATCTAGGGATTCTTTACTGCCCTTAGATAGAGCTCATCCGCCCTTCTCTATTAAGCTGACTGAGAGATTCTTAATTTCCTCTCCTCCCTTAGCATTCTTTCCATCCTTTAAACTTGAAAAATTGTTCTATGTGCAGCTACCTTGCTCCTTATTCCTCCCGTGACCAAGAAAACGCACCAGCAGTCTTACTCCTTGACTCCATGCCCAATGGTTTGAAACTTACTAGAATATGCACTGCCTCTTTACCTGAAAACATTAATCTTCTCACCAAAACACAAACAATACCCCCGAGCTCAATAGCTAGCCTGAAATCATCATCAACAAAGCTAAATCAGAAAGAGAGAGAGCCCTCTCTGACTGTAGGTGGGCTAGAACCTGCAGTCCAAAGTTGGTTTGTGGTTACCTCGGCCGTATCCTTTTACTCCAACCTGAGGGACAACCTGAGTGATAACATGGTGGGTCTTCAATCCAACATTAGAGTCTATGGAATTATGATTAACATTTCTTTTGTTCTCATCATGAGTTTCCTTTACTACCTTTTCACCATTAGTGACACTTTCTTGTAGCAACTTCTTCAATTCTTCCATGTCTATCTTCAAATATATATTCAGATTGTCCATCTTAGCTTCTACGCTTTTCTTTAAACCATCCATCTTAGATTCTATTCCTTTTTGTGCAAGTGACACTTGTTGCACTTGGTCTCGTAATTTTGCTATATCATGTTGCATTTCTTCCTCTTCTTCATAAGTCATGCTAGAGCTTTCAGGTTGCTTACTAGGTGTTTGCATTTTCTTTCCTCGGGGAATAAATTACCGATAATAATGCTTTACTATGCCCTTTTAATTCCTTCAAACCAAGTTTACGCAAAAATTTGAAAAAAAACTACACACCTTTTTTCACCTTGTAGAGCCTGATATTGAATTTGATGTATCTCTGTAATTTCGAATCATCCAGTTCTAAAATTGTGACTTGTAGTAGCGTTCTATGTCCTCTTTCCAATGCCACTAGTCTGATCCAAATTGGATTCTCCAAGAAAGAGTTATGCACAATCTCCTGCAGTGACCTGATTGTAGACTAGTTCAGTAGAGTGAACTTGTATGAAGTGCCACGTGTCACTGTTTCAACCTTTGACTCTAAAAATATATACAAGAAAAGTAAAGTCCATCCTCTTTCTATACCTTCTTGTGAAATTTCAATCCGATGCTCAGAAAGAAAGTTATGAAGATTTTCCCTAGGTCACCTGTTTTGAATGTAATCCAGGAGTCTGCAAAAAGACCAACTTCCTCAGATCATATCTCGGAAAATATAGTGCGAAAAGCTCTGAAATTCAGACCCAAGGTTCAGCGCAATTTCTTCTCAAATGGGTTTTTTTTTTGTGACTTCTGAAACATCATAGAAAAAAGTTATAGCAAAAATTGCACGATGACCTGTTTAGAGCAGCAAAACCCTAGAATCCAAAGCTCTGATACCAAATGTTATGAAACCAGCTCAAGAAAAGACAGAAAAGATAGATCAACGCCTTAGAATTCAGCCTCTTCGAGGGCGCAACCTCCTTTACATTACATAAATGAACAATTCCTGGATGATTCAAATGACAAAACCTCCTTTCTATATATAGGAGTCTAAGGAGTCAAAATATAATCCAGCCGACCTAACAATAATAATATAAAGCCACAAAAATAACAATAGAGGGATTCTATGGGGCACAGTAATAACAATATGGGGGAAATAGGGGCACAACAATATTAATAAGGGGTATAACTACAATAGTAATGGGGTAATCACTAGTATTATGGGGACCCAACAGAACGCAAGATAAGAGAGACATACTTATAAAGTATGCAAATAATACTCAGCCTCAACATCAAAAAATGGTACAACATTTTTTATAGTGGCCATAAGAAGTATACCAACTCCTATTTGAAATCACACTTGACTCATACCACCCTGCCAAGTAAGTGAAATCAATAATAAGTCTTGTAGAATTTAATGTGTACAACATCTCATCTAGCATAGTGCATTAATCGAAATTAATTACATAGATCTAAAAAACATGTACTGTATAAATTTCTCACCTAAATGTTCTTGCGCAATGTGTACACATGAGAGAGTTAGGGTCATGGAAACCAATTCCCGACCCTAGAAACTAAGTTCTATGCATGGAGAAGAATAATAAAATCAATTATGTTTGGACACCACAGGAAACAACAACAACAATAATAACAACGATAGTAATAGTAACAACAAAGGTAGATTAGGTGGATGCCATAGTAGTCCACCTCATCTTCCCAAGGAATCGAGATGGGTTGACAAACTACTAAACTCTTGTGTAGTAGTTATAGTCAACAATAACATTGTTTGCATTCAACATCTCATATGGGTCTTCCATAATATTGCATCAATATCAGGTGATGCGAACCATATGCTTGCAACACATGGGCTAAGAGCTTTCATTGCTGAGATCATGCATCTTGAGGTGTCTCTTCCTTGCTTAGAATTCCTCTCTACAGATACAAAGTTTTTACATAGGGCTCTCATCATGTTTCATGAGGTAATTCCATGGTATTAGTTGTTGTACACCATAGATAGTAAATATTTGCTCGAAGCCTTTGAAGACAAGAACAATAAATCTCTTGATGTAATAGATGTTGGTGTTTCTCATGGAATACAATGGCCCACATTCATGGAGGCATTGGCTAGAAGACCACGTGAGCCTCCTAGTTTCCAAAGGCTAACTATCATATTAGACACTCTTGGGGAACCCTTTTTAGCTAACACTCCTTCCAACAACTTCCCTAACCATTTAAAGAGGTATGCAAAGACTTTGAATCTTGATATGAAAGTCAATGTCATTGCACAACCCCTAGATTCCCTTACCAGTGAAATCTTTTGGGGTCAAAGAAGACAAGGCATTAGCTATTTGTGCACAATTTCATCTTCATCAACTCTTAGGAGAGGGCTTGGAAAAAAATGAAGTAAAAGACAATAAGCTAATATCAATTGACCCTCATGACAATTTCATCAAATTCATAAAGGACCTAAATCCCCAAGTGTTTTTCTTGATTGATAATGATATAGACCATTCATCTCTTGATTTCATAGAAATATTTAAGAAATTTGTAGATCATCTATGGATATTATTGGATTCCAAAAGCATATGTTTGAAGGGGAAATAGCACAAGGAGAGGTTTATGGTTGAAGGTGAGGCTAGCATGGGATTATTTAATAATGTAGGATATGACAATACTTCTCATATGGAGAGAAAAGAGAGTTAATTGAAGTGGGATACTAGAGGTAGGGAAGGGGGATTTGTGCATCGTATACCTAGTGACAAAATAATTCATTGTGCAAGAGCCATTTTTCGTAAACATGATTCAAATTGGGAGATGCATTTGGAGGATGAGTATATTTCTCTGTGTTGGAAGAGTCATTCTGCAAATATTATCCATATTTTCTTTCATTAACTTCTATATTCTTGTTTCATATGTATAAGTTTCATACATGTCATACATAGAAATGTACATAAACTTTGGTCTCTTGAATTTGTACTTTGGCTCAAATTCAATGCCTATATTTAGCTGATAACAGAAAGGACACAAATAATAAAGAAAAAATGAAAATTTCATCTATCTATCATTTGATGCTGAATAAAAATAACCATGTTGTAGTTTCACATAAGATCCTTAACATCATTGTCAATCGTCTTACCTTCACCCTATATATACAAGTTGTAGTCTACATGTTATATGTTTTGGAGCTTTTCTGGGCATATTTTCTAGTATAATTTATACAGAATCCAATAGGGATTTATTCCAATTGCATGTGAGCGAATTGATCTCATTCAAACTAGATAATTTATCTTTGGTCAATGTACATGAATATAGAACTGCAACCTTTTATCCCAGGATAGTGAAAAAACACGACGACTCTTCTTTCCCACTACCAACACAGATGCTCCAAGATGAAAAATAATAGGAACAAAGGAAAAAAATGCAACATAATTCTTTGGAAATATTTCTTTGGGTGGAAGGATGCTAACAAATAAAGGATTATTGCTTGATTGTGTATTTGGATACGAAGTAGTTTCCACATGCAACATCCACTGTGGATGCTCCAAAAGTGGACAAAAAAGATGCATAAGAAGATGTGAATCTATGGGTAGTTCTAGATTCCATCTTTTGTTTACTTTTTTATAAAATTCCCCTCTTCCCTCAAACTCACACACATGTTCCTTCTACAAGTTTTGCACATTTTCCCATACAAACTAGAACTGTTCTTTGGCAGTTATCACTATATTGAGAAAATCAGCAAGCTAGACTAGTATTCCATGAAGGCTTGGTGATGGAATTGTAAGACCTTGGTTTGAAGGTGTTGCTACCTTTGACATAGACCCTGACAATTTTTCTTCCACATTTTCCAGAAACTCTTCATGACTTTCTTCCATTAGTATTTCCTCCTTTGTAATACTATGCCTTGGTTTAGACCATGGTGTTGAAAATTGTTTGTCCCAAGGGTATGTGCTTTGGCACAGTACTTGCAATCCTAGAAGGGATTGGGTACTTTGAGATCCTGGTGATCTCTTTGCAACCAAAGTAGTGAATGGGGAAATGTTTCCAACACCCACATCTCACCTCTCCAATCTAGACCATTAATATTGACCAGTCCTTAGATAATTTAGCTTTGGTCAATGTACCTGAAGAGAGAACTGGAAGTTTTTATCCGAGTATAGTGCAAACACATGACATCTTTTCTTTCCCACTACTAGCACACATGCTCTAGGATGAAAAATAATAGGAACAAAGGACAAAAATATAACATACTTCTCAAGAAATATTTCTTTGGGCAGCAGGATACTGACAAATAAAGGATTATTGATTGACTATGTATTTGGATAAAAGGTAGTTTCCACATGCAACATCCACTGTAGATGCTCCAAAAGTGAACAGAAAAGATACATAAGAAGATATGAATATGTGGGCAGTTCCAAAGTCCATCTTTTGTTTACTTTGTTATAAGTTTCCCCTCTTCCCTGAAACTCGCACACATGTTCCTTTGCAAGTTCTACACATTTCCCCATACAAATTAAAATTGTTCTTCGGAATGATTGAGAAATTTAGCAAGCCTGGTTGGCATTACTCAAAATCACACTTATATACGTTTTACCTTTAATCCGATGTATTGTGTAATCTGCACAAACACTACATTGTCGTAATAACCCCTTAACCCACTCTCCTTTCATTAACGCACACAACCTTTGATGCTCAATCACAACATAAAAAAATTCTTGAACAAGAGGATTGGAAGGTTTCACTTTTGGAGGTTGAAGGCCTAGTAAAGATGGTTGTGGAACTACATTCAAGATAGAATGCAACACGCAATCATTATAGAAATAAAGAATACAATTTGAATATAAATTATTAAAATAAGTTAAACAAAAAAAAATGTTCAAAGGTGGAGCATTGCATTATTTACTTGAAATCTAAACATTTCAATCCTAAAAGTGACCCAACATCAAGGACTTAAACATTGAGCTTGCAGAGAACTCACCATAGATAGAAACATTGAGGTTTTAGACTAACTTATAATGAAGTTCTCAACCTTTTAACAACATAAAATACATACCCAACACTTTTAAGTAATGTAAATTACTCAGAGGAGCATCTCGTGCTTGTATGTGAGTAGCACACAATTGATGAGGAACTCCATCCTCATCAATGGTAAATATTGTCTACCACTCATTAGCAACATTATCAGATGAAGCAACAAAAGAGACTCCAAAATTTGGTACATTACTACCTACTTATGTTAAGGTGATAGAAATCCCAAGCTTTGCTGCTGTTTGCATAACCTATCTTGGAAATAACACAAATCAATATTCAAAATCAAATTTGATATGTAAAAAATTAAAATCATACATTTGAGAGTAAGTATATTTTGAGCAATATATTACTTGGATATGACTAGTTTCAATTTTTTGAACAAGAGGATTAAGCAAAACTTGAGATAACCACTTCCATATATGATTGCTCCATTACTCAATATGAGGTTAAGCACCCAAGTTTTGAAAGGATTCCATGGATTTCTCCAATGACATCGAAGGGGGGAGGTCACCATCTCCTTGTTTAGGTGGTGCATTAAAATTTTGTGAGATTGGAGACATCCTAACTATCCTCAGGGAGGTGTTTTTTGGAGTGCCAAAGAAAGATCGTGAATTTGGAACAAGACTTGGAGTGTTGCCACCTATTCCATGAAGGCTTGGTGATGGTGTTGTAAGACCTTGGTTTGAAGGTGTTGCTGTTATAGACATTTTTGTGCCTTGCAGCACCAAGCATGAAATGTCCATAAACCAAGGGCTCCTAAGTCCCTAAAAGTTTTGTTCCAACCCATAAAGGAACAAGGTCAACAAATTACAGCTTCTCCCAGAAGTTCTCCACCAGAAACTGCTCAGAATCAGTCAAATCAGGATCATTTCATCTGCTCTGCTGGCTAGCTGCGTTGCATAGCACCTAAATACACTATCTAGGTGCATTGCAACGCACCTAAATGCACTATCAGGGTGTGTTGAGCGGGAAATGACAAATGGCAGTGCCATTCTGCGAGGTGGAAAGACAATGGAAGCTTCCAGAATCTTCTCCAATGACACTTGCCTCACTGAGTTCGACCAAGGATGAGTAAGAGGCTCTCAGTCTCCAAGTGGAAGCAAGAACTGACAGAGAGAAGACACTAGTCAAATCATAAGCTGACTCATCCTCCTTGCATACATCTATATATGGATCCCCCATCCCAGAGATCCAAGGGTTGGAATTTTGTACATTGCAAAGAATTGCTGTTGGTTTTGAGATAGATATCAGAGTATTGGGTGATTTATGATTTGTTGGAGGTGAAGAAGGGGATTCTTTGCTGGGAGGTTGATGCTGGATCAGGAATCATCGGTTGTAACTCCTCCTGGATCTTCTTGTTATATCAATAAAACTATTTGAGTTTCTCCTACATGCTTGTGTATCATTGATGCTTGTTACATTTGTATGTTTAGCTTAAATCTGATCCTAAGCTTTTTATGAATATAGATCCATGTCTTTGTGTAGTTTCCTTCTTCTGTGATCTTACAGGAACTTGGTGAAGCTAGGCAAGTAAGGGAGCAGGTAGCTGGAAGCTGTCAAAGAAGAGAGGGATTGGATCAAAGGACTAGCGCAAGACACAGGTCGGTTCTTTCTATCCCCTTCTATCTTTACTTCATAAAGGAAATACAAAAGTAATTTTCTCTGTTTGTTTCTAAGGCAGCTATCACACCTTAGTGGGATAGAGCAGTTCTAAATAGACACTTTTCCCGGTAACAAAATGGCGACTCCACTGGGGAAGTTTGTCTAATTAGTTTGTTTGTGTATCTTTTGTTGTTTGTTTCATAAACTTATAAGTAGCATTCGAACTGCATTTGCCATAACAAATGCAAAGTAGACATCTGCTACTTCAATACATTCACTGGATTTGTTTATGATTTGAACAGTTGATTCACAAATGATCTGATTGCCCTTTGTGATAGCTCTTAGACCCTCCTTAGATCTACCCCCTGATTGTGCATTACTGATTGCTTTTACTCGGCCAAAAACCAAATATTAAACTGTAAACCGTGAGCCAGAACCGGGATAGAATTCTCGTTTCTGCCCCAGCACAGGTACTGTGAATAGTTCCTGCATTTCAGCGCAGTTACCGAAAGGGCAACCTGCGCTGCAATCCAGTTTCTCTGTGTTACAGGTGTGCTGATCAAACTAGCCTTATGCAGCTGAGGTTCTTGTGCTTCATTCTTTCCAGTTTTGTCTCTGATTTTTGCAGCCTGTGATCAGTGTATGTGTCTGTTTAAAAACCCCTTTTCCTTGCTGTAATTCCGCCTCCTTTGTACAAAAGAACTGTAGATGTTTTTGTGTGTTTGTTGAGTCGTTTACAGTTTTCCATTGCAAAAGTAGAATAGTCGTACTGTCGTCCTTTGATTTAGATCTGTCGCAAGTGTCGATTTCGATCATAGGAGAAAGTTTGATTGTTGTTGATGGTTGACTATACTTTTACTTTTGCCTTTGGTCTGAATTTATGTTTTTCTAGTGTCAAAAACGAGTGTTTATTTCAAAATCGTAAAGCGTCGTAATCGTCTTTATCTTTTGATTTCGAAAAGAAGCTTGTTTGTGTTTGTCACTTGAAAGCAAATTCAGATTTGTACATCAACTTTTTTTTTAGCATCAATATTAAGAAAGTCAAAAAAAAATACATGCACATGTGCATTTGCATATTGACAGTCTGTTTGGCTTGATCTAGGAAAGTGCATTTACAGTGTGCTCTTTGCTCTTTGTGAAAAGATTGTGTCTTTCTTTTCCCCTTGTAGCCAGGATTTTCATTGCTGAAAAGAGATAAAAGTTTGCTTATCATCTTTAGATTGCATTTTAGGAATTACATCTACATCTCGTGGTGAACCCAAAAGGCAAACTTCATAAGAAATATCAACTTAAAATAAATTCAATGAATCTAACAACGCTTTGGAACTTAACTCACAACATTTAGAGGTCTAGGCTAGAGACGTATTCCGGCGTCATAAAGCCTGGTAACTGTTGTCCTCACTGATGGTTGGGTGATTCCTCCACTTTGAGACAATAAGTGCCAGTACGGACTTGTGCTCCCACGTACCGTCGAGTATATATTGGGAGACCCCTATAGGCTTAAATCCTTTATCCATAGGAAGTCGTGTCTGCCGCCCTATCGATCGCAATGCACTGAACACAGCATTTGGGAAGATTGACTGCCGTACCGTAAAAAGTATTCTGCAGTTTTTCGATTGGTTTGGTACTCCCTCTACCTAGATCTCCAGAGCAGTCCCTTTCGTTCCTTTTCAGACTCCTTAACGGAAAAGGTCCATCTGAGCACTTGTCACATCAGGCTCATTAAAAATCGAAGGAGACTAGAGTCATCTTTTGTTTTTTCTTGACTCTTTAAAACTGAAAAAACAAGTTGTGTCAAAGCATCTAAAAATTTATTTTAAACGGAATATTCATTACCCCTTTCCTACGTTGATCTTGGGTTGAGAAAATGGAGTCTACCAACCAAGGAATTCCCTATGGAGGAAAGCCTAGTCCCTTCTCCTCTCGGGGAGATGTTGGTGCACCCCATATGGCCACATTGTCGCTTCCAGGACTGACAATTGGTTTGCCTATATGGCTCTTCTCAACCACTGTCATTCAGAATACCACTATTCTTGAACAATCGAATCCGCAATTAGATGAGTCCAGAGTTACCCACCAACCTTCTACTTCCTCTAATTCTTCCTCTCCTCCTTCCTCTTCGCTTGATGGGGCTGGTAAAGCCAAAAGTCAAGTTCCTAAGGAGAAGAAGGAAAAGAAGAAGAAAGAGAAGAAGAAGAAGGAGCCAAGGGCGAATGGGGGAAAACGAGTGTCGTCTAACGAAAATCCACACACTGCACCGACCAGGCCTAAATTTCCATGTGTCATTTGCAAAGGAGACCACTTTCACAGAGATTGTCCTTGCATCCCTCGAATATTAAAGGACTGGTCTCCTAGATTGCACAACTCGGTGTCATCAACCTCTGATGATCATGTTGAAAGCACACCATCGACTAGTGAAAGTGAAGTCCCAAGAGAAAAAGGAAAATATAGATTTCCTTACAAACTGTGCGAAGGCGATCATGCCATCCACCGTTTTCTCTTCTTAGACGAAGCTAAAATAGTTTTGGATGATCGTCCGGTTTCACCGTTACGACTTCCTCCTGGATATAAAAAACTCTTGCCGAGTCCATCACTAGTCAAAAATCCAGCTGGCCCGCTCAGGTGGTCGGCTGAAGCGCCTATCATTGAAGATAAACCATCTGGATCCATACCAGACGAAAGTCAAAAGGTTGAGGCAGCAGTTGACCCGGTCTTGCCTTCAGGGGTTTCATCTTTAGATGATACAGTCACTGAGGAGAACAAGGATGACACTGTCCAAATTCTCTTCATAAACACAGACTCCAATGAACATGGGGGAAATATACCCGTTCCTTTACTGCAGGAAGGAAGTTCATCAGAGCCGTACTCGGCCGTCTATTCGGTCCCACGTCCAAGCAACCTAGTTGTCTCCTTCAACTGGAATCAACTAGGCAGACCCCGTTTACCAGCAAGCGTACCATTCCGAATTATCGTTCAAATATATAGAATGGTCATGGCTGGTACCATCATAGATGAGGGGGCTTTTGTGAGTATCCTTTCCTCGACTGCTTGGAAAGCGCTTGGTTCGCCATCGCTTTTGCCTGAGATGAGAAATCTGACAGGCTTTGATAAAGGAACCAGTCGACCTTTAGGGATCCTTCCCGATGTGCCCATAACATTGAGAGGGAAAATCGTTCACCTGAACGTAATGGTAGTTCAAGGACCCCTGGATTACAATCTACTCCTTGGACGAGACTATATTTATTGCATGGGAGCAATTGTCTCTTCACTCTTTAGAGTAATGTGTTTTCCGCACGAAGGAAGAGTGGTCAAGCTCGTGGACCAGCTTTCATTTCCCAGATCAAGCATAGCAAATAGTCATATACCATCCCTAAATGGTCTTTTCACGCAAGAAATGTCTCAATCACCAATCCGTCCTCTCGATGAGCACGAGTAATTCGGAGGGATATGACTGAAACCCAGGGGGCATGCATCCTGGTCTGCTTCGGCAGGAAAACTTCAGGTATAGGGTAGGTTTCCGCGGGAGAATATGACTAGTCTGTACCCCGTCCGTGATTGGAAGAGGGGTTATTCTAGAACAAGATTCTCTTGTCAAATTTATGTGAGTTGGCGAGCGCCGCCACTCGCCTTTGTTTATCTAGGTAGATATCGCCGAAGAAGTGTTTTATTTGCGCCACGAATAGAACAATCTTTGGGTAACCTGTAAGAGGTAGGCCTCTCTCGGTAAAACAAATGTTTTAACGGACTAAAGAAGGGGTAACCTTGAAACTCTGTTTTATACCTGGGGGCATGCAAACCTTTTGGAATGCAAGCGAAGAGCGACTATTTATTTTTTAAATTTTTAGGACCTCTAACCCTTTAAACTCGTAGGATTGGTCGTCTCCTAACTTGCATAAAGAAAGGATGTGGGGCAAAACTCTAAAAGTTGCCATTTTTATATGAGACATTCTTATCATATGACTGGATTAATCGAGCAGTGTTTACTGCGAGGTTCAAGCTCGTTAAAAAATAAACCCGGACCGAGCAAATGTTTCCACCCGCGTTTAAGCTCGTTAAAAAATGAACTATTCCCCGGTAAATAACCACCGTGAATGTAGTACTTCAGCCATTAAAGCCTTGGTCGTGTTTGCACCGTCACCTCCACTTTTCCATTGGCCGATCATTCACCTCCATTTGATTGTTTACCCATTTTTAGGAACAACTGCGAAGAGTGATTTCACTAGCCATCCTTGTGACACTACCGTGATTGGAAAATTCCAAACCTTACCTGGAACCAGCTGCTACCCATTTTATCACTCGTTCCTCAAAAGAAGAGTCTTCTTTAAGCTCTTTTCAATTGACTCGTAAAATATGAAAAGATTGCCGAGTCCTTGGCCTTCTAGCTCGTTAAAGGGACAGGAAGTGCTATCCCTCCTCTAGATTTTAATCTTTTTGGACCTAAGGGATTATTGCACAAAATGATGGAGCGCTTGTTTTCTTCGGCTCGTTAAAACTATCGAAAATTCATCCCTTCTGTATTGGTTTATACTTTTTCGGACTTAAGGGATTAGATGAAGAAAAATGAATTTTGGAGTTACCTTTACGTACCTTTTTAGACTCTCTAAAAATGAAAAGGATCGAGTTATCTTTGTCGTTAAACTCGTTAAAAAGATTAATAGCAACAAAGTTGTCTTTAGACGAGAACGAGTTTCACTATTGCTAGGCTCATTAAAACATAGCGATGGGTTTGCCTGAAGGGAAAATTATAGAACAAGCATATGTTATCCTCCTCAAGCTTGACAAAAATAAAGAGGTACTGGTCAGCAATTACTGGGGAAAAATTGGGAAGAAAACTCAAAGAATCTTTATTGGTAGCAAGTCGCTCTTGAACATGACACTTCCACTCCGTGTCCGAGTTAGGTTGGGTTGTTTCATTCACCGGTCACATCACCATGGTCACGCCATACCATACACATTTGGGGTAAATGCTACCAATCCATCACATAAGTGTCGCCGACATGTTCAAGAGAAGTCATCCAGAGAAGTCACCTGTGTCCCATCCACTACCATACATTATACTTCATTCTTTCATGACCGCCATCCTGAACCGTATATCATCAGATTGTTTTCACCTCCATCAAAATCATTTGCTCTGTTCCATGTCATTGATGTGGGATTCATTAAGGCCCTCCTTTGACGGATCGCTTCTTGTCGACATCAGCTCATTATACAAGAAGTTGATCTAGGAACACCCCCATTCAGTACTTTGAAGCTTGCATGCCTTAATGGCAAGTTTCTCACTTCCAGCGACAGGTTTACATCAATGGCCTTCGACCGAAAGATTTTGCGTGGTGTTCGACGCCAAGTCCTTTATTCACACCACGTGAATTGTACTGTAGTACCTTGAGGGTCATTATCATTATCGGTGATTCCTCTCGCGCTTGTTAACCGTTTACATCATTGACTGGTAATCAAGCGATGTCTTTCCATGTTCGACTTCAGAACATTTCTCACATGGATCGACTTGTACTTCGAGTGAAGATCGGACGAGATTGAAGACCCCGAATCTAGTTTCATCCATCCGGGCTGCGATATATATTCAGGAAAATAAAGACATTAAATGTATAGCATTGCAGCGCAGATAATAATCCTACCAAAAGGATGATGGCTCTATCAGAATCATCAATCTACACTCAGACGATTGTCTGTCCTATGTACATGAAAATGAATTTATAAAGCTGAGCATGGGAATGCCCGCCTCAGCTAGATCATGAAAAACAATATGAAGATAATGTATTGTATTGTATCTTATTACATGTCTCCTCCCAACATTGAAAGAACTTCGGATCCTCATAATAAAGAGTTTCACCCGATTAACAACCTCATACTTTAGGGGGCAACTGTTATAGACATTTTTGTGCCTTGCAGCACCAAGCATGAAATGTCCATAAACCAAGGGCTCCTAAGTCCCTAAAAGTGTTGTTCCAACCCCTAAAGGAACAAGGTCAACAAATTACAGCTTCTCCCAGAAGTTCTCCACCAGAAACTGCTCAGAATCAGTCAAATCAGGATCATTTCAGCTGCTCCACTGGCTAGCTGCGCTGCATAGCACCTAAATACACTAGCTAGGTGCATTGCAACACACCTAAATGCACTATCAGGGTGCGTTGAGCGGGAAATGACAAATGGCAGTGCCATTCCGCGAGGTGGAAAGACAATGGAAGCTTCCAGAATCTTCTCCAATGACACTTGCCTCACTGAGTTCGACCAAGGATGAGTAAGAGGCTCTCAGTCTCCAAGTGGAAGCAAGAACTGACAGAGAGAAGACACTAGTCAAATCATAAGCTGATTCATCCTCCTTGCATACATCTATATATTGATCCCTCATCCCAGAGATCCAAGGGTTGGAATTTTGTACATTGCAAAGAATTGCTGTTGGTTTTGAGATATATATCAGAGTATTGGGTGATTTATGCTTTGTTGGAGGTGAAAAAGGGGCTTCTTTGCTGGGAGGTTGATGCTAGATCGGGAATCATCGGTTGTAACTCCTCCTAGATCTTCTTGTTATATTAATAAAACTATTTGAGTTTCTCCTACATTCTTGTGTACCATTGATGCTTGTTACATTTGTATGTTTAGCTTAAATCTGATCCTAAGCTTTTTATGAATATAGATCCATGTCTTTGTGTAGTTTCCTTCTTTTGTGATCTTACAGGAACTTGGTGAAGCTGGGCAAGTAAGGGAGCAGGTAGCTGGAAGCTGTCAAAGAAGAGAGGGATTGGATCAAAGGACTAGCGCAAGACACAGGTCGGTTATTTCTATCCCCTTCTATCTTTAATTCATAAAGGAAATACAAAAGTAGTTTTCTCTGTTTGTTTCTAAGGCAGCTGTCACACCTTAGTGGGATAGAGAAGTTCTAAATAGACACTTTTCCCGGTAACAGTTGCTGCCTTTGAAACATACTCTGACAATTTTTATTCCACATTTTCGAGAAACTCTTCAAGCTTTTCTTCCATCGGCATTTCCTCCTTTGTAAGACTAGGCCTTTGTTTAGACCATGGGGTTGAAAATTGTCTATCCCAAGGGGATGTGCTTTGGCATGGTACTTGCGATGCTGGAAGAGATTGAGTACCTTGAGATCATGCTCATCTATTTAAAACTATATTAGTGATGGCGAAATGTTGCCAACACACACATCACTCCTCTCCAATCTAGACCATTGATATTGATCAGGCCTTAGTCCATGAGATTTTTTAGAAGGTGATTGTTGTACAAGTGCTAATAGAGATCAAGGGGATGGATTTGATAATTTATTTGATCTTTATGGCTATTTTATGCTATCAATATTTCAAGGGAAGTATGCATTTCCCTCCGCATAATTCCTCTTCCTTAACCCTTGAAGTTCTTGTTGATGTTCTACGAAACCAAATGTTGGCGTGTGTTTGTTTGATGTTGATCTTGTTGCTGAATCTCATGGAGGGGTTTGAATAAAAATATAACCATTTTAATTTTTCATTCACTGCAAAAAAAAATCTTTTAAGATAGCCAAAATACCTGAGAGGAAGAACAACCCTACTATTATATGTAGCACCTTGACAATCCTATCTACAATTAGAAATATGAACAATAATAGTTATATTCAAACTTATAATCTATTCTATTAACCAAATTTTTTTTTAAAAGCTATAAGATAGGAAGCCAAAATTGTGAACTGGCAAGCAATGTATTGTAGAATGCATATAGCTACTATCAAAATGGTCAACTCACAAGAAATGTATTGTAGGATGCCTACAACGGCTATCAATTCAACAACCATTTGTTCCCTACAACAATTTATGAAAAGCATTTTGTCACATAAACACTTTAAAACTTACTAAAGTTTAAGAACAATCCATAGGTAACAAGAGCTGTTTCCTTATGCAAAGTTCTCCCTGGACATAATCTAGGAAGTAAAAATAGAACATAAGTTTTTGACTTAGGTGGTTTGGGCTTATGTGTAAGAAGTAGATATTGAATCCTACAATAGTATGGTCCTTATTCATTGGATTAATTATACAAGTCTAAGTAGATATTGAATCCTACAGTAGCATGGTCCTTATTCATTGGATTATTTCTACAAATTTAAAATTTAAAGTACTTTATCGTGAATTGTTTATGGAAATAAAAGAAAAAGATGAATACATAATGCCATGATAAGATGGAATTACTAGAAAACACAAAAAGAAAATGAAGCACCAAAATTTTGAAAGGATTCCATTGATTTCTCAAATGGCATTAAAGGGGGGTTGTCGCCATCTCCTTGATTAGGTGGCACATTAAACATTTGTGAGATTGGAGACATCCTAACTGTCCTTAGGGAGGTGTTTCTTGGAGTGTGAGAGAAAGATCTTGTATTCAAAATAAAATTTGATATGTAAAAAATTAAAATCATACATTTGAGAGTAAGTATATTATGATAAAAATATTCCTTGGCTACGACTTGTTTCAATTTTTTAAACAAGACGATTAAGAAAAACTTGAGATAACGACTACCTTATATGATTTCTCCATTACTCAATATGAGGTTAAGAACCCATGTTTTCAAAGGATTACATGGGTTTCTCCAATGACATCGAAGGGGGGAGGTCGCCATCTCCTTGTTTAGGTGGTGCATTAAACTTTTGTGAGACCGGAGACATCCGAACTGTCCTCAGGGAGGTGTTTTTTGGAGTGCTAGAGAAATATCTTGAATTTGGAATAGGACTTGGAGTGCTGTCACCTATTCCATGAAGTTTTGGTAATGGCAATGTAATACCTTTGTTTAATGGTGTTGCTTCTTTTGAAATAGACTTTGACTATTTTTATTCCACATTTTCCAGAAACTTTTCAATCTTTTCTTTCGTCAATATTTCCTTCTTTGTAAGACTAGGGCTTGGTTTCGACCATGGTGTTGAAAGTTTTCTCTCCCAAGGGGATGTGCTTTGGCATGGTACTTACGATCCTAGAAGGGATCGAGTAATTTGAGATCCTGGTGATCTATTTGCAACTAGAGTAGTGACTAGGGAAATGTTACTGAAACCTACATCTCACCTCTCCAATATAGACCATTGATATTGACCAGGCCCTAGATAATTTAGCTTTGGTTAATGTACCTGAAGAGAGAACTACAAATTGTTATCCCAATATAGTGAAAAAACATGACGAATCTACCCTCCCACTACTAGCACACATACTCCAAGATAAAAAATAATAGGAACAAAGGTCAAAAGTGGAACATACTTCTCTGGAAATATTTCTTTGGGCGGAAGGATACTAACAAATAAAGGTTTATTGCTTGACTATGTATTTGGATAAGAAGTAGTTTCCACATGCAACATCCACTGTGGATGCTCCAAAAGTGAACATAAAAGATACATATGAAGATGTGAATATGTGGGCAATTCCATAAACCATATTTTGTTTACTTTGTTATAAAATTCCTCTCTTCCCTCAAACTTGCACCCATGTTCCTTCTGCAAGTTCTGCACATTTCACCATATAAATTAGAACTGTACTTTGTCAGTTAGCACTTGATTGAGCAAGTCAGAAATCTATACTGGTATTACTCAAAATCACACTTAAATATGTTTTTACCTTTTGTCTATTGCAGTGTGTAATCTGTAGGAGAACTAGTTTGTGGTAACAACCCATTAACCCACTCTCCTTTCATTAATGCAGACAACCTTCATTCATGAAAAGGATCATTGAATACCATGAAAAAAATGAAATTGTTTAGCTATCAAAGATAAATGTTAATACAACACGGTAAGGATAGAAGAAAATAAATACCTTATTAGATTAATTTAATACCATCGATGGTTCATTTAAATACTAAGGAAACAATAGAATATAAATTATATGAAACATCTTTGCACTGGTACCTAGACTAGACTTGTCTTCCATGTGGCAGGCAAGGATGATTAAGCTAATATTTTACTTACAATTTGTAACTGATACAAGCCACAAAAAAATGCCAAAATGTATCAAGATTCAATAAGTCTACAAAATAAGTTATAACAAATAATAGAACAGATAACATGCTTGGTACTTGATTCTTTTTGTTTACAAATCCTAACACGTCTCAGAGAAACTTATGTTAGTTATGTCTAAATGATGTCAGTTTCTAGTTTCCATTTAAATTTCCATTTCAATCCTCTATAGCATTATCCAAGAAATTTGGCTCCTTCAGAGGAAATGAAAATTGTGTGTGTGCCATACAGTTTAGCAATACAAATTGGTCCTATTGTATAATGAAATTTGTTAAAATTGACATGAAGTTGTGAAAATTTGGGGAAAAAAAAAATATTTACAGATCAAACTAAATGCATCCATGTAACAAGTAACCCAATCTAAGTGTGCAGATTTACAAGTGACTCAATAATGCATCTCAAGGGTATTGAAACTCATCCTCATATTGGAAACCCCTTTAACACACACATACACATACAAACACATGTGCATCAAGGACACATCTTGACCACTAGGGTATGTGTCACATGAATACAACTTTCTCAAAGACATTCCTAAAAGAGCATATAAGGGGATCTTCTAATATAATGAAGCCTTCAAGTGCAAAGTATTAGATTATTAACACTCCAATATTATAATTTAACGTAATAAAGTTTACAATATACTAAACTTTACTAAATAGTTATTAATCTTAAGTGTCATTAATTAAGGGGTCAAGATAAAACCACAAAACTTGCTGTAAAGAAATGCATTCTATTAAAATGCACTTTAAATGAGCATGTTTCCTTATGAGCCCAAGCCATAGAGAGAACTTTGGGAGTGATTGCAAAAATTTCTTAGAGATTTATGGCCATTCCTCTAGGCTAAGGTCAATTTCTAAGCCTTCTACTAAAGCAATTAAGGCCAAGAATGCCATAGATATTGGGGTGTTTATTGGTCACTAACTAAACAACATAACCCTTTCCTTGCAGAATGAAGGAATTCCTTGAAGTGGCAATCATAAAGTGTTGGAGATTAAAGGTAGTGCAAACAAAGGAACCTAGGTTGTTGCTGGTTTGAGTCTGCTCAAAGCAATTGACAGACACAAATAACCTTGAAAATGTGTTAACATGGCTCATATGGAAAGAGTTGTGTGAGTGTTTCTATTAGAAATGGCAAGGAATAGCATGATAGTCCAAGCACAATAACTAATGGCTTAGATGTGTACCTAGGGATATGGTAAAGTAATATTCCTCTATTTAATCATAGGTAGATTGGTAGTTAACAGGTTTAAATCAAGATCACTTAGGCCAAAAACAAAACATTTCCTTTGAACATAAGGTGGCATGCCAAGTTTTCAACAAAATATATTATCAAAAAGTATTTGACAAAAACATTGCTAACAATGGAACTGTTAGGGAAGCTTAATTCCAGAGGGTTTTGAAATCAAAGAAAGCTTTCAAATTATGGTCAAGTCTATCATAGGGAAAACATTAATATTTTGGGTGAACTTTCTTGATTGTATAGTAAATACAAAGAAAAAATAGAGATCATGCATAGGATCCTTGTGAACTAGCAACAACTTTTGTTTGCAAGAAACCAAATTTACGATCATTATCTATTGTCTGACATATGCAAAGACATGGTTCTCATTTTGGTGTTGTGCCTAGAAAAAAGGAGTGAAGGGAAAATGTGTGTTTTCACCCTGAAAGACTATTTCTTTCAAGGATAACATCTCTAATATACCCCTCCACTTCAGCCACTATAATTTGTAATCAAGTTTACAATATATTAAACTTTACTAAAGATTTATTAATCAAAAGTGTTATTAATAAATGGAACAAGAAAAAACCACAAAACATGTTGCAGAGAAATTCCCTCTATTAGCATGCACTTTAAATGTGCATGTTTCCTTATGAGCCCAGGCCATAGAGGTCACAATTTATAGTTATCTAAGAAAGATGTTACAAAAATTCTCTCATTCTTTTAATCACATGTAGTGATTCACAACAACTATATGAGAACTATACAAGTGGATCTATTCAAACTATAAATAAATTACTATGAAGTGTATCTATATTCCAAAGGTTTATCTATTATTAATTTTCATATCTGGATGAGTGTTTGAAAGGTTTTGAAGAGGGTCCTTGGCTCTAGGACAGAGAAAATACATTTGTTTTCCCATGGTTCCTGCACTTCAACCCAATCGCTATGTCTCTCACCAAAATGACCATTTGGTTTCATGTCCTAATTTTACAATACTAGTTTGGAGTTTATCAATGTTTGAAGATGTCGTCAATACCTTGGGAATAAATTAAAAACAAATCTTGAGCATATTAAGTTTGGATTTTTCACATATTCTTGAGTAATTAGATCAACATCACCATTGTGTCTTCTTGACAAGATGACACTTCAAAGGCATAAACCAAAACACAAACAATGGCAATCATGTGAGCAACAATTCTTGGATGATGAAGATGATCAGAATACAAAAAATCCATCACCCACAATTTCAAATAAGGATAACATAACCTATCTAGAATCATATATTGATGAATCAAATCTTCCTTTAAAGGGTAGAGAAAAATATATGAATACCAATATTTTACCTTTTGAGGGTGATAGACTGATAGTTTTCAAACAAACCCCATCATGAGGAATGAATATACTTTATGAATATGATGATTTTTATTTGGATACGGAATTGGTACTGCAGACAAATCTTGGAAATATGATTTTTAATTTACAATTAATCATTGTGGACCCTTTTCCAAGAGGGTGGATTGTGATTTAAAGGAAGAAAGGGAGAAAAAGGTAGGATCAAGGATTATTTTCCTCTTTGGTATTCAAAACATTTTCTTTAGTTCTCTTCTTCTTAAGCAGTTGGGGACTTCCATGCCTTTTATTATGTAATCATGCACTAAATTACATGGCAATACTTTCAACCAAGTAAAGCTCGACTAACTTAATTATTGTTCAATAATCAACTGGGAAGGACTTTCAGTTGATGGTCCTATTCTATAATGAAAATTGTTAATATCACAATGAAGTTGTGAAAATTTGGGAAAAATAAAAATATTTACAGATCAAACTAAATGCATCCATGTAACAAGTAACACAATCTAAGTGTGCAGATTTAGAAGTGACTAGATAATGCATATTAAGGGTAATGCAACTCATCCTCATATTGGAAACCCCTTTAAAACACACATACACATACAAATACATGTGGGTCAAGGACACATCTTGACCACTATGGTAGGTGTCCCATGAACGCCACTTTCTTAAAGACATCCCTAAAATTTCATATAAGGGGACCTTCTAATATAATGAAGCATTTAAGTGAAAATTATTAGAGTATTAACACTCCAATACTACAATTTAATGTAATCAAGTTTACAACATATTAGAATTTACTAAATAGTTATTAATCACAAGTGTCATTACTTAAGGGGTCAAGATAAAACCACAGAACTTGTTGCAAAGCAATACACTTTATTAGCATGCACTTTAAATCAGCATGTTTCCTTATGAGACCAAGCCATATTGGGAAATTTGGTAGTGACTGCAAAATTTTCTTAGATATTTATGGCCACTCCTCTAGGAAAAGGTAAATTTTTAAGCGTTCTACTAAATCTATTAAGCCCAAGAACACCATAGATATTGGGGTGTTTACTAGTCACTGACTAGTCAACACAACCCTTGCCTTACACAATGAAGGAATGCCTTGAAGTGGAAATCATAAAGTGTCAGAGATTAAAGGTAGTGCAAACAAAGGCGCCTAGGTTGTTGGTTGTTTGAGTCTGTTCAAAGGAATTGACAAACACAAATAACCTTGAAAATGTGTGAACATGGATCATATGGCAGAGCTCTGTGACTGTTTCTATTAGAAATGGAAAAGCACAAACTGTTCTTTAGGGACTGATATGATAGTCCATGCACAAAAAATATTGCCTTGGATGTGTTCTTAGGGATATGGTAAAGAAATATTCCTAGATGTACTCATAGGTATATTGGTATTTAACATGTTTCAGTCAAGATCACTTAGGCCGAAGACACAATATTTCCTTTGGACATAAGGTTGCATGGTAAGTTTTCGACAAAATATATGAACAAAAAGTATTTGACAAAAACATTGCTAACAATGGAACTGTTAGGGGACCTTAATTCTAGAGGGTTTTGAAATCAAATAAAGCTTTCAAATTATGGTGAAGTCTATCATAAGGAAAACATTCATATTTTGGGTGAACTTTCTTGCTTTTATAGTAAATACAAAGAAAAAACTAGAGCTCATGCATAGGATCCTTGTTGATCGGCAACAAATTTTGTTTGCAGGAAACCAACTTGATGACCATTATCTATTGTCTGACATATGAAAAGACACAATTATAATTTGGTGTTGTGCCTAGACAAAAGGAGTGTTGGGAAAATGTGTGTTTTCATCTTCAAAGACTATTTCTTTCAAGGATAATGTCTCAAATAAACCCATCCACTTGAACTATATAATCTGTAATCAAGTTTACAATATATTAAACTTTACTAAATATTTATTAATCATAAGTGTCATTAATTAAGGGATGAAGAAAAAATCGTAACACTTGTTGCAGAGAAATGCCTTCTATTGGCATGCACTTTAAATGTGCATGTTTCCTTATGAGCTCAAGCCATAGAGGTCACAATGTAGAGTTATTTGAGCAAGAGGTCACAAACCTTCTCTGATTTTGTGAATCACATGTAGCGATTCAAAACACCTATATAAGAACTATAAAAGTTGATCTACTCAAATTGAAAAGAATTGCTATGAAGTGTATCTATATTCCGAAGGTTTCTTTATTATTCAATTTTCATATCTAGATGACTATCCGAAATATTTTGAAGAGTTTCCTTGGTTTTAGGGAAGAGTAGATCCTTTTGTTATCCCATGGTTCCCGCATTTCAACCAAATCACTATGCCTATCACCAAAATAGAATTTTGGTTTCATGTCCTAATTTTTTAATACTAGTTTGGAATTTATGAGCCTTTGAAGATATTGTCAATACCTTGGGAACACATTAATAAAAAATCGTGAGCATATTAAATTTGGTTTTTTCACATATGCTTGAGTAATTAGATCAACATCACCATTGTGTCTTCTAGACAAGATGACACTTCAAAGGCACAAACCAAAACCAAAACAATGGCAATCATGTGAGTAAGAGTTCCTGGATGATGAAGATGATTGGAATACAAAAACTCCATCACTCATAGTTTCAAATAAGGATAACATAACCTATCTAGAAGCATAGATTGAGGAATCACATTTTACATTAAAGGATAGAGAAAAATATATGAATACCATGATTTTCCTTTCGAGGGTGATAGATTGATAATTATCAATGAAACCCCATCATGAGGAATGAAGAGACATTATGAATCTAATTATTTTGATTTGGATAAGGAGTTGGTATTGCAGACAAATCCTGGAAATCTGATTTTTTATTTACAATTAGTCCTTGTGGACCCTTTTCCAAGAGGGTGTATTGAGTTTTAAAGGAAGAAAAGGAAAAAAAGGTGGGATCAAGGATTATTTTCCTCTTTGGTCTTCAACACACTTCCTTTAGTTCTCTTGTTTAGTATCTTAAGTAGTTTGGGACTTGCATGCATTTTATTATGTAATCATGCACTAAATTACATGGCAGGACTTTCAACCAAGTACAACAAGGAAAACTAAATTATTTCTTCAAGGATCAACTGGGAAAATTTTTATCTGATGGTCTTCTTTCTCAGTTGGCTTTGCTTAGCATGCAAAAATTTTAAGGGATATGAGAAGAGTTTCTCTTTCCCTTGCAAAAAGGCCTATATAGGTGAAGAATTTCATTGGGCAGATGGTCATATTTGAATTTTGACTTTATGAGAACATTTTATGTAGTTCTTTTTATTTTGACACATTGGATGAGGCCAGGCGTGTTGAGGAAGTTACATTGTTTATTAAATGAACATTGATTATCACACACACTATTTTGTTTTGACAGGTGATTTGACCATTCTAGACTAGAATATATCCATCATAACCCCATAATTTTCTAGCACTGTGAAGGAATCAATACATCAAGGTGTGAATCTTTTTGAGAGTGCAAAAATTTGAGAGTTCCACCTAGAAAAATTTAATTCCAATCCCTTTTTGCAATTGAAAGATGCAGGGTTAAGATGGATACATGATGGTTTTCTTTTAGGTTTGATTTTTTATTTTTATTTTTTTAGATTCTATTTGACACTACAAATCAAAGGCCAACTTTTATTCGATTTTAATTGATGTGCATGACTCATGTGACACATGTCACAATGTTGGGCTATAGAATGCGCTTCTCAGCATAAACATGGTCAATGATAACACTTGGTGGACTATTTAAACGAAACTGGTGATGAAATTACGAATTAATGTTTGTACATTTTATTGTTACACCAATAAAGAAAGGGGAAAATAAACAACTTGGAGAATATCATGCACACTTACCTAAGGGATCAAGCATCATGAAAGGGGTAATGCCATTAACATTGGTTGTTGGGATAAATAGTTGAAAAGACTAACCAAAGAGGGGAAATGACAATGCCATCTAAGAAGAGGTGGCAACTACTCCTAAACAAAGAAGATTACATCTTGTATTATATCATGGCTACATATGAAAGATATCTAGAGGCCAGACATTGTCTAGAAAGGAAGACAATAAAAATGACCCAACAAATATTTTTCTCAAATGTCATATAAAAATGTTTGGCATTTGGAAGACCTACTGTCTTCATCCCATACAGTCTGAATTTTCAGTGTGAGGTAGTTCTATTATAGGAGACTACAATATTTTTGTCTCGAGATAAGTATCAGGTAGATATACTGATAACATTGTTAAATACCTCATACATAACTTAATGTTCCTTATTAAATACAAGCATCATTGATTATCCCTTTGATGAAAAGGGGTGACATATGGATTGATGAAAAAAATTGTCAAAAATTTTGCTGTCAAGCTAGCTAGACTTAAAAGTTCATACACTCATTCTTGAGACTTAAGTGATCCCTAATAGACACCATCCTTTTATGTTTGTCAATGGAAAAATGAAGTCATAAATTAAAATTGGGCATATCATTTAGTAAAACTGCAAATAGTATTTTAACTTATTTAAGGAATCAACTAGTGTAACACAGAGTAGCACATTCCAGAAGAGGAATCCCTACTGGAGATGCCATAGGAAACCCATACATACCTAGTACATAGGGTTTCATGGTACACAAAATCTATCCAAAACTCACATCCCCTGCACGGGAGTACCTACAGAGGCACAATGTGCCCTTAAGGGACACACATAAGTACCCACAAATGACACCCAATTTTTAGGATATTCTAATAAAAAACCCTTACAAACCTAATAACTAGTTTCCCACCCTTTTCTACTCAGTCCCACCAACTCTCCTTCACTCTATAAACCTAAACAAACAAAAATATTAACAATTATTTCCTAACACCCACATACTTTGTTGTTTCCTAGAACTTATTTTTTTGGAGAGGCTCTCTAGATATATTGGGTGCATATCCCCACGCACCAGAATTTTCTCACAACATAGAAATTAACAATCTAATGTTAGAATTGAGGAATATAGTATTGTCCAAGTATTTTATAGTTCATCTGCTAGAAGGTTTTACCCTCAAAAGATGTTAGGTGACCAAGGCTTGAAGTACTACTGCAACATCAAACACTCCAAATGCTATGGGGATAGTGACTCTATGATGGTTTGATTCTTGCTACAGAATCATAACTGTTGATAGTTGGATGCTTAGATATGAAGTTTACTATGTTAAATGATGTTATAACATTTACTATTGGTGATTATATTGTTCTACTTACATTTTCCCACATTATTGTTGTTTTCATTAGCATGTTGCACAAAATCGGTTGTTATAGACATATGCTTCTTTAACCATAGTGATTTGGAAACTCATTGGAGTAATTTGGGTGAGGCCCAAGACCAAACCTATTGGTTGTCACTATAGCACCAAGAGTATATCAAACAGTCTGCAAGCCCAATATACTAATAAATTATGACTTAGAAAGAGTCAAGACATCCCAAACCACACCAAGGAGCTCTATCCCAAGGGTTGCCTACTCTTTGATCCTTACCACAACGAGCCAACATGTCCTTCAAGGGAATTGAAACTGCATGGAGGGGATAAAAAATCATTATCCCAACCACTCAGTCGCTTGTATTTAGTGCAATCGCTGCAACCCATGGTCCACAACATTCTGAAGCTCATAACAATAATGTGCAAGCCCCATTTAGCAACATAATTGTTAATTCACATCATATTTCAAATAAAATACTAGATTCCCAATTAGGCTCATAATAGTTCTCCTATGCTGCAAAATTAAGCCAGGTAATAGGTGTGATCAATCATATAAGAACCAATGAAATAATTTTTGATTTCAAGCTCTGGAGACTAATATTGCTATGTATAATTTATTGTAGTTTTAGGGTTTTGTTTGAGTTGTAGACCTGCTAGTAAGTTACATTAGGTTAATAAAGGATATTTGAGTTCAATAAAAACAAAAATTTAATAGAATTGAATGTTAGAAAACTCCCTGTTGGACAATGAAGGGATAGGAGGTAGTTCTCCTCGCCACGAGGAAATTGATAATCATGACCAGGAGTAAATTCAAATCAAGGGTCTACCTGAAGAAGCTTCTTGAGGCAAGCCAAAGGTTATTAGTAGGTTCAAACTTAAAATAAAGTAATGGGTATTATTCTGTGCATAATTACGAGTTTAGGCTCTGAGAGAAGTAGAGGTGGCGTTGAGGTTAGCTTCCTTAGCTATGTATCCCCTTGTTGATGGTGAGACAAGCCTAGGAATCTGGTTCTCCTCATTTGTCAGCTCATTGCAACCCTCAATATCTATAGCAATTGTTTTTCCTAGGATGCAAGTGTGGATAAAAGTCAACATTGGGAGAAAGGTGGTGAGGGGTCGAGGTAAGAAACCATCATTGAGGTCCTTAAAGCCGCTTACACCATATCTCTGACTCCCGCTTGTGTAATCTCATGTTCAAATGAGCTATTTGTGGGAAGGGTCTCATACTATCACAAGGTCGTATTGGGCCTTGCTTTGACAAGAAGAAGGACTAGGCCCTCAAAGCGAGCTTGGTGGGAGAATATGGTAACCCTGACAATCCTTTCACTGGAGGTGAGAGTTATCAAGACTGAATCTATAAGATGCATCCCTATTGAAAGTGGTGAAGGGTGTTGCATGTTTGATTTGGACAAGGATTCCAATGAAGCCAACCTTGTCGTATGAATTAGTAATTCTCATGCATTAGGTGACATGGTTAGTAAAATGAGGTGAGGTGGGGGGCCTTTATGGGAGAGATACAAATTAGTAGAGTGGAAGACCTCATTAGAGGCAAGGAAAGATGAAGGTCATTCTCTCCTAATGCAGTGCGAACAAGGATGACTGCAAAGGGGAGGAAGAAATCTAGGACAAGAGTAGCATGAAGTGGATGGAGAGTTGGACCCTCTGCTCAAAAACTTGCCAAGCTGGGTGAATTTACCTACTCCATTCGATTCTATAGAACCCCAACTTCACCTATTCCAACACACTGTTGAACAGTTAGTTCAAGCCCAAAATGAAGACTATGCTAAGGTGGTGTGTAGATTGTTTTTCATTCGCCAGAACCAGCCACACATCCTGGATCGTTAAGCTACTCTGAGAAGGAACCAAAGGCAACTTTAGGATTGCATGGATAGTTTCAAAACTATCATGGCCTATGTGGACTCTCATATCCACAAAACCTTTCATCATCCAAATTTTTTTTCATAAACAACAGAGGTCAATCCTGCCCTTCCTCCATAGAAAGAATGCTTATTGTCTATTCATACGTTTTGGGTAAATTTTGGTCATGGTGCACTATGGAGATAATGAAGCACTATTTTCTAAATTTCCTCTCTCTTCCATCTTTTCTATATCTAAAGGCCAACAAATTCAGTTGGAATGAGGACAACTTTTATCTCTTTCAGAACTCCCCATGATGTAATGTTCTTATGATATAATGAAAAAAAGGTCGACTTACAAAAAAAAGGTTAGAACACACAAACATGACCAAGGGGCAGTACAATATTGTAAGGAGGTGTCAGTGCCTCCCTATAGGAAGTAAGAATGGTCAAGGGAAGACAAAGCATCCATCCAAGTATAGGGGATAGCCATGTTTTGGGCTTCCAATTTTAGTAAGATATGTCATAGGAATTTTTCATGGCATCCCTAGAAAATAAGGCACGACCAGGAAAATTTACTTTATATCATTGCAACCCCATCCCTGATGGGTCATCGATCCCTGTCATTATGTACAACTACTTAAAAAAAAGCATAGTTAAGTATTGTAATAAAAAATTAAGTAATACCCTCGATTAGGGTGCGGGCCAGGTCATTGTCACACTCGAGACTCATGGAATGGTGATTAAATGGAAGGCATGGAGGAGGGGTGGCTACAATAGATTAACGATAGGTGTGATCAGGTAGATGATATGGGATGCGTGGGAGGTATTAAGACAAATGTTAAATGATGTTGTGTTATAAAATTCCAGGTGGTGGTAGTGGGTATCACACAACATGCGTTTATGTTGTGGTACAGAGAGGTTCCAAGAGTTGTGAGGAAGCACAATGGCTCCCATCTGGTAGCAAGCTTGGAAGGGAGGCAATGGTTGTAGGAGGTCACTCAAGTTGGCTCTATGGCGAGGGCAGGAGGGTATGTATTGTTTCTCTCCACCCATCCTTGCTCGCAACACACTTGTTCTCTAAATTTCCTGTTAGATTTTCTCCCTTCCTTGCTAATGGGAGATTGGGGGTTTTGGTAATGTTTGTTCATCTACAAAACATATCTGTGTGGATCAATTATATTTTTAAACTATTGTTTCCAAGTTGATATCTGTTTACTATGGTATTTTATTATTACGTATGGGAATGTATTTTTTAATTTGGGCTTCATCTCTGTGTGGAAAGAGTGTACCACCCGGTGGAATTTTTGTTTCCATGTTTGGTTTAATTGGTTTGTGATTACTCTTTTCTTGTTGATGGTGTTGGTTTTAAAATGTATTGGTGTTAGTATACATGGCAAGTGGCTTGAGGCACTGGTGTGTGGTTATGTTATCTGATGGAGACAGACCCTTTTTGGCTTTAATTTATTCTGAGATGTCTGAGTAAAGATTGTTGGTAATGAAAAGAAAGATTCATTGGAGGATGGTTGGCATGTCATGTTCTACTTTCACTTTTTTTTGGGTTTAATGTTTCTTGTTTTTTTCTACATTCATTTGTAATTATTCTAGGATATTATAAATGGAGTGACCACCTAATCGATGAGCTGAGGATATTCATTCATTAGGTGGTTTAGGTAGTCAATTATCGTATAACTCAGAGACAGTTGACGAGGATGGAATGACCATCTACAGGCACTGACTAGTCTGGAAATGGGGGCCGCGGATGCAACAAAAAGAGTGAGCCTCGAGGAGGATGAGGACATCATAATTGAGGTTGCAGAGGAGAAGTGGAAGGAAATTAGATACCCAACACATCACTGACGCGGCCCATGCATATACAATAATTACTGCTGAGCAGGTAAGAAAACTGATAGCAGGCTAGCATGCAGACCTTAACCATCGATCTCAACAGGAAATCCAAGTGGAATATTGGGGCACATCAGTACCTGAACCTATCCATACCCGAGGTCGGTTCACCTAGTACAAGTAGAAGATTTATATTTATTGGATGATGAAGATAATAGTAGTTAGAGATATCATGCATGTAACAGGGTTTGTCAAAGTTGATCCTGGATTCTAGGAAATTTAGAAAGAATTCCAAATTCAGTAGTAGAATGTTTGTCTAGGTTGTATTGAGAAGTACATATCGTGCCTTCCTCAATCCGAATTACTGGGTTCTAGTGCAAAGGACTCAGCTCCTGTGGAGTCCTCTAATGAATAGTTTTAGTTGTTTATTTTTGTTACATTTTGAGTATGTATATATTGCGTAGTAGTAATTTTGTTAGCATGTTAAGTGTGAACTGGTTTTTAGACATTTTGACCTATAAGGATAATTTTGACAGACTTTAGAACCTCATATTCTGGATGGCTTATAATGCGTTCTGATGGCAAACAAACCTGGTTTCCTAATGGGCAGGTTGAGGCCACGAAATTTCTTTTCTATTTGTAACCTATTTTGAAAATGAATGAATGAAAGGTGCTACTAGGCTTTAAAAAAAACAATGTAAATAATAAGTACATGACCATTTTTCAAGTTCTTTCTCATCATAAACGTTTATCAATCTCAGAATGAAAATTAGAATTATGGTTCCTCACAAAACAATGGATATGTTCTTAATTTTATCATTTGAAAACCCATATAGATGGGGATTACATGACAAGCATAGACAAGTTGTTAGTGTATCTTCATCAGAGTCACTTGTTTTGTACTTGTATACCACAACTAGAGACAAAATCAAGTTGGAATTTGGATCAATACCATTGGACAATATGCTTGATTTTTTCAAAAGGTAGAGTGAGAGTGTTTCATTACCTCACAAAGGTTCAAATTCCCAACAAGATGTTCACCTCTTATGCATCATCTTATTCATGCAAGTGGGCTATCCCACCTACATAAGCAAGTTGTTCCATGTGGATGGAGCTAGATCCAACTCCTAGGAAAATAAGGCCGAATAGATACCCTAGTCATAGGGTCTCAACAACATATTCATCCATTATGTATCATCTCTCCAAAAAAAGCTGACTGTCTCACTTGAATGAGAAGGCTATTCCAAATTTCATGTGGATGGAACTAGATAAAACTCTTAGGAAAATCTGGTAGAATAGATATTTGAGTCACAATATCTCAGGTAAAGTAGTAAATCATAAGTAATGTTAAAAAAATGGGAATGTCTTATCTAGGAGTTTTAGTAGAATTTTTTCAAGATGCTGAAGTGGAGGATGTAGTATTACGAGCAACATTCAGAATGTGTAGGACCAAGATTTGTAGCAGTTCGAAAAAATCACAGTAAGAAAATCATTTAAATTTGTGATAAGTTAATGAATGGAAATTATATTATGCCACAACTTCCCTCAATAAGCTGTAATCCCATTTGCTCGCCATAAATTAACCCTAATTACTCTGCACCAATAAGAATTGGGTGCATTTTCCTGGTGATAGGAAAATAATAATCCAAGCTAAATATATAAAGAGTATTCCAACAATAGCTACTTTTTCGAACGAAATTTCACCCAAAAAAAATCATTTTTTCAAGATTGATAAAATCTCAAAAAAATGAATGGAAAATGTGTCCAACACACTTAGGGCTGAAGTGCATTTCCATAGAGAAATTGGAGTAAAAAAAAATATGAATGGGTATTAGAAAAAAATGAATGAAGAGAAATACCTAGCTGTAGGCATTGGTGGGGGTGAAGCAGACTTGGAAATCATTACCTAATCCATCTCCTCTATGTAGAAATTTTAAGATTTATTGTACTCACCTTCGCTACAAATCTTCTTTCCCCTCTTCTCTGAGAAAATAGTGAAGAACCAACAAACCCTGTGCTTCTGTTATCAAGGTTGTATCTTTTATAAGCCTCCTGGACAAAGAATATGATATGCAATGAAATAAAACCCAAATGAAACTACTCACATTAGCTCTAAATTCATCTTGCAAATGCAAAGAACTCAGTCTCCTAGATTTATTTTTGACTAAAACCCACTTTCATGCAATTAAATATGGGGTCATTCCACATAGCTCTTTAATGAATCTATTTTCTTAAGTCACCATATGGGCATCATATGAAAGTGTATTTCTCATCACATATGGGCATTAGTGTTTTTTTTTCTATATATGGGTGTTAGTCTCTACACGCTATAGTTAGGAGAGGAAAGCAAGGGACTTGGTCCTTATATTGATCTTTCTCATGCTTAATTGCAATGAACCATACCTCTAGCTAGGAATGTGGACATTTAGTATGTTTTTCATAATCAGAATGGGTCTCATAGCCTTTACTATGGAGAAAGAAGGAAATTTAAAAAAAAACGGACTTAAGTCCTAAATAATCGATAACCATTAAAAAGGCTTCAAACCACCATATTAATTATATTCTCTAGGGGATATTATTTGGTCTCTAGGAGGGATGTGTCTACCATTCGAAGAATTTGGACACCATAAATGAGTCTTGGAGCCTCATCATTGGACCTTAATGATATTATGAGGATTTCAAATCACATATGATGCTTACAAGTGTATGTTTGGTCAAAATAGGAACATAAGGGGCTTAGGCCTTATTTGAATATTTGATGATTAAGCTTTGTGAAGCAATTCTCAATGAACCACACATGACTTCTATAGGGAATATTAGGCCTCTCTAGGGGGATCTTTAGTGTCATTAGTATGTTTTACATAATAAGAATGGGTTTTAGGATTGTACTATGGAAAAGGGATGAAAAAAATGCACAATTAAAATGAATAACATAAACAAATGAGTTGTATTATTGTAGTACTTGTTAGATAGTAGTATTTTTGTTCCTAGACTAAATTAGTCATTCATGTTAGTAATTTTTAGTTGTATTACTTATTAGTTAGTCATATATTTTAACCCGAGACTAAATTTATCGTTTATGTTAGTTGTTTTTAGTTGGGTCACTTAAGATTGCTCATTTTTGGTAGTATTTCACTTGGAAAATCTACGGTGACTAACTTTTTTGGTCACCTAGTCACTAATTTATCATTTTCTATTAGTGATGGGATAAAAAACCACAAGAAAAGAAGTAAACCTTGGGAACTCCATTTGGTTACCATATTTTGGTTTATAGTCATGATTTAAATGGCTCACCATGCGAGGAAAGGAGAGACAAGTGCCCCACTTTTACTTTGTAGCTTGATTTTTCTAGCCCTACAAATCATCCCCATGGATGTGAAAGTGATATCATCCTGATAACATTACATTCATTTTATGTTATGCATCCTAGTATTGTGTTGGAAGCTCATCCAATTTCAATCCCAACCATCTTCCTTCATCATCCCATAGAGAAATGTCAATAAGTGAAGAGATCACTTTTCTGGAAAGCCAATGACACAAAGGTTCAAGGAGTGAAGGTCTCTCAAGGGAAGATTAACCATAATGTTCTGTTTCCAAATGTTTATTTGTTCTCCATTGCTAGGCGACAAAGTCAATTGATATTTAATTAGGGGGGAGAAACATAAATTAATTTCTAAATTGGGGACCACCCTTTCACCATGGCTAGGGTGCCTAAGGACATAATTTTGATCCAAGTACTTATTAAATATTATAGACTTCCACCATTATTCTTGAGGTTGAATCGATCTCCATATCATTTTTACAACCATTTATTTATTCATCAAAGAGAGATATCTAATTCCTAGTCCATCGTAGAAAAGGGGAGATTGAACTAATCCTCAATTCTGTAAATGTTTTATTCTAGAAGTATCATTTCCTACTTGCCATAAAAACTTTTTTATATTCTACATTATTTTAGAGATGAAACTTGAAGGGGCCAAGAATGCAAAAAATTGAGATAAATGATATGATGAATGGATAGATTCAATTAATAACACTTGACCCATTGAGTTGAACCGCATCATTCCCTAGTGTTCCATTTTCTTAGCTATTTTTAAGAGGATTGGGGATTGAATTTGTGAAGAAAGAGAGATAAGGGATGAAGGCATGCCAAAATAATAAAATTCATCCAATGTGTCTATCGCTTTGAATCATAGAAAATGGGCTATTTTCCTTTTCCTTGTTTTCTACACATTTCAAGTGTATATTTGAGATTTTTCCTTATCAAGAGAACCATTGGAGCATGAAAGAAATTTATGCCATACTGATATGAATCCTCCTACAATTATGACTAAGGCTCCTCCTAAAAAACTAGTATGGCCAACAAATTGATAATGCTCATTTGTTTTAACAGTAGAAACATATTGAGTTCCTCGTATTTCCTCAATTCTATGCTCATACTCTAGACATTTTAATCAGAGATTACTTGGTTAAAATATAGAGCATAAGGAGATAAGGGGAAACATTGTCTCAAGACTTTCGTGGCCTTGAATAAGTGATCCAATTTTCCATTTACCATTGGTGCAATCCAAGGGCTTGACACATTGGTTGTAATTATTTTCATTATTAACTCATTGAAACCTTTCTTCTAAAGGACTTTAAAGAGGAAGTTATTCTCCACTCAAGCAAAGGCATTGGCCATGTAACTTTAGTTCCCATGACTTTGTCTTTCCTTTCCTCACTAGTGTGAATAAATTCCTAAACTAATACATTGTTGTCTACTAATTTGGTTTCGTGGATGAAACCACCTTGATATTTAGAGATAATATTTGGAAGGATTGGTTTGAGGTATAATGTAATGAGCTTAGATATAATCTTATAAGACATATTGCAAAGTGATAAAGGGTGAAATATTTAAAAGGAGGATGGATTCACCTCCTTGAGGACCAATGCCCAGAAGAAAGAGTTGGTTCCTCCACCAATATACCCATGATTAATGATTAGTCTACCATCCAAAACAATAATATTGATTATGTTCCATAATTTGTTATAAAAGTGAGAGGATAATCCATCATTCCTAGGAAATTTTTCTACTCCCATAGAGGCAAGAACTCCCTAAACTTCATCCTCCATAATTGGTTTAAGGATTCCCTCATTATCTTCCTAAGAAAAGTGATGTGTTATTTTCTATATCATATAAATGATATCATCTAGATTTTGATGATTCATGGAAGAGTAAAGAGACAAAAAATGTGTGAAAATAACCTCTTTGATTTTGGCATAACCTAAAACTAATTCACCATCCATAGATATTATTTTATGTTTTATTTCCCATTTTAGTATCTTGGCTTGATTATGGAAGAATTCAATGTTACTTTCTCCTACCTGTAACCCAAATATTCTTGATTTAAAGAACCATTTCATTTCTTCATATTTTAAAACCTTGTGGCATTGTTTAATTTTTTTTTTTTTTGCATTGCATTGCAAAATTTCATGTAAAATTCCCATGTTTCCATTTTTTCTTGAACCTCTTCCAACAAATCTTTGCAACTTTGGATTTCCCACTTTTTTTTATATATTTCATGCTTTTCTAAATTTTATAGATACAATTTCAAGTATTTAATTTTCTTTTCCCAAATATATATTGGCGAGTCTAACACCCATTTATTCCATATAGAGGCTATTTGTTCAAAGAATCTGTGGGATTGCATCCATAATGAATTCAACTAAAATGAGAAGGGGCATATATTTTTCAGGTGTGAAGGATAAGGTGATTGTATTATGATCTCATCCCTCCCATGATAATTTTCTTAAGGAAATCAAAAGAACATGATTTAAAAAGGAGCTCACCACTAAAAATCTATCTAGACTAGCTGCTATATGAATTGGCCCAATTCATTTAATATTCCAAGTGAACTTCCTTGAATTTGATTTTATCTTTATCAAATTCATTGAGAGAATTAAATATTCCATATGTTCTCTGAAAGGGTCTCTCACAAGGAGGCCTCCTCATTTTTCCATGGATGATAAGTTAAATTAAAATCCCCTCCAAAAATAACGTGGGGATGGAATTTCGAGTCTTTAAAATGTGCAAGAGAAGATCAACAAGTAATTATATCATGATAAGTTGTTGGAATACAGAAATCAATAACAGGAAATATATTTTGGGATGGGACATGAAAGAGGATAGTTTCTACCCATTGGGATGAGATCTCATCCACCACAATCTAAAGAAAACGTTCTTCCTATAATTACATAGACCTCCCGAGGCTCCCTTTGATGCCAAAACTCTTACACTATTGCTCATCAAAAGGATTTTATGTCTATAGAGGATTTCTTGTTGTCCTAGTTTTGTCTCTTGGACCAAGAGGATAAACAAATTTTCTCGCTTAATTATGCATTTAATTTTTGAGAGTCGTTACTCTGAACCTAATCCTCTACAATTCCAAGAGACAATTTTCATCATTTATTTAATGACTTTGAGACCCCATGAATGGGGGGTGGGTCTTTTCCTTCCCTAGATGATATAACTCATTTGTAAAGAGTCACATCTATTCATTGTTGTACTCCCATTTCATTATCCTTGTATACTTGTTATTTCATAATTTGTCTATTGGAATTCCTCCCTACCTTCCAAATTTGCTTATTTTGATATGCTTTCCCTTTCTGCTCATATTTGTGTCATGTGATCATGTTGAGAGGGATTTTTGGCTGACGTGTAGGGTTTTCAATGAGAGAGATATATGCTTTTCCTTTGATTCAAGGGATTATACAAACTTTAATTGGGTTTCTAGGGTCTCCATAGGTGTATGGTCCCTTTCTCCTAGGCTTGAAGGTTAGAGTGGGATTTATTTCTCCTCGCATTTTTCTTCCTAAGTTTCTCCTTCCTCTTCTAAAACTTCCATAGATACAAATTTATTTCCATGTATATAACCATTTTTTATTTTACTTGAGGCCAACAGTTTCCCTACTTCTGGAAATGGAGGGACTTGTTTTGCATGCTCATTCTTAGGGGTTCCATTATTTTTCTCCACAAAATTTTGGAACATATTGTGGTTTCCTATACCTCTTCATCTTTTTTCTTACTTATGTTGGCATCCTTCTTCTATTTGTAGGCAATCTTCCCATTTTTTGCAGTTTCTTGTGTAGTGTCCATTTGCATGACACAATTTACATTTGAAAAGGAGTTTTGTGGGCATTATGAAACAAATTTCACACTATGACACAGTTGTTTTCCTTGATGGAAACTCACTCAAATGACAGATCACAATTCAGACTCACGGAATGAAGAAAGAGAGGTATATGTAGGTTCCCCATTGACAAAGCCACGTGTATGCGCGGGTTTGCAGAACAAAAGGCGCATATAGTGTACACACGCACTTTCACGGAAGGAAAGGCGCGTACATGTTGAAAAACTTTGGTCCGTGGTATTTGGTCCATGGTAATTTGATCCATGGTATTGGTCGAAGGTATCTTGTTGATAGAAAATTATATATTACGGAGCAATGGAACACATAAAATATTGCAGAAATATAAACACAGAAAACGCACAAGACAAGAGAGACACAGATATACGTGGTTCACCCAGTTTGGGCTACGTCCACCCCGAACAGCCAGTCGTTCCTTTCTATTATCCAACAAAATGAGGAGATACAACCTACAGCAAAACCGCTGTAATATCCTCTGTTTTCTCTCACAGTCTCACCTCTATGTTTCTCGCTCACCGAATACACATCTATCTCACAGCCTCAAATACAATGCCCTCATATAAAGAGAGGGGTTGCCTTCCAGGGCAAAAAACCCTAAACTAAACATAAGTTCTACCGTCAGATCATCCGCCTAATGAACGGCCCTAATTGACTAGAAATTACTATACTTTTACAAGGCAATTTTACAGCTGTTTTTAGCTTCGGGGGCACTGCCCCCGAAACCCCCCGCCAGGGGGGGGCTCCCAAAAGTCGCTGCCGCCCCCCCCTGGACCCCCCATGGCAGCGATTATTTTACGGGCGGCGTTGCCGCCCCATTTTGAACTGAGGTCCAATATGCCGGTACTATAGAAGATAATCAGGCTCCACACCCAACACTTGTCTGAAGTGTTGACCCCAGGTATTTGCTCCAAGGTATTGGTTCTAAGTGGTGTTTGTCCACGGTATTAAGTAAGGCCTAAGACTATAAAAGGAGGAGAATATCATTAGGTAAAGGTACTCAAGTATTGAAGATCTAATGAAGAGAAAGATCTAGAATACAAGTTATTGGGTTATGGTGCATAGCTGGATCTGAATCAAGGATGAACCTTAGCACTTAATGAAGGATAAGATCTAATGATGGGTCAAGATCTTAAGGCTTGAAGTGAAGTATCTTTGTGTGGTTTTGATCTTTTATCTAAATAACTGGCACATGTTGTAGATTGTAAATATGATGATCTGGGTATAACTGAAGTCTAGAATTGTTGTAAACATTAAATCATCATTTATAGATCTGTACGTAGGTTCACTGTAGAAAAGGCAAGTATACACGCTAGTTTTGCATATCAAAACAACGTATACATCTTAAATTTGATTTGCAAATTTGTATGCAGGTTCGTCTTGAGAAAAGTGTGTATGCACGCAGGCTCGACACATTGAAGTAGCATATACCTCATAAAATATGCCTTAGCTACTTCTAGTTGCTATTGTAGTGTTCTGGGTTTTGGTTACTGTATTCTGGTTACAACATTCCGAAAAGTGATTGATTGACTCAGTTGTGGTTGGTGCAAAGGAGATTGGTGGATCGAATGATGTTATTGATGGATCTAGTCTGAATATTTATGAGACATGGTCCCTGGAAGAAAAGAGAGGGTTATAGCCTTCTGTAGGTTGGCACCTACATACTAGTAAACATATGAACTAGTACAAGAGCTAGGGGGTTGTAGCTCCCTTCTAGGAGAAGTTAGAGGATGAGAGAAGGTTGTAGCCTTCTGCAAGTAGAAGCCTGCATACTGGTATAACACTGCACCAGTACAAAAATTGTAAAAAGAAGTTTCTTATTAAAAAGACGATAGAAATGATTGCAGCAGGTGGTTTTCACCTACATTGGGTTTCAACCTTATATCTCCTGTTCCTGTGTGTGATTGTCTATTCTGTTTTTATTGCACCTGGTTACTGTTTATATTTTTCTGATGAACTGATTAAAGATCAACATATGATGAATTAACTGAATCATAAGTTTGGAGGATATACGATAGTTGCCTTAAATACAGTTGCATATACACACAAGTTCCATTAACTGAAGTAGCGTATATGAATCTATTTATGGATATGAAATATTATTGACTTGCTAATACTGATTCATCGCCCCTCTCAGTATTATTTCCAACAATTGGTATTAGAGCAGGTCCTTTAGAAGAAGCTTGATCACTTGATGGAATATCTATCATAATGAGTAACCACGAAAGAGAGGTATCCATGAGACCACCAATATTTGATGGGAGCAACTTCGTTTACTGGAAGGGAAGAACCAAAACCTATCTTCAATATCTTGGAATAGATGTCTAGGAAATCGTGGAAGGAGGATATACATTTCCATCATCAATTCCTACAGATATGAAATGTAAAAAACAATATGAAACCAATGTCAAGGCTGTCAATACATTATTGGGGAGTCTATCACAATCAGAATTTGTCAAAGCTATGCAGCTCAAAACCACCAAAGAAATATGGGACAAGATCATTCTAAGCTATGAAGGAGACAATCAGGTAAAACATGCAAAATTGCAAACTCTCAGAATTCAATATGAAACTCTCAAAATGCACAATGATGAAAGTATCGCTAGTTACTTCTTACGTATAGATGAGATTGTTAATTTTGTGAAGAAATAGGGTGAAGAGATAAAAGAAGTTACTTTAGTTGAAAAGGTTTTAAGATCCTTGTCTACTAAGTTTGAACCAAAAGTATCTGCCATAGAAGAAAAGCAGGATCTTCAGACTATTACTATGACACAGCTGCACAAAATCTTAACTGCTTTCGAAATGAGAAAAGGAGGTCCATAAGATGTGAGAGAAGCCACATTCAAAGCTTCAGGAAGAGAAGAAATCAATGAATCAGGACATATTTCAAAAGGAGAGGAAGAAGAAAACTTTTTCAAGAACCTTCAACGGGGTTCCAGAAGATTCAAAGGTAAACTACCTTTCAAATGTTTTGCTTGAGAAAGAGTCAGTCATTATGCTACCAAATGTCCTCATAAAGATAAGATTGATAAAGGAAAGGAATCAGCAAAATGAAATAGAAAACAAAGTGTAAGTAAGAAGAGCTACTATACACTTGAAGATAGTGATGGTTTATCAAATAGTGATGAAGATGAAAATAGTGATGACTATAGACTTCTAATGGCTTTTGAAGTTGATGATTTCTTGGATGCTTTAGATGAAGATGAACTTTATGAAGAAATCTCTAAAATCAAAATCTATTTAGAAGAAAAGAATATGATTATAGATACTTTGACATTCCAACTTGTTGAAAGAGAAAAGCACAATGAAAAACTAGAATGTGAAATTTTGGGTCTAAGAAAGGATATTGAGAAAAAAAAGCTCTCAATCTTAGATTTACTAAAGGATCAGAAACCTTAAATGAAATTATCAAAGTGTAGTGTTCTCCTCTGATAAAGACAGGTCTTGGATATACTGAAGAAGCATCGCAAGCACAGAAGCCATCAACCTCCACTAAAAGCTATCTTGATGCAGCAAAGAGCAGTGAAATCTTTGACAATCGACAACAAAGGCATAAAGTAGATCACCAGGTAAATCAGGCTCAATTTAATTCAAGGATGAACAGAAGCTACAAACAACCTTAGGTAAATCATACTCAATTTGCTTCAAGAATGAATATCAACAGCAACTACAATAGCCAGGTTAGTAGATTTGATAATCGCAAGAACTTCTTTAATGGCCAATGTTTTTCATGTCATAAATTTGGACACAAAGATGCTCAATGTGTTTCTTACAAGACCATCATGACTATAGAAGCACGAAATGAAAGGAATGTGATGGGGATCATGAAATGGACGTACACAAGCTTTTCTCTTCTTGAAAATGAAATAGAATGCTCTATCTGCAACAACTTTGGTCACGAAGAATCTGAATGCAGGAGTAAATTTCAGCAAACATCTCAGAAGGAGCAAACTTCATTAAATCCAAAAATATGGAGAAAGAAAGAACTGCAAACAGAAAGATGTGGTATCGCCCTATATGCAGAAGGACAAGAAAATCAATGGTATATCAATAGTGGATGCTCAAAACACATGACAGGTGATAAAGGAAAACTTCAATCATATAATGCCTTAGAAAAAGAAAAGAAGGTCTCATTTGGAAATGACACTCCTGGTGTCATAAAAGGTAAAGGTTCTGTTCTTTTAAAAGAAAAATTTAAAGCTGGGAATGTTATGTATGGTGATGGTCTAAAGCATAACCTGTTGAGAGTCAGTCAAATGTGTGATCAAAGAAATGAAGTAGTATTTTGATCAAATAGATGTGTTGTTCGTGAGCTTGATACACGCGAAATCGTGATCAAAGGTATAAGAACTCCAAACAACTTATACATACTCAAGGGAGAACAACAACAATGCTATCTATGCAAAAATGATGAACAATGGCTATGGCACAGAATATTGGGGCATATAAGCCTCTCTTAAATAATAAAAGCAAGCAAATTCCAAGCCGTTCATGATCTTCCTGATATTAGCATTCCAAAAAATACAATATGCAAATCATGTCAATTTGGTAAGAAAACTAGGTTCCATTTCCCTGAAAAGGAAGGATCAGCTAGTAAGCCTCTTGAACTTGTTCATACTGATTTATGTGGTCCATCAAGGAAAAAGTCACCTCGTGGAGAAGAACACTTTATATTTTTCATTGATGTTTTTTCCAGAATGTGTTGGATAGGACTTCTAAAGCATAAATATGAAGCATTTGAAAATTCAAAGCCTTCAAAGCATTGGTTGACAATGAATCATATTGAAAAATCAAATGCCTCAGATCTGATCGAAGAGAGGAATTTACCTTGGATGAATTTTTTGACTTTTGTGAAGAACATGGAATAAAAAGGAAATTCTCCACTGCAAGGACTCCTCAGCAAAATGAAGTGGTAGAAAGGATGAACAGAACTGTTCAAAAAACGGCGCATGCTATGCTAGATGAGTCTAGAACTCCTGCAACCTTTCGGGGTGAAGCTGCATTCATTGCCGTCACTATTCTCAACAAAGCAAATGTTTGGGTAAACAACACTCAAACTGCCCATGAACTTTGGTATGGTAAGACTCCTACTATAAAATACTTCAAAGTTTTTGGAAGCAAAATGTTACATCAAAAGATTGATGAGAAACTTGGCAGGTTTGAACCTAGAGCAGATGAAGGCATTCTCCTTGGTTACTCTTCCCAAAGTAAAGGATATAAGTGTTATAATAAAAGACTTGGAAAAATTATTGAAAGTATTGATGTTGTGGTTGATGAAGCATGCAAAAATCCAAAGCAGGTGAAATCCAAAGATTGTGGAGAAGATGAGGATTATCCTCCCACACCAAATTAGACTAATTCTGAAGAAGAAACCAATGAAGCACCAGAAGAATAAATAATGAAAGAAGAAAAGACTCCATCCAGATATGTTCAGAAAAATCATCCAAAGACTCAAATTTTGGGATAGAAAGAGGCAGGTGTGTAGACAAGAAGAACTATTACAGAAGCTTCAAGCTATCTATCATTTCTTTCCTCCATCGAACCTCAAAATGTAAATGAAGCATGCAAAGATGAATGTTGGGTCAAGGCCATGAATGAAGAACTTGAGCAAATTGAAAAGAATAATACTTGGGAATTGGTTCCTAGACGTCATGATAAGAATATCATAGGAACCAAATGGATATTCAAAAACAAGCTGAATGAAAATGGTGAAGTCATTAGAAACAAGGCCAAACTTGTTTGTAAAGGATATGCTCAAAAAGAAGGTATAGATTTTGAAGAATCTTTTGCACCTTTGCTAGACTGGAATCCATAAGAATGTTCCTTCTTCTTTTTAGTTTTTAGAAATTCAAAGTATACCAAATGGATGTAAAATCTGCCTTTCTTAATGGAGACTTAGAAGAAGAAGTATATATTGAGCAACCGGACGGATTCATCCTTGGAAATGATGCAAAACTTGTATGCAGACTCAAAAAGGGTCTCTATGGTCTAAAACAAGCTCCAAGGGCCTGGTATTACCGCCTTGACAAATACCTCCATCAGCAAGGTTTTTCAAATGGATCAGCTCATAGTAATCTATATACAAAGATTGACAATAATAAATTGCTAATACTTGTTGTGTATGTTGATGATATCATTTTTGGTAGCAATGAAGAAGCCATGAGTCAAAACTTTACTTTGGCAATGCAGCAAGAATTTGAAATGTCCCTGCTTGGTAAGCTCACATATTTTCTTGGTCTACAAGTTCAACAAAATAAAGATGGTATTTTTCTGTCACAAAACAAGTATCTCAAGCAGATCTTGAAAAAATACCGCATGGAGGATTCTAAACCAGTATGTACCCCTATGGTAACAGGATGCAGTCTTAGCTCAAATGATGAATCAACAACAGTACATCAAGCAACCTACAGATCTATGATTTCCAGTCTACTTTATCTAATAGGTACTCAACCAGACATCATGCATGAAGTGGGAATAGTTGCAAGATTCCAAGAAAATCCAAAGGAATCAAACCTTTAGGCAGTCAAAAGGATTTTCAAATATATCCAAGGAACACATAATTTTGATTTATGGTATCCTAGAGATACAGATCTTACACTTCATGCATATACAAATGTAGATTGGGTAGGAAGCATTGATGATATAAAAAGCACTAGTGGTGGTGTATTCTATATGGGTTCGAGATTAGTGTCTTGGTTCAACAAGAAACAAAGTTCAATTTCATTATCTACAACTGAAGTAGAATATGTGGTAGCTGCATCTTGCTTCACACAACTCCTTTGGATGAGGTAAATATTGCAAGACATTCAGATCAAATGTACTCCACCCATCTCCATTCTATGTGATAATACAAGTGCCATCAGTATTTCAATGAATCCAGTCATGCATTCCAAGACCAGGCACATACCCATCAAATTTCATTTTCTACGTGAACAAGTGCTTGAACAAAAGGTCAAATTGGAGTATGTTCCCTCTAAAGAACAAGTTGTTGATATATTCACCAAACCACTGCCCAGAGAGACATTTGAATATCTCAGATAGAAGCTAGGAGTAGTCGATGCATCATCCTGTTATGAAAACTTATCTGTTTCAGAGAAAAGTGGTTATACACGAGTTTCATGAAGCATATCCGCGTACATACACTGGTTTCTATGGATACAGTCGCATATATTTTTGTTGAAGAAAAGCAGTGGGCCAGACTCAGGATGAAAGGAGTCTGATATGGGTCTGACAGTGGTCATCTAGCACAGGTTTAGGGGGAGCATATACTTCTAATAATGCTTTCTTGGCATTATCTTAGAAGATCTTGGTACAAATTCATAGTTGTTTTTTATTTAGGTGGAACTAGTTCAAGGGGATATCATGGTTGCTAGTCTGGCTGGTGATTGACAGATGCTGCTAATGATAGTTGCTGATGACTATCATGGTGTTGTTTTAGATTATTTGGTCTATGTGTCATGTATATCTTTTAATGTGAAGGTCATGAAACGACCTATTTTTTTTCCCCACTATGCATGGGATGGATGATGTAATGTTCTTTTTTTGACATGTATAAAAAATTGGTATATCCCCACTTGGTTGGGTGGATGAGCCAAACTTTTTATATCCCCACTTGGTTGGGAGATGGATGTATGTATGAGTCATTGGTGATAGGAAGGTCATTTATGATGTATGTATAGAGTCATGTTCTTCTTTTTAGAACATCATTTTGTAGACCTTCCTTATATTGAGGGGGAGTATGGACTCGAGCTTGGAGCTCAATTGGCACACTTTAGCATATCATAGAATTCAACATGTATGCAGGGGGAGCATAACCCTTTTCCCTTGATGATAAAGGGGGAGAGTGACTTGGGGTTGCCGTCAAGTCCAAAGGGGGATATTGTTGGCATTATGACACAGATTTGGCACTATGACACAGGTGTTGTCCTTGATGGCAACTCACTCAGATGACAGATCACAATTCTAACTCACATAATAAAGAAATAGAGGTATGCAGAGGTTCCCCATTGACCAAGCCACATGTACATCTAGGTTCGCGGACCAAAAGGCGCATATAGCGTACACATGCACTTTCACAGATGGAAAGGCACGTACATGTTGAAAAACTTAGTTTTGGTCTATGGTATTTGGTTCATGGTATTTTGATCCCTGGTATTGGTCCAAGGTATCTTGTCCAGAGTGTTACTCCCAGGTATTTGGTCCAAGGTATTGGTTCTAAGAGGTTTTGGTCCATGGTATTGAGTAAGGCCTAAGACTATGAAAGGAGGAGAAGATCATTAGGCAAAGGTACTCAAGTATTGAATATCTAATGAAGAGAAAGATCTAGAATACAAGTTATTTGGTTATGGTGGATAGCTGGATCTGAATAAAGGATGCACCTTAGCACTTGATGAAGGATAAGATCTAATGACGGGTCAAGATCTTAAGGCTTGAAGTGAATTATCTTTGTGTGGTTTTGATCTTTTATTTAAATAACTGGTGCATGTTGTAGACTGTAAATATGATGATTTGGGTATAACTAAAGTCTAGAATTGTTGTAAACATTAAATCATAATTTATATATCTGTTTGTAGGTTCACTGTAGAAAATGTGAGTATACACGCTAGTTCTACATATCAAAACTGCGTATACATCTTAAATTCGATTTGCAAATCTGTACGCAGGTTCGTCTTGAGAAAAGTGTGTATGCATGCAGGCTCGACAAATTGAAGTAGCACATACCTCATAAAATATGCCTTAGCTACTTCTGGTTGTTGTTGCAGTGTTCTGGGTTTTGGTTATTGTTTTTGGTTACTGTATTCTGGTTACAACATTCTGAAAAGTGATTGATTGATTCAGTTGTGTCATGGCGGAAAAAGTCGTTTGTGCGGACACAACTGACCTCCCTAGGAGTCTAAACTCTCTAGCGACAAACAAGACAAAATGGAGTGATCTTTCTCTAAATATACCTTTTAAAACATGAAAACTACAAGTGTTTAGGCTTACCTTATTCCAAAACGCTGTTGTTGTAGTCCGTCCTTGCCGATCCGGATGAGCTCCTCCTTCATGTCAATTCCTGCAACCACAAACAATCAAACAATTACCAAGCACTTGCATTTCATATAATAAAACATATATTCAACATGCAGACCAAGGAACACATGAAATAACTCATTAACACAAGCTATTGAGAAAAATAAACCAGTTTGTATTAATAACGAAACAAAGAAACTCTTACAACCTGGCCTTGGTGTTGTGCAAGTTCCTCCCAGGGTCCATCAAGGGTTTTCCTCTACTTTGACAAAGCTCACCCACTTCCAAGTAGAATCAAGCAAAGAAAATCTCTCCTCACAAGGTTCTAAATGGGAGTCCTAATTCCTGCAGCATTTACCCAAAGAAAATGTATAGCTCCAACCTCTCCTCCCTCTGGCTCAATGTCTTTATTTATAGTGCTGTAAAGAGGTTATTCAGGTCCACCATCAATGGGATAATCCCCCTCTTTGGGTGGGATAGCTCCCTTATTGATGGGATAAGTTCCTCCTTAATAGGGATACATGAACCAATTGGAGGCGCATCCATTTCATCAAACCGACCTCTAGAAAGTTCTAGAAGTAACCACAAGTAACTTTTTTAAGATGAAACTCGCGCATTTTTCCTTTTACAGAAGGACGCACCTGTCCCTTAACATACAGAGTGTCCATGGACGCAACTTTTGTGAACATTGTGAGCGTCCCCGCAGGTAAGGCTAGAGAGAATCTGCGACCCCAGAGATAAACACATTTTTTACAAGACTTTCTCTCTTCTTTGAGTTTGAGATGGATAGCAGAGGCATAAGACTTGCCTAAGAGGGTAGCATGACTGTTGATTTGAGCCATACTAACTGTAAGTAGTCATGGTGACATTTTTTAGTGTAACAGATTGCCCCCTAAAGTGCGAAGCCTGGAATAGATTAGGGTTTTGTAATTCTAGGAAGGGTGAAGCGCTTTATCATTTCAAGGATTGTCTTGTGGATGACCTGGTTGGAACCTGCAATTTTCAACACAAAATACATGTATAAGATTATATCATCACTGAGGTAGGCATTCCCATACTCAGATTCAAAACTTTAACTAATGGACTAACTATTCTGATACAGGAATGATCTTGCAGTACATCATTTTTATAGACTTTTGTAGACACAGTATGGACGCAGCCATCTGTTTATGATTAGTCTACATAGATAATGAATACAAAACTCCTCGCAGCCTGGATGGTAGAAACTAGATCCAGGGTCTTCACTTCTACTTCCCGAATTGGTACGATTCTAGCCATGTGATTAAATGATTTGATGTCGAACATGTTAGAAACCACTTGATTACCAGTCGATGATGTAAACTGTTAACAAGCGTGAGAGAGACCACCAGTAATGTCAATGGTTCTCAAAGTACCAAGCACAACCCGTGAAATGTGAATAGATGTTTTGATGTCGAACACTTCACGGAATCCTTTGATCGAAAGTCAATGATGTAAACTGACGTCAAAGGCGAGAAACCTGCCATTGATGCATGCAGACTTCAAGGTACTGTCGATTCCTAAGTCATCTTTCTAGATAATGTGTCGATGTCGATAGAAAGCGACCCGTTGCAGGCAAGCCTGCAACACGAAATCATTGTTCAAGTTGAAGAAATGTTGCTGTAAGGACTGACTCAGGGATGGTCAAATGGATGACAAGTATTTTGCAGATGAAAGTTTTGCTTGCAGACCTCTTGAACACATAACGACACGACAGATGGCTTGGTGACGAATAACTCAAAGTTAATCCCCGGAACCCGGTTAAAGACTTTCAAAGTGGTTTGGTCAACTGTGAGGTAAAAGATTTCCCAACCCAGGTGAATGAAAAGTGTCGTGTTCAAGAGTGGTAATAAAGTTTCTTTTGAGACAAAAGGTAACAAACAGGTTCATTCTTCTCTCTTTTCCCCCACCATTTCTGGCAAGTACCTCTTTATTTTTAACAAGCTTGAGGAGGATAACATATGCTTGATTATAAGCTCATCCTTCGGACGAGTCCAACCTAGTTTAAATTCGAACCCTAGGAAGGAGTGGTTCGTTCCTGTTTGTAATTGAACAGGTCCTTTACTGTAAAAGTTTAACGAGCCCAGTATAGGAGAAACTCGGCGTTTTTCATTTTTAGAGAGTCTGAAAAAACAAAAGGAGACTCCACGTTGAACTTTTTCGTATATTTGTGTCCCTCAAGCCCGAAAAAGTATAAAATAATACCTGGGGGAACCGCTTGATCTTGCGACCAAGGAGTACTTTCATAATAGTGTCGTTGACCTGAAAAGTAAAAAGCGATCAAGGACACGTCGTTTTATTTCCTTATCGAGTTTGAAACGACAAAAACCCGGCAATCTTTTCCTGATTTTGCGGTCAGAAAAGAGCTAAAAGGGGACCGTCTTTTAATTCCGTTTTAACGAGTGTAAAAGAAACGCTCGGCGATCTTTTCATGTTTTAGGAGTCAGAAAAGGGCTTAAAAGATGACTCTGATATTTTTGTTTGTGAAAAATTACAATTTCCCTCGAAATCCCTTTGTCCTGCACAAAAGCAACACATTACTCATACCTGTTTAAAATAGGCAAAAATACATCGAAAAACACCTTTTCATGGTAAAAAATGAACTAATTCATCCAAAAAACCTATAAAAAGACCTTTTACCATGTCATTTTTACCGTTTGACTGTTGAGGTTGAAAAAGGAGCTTTTGACAAGAAACTTCCCGTGGTCGCTGCGGAAAATCTGACCGTCGGAATCGAACGCCGTCTTATCCAGGTATTTTACACATCCTACTCTGCATTTCTATCCGTTTAGAATCAATTTTTAGGTCTTAGTTTCATTTTTTGGGGGGGTTTTGGTTTTGGAATGCGCCTCTCGGCGGACGCGGGTGCCCTTCGGGTGACCCGCGTCCCCCGACTTTTTCTCATACGGGAAAATGGTCGGAAGACGCGGCCCGCCTTCAGGCCAGCCGCGTCCGGGCGCCCTGTGCTACAAAGCCGGGGTGCGTCTTCCGTGAAACGCGCATTTCAAAACCCCAACCCCCTCAAAAAACTATCTAAAAATTCCCAAATCAATTTCTAATGACTATTTCTGATGTGCAGGGCATTAACCATGTTAGATTGGAGAGAAAGAGAGCATGTAGAGGATGATGAAGCTGCAATAAATCATCAACCTTCCCTGGATGCCCTAAGAGCATGCGGATTATACAAATATTGGACCATACCGGGCATGAGGGGCCAGGTAAGATTCTTGGAATGGCTGGTTGAGCGATGGAACGTTCAAGAACAATGCTTTTACATAGGAGGGCACCAGCTCGAGATAGAGCCCTCGGATGTATACTTTCTCACTGGCTTGCCGAACAGAGGTGAGCAACTCAGTCTTGCGGGGACTAGGCCGGGTGGCCAATCCCTTGATAGTCTCCGCGACGAGTGGTGCACACCTGGGGCTCACCATTCAAAAGGCATAGAGATAAAACACATCACTCTGCCTGAACTCAAAGTCATAGCGTTCACGGTTACCAGAATTTGCGGCGCGGCCGCTTTACACATTGCTTCCGGATCCCAAATGCGGATGGCAATTGACTGTTACCAAGGCACCATTTTCAACTGGTGTGAAGCTGTGTCGGCTCATATGAAGAGCCAACTGACCAAGGCAAAGAACGGACGACTAAAGACTTTTGGATATGGGCCTCTAGTCGTGAGCTTTGCCTTGGAGAGAGTTCCAATGCTGATCCCTCAGCAACTCACTGTTGATATCTTGGGTCCTCGGGAGCCAAAGCTGATACGATGGGTTGCGGTGATGGCCCGGCATCCTGACGAGGGTGCGACAGTGGTTCGATTCTCAGATAGTTACTTTCACTGGTTAGAGGACCAGGTTTTTTCGATACAGGACTTTCCGTATGCCGGAGTGGATTTTAGAGGTGATCCGGACATGGTTCTTCCACGGGAGAACAATGGGATGACAGAGGTACTTTTATTTTCACAAGTTTTCTAATTATGTATTTTTTTATTTTTCATATATATCGTCTCAAAACTAACAGTAAAATTTTCAAAATGCAGATGTTGGTCCACAGCGTCCAGCCAACCTCCGGCCTTTTGATAGACTACATCCAGCTGCACCGGTACCGGCCCCACAGGACGCGGCTGCAGAAGTACTAGCTGAGTTGGAGCATGATCTAGAGCGTCTCACGGCAGATATACCTGAGACTACTATGGATGACATTCCTACCCGGCTTCAGCGCTTCGTAGTCGCGGTCCCTGGACCGTTTAGGAGATTTTTGCGTAAGGTAGCCCGCGCAGTGGTGTCATACAGAGAGCACCACCAGTGATTGACTAGTCACTTTTGTAGTCACATGTGACATTTTGACTTTTTGTACTATCATTTTGCCGATCATAAGGTGTTTTCAACCTATGATCGAAGACGATGTATATATTTTTTGACACACTTCTATCTATATATATCACTATTACCGGCTTATCTTGTTTAACATATGTGATGAAATGTTTTTAAATTTACTTGCATGATTATCGTAAATGTCTGTCCAACATTCGAGAAGCAATTGCATCTGCTAATGTATTCAAAGACCTTGGAATATGTTGATATTCAATGTAATCAAATTCACGTTCCAAGAGACGCACTCTCAAAAACAACCTTAATAACACAGGATTCCTAATGGCATAAACTCTATTAAGCTGTAATACAACAAGTTCAGAATCTAACCTCACTATCAAACGTCGAATTCCAAATGAAATAGATTCGGATAATAATTCAATCACTGCACTGTATTCTGCAATGTTGTTCGTTGTTTGACCGAGGCTTACCCCATGCATAGAAACTAACTCGTCAGAGGGCGAATAGATAACCCAAGCTGCGGAAGAGATGTTCCGTGTACTACGACAAGCACCATCAGCAAATCCAATGTATGTTTGGAGAGGCGTCGACATCTGCAATATCAAGAGTAAAACCAAGATAAGCCAGAATAACGACGAAAAACCACACTCTCTAAGCTAAGCACACTGACTAAACTAACACACTTGCTAGCTAGAAAGAAAATCTAACCTATCTAAAAATTTCTCCATACCCATCATTTAAGCATAATACCTCTTTAGGTAAAGTCCATTTCTGGGTTTACCCAAAGAGTCCCCATCAAAGTCAACTAGCTCATAAGCCCCTTTTGCTAGCTTTCGCTTTACAATGTAGGGCCCATGCCACATGGGAACGAATTTTCCAGCACCTAGCTTATCGTTAGCTTGATCATATAATAGTACTAGGTCTCCTTCCGAAAAACTTCGAGGGGTTACATTTTTATCATACTGAGCTTTCATTCGTTTCGCGTGAGTCTCGATTGCCAATGTAGCGTCACGTCGAGTCTCATCTAATTTAGCCAAGTACAATAAACGTTTCTCCTCTTCGGAAGTAGCTGGAAGTAATTCGACAGCCATTTGAAGTGATGGGATTTCGCATTCAATGGGTAACACAGCTTCTAAGCCATAAACTAGCTGGAAAGGAGTGAACCCTGTTGAATTTTTCACTGAGGTTCGGTATGCCCATAGCGCTGAAAATAACATGTTGTGCCAATTCGACCGATGAACACCAATGGTTCGTCGGATCATGATAACTAGAACTTTGTTGATAGACTCAACCAAACCGTTGGCTTGCGGATAATAAGGAGTAGAGCTATCGTGGCGCAAACCAAGCTGGCTTGTAAGCTCAGTCATCATGACGTTTCGAAAATGGCTCCCATGGTCAGTAATGATTGCTTGTGGGACACCAAACCTAGTTATGATATGATTGAATACGAAAACTGCAGCTGTTTTGCCGCTTGCGTCGAATGTAGGCATCGCCTCGGCCCACTTAGTAAAATAATCAACCGCAAGGATGATATACGCATGCCCCCCGGCCGAGTGAGGGTTACAAGTAATAAAGTCGATACCCCATTTGGCGAATGGACCAACGGCAATTATAGGGTGGAGAGGAGCAGGTGGAGCGCGCATCTTGCGATCAAACACTTGACAGTTGTGGCACTTCCTGACTGCAATGATACAATCCTTAAACATAGACGGCCAGAAATAGCCAGCGCGCAACACCTTCTGAGCTGTGGCATACCCAGACATATGACCGCCACATGCTCCAGAGTGACAATCATTCAAAACCCTCTCAGCCTCTTCGTGAGTTAAACAACGTCGAAAAACTAAGTCTGCCCCCCGGCGATAAAGTGTATCTCCAATAATTTTGTATGGCTGGGATTGAAACCGAATTTTTCGACGTTCCGCTTTGGAAGCTTCAGGCCGAAAGGTTTGGGTTTGGAGATAAATGATTATATCCCCGTACCACGGATCTACAGTACTGATAAGAAACAAAGATTCGTCCGCAATGGACTCCTCTGCCACAGTCTCTGTGTCAGCACTCGGGAAATCACACATCAATTCCGCAAAAACTAAGGATTTCTTAGACTTGGACTTCTCGAACTCCAAGTCGAACTCTTGCAGGATGACAATCCATTTAGAGTACTTGCCCCCTAGCAGTTGTTTTGTCAAAATATAAATCATAGGGTTGCAATCCGAAATAACTGTAGTTTTGCGGAGAAGAATGTAGTGACGAAAACGCTGGACAGCTTGAACGGCTGCCAGGGCCAATTTCTCCACATGCGAATATTTTAGCTCAGTGGGATTCAAGGTCCTACTAAGATAATATATCACATGCTCCGCTCCGAATTCATCTTCTTGAACTAACACCATTCCAATGGTGGAATGCGAAGCTGCGAGGTATAAGAAGTAGTCCTGGTTGTAGTTGGGAGGATGCAATAACGGTGCATGGGTCAACGCGTGTTTAAGTGCATCAAAAGATTGTTGGGCAATCTCGTCCCAAAAGAATTGTGCGTTCTGTTTCAACAACCGTGTAAAACCTTTAGTGACCTCGGCGTAGTTTGGGATGAATCGGCGTAAAAAGTTCGCTTTCCCTTGCAAACTTTGGAGTTGGCGCAAACTCGAAGGAGGAGGCAATTTGATGATAGCCTCGACTTTCGAGGGATCGACGCGAATGCCGGCTTTTGAAACAACAAATCCCAGCAATCGACCTGTTTCTATACAGAAAACACACTTGTGGGGATTCAACCGAATTCGATAATGCCTACACCTCATAAAGATTGCTCGTAGGTGGACAAGGTGATCAGCTCGATGTAAAGAATGAGCAGGCAAATCATCGAGATAGGGTTGCACAATGTGCTTGATGTCATGAAATGCATAAGACATCGCCCGTTGAAAAGTGGCCCCGGCATTCTTAAGCCCAAAAGGTAACTTGCAATAAGCAAATGTCCCCCATGGACAAATGAATGCCGTTTTTGGTTTGTCGGCAGGTAGAATATTGATTTGATTATAGCCCGAGAAACCATCCATGAAGGAAAACATTTCACTTCCGGCACAATCATCAATAATTTGATCGATATAAGGCGTAGGATAGTTGTCTTTTGGACAAGCTCGATTTATATCCCTATAGTCGATACAGATTCTTATTGTTCCTTGTTTCTTATTGACTGGAACAATATTCGATACCCAATCCGTTAACGGGATCGGATAAATGAAACCTGCTTTCAACAGCTTTTCGACTTCTGCTTTAATCGCAGCCGCTTTTCGAGGGTGAATTTGACGCAACCGTTGCCGGACGGGTTTAGCATCCGGGTAGGTCTTTATTTCATGAACAACAATGGCAGGATCAATTCCCGGCATTTCCTCGTAAGACCAGGCAAACACGTCGCGGAATTCTTGGAATAGGGCCTTGTAAGTTTGGATTTCTTCTTCAGTACATGCGGCACCTATATGAATGTTTTCCTCGATTCCGGGCTTCACTGAAATATCAATGGGAATAGTACGAGAAATATTCCCTAAATTCAACTCTGAATCAGAATGTTTCGTTGGATCCTGAGCGTCTTTGACATATTCAGCGGTAAAGATAGATGAAAAATCATTTTCAAATGCATCATCCTTAGGTAAAAACGAAGATCTGTGATGGAGATCCTCCCATGGTAGATCATCTACACTTAGGATTTCGCGAAGTTGTTCGTCAGATGACACGACTTCGGGAAACGTTATCCGTTCTAAGGGTGAGGTGAAAAGTGACTCTTCACTGACCACATTCATTTGGTCGACTTCGGTTGAATGAAAGTCGGTAAAAGACATGAGAGCTTCATAAGCAATTTCATATGGACTCAAAGGCATAGCATTACCGAGTGAGTCTATCTCAGAGTCAGATGGGACGAACCAAGGATCATCATAAATAATGTTTTCTGATGTAATCATATGAATGGTTGCAAACGAAGGATCTGCGTTGAGTGGAGGGAGAGGAAAAGTTCCCAGTAAACCGGAATCCTTAACTAAACCTACACCAACGTCCCTATAAGGGATTGTCGTCTTACCAACATGCTGGATACTCTCTGAAGAGGCTGGGTCGGATGAAAAGTATGTCAGCTGATCAATAGTCACGATCTTACCGTTATGTGGAAACTTAATTACTCTGAAGACCGATGAAACGACCGCTGTCATAGCATATGACCAACTTCGACCCAAAAGAAGGTTGTAGTCTAGAGGGGCATCAACCACTTCCACATCCAGACTAACGGTTTTACCTTCAACCCCTATAGGCAATTCTTGTAGAATACCAAACGGACGGAACCCACGGCCATCAAAGGCCTTAAGGATGGTGGGGGATTGGTTCAACGAAGGAGAACCAAGCGATCTCCAACATTGAATCGACATAATACACGTAGAAGCTCCCTCATCAATCACAGTCCGATGAATAGGCCTGTTTTTGACTATCACTGGAATTTGGAAAGCCATTTGATGGGGGAGACGTGGCGTACTATTTTCTAGATCAAAGATCATTAGGTTCGGGTCCTGAACATCGACAGCTCCGATAGCCGACAAAAGCAATTTCCGTTGTGCTGGGCATGATTGCAGCACTTCGAGTGCCGACATTGCTGAAGGTGAAACAGCTAAGTCCTCAACAATGTTGTAATTCTGGGCTGCTCTCGCATGTGGATTGAAAGCAGACCTTCGAAGTACACCCTTGGCGGGCGGCTTAATCACTAAGTCTGGGTTAGGTTTTTCGATCTGTAGTGGATCGGAACCAGGAGCTGAGGTTGATGGGTTAGAGTGAGAAGATTCTGCTTCCTTGCCATCAACAGGAGCCTTACTACCATAATCTTGCGATCGAGTCGCAATCCTCACATGAGACATCATCAAAATGGGTTCTTCACTGGCATTCGAAGAAGAACCTATCATCTTATTCTCCTGCTCTGGAAATGGATTCTTTAACACAGCAGGAGTGGGAGAACCTTTGACTATTTTTACAACCTCGGCCCGATGAGGGCAATCTCTCGTAAAATGATCCTCTTCACAAATAAGACAAGGATATCGAGGTTTGCGTTTTTCGTCATTGGTTTCCGACTTTTCAGTTTTCTCCTTTGGAGCCTTGTCTGCTTTAGCCTTCTTCTTTCCTTTCTTCTTTCCACCGTTTTTTGGTTTGGCCGTAGATGACTCTACAGCGTGAATGTCGGCGGTAAGTTCAGGAGAAGACTCTCCTGTCGGAGAATCAGGCAAAGTGATAATTGGAGTAGTTGAAGCCTTGGAAGACTTCTTCTTGCTCTTCGTAGTCACGATACCAATCATACCATCAGCGGCATGAGATCCCGAAGGAGCAGCAGCGATTTGATTCGACTTTGGAAGATCCGGAATCTTCTCGTGTAACGTACCCGACTGAGTGTAAACTAAGTCAAGGTATTGTGCCTGAGCAATGACTTGCTCCTCAGTAACTACTCCGGCCTTAGCTACATCTTCAGTAATCTTCGGTAATAATGATTTGACAAACCATTCAGCTAAGATTTGGTCCGGGATAAAAACTTTCACTAATCTCCTTCGACGTCTCCACTCATGAATGTGATCAGAAATATACGTGGACGTCGATTGTTTTAGTGAAGTTAATAACTCCGTGCCGTTATCGTATCTGACCGGCAACTGAAAGTGAGTTAAGAACGAGGTAGCTAACTGGCTAAAGTTGTAAAAAGAGGCCCGTGGTAACTCAATGTACCACTTGGCCGCGAGACCAATGAGTGTACGCTGGAAAAGACGTAAGCGGATGGAATCATCTGAGATAGAATTCGAAGCACACCAGAGGTGGTAAGTCATCACATGATTGGACGGATCCTCTCCAGACTTACCTTCGAACTTGGGTATATCGCTGGGCAACTTATTTGGCATTGGCGGCCAGAACTGAAGATATTGAATTGGATCGTTCGTTAGGCGCGTCAAGTCGGGTAAATCCAAAGTTGCAATAAACGGTAACTGCCGGTTAGGATCTCTAAAACTCTGGGTCACAATACCAGCCCCAGGAGGAGGATATCCAGGATAACTAGGAACAGGAGTCGCATTTGGGATATTATATCCTCCTGGAAAACCAGGATTAACCGGACCGTACTGGGGTTGTTGAGGTTGTTGATAAGTGTACCCAGGATACGGTTGATACTGGTAAACCGGTTGTTGGACAGCTTGCCCAGGTTGGTACTGTCCCTGGTACGGAGGTTGAACAAATTGAGGTTGAGTAGTGACAACCGTACTTATACCAGGCTGACCTACAGGCATCTGGACCGTGGTTTGAATCGTAGATCCAGACAACGGTAAAGATGTCTGAGGTGTGGTAACAGGGACAGTAGAAACTGGAGCCGTCGATACTCCAGAAGTAAGTATGGTAGATGTAGCGGTAGTTGCAGCAGCCGTTTGAGATGGAGTACTAGGTGCAATTGACGGCTGAGTAACTACCGAAGCTACAGAAGTTTGAACATTTGGCTGGACAGGTTGCGGTTGCTGGGTTGGACCAGAAACTACGGGTTGTCCAGCTTGAGGAACCATCTGTACACTTGGCTGCAACACCTGTTGACCCTGTGATGGATCCCACACTAACATTCCAGGGTACTGACCCGTAACAGGTTGAGGATACTGAGATCCATAACCAGATTGAGGGTAGGATTGATAATTGTAAGGTGCAGTTCCCATACTCGGAACATATGACTGACCTTGAGGCGGTTGATAACCTTGACTTGAGTATTGACCTTGAGGTTGATAACCTTGAGGTAAATACTAATACTGGGGTTGACCTTGACCTTGAGGTTGGTACCCTTGAGGTTGATAACCTTGGGGTTGATACCCTTGAGGTTGCCATCCTTGGGGTTGCCATCCTTGAGGTTGATATTGATACTGAGGTTGACCTTGGGGTACATATTGAGGCTGAGGTTGACCTTGAGGCACGTATTGCACCATAGGTACATACTGACTTTGAGGTTGCCCCCCAGACACGATTTTTGTACCTTGAGGTTGCCCCCCAGGCGTTAACTGCGGTTGCCCCCCAGGCGGTAATTGGCCACCTTGAGGTTGGGAAACGGGAACTGAACCTGACATCATGTAAATGTCTCCTACACCCAATGGTATATTACCACTGTTTCCAGCAAATAACCCATGATCAACGGGTTGAGGAGATGCCCCCGCAAAGGTACCAGAAAGTGACTGATACCCAGTGGGAACAGAAGGACCGCCATGTAAAAAAGATTCAGGACTTTGAGTAAACACGGACGACTGACCAGACATATTTACAGGAGTATAAATACCTCCAGGTGGAAAAGGAGTACGAGGTGTAGAAAAACCTACTGAGTTGTCTAAAAAATTGGTTAACGCAAGGTACCAAGAAGTACTTCTAGGAGGACTGTAAAAGATGGATTCACGCTCCCTTAGATCAATAGTAAGTTGACCTTCAAGGTGAGAGACACCTATATCTTCTTCTGGAGCAAGTTCTTCTATAGCAATCAATCCAGAAGGTAGATTTTCGGTGATAATTCTTTCTATTCTCGGTGAATCAGGGACACTAGAAGTTGGAGTAACAGGTTCGGAAATTTCAGGTTCTTCGCCTGTTTCACTGGCAGATGAAAAACTACCAGCAAGCTCGGAAACTGTAACAGTTTCGGGATTGTAACCTGTTTCTAAACTTTGGTAATCTGGATGGACTACCAAGGAAGATTCTCCTTCTTCAGGTGAACCTACTCTACTGTCACTAGGAGGAGTTACAAGGACCTTTAACCCTTCGTACTGACCCGGAATGTCTTCAGGAGATTCACCCCGCGATTTACGGAGTTTTCTTAACAAATCTATTCCGGTAACAATCTCAGGAGACTTGCCCCGAAGTCGACGGGACTGTCTCGGTAATTCCGCCACAATTAAAGATTTTTAACTACAACACACGAAAACAAAGTAAAAATTTCAAATCAAACCACCTAAAGTCTTCTAAAGAAGCAAACAAATTTGAAGCACACGCCTAAAGAATCTAGAGCGTCAAACCAAACACAAACAGTAGTCTTCCGGACCAAAAGCGCTAGTTGGTGATTAGGCCCAACCTCGCAGGATTCAGTACAGAAATGGCGGGTGGAACAGTTACCCCGGCAACCTGCTTAATGAATAGACCGGCACAAGTTCCTCCACTTTAACCGTCTCGAAGTGAAGTGAACCCCCCGGAAAATCCAAGTGAGTATAACCGACGTCTGCTCCAGGTACAGTGGGACCTTCCCTCCACCGTCACCTCGGTAGAACCCTAAAGATTATGGTCACTAAAGTTACCAATCACAACAATTACACCTGGGGGAACAGTCTAAACTCCGACAGCACGCAAGGGCAGAGTAACAAGCTCAATCCCCTTACCGGCTCCTTGACAATAATCCAAGGTTTACCGATAAGTGACCCCTGGCTCCTCGACAATGGTTAATCCGAGGTTTACCGTTTGTAATACGTACTGTCTGGCGTCGTTCCCAACGAGGGGGGAATGATCCCCTCACTGGTTCGGACACGAGCTCGTGCTTCTCCTTTAAGAGGAGCTTTCCCAGAGTGTAACTGAAACAATTGGATTTAATCTACTCAAGATAAACTATCTGTTTGGTTTTGTAGTCTTGGAGAGTTAAGTACTCACCTACTCCAAGACCCTAGCCTAAGCTATGTTGGTGTTTCAGAGCCCTAGAAAAATAAAAATTACTAGATTGATTTTAATTTAAGCGTTACTTTTAAGGTTGTTTCTTAAGTCAAAAGGTGATGGAAGTGAAACCAGTGGTGTGTTGACTCGACTCGAAACCACTACAAAATGCACCTAGGATGATTTACCCACTACTTTACTTTTTCGATGAATTGCTTAACTAAAAAGTTGAGAGAATGCAATCTTTATAAAAGCAACTTCTTAATTGAAGACAATCAAAGAAACAATTCGTTTGTCTTTTCCAAGCATAAAAACATGACCGCTCTTTACATGCACGAAAAAACTCTTTTCCTCTTTCAAAAACAAAAAGCTACTTGAAACAAGACTTTTAAAGAAGATGTTTTTGTATTTTTCTTTTAATAAAGCAAATAAATCTAATATAACCAAAAATCAATCTTAACAACTATTAAAATCTACGAAAATTCACTCATAAGCAAACTAAAAGGTAAATTTACTCTAAGCAATCTTAACGAGGCCAAAACCAACAATGATTATTCTAAGGTGTTTTACTTGATCACAATCAAATCAAGGACTAGCTTATTGCAGAACCAAAAACTAGTCAAAACAAAACTCTAATCTTTTTGTTCTTTTGTAAAATGGAAATCAACACTTTATAAACAAGTAATTCGAAATTTGACCCAAAACAACTTAAATGGCAAGCTGCTCACACAAGGAGACTTTACGACAGGCCCGACTTCTAAGAAGGCTGACTAACCAGAGAGATCTAAGGCTGGACAACTTTCTACCGTCAAAGTCACTACAGGACCTATCCAAAAATCAAACCCTAGGCCTAAACTTTGTTGAAATCCACTAAAACACTCAAAGCTCACAAAACAAGTTCAGGTGAAAATTTTTGACAGGGTACTAAAGGATCTGGGCAGAAAACACTAAGAAAAATCAAAATCTAAAAGCAATTAAAGCAAAAAATGGAATTTTCCTAAATTTTACAGGAAGACGCAGGCAACCCGTTATAACAGGTGCGGGCCTGCTCTGTGCAAACGGCAACAGCGCGTCCAAAGACGCACTGTGCAGTACTCAGAGGGTGCGTCCTTCTGGAAAAGTTAAGAAAAACCAAATCTAACTAAATCTAAAGCTAAGCCACCCAAATACTAATTCTCACAGTCAAAAACCAGAAAATAAAAATGATTTTCTCAGAGCAAAGTTCACACAAAGGAAAAGACTTTCTCATTAATGGATTCCCCAGTATGGTCGCCAATTTGTCGTGGCGGAAAAAGTCGTTTGTGCGGACACAACTGACCTCCCTAGGAGTCTAAACTCTCTAGCGACAAACAAGACAAAATGGAGTGATCTTTCTCTAAATATACCTTTTAAAACATGAAAACTACAAGTGTTTAGGCTTACCTTATTCCAAAACGCTGTTGTTGTAGTCCGTCCTTGCCGATCCGGATGAGCTCCTCCTTCATGTCAATTCCTGCAACCACAAACAATCAAACAATTACCAAGCACTTGCATTTCATATAATAAAACATATATTCAACATGCAGACCAAGGAACACATGAAATAACTCATTAACACAAGCTATTGAGAAAAATAAACCAGTTTGTATTAATAACGAAACAAAGAAACTCTTACAACCTGGCCTTGGTGTTGTGCAAGTTCCTCCCAGGGTCCATCAAGGGTTTTCCTCTACTTTGACAAAGCTCACCCACTTCCAAGTAGAATCAAGCAAAGACAATCTCTCCTCACAAGGTTCTAAATGGGAGTCCTAATTCCTGCAGCATTTACCCAAAGAAAATGTATAGCTCCAACCTCTCCTCCCTCTGGCTCAATGTCTTTATTTATAGTGCTGTAAAGAGGTTATTCAGGTCCACCATCAATGGGATAATCCCCCTCTTTGGGTGGGATAGCTCCCTTATTGATGGGATAAGTTCCTCCTTAATAGGGATACATGAACCAACTGGAGGCGCATCCATTTCATCAAACCGACCTCTAGAAAGTTCTAGAAGTAACCACAAGTAACTTTTTTAAGATGAAACTCGCGCATTTTGCCTTTTACAGAAGGACGCACCTGTCCCTTAACATACAGAGCGTCCATGGACGCAACTTTTGTGAACATTGTGAGCGTCCCCGCAGGTAAGGCTAGAGAGAATCTGCGACCCCAGAGATAAACACATTTTTTACAAGACTTTCTCTCTTCTTTGAGTTTGAGATGGATAGCAGAGGCATAAGACTTGCCTAAGAGGGTAGCATGACTGTTGATTTGAGCCATACTAACTGTAAGTAGTCATGGTGACATTTTTTAGTGTAACAAGTTGTGGTTGGTGCAAAGGAGATTGGTTGATTGAATGATGTTATTGATGGATCCAGTCTGAAAATTTATGAGACATGGTCTTAGAAGAAAAGAGAAGGTTGTAGCCTTCTATCGGCTGGAACCTATGTACTAGTAAACATATCAACTAGTACAAGAGCTAGGGGTTTGTAGCTCCCTTCCAGGAGTAGCTGTAGAACAAGAGAAGGTTGTATCCTTCTGTAGGTAGAACCCTGCGTACTAGTATAAGACTGCACTAGTACAAAAATTGTAAAAAGAAGTTTCTTATTAAAAAGAAGATAGAAATGATTGCAACAAATGGTTTTCACCCAAATTAGGTTTCCACATTATATCTTGTGTTCATGTGTGTGATTGTCTGTTCTGTTTTTACTACACCTGGTTACTATTTATATGGTTCTGATGCATTGATTAAAGATCAGCATATGATGACTTAACTGAATCATATGTTTGCAAGATATATGCTAGTTGCCTTAAATACAGTTGTGTAAACACAGAAGTTCCGTTAACTGAAGTAGTGTATATGAATCTGTTTATGGATATGAAATATTATTCACTTGCTAATATTGATTCACCCCCCCCCCCCTCTCAGTATTATTTCCAACAATGGAATAATTACTGAAAAAGGATGCTACGTATTGCTGGAATGAAGAATGTAAGAAAAGTCTGGAAACGCTTAAGGAAAAGATGGCATCAAACCCTATATTGGTCTTTCCAAAATGCGACATCGAATTTCACGTGCATGTTGATGTGTCATGTATTGCGTTGGGAGTAGTACTCACACAGGAAGGAGTGGAAGGAATCGATCACCCAATCGCGTTCGCAAGTCGCTGATTGTCAAAAGCTGAGAAGAACTATTTGACCACTAAACGAGAAGGATTGGCGATGGTATATGCGCTCCAGAAATACTTCCACTATTTTCTCGGAGGACACTTTAAGATGTATACTTATCACTCTGCACTAAAATACCTGGTGAATAAGCCTATGTTAGGGGGCCGCATTTGTAGGTGGTTGCTATTATTTCAAGAATATGACTTTGAAGTCATCATAAAGCTGGGACATATAAACGCAGGCCCAAATCACCTGTCTCAAATTGAGAACAGTGAAGAACCCATAAACTTACAGGAATGACTACCGGATGCACAACTGTATGCGGTATGTGTTGCGAATGGCCATTTTGAGGATATAATCCATTTCTTAACCACAAGAACTGCGCCGCAGGGATATTTTGTTTAGCAAAAGAAAGAATTGGTGATACACGTAGCATATTTTACTGTTATTGTAGGGCACCTCTACAAAATGGGCAATGATGAAATATTACGCAGATACATACCTAAATTCAAGAGAGGACAGATTTTGGCCGAAGCAGATGGGCAAGTTGCTGGAGGAAATTATGCAGGTTGTGCCATAGCTCAAAATATTCTTCACACTAGCCTATGGTTGCCAACTCTACATCAACATTCGAAAGCATACTGTTGAGCCTATGACATATGTCAACGGACTAGGAAACCATCGCGGAGGGATGAAATGCCACTGAAGCCACAGATGACGTTGCAACCGTTTGAGAAATGGGCGATCAATTTTGTTAGGCTGATCACACCCCCAGGAAAGATGGGGGCATGGTATATCATCATAGCAACAGAGTAATTGACCCGGTGGGGAGAAGCACATTCAGTTAAAGACTGCACAGCCGCTACAGCTGGGAAATTCTTATTCGAGAATGTGTTAATGCGATTTGGATGCTGGAAAATTCTAATGACTGACTGCGGAACACATTTCTTGAATGAGACTATCAGTGCGCTCACTGAGGAATTTCAGATATACCATCAACAAAGTACGTCGTACCATCCGTAAGAAAATGGGACCATTGAAGCATTTAACAAAATTTTGGAGACAACGTTGAGCAAGGTATGTAATCAGCAACACAACGATTGGGATTTAAGCATATCTGTTGTGTTATGGGCATACCGAACAACATGCAAAAAGTTGACAGGCCAGACGCCATTCTGGTTATTCTACGGAAAGGAAGCCGTCATGCCCATGGAATACATTGTACCTAGTCTACGAATAGCAGCAGTGACAAGCATGACAGATTGTGAAGCTTTGGAAGAGAGGATCACGCAACTTCAGGAACTAGAGGAGGAGTGATTTCTGGTAGGATTTCATCAGCAAGTACAAAATAAGGGAGAGAAGGCTTGGCATGATCATCACATCAAGATGTGCACATTCAAAGAAAACGATATAGTATTATTATATGATAGCAAGTTCAACAAATTCCCTGGTAAGCTCCGCATGCACAGGTTGGGACCTTATGTAGTCAAAGAAGTTACAGATGGAGGCGTGGTCCAGTTTGCTAAGCTCAATGGAGACCCCTTCCCAGGAAGAGTAAATGGCAGTTGCCTAAAGCTCTACACAGGTGGGCCAGCTACCTCACTAACCGCTCGAAGGATAGTCTCACCACTCCAGGAAGTTGAAAGAGAGCGTGGGATGTTAAAGCAGTCTGGGGAGAAGCTGCGTGATAATCATGGTCTACATAGATTTGATCTGTCCCAAGAGTCGCGGTTGCATAGAAGGAGCTGAGTTGCTCCATTGACAAGTAGGGAAGTGACCATTGCCATCACTATTCAAGACAATATGCCTGAGTTATGGCAAAAGGGAATGGACGACGGGAAATTAGGAGACGGGGTACGAGCCAGATCTAGAACAATCTACCACAGGCTTAGCATGAGGGCAGCAGAAAAGGTGGGAGCCCACGAATTTGAATTTCAAGACACCTATAAATCATAGGGGGGCATCTGCCGAATGAGTTACGCTTCTCAGAACCATAAACTACTATTCCTTCCCGCTACAATGGAACTATTCATTCTCTACACTCAAGGAGTAAGGCTGAGGGTTATGATCTGGCCATTGGAGGTGTCGAGCTTTCTCAAAAGGTCGGTGTTGATAGTTGCGGGTACCGCTTAGAGTTCAGCACTGACAGTAAGGGATGTGCTAGAAATTCATTGAAATGAAGTAGAATTGGTCCATATGTTGCTGCCTCACCCATGGGCTAGACGACGAACCACGAAAAATAAGGGAAAGGTTGTAAAGACTAAGACAAATTGTGGAATTACAGTTAATAGGTTGTCTCTAATGCACCTTGAAGGTTGGGATCTCATGGACAACAACAATGGTCTTGAAAAATTGCAACACATGCTGCAGCAGAAAGTGCGTACAGAAGAGACAAAATTGGAAAATGGCTGCATTGGTACAAGGAGTTCCTGTATGCAGCACCTCAGCTAGAGCTAAAATCCTATGAGGAGGTGCTCTGTGTTAACCGAGCAAAGTAGAATGAGCAATATCTGTTGTGTGAATTGGTAGCGACATGGGAGCAAAAGATGGAAGAAGCATTGCAGGAGATAGAGGGAGCAGTACGTCACTCACAAGAAGGTGAACCGCAGAGCCTAGGAAACACGTATCGCTACACCAACAAGTGACTCAGGACAAGTCATATGATTGTGTTGGGGGAATGTTGGGTAGCGAAGGTCCCGTGTAATAGATTTGGGGCTTAAAGCCTATAAGTTAGGATAATAATATTGTAAATCTTTGAAATGTGCGGAGTGCGAAATTTAATAGGTCGAGTCAAAGGGTTGTCCACCCAAGAAATATTATATAATAATAGGAAGTAAGTCAGCCCGCCCTTGGTCCGTGGACCATGGGAATGTATAAATAGAGTGTGGCTCTAAGCAAAAAAAGGCAGTTTTTGGTTGTTGATAGATCTAAGCACTATGGGGTTGTAAGCACACTAATCTCTACATCTATAAGTTCGAGTCGAGGGTGTTGTTGGGTAGATAGAGGCTCTACAGCTGTGTGCACAAAGGCCTCGTAGAGTCCTCAACTATGTGCGCAGACCCCTGCAGCTGAATGCACATGGTAAATCTGATTGTATTGGTGATAGAGTTGAATCAAGATAAGTTGGTTCTCAAATACTGTGCTGATTCTAAAATATTGTAGATCTAGTTAATGTATGGTTGATATATCTATTTTGTCTACACAGTTATGCTTATATTATGAGTTTATGAAAATCTGTATCTTTTCTGAATGTGTGAACTAGTTATCTCTAGTAAATGTTTTCTTAAAGACCGTAAATAGTAGATCTGATCTGTCACAAGTGGAGTGGCGCAAGGCCACAAAATGGTGCGCGAGCCTTCCAAACCACATCAAGACATCTCAAGGGTGTGGAAACCTGGTTCCAGCACCCTCCCCTACTACCTCGAATGAGACTTCATTCAAAGGAGTGGTTGCAAAAGGTGGAGAAAGCCGGGCTGCTCTGTCTCTTGTCCATTCCCCACTTTCTTCGGCCTCCTATCAAAATGTTGGTCATTAGACACTTGCACTGCCTAGTCCATGTTAGATTATTATGGATTGAAAAACCCATCCACATCACGGCATAACTCATTCATAGGATTTCCCAACTCCCCTACGAAGGACGAGACCCCAGGGAAATTTTCGAGAAGAGTGGCGATGTAACGATGACAGTTGCGGACTCTACCAAGCCTTTGCTTACACAGCAACAAAGCCTCTATCTACCCACCAACACCCTTGATTCAGACTTACAGACACTTCAAGGCTTCTTTCTTAAAAAGCCCATTACATTCCGGATCCAAAAGTACATGCCAAAACACTGGCTCCTAACTCTAGAGCCTTGCTCTATTTATACATTTCCATGGTCCATGGACCATGGGTGGGCCGAATTATTTTACATTACCTTTGGGGAGACAACCTTGACTCATTACAATTCGCGCTCTGTGCATTTCACGGATCCTTTACCATATCTTTACCCAAAATTGTGGGCTTTAAGCCCCAAAACCATTACGCGGGGCCTCTGCTACACAACAGTCCCCCAACACAATCTTCGTGACTCGTCTCGAGTCACTCGGTTGGTGCAATAATCTTTGCGTGGAGGTCAGTCAACAATTTTTGTTCTTCACTTGTGCTTGCAACGAAATTTACCGCTATCCTTTGTACTTGTTCTATGTGAGTGGCTGATGCATCCATATCACTTGCAGCTACCTATCTGGGATCACCTACTACCTGCATGTGTGCTAACTTTCCTTCGATGGCTATGGAAACCACGAATGCTTCATCAAACCAAGGCTGGATGCGTTCTTTAAGCACTGCCTCCTTTTGTCGTGTGACATCAACTTGTGCCTTGAGGGCTTGGGCCTCCTTCATTTTAGCTAACCTTTGTGTGATAGCGACCATCTGTACAGACCCTCGGGTGGTGTCATAAGCCTGCTGCAACTCTCGTGTTTCGGTTTTGACTTGTTGGATGGTTGCGTCTTCTTGGAGGGAGGTGAGCGTAAGGAGGGATTGATCTAACAGTCCTGAGAAATATTGGACAACGCTCTTTGTCATTTTTAGTCCTGCTTGAATTTCACTGCAGTACTACTCCCAAATTTCTGGCACTGTGGTCGTCTGTGCCTTTAGCCTTAGCTCTGCAATTTGAAGATTTAGCTCCCATTGAGTCTTCATGGCCTCCTCTTGGGCCGCCCAGAATCCTATGGCCATGCGATGAACCCCGTCAGTTGTCGGAAGTTTGGCTGGGTTAGCTAACTTTGCTACCTTGCTGCAAGCTTCCATCATAGCCTTCTCCACTTCCTAGTTATGTGTGATCATGTCAGCTTGCTGGAGACTAACCTACTCCAGATTTTCTTTGTGCTCCATCAATGTTTGCAGGGCACAGCCTTCCCTGGATCAAAGTTCAGTGGTTACCCCATCCTGTAGCTAGTACAGGGTTTCTCTAGGGAAAGCGGCTAGATTCAACCCCCAACTTCGTACGTCCCCCTCTACTTTTGTTAAGACAGTGCCTGCGGGTAGCGCGAATGTGTTCATTGTATTGGTGCACAAAATCTAGTCAGCCACGGTGGTGTCCTCTGTTAATTGTAGGGTTACCCCACCCCGGGTGTCGCACCTGTAGCACCTCCAGCTGTGATCGGATCTCCCCCATGTAGGAATTTACAGGGTAAGTTCCACAGAAGAATACCAAAAGGACACCGCTCACAACCAGATCTCAAATCAATACACCAGTATTTTTGACGTGGTTAAAACCCTCAGAGTGCAAGGAGGGAAACAGTCCACGGCCTGTCCCAACGTGGGTACAGACAATTTATTAATCAAAGAATGAAAATTTACATAAGCTTCTCTCATGCACGGATTACCCGAACAATGACCCTCCATGCGCTTTAAATAGAACTCATGGACCAATCGGGTGTCAAGCCACGGATCAAGTGTCGGTAATACCGAGGTGAGAGTGAACCGTCGGATCACTACATATCGTGACCGTCGGATTGTAAGTTACAAAATGTACAACGGTAAAGAAACACACTTTACCTAACTCTAACCTAACTCTATACTAGACCAAGTTGAACTTAACTATATCCTATGTGTCGGAATATCCTAACATCCCCCCTTAAGAACAACTTGGGATAGGATTGAAGGATTTACAAATATGACACAATAGGAGAAGGAAGGAGGCACTAGAGCCTATCCCCCCTTAGTGACAACTTCCTGAACTCCAAGCATATATCGAAGTTTAGTGAACTTCGCCTCTGTGAGAGCCTTTGTGAAGATGTCTGCAACCTGATCATCCGTTGGACAATATTGCACTTCAAGAACATGGTCAAGAATGAGCTTTCTGATGAAGTGCATGTGTAGTTCAATGTGTTTGCTGCGCTGATGCTGGACTGGATCTTTGCATAGCTGAATGGCACTTTGATTATCACACCAAAGTGTGGTTGGATGCTGCTGCTCAAAGCCAAACTCTGATAGGATCTGACGAAGCCACAAGGCTTCCTTACTAGCTTCCACGGCACCACGATACTCTGCTTCTGCTGACGAAAGAGAAATGGCAGCCTGTTTCTTACAAGCCCATGTAATAGGTCCTGAACCAAGAGTGAAGACATAACCGGCAGTAGACTTCCGATCATCAAGGTCACCAGCCCAATCAGAATCAGTGAAACCAACTAACAGAGGAGCTGCTTTGGCACTGTAATGAATCCCAAACTGTATTGTACCTCGAACATAACGAAGTATTCTTTTAGCTGCTTTCCAATGACTTTCACGGGGGTTTTGCATAAAACGAGCAACAAGGCCAACAACAAAGGAAAGATCAGGACGAGTATGGGTTAAATACAAGAGTTTTCCGACAAGTTGACGGTATAAGGTAGCATCAACTTCAGGAGAAGTACAAGAGACTGAAAGTTTGACTCCAGACTGAAAGGGAGAAGGGGCTGGCTTACAGTCTTCCATGTGAAAATGACGAAGAATATCACAAGCATACTTGGACTGGGAAAGGAAAATACCCTCTTGGGATTGCAAGACTTGAAGACCGAGAAAATAGTGTAAGTGTCCTAAGTCTGTCATTTCAAATTTCTTTTTAAGGCTGGACTTCACATGGTTTATAAGGTTGGGATCACTACCAGTAAGAATAAGATCATCAACATAAAGAACAAGGATGATGAGAGAGTTGCCCACTTTCTTGGTGTAGACAGTATTGTCAGAATGACACCTAGAAAAGCCAGATTCTAAAAGAAAGCTATCCATTTTGGCATACCAAGCTCGAGGAGCTTGCTTGAGGCCATAAAGGGATTTCTTAAGGCGACAAACGAGGCTGGAGTCTGTTTGTATGAAGCCAATGGGTTGTTCCATATAGATTTCTTCCTGCAAGTCCCCATGCAAGAAGGCAGATTTAACATCCATTTGATGTACTTCCCATTTTAAAGAGGCAGCAAGGGAAAGAACAAGGCGGATAGAGTTCATTTTGGCAACTGGAGAGAAGGTTTCAGTGTAGTCAATGCCTTCAACCTGTGAAAAGCCCTTAGCAACTAGACGAGCTTTATGTTTGTTAACTTTCCCATCTGGTCCATACTTGGTTCTGTAAACCCATTTGCATCTAACAAGTTTGCGTCCCTTTGGTAGAGGAACAAGATCCCATGTATCATTTGTCATCAATGAATGATATTCTTCATTCATAGCTGTTTCCCAATGTGGATGGCCTGAAGCTTCTGCAAAAGTGTCAGGATCATGATTTACTGGAGCTTGAGCCAGTAAAGAAGAGGCTCTTTCAAACTGAGAACGTGTACGTCGCTGATCTGTAGGATCACCGGCAAGATCACCTGCTGCATCCCGAGTAGCACGGACCCATCTTGGAAGTTGAGGATCCTGAGAAGGTGGGGAAGGATTATCATCCTCGCTTTCATCATCAGAAGAAGAAATGTTTTCAAAGATAGAAGAGATGGGAAGAGGTGGCACATCCGCCGGACTAGGCTCGCAGGCCGATTTATTTTCATCAAATTTTACATCTCTTCTAATGATAACATTTTTGGACTTAAATGGAATAAGTCTATAGCCTTTTACATCTTCAGAATATCCAACAAAAGTACATTTCTCACTCTTAGGTTCTAAGGCTTTATGCTTTTCATCTGGAATATGGGCCCATGCTTCACTTCCAAACACACGAAAGTGACTTACATCTGGTTTAATGGAACTCCAAGCTTCTTCTGGAGTGATATTCTCTAGAACCTTAGTAGGAGTGCGATTGATTATATAATTTGCACAATTAATTGCTTCGGCCCAAAAACTAAGACTGAGTCCTTTAGATTGCAGCATACAATTAGCCATTTCCTTTAAAGTGCGATTTTTCCTTTCAGCTACACCATTTTGTTGTGGAGTGTATGGAACAGTATGTTGCATTTGAATTCCATTTTCGGTGCAAAAGGTGATGAATGCATTTTTAACATATTCTCCACCATTATCAGTTCTTAGCTTAAGAATTTGATGTCCAGATTGTTTTTCAACGAATGCTTTGAAGGCCAAAAAGGTGGTAAATACTTCGCTCTTGAGTTTTAAGAAGTATACCCAAGTGCGTCTAGAGAAATCATCAATGAAAGTTAAGAAGTACTTGCAGCCAGAGAATGAAGCAACAGGAAGAGGACCACATAAATCACTGTGCACAAGCTGTAAAGGGGCTGAGGCGTGCCAAGAGGCACGTTTGTCAAAACTGTCCCGATGATGTTTTCCGAGTACACATCCGGAACAAACACCATCTTTGCAAGATACCATAGGAAGACCTGTCACCATGTTTTCTTTACATAGATGCTGAAGGGAGCGATAGTTTAAGTGACCATACCGCTCATGCCAAAGTTTGCTCACTTCATCATTATGAGCAACAAATACTGAGGGAAGATGGGATGACCCAAAGTTGTGAAACTTATACAACCTTTTGGAATCATCAGCAAGACCAGTAGCTAGAATCTGTTTAGGATCTTTTAGATCCTTGATTACAACATCATGAGGTGAAAATTCAACAATTTTACCTTCACCTGAATGAGTTATCTGATAGACAGATAGAAGGTTGCAGGATAAGTTTGGAACACATAATACATCATTGAACTGACCATTGTCTAGATGAACAGTTCCAGTCCCTACAACATTAAGAGATCTATCATCACCAACATATATATTTTTGGTGTTACAATCATTTAAAGAAGAAAACATGGCTTGGTTTTTGGCCATGTGACAAGAGGCTCCAGAATCAATGAGCCACTCATGAGAATGAGAAGAAGAAGAAGATACATTTAATGCATAACCAGACTGAGATGATTGACGATGACATGCAGAAAATGCCGTTCCGGAAGTTGAAGTTGAAGTAGGCTCCAGATGGATGTTATGTTTCTTCATTGCGGCTTCCAAGGCTTCCATCTTCTTAAAGCATTTAGATTCTAAGTGGCCATCTCGATTACAAAAGTTACAATGTCTTTCAGTCTTCTTCCATTTGTTTTTATTGGGCTTATCATATTGCTGAAATGATCTTTCATCTTGAGGCTGAGTTGGTTTAGGACCATTCCTTTGAGGATAAGACTTCTTAGGATTCTTTGAATTTGGATACTGCTGGGCGGCTAACGCTTTTGTGGAAGAGTTTCCAAGATTAAGAAGACCAAGGTGTAAGAGTTTTTCTTGTTCTCTTATTAAGGAATCACAAAAAGAGTCAAAGGAAGGGGGCTTGTAGTCTTTGCCTTGACAAATGAAAGCTTCCCTGGTAGAATGGAAAGTGGAAACAAATACAGAGTAGGCTGGCCCTAACTTAGTGAGGATGGAATAAATAAGGTTACCATCATCTTTCTTAACTTTAACACCTTCCAAGAGATATCTAAGGTTCTTGAATTTTGACAAGAAATCTTCAATGCAAGAAAAATTATTAGGATCCAAAGTAAGCAGCTCATTTTCAAGTTGATGGGATCTAATTTCATTTTTAATCCCAAAAACTTTAGCAAGTTTTTCTAATGCTTCATGAGGAGTTTCAATTTCTGCAATGTGGAATCTAAGATCAGGAGAAACAGACATTCCTATCAAGCCACGTGCTTGATCTTGTCGATTTTCCCATTTTTCGGCCTTGTCTTCATCTTTGGGTTTCTTCTCTTGGTCTGTGGCTATTCTGAAGAGACCTTTACTTCTAAGTAAATCTCCCATGTAGGCTACCCATTGGAAGTAGTTAGTGCTGTCAAGAATGACTTGGCATGGACTTTCCATTTTTGAAAAACAACTGAAGCTGAAGATGCTGAAAGTGAGTGGTCCAATGGATAGATCTCGAAAAAATAGGCGGTTTTAAAAAAAACGGCTCTGAAAAAGGCTTCCGGATGAAGAAGTTATGGCTTTTTGAAAAAAAATTGTTGATGTTGCCGGCAAAGTGCGCGAATGTGCGGGAATGAAAAAATCCGCCCCCACAAAATGGAGACTTGAACCCAAGACCTCTACTCTCTTAAAAGGTCTTTGAACCAATTGATCTATACAAAAGATTTGAGAGAGAGAGAGAGAGAGAGAGAGAGAGAGAGAGAGAGAGGGGGGGGGGCCTCGATTTGCGTGCTTGCCTTGGGAAGACTCTTTTCCCCTACAAAACACAAAACACAAAACCCAACACGAATATCCAAAGAAAAACGAACCTTACGGCTCGAAGTTAGCTTTAGCCAAAAAACTAGAAATTTAAAAAAAAATCTCAAAGTTAGCTTTTAGCCGAAAAACTAAATATTTTCCTCAATGTTTCTGATTTTCCGAGATCACACTAAGGTGCAGGGAAAAGAGCATACGCATGAGAAAAATCCTTTCTTTCTGTTTCTGATTTGCCCAGATCGCACAGAGTCGCAGGGCAAAGAGCATACGCAGAAATGAAAGGTATAGATCCGGGAAAAAAAAAAGGCTAAATAAACCGAAACCGAAATAAGCAGAGAGAAAATGACAGTAAACTGCAAAGAAAACACTGTATACCTCCCGATCTGAAAAATGACGCAGCTAGGGCTACCGGAAACCTTTTCGCGTGAAACGAAAGGGGTCCCTCACTGAAACAGATGCTCCGAATGCAACAGAGCAGTCCTCTCGGCCCGAAAGCAGTCAGAAACAGCAGATCTAGGAAACGACAGCCGCATGCAGTTCTACCGGCTTCAGATTTGGATCACCAACGGACGCGGCCCTCAAATAGCTCTGATACCATGTAGGAATTTACAGGGTAAGTTCCACAGAAGAATACCAAAAGGACACCGCTCACAACCAGATCTCAAATCAATACACCAGTATTTTTGACGTGGTTAAAACCCTCAGAGTGCAAGGAGGGAAACAGTCCACGGCCTGTCCCAACGTGGGTACAGACAATTTATTAATCAAAGAATGAAAATTTACATAAGCTTCTCTCATGCACGGATTACCCGAACAATGACCCTCCATGCGCTTTAAATAGAACTCATGGACCAATCGGGTGTCAAGCCACGGATCAAGTGTCGGTAATACCGAGGTGAGAGTGAACCGTCGGATCACTACATATCGTGACCGTCGGATTGTAAGTTACAAAATGTACAACGGTAAAGAAACACACTTTACCTAACTCTAACCTAACTCTATACTAGACCAAGTTGAACTTAACTATATCCTATGTGTCGGAATATCCTAACACCCCAACACATTTTTCTGCTCATCAGATCCGTCCATGCCTCGGTAGGGACATTATTCACCGGTTTGCTACTGTCAATAAACTCTTTTTCCAAAGCTTTTGTTGTCTTGGACTTTTTGCATGTGTGTGATGATTACTTGCTACGCGGTTGTTTGACCTGTGGTGATTCTGTAAGCTGGTTCATGCATTCCTATATCTCCTTCTCCTGTTGTATATCTTGTTCTGAAATTCCTTCGACTATTACTTCGATGGTTGCCTCCGTCTGCGAAGCTACTTGTTGTCCCTGATGGGTCTTCTCTGCCAATTGATTGAGTCGCTGCTGGAGTTCCTTTTTTCGCTGTTGCGCTGCCATTTTTTCTAATATAGCCTTGTCTAGGGCACACCATTCTAGAGGCCATGTTTCCAGTAACTCATAAATTGCATCATCTATTGCAATGAACGGAAGTGTGACCCATGCTTTCTTTGGATCCTTCTGTGCCAAGATATATAAGTGATGCATGTTTGATTTGAACTCGGCTGAGCTTTGGAAATTGTCGTAGATTGTTGGAGACATCCATGGCCTATGAGCGATCCGTTTCCTGATACTCCCCTCCATGAATGTCCAAAAAACCATGATGTCAGAAACCCTCACTGCGTCCTTTGTAGCCTAGAGCGAAGTATGCCACACTGTTTCCGGTAGTCTATCTTCAATGCTGGGAAACTGGCTACCCTATGGTAGTTCTCCTACAACCAGAAAGATTGAGAGTAGAAACCAGGCATAATAAAATGTATTACCATTGTCCTATGCTTCCTTAAAATTTGTCAAAAATTCGTCGCAAAATAACTATGCCCAATTGAACTGAACCCCATTCGTGCACTGTTTCGCAAGTGCAATGACAAGAGCTGGCAACTCATGTGCACAGCATTTCCTCATTAGCTTACTAGCTAGTAACTGGGTGGTAAGTCACACCCCTCTATTTTTGAGGTTTGCTATTGCATATCCCCACTTCCGCTTTTCCAACTTATATTTAGCCTTCATTGTTTCGGCGAGACCCACATCGCTACTTGTTCCAACTATGTTGGTAGGGTCATTCCCTTTTATAGGCAAGTGGGTAATCTGGTGTAGAAGATCAACTATGATAGGAATCAGCTCCTCCAACCAGAGATACCCATCATGTACCAGACATAGTGGCTACTGGATAACAAAGATGGTGATGGTCGTGGACCCTGACCCTATATTTTGTGGCCTCGCACCACTCTGCTTCCACGCAGATCCAAAACAAGGAAGGTCCTTAGTATTTATGATTATTGAGTTTGTGACAGATTAGATCTACTGTTTACGACCTTTAAGCAAACATTTACTAGATATAACCAGTTCACACATTCAGAAAAGATACAAATTTGCATAAACTCATAATATAAGCATAAACGCGTAGATCAAACAAATATATCAACCATACATTAACCAGATCCACAATATTTCAGAATCAACATAGTATTTGAGAACCAACTTATCTTTATTAAACACTGTCACCAATACAATCAAATTTACCCTACGCACTCAGCTGCAGGGGTCCGCGCACACAACTGCGGACTCTACAAAGCCTCTGCGTACATAGCTGCAAGGCTCTATCTACCCAACAACATCCTTGACTCGAACTTAAAATTGCAGAGATTACTATCCTTACAACTCCATAGCACTTAGATCTATCAACAACCAAAAAATACCCTTTTTCCCTTAGAGCCACACTCTATTTATACATTCCCATGGTCTGCGGACCAAGGGCATGCTGAGCTACTTCCTATTATTATATACTATTTCTTGGGCAGAAAACCCTTTGACTCAACCTATTACATTTAGTGCTCTACACATTTCAAAGATTTACAATATTATTATCCTAACTTATAGGCTTTAAGCCCCAAAACTATTATGCAGGACCTCCGCTACCCAACAGGCCCCCAACACGATCATCGTGACTCATCCCGAGTCACTGGTCGATGCAGCGATACGCGATGCCTAGGCTCCATGGTTCACCTTCCTGTGAGTGACGTACTGCTCCCTCTTTATCTCCTACAACACTTCTTCCAGCTCCTGCTCTCGTGTCGCTACCAATTCACATAACCGATACTGTTCATTCTAATCTACTCGGTTAACACATAACACCCCCTCATAGGATTTTAGCGCTAACTGGTGTGCCGCATATGAGAACTCCTCATACCAACGCAACCATTTTCCAATTTCATCTCTTCTGTACGGACTTTCTGTTGTAGCATGTGTTTCAATTTTGCAAGACCATTGTTGTTGTCTACGAGATCCCAACCTTCAAGGTGCATCAGAGGAAACCTATTAATTGTAAGTTCATGACTTGTCTTTGACTTTACAGCCTTTCCCTTATTTTTCATGGTTCGCCGTCTAGCCCATGGGAGGAAGCGACATCCAAACCAGTTCTACTTCGTTTCAATGAATTTCTGGCACATCCCCTTCCATCAGTGCTGAACTCTACGTGGTCCCTACAGCTATCAACACTAACCTTTTCAAAAATACTGACACCTCCAATGGTTGGATCACAACCCTCAGCCTTACACCTTGAGCGTAGAGAATGAATAGTTCCATAGTGGCAGGAAGGCATAGTAGTTTTTGGTTCTCAAAAGCGTAACTCATTCGGAAAATTCCCTCTATGATTTTGTAAGTGTCTCAAAATTCAAATTCATGGGCACCCACCTTTTCTGCAGCCCTCATGCTAAGCCTGCGGTAGATTGTTCCAGATCTGGCTCGTACCCTGTTCTTAATTTCCTATCGCTCGCTCCCTTTTGCCAAAACTCAGCTATCTTTTCATGAACAATGATAGCAACAGTCACCTCCCTACTTGTCAATGTAGCAATGTAGCTCCTTCCATGCAACCATGACCCTTGGGATAGATCAAATCTACGTGTACCCCAGTTTTCGCATAGCTGCTCCCCAGACTGCTTTAATGTCCCACGTTCTCTTTCTACTAGCTGGAGCATTGAGACTATCCTTTAGGTGGTTAGTCAGGTGGTCGGCCCACTCGTGTAGAGCTTCAAGCGATTGCCATTTACTCTTCCCAGGAGGGGGTCTCGATTGAGCTTAGCAAGCTGGACCGCACCTTCATTTGTAACTTCTTTGACTATATAAGGTCCCAACCAGTGCATGCGGAGCTTACCAGGGAATTTTTCAAACTTGCTGTCATATAATAATACTATATCATTTTCTTTGAATGTGCACATATTGATGTGATGATCATTCCAAGCCTTCTTTTGCTGCTTTTATACCTGCTGATGAAATCCTACCAGAAATCACTCCTCCTCCAGTTCCTACAGTTGCGCAATCGTCTCTTCCAAATCCGCACGGTATGCCATGCCTGTCACCACTGGTATTCATAGACTAGGTAAAATGTATTCCATGGGCATGATGGCTTCCTTTCTGTAGATTAACTGGAATGGTGTCTGGCTTGTCAATTTTTTGCATGTTGTTCGGTATGCCAATAACACAGCAGATATGCATAAATCCCAGTAGTTGTGCTGCGCATTACATACCTTGGTCGACATTGTCCCCAAAATTTTGTTAAATGCTTCAATAGTCCAATTTGCTTGCGGATGGTACGATGTACTCTACGGATGGTATATCTGAAATTCCTCAGTGAGAATGCTGATAGTCTCATTCATGAAATGCATTCCGTAGTTGCTCATTATAATTTTCGGGCATCCAAATCATGTTAACACATTCTCGAACAAGAATTTCGTGGTTGTAGTGGCCGTGCAGTCTTTAACCAGTTGTGCTTCTGTGCATTGGGTCAAGTACTCTGTGGCTGTGATGATATACTGTGCCCCCATCTTTCCTGGGGGTGTGATCGGCCCCACAAAATTGATCGCCCATTTCTCAAACAATTGCAGCGTCATCTATTGCTTGAGTGGCATTTCATCCCTATGCAATGGTTTCCTAGTCTATTGACATATGTTTCAGGCTCGACAATACGCTTTCGAATCTTGATGTAGAGTTGGCCACCATAGTCCCACGCGAAGATTCTTCTAGGCTGTGGCATAGCTCGCATAATGCCCTGCAGCAACCCCCCCATGTGCTTCGGCCAGAATCTGTCGTCGCTTGAATTTAGGTACATATCTACGTAATATTTCGTCGTTGCCCATTTTGTAGAGGTGCCCTGCAATAATAGTAAAATATGTTACACATATCACCAATTCTTTCCTTTACTGAACAGAATATCCCTACGGCACAATTCCTGTGGTTAAGAATGGATTATATCTTCAAAATAGCCATCCGCAATGTGCACCACATACATCTATGCATCCGGTAGTCCTTCCTCTATGTTTGTGGGATCTTCACCGTTCTCAATCTGAGATAGGTGATCTGGGCCTGCGTTTAGACATCCCAGCTTTATGACGACTTCGAAGTCATATTCTTGAAATAATAGCAACCACCTACAAATGTGCCCCCCCAACATAGGCTTATTCACTAGGTATTTTAGTGCAGAGTGGTCAGTATACATCTTAAAGTGTCCTCCAAGCAAATAGTGGCAGTATTTCTAGAGTGTGTATACCATTGCCAATCCTTCTCGTTCAGTGGTGGAATAGTTCTCAGCTTTTGAAAATTGACAACCTGCGAACACGACCAGGTGATTGATTCCTTCGGCTCCTTCCTATGTGAGTACCACTCCCAACGCGCTACACGACGCATCAACATGCACGTGAAATTCGATGTCCCATTTTGGAAAGACAAATAGAGGGGCTGATGCCATATTTTCCTTAAGCATTTCCAAACTTATGTTACATTCTTCATTCTAGCAATACTAGCATCCTTTTTCAGTAATCGTTCCATTGGTGGCATGATCTATGCGTAGCTTTCTATGAACTTCCAATAGTAACCAGTGTGTCCAAGTGTAGCAAATGTGGCAACATGGGCTAGCAGGAAAAAATCGCACCAAGGGTGTGACCACCTGACTAGTTGAAGACAGCACAGCCTAGAAGATTCTTCGTGCTATACTATGGTGGCCAACTCTACAGCAAGATTCGAAAGCATACTATCGGGCCTGCGACATATGTCAACAGACTGGGAAACCATGCGGAGGGATGAAATGTCGCTCAAGCCATAGATGACGCTCCAACCGTTTGAGAAATGGGCGATCGATTTTGTGGGGCCGATCACACCCCTAGGAGAGACGAGGGCACGATATATCATCATAGCCACAGAGTACTTGACCCAATGGGTGGAAGCACAGCCAATTAAATACTGCACGGCCGCTACAGCCACAAAATTCTTGTTTGAGAATGTGTTAATCCGATTTGGATCCTCGAAAATTCTAATGAGCTACTGTGGAATGCATTTCCCAAATGAGACTATCAGCGTGCTCACTGAAGAATTTCAGATATACTATCAACAGAGTATGCCACACTATCCACAAGAAAATGGGACCGTTGAAGCATTTAACAAAATTTTGTAGATAGCATTGACCAAGGTATGTAATGCGTAGCACAATGATTGTGATTTATGCATATCTACTATGTTATAGGCTTACCGAGCAACATGCAAAAAGTTGACAGGCCAGACACCATTCCGGTTAGTCTACGGCAAGGAAGCCGTCATGCCCATGGAATACATTATACCTAGTCTACGAATAGCAACAACAACAGGCATGGTAGACCACACAACTTTGGAAGAGAGGATCACACAAATGCAGGAACTAGAGCAGTAGCGATTTTTGGTAGGATTTCATCAGAAAGTGCAAACGCAATGAGAGAAGGCTTGGCATGATCGTCACATCAAGATGTGCAAATTCAAAGAAAATGATCTAGTATTATTATATAACATCAAGTTCGACAAATTCCCTGGTAAGCTCTGCATGCACTGGTTGGGACCTCATGTAGTCAAAGAAGTTACAGATGGAGGCGTGGTCTAGCTTGCTAAGCTCAATGGAGACCCCTTCCCAAGAAGAGTAAATGGCAGTCACCTAAAGCTCTACATGGGTGGGTCGACCACTTGACTAACTGCCCGAAGGATAGCCTCACCGCTCTAGCCAGTTGAAAGAGAGCGAAGGACGTTAAAGCAATCTAGGGAGCAGCTGCGTGACAATCGAGGTGCGCATAGATTTGATCTATCCCAAGGGTCGCAGTTTCATGGAAGGAGCTGCATTGCTGCGCTGACAAGCAGGGAGGAGACTATTGTTGTCTCTATTCATGACAAGATGGTTGAGTTATGGCAAAAGGGAGCAGGTGGTGGGTAATTAAGAGATAGGGTACGAGCCAGAATGGAAACATCTGCTGCAGGATTAGCATGAAGGTGGCAGAAAAGGTGGGAGCCCAAGAATTTGAATTTCAAGACACTTACAAATCACAAGGGGGCATTTGTCGAACGAGTTACACTTTTGAGAACCATAAACTATTATGCCTTCCCGCCGCTATGGAACTATTCATTCTCTACACTCAAGAATAAGACCGAGGGTTGTGATTTGGCCATTGGAGGTGTCTGGATTTTTGAAAAGGTTAGTGTTGACAGCTGCGGGCACCGTGTAGAGTTCAGCACTGATGGTAGGGGATGTGTCAAAAATTCATCGACACGAAGCAGAACTGGTCCAGATGCCAGTGCCTGACCCATGGGCTGGATGACAAACCATGATAGATAAGGGAAACGCTATAAATACGAAGACAAATCATGGAATTATAGTTAATAGGTTGTCTTTGATGCACCTTGAAGGTTAGGATCTCGCGGAAATAAACAATGGTCTTGCAAAATTGCAGCAATAGCGACAGCAGAAAGTGCGTACAGAAGAGATGAAATTGGAAAATGGCTATGTTGGTACGAAGAGTTCCCATATGCGGCACCCCAGCTAGAGCTAAAATCTTATGAGGGGGTGTTCTGTGTTAACCGAGCAGAGCAAAATGAGTAGTATTTGTTGTGTGAATTAGTAGCGACATGGGAGTAGGAGCTGGAAGAAGAATTCTAGGAGACAAAGAGAGAGCAGTACGTCACTCACAGGAAGGCGAACTGTAGAGCCTAGGCAGCAGGTATTACTGCACCAACAAGTGACTCAGGACGAGTCATGATGATTGTGTTGGGGGCTTGTTGGGTAGTGGAGGTCCCACGTAATAGATTTGGGGCTTAAAGCCTGTAAGTTGGGATAATAATGTTGTAAATATTCGAAATGTACAGAGAACAAAATGTAATAGGTCAAGTCAAAGGGTTGTCCACCCAACCACGCCTTCACTTCTTAACGAAATATAAATTAGAGGGTTGTTCTCTAGTCCCTCTGTTCCTCGATAACCTATTTCATTCTGCATGACGCCAGACATCAATAAACGCGCATAATCTGTTTTTGACACAACAATATCTTAATCCAAGTATTCAATGACTTGATATACTTACCTCGTGGTCCTCAGAGAAAGTGCCTTTCTGCTTCACTATAACTCACAGTTGTGTCTATTACGAACTTAGTGATAAACCCTCCTATTATCCGATCCAAGCGGTGATCTACTGTGCATGTGATTTTATCTTCAGATTCTTCTAACCTGCACACCAATTCTAGAATCCACACGATAGGTTGATCTAGTCTGCACCTCCCTACGCTGTCATCTAACCTCGCGATCCACTCATACAACTCTGTCAAGAATGACGCGAAGAAGATCTCGTGGATGTTTGTGTATATGTAACGATCCAACCACTGTTCCTCTGGTATCCGCGGATTTGTGTTTTCTTGAACCACGAACTCGTCAAGCTTCTGATCTAGCTAATCTTCAAGCTATTTCTTCGTAGGGTTCCAACATTCTGACATCAGACATCCCTTATGCAAATCTCGGGAGCGACAATTTATCATAGTCAAGGATTGTGACAATTTATCATAATCAACTTTCTGAATAAAGGAACAATTACATAAAGAGAGGACAATTGATAATGGTAGGAATTTATCAAGGTCTACTTCCACATAGATCTTTGCACATGCCTATATTCCTTCTAGTGGATCAACTTGATTAACACATTTTCCTAACACATTCCCAATGAATTGAAAGTCTTACTCCTTCCAACATTGTAACGGTAGGAGGGAAATCTCAACCTTCACTAGGACTACTAAGGGACATTGTTTTTAGGATAAAAATATGGGTTCCATCAGTCCATATATATATCTTGAACCAGCATAAGATATGGACTAATTTAGAATATCAAGTTGTAATTTGATTTGTTTTCAAATAGGAATGTGAAGAAGCCTCTCCCTTAGAAGTAAGAAAATATTTCACCTTATATTAGTGTTCATTTTGATATTCAAATATATGGAAAATATAATTTTAAGAGAATTCCAATGCATTTATTGAATTTCATGATTTCGAACAAGTTAGACATGACCCAAAAAACTAACTTCAAGAGAAATTATGCTACATTTATTGATTTTAGAGTGTAGAGATTCATAGGTGAGCTCTAAATTGTTAGGAAATAGAATTTGAACTAACATAGTATATGTCATTTGCACAAAAAATATCTACGTGACTTTCACTATCCTCACCTAAAGTATTTGAAGTTGTGGGTATTGTTGGAAACTTATTATCTTAGAGGCAATCAATGTTGAAATTGAATAATTTAAGGCGATATTTTTTTAGGGGGAAAAATATGACGTGTAATCCAAAGTCACACAAACAATGTTGCCACAAACTTTAATTTGAATATTCCATGCAAGGTTTCAATGATGTCAATTATTAGGCAGATGTGAGACCTAGATGTATGAATTCCTTAATCTACGACATAATTCTCCAAAACACAAACATGGTTCAAATAAACTTAAAACTATCAATTTGTTAGTATTATATTACTAGTCAGAATGTAGTCCCATTATTTTTTTCACATGGTTCAAAACACAAACATGGTTCAAACAAACATAAAACTATCAATTTGTTAGTATTATATTACTAGTCAGAATGTAGTCCCATTAGTTTTTTCACATGAACTCCTTATATTTAATAGACCTAGACACCACTTTTAACATAGTTACCAACTTAAAGAGAAATGACATCTCAAACCAAGTAATTGGGTCCAAAAAATATTTTTTTTGGATAAAAACATCAAAATGAATCCATATTTCAACATGTGGTGCTACCAATAATACCATTTCGAGCGGTGGCTAAAATACCCTCACTTCAAAGCCGTGCTACCGGTAGCACCTTTTTGAGGGGTGGTTTAAATTGTATCATGTTTGAAATCATGGCCTTGAAAATCAATATCATTAAAGAAAATTGACTTCCAAATAAAAAAGTTATGTCTCAAGTACCACCCATTTTATTTATGAAGTTAAAATTATGAATTTATTGAAATTGTGGTCTTCATAATAAAGGCCATTGAAAATGAAAAAGTTAAAGTTGACTCCTAAATCAAGAAGTGAAACTTAGTTATTATTTTTAATTTACAATAAAAAATAAATAAAATGAAAGAAATTAATAAACCAATGAGAGAGAGAGAGAGAGAGAGAGAGAACATAAAATTAGAAAAAAAGAGCAAAGTAAATATTTTTAAAATTTTGAAATAACATGTTTAGGAAACAAAATAAAAAAATTGTAAAATAAAGTGCATAATAATAATAGTAATAATAATAATAACGATAAAACTTGAGATAAATTTGAAAACCAAATAAAATAAAAATTTGAAAGTAAGATATCAAGTAAATTGGGAGGTTGTGTTGAGTGAAATGGGATTGATTAACGATTCTTAGAATCCTCTTTGGTACCCATGTTAACATTATCCACCCTCACACCCCTTGGGCCTCCCTCACTCCCCATCCCTCCCCTCCCTCTCTCTACCGAAGCCCCCTCGCCACCCCTCACCTCCTAAACCCTTATGTTACCCATGGATTGTTGAAAAGCTCTACAATGACCTTCTAATTAACTATCAGATAACTAAGGAATTATTCATTTTATTGTTAATATGATGTTTGTTTGAATTGATGATTGTTGTTCACCATATATGATAGTGTGATACTATTAATTTTCTGATGATTATGTATCATTCTAAATGAATGCCACATCGTCGATATTAAAGTTCTTTCACAAGTCACAAGAAAAACTAAACCACACTTGTACAATCGAAATGTCACATTTCCATCTAGTGGGCTTAGGAAACTTATCACTATAGCACCTAACATAGGTAGAATTACTAATCTAATTGTCAGGAAAGGAAATATCACTCCTCTACCTAGTGGGGCCAGGAAGCTTGCTTTTCTACCTCCAACAGAGGTCAAGCATACCACACATGTAGGAAGTAAATCACACGTGCATCAAAGAGGTGATTTTCTCAAGGATTAGATGATCCTGAATATTATAAAAAATATGCACATGAAATGTAATGCTAGAAATTTTTGGTATAAAAGGATTAGACTAGGAGTTGTAGTATAGAATATTAAAACCAAAATTATTTTGTAGAGAATATAATTACAAATAAAAAAAAAATTGTATATCCTATAAAATAAAGTAAAGAAACAAAATAATTGGTAATAGAGGAAACAATCTTAATCCTAAAAAAATAATGTTGTACTTTCCTGACTAGTGAGTTGTATCAATGTAAGGAAACAAAAAAAATACCAAGATAATGAAAATTTTAATAAATATAGAAAATTAAACTATATAGTTGTAGGAAGTATCTGGCTAAGGGTAGGGACCTATGTCCTTAGACGAGGCACTGGATATAAGAATAGTGGAATGCTAATTAATCACCACAACATTCAATAAAATAAAATGGAAATGATACACAAGCTTATATCAATAATTAAAAATGTGGTTTATAATATGAGCTTCTCTCTATCCGTCTTCTAACTCTATCCCTTACCATGGATCAAGTAGAGCTAGGCGTTTATACATTTTACTACTATCTTAAATTATCTAGGATTCAATCAAGGGCACACCATGATAATATTCATATTATTAGGTTATTTTAATCTATTATAATTTTTTCTCAAAAATATACAAGAGACCAAACAATGTTGACTTTCTTATTTATGAGACATATGGTAGATACTTCTACATCACTATTTTATTTTATGCCTCTCACCACCACCATAGTCACTCCTGACCTCTCTCTATTTGAATTGATTTGTGTCCATTTTGTAGCCATTTACCAATGAAAATATCCATTACTAAGAGTGGAAATCACTTTTATAGTACCTTTTATACATTTAAATAGTTTATTCCATGCCTTTTGAATGTAAATGGATTCCATTGATCCAATCACTTTATATAATGAGCTTACTTTAAAATATTATTTTTTTCTTGTCAAATGATGGCAAACTCATTACTGAGCTTATTCACCTATTTTTCATTCTCATGAAACCATGAAAATGAGAATACTGGGCATAGTTATATCTCTCTATCATGCTCATGAAAATATGGAGTCATCGAAGAAATGAAAAAGGAGTTCGAGGTATATATTTAATTTGTATTTGGTCAAGTGGAAATAGTTGATAATTGTCACTATAGAATATGGCACCTATTTGAATCTTAGTCTTATAGTTTGGTTGTAGCTTGCCTAGGAGTTATACCATGATTCTGAATTAAATGCTTCTTTTTATGGTTACTCTTTTAGTCACTATGAAAACTTCCATGATTTCTGATGCATTATGATGATATATCATTGTTGTTGTATAAATAATTCTACCATGTTAACAATATATGATGTTATATGTTTAAGTGAAGTGAAGCTTGAGTCAATCATTTGACAGTCTTGTTGACCTTTCATCTTAGCCATCCCATTGCCAATTGTACTTTATTATTTTATCTCTTCATAGACATTGTTTGGGTATTTTTTGATGTTAATTGATGGGGGACACATTACAGCCCTCCCTTAATGGATATTTTCTCTATCAAGACCCACATATTATCTAGGAATGAAATCTAGAATCTAGCTAGTGCCCTAGAACTTGCAATCCTTAGTGGTATGTTTCCTCATTAATGAAAATGTATTTACTTCAAAAAATCATAATAAATCTATTCTAAGAGTGTTTGGAATTAAATACTCTATTTACATTGACTAGATTGTACTAGGTACCTTATGGTCCATTTTCATTATTAGTGGCTCCCTTTACATTTTCTAATGATATTCATCAATGATTGGAAATTTAATGGGTTATACCATGGTTAACATCAAGTCATATATTCACATGATGTCAAATCATACTATCAACGTGGCTTGATTGAGTAACTTAGGCCTATGGGGCATCACCTTTTTATGCTACCACTTAGACTAAGTTGTGATGAAATATAACACTACTCTATCACTATGTTAGGTCCCTATAATAATATTGTATTCCCCTTATTGTTATTGTTAGTGTAGCCCCCTATTGTTATTGTTGTGCCCATGTAACTCCCGTTTTCTTATTTTTATGACCCATAGAAGCCCACTATTGTTATTGTTGTTCACTTACATTATTATTGTTATGTAGGCTTTGATTATATTGTGACCCCTTAGGGTCCTATATGTACCAAGGAGGTCTTATCATTTGAATCATCCAAGAATTATTCATTTATCTAATGTAAAGGAGGTTTTCCCCTCGAAGAGGCTAATTTTTAAGTCATTTATCTATCTTTTCTTCTATTTTGTGAGTTGGATGCATAACATTTGGTATCAAAGATTTGAATTCTAGGGCTTTTCTTATTCAAAAAAATCATCTTGGAAATTTCTCTATAATGTTTTTTCTATGAGGTTTGAGAAGCTAAAATTGCAACCACACGGAGAAGAAATACTGTTGAACTTCATATATGAATTTTAGATCATGGTTCTCTATATTTTCGGAGATATGATCCAACGAAGTTATGGTTTTTGCAGGCTCCAGAATTCCATTTCAAACAAGTGACCTAGGGAAAATTGTCATAACTTTATCTCCGAACATATGATTTAAATTTAATAAAAATTGAATTAAAGTGAAGATACACTATTTTTATGTGTATCATTTCCATGGCCAAATGTAGAAGTAGTGACACGTGGTACTCTGTACAAGTTCACTCTACTTAACTAGTATATAATCAGGTCATCATGGGAGATTGGGCATAACCCATTCTTGAATGATCCAATCCTAGTCTGACTTTTTGGTTGGAAAGAAGAATCATAGGGATACCATATGAATAAAATTCAGACCTTAAATGTAAAAAATTATAGAGATATAACAACTTCAATATCGAGCTTCTAAAAATAAGAAAAATGTGTGTATTATTTTTAAATTTGGCATAACTTTTATTTCAAAAATAAGTTTGAAGTGATTCAAAGGGAATATTGCGACATATATATCAGTATTTTGTTGTCAAATTCCTCCCAAACAAAAGACTTCTACCAGCATCGAGCCCTCAGAAAGCTCTACTATGACTCATGAAGAGGAAGAATTACAAAACGATATATCAAAATTACGGGACCAAGTGCAACAAATTTCTCTCTCACAAAGAGAAATGAAAGATGAACTAAAATTGGACATGGATGGCTTAAAATGGGACATGGATGGCTTAAAAGGGGACATTGATGGCATAAAAGGTGACACTAATGGTTTAAAAGTAGACATGGAAGGTTTAATGGAAGGTTTGACAAAGTTACTACAAGAAATGCTTCCTAATGGCGAGAAGGTGTTCGATGAAACTCATGAGGAGAAAAAAAAGAATATCAACTATGATTTTAGAGACTCCATGTTGGTAGGGAGCCAATTGGGCTGATACCTTATATATATATATTCCAAAATCCAACATGATTTCAAATAGCCTGTATGCTTCATCAACCCCATGTTGCCTGCCTAAACCATTAATCAGAGAAGAATATGTTGCTACATTTTTCCTACAGGCATTTTCTCTTAAACTATCAAAAATGTTGTAGGAATCATCCAACCTCTGACTTGTACAAAACCTATCAATCATGATGTTAACTATCATTACATTTGAAAACAAGCCTGCATGTGAAATTGTCTCCAACACTTTGTAAGAATTATCTAATACATTTTCCTTGCATATGATATCAATCATTATATTGTAAGTGGAGAGATTAGGTTCTACATCCATTTTCATTCCAGTGAAAAGGATACAAGTGTCATCCACTGTGTTTCTCTTTCCAAGGAAAGTAAGAATATAGTTATAGGTTATGGTGTCACGTTTCCATCCATTTTTTCTCATTTTGTTTAGTAAATTGTAAGCTTCATCTAACTTTCCAGCATTTCCTAAACCCATAGTTAATGTGGTTTATGGATAAGCACATGGAACATTTCTGGTGAGTTCCATGTTCTCCAAAAATTATTCCTCTTCATCCAATCTATTTTCCTTGCAAATTTGGTATTAAATCCAACACTTGATGTGATTCCTGAGGACATTCATAAAATAATTGGGAACTCTATTCTGTTGAAATTTTTTTCTGATTATAGAGATAATGAGACCAATAATAGAGACGCATTTTTTCCAAATGATTTTCATCTTGCAGAAAATTGGGAGAGGATGAAAAATAGACTTAAGTTGTTACGAGGAACTTCTCCAACCTTTGTATGGTGATATTAACATCTAACTACAATGATACTTTTGAATGAACTATGTTGGTCCTTTTGTGACTGAAATTTACATGGAGAAGCTTCCCTAGCTTGAGGAGTATTACCCTATGTTCATGGTGTTATTATGGGCTAGAACTTGTAGAAGGTGCTTGCTTTTGAAACTATTAATGTCTCAGTTAAGCAATAATATATAGCACACGAATGAGCATTGTTTTGAAGAGTTATCCTGTTGATGTGAACTTGTTTGTGGAGATATTTTTCTTGTCTTTACAACTTTTGAACGTAGATATATTAGCATGAGATCAATTTTTTTATTAATATATTAGCATTCTTGAGGGCAGATAAATATATTAGCATTGTTAAGGGAGCATCCCTTGTGGCCACTTTTAAACACTTATTACAACAACAATGAGGAGAAGAACACACCAATGGGATTTTCCTTACTTGCATTACCCTATGAACAATTAGAGGATATTACATCAGGAAATGAAAAAAAATGGCCAAGAGAAGAATGAAATTGATTAATTTCTATTCAACAAAATCTCACAAGAAAAAAAAATGTCTTTGCCCTTTTGACCTATGTTTGATTTTCAATTTTCATAACAACAATATTGTCATGGGTACCATGAAGCCTGTTTGACAATTAGGAGTTATAAAGGAACACACTTTATCTTTTCTTTCATGACAAGTATAATCAATAAAAGAAAATATAAGAATGTATGGCATACAGTTAGCATTGGTCATAATGGGAAAGTCCAATTTGTAGTCTAAGTACACAACTTAAGGTTCAATAGTTGATTTAATATGTAAGTCTTGAAAAACCTTATATTTCCTCATAAAATTATGACAGAATGTTGCCACCAACTTAAAACATGTGCCATACACTTAGAGTTGGCCATAATGCCAAAAGTCTAACTTGTAGCTATGCCACACAACATAAGGTTTAACGGCTGATTTAATTCGTAGTTCTTGAAGATACTTTTGTTTCTTCATAGAAATGATGACAGAGTATAGAAACCACATTACCACTATTTCAATAGATATCTTTAAAATGGTTTCATTTCAAAAGTGTCAAATATGATGTCTATACATAATAATGTTTGGTAAAGTATAGCTTGATCAGATTTTACTAGGGATAAGGGTTTCCTAAATGACAACTAATATATCTAAACCAGATTTATTTTCAGTACATTCAACATTAAATGGTTGATTATAAATCTATTAACAAAATTATTGGTTTCCTTTACTTTAGGTGTCATGCATCTTCATGCTCCTACATGTTGCATGCATCCCCGCTAATGCTATGAGGTTTGGGTAGTTGATTCTAGTTCTTGATGTCAAATGTGGCTATCCTTTCAGCCTGCATTTATTGTGTAATGAGAGAAGTCAGAATACAATAGTTGTAAGAGGTTATAACTTTGAGGTATTTTTCATTCAAATAATAAATTTGAATCTGGTTTTAGAAAACAAACACTGATCTTTATCCTCTATATTTTGATCCACTTCATGAAGTGGAATTTCTAGAAATGATTAAAATACTAGTCAATTTGAAAAACAATGTTTCACTAGCAAGGCTTCATATGTAGTTCGAGTCCCAGAGAATGTTGATTCTCATGATGTGAGTGAATCTTGTTGAGTATTTTCATTGCATTTTTCAGAACTACATTAGTGATTTCAAGCCTATTTATAATTGTTATTAAAGACTATAGTGCAATACCTATAAGACATTCAAGAACCATGGAAAAGTCACTACATGATATAAGAGATATATGAGCTCCTCTCTCCATGGAACATGTTGTCAAGGTATCATGTTGCATCTTGGCTATAAATGAAATTTTAGAAAAAGAAAACTTATAAATTTAAATATTTGTTGAGTAGATATTTTTTTGTTAAAATAGGAATTTGAAAAAATGCCCTCCAAAAGGGAAGCAGCGTAATAGTTTTGCATTTCTGGAAATAAAATCAATATGTACATTAAAAAGTTGTTAGGAGTGCAAATACTCAGATACAAGAATATAAAACCCCAAGAGATCAAACATGGTAGTAGATAGATAAGATTTTTGCAATTTTCACATCATTGTATTAGGTATTTATAGAAGTACAAAATTGATGAAGTGTGATCATTTTTTAACATGTCTCCTAGGGTTAACCAAAATATACATATTTTGGTGGGTGATTGGAGTCTTGGACCAATCCCCTTATGAATCATGTATAATAAGATTGGAAAAATAAAGTGAAAATTGCAAATTACAATCATAATACATATAACAACTAAGTCATTGGAAGTGGAACTTAGTGACAAAATTGCATCAACTTCTCCCTAATAAGAGAAAATCATTCGCAATTTCTATTTATGCTAACCTTTTTTCTAGTGAAGGAGACTACATAATTGGTAAGAAATATGTGTGGGTTGGGTTGTCCTAATAGAACACTGGGAGGTAAACCATTATTGAAATGTGGGCTTATGCAACCATTGGTGCTTGGTGGGAAGAATAAATGTCCTTCCTACAGAATGTAGGCATCATCCAACCTCTGACTCTCAGAAAACCTATCGATCATGATATTAACAGTCATTACATTTGCAAACAATCCTGTATGTGCCATTGTCTACAACACATTTTAGGCATTATTAAATATATTTTCCTTGCATATGATATCAATCGTAATATTGTAAGTGGATAGATTAAGTTCTACATCCATTTTCATTTTAGTGAAAAGGATACAAGTGTCATCCACTCTGCTTCTCTTTCCAAGGAAAGTAAGAATATAGTTATATGTTATGGTGTCAGGTTTCCATCTTTTCTCTCTCATTTTTTTAGTAAATTGTAAGCTTCAATTAACTTTCCAACATTTCCAAAGACAATAATTAATGTGGTTTATGGATAAGCACATGGAACATTTCTAGTGAGTTTCATGTTCTCCAAAAATTCTTCCGCTTCATCCAATCTATTTTCCTTACAAATTTTGTATTAAATACAACAATTGATGTGATTCCTGAGTACATTCATAAAATAATTGGGAAATCTATTCTATTGAAACCTTTTTATGATTACAAAGTTAATGAGACCAACAATAGAGACTTTTTTTTTCCAAATGATTTTCATCTTGTAGCAAATTGGGAGAGGATGAACAACATATTTAAGTTGTTATGAGGAACTTTTCCAAACTTTGTATGATGATATTAACATCTCATTACACTGAATCTTTTGAATGAACTATGTTGGTCCTTTTGTGGCTGAATTTACATGGAGAAGGTTCCATAGCTTGAGGAGTATTAGCCTGTGTTCATGGTGTTATTATTGGCTAGTACTTGTAGACGGTGCCTTATTTTGAAACAATTTCAGTCTCAGTTAAGAAATAATATATAGCATCCGAATGAGCATTGTTTTGAAGAGTTAGCCTGTGGATGTCAACTTGTTTGAGGAGATATTTTTGTTGTCTTTACACATTTTGAACGTAGATCTATTAGCATGAGATCAAATTTTTTTATTAATATATTAGCATTCTATAGGAAGGACATTTATTCTTATCGCCAAGCACCAATGGTTGCATAAGATCACATTTCAATAGTGGTTTACCTTCCAGTGATATGTTAGAACAATCCAACACACACATAACGCTTACCAATTATGCAGTCTCCTTTATTGGAAATAAGGTTAGCATAAACAAAAATTACGAATGATTTTCTCTTATCAGGGAGAAGTTGATGCAATTTATCCACTAAGTTCCACTTCTAATGGACTTAGTCGTTATATGTATTATGATTGTAATTTCCAATTTTCACTTTATATTTCCAATCTTAATATACATGATTCATAAGGGGCTTGGTCCAAGACTCCAATCACCCACCAAAATATGTATATTTTTGTTAACTATGGGAGACATGGTAAAAAATGATCACACTTCATCAATTTCATACTTCTATAAATACCTAATAAAATTATGTGAAAATTGCAAAATGTTATCTCTCTATCGTAATTATATGAGGAAATATAAGCTTCTGCAAGACTTATGTATTAAATCAACTATTGAACCTTAAATTGTGTACTTAATCTACAAATTGGAATTTCCCATTATGACCAATGCTAACTATATGGCATACATCCTTATACTTTCTTCTATTTGTTATACTTGTCATGAAAGAAAAATAAAGTGTGTTCATTTGTAACTCCTACTTGTCAAACATGCTTCATCGTGCCCATGAAAATATCGTTGTTATGAAAATTGAAAATCAAACATAGGTCAAAGTTGCAAAGACATTTTTTTTTTCTTGTGAGATTTTTTTAAATAGAAATTAATCAATTTCATTCTTCTCTTGGCCATTTTTTTTCACTTTCTGATGTAATATCCTCTTATTTTTCATAGGTTAATGAAGGTAAGGAAAATCCCATTGGTTTTTTTCTTCTCCTCACTATTGTTGTAATGAGTGTTTAAAAATGGCCAGAAGGGATGATCCCTTAAGAATGTTAATATATTTACCTGCCCTTAAGAATGCTAATATATTAATAATAAAAAATTGATATCATGCTAATAGATCTACATTCAAAAGGTGTAAAGACAACAAAAATATCTCCTCAAACAAGTTCACATCAACATGTTAACTCTTCAAAACAATGCTCACTTGCATGCTATATATTATTGCTTAATTAAGACTAATATACTTTCAAAAGAAGGCTAGCCAATAATAACACCATGCACATAGGCTAATACTCCTTAAGCTAGGGAAGCTTCTCGATGTAAATTGCAGTCAGAAAATGACCAACATAGTTCATTCAAAAGTAGCACTATAATGAGATGTTAACATCACCATACAAAGCTTGGAGAAGTTACTCATAACAACTTAAATATGTTGTTCATCCTCTCCCAATTTTCTGCAATATGAAAATCTTTTGGAAAAAAAAAAATCTCTACTATTGGTTTCATTATCTCTGTAATCAGAAAATCGTTTCAACGAAATATAGTTCCCAATTCTCTTACGAATGTCCTCAGGAATCATGTGAAGTGTTGTATTTAATACTAAATTTGCAAGGAAAATAGATTGAATGAAGCAGAAGAATTTTTGAGAACATGGAACTCACCAGAAATGTTCGATGTGCTTATCCATAAACCACATTATCTATGGGCTTTGGAAATGCTGGAAAATTTGAAGAAGCTTACAATTTACTAAACAAAATGAGAGAAAAAGCATGGAAACCTGACACCATAAAATATAACTATATTCTTCCTTTCCTTGGAAAGAGAAGCAGAGTGGATGACACTTGTATCCTTTTCACTGAAATGAAAATAGATGTAGAACCTAATCTCTGCACTTACAATATTATGATTGATATGCTATGCAAGGAAAATATATTAGATAATTCTTACAAGTTGTTGGATAAAATGGCACATGTAGGCTTGTTTGCAAATGTAATGACAATTAACATCATGATTGATAGGTTTTGTAAGAGTGAGAGGTTGGATGATGGCTCCAACCTTTTTGACAGTTTAAGAGAAAAGGCTTGTAGGCTCAATGTAGCAACCTATTATTCTCTGATTGATGATTTAGGAAGGCATCAAAGGGTTGATGAAGAATATAGGCTATTTGAAGTGATGTTGGATGATGACACATTATATATATAAGGTACCGGCCTCGGCCTATCGACGGGGTTTGAATGCTCATTTACGGACAATCGGTTTTATTTATTTATTTATTATTATAATAGGCCCACCAGCTATTTATTTTCATGCTGCATTTTCAGGGTCACAGAAAAAAATAATTAAGCAACAGTTTTATCTCCGCGAAACACTACAAAGGTGAAAAATGCCACCTCATTAAGAAAAAATGGTAGCTATTGACTAGGCACCATGTGGCATGTCCTGATTCATTCGTACCACAAACTAGGTTGTTGACTGGGTTGTTGACATCATGCTTATGTCACCTACCATGTGCCACCTCTTGATTGGAACCCTACCAACCGTACCACCATATCATAATACTAACATCACCATCTGTATAGATTATGTCAACATCCATATTGTTGACGTCTTCGCCACGTGTCCTCCTATGGGTCCTGCCTGTCAATTTTTTTTGTTGTTTCACAAAAAGTTTAGCAGGCCAGAACTTTATCATATGATGTTGGATTGAGGTGTCATTCACACCATTGGATTCAGAACAACAAGATCTTTTATTCAAGATTAGTTTCACTATGTTTTGAGGACTTTGAAAATTTGGTCTTTTAGCATCCTCCTAGATCATTGAAATCATCTACAAAAATGGGAATGAAAATGTTGTTGCAGATGCACTCTCAAAAAAGAATGAGGATGTAGAAGAATTACTTTTTTTCATCTCTATTATCCAACCTAATTGGAAATCGAAGAAACAGATCAATGGAAGAATGATGAAGAGGTTCGGAAATGCATTCAAAATTTGCAGCAAGATCCTAATACATCTCATACATTTAGCTAGAAAAATGATTCATTATGGTACCGATATTACTTATATCTTAGTATGAATATCAAGAAAAATATTATTTTGAAAATGCACATCTCCCCCTTAGGAGGGCACTCAAGATTTTAAAAAGTTATCAAAGGTCAAGAATGAATGCTTTTGGGATGGCCTTAAATATAATATTCAGAAGTTTGTGGCAGAATGCTTGGTTTAGAAATGAAATAAAGTTGAGTCAATTAAGACCCTAGGTCTGTTACAACATTTAGCCATTCCAAGTCAGTGTTGGGAGGAGGTATCAATGGATTTTATCATAGTTTTATCTAAGTTTGAAGGAAAGAGTGTCATCATTATGGTAGTTGATATAATTACCAAATATGTACACTTTAGTGCATTATCTCATCCTTTTAAATCTAGTATAGTTTCCACTTCATTTATGGAGAGAATTAGAAAGATACATGGAAACCCAAAGATTATTGTAAGTGACAAAGATCCCATTTTCACTGGAAATGTTTGGACAAAATTATTTTATTTCCCTGGTACTGGATTAGATCATATCTCATCTTATCATGCTCCATCGGATGGGAAAACATATATAGTGAACAAACGTTTGGAAGGATATCTTTGTTGATTTGTATATGATAAACAAACACAATGGGTTGAGTGGTTATCTCTAGCTGAATGGTGGTATAACACTTCCTTCCATACTACATAAAAATGAACCCATTTATAACACTTTATGGATATCATCCACCATTCATCCCATCATCGTTAACATAAAATATTTAGGTTCAAGCAGTGGAATATCACATCGAGCAACAACAACAAGTTCCCCGACTCTTAAAGGATAACCTCACTTTGGTGCAAAATCGAATGAAGCAACAGGGAAATCAACATTGCGGTGAAAGAAGTTTTGATGTAGCCAACTGGGTACTTTTACAACTAATACCATACAAATAAATGTCCCTCGAGCAAGCTAAGAATGATAATAAATTATCACCCAAGTATTATGGTCCTTACAAGGTTTTGCAAAATATTGGCACAATGGCATACAAATTGGATTTGCATGCATCTTCCTGAGTACACCTAATTTTCCATGTTCCATGCTTAAAGAGGGCTATTGGTGATAAGCTCCCAGTTCAAACAGTGTTTGTAGAATTTGACGAAGAATGAAAAAACATATTTGAGCCTATAGGAATCATGAAAACAAGAACCCAAAAACTACAAATTCAATTACTTTCGAAGTATCTCATTAAATTGAAGAACTTACCCACTAATGATTCCACATGGGAGGATGAGAATTTATACAGAAGAATATAGAACTACTCTAGCGTTGAGGACAACACTTCTTTAAAGGATAGGAGAATGTTAAGTCCCTATAATACTAGTGTATTTCCCTTAATTTTATTGTTAGTGTAGGCCCCTATTGTTATTGTTGTGCCCATGTATCCCCCAAGTTGTTATTGTTTTGCCCCATAGAAGTCCACTATTATTATTGTTGTGCCCTTACATTATTGTTGTTATGTAGGCTTTAATTATATTGTGATCAATTAGACTCCTATCTATGCCAATGATGCATTATCATTTTAACCATCCAATAATTGTTCATTTACGTAATGTAAAGGAGGTTTCCCCCTCGACAAGGATAATTTTGAAGTCATCGATCTATGTTTTCCTCTATTTTGTGAGAGGGTTGCATAACACGATAATTCAAAGAGTACATTAGCACTCTAATTGGTGCTATATGTATTCCTAATGTATATTATGTCATAAACCCACATTGCATTTTCTCATGGCACTAATCCCTTTTATGACATGGATCCACCTTTGACATTTTCATGGCCATTGTCTTACATCTCATTTGATGAATTCATAATGTATTGTTTTGGAAACCATTGTTTCCATTCATTTGAGCATAGGTATTCTTAACTTGTAGATGATCTATATATATTATTAGTTGATGTCTATTTATAGTTACCTCCTAGTTCCTTTATTTTTGGGTTTCTTCCTTATGCCACTTTGTCACCATGAATTTTCATAATGTATTTTAGCCATGAATTCATCTTTTAACCTTACACATTAAGGAGCATTGGTTCTACTTGTATTTTTCATAGGTATTGTAAAGATGTTATTATATGTCATGAGGATGAAATTGAATAATTGAGTAAATATATCATAACTATTTAATGAGGATAATTATTTTTTCAAAATTTAATAGCAATAAAATAAGAATTATTTCATAATTGAGAAGAAATTTCACAATGAGTTGGAAGAAACTTGTAATTGAGTATGGAAATTGTGCATGACTTGTGGTATTTTAGTTCACATTTTATCGAGCGTATATATGAATTGTAATTTTTTAGTTTAGATCCCATAAAGGCTACCTATGACTTGTATTCACCTAACTCACATGCCATTATTACTATGTCAAAATTATTCTAAATTCCTATAAGAAGAGGCCGAATTGTGGGATAGAGGAATATTGAGTTTCAGATTTCATTATTCTAGAGAAATAGAGATCAATTCTAGGGTTGAAGTGTTGTCATGTTAGTGGAAAGCAATCAAGAGTGGAAAAGTAACGAACTCTAAAAACTTGGACCCAAAAAGTATCACATGCTCTCAAGGTAAAACATGTGATTTTGTACTTTATTACAGTTAATATATAGATATATAGTTCCTTTCCCCTCTAATTTGCATGACCTATGTATTTTTATACTATATATTGATATTTTTGGCTTTATCTTGAGAAAAATAGATCAAATCTATTTGTAAACTAGCTTTATTTAATGTTAAGCTTTAGAAGGGTATATGTGGTTGTATGTGTGCAAGTACCTAAATGTGGAATCCTATATCTAAATCTAGGATCTACAATAGCCTAGATGTGATTGGAAACAAACATCTAAAAGTAAAATTTCTTCTCCTCATTTATTGGTATAGATCAATTGTACAAACTAGATTTAGTGGAAAAATCAATAGTAGTCTATCCTTTATCTATCATTGATTTTTATCATATTAGTGAGAGGGTTCATCTAAACATAGAAGAGTTTATCCGACAATAAAGTAGCCAATATGGTATTCACCAAATTAACATGATGGTTTAAATCATGCAAAAAATAAATTACGGGAAATAAATATTGATATAGGATTAGAAAAAATATGCAGGGTTGAGTTCCATCCTCCTCACAGTACAAAAGTGGTTAAATGAAAATTGAATCAAGGGAATAATAACTCACTAAATAACCCCCAATTTTTTTTTTTTCATTTAATCCAAATCATTCACATAGAACTTGCAACCATCAACCACCATATTTATGTAATGCTAAATATTGATGTGGGGCACATAGTATGTGAGACCAAGTGGAAAATAATTGAATGGCTAAGAGAGACCAAAAACCTTGATGTTTCTACCGTCATTAAGATCTAGTATTTTATGCCATGCCTTAATCTCCAAAGTCCAAAAATTATTTCAATAATCATGAACGGTGAACAAGGTCAACAATTTTTAAGATGAAATACAAAATGCAAACCATCAATAATATAATGAACCATATATTCCATTGAATCCAAGTAATACATTCCAAAGTGATATCACTTATATTTAATTTTATGCTTCTTTTCATTTTAACCATAAATTTATAAAAAGCTAAAGAAGTATCCTAAGGCTCACAATTCTACCTAAGTTGACCAAACTGTGTAATTTACTTGCTAGCTATTGTTTGAGAAAATAGGCAATCCCATATAGGATAAAAACCTTTAGTAACCACTCACGTAACTAGATCAAATAGCATAATGTAAAAAATTATATGTTGTTAAAACCCTCTATGAGGATATGGTCCATGGCCCTAGACAATATAGCCACTTGACACAATTTTAATAATGCAAAAGAAAAGAAAAAAATACATAAGAGAGTTCTCAAAATTGATCATTATCTTTGACCCTTCATGATCTTTAAATAGATATTTTTGACCAATTAGATGCTAAGTCAAAGATAAATGGATGTTAGTATAAGGGAGAATATTGGCCATTGGATCACTCCATATCTAGAACTTATCATAACCATCGGATTATAATTCAATTAATGCATACTAAAGAGACATATTTTTACATAATAGATGCATTAGAATTAGTTGAAATTAACTAATACCTATGTGTCTAAATATACTAATATCTCCCAATAAGAACATGATGGAATAGTATTGAAGGATTTACAAAGGTGACACAATAGGAGAAGGAAGGAGGCATTAGATTATATGCTCCCTTAATGAGAACTTCTTTAACTTCTAACATAGATTGAAGTTTAGAAAACTTAACTTATTTAAGTGACTATGAAAATATATACAACTTGATCATTTTTAGGGAAAAAAGAACTTCAATAATTTGTTAATGAATTATATTTTAGATGAAGTTCATTTGTAGATCAATGTTCTTGTTGTGCTAATGATGAAATGGATCTTTGGTGAGCTTAATGGAAAACTGATTGTTGCACAAGAAGGTGGCTAGATGCTGCTACTAGAATTCAAACTCTAAAAGGATCTACCAAAGGCACAAGACTTGACTTGCACTAATCATTGTTCAATACTCTTCTACTATTTATGAAAGAGAAATAACATAATGATTTTGATAAGATTAAGTAGTAGGTCTGAAACTAAGATTGAAAACATAACTTGTAGTATATTTCCAATCATAAGGATTAATAGCTAACCCAAATTAGTGAAAAAAAGGAATCCCCATTCAATAATAATATATCCCAAAATGAATTGTACCTCATTGTGATAACACTAGTGCATTTTCTTTTGCAAACTTTATTATTTTAGATTTCTTGTAAACATTGAACTAGAAATGTTGGTTTGTGGGAAGAGTCCAAGTCAAATTGACTTATGTAAATAAATTTTGTATGAATACATAATTTTTTCATTTTCCTTGGAAATGATATGGGAAATTACGCTTGAGTAATGTGGGATTTATTTCTATCCAAGTGACTATTAAGTGGAAACTCGAAATGGTGAACCTTCCCAAATTATCCCCAAATTCGGGGGAGAAATATTGCCATTGGAAAATAACATAACTTGAGAAAAATGTTATGCTAGGTGGAAAGATAAGATTAGTTGGAGACAAATGTTACGCTGAGTAAAAATACAAAATGAAATATTTGGATAGAAATTCTATGCTAGATAAGCATAGAAAGAGAGAAATGCATGCTTATCAAGGAAAAACAAAAGACTTTCCTAAATTGAAGAATCCTAGGTAAAGAAAAAAGGTGGGAGACATTAAAAGCAGGATGTTACTAGGAAAAGTTTGTTGGGAGGAATATAATAAATACCCACTAGGGGAATTTTGAGGTTGAAGATGGGCCTCCTAAGAAAAATAATAAAATAATAGTTAAAATAATAAAATAAGAATTATTCATTTTTAAAGAAAAAGACGAAACTACTTGTTTTTATTATTTTTTTGGCTTATCTCCTTCTAGGTTTACTCAAATGTCAAGTGTAGACATTTGTTGGATGTGTAATGAAATTCTACATCCAAGAAGTACCCACTATATATAGTTATGAGTAGACTCACATCAAAGAAAATTGAAAATACTTGAAAAGAGCATGTTGAACACACCTTTTCCATGTATTTTCAATTTTCTTTGATGTGGGTCTACATAGAACTATACAGAGTGGCTACTAGTTGGATATGGAATTTAATTATGCATCCAAAAGGTGTCCACACTTGACATTTTAGTAAACCTATAAGGAGATCAGTTGAAAATAAAATTAAAAAATAGTTTTCTTCTTTTCCCTCCAAAATATTTCCCCTCGAGATGAAATCATCATCTTGAATCCTATTTGTTCCTTTACAGTTAATTTTGATAGCAGATTTTTTATTTTGAGACCCATTTTTGACCTCAAAATTCACCTAATGACTAATTGAAAATAGTTTGGACAACTTTGGTAGTGGAGCTATGAGAGGGAACCAAGGAGGTTAAGCTCAAGGGGAGCTTCTGGTAGTGCAACTCGTTGATTGTGAGGAACATTCATTTCCCCATATCATTCCCAAAGGAATTATTTCTAGCTACATAAGTTGCTACTATGTTTAAAACTAGCATGCAATTGGTTTGAAATATATTTTTTATTGTTTCATATGTGTGTCTAAAAGTAAATTAGTGGTATTTGACTACGGAATTGTTTAATTAAATTAAATAATTTGGCTATTTATGGATGTACTTCAGCTGGTGACATTTAATTGATGATGATTGTTTTATTTACTTAGTAGAAACATTTATTGTTCTTATATAGATGTTTATCATGAGTTACTATAAGTTTAATGGATATTATGATGAGGTTGTGAGAATAATTAATGTTGGCTAATATGGATAGTTCACTCAGGAATTAGTTAATTATGGAGGTAGAACTATTTTAACCAATGGAAATATCTTATTAGAATCCTTCTATTAATTGCAAGTAGAAATCAATAAACTATGGCTAATGTATATATGGTGTAATATGATTCAATATGAAGAAACTAACGAGTATAGGAAATTCAGATTAGGCTCAACGTGAACCTATATAAGGCATGTAAATTTTGATAAAGATAGAACTATGCTACCTGTGAACATAAAAAAATATTAATAAATGGATATATATATATATATATATATATATATATATATATATATATATATATATATATATATATATATATATATATATATATATATATATATATTTTGATTGTATGATTGTAGAAGTAATAAAGAAGGAAAATACCTACTATCTAAGTACAAGAATGCACAGGTGTTGGTAAGACTAAACAAGTAAGTATGTTGTACTTGTAAGTTAAGGTCAAAATTAGTAAAGAAACATGGAATGGATGGTTTCCATAACTTGTAAGACTAATTATTAAGAAATATAAAATAAAAGCCTATTTAATATCTTATTAATAAACCCCAACAATAACTCTCACATTGTAGTAGTGTGTTAAGGTCTGGTTACATAAGTTCGAAACTTCACTTAGAGAAAGAAACAAATGTATTTTCTTAGTAGGTTGTATTGAATTATTTATTATTATGTGCAAACTGGGGTAAATAACATGATTTCATGGAACTATATGCCTATATTAAACAACGAATGAGAATATGGAAGTTATTTTAAGAATTATAATTGGGTTTCATATAAAGTGTGTGTAAGCCAGTCTGCAAAAGTGATTGAATAACCCAATTAATATCCTAAGCAACTTAATTTTTTTTATATCAGTACATAACCTATGATATACAAATTACCCAAGACAAAACCATGTGGGTGATATCAATGTTATCTAGTTGTTTTAAAATATATAAAAGAAGCATATAAAGTGATTCAATCATGGAGAAAACAATAATAATAAAGCTCTCCATTGCATTACAATGACTAAATGCAGAACTCAAGGAGTATAAACATTAATTCGTAAGCATAATTGAGTAGATACAATAACAATGCAATGTAGGAAATAAAAACAACTACAAGCAAATGTATTAATTTCAAAACAAGTTAGACATTAATGTTCCCTAGAGATTTCCAAAGGTAGATGCTCAAGGTCTAATAGAATATTATAGATTTACAATAATTATACCAAGAACCTAGTCATAGTCATAAGCAATAAGACTTAATAAGTGTACATAAATAAAAAGTTGACTTAGAACACATATTGGAGATTAACAATCTCGGCGAGAAAACCAAATCCAATCGTTGAAGTGTGATTTCTTTCTTGACCAAATGGAATCTGTAGAGGAGTGTAGAAGGGTTTAGCAATATTGAAATTACCTAAAGGTAAGATGAAGTTAATTCCTTAAAGTGCTCAATGAGGGAAGGGTAATGACCAACTTACGATAATCCATATATCACCATATAAACAGTGAGAGGGAAACATTCTATTTTTATAAAATAAAACTCTGGCTACAGATGGGTCTTCCATATGGAAGTATTTTTTTAAGGAAACTTTAAGCTTTTACTATATATTTTGTTGTATTTTTCGCTTAACCATCTCCAATCTCATCATTTATCACTACAAGTATACATACTTTTATTTTCTTTGGTGAATTATCACTTTTTCTTGAATCAAATGATTAAAGGATTGTTAAAGAAGTGCTTTAGGTGTGTTAGGATAAATAGAGGTGTATGCATTCTAGCTCACACCATAGTTTTCACATATATAAATAATGGTTTGTGAATAAAGGTTCGACTAATAAATAAACTTGTGAGATGCCTTGTTTATAGTGCAGGTTTTGGTGTCATTTGTTACAACCATGTTTCAAAAAGACAATATTCATATTTTTTTTTTGTGGTGAGAGGATATTTCCACCTTGAAATTTTTTATAAGCCATTCATGAATGAATACACATGCCAGGTGGATGTGGTTTATGACTCTAGGAAGCATAGTTGCAAAATATTATGGATAGAGTCAAGTTGTTTGTGTACTTCCGATCATTTTGGTTTTTTAGTTCATCTAATTGAGCACATGAAAATAATATGAAGAATTGGTTACAGTTTTAAAGTTGTGTTTATTTAATATGGATGGAATACCTCTGATATTTTGACTTGCAGCTAACATTTCAAGAAACTATAACCAATAATTGTAGTGCAATTCCTCGTAAGATGTTGGTTCCTGGAAGCCTACAAACCCATGAGGACAATTTGATCCATTTGATATGTTTGGTTCTAAGAATTTACAGGGTTATCAAGAAAAGTATATCCGTTTGAGCTAAAGAATAGTAATGTTTGTTTAGATGATGACCAAAACTAATAGACAAATGTTAACCAATTTTTATTTTCATTGTTTACTAGTTTTCTCACTAAACCAAATTCTTTGTGCATTAAATTTTAGATCTTATGAATCCTATATATGTATGTAAGTTATCTAATCATAGGGAGACAATGATATTATGATACTTTTCCTTCGTAATATATTAATACCATTTTGTTGGGAAAAATACTGGGGGGTGGGTGAATTAGTATTTTCAAACCAATAAATTTTTCCATTTGATAATTAGATTTCTATGCGCAACTTTTCTAAAGTGAACCTACGTGTGCACGCAACTCTTCTTAAGACAATGAATGTATATCTAGTGAACTTATAATTTAGTTAACCCATCATATATTTGTCCTCAGGCTATTGCATTAGTACTTTATTAGCCATTAGATAAACATTAACCATGTGTTGTAATAAATACAACATCACACATAAGCAACACACATGAAAACCAAGATTTAAGGTGGATACCCATTGCTGGAGAAAACCACCTGCTCCTGTTGTCTCTGTCTTCTTTTTAATGTAAATAAAATACTATTTACAATCTTATATTGCTACAGGCTCATACCAATATGTAGGCACCCATCTACAGAAGGCTACAACCTTCTCTCATTATCCAGCTTCTAATAGAATGAAGCTACAACCCCCTAGCTCTGGAATTGGCTTGTATGTTTACTTTTACGTAGGCGCCGACCTACAAAAGGCTACAACCTTCACTCATTCTCCATATACTACTGGAAGGGAGCTCCAACCCCCTTGCTATTGTACTGGTACATAGGTACCAACCTACTAAAAGCTACAACCTTCATTCCACCTCCAAGGACCACGCTTCATAATTTTTTATACTAGATACTCCTGGTACACAATGACATAATATGTAGGCCACATTTCATAAATTTTTCATACTAGACCCATTAGTAACATTGAAGCTCAATATCAATCATCCATCAAATACATCTACATCAACCAATCATTGAGACCCAATTATCAATCTCTAATATAACTAAAACCCAATCATCAGAACTGAATCAAATAATCATTGAAACTCATTAACTCATCAACTCAATCATCAATCTATGATTCAGCCACAACTGAATAAACCAATCATTGAAACCTTTGATAGAACTGAATCACCCAATCATCAATTTCTGAATTAACTATAACTGAATCAATCAATTTACTGAAAAACAAATCAACCAACACTTAATCAAAATTCAACCAATCAAATGGAATAGATAGATCATTGTAACTAGTACACAGATCTTAACCCAGAATACTGCATCAACAACCAGAACCAACTGCAACCTCAAAACTCATATGTCAGAATGCATACACTACTTCAATGAAGCCAACTTGCATGTATACGCTACTTTTTGTAACCAAACCTGCGTATACCTCTAAAGATACTAAATCATAAAACCTATAAACCAAAAACTATACCAACCAATGACATCCTAAAGATCTAATGTCATATTACAGAGTTCAGAAAAGATCACCCTTCTTAGTCAATCAATCAATCAACCAGACTCAATCTCCTTATACAACTAGTTTCACTTTCAGATCCAAAAAAGACTTCTTTGACAAACAAGAGTAAAATAGAAGCACCGATCAGATAGATCAGTCATCTCTGAATAACAAAATTTTCTTCTACATATGCTACTTGGAAGTGCTGGACCAATGTGTATACATGCGTTCACTAAGGCAAACCACTGTATAGATCTACAAATAATAACTTATAACTTCACAGCTATTCCAGACTTCAGATATACCCATATCATAGCATATAAAGGATAAAACATGAATTAGCAATCAAATCTAGACTATCCATTATCATATCATACAATGATAAGTCATTTCAAGTCTCATGATCCTAATCCAACATTGTATCCAAGGGTGCACAAGATATTTCAAATCTATATCATAACCATAGCCCTTACAACCCAAAATATACTTCAAATAGAAGTATTCATGAAAAACCCTTTCACTTGCACACTTAGCCCTTTGATCTTCTCCTCCTTATATACTTAGAGCCTTTTTCAATACCTCGGACCAAAACAACATTTAGAACCTGTGGTATTCTTAGACGGGATCAAGTATCCGTAATTCTACTCAATATTGTGGGCTAATACCATGGTATGGACCCTGGTATTTTTTTACCTTAATTTTCCATCCCATACGCACCTTTCCTCTTGTGAAAGTGCATGCATATGTATACACTCCTTTTGTTCTGTGAACCCGCTAGTATACACTACTTGGACTAGGTGAACCAATGTATACAACTTAATACAACTTAAAACATTATTTTCTTCAATTGCTTGATTCTAATCTGTAATCCTTTGTTCCATCATCCTGTTCTTTTGTGCCATTACTCTGTTACCTCTGAATTGACCTGTTACAATCTGAGCTGCCATCATACATCACTTCTGAACTGATTCTTCTGAGCCTCCCTACATTTTGTCACATCTGTAAACACAACTGCAATGCATTTTGTCACATCCTATTTATACCTTTATCAAGTAGTTCATCCATCAGATAGGTTGTCATTAAGGACAAATCATCCGGTAGGTTCCTTATCAAGGACAAAACGAACACAATCTCCCTGTATCAAACCCTTGACCATTATTTTGTTCCATCATTTTGTCACCTCTAATATTTCTGTGTTCCGTCATTCTGTCACATATGATATCTATTTGTTCCACCATTCTGTGACCTATGATATATGTGATCTGGATTTAAATAGGAACACAACAAATTACAGAGAGAACCATAAACAAAGAGATGCAGTGGAAATAATACTTCATTTCATTAATGTAAAATACTAAAATATGCTTAGAAACAACAATGGAAATAAACCAGCTAGGGCGATGGTAGCTTATCTCAGAGGAGAGATGTGGCAACTACATGCCTCTAAACTGTGTTACAATGAGGCTTGAAGGCCTATTTATTATTAAGAAACAACGGAAAACCCTAAACATCCAAAAACCTATCCCTAGAAGATGAAATGCCAAATTGTGGGCCCCATTTTGGTAAATTGGTACATCAACTTCCCGGGGTCATAACTTTGGTATACGATCTCCGTTTGACATGCACAATATCTCGTTAGAAAGATCTATCTGAGAAATACAACTTTGGGAAGAGTAATATTAGTTTGTGGTCCCATGTTGCTCCCAACGTTCCCAAAAAACATCGTTTAGGGCCTTAAAACAGCTCCAGAAGTTCAAGACCTAAAAAGCTGCTAAAAATAGTAAACTGTGCTACAATTAAGGAAAATGAAAAGATGAAAGAGACAATGGTGGGGGTGTAAGTGGACTTGGCAAGTGGCCAACAATATAAACCTAGATCATTCCTCCCCCCTTAGAAAGCAATGGTCCCCATTGCGTTGAGTTCCTCCATGAGATGAGGAAACTTCTACTGAACTTGGTCCTTAGTGAGCGACTTGCCTTGGTGAAGGAGTTGGCCTGCTTTGACAACTCGATACAACTGGATATTCTACTGGTGAGTGTGCTTGATCTATGTTTCGATGATCCGATCAGTTGCAACTTGTTCCATGCAATCAGGATTTAACTTTATGGGTGTGAGTTTTTCTACAATGTCGGATGTGTCTATTAATGGTGGAAAGTATGGTCTAAGGTGGTCCACATTGAACACTAGGTGCAGGCCAAGGAATGGGGGAATGTTGAGCTTAAATGCATTGTCTCCCCCAGCCTTAGTAATCATGTAAGGACCATATCAGAGTGATCTAAGTTTCCGATAGGCTCCGATAAGGCGTTCCTTTTGCAAATGCAACTAGACTTTGTCGCCCACCTAAAACTTGTGTGGCACCCGATGTTGATCATGTCGCTGCTTGTACTTGGCATTTGATTTCTCTAGAATGTCATGGACCTGTAGGTGAATATTTTGGATGTGCTCAATGAAGTTGTTTGCCTTATCTGTTTCAGACTAGACATGACTTGAATCTGTGTGAGTAGCTGCAAATGGCATGGACACATCAATCGGACATAGTGGTTGGAATCCCAAGCCCACCTGAATAGGGTTGTGGCCAATCAAGCTGTGGAGAGCCTAGTTGTAGCTGTGCTAAACATAGGGGAGGCTCTCGTCCCATGTGCATGGATGCTTTGAGTTGTACATGCGCAGAATGCATATAATCATCCTGTTGACAACCTCTATCTAGCCATTAGTTTGAGGATGGAAGGTTGTGGACATAGTGAGTTTGGTGTCCAGCATTGACCAGAGACTAGACCAAAACATACTGAGGAACCTGGGATCCTAATCTGAGATGATAGACTATGGGATCCAAAAGTGTACCCACACTCGTTGAAAGAAGAGTTTAGCAGTGGCTTTTACTGTGATATTCTTCTTGCATGCCGCCATAATGGCCATCTTCAAGAACCTATCGATGACCCCAAAAATAAAGTCATTTCCAAGCTTAGTGGAAGGAAGGCTTGACACCTAATCCATGGAGACAGATTCCCAAGGTCGACTAGGGGTAGGCAGAGGGGTATAAAGGCCTTGCTTCTTGATGGTCGGTTTGGCAATGGCACAGGCACTGCATGATCTGATGTACTTCCCAACATCCTGTCGAAGATTCGGCCAATAGAAATACTTATGTAGTACTGCCACTATTTTCTTGACCCCAAAATGCCTAACAGCCCAAATGTAGCATGCTTCCCAAGTCATCCTGGCATGCTTGCTTGAAGGAACATAAAGGTGACCCAGGTGGCATAATAGGGCATCCTGGAGGTGAAAATATAGAACATGCTAACCCTCCAAGAGTGTCTGGTATGTGTGGTCGAATTCTAGGTCGCTTTTGTAGAGAAGTGGCCAATCAGAAGTCTTGTGCCCACAAGAGTTGAGCATAGTGGTTAACGCCATGATCGGTGGTCGACTGAGGAAATATGCAACATTATTGGTGCTTCCCTTCTTATACTTGATATTCAAATGGAACTATGGTAGGAATGTGGACCACTTCTGATCGCCATCATTTTGCAATTTCCCTTGGGTCTGTATGAACTATAGGAGTCGGTGGTCTGTGTGGATGACCGTTTCCTTCCCCAAAATGTAATGCTTATGTTGTCTACAGGCTTGCACAATGGAATACATTTCTTTGTCAGAAGTGGGATACTTCCAGACTGTGTCTGAAAGTGTCTCACTATGGTATACCATTGGATGCCCACGTTGAGTAAGGACCGCCCCAATAGCATAGTTAGAGGCATCTGTCTCGACCTCAAATGGTTGTTGCAAGTCTGGTAATGCGAGCACTGGTCTTGTGCAGAGGTGAGATTTCAACTCTATGAATGACTTTTGTTGAGATTTAGACCAAAAGAATTTTGCTTTCACTCCTCCCTTGGTTACTTGACTGAAGGGCCAAATGATATGAGAAAATCCCAACACGAACCTACGGTAGAAGTTGGAAAGACCTAGAAAGATACAGAGCTCTGTCAGAGTGGTTGGAGATGGCCAATCCCGAATGACTTGGATGTTGGCTGGATCCACATGCACCCCCTATTCATCAATAATGTATCCCAGATACTAAACCTGGGTCATGTCAAAAGTGCATTTCTCCAAATTGGCACATAACTTAGGTTGTCATAGTGTTTGGAGAACCTGTTGGATGTGGTGGAGGTGCTTTTCCAAACTCTGGCTAAAGATCAGGATGTCATCCAAATATACCACTACAAATTAGTTGGTGAATAGCCGTAAGATGTCATCCATTAGGCACATGAAGGTTTTAGGAGCATTCGTCAATCTGAAAGGCATAACCAACCATTTGAAAAGGCCCTCCTTGGCTTTGAAGGTAGTCTTCCACACATTGGAGGATTCGATTGGTACCTGGTGATATCCAGACTTCAAATTTATCTTGCTGAAATATTTTTCCACCTTCAGTTGGTCGAGGAGGTCATAAATTTGTGGGACTGGGTACCTGTTATGGACAATGATCTTGTTCAGTGCCTGAGAGTCAATATAGAGTCTCCAAGCCCCATCCTTCTTCTGTACCAACACAATCGGGCTCCCATAGGGCGATGAACTTGGACGGATGTGACCATTCTGCAACATCTCCTGAATCTAATTCTTTATTTCATCATTCTCTAGAACATAGCACCGATAGATTAGTCCATTGGGCAGTGGCGCACCTGGGGTCAGATCGATGGAGTGCTTGACTTAATAGTGCATAGGAACCCCTGCAGGGGAGGTGAAGATGTTCTTGTCCTCCTCCATGACCTTGTGCATTTGTACTTGTCATCGGAGGGGCCCTGTCTGGAGGTCGTAGCCATCGTCTTCTTCCTTCCTTGAGGGTGTATCATCATGAAAACAAATTTCCTGGTTTTGAAAATGAGCTTACTGCATTTTTTTGCAGTAACCGAAGAGATGGTGGTAGGCAGTGCTACCTCTGGTATCCTGTACAACTTATTTACCAAAGCAGCAATAACAACACAGGGCCTTGATTCATACACATCATGTCCGTTCCACAAGTATGGTTGTCCTAATAATACATCACAAACTTCAAGGGGAGAAATGTCAAATAATACCTCATCTGTGAAGGGCTTGATGTTGTATGGAAGGTGACACTGTTGGCTCACGCGAAGATCCCATCCTTGGTGAAGCCACCTAATGGTGTACGGTTATGGATGTGCTGTGGTCAGTAAGCCCAACCGCTTCATGACCTCTATCGAAATGAGATTCTTTTAGCTCATGCTATCAATAATGAATTGTAGCAGGGATCCCTTTACCCACATTTGGGAGTGGAAGAGACACTCCTCCTCCTCTGGATCTTCAGGTTCCTCCTTCTGGATATTCATGGTGGCGATGGTGGCGTTGGGCTCCGCATCGATAATTTTCTTCCCTTTGTCATTCCCCTTGTTGGGTTCTGACTCAGAGTTGAAACATGGATCTAATTTTGAAACCTTTAGCTTGGCCACCAGTGACTTCTTGGCCCGACACTCACTTGCGTTGTGAGTGGAGATCTTATGGAACTCACACTAGATTCCCATGTCCTTTTTTAGCTTCATGGTGCTATTCTTTGCTTGCAGCTTTGGCGGGTTATCTTGGGCCGCCCTGCCTTGGCTTTGTCCTTTGTTTTGCTATTTGGGGGTGCCTTTCCCTTGCTTTGGATTTGCAGATCCAAAGTCTCGCTTCTTACGTTTAAACTTTTCCTCGACCTTGACGGCATATCGCTATGTTGTGCCGAGCAAGGGGATGTTCATGAATTCTATTTCTTCCTGGATGTACTTGTGCAGGCTGTTGCGATACTTGAGTACCAAATGTTGCTCTGAATCCTTGATACCAAACTTTGTGTCAAGGGTATGGAAAATATTGGTAAACTCCAACACGTCTTGGTCCCTTCCATACCGCAGTGTGGTCCACTTTATGTATTGATCCTCATAGATTCTGGCAAGGTAGTATTTCTCCTTGATGGCATCCCTGAATGAATCCCAAGTGGGTGTGGCTGAAAATAGTGAGCCTCTACTTTCATCCTTCTACTCACAGTAGGCTTCCCATAAGTCCTTGATGTGGGGGGCTGCTTTGAGAAAAGCGAAAATAATATTTTCGTGACTAGAAAAATCATGAACAAAAAAATAACCCTCTGGCAGATTTAACCATTTATCGATGACATCTATGTTTATTTGACCCTCGAATATGGGGATTTAAAAATTAACTTGTACCTTAAACAGTGTGGCATTTCCAAAGTAGCTATTGGAAGACAATGCGTCGCCCCTGGGTAGCCACTGAAGAATCTGGGCAAAGTTTTCCATCATCACATTCCTTTGCCGCTCGAGGGCTTCTTCGAGCAAGATTTTGATAGGATCTCCTACCGCCTCATATTTCTTTTCATCCGCCATGGGAGGCCGTTGGGATTTGCGAGGCTAGTCTTGTAAAGGTTCGACCAGTTCAAGCCCTAACCCCTTATATCCTGACCTCGTTGGGGACATGCAAAGAAAAATAGAGGAAAAGCAGATCGCTCTGATACCACTGATCTGGATTTAAACAGGAACACAAAAAATTATAGAGATAACCATAAACACAGAGATGCAGTAGAAATAATACTTTATTTCATTAATATAAAATACTGAAATATGCTTACAAACAACAATGGAAATAAACTAGCTACGGTGATGGTAGCTTATCTATGAGGAGAGATGTGGTAGCTACATGCCTCTAAACTGTGTTACAATGAGGCTCGAAGGCCTATTTATTGTTGAGAAACAATGGAAAACCCTAAACATCCAAAAACCTAACCTTAGAAGATGAAACACCAAACTGTGGGCCCCGTTTGGGTAAATTGGTACATCAACTTCTCGGGGCCGTAACTTTGGCATACAATCTTTGTTTGACGTGGACAATATCTTCTTAGAAAGATCTATCTGAGAAATACAACTTTGGGAAGAGAAAAATTGGTCCATGGACCCATGTTTCTCCCAATTTTTCCAAAAAATCGATGTTTATGGCCTCAAAATAGCTTCGGAAGTTCAGGACCTGAAAAAATGCTAAAAATAGTAAACCGTGCTACAATTAAGGAAACTGAAAAGCTGAAAAAAACAATGGTGGGGTCCAAGTGGACTTTGCAGGTGGCCACTAATATCCACCTGGATCAATATGTCTTGTAGATTCATCTAGTTACCATATACAAGTGATTTTACATCAACAACATAACATGCATAATAATGGCAACAATCTCCCCCTTTGGACTTGATTGCAACCAAGTTGGTGTTTGGACCCCACAACCTATAAATAACATCAAGACAAACACCCAAATTTTAACATCAAGACAACCACCCAGCTTTTCAAAACATCAAGTTACTCTTCAAGCACCAAGCTACTCTCCCCCTTTGACATCAAGGGAAAAGGATTGACCAATGTTAGATGAAGACTTACATATGTGAACTGCTGAATATAAACATTGATCATGCTCCCCCTAGGCACATGCTGAATTCTCTAACCAAACTCCCCCTTAGTACATGTTGAGATGCACTATACCATCCATGCTCCCACTGAGCATATGCAGAGTCTGCAGAAATATTTTTCAAATGAATAACATGACTCTATAACTCAACTATGTGAGTATGACCTTCCTATCACTAATGAATCATACATACATCAATCTCCCAACCAACTGGGGATACAAATTTGACTCAACCACCCAACCAAGTGGGATTACATATTTGACATGATCTCAAAATTCCATATATGACTAAATAGGATAATTATTACATCATAGGTCTTTACATGACCTTTACATCAAATGATATACATGAAATTTATAATCAAGGACCAAAGACCTAAACAAGACCATGATAGTTATCAACAACTACCATACATCCTATATGATCTGCACCATAAGCATCTATCAACAACATAAAAAACAACAACCTGTATATGTCCATCATCAGTTTGGAAGATATGTCAATGTAGCTTTAATATCATCAACTTGTGAGTAAGTATGCTACATATAGATATCAACTCAACCTCTTGATCTTATCAATATCAACTTGCTTTGTTTCCTTTGTAGAAAAAGCCTTAATATAGCTTTCCATGAAACAACTAAGCATATGTCATATCTCCAAGCAGTAACACAAAACCAGTCACATCATATCCTATGTATGTGAAAACACCATAGTCATCATCCAAGGTTATACCATCATCATCATACCAAAAACTGCATGATCTTTCCACAAGAACCATCAATATATCAACCATGTATCATCACTAGGTAGTTTTCTAACATCCCACATATGATAAGCATCAACCATGATAATCAACAGATGTGAGTATCAATCCTATCATCATAAAGTAAGAAGTCATCATCATTAATCCATGTCTCCAAATAGCCATGTCTTCAATAGCTATGTATTCATGAAGCCTACAATAACACCATTCTATTGTCCAACCAACAATATTTACCAATATGCACATTATGTAATCATCCATGTATCAAACATAATGTGTATCTCACTTCTCATCAATGAGTAAAGAAAATCATGATCTTACAGTCAAACTTTATTGATTTCATCAAGATCAATAATCCTTAACCAATATACCATGTGAGATCCAAGAACTATAGGAATCCTCATTCGCAACTATACCATATGAAATTTATCCATATTTGATGGCATGATGACAACAACATACTTAACATCATCAAACAATGAAGATGTCTACTCATGATTTTTTCTTCTCCTTGAACTTATGAATATCACCACGTAAGCAACATAACTATATGCATCATCAAAAGAGTCATCCACAAATATGATATGAATAACAACTATGTGGCTCAAGCAATATAAGTATCATTTGAGATTTCATCATAGGAAACCCATGACCTTAGCATAGCATGATGTATCATTTAATGATCCAGGTCTGGGTGTGAAAAATGACCCTTCCAAGACCTTTTACTTTCATGATGTGTTAGATTTTATTTTTAAAAGAAAATAAATGAATACATCTACATGTTGTAAAGAAGAGGAGCATGAAAATCATCAACACGTGAAAACATAAGCCGTTGATAATGGAGTTCATCTAGGAGGGATTATGTCTCCAGGCCCCGATGTCAAGATGGTGTAGGCCACTGTATTAAGTGTTGTCAATAGTGATTATGTACATAAGAGATGATGTCGATATCATATAAGGAAAATTCCCTCATGCAGGAGTGGCTCGAGGAGATGTTCCGCTACAGGAACTCTCAGTCAAAAGGACTCGTATCAATATGACACAAAACTCATGCATGATGATCATCCAATGCATAGAAAAAGAAATACATGAACACACTGCATATACCTCACATTCAGGGGCCATCTAAAGAAAAGGATGTCAAACTGCTGAAGCTGGTTGTCCCATCAATCTTGTGGCATTAGATCTCATGGAAATGGCTACTTGCACATGAATGCTAACACCTGCAATCCACTTAGAAAAGTGGCTGAAAAATGAAATGAGAAAATGGAAAATATGAACATACCATCAGGTTTGTGGCATCAAATAGTGCAAAATCGACTGTCAAATTTCTGAAATCTGAGAAAGTGGAAATCAAGGGCTGAAGGAATATTTTAGATTACCCTTAGATTCCTTAAAGATTCCCTACTCTGAGTCCTCTGTAAATTTGCTACTCGGATTAGGAAATTGACTGTGCCATCGGGTTCATGTCACTGAGAGGTGTAAGATTGACATAAAATTTGTCCAATTTGGACACTGCAAAAATTTCACCCTCCTGAGAATTTCACCCAACTATGGTTCCACCTACAATAAATTAAAAAAAATATTATGTCTCGATTTCCATTCCCACTCCTGGTTCCTCCATGCCTGGGTGCACCAATGAAATGATGGGTTTATATAAGTTTACGAGCATAGTTTACAAAAAGCACCGTTGGTGCATTGGTAATAATAGCAGTTTGTTGAGGAGGGGTCGGGTGGTCAAACCCCGCCCCTCCCTTTTTTAATACATTATAGTTTAAAAAAAACCGCATGTGTATTTTTCTGGGGGTCGGGTCTGCATTGGGTGGCCTGCCCCATACCCTCTGCAGTTCTGCATTGAATTAAGGTTGGCACATTATTTTATTTGGCGCATTGTATGAGGGTTTGGTTACGTATTTATGGGGGGTTTTGTTGTTTAATCCATGGGGCCACCTGGTGGGGACTGGCTCACATGGGGCGAGCAGGTTCGATCCCCGCTGGTCCTGCTATGACTGTTTACATATTATGTAAGTTGGACATGGGTGTGGCCGAGTCCACCAGAGGTGGCCTACCCACCCCAAATAGAGTTTAACATTACGGTTGCTCCGATGGCGAGGGAGGGTTCGATGGGGTAATAGTCGCCGATGCAAAATAACATAAAAAATTTATATGATGGTTGGGGGGGGTGTGGAGGGGTTGGTGGCCAGCCACCCCAAAAATAATTTTATTTTTATTTTTATAGAAATAGGGGTAGTTTTTTCAAATATTTAGAAAATAAGGGATATTGGGCATTTTAACGAGGCCAGAATTTTGACCACCTTCAGGAGCCAGCTTTCATGCCCCATGGTCAGTCAAATTGTAGGACACTTAAACCTAGCCCACAATCGAACTTTGACCAAAACATTCATTGGCTTGTTCTCCCTCATACGATCTTGGATTGACGAACCGTTCACACTGCTACGGTCAGGATGATGAGGTCTACGCTCTGGCCCTGGTTAGAAAGCATTTCAGTCACTTTTATTTTCGAGCTTACATAAGCCCTCTTTGTCCTGTGTGTGTCCTCTGAGACACCTGGATCAATCCTCCCCACTGAGGAGCTCTTGGTCCTCCAAAAGCATGAAAAATAATCTACATCTTATCTATACCTTGTCTGCATCACAAGCGTCCTAAAGGGACTCACTTCCATCTCCTTCACCTTTGTTCTTCGGAGCCTTAAGCAATGAGCCGACACCTACAATCTCTGCAACCTGTAGTACATTGTTTTGCAAATTACATGATTGAATTTCAGGACCAACTAATGAACCAAGCATCCCACACTTGCCACGAGTTTATAACACATACTCGGTGGTCATGTTTACAACAAGATGGACACAATATCCCAGCTATGAAAACAAGGCCAACATATCATTTTTGCTCCAACAAGTGATGGAAAACACATCATCAATACAACACATGATTTACAACAATAAGGATAAACACTATTTTTTTTTTACAAGTGATGGAAACACAACATCACTTTCACAGTTTATCATGCAACACAAAATAAGACTAGACATCATTGTTGCTTAACAAGTGATGGAAAACACATCATCACTTTCACATTTTAAATGCAACAAATTATTTACAAAAGCACACCCATGACAAGATAACATATCCAGAATCCATTTTTCACTTATCAATGTGAATGGGTCACATCCTTGTGGTGGTTTTGCTTGTCGAGCAACTGCTTCACTTGGTTCATGCATCGATACTTTGCCTTTAAGGCACTACTCTGGATGGAGCCTCCAACAAGTGGCTCTTTGATGGCCACTTCTGCCGCAATGACTGTAATAGATCTTCTTCCTCTAGACCTACTTACCATGTTTCTTTACCTGCTATTGAGAGGGTCTTTCACGCCTCATCCTTTTGTGTGCTGCCATTCTTTTCCAACACTTATAAAATATATGGTTATGTAATCCAAAAAAGGTACATGCTTTTTGATTCATTGATTTAGGTTCATCTTTCACAAAATGATTATAACCGCAATGGACATTCAATGTCGAGAGTGGTTATACCTTTCCTTGCCATCTCTAGTGTAAGTATGGCAATGAGAGCCAGCCTCAGCTATTTCCTTGCAATGTAAACTACCATGGGATGATGGGGATGTGTTCCCATCCTTCTCCTTCCTTGATGATTTCGACAATGTCTCGAAAGCATATGACACCTTCGAGAATTATCCTTTGGTGTATCCCATGCCTACAAATTGAGGTCTCTGCATAACCTCCAATGGTTGATCTATGCCTTGGATATTAATGCCAAGTTCTTTTTCCTCCTCATGCCTCATCCTGGTAAGGAGCCTCATGTTTGTCCCTATAATTGGGATCTCCAAATCTCCAACAGAAATCATACTATGCGACGATGAAACTAAAAGGAAGTCAACATCTTTTACCTCCTCTGTCGATTTGGAAAGAACTGATGAGGACTTCTCATCATCTATTGTTGGTGGTTCGCTAGTTGTCTCGATGCATTCCCCAACTTCCTTTCTGACATACCCAAGTCCTGTCTGACAGGGTAATTCTTCTACTTTGATGTGGTTGACAATGACTTTGCCATTAACGCACAAGCCTTTTCCTTAATACCCCATTTTGTTCAACAGTTTGGAGCCAATTCTTGTGGTATGATTTTCAAAAACAACGAAATCATCTTCAAGACACATACATGAATTCAGAGAATTACATTTTACCTCACATGGGTCATGCTGCAACTTTTCCAAGGCATCGTCCTTTGCTTGCAACTGTCATAGAAAATTATGTTTCTCCTCTTTCTCTTCATGTAGAATCACTTTTAATTCAATGTGATGTATTTCAAGACTTTGGTTGTTGTGCTTCAGTTCTTCCTTGGCCTCTTCCTTGGCTCGCAACTGAAGCTACAATCACTCCTTTTCCTCTGTCTCTTTCTATAGAGTTTCATACATTATTTCCAGTCTTTTGGAAATTTTGAGCATGGTCTCGTACATCGCTTTTTCATCCTTTGTTGCTTCACGTTCCATTGTTCATACTTGCAATTCACATTCAGACAAAGACCGATCTGATACCACTTGATCTAGGTCCGAGTGTGACAAAGGACCCTTCCAAGACCTTTTACTTTAATGATGTGTTAGATTGTATTTTTAAAATAACATAAATGAATACATCTACATGTTGTAAATAAGAGGAACATGACAATCATCAGCACATGAAACCATAAGCCATTGATAACGGAGTTCATCTAGGAGGGACTATATCTCTAGGCCCCGATGTTAAGATGGTGTAGGTCACTGCATTAATTGCTGTCAATAGTGATGATGTACATAAGAGATGATGTCAGTATCATACAAGTAAAATGCCCTCATGCAGGAGTGGCTCCAAGAGATGTTCCACTACAAGAACACTCAATCAAAAGGACTCCTATCAGTATCACAAAAAACTCATGCATGATGATCATTCCGCCAACATGGCATAAAAGGGATCTCAATGCAAACATACATGGTGACAACATGAGTATCCCATCAACATGACGAATCATGAAAACAATACATCCCACAAATGATTCCGCATCACATCAAGAAGGAATCATGAAACAAGGTAAGAAACAAAATCCCACATCAAACATCAAATAGGGATCTTTGTAGCATAATGCAGAGAAAAAGAAGTACATGAACACACTACATATACCTCACATCTAGGGGCCATCTAAAGAAAAGGATGTCAAATTGTTGAAGTTGTCCGTCCCGTCAATCTTGCGGCATTGGATCTCATGGAAATGGTTTCTCGCACATGAATGCTAACACTTGCACTCCACTTAGAAAAATCGCTGAAAAATGAAACGTGAAAATGGAAAATCTGAACACATCATCAGATTTGTGGCATCGAATAGTGCAAAATCAACTGTGAAATTTATGAATTCGGAGAAAGTGAAAATCTAGGGCTTAAGGAATCTTTTAGATTCCCCCTAGATTCCTCAAAGATTCCCTCCTCCGGTTCCTCTGCAAATTTGTTGCTCAGATCAAGAAACTGATTGCACCATCAGGTTCGTGTCACTGAGAGGTGTAAGATTGACATAAAATTTGTCCAATTTGGACACTGCAAAAATTTCACCCTCCTCAGAATTTTGCCTAATCATGGTTCCACTTGTAACAAATTAATTAAAATATTACGTCTCAATTTCCATGCCCGCTCCTGGTTCCTCCATGCCTGGCCACACTGATGAAATGATGGGTTTATATCAATTTACCCGCGAAGTTTACAAAGAGAACCGTTGGTGCATTGGTAATAATAGCAGTTTTTTGAGGAGGGGTTGGCTGGTCAAACCCCATGTGTATTCTGCTAGGGGTCAGGTCCGCATTGGGTGGCCTGCCCCATACCCTCCGCAGTTCCGCATTGAATTAAGGTTGGCGCATTATTTTATTTGGCACATTGTGTGAGTTTTTGGTTACATATTTATGGGGGGTTTCATTGTTTAATCCATGCGGCCACCCGGTGGGGACTATCCCATGTAGGCCGAGCGGTTCGATCCCCACTGGCCCCACTATGAATATTTTCATATTACATAAGGTGGACAAGGGCATGGGCCGGGTCCACTGCAGGTGGCACGCCCACCCCAAATACAGTTTAACATTATGGTTGCTTCGATGCTGAGGGAGGGTTCGAAGGGGTAATGGCCACCAACCAAAAATAACATAAAAATTTTATATGTTGGTTGGGAGGGGTGGCGGGGTTGGTGGCCCACCACCCCAAAAATATTTTTTATTTTTATTTTATAGAAATAGGAGTGTTTTTTTCCAAATCTTTAGAAAATAAGGGATATTGGTAATTTTAACGAGGCTAGAATTTCAACTGCTTTTGGGAAGTAGGTTTCATGCCCCAGTGTTAGTCAAATTGTAGGACACTTAAACCTGCCCCATGGTCCCACTTTGACCAAAACTTTGACTGGCTAGTTCTCCCTCATATGAGCTCATATTGATGAACCGTTCACACTGCCGTGATGAGGACGACAACGTCTACATTCTGGTCCTAGTTTGAAAGCGTTCTGGTCACTTTGATTTTCGAGCTTACATGAGCCACCTGGATCATTTAAACATTTCTATCAACATAAGCATCCTCATCATTGATAAGAATCATTATGTACCAAATACTTCTAAACATAATGCCAACAATGAATTATTATAAGCATAGCATATTCTCCCCCTAAACTTGTGCCAATTGTTCACTAACAGATCTAATCATTGCATATATCAGTAAGAATCATCAAGGCATCATCATCAATTATTTATAAATCAAGTCATCAACAACATATGAGGGTCAAAATCACTTCTAAATAACATCCAAAGACTGTAGTCATCAACCATCAAAATAGAAAAGAAAATTAATAATTGTCTGAACCATACCAGACCCTTTTTCTGAGTATGTTCCACTCCATCTTCATCACCCCAACATATACACGATAGTGGAGTTTCAAAGTCACGTATATGCATGACTTATCTTCATAATATATGAGTATGAAAATTGGAACACTAAAATTTCATACTTCCAGTGCTTCCTAAGTTTATTCTAACTATATCTAGTCCTAGAACTTTTGCTGAAACATCAGTTCCAAGGATATCATTACCATCATGGTTCTTCATCAAAGACTCCATTTTTCTCTTATCTCCAGTCATGTGATGAGCACATCCACTATCATCTTTGTCTTCGAATGAGAAGAGAGCAAGATCACACCTTATCTTATCTTTCCTTTCTTGATTCTTGTTGGATTCATCTTTTTCAGATTTTCTAATATAAATCTGCTTACTTTATTGCTTACCATATTATCTATGCCGATCCATAGACCTGTCCCTGCATTCTTTTGCTACATGCCATAACTTATTACAAGCATAACATCTTATATGTTTCATATTCCTTCTATAGCAATCAATGGCTTTGTGACCAAACATATTGCAACAAAAAAGATATCCCTCAAAGTACCTGGAAGCTGATGATCTTTCTGTGAGATGGTTATTAGCTTGAACCATTCTACATTTGGTTGCAACATGTCCAAAATTATGACATATAAAACATTAAAAATTATTCATGAGAGGAAATAATTAATTAAAACTTCCATAGTTAGGAGTAAATGATTCTCTTTGAAAACTTCCTTTCCTTGGTTGTGATGGGGTTGACCTCTTATCTCCTTGTTAAGCATTTCAGACTTTTCATTAGAGTTCCTTGCCTTAGTTTTTGATCTAGATTCACCTTTAACAGTTCCATGAAAACAAAGACCATTTTTTATGGTAGGAGACCTTTGACTACAAAGAATATTATCCAAAATATTAGTACTATCTTGAAATCATAACAATTTATCTTTCTCTTCTAATTTACCTTTTAAGATATTTACCTCAACCTGCTATTGCTCTTCCTTTTCCAGATATTGTTTCTTCATGATTTCTTCAACTTATCTTCATTCTTCGACTTGTTGTCTTAATTTGAGAATCTCATTTTCTTCTTCTTCAAATTCTTGGATTAGTTCTTCATTCTACTTATTCGAATTTGCAAGATCTTCTTTTAGAGAGACATCCTCAACTTCAAGACCTGCATAGTAACTGGTTCTTTCTTTAAGTTCCTTGGTTGTTGTATCCTTTTCATTCACTTCATTTCTTAATGATGTTACTTCATCCTACAACATTTGACGTTGATCTTCCTTTTCATTATACTTCTTCCTTATTTTGTTTCCTTCCTCCAAGTGCGTTTTTAACTTGGTAATGTCTTCTTTATAGGAACATTCCCTTTTACCAAATAGATCTTATTGATCTATAACTTTATCTGTGAGCCTTTTAACTTCTACCTTTATTACATTTCTCACACATTTACTATCTTCAATATAACATAGAAGGGGAGCACCAGAGGATAAAGAATTAGTACCTGATAATTATTTTTCTTGTTCATATTCATTCTGAGGTGATTCTAAATATGAATATTTTCTTCAACCTAATAGCCTATCGTCTATAAAACTATCACTGTTTCCTTGAGCTATCTTCTTCTTCTGAATTTATTTCTTCTCTTGCTTCTTTCCCATTTTCTTGACATATCTCCTTCAAGTGATCAAGCTTCTACCTAATTTGCTTCTCTGATACCAATTGTTGGGAAAAATAGCTTTTTCCATTTCATAATAAGATTTCTAGACATGACTTTACTGAAGCCAACCTGCGTGTGCACGTAAATGTTCTGAAGGCAATTAACATATATCTAGTGAACTTATAATTTAGTTAATCTATCATATGGTTGTCTTCATATAGTGCATTATTACTTTATTAACCATTAGATAAACATTAACCATGTGTTTTAATAAATAAAACATCACACATAAGCAACACACATGAACACCAAGATTTAATGTGGAAACCGAATGTGGGAGAAAACCACCTATTGTTATTGTCTCTGTCTTCTTTTTAATATAAAGAAAATATTGTTTTCAATCTTGTACTGGCGCAAAATCATACCAGTATGCAGGCACCCACCTGCAGAATGCTATAACCTTCTCTTGTTCTCCATCTTCTACTGGAAGGGAGCTACAACCCCCTTGCTCTTGAACTAGTTGATATGTTTACCTGTACGTAGGCGGCATCCTACAAAAGGCTACAACCTTCACTCATTCTGCAGCTGCTACTAGAAGGGAGATCCAACCCCCTAGATCTTGTACTAGTTGATATTCTTACCAGTACATAGGCACCGACCTACTGAAGGCTACAACCTCCATTCCCCCTCCAGGGACCACGTTTCATAAATTTTCAGACTGGATACTCCTGGTACACAACAACAAAATATGTAGGCCATGTTTCATCAAATTTTCATACCACACCCATCAGTAACATTGAATCTCAAAATCAATCATCCATTAAATACATCTACATCAACCAACCACTAAAACCCAATCATCAATATCTGATATAAATGAAACCCAATAATCAAAACTGAATCAAATAATCATTGAAAATCATCAACTCTGAACCTCAATCATCAATCTATGAATCAACCACAACTAAATCAATTAATCACTGAAACCTCTAACATAACTAAATCACCCAATCATCAATTCCTACATCAACCACAACAGAATCAATCAATTTACTGAAAACTCAATCAACCGACACTTAATCAAAATTAAACCAATCATTTGGAACAGACAGATCATTGTAACCAGTACATAGATTTGAACCCAGAACACTACATCAACAACCATAACCAAATGCAACCTCAAAAATCATATGTCAGAATGCATACATTACTTCAATGAAGCCAACTTTCATGTATATGCTAATTTTTGTAACCCAACTTGCATATACCTCTAAAGATACTGAATCATAAAACCTTTGAACCAAAAAATGTACCAACCAATGACATCCTAAAGATCTAATATCATATTATAGAGTTCAATAAAGATCACCCTGTTTACTCAATCAATCAACTAGACACAATCTCCTTATACAATCAGTTTTTCTTTCAGATCCAAAGAAGACATCATTGACAAACAACAATAAAACAACAACACTAATTAGATGGATCAGTCATCTCTAAATATTTTTTTTTTTCTTTTGGATACACTACTTCGAAGTGTTGAACCAATGTGTATATGCATCTTCACCAAGGTGAACCAGCATATTGTTATAGACATTTTTGTGCCTTACAGCTCTAAGCAGGAAATTTCCATAAACCAAGGGATCCTAAGTCCCTAAAAGTGTTGTTCTGACCCCTAAAGGAACAAGGTCAACAAATTACAGCTTCTCCCAGAAGTTCTCCACCAGAAACTGCTCAGAATCAGTCAAGTCAGGATCATTTCAGCTGCTCCACTAGCTAGGTGCGTTGCAATGCACCTAAATGCACTACCAGGGTGCGTTGAGCGGGAAATGACAAATGGCAGTGTCATTCCGCGAGGTGGACAGACAATGGAAGCTTCCAAAATCTTCCCCAATGACACTTGCCTCACTGAGTTCGACCAAGGATGAGTAAGAGGCTCTCAGTCTCCAAGTGGAAACAAGAACTGATAGAGAGAGGCCACTAGTCAAATCATAAGCTGACTCATCCTCTTTGCATACATCTATATATGGATCCCTCATCCCAGAGATCTAGAGGCTGGAATTTTGTACATTACAGAGAATTGATGTTGGTTTAGAGATAGATATCAGAGTATTGGGTGATTTATGCTTTGTTGGAGGTGAAGAGGGGACTCCTTTGCTGGGAGGTTGATGCTGGATCAGGAATCATCGGTTATAACTCCTCCTCGATCTTCTTGCTATATCAATAAAACTATTTGAGTTTCTCCTACATGCTTGTGTATCATTGATGTTTGTTACATTTGTATGTTTAGCTTAAATCTGATCCTAAGCTATTTATGAATATAAATCCATGTCTTTGTGTAGTTTTCTTCTTCTGTGATCTTACACGAACTTGGTGAAGCTGGGCAAGTAAGGGAGCAGGTAGCTGGAAGCTGTCAAAGAGGAGAGAGATTGGATCAAAGGAATAGGGCAAGACACAGGTTGGTTCATCCTATTCCTCTTCATTTATAGTTCATAAAGAAGAATACGAAAGTAGTTTTCTCTATTTGTTTCTAAGGTCACTGTCACACCTTAGTGGGATAGGGTCGTTCTGAGTAGACACTTTTCCTGTTAACACATATAGATATTCAAATAATAACTTATAACTTTGCATCTATTCTAGAATTTAGATATACCCAGATCATAGCATATAAGGATAAAATATGAATTAGCAATCAGATCTAGACTATCCATTATCAAATCATACAATGAAAAGTCATTTTAGGTCTCGTGATCCTAATCCAACATTATATTCGAGGGTGAGCAAGGTATTTCAGATCTATATCATAACCACAACCCTTAGAAAGTAAAATATACTTCAGATAGAAGTATTCATGAAAAACCCTTCACTTGAAAAAACAACCCTTTGATCTTCTCCTCCTTATATACTTAGAGAGTTTTTCAATACCTAGAACCAAAACAAGATTTAGAACCTGTGCTATTCTTAGATGGGATCAAGTAGCCGTAATTCTGCTAAATATTGTGGGCTAATATCATGGTACGGACCCTTGCTATTCTATAACCTTAATTTTCCATCCCATACACTCTTTTCCTCTTGTGAAAGTGCGTGCATATGTATATTCTCCTTTTTTTCTGTGAACTCGCTTATATATGATACTTGGACTAGGTGAAGCAACATATACAACTTAATATGACTTAAAACATTATTTTTCTTCAGTTGCTTGATTCTAGTCTGTAATCCTTTGTTCCATCATCATGTTCTTTTGTGCCATTACTCTGTTACCTCTGAATTGACCTGTTACAATGCGAGTTGCCATCATACATCACTTCTGAACTGATTCATCTAAACTGCCCTGCATTTTGTCACATTTGTAAACACAACTACAATGCATTCTCTTGCATCCTATTTATACCTTTAACAAGTATTCCATTCATCAGATAGGTTGTCATTAAAAACAACTCATCAGGTAGGTTTCTTATCAAGGACAACACTAACAGAATCTCCCTATATCAAACCTTTGTCCATTATTATGTTCCATCATTTTGTCACCTCTGGTATCTCTATGTTCCATCAGTCTATCACCTCTGATATTTCTATATTCAATCATTCTGTCACCTCTGATATCTTTCCTCTAGATTCAACTAGTTACCATATACAAGTGAGTTTCCATCAAGGATAACACATGCATCATAATGCTAACACATTTTGTGTGTGTGACAAGTTGAAGCATTCGATCTCTGCTTTGTGCTCTGTTATGCATTTTGTGATTAGCTAGTGCACTTGTCTTGAGAATTTAGAAAATTTAAAGACACAAATTGAGCCTTGAGTAGGGCTCACTTAAGGCATGACCTAGTTCCCATAATTCTTTATATTTTTTAAAAGTCGGTTAATCATGTTGTTTCAAATTATAGTTGTTATTTACTTTCCATTGTAGGAGTGCATAGTTTTACTTTTGGTTGGCATGAATTTTCATTTCCAACTTATGTGAAGTTTTAATTTTAATCATATGGTTTCCTTTAATTATATTTCAAGGGTTTTGGTTTCTGTCCTTATCTGCAAGGGTTGTAGGGATACTTGCTACATAATTAGGTAGTGAAGAACTACCCAATCAACACCCAGTGAAACTGAGATCACCCATAGGAAAATTAGGTGACTATACTGCCACATAACTGAGTTATGTTATTAGGTGGATTATCATATCATGAAACCTAAAATCCGTATGAATTTAATTTAGGACATTGTAAGTGTGAGGACTTGCTTCCTATGCATTTCACATTCAAGGCGTTGCAGATTTACTAGGCCTAGTTTATAATTAAATAGACAATGTAATCAAAACAATATTAAAAGATATTAACACATTGTGATATTTGGCCTCAATTTTTGCGAGGTGCTCAAGGAGTGAATATTTATTACCAAAATAGTACAAAAGATATTAGGGCTAGAAGCAACTGAAGGGGTTGTAATTACCCCTTTCATGAACCTAGATTTCGTTCACGTTTAGCATTATACCATGATAAATGCATTTTAAACATCATAGGTATCAAAAGAAAAACTCCTTTAAAAGCCTAACATGTGGTGCAGTAGGCACCACTCACATTGAAGTTCTGGAAAGTGAAAAGGGAATCCCCTTTGAAGGTTAACTTTGTTCAAAATTATGTAGTGGCGTAACCAACAAAAGGATAAATACCAAAGAGAGAAGACTCCACTCAGGGAAGAACTAAAAATTTATGAAGGGTCTAATAAAATCCAATTCCCTGAGTCTCCAAGAAGGGAAAATATGATTGATGAAGAAATCAATGGGCCCAAACAACAAGGACCTGACATTACTTTCGAATTCCCCATCTAATACCCTAACGTTGTAGTTAAAATGAAAATTACCCATCTCTTTGCATTCAAAAATTTCATCGTTTGTCTAAGGAAGACCCTAGTACTTTCTTGTTTGAGTTTGATGTCCTCTATGTAGATATGCTAAAAAACTAAAACTATTTCCTATAACGTTAAAAAATGTGGCTCTTTGATGGTTTATGGGATTAGGGGGGAATTCTATTTGGTATTGGGATTATATGAAGAAGAAATTATTAAATAAATACTAGGACTATTGCAAGGTTAGGGACATCAAAGAAGAAATATTCAATATGTATCAGTCAGATGATGAGAGTATGGAATATTATGTAGAAATAATTTGATACACTTTTTCAATAACAAAGAAAAATACCCTAGAACTAAAAAGCTTACACATTCTTTTTTCTCAAAGGTATATGGGAAGACTGTTTGGAAACCTTAAACCTAATGGGAGAAAGAGATGTCTTTCAATTGTCTTATGAAGACATTTGTGACTTGTGTAAACAATATCCAAGATGAAGTAAAAAATATGCAAAGAAATATCGAGATATAATAATTGGAATTGGTAGGTCAAATGAGGTAGGGGTAGCTAAGTTTGAGCTTGATATTTTTCCTTATCTGGAAATGATATGCCTTAAGAGACCTCTTGCAGAACCTAAATTTGATTTATTAGGGGAACTGAGGAATTTTTATGTAAGGATCCCATTATTCCAAGCTATTAAGGATGTCCCCATCTATGTGAAGGCAGTCCCGAAACATTGATTAAAGAAATCAATAAGGAAGAAGAGAGATGCTAAGACAACACAAGTAATTGCGAAATTGGAAAACTTAATGTTGGGTAAAAGTTTTATAGAAAAGTGTGGCGATCATATGACCCTCTTCATTATTGTAAATACTAATAATACCCATATAGCCAATAATTTAATAGACTTAGTGGTAGATATAAATGTTATGACCAAGGAGACTATGGAAAAGCTTAAGCTTCCTTACGTTCAATCTACCACAACTGTTATTAAAATGGTTGACAAGTCTACTATAAAGAGTGAAGGAGTAGTGGAAGACATTATTATTTCCATAGCCTCATGGTAGTACCCAACTAATTTTATGGTCTTCCAGCTTAAAGACCTATATCGGGGGCTACTCCTTAACCCTAAAAAGGACTTGATTACCCATTACAGATGCTTACATCAGTTGTAGGTTTGGGAACATGGCCATATACCAAGGGGATTCCACTAAAAATATCGCTCTTTACTGTCATGTTAAATTTTTTCTAGATTCTATGAATCCTCTTTGGTTTGAATGTAGTCATGAATATTCCTCTCAACCCCTCTCAACCCTCTATCAAGACCTAATTTTCCAAGAAAATACTAAGGATGATTTAATTTGTGTTTGTTTAACATATCCTCATATCAACAACAACAAATCATATGGCATAGTTTTGAAGACACAATCATAGGAAACATGTTCATCCGTTGAGTAAACAAAATAATTGAAACTAATAGGTTGATATGATTCCATGGAAGATCAAAGTAAATTTATCGATATTTATCTTGGAAGGAATTGAAATTTTAATCCCCGACTCAAACCCTCACAACAAAAGCTATTAGTGGAAATTCTTAGGAAAAATAATTATGAATTTGCACAATATTATACTGATATGAAAGGGATATCTCCTAAGTTACATACGCACCTAATTTACACAGAAGGTTAATCTCAACCTATCAGAAAACCTCAGAGGAGGATGAGTATAACCCTTAGTGACATTGTTAAAGAGTCACCATTTTTTTTTAAATGGGAATTTTATTTATCTTATTTCTAATAGTAGATGGATATCTACCCTTGTTATTGTCCCTAACAAGGCCACCCTAAAAGAATATTTCCCTCTACCCTTCATTGATAAAGTTCTACATACCTTGGTAGGGAAGAAAATTTCTCCTTTCTTGATGGATTTAGGGGCTACAATCAAATTTAGGTAGCCCTTGAATATCAAGAGAAAACCACCTTCACCCTGCCTTGTGGAACTTATACTTGGTTTTTCTTCTCTTATTTAAGACCTTTGAAAATTATTTCCCCATAGTCGCACTATTATGCTAATATGGCCATTGTATTGGTCTTGTGGTAGGTACTATTTTTTTGTCCACACGGTTACAATACAATGAGTAAGCATTTCGATTCCATGTAATAGGTTCTTATAAGGTTATATGTTTTTGTTGATTACATACAAGTTGGGGCTAATAACCTATGTTGAGGAGCCTCTCGTTATGCCATTATTTTGAAGGCATGACTCTGTTGGAGTTGGGTCTGATTTATGTTGTTTCCAACTATTTAGTTTATAATATATGTAGTTTCTGCCAAAAGTGTTCTTACAAGATAGGTCATTGCATATATTTTTCTACTTTCCTTACATGATCAACCATGAGGGTTGAACTAGAATATTTGTACTCTCTTGCACTAGAGTTAATTTGAAACTCTTTAATGTATAGTTTTCGCTATTCATTCTTCTGTCAAGACTGTATGTTATTTTTTATATACCGTGTTTTACCTTTTAATGATTCTGCAATGATTTTCATCTCGTGACTTCAAATTTGTTTTCTCAATTAATACATTTAATATATAGTCTCAGGGTTGGGGTTTTGGTGTAGAAAGCCTTGTTTGGGAAAATTATAGACTTATAATTTCACAGACATAAATTATCGACCAGCGATAAGTAAGCTTGTGATATGCTATGAAAAATATATGCAAGCTAATACTATAACTGTTGTTCTAAATAAAATCACACACAAACAACTTCAAGAACTATTTTACTCAACAACACTTAGCAACAAAAGCTATGGAGTAGATAATTCATCTCTCTACAACACCTAGAATTGTTGATGCAGATCAAGAAAATACAAAAACCCAAACAATAACAATTAAATCAATTCACACTTTGATAATAGAAATGAAAGCCTATTCAACAATTCCAAGAGATTCATCAAATGAGCTCACACTTAACCATCATTCACAAGCTGTTACAAATTAGAAAAGGGAACTACAAACTGTGTACTAATTCTATTGATGCATGACAAGAATAAATTGAAATAAAACAAATATGCAGCTACAGGAGTTGTGAGTAAAGGGGGCCCTCCCTTACTCACAACCCCTTCAACTATGAAAGGATTTACTCAATGAAATTTAGAAGAACATCAAGTATTATATTAAGTTCAAAAATATGAATTAATACAAGTCTGATATATTCAATCTTCCTTCTTCTCTCCAGATCCTCTCTATCTCCCTCCTAATAAACATAAAGGTCTTTTATACAAATACATGGGCATAATCTGCCTCAAATTAGAAAATCTAACATCCTACAATTGCTGACTAACAATATCTGACAAAGATAGTAGAAATAAGCATGATGAGTTTGATCCATGACTGAAAGCATGGATCGAACATATTTCATGAGGCTGCTAGAATTGCCTCTTAATACGTCCATCTGAAAAAATAATGAAGGTTTAGGTTGTTTCAATGGTAGTTATGAGGTGACCAATATGACAACATCCATTTTAGTGGCTTTCTAAAAAAAAACCATGTCTTCATTCTCCTTGAGGCTGACCAAAAAATGCTCAACCATGGCTATCGCTGTAGGAAATCGGGGTAGTTACAGGAAATATCTGTCTATAGTAAATTGGTGAACTTGCAAGAAATTGCAGAGTAGTTGCAGGAATCTCAAAACCACTTCAGAAAATGGTTGATCTACAGAAGATGTGGTCAGTTCCTTTAACATTGTAGGTGATTCAATTAGAGAACATTTTAACTTCAAAAACACTTAGGAATTAAAGTAAAATGATACATTTTAAAATAATTTTCATACCTTCAAGTTCACAATACCTTCTTGGTCAAAATACACAAAATATGGTAAAAGAAGATGTTCAAGGATTAACAAAAGGTTCAAAATAAAGGGGTTAAGATGTTAGAAACACCATTAGAACTGATCAAAATTGGGACTCAAAATCTCCCCCACACCTAGCTTCTTGCATGTTCCTTATGCAAGAAAAAACGTTACTCTAGGAAGAAAATCTAGTCCTTGCTCTGGGTCGTAGCTATTGTAGCCAGTCGGTCTAGGTGTGCATGTTAGATTCTACTTTCTATACCTTGTTCCGATACACTTCATTCTTCTTATGAAAATGATCAATTTGAACTTGATGTTTATTCATACTATGAAAGGTCTTCTGATGTTTTTCTTCCCATTCTTCCAGGTCTTTCTGCAATCACAAAATAATATCCTTCAAGGTCTTATTTTTTGTCCGGAGAACCCATTAAGACACGATGAGTTCATTAATGGTCTCCTCCATCTGCTTCCAAGATTTCTTTTTCTTAGAGGTTCCTTCATCCCCTTTTTGTCGAGAGGATTGAGGTAGACTTGGTTCCTCCTTTTCTCGGCCATCCTCAATTGTTTTCTCCCCTCTTTCCTGCAACGATGGTTCTTGGAAAGACGCATTTTACTGCTTTTCTTTGTCGATAAACTCATCTAATTCAATCTTCTCATGTTCCCCTTAAACAAGTCCCAGTGCCTCTTATCCTTATTTTGAGTCTTAATTTGTTGTTCCTTCTCCTCTAAAATTTCCTTTGTTTCTAGCTTCACTACCTGGCTTCTCGTGAAATGCCTAGCAGGAGTAGAGGTACCCTTTGATGCCTTAAGATTTTTACCCACAGTTTCCCTAACTACCACCACTTCTTCATCTTTCTTCACCTCCTTAGCTATCTAACCATGGGTCTGGGGTTTATTTTTAGGTCTCTCCATTGGTTCCACGTATTTAGTTTCAGGTACATGAGGCTCCTTCTCATCGTCAACAAAATAATTCTCAGTCAAGAATGCATCCCATGTTTTTCCTTGTTTCTGCAGAACCTCTATCATAACGAATTTTACTAGTCCATGATGATATAGTTTCTCCTTAATATGGGTAGCCCCGTCCTTAGCAGAGGTAGCCATTTTCATGAGAGACATTCTAAGATAGTAGGGTAGATTTAGGGGCTTGTCTCTAAAATGGCCTAAAAGATGAATATGAAACAGAAACGCTAAAACATAGTGACCCTCAGAAGTGATATATTTCTACAACAAAAAAAAAAAATCGATAGTACTTACTTTTGAGGAATTCTTGGGAAATTCCCTTACTCCAATTCGGGTTCGCATGTTCTTCCCTGAGAAAGGGCACACAAATTTCCTTGTTAAATCACTAGTTCTTGAACTAGTGCTCTCCATCCTGTGAAATCCCACATGCTCATGCTACTAGTTCCTCTGTTAACTTAAATTTCACATTCCCCACTTACGCCTTGTTTCCATTTAAGTTTAAGGTGAAGGAATTTGTAACCTCTGAATTTTGGCCACTATATTTCATGAACAAAGGCAACCAACCTTCCTTCTCCAACCTTTCCTTTCTTTGTGGGTAGGCATCAAGTAGTGTGGGACCCTGCGGCTCATATCTCATAGTAGACCTCATTTTTAACATAACTAGAAGAGGAAGAGGGAGAAGAGATCAATTTCGTTCACTGATAGGTTTCACAAAAATGCTTAAATAGGAAAGACCCAGGAGCAATGGGAAAGTTCGAGAGACACAGAATGTGATCATGATTTCCATCATGATCTATCCCATGGAATAAATATTGGGAAGATAATCATCGTACACATCATGATGATAATCAAGAATGGGGACTCACGTTATGACACAAATGGCTTGTAGCCACCTTATTCAACGAGGGTAGCCATGACTCGTACTTATGCAAGTTCAAAATTTTTGTACCATTACCTCTTCTTACCTTAAGTATTATGACGTAAAAACATACCTTCGATCTTACTTTACAATGGTCAGTACTTTTGATGATGGTGGTTCCTACCTTGAAATTATAAACCACTTCAAAAACATGTCAGAGGAAAGATCATGTAGCTACCTGGCCACAAATAATAATGATGTTACTTTTCATATTTTGTAGAATATGCTCTGGTTGAACTCATTCTTTTGGAAATAATTATTTTTGCTGCAGGAAATGCAGCTGCTGGAATTTTCTGCAAGAAATCTCTCTATAGGAAACCGTATTCTCCCCTTCTTGTAGAGTTCACTACATGAATGAATGTTCTAAGGTCGAATGTGTAGTGAACTTGTTGGATTACCATCCACTAAGGTTAGTTGTTAACCAACACAAGGCCCATCACTGATGATGAGATGAAGGAGAAAGGTACATCTGATGCATCCTTTCAGGTGTGAATGTATGAGTTGTTGTCGAACCCCCTATAGGATCCAATATTCAAGTAGCCATAATGAATCCCCATTGTTGCGGACGAGATAGCATGTCGTTATGGTATACAAGCTTCAAGGCATCACCAGTCTCTAATGTTGAAACCTAGATAATTTGCTGATGTCGATGGGCCAAGATTGTTGGAAGCAGGGCCTTATGAAATCCCACATCAGTGCAACATGAGAAAACCAAAAATTTTCTTGAAAAAATAAATTTATTCTAATGATCCAGAAGGATCTACTGACCTATAATTTTAATAAGCCTAGGATTGTCCATGCTCACCGATTTCAATTTTAGAGAGTCTGAAATACTGAAAAAGAAGACTCCAAGCGGGATCCTTTTCCGTAATTAGTGAATTGGGCCCAGAAAAAGGAATAAAACCATACCTAGTAGATGTTCCCCTCATGGTTTAATGAGCATAAGAAGGAACAAAGTAGGCTCAGTTTATTGCAGCAGAAGATCAAGAGGAGGTAGGTAAAGTAGTGACCCCCTTTCCCACAAATTCTAGCTCTTTCTTCTTCAAAATCACTTCGATTTTTGTCAGGTCAACTTTAATTCTTTTAGAAAAAACATGATGATCCAAGACAATGCCTTTAATCATGATTATAAAACATTTTTCACTGGTTAATGAAATATTAGTCTCTCTACATCTTTGCAAAACCTTCCTAGGATTAATTAAAGACTCTTCAAAAATATCACCCACCACCATAAAATCATCCATATAGACCTCTATATATGCAATCATATAAAAGATCAGAGAAGATACCAAGTATCATATCTATATTTGCATATTCCTAAGAAAATGTGTTTGAAAAATCTTTCAATATCTTAGTTAATCGATTTTCTTGTTCATAACTTAGGGCAGAATTGATAATTAAAGGTTTTTCGAGAAATGTCTCAATTACCTTTCTTCCACCTTCATTCGTTGATTCTGCAAGAAATACATATAGGAGGGATGAATCTAATTCAGTGGTTGTACTATGGTCTTGGAAGTTATGCTCAACAATGACATTTATCTCATGACTCGATTACCCCTCTAAGTGCTGGGAAAAATCAGGATTTGAAATAGAGAAATTAATTAAATTATCCCCATTCTTTTCTTTAAGGCCCATACCTTGGGCTATTGTAAAAAATGGTTGAATAATTTCTGAATTAAGTTCTTCGTCAACCCAATGAATCTTTTCTAATTTCAAGATGGGTTTAGTAGGGGGATATATATTGATTTCCTTAATCTCAAGCTCATGAGTGATGGTCATATTCCCCAACCTATACCTAATGAAGGCATCCATTGTGGCCAACCAAGGTCTCCCTAACATCAAAGGGTGCCTCCCTAAATTAGTCTTAGCTTGCAGAACATAAGATCTGTAGGATATTCATAGGAATCTAATGAAATGACAATGTCTTCCAATACATCCTCCGGGTTAACCCTAGATTTATCTATTAATTCTAACATAGTAGGGGTAGGAAGCAAGTCAAAGGATCTTATATGGGACAATGTTTCCATTGTCATTATATTTATGGTTGCGCCTAAATCAATTAAACTCTTTATTATTGGATCTCAATTGATGAAGATGGTAACCACCATAATTCCAGGGTCTGCATATTTTTCAGTGGCAAATTTAGTAGACCTAAGGCTTGCAATTTTCCCGACTAATTGAATTATAGAGGGTTCTTTCTTTTGTCTCACCAACTTTTTGATAGATAGTTCCCTAACTATTTTAGCATAGATTGGGATATCCCTAATCATTTGCACTAAAGGAATCTTGAAGCATAAATTTCTCAATTTGGATATTAGATCAAATTCAGGTTGTTTTGTCATTTCTTCCTCCGTCAACCTCTCAGGAAAAGGAGGTTGGACAGTTTGAGATGAGGAAGGTTCTTGTGAACTAAATATGTTTTGTTTTGGTGTTTCTTGTACATTTTCTATTTCAGGTGTATCATGGGTTTGTTCCTCTATAATATCTTCAATATTTTCTGGTTGGGTCACCACTTTTCCTAACCTTAGTTCAATTTCCTATAGAGATGCAAGATACTCCTACAGTAAAGGTACATAAATTTCATGCAAAGGCTGTGGTGCAATGTAATAGATACGATATGTGGGAGAAATGGCCATTCCAATATTGTAAGTAGATTGGATGGTTTTATTGTTGAGATTGGATACTGGATGAGCAAGAATTTTTTGTTGTACCATTTGTTGTAAATAAAAGTTTTGAGGGTAATAATTTGGTGCACCAGGGTAAGGAAAATTCCCTTGCCGAGGCGAGGGATGCCAAGGCATTGGAATAATCCACATCTGATTAAGGACATAAATATATTGAAAATGTTTCTATAACATACCTGCAAGACATGTTTGCCATGGCCTTTGAGGCGCCATTGAAAATTCTGAATGAGCAACAACATAGGATTTTCTGGGAGAAGAAGCTTTTGTGGAAGTATTAATCTTCTTAGGCTCAACTATCAAACTCTTCTCAAAGTTGTAACCCCTTGTTTGATTCCTCTGTTTCCTTTTCCTTGTTCTTTTACGAATTTCCTCTTCATTAAGAGTTTATTTGTGAATGAAGTGGTGCTCACACCACAGCTAAAAATATTAGAAAATATTGGTCCATATTATATACATTACATAGAAAATTTAAGTACTTTTACTTACCAAACAATCGAGACATGGGTTTGGTGAATTTTGATCTTCATAGGTGTGTAGGCCTTACCTCACATCTTACCACTTCAATTCCCCCAACCTTGAAATTTTCAAAAGAAAGAAATCATACTAAAACGCTTCGAGTATCATCCCTTCGCACCTCCCCGTCAAGGATGCCAAAATGTTTGGGCAAATTATAGACTTATAATTTGACAGACACAAATTAATGACTATGGGTAGGTAAGCTTGTGAGGTGCTGCATAAAATATATATAGGCTAATATTGTAAGTTTTTTTCTAAATAAAATCACACACACACAGCTTCAAGAACTCTTTTCCTCATCAAAAATTAGTAGCAAAGGCTATGAGTAGATAATTCATCTCTCTACAACACCTAGAATTTATGACACAGATAAAAAAAAATATACAAATCCAAACAAAAAAATTAACTCAATTCACACGTTTCATAATAGAAATGAAAGACTATTCAACAATTCCAAATCATTCATCAAATAACCACACATTTAACCATCATTCACAAGCAGTTACAAATTAGAAAAGGGAACTGCAAACTGTGTACTAATTCTATTAATGCATGACAAGAATAAATGGAAATAAAACAAATCTGAAACTACAAGAGTTGTGAGTAAAGGGGGCCCTGCCTTACTCACAACCCCTTCCACTACGAAACGAGTTACTCGATGAAATTCATTAGAACATCAAGTATTATATTAATCTAGAAAATATACAGTAATACATGTCTGACATATTCAATCTATCCTTCTTCTCTCCAAATCCTGTCTATCTCCCTCCTAATAAACATATAGGTCTTTTATGCAAATTCATGGGCATAATCTGCCTCAAATTAGAAAATCTAACATCCCACAACTTTTGGCTAACGATATCTGACAAAGATAGAAAAATAAGAATGATGAGTTTGATCCGTGACTGAAAGCATGGATCAAACAGATTTCGTGAGGCTACTAGAACTTCCTCTTAATACAACCATCTAAAAAAATATTGAAGGTTTAGGTGGTTTCAATGGTAGCTTTGAGGTGACATATGACAACATCCATATTAGTGACTTTCTAAAAAAAAACATGTCTTCATTCTCCTTGAGGCTGACCGAAACATGCTCAAACATGGATATCAATGTAGGAAATTAGGGTGGTTAAAGGGAATCTCCGCGTCTATAGGAAATCAATGAACATGCAGGAAATTGCAATGTAACCGTGGGAATCTCGGAATGACTTCGTAAAATGGTTGATCCACTCAACATGTGGTCAACTTCTTTGACATTGTTCGTGATTCGATTAGATAATGTTTTAACTTCGAAAATACTTAGGAATTAAATTAAAATGATACATTTTAAACTATGTTTCATACATTCAACTTCACAACACAAAATATGGTAAAAGAGGGTGTTCAAGGATTAAGAAAGGTCTAAAATAAAGGGGTTAAGACCTCAGAAACACCATTAGAAATGAGCAAAATTGGGACTCCACAACCCTAATAAAACTTATTTTCTATTTTGTTTGTTCCAACCCTAGTAGACATAGATACATTTATATTTAAGAATCAAATTTGTTTTGCATAAAAGAAAAGACTCGTAGATATTTTTACATGGTTGATTTTGAAGAATAAATGATACCTTCTTATCTTCTGCCATAATATCAACCTAGCTTATGCTTATATTTGCTTTTTTATGTGTCTATTCTTGCAGTTACTATACTACTGGTATTGTGGATTGCGCTTATCTACTCTATTGCACTGATATCAAATTATTGATAATTTATGCTTATCTTAATGAGTATTTTTTCTTATATATATATAGATATACACACACACACACACACACACACACACAGGTACATACATATACATACATATATACATGTATATATATATATATATATATATATATATATATTTATGTATATGTATATGTGTATATGTATATGTGTGTGTGTGTGCGCGTTTGTATATATACATATACATACATGTATACATATACATACATATATACATGTATATATAGATGTATGTATATATGTATGTATATATATATGTGTGTATATATATATATATATATATATATATATATATATATATATATATATATATATATATATTTATATGTATATGTATATGTATATGTGTGTGTGGGTGTGTGTGTGTGTATAAATATATGTCTATAAACACTATATAGATATATATATAGAGAGAGAGAGAGACACACACACACACATATATATATTCTAGAGATAATTCAAGGGATCTCCATGTTGGAGAACCCTTGCCCTTTCTCTGAGTTATATTTTATTTATCCAAGACTAAAGGTTTGCTATGGGAGTTTCTCTCCTTCAATGTTCCTTATAACCTATACAACTTTTTATTTACTTAATTATTTATCATAATATGTATATATTCTTAACTACTGCACATGCTAATGTTAATTTCCCATGCAGAAAATAGTTTGAACATAAGATTCATAGCATTTTAAACATTGTTCAATACATGTGATCAACCCAAATTATTAAAATAGTAACTCTATGTTATAGAATTATTTGCTTGATCAATCCCTTCCTATCTTGTAACATGTCATAATTAATTCTACAAAACTTTTACAATTATCCTTCCTCTACACAGAAACTAAATTTATGTACCATTTTTTGTTTTATGTAGAATCCTTCCTACAAAACACATAGTTATACCATAGAAAAACATTTTTCTTTTTTCCAACTACTCTACATTCAGTACTTCTATACAAATATAATTTATAATACATTATTATATGAATCCTTTTTAGAAAAATGTTAAGAGGCTACCACATTCCACCCAACCCTTAACCAATTCTTCACTAGTTCCCCCCAAGCTTTCCATGAACTATCCGGAAGAACAACATCACAAAAGTAGTTTATTCTCAATATTTAGCACCTCATGAACCCTTAGAAACATCCTACTAAATTCAATTGGTTCTAATGGTATTTCTCTCCCACTAGTAATTTGTTAAATAATTGTCTGTATCTCCCACATATCTTGGTTTTCACAGATTCCACAATATAAAATTTATATCTAGCCATGTAAATACATTATGGTATGTCAATCCACATTTCTTATATTTCCTCCTAGAAGAAGTGATAGAAGGGCGATTTTCTATTATTAATTCCGGCTCACCATGCACAACCAACCTCGATTATTTTTCCTAAGAGGATTAACAACTTAATATAATATCATATTTTCATTTTTGTCAAATAATATTTCTATTGTAATATTCATCACATGTCATTTACTTTCTTTAATCAAAATTTAAATAAAATAAGTCATATAGTAACTTTCCTAGGGGTATTACAATGATCACACTTTTTCTTTTATACTTGGGTAAAATAGTAACAAAATCCAATGAGAGCTCCTCCCAAAGCTAACTTGGAGTGGCTAATGGTTGTAAAATAATTGGTGTCTTAATTTCCTCAACTTTATGTTGTTGGAAAACCAAAAATTCTCCCACAAACTTTTGAATATCAGATTTAAGGCCATCCCAAAAACATTCCTTCTTAACCTTGTTGTAAGTTTCTAAAAACATTGAATGGCCTTCTATAAGAGAGGTTTGCAATTCCAAAAGAACCTTTAGTTTGATTTGGGATTTATTACATAGATATAAGCGATCTCTATACCAAATTAAATCATTTTTCCAAATAAGATCATTAGATGTACTAATATCTTGTTGCAACTTTTGAATGTGTGTCGACACCTCTTCATCATTTTTCCATTCATCCCTTGCTTTAGCTATCCAAGGAGGTCAGATAATAGAAATGGGAACAACACAATGGCTTCACATCCTCATCCCTTCTTGAGAGTGCATATGAAACAACATTTTTCTTCCCCTTTCCTAGATGATGTCAAATTCATAAGCCAACATCTTTGTGACCCGGTTCCATTACTCTTCTAAATATAATATTTGTTCCAAGAAGTATTTAAGACTATCATGATCTGATTTTACCTTGAAGTGTCTTCCCATTAGGTAAGGGCACCATTTCTTCAGGGCATGTAGTATTACCAACATTTCCTTCTCATAAATAGGTTTGTGTAAATAATTTCCCTTGATTGGAGGACTTTCAAAAGAACCGAGTCTTCCTTTTTGCATTAAAATAAAACCAATGCCATTTATTAAAGCATCGCATTCACAATAAAGGTTTTTTTGATGTTTGGGGTAGCTAACATTGGATCTTGACATATTACCTCTTTAAGAGGCTCAAAGGCCTTATTTTCTTCTAGAGTACAAAAAAAATCATATTGCTTTAGTAATTATATTAGAGGTTATGGATTGTAGATTTCTGTGGTTAGGTTTTTTAGAATCTGTACTCGGATATTCCACAGTTTCCATTTTTTGCTTTGTTGACATTTCGAGTCTAGACCCAGACTCATCATCAAGAGGTGTTTCTATTTTCCCATAATTCTTAAAAAACTCGAGATAATAAATAGTTAACCCAAGAAATCTTTGAAGATTCATTATTGTTGTAGGGATTTTCAATCCCTTAATGGATTTAATTTTGTTAGGTTCTACGTTAACACCCTCATAAGATACAATATGACCCAAATATTACAGTTCTTGTATGTTAACAAAACATTTGGATGGTTTTGCATACAATAGTTTCTCCTCCAATAGTTTGAGCACCCTGTCAACATGTTGAACATGATCCTTCCAAGACTTGTTGTAGATAGTAAATGAGAAAAAAAATACTAACATATTTTTTCTAAGGAATGGTATGAAAGTGGAATTCATCAAACCTTGTAATGTTCAAGGTGCATTAGTAATGCCAAAATACATGAACAAAAATTCAGAATGACCTTCACGAGTTCTAAATGTTGTTTTCAAAATGTATTTTTTCTTCATTATAATTTGATGACATCTTGAATGAATATCAATCTTGGTAAAGTAAATTTCTCCATGTAGTTCATCGAATTCATCAATGACAAGAACGGGAAACTTATCTTTAATGGTGAGCTTGTTGATCTCTCTATAATCCAAAAACATACACCATGATCCACCCTTCTTGTGCACCAATACTACTAGAGAAGAGAAATAACTTTGTCTAGGTTTAATTATACCCAGCTCTAGAATTTCTACAACCATATGTTCAATTTCACTCTTCTCAGCATAGGGATATTTATAAGGTATGATGTTCAGAGAAACATTTACTGGAATCAAGTCAATAGCATGATCATGATCGCAAATAGGTGGGAGACCTTTGGGAGTGTGAAATACCTTGGAATGATTAAAAAGGACTCTTTCAGATCTAGATAAATGGATGAATTAGATGTTTGAACATCAAGTGAGTATAGTTGTGTAATTACCCCTCATCGTTACTTCCTCAAAATATTTTTCATGCCATTAAAGATTATTAGATTCCTAGGTTTTGCTACAATACCTCTTAATTCAACTTGCTTTTCTTCCGAGAAAAACTTCAAGAAAAGTTCTTAAAAATTAAAATCTATCATCCCCAAAGATTGTAAACATTGGACTCGTAATACAACATTAGCACCACCCATTGGAATGGAAAGAATTGAACTATTCAATACCTAATGCCTCATGCTAAGATTGATATTATGGAACTTCCTTGAGAAATTTATAGTTCCTCCATTTGCAAGAATCACTTGACACTTTGGTGCTGGATATAGAAATAAATTAAAATCGTTAGCTAACTTACAATGAATAAAATTATGGGTACTACTTAGATCAATCAGCACTATTACCTTTTTCTTCTTGATATATCCTTATGTCTTGAGAGTTTTAGGAGTGATAATTTCTACCAATGAATTATAAGATGTTGAATTCATTTATTATTTTTCAACCCTTGGGGTTGGTTCTTGGTGTATATCTTCTTCTTCTGATGTTTCTTATTCCTTGTCTAGCTCCTCTTCACAATTTATGTAAAATAATTTCTTGTCAACACAATTATGAACTTTAGTGAGTTTTTTTCACAACTATAACAAATCCCTTCTGCTCTTTTTTACTCTATTTGTGGTGGTGTCAACCATGTAAGTTGTGGGAGGCTAGGAATGTCAACACTTCCATATTTATTGTTGTTAGTAGTATATGTCCTTATTGCCATAATTTTTCTTTCATCTTGCCACCTTGAATGCATTTTCCAATGAATTAATTCCCCAAAAGTGAACCTCATGTTAGATTTTATCCTTTAAGGTCCCTATGATGGCATCAATCAAATACTCTTTTCGAATATCAATTACCTTGATATTAAATCTTTGGGAGTCCTCTATGTGCTCCCCATCTGAACCCTTTTGTTTGGAGTTTATCAATTGGCTAAAGAATATATATCTCTTTGTATCCTAATAATGAGTTGTTAATGTTGGCATTATTATGCATGTGTTGTACTTGACGGCAACCAACTTGTAGCAGAACAACTCACTTGTATATGGTAACTAGATGAATCTATAGAAGAGATATCAGATGTGACAGAATGCATGACAATTGTGAAAAAATGCAGGGCAGTTCAAAGGAATCAGTTCAGAAGTAATGTACAATGACAACTCTCTCAGATGACAATTCACAGTGCAGCAAGTTAACGCAAAGAATTATAGACCAGACTACATAGAATGAAGAAAGAGAGGTATACGCAGGTTCACCTTGACCAAGCTACGTATACACGCGAGTTCACTGAACACAAGTTGCGTATATGTACACATGCACTTTCACAGAAGGAAAAACACGTATATGTTGGAAAACTAAGCTTTTGGTCAGTGGTATTTGGTCCATGGTATTTTGATCCATGGTATTGGTCTAAGCTATTTGGTCCGAGGTATTGACCCTTGGTATTTGGTACAAGCTATTGGTCCTAAGAAGTTTTGGTCCATGGTATTGAGAAGAGCCTAAAACTATATAAGGAGGAGAATATCATTAGGCCAAAGTGTGCAAGTAATTGAATATCTGATGAAGGGCGAGATCCAGTATGCAGGTTATCGGCTTATGGTGCTCTGTTTGATCTAAATGCAGGACGAACCTTAGTTGTTGATGGAGGATAAGATCTAATGATGGATTGGGATCTTAAGGCTTGAAATGAATTATCTTTATATGGTTTGATCATGTTTATTCTAGACCTGAATTATAATGCATGTGTTGTGTTGTTATGTAAATATTATGATCTGGGTATGCCTGAAGTTTGTAATAGCTGCAAAATTATGAATTAAAATTTACATAGATATACACTAGTTGGCTTTGATAAAAGCACATACACACGCTAGTTCAACACATCTAAGTAGCGTGTACATTATGTAATATGATATTTGAAGTTACAGGTGGATCTGACTGTTGTTGCAGAATTTTGGGTTCTGCTCTATGTTGTGGTGACTGCAGTTTGATGACAGTATACTGAATGTTCAGATTGATTGATTGTGAATTTCTTCAGTGACAATGGGCTTTCATTGATTCAGTTATGGGTGATTCAATGATTTATGATTAAGTTTCAATGATTGGTTAATGTAGATGTATTTGATGGTTGTAGTGCAGTGGTGATTGATTTCGAGCTTCAATGTTGATAATGGGTCCAGTATGAAAATTGGATGAAACGAGGCCTTCATGTGTATTATTGTGTACCAGGAGCATCCAGTCTGAAAATTTATGAAACGCGGTCCCTGGAGAAAGAAATAAGGTCGTAGCCTTCTCTAGATCGGTGCCTACGTACTAGTAAACATATCGGCTAGTACAAGAACTAGGGGGTTGTAGCTCTCTTCCAGTAGAAGCTGGAGAACGAGAGAATGTAGCAACCTTCTGCAGGTAGAAGCTTGCATGTTGGTATGAGTCTGCACTAATACAATGTTGTAAACATATTTTCTTATTATTAAAAGAAGACAGAGATGATAGCATGAATATTATTTCCAACAGTTAATTCCTCCATAAAAAATTCCAAGTAACAAGGGATTTATGAGAACAAATCCATTGATACAACACAAATTGATAGGGTTCTAAATATAAATATGAAATGCATACATTTTGTGTGTGGTGTACATCATGTAGATCAAAGAAATTCTCCATTTATAGTATCCATGTTATTTGATACTTGCCATAAAATTTCCTCGTATTTGGAATATGGTTGGTCTTGAACCCAAATTTGGAGTCTCTAAAATCATTATTCACATTCGTTTTTTTTTCATCATGAGTTCCATGGAAGACCTTGTCACCATTACGAAGACTTTCTTGCAACAAATTTGTCAAAATATCCTTCAAACCTTCCATGTCTACTTTTAAATCCTCCATGTCTCATTTTAAACCATGCATGTCATCTTTCATGTCTAATTTATGGAAAATTTTAAGGGCTAATATTGGCAGGTGAGCTAATTTTCCATGGTTTTCCAAAAAAAACGATTCGTCAATTTCCATTTTTTTCTAAAAGTTATTTGCCCAAATTTTATAGAATAAAATTATGTTATCCTAAAAATCGCCAAAAAATTATAGAGACTATATAAATTCATTAGAAATTTGGATATCTTTAAAAAATTATCACCAAACATTTTATAGTCTGCATATTAGGGACATGTAATATTCGCCAAGGTTTCTTAAAATTTCCCCTGGTCTAATTTTGAGCCACCTATCTTAACATTCATAATTTATTCTAGTTAATTTGTTGTTCATTTTCATGAGTGTGAAATTTGTTGCACTTGGTCCCGTAATTTTGATATATCATGTCGTACTTCTTCCTCTTCTTCATGTGTCATAATAGATATTACCGAGGGCTTAACAAGTGTAGGATTTTTTTGTTTGGAAGGAATTTTGGAATAAATTAATTATATCTATGCTTCATTATGCCCTTTGAATCACTTCAAACTTAATTTTCAAAAAAACGTTATGAAAAATTCAAAATACACACCTTTTAAGAGCTTGATTTTGGGCTTGTCAATATGGTTCACCTTCAAATTGTTTTATTCATCTGATTTCAGCGACCCAATGTATGAATTTTTTTCTAAGGTAGCTCCATATGTCTTCTTTCCAAACCCATAATTCAAACTCAGATTGGATTATTCAACCTAAAATTATGCCAATTATCCCACGATGACAAGATTATGGACTTGTTTTGTAGAGAAAACTTGTACAGGATGCCACATGTCATTGTTTCAATCTTTGGACCTAAAAATGTTACCCAAAAAACTACAATATATTTGATTTCAACATCCTCTAATAGAATTCAATTATGATGTTTGAAGGTAAATTTATGACAATTTTTTCTAGGACACTTGTTTGAGACTGAACTCTGGAGCATAAAAAAACCTAAATTCCTTGGACTATATATTTGAAACTATAGTGAACCAAGGTCTAAAATTTTAACAAGATGTTCATCAAGCTTTCATCTTGACATGGCATAAATTTCATGGTGTAAAGCCTCACAAGAAAAAATAGAGTGAAAATCCATAGATGACTGCTTTAAAGAAGAAAACCCTAGGATCAAGAGCTTCGATTGAAATAATGCATAAACATAAGAAAATATAGATCAACGACTTGAATATTAGCCACTTTGAGGGGGGGGAATTCCCTTTACATCACATAAATGAGCAATTATTTGATGACTCAAATGAAAATACCTCCTTGGTGTATATAGTAGTGTAAAGGGTAAAAATATAATTAGGGCCTTGATGTAGGCCCAATTTAGACTCGCTAAGACCATGGTACATAGAATTGACCTCCATAAGGTGCTTCCTTCAAACCTACATAATAATCTCTATCACGATATGAATCCATTTAATAAATAATATATAAGGAGGATTTAAGTAATCAATGGGAGGATTTAAAAGGGTATCTCCCTCTACAGTATTTACAATGCAATCCTCTAAAACATATGCCCTAAGATTGAGTTATAACTCAAACCTCTTTACCTTCTTTCTAACATTTACTACATAGTTTGTATTTTCCATTTACTCTGTTAACAATAGTGCTCATGTCCTTTTTCTTTATTCCAGTGTCCAGACTCTTTCCTTTGTATGCACACTAGTTAGATCCTCTTACTACACTATAGAACCTTGCCGTGTGACCTGTTGAAGCCCCAAAAATCGGGTCGACAACAAGTGGGATACCCGCCCGGTCCGGACCTTGGTTGGCAGCTCCTTATCCGTTTGGTATAGTGGGTCCGACTGCGGATAATGGGACCAGTTTCCCAATCTATGGGTGTGTGTGTGTAGAATTGGATGTTGCTGATCTAACAGTAACAATCTAAGCTATTCTAATTCAAACTTTAATCTAATTCTATGCTATTGTAATCTAATAAACAACACATCTAATTTATGCTAACCCGGGATGTAATTCTTCTATTATGTGATCTAAAGAGATTTCAAATAACAACTGGTAATAAAGATCATTCAACGATTATAAGAAAAAAAATCAATTAAGATGAACCACTTTGCATAACAAGTTAGGCAAAACAGTTGTGAACAAGATATCGCATAATAAGCTATTCATACATTAAACATAAATAAATAGCTACCACCGTACAAAAGTGCCAAATGGTAACTCAAGCTTTCATGCAATAACATATAAACAACTAAAAACTGTATATCTCTTTAACATATAAGCAGAAATGGTCAAGAGATAAAAGTACCATTTATGACTGGTCCTACTCATAAGCTTCAAGTAATAATGATTTATCTCTCCTTGCTCTAACATCTACTAAGAGTACAGAAGTGCAACATCAGTAGCAGATATCAAATGCAAACATCAACAAATCTTGATCCATTCATTCACCAAAACCTCCTCTGAGGGTGCAAAAGTGCATGTTCTGAGGACAAGTTTTTGATAAGTTTCTAGACCCTTCTCTAAATGCATGAGAAAGGTTTAAATACTACTAACTAAGTAACTTAATTACACAGATTCAAGATACGGTTTAAATGACCGCCCTTTTTCTAAGAAAAAATTATTTCTAAAAAATTAAATCTAATATCTAACTATTTCTGCATTTGCTCCTTAATGTTGCAAGCATTCAATATTTGCCTGGGTAGAGTCCGCTGACTGTCTTCCGCTTTTGGTTGAGCTAAGCAAACAGAAATGGCAAGAGCTGGCACCATCTTTTCAGCAAAATAGAAGATATACTTTGAGAATCATTCTCTGGCTATGTGGATTTACTGTGTATGCTCAGTAATAACCCAAATTCCACTTGGTTAACCCTCAAATTGCCTCTGCCTTTGCCTTCTTGTGTTTTACAGGCTTATGAGTGACTGAGCAGTTAGGGCTTTGCTTTTTCAGCAATTTTCTCAGCGATGCGTGATTAGCGCTAGGAAACTACCTCCGTTCTTTGATCCGGGCCTTTCTGGTGCAATTTTTTCCTTTAGTGCCTTTTCCTTCACCGTGTAGAAGCTTCAAAATTTTGTAAACATGCTGCTTTCGTGAGCTTCTGACTTTGATCGTTAAATCGCCTGTTGATATCAGCATTGTTCAACTACTCTTTCAACCATTGCTCTGACTGACAGATCTGTAATGGATAGCTCAGCAGCGCTCTGGAATTTTCGGCTCTGTTGCATGCAGTATCCATTCATGAGGGAATTTCTTCTCTGTTTCCGAGTATTGGAGCTTTACCCTTTTCCTTAATCGCTTCCTCCAGATTGCTTCATGTCATTTCTGTTTTTTGTTCCTCTTGTTCACACATGAGGAGAGAGTAATGATAATAAAAATTGACAAGAAAGCTCTGAGCTCTACGGATGTACAAAAACATGCCACCTGACGTGAAATAACTCTTCTAAAAACACCAAACTGTCTTTCATTAATACTTGGCGTATCATTCATTAATTTTCATTGAAGCGCGTATCCAATTTTTGGTTTATGGACAACTTTTCTTGAATGTTGAGCCGGGGAAAATTTGCGATGGACAATTTCTGCGATTCGTATCGCATCATCGCAGTATCGTGTTATCGCATTTTCATCAAGATGTGTTATCGCATGGTTGCTCGATCACATTTATCGCAAAATCACAGATTGTTGTATCGCGCAATCGCAACATCGCAGATTTGTTACAGTCATTAAATGGTTATGTTTTTTTATGCGATATTTGCGATATGCGATATCGCATATCGGCCATTGGTGATTTTTTAAGGTTTTGAAATATGCGCGTTTCTTAATGCATGTGATGCGATGGATTTCGTATCGCACTCTCGTAGTTTATCATTTTACTCACAAGGAAATGTCCTATCTTCCTCGCACGATGCGATGTTTTCTTAAGGAGTAGAATACATAAGCCTTAATTGAATTTTTTGAATTTTTTATTAAGGGTCCCCACTTACCTAGTGTTATTGCTAATACTAAATAAGGAGGGGGGTTGCTGGTGGCCACAACAATTGGTGATTCACTTCGAAGAACCAGTTATCTCTGTTTTTCTATTGAATTTTTCAAACTTCCAAAACAGAAAATTTTTCAGAAAATTAAACTTTGTTATGGAAAGATATAGTACATTATGCCTTAAACTGTCAATGATATTTTGTTTCAACTTCTTTCTATTCTAATTATTTGCTTCCTCAGTCTAGTCCTTGTATTTACATCAGCCATTATTTGGTTTTGTAAAGATAAAATAAAGTCTCCTCTGTAAACCAGTTTTAAATATGCTCATTTGTCGTAGGTAGAGCCTCTGCTGCCAGCAGGCATTTATAGCCTCGACAGGGTTACCTATTACCCAGCAATGATCCTGGATGCTACTTAAGGTGACCTACAACTTTCAAAGAAAAATCTGCATCCACACTTATTGCTTTGATTTTCTTTTTATTCTTAAAGAACAATGTCTTGGTTTGGTAGCCAAATTATGACATAGTCACTCACTCGATTAGTAACTTTGCTGAACAAGCTAGCTCGTGATGAGACCCCTTGTCTTTTGATTGCAACAATCTTGAGTCATTGCCCTGTTGTGGTAGACAGTATTGGAAAAGTTAGCAAGTTATAATATCTGTGACCATGATAAGCCGGCTCGTGATGAGACCTCTTATTCTTCAAGATATAGTGTATCCTTGGATTATCCCTCTGAAAGATGTGATTTTCCTTAGTAGGGAGGAAGTCATTGTTTCCTTAAGATAGCTCTGGACGACAATAATAGAGTTTTTGGAAACAACTGTTCTACAGAGAATCTTCATTTTGTTATTGATACCTTTGATTGTGCTGATATAAAACAATTTCTTCACTAAAGGTTTCTTTCATCAAATTCTTTGAAGTTGAAACGAGTATCATATCTAGGCTAAAGTTTTTAACTGTATTTGTCAATAATAAAGATCAATTTTCCAAAAGATTTTCTATTTATACAAGCAAAAAGCTCAAAATCTGAAAGAGAATTGGTGTCTTTTTCGTAAATACCTAATGTAACCACTTACAAATGGTTTTATTATGAAAAGAAAAACTATTCTACAAAAATAGAAGAATAATCTTCTATGGAAAATATTTCTTGAGAATTTGTCCACTAACAGGCAAAGGATCCCTCTTACCTGCTAAATCCTGTAACACAAATGTTGATGGACCTATGACTTCAACAATCTGAAAAGGGCCAAGCCACATCCTTTGAAATTTTGTATGTTTGCCCTTTTCTTCATGAGCCTTATCCCACTTTAAAACTAAATCTCCCATCTGAAAATCTTTTCTGGTCATTATGTTTGAAACAAAAGAGGATTTTACTAGTGCTTGATGATGAGCATGCATTTTCTTAGCTTGTTCTCGTTGTTCTTCTAATTTAAGTATTTCCATTTGTCTTAGTTGTAAGGAGGAAGTGGGTACTTCATCAATGTATTGTACTAAAGACAAAGAGGGAATGGCTAAGTGAGTCGGAAGAACCACTTCTTTCCCATAAACAAAATTAAAGGGAGAAGTGCCAACTGAAGCTTTTTGCATTATCCTATCTGCCCATAAAGCATATACCAAAGCTTTGTGCCAATTCTTTTGATTCTGGTCAACTGTTCTTTTAATAATCCTAATTAGGTTTTTATTTGTTGACTCAGCTAACCCATTACCTTGCAGATAGTAATTGGTCTAATATTTAAGTTTGAATCCTCTTTTAAGTGCAAATTCAGTCATTTCATTTCCAGAAAAGTATGATGCATTATCAAACATTAAAGCGGATGGAAATCCAAACCTAGTGATTATAAATTGATCTATGAAATCAAGAATATTTTCAGAATTAGCCGTCTTTAGCGGAACTGCTTCTACCCATTTAGTAAAATAATCTGTTGTCATGAGGATGTATCTATGCTGCTTAGAAGAGTGAGGAACGATCTCACCTATTATGTCCAAGCCCCACTAACTGAAAGGTTGCTCGATGTTTACTGGCTGTAGTGGCAGGGACAACTTCTTCTGTCTTCCAGCAGTAGTTTGGCAGACTTGACATCTTCTCACGTAACTGTGTGAGTCTTTGACCAGCATCGGCCAGTAATATCCTGCGCGTAATATTTTATGTGCAGTAGCATCTCCAGCATAGTCTCCACCTGCTGGCCCATCATGGAGTTCCTGCAAAACTTTTTCAGCTTCGGCTTTCTCAAGACACCTAAGAAGAACAGAATCATAATTTTTTCTAAAAAGAATATCATTTATGAGCTGATATTGTTTAGCTTTCAATATTAGAGCTCTTTTCTTAATATGATCAAGGTGTGAAGGGGCATACCCATTCCTAAGATAATAAATGATATCAACATATAATGATTCTGCATCGCTTCTAGGCTTACCTCACACATTTGTACCTCTTCAGATGGAATTTCAGAAATTTGCGATGCTCCGGCCAGCATTTTGCAGAAGCCTTGACCTCTGACAATGTTTGCTGGTTTGATCTCAAGGTCATATTCCTGTAAGGCAATGACCCAATTGGCCCTTTTCTCACCTACATCCTTCTGTACTAGAAGGTTCCTTACCGTTGGAAATGGTACTATGATCTTAGTATGGGTTTTAAGTAGGAAAGGTCTGAAGTATTTGACCGCTTTGAAAATAGCATAAGCCTGTTTCTCCACATCTGAATAATTGAGTTCAGCACCTTGTAAATTTGAGCTAAAAAACGCAATTGGAGCTTCCGCTTTTTCTTGATTCGCTTGAGTTAGAATCGCATCATATGATTTATCTGAGGCAAATGTGTATAAAATAAAAGATTCTGAAAAATTCGGGGCTGCTAAAGATGGAGCATTAATAATAGCTTGCTTGATCAGGTTGAATGCTTCATGTTCATCTTGACCCCATTTAAAATTTAAATTCTTTTTAATCATTGTTTGCAAAGGAGCCGCGATTCGTGAAAAATCTGGAACGAATCTCTTTAGAAAATTGATTTGACCAAGGAAAGATTGCATGGATTTTTTGTTATGAGGTAGGGATATTTCAAAAATTTTGATTCTGTCAGGATCAATGTGAATACCGGATTTTGACACTATGAACCCTAGAAGTTTCCCTTCACTTAGTGCGAAAAAATATTTCTTTGGGTTAAGTGAAATTCCATACCTTAAACACTGTTGAAAAATTTGTTTCAGGTCTTTGAGATGGTCGCTTCACTTCTTGGAGTACCCTTTTATATCATCCAAATAAATTACTACAGATTTATTGACTAAACCTTTGAATGTGATGTCCATGGCTCTCTGAAATGTAGCACCAGCATTAATCAAAGCAAATGACATATTCCGATATGTGTATGTGCCCCATTTAGTTTTGAATGTGGTTTTCAACTGATCATCAGGGTGTACCAACACTTGATTGTATCCTGAAAATCGATCCAAGAAAGACATTAATTATGAGCTCGCCACCGCCTGCAGTATCTGATCCATAGGTGGAAGAGGAAAATTGTCTTTTTGACAGGCTTTGTTAAGGTTCTGAAAGTCAATGCAAATCCTAATATCTTCGTTTTTCTTTCTAACGGGTACCATATTGGAGACCCATTTGGAATGTCTGACGGGAAAGATTATCCTGGCTTTCAGTAACTTATTGAGCTCAATTTTTATCTGATTTTCTAAATTGGCGTGGATCTTTCTCAGCTTTTGTTGGATAGGTTTTTCGTTATCGATCATGGGAATAGTATGCTGAATGATAGAAGTTTCGTATGTTTTCAGCTCATCATAATTCCAGGCAAAATCATTTTTATATTGTCTCAAAAGATGAATATACGCTAGTTTCTCTTCAGGGGCTAGGCCGAGGCCTAGATTAATGTTTTGTGGTTTAGCATCAGTCCCTAGGTTTACTAATTCATAGTTCAAGGTTGAAATGTAGAGTTTTGAATTGATAGACCTCTTAAACCGATCTTTCAAATCGTATAAGTCTTCTAACTTGACCATCGACTTCGGTATAGCATTATTAGTGCTATTTTGTTGCAGTTGTCGATCGTGTTGGTCTTCGTCGATTATTTGATTGGAGTAGGACCCTTCAGACGTGAGGAAATTTACGATATCAGGATTTTCATTGAATACTCTCCAATTTGTGATGTTTTCAGGAATGGACGGTCTAAAGATTAATTCTATTGAGAATCTATCTGGACTAAAATTTTCAGAGGGAATAAGCTTAGAAGCTACGTTAGCCAGAAGGTCTGCACTTGCGTTTTGGAGTCTGGGGATTGAAGAAATATTAAACGCTATGAAATTCTCAGTCAGATCTTGTACTAAAGATTGATAGTGTTTTAAATGACCTGATAAGCAATGTATAGTGTTACGTACCTGTTTAACGACAATCTCGGAGTCTCCAAAGACTTGAAGATACTTGACATCTAGCCTGATTGCTTTGTACAGGCCTTGAACCAAAGCCTCGTATTCTGCTGTATTGCTTGTGTAATCGAATTCGAGTCTGCATGTGAGCATGATTTTTTCTCCTTCTAGACTAATCAAAATGCATCATGCTCCTGCTCCTTCGTTAGATCTAGAGCCATCAAAAAATAATTTCCAAAACACAGATTTATTTACAGGTTTATCTAAAAAATTAATACATTTCGAACTATCAGTTCGAGAAATTTTTTTGACTTGGGACAAAACAAAGTGTTCTAAATAAGGTGACACATGAGCATTGAAATTGCCGAGGAAAGAATCTACCGAGTAATTGCCAATGATACTGCTGTTATACGCTACCGGTTCATTTTCTCCCTCTAACTCCATTACTATGTACTTCTGGTGTAGCTCTCATTCAACTTTTATTTGATTCGATTTACCGTTGTAGGGCAACCACATGTGTGACCAATCGGTTGCGAAGTATCCATGGAGTTTTTCTGACCAATCCCTGCTAAGAATTAAGCCATAGAATTCTGGGATATCAGCAACTAGAATGTCAATAACCTGACATACCTTCGGGTTGGATGACAATCTTATCGTTACTTGATTTAGTTCGCCAATCACTTCGAATTGAGATCGATCTAGCTGAACTATGCGCACTGCGGATTTCTGTGGTTGAACATTTAACTTGGCACATATAGATTTGGGTAAAATATTCGATGAAGCACCGGAATCTACCAAAAAATTTTGCACATTTTTATTGAAGATTTCATAAGTAAGGAGAAACGGGGGAGTGTGAGATCTTGATCTTCCTCCAATCAAGGCAATGTCATTTGGATCAATCTTATTTATCACATTAGTTGGAGGTCTTCCCATGTCATGGGAAGCTTGAGAAAGTACAGCGGCAGGAAAAGGTGCAACTGGCACGGCATGTAATTCTTTCATCATTATCTTCTGTTGATGTTTCAACTTGCTCAGTTCATAAAGGGTGATGTTAGCCCTAGTCTTTTTCATGTCATCAATAATATTGTACTCCATTTCATTCGACACTATCAGTGTTTTCGATGGAGTCGTTTCATCTGCTTGGACTGGGCTAGTTTGAGTCGCTTTATTTGTCGTTTTCTTTGTTGCGACTTTATCCTTTGTTGCAGAGCTTGCGCTCTTCGGCTTGGGTAGTTTGGGGAGGATCAAGCTGATTTTTGCTTCATGTGCTAATTGGAAATACTTCCTGATCTTCTTCTTATGGGGGGATGAAATCCCACATTCCTTGTAATTCCACAACTTCTTTGTCATCGGTCTGCCCTTCAGTGGAAATTTCTTCTTCCTCTTCCTCAGATTCAACATTTGAAATGGCATTAGGTGGCTTTGCATCCATTAAAGGACCTCTTTTAAAAGCTCGGTAGGGCTTTTTCGAAGAAGTTTCTACTACTTTCTTTTTTATGTCGACCATCTCATTGGACATGGTCTTTAGAACTTTCTGCAATCCTTCCAAATCAAAAGGATCTTTTGCTTGTTTCTTCTTGGAGTCTTCCTTGAAGGTGACTTTTTTGGACTTACGTTCCTCTATCACGGATCTCTTTTCCAGGGCTATTATTCGTTTCTCTATTGCTATCACCTCTTGCATGTTATCAACTAAGGTTATTTTATTTGCCTTGTCCACAAAGATTGTTATGTTTGATGACAGGGCGGTAATATACCATTCACATCGTATTTCTTCACTAGGCTGGGAAGCAGTAGGAATTTTGTTGAAAATTTTGTTGAACTGTAAATTGAAATCCTTAATAGGCTCTCTAGCTTCGTCTTTAAGATTGGATAGGTCATTGATTAATGTTGCCATTGATCTATAATCACCAAACTTGGTTAGGAATTGGTCCTAGAAGATGTCCCAACTTGTGATGGATCCGGAGGGTAATGAAAAGTACCATGACCCGACTGTCCCTTGTAGTGTATAGGGAAAAAGCCGAACAACAGCATCTTCATTAGTAACTCCATTGAGATTAATGGAAAGCATGAAGTTGTTTATGTGCTCTTCTACTAGCATGCCTACCTCGGGATTGAATTTAGGCAGCCATTTCTCAGGATGGGCCAGTATTCGAATCAAGGGTGCAGGCATTAAGACTGCCCCAGGGTTGTTCCATGGAGACTGGGCCATTGTTGAACTGCTAACAGAGGAAAGTGCAGAAGATGATCCCTGCGACTGGGAGGATGAGGATACTATGATCGTAGATGATTGAAGAGGGGTTGCGGGGGTTCCAGTGGATGGATGGACGATCATCTGGAGTGGAGGTGTGGATGGTTGAATTCGCGGTGAAGTAGTTGAGATGGATGATGCAGACGAAAGAGTCTCATTGTCAGACCCTTGCGGTTATTTCCTCGCTCTTTTCCTGGTGGGAAGAGGTAATTCGGTTGGCTGAATGCCGAACTTTTCACCCTTTATCCTAGTGAGGTGATGAGCAGGGTTGTACTATGAAGTCACACTGCCTTGAGATTTATCAGACCTCTGAGGAGAAATGGAAAATCGCTGAAGCTTGTGAATCAGGGATTCAACTTCACGAGGTTCAATGAGATTGGTCTGAAATATCAGGGCGTGTAGCAGCGGTTCATACTCAAGCGACTTCTGACTCTAGATTTAAATGTAATGGCGAAGTCGGGGGAGATGATGAGGGCGATTTACTCTCAGAATGGTATTCAGATTTTGATTTACTTGCCATTCGTAGTTCAGGCCCTCCTTCTAGTGCCAAATATGTTGAAGCCCCAAAAATCGGGTCGACAACAATGGGGATGCCCGCCCGGTCCGGACCTTGGTTGGTAGCTCCTTATCCGTTTGGTATAGTGGGTCCAACTGGGGATAATGGGACCAGTTTCCCAAACTATGGGTGTGTGTGTGTAGAATTGGATGTTGCTGACCTAACAGTAACTATCTAAGCTATTCTAATTCAAACTTTAATCTAATTCTATGCTATTGTAATCTAATAAACAACACATCTAATCTATGCTAACCTGGGATGTAATTCTTCTATTATGTGATCTAAAGAGATTTCAAATAACAACTAGTAATAAATATCATCCAGCGATTATAAGAAAGGAAATCAATTAAGATGAACCACTTCGCATAAAAAGTTAGGCAAAACAATTGTGAACAGCATATCGCATAATAAGCTATTCATACATTAAACATAAATAAATAGCTACCACCATACAAAAGTGCCAAATGGTAACTCAAGCATTCATGCAATAACATATAAACAACTAAAAACTGTATATCACTTTAACATGTAAGCAGAAATGGTCAAGAGATAAAAGTACCATTTATGACTGGTCCTACTCATAATCTTCAAGTAATAATGATTTATCTCTACTTTCTCTAACATCTACTAAGAGTACAAAAGTGCAACGGCAGTAGTAGATATCAAATGTAAACATCAAAAAATCTTGATCCATTCGTTCACCAAAACCTCCTCTGAGGGTGCAAAAGTGCATGTTCTGAGGACAAGTTTTTGATAAATTTATGGACCCTTCTCTAAATGCATGAGAAGGGTTTAAATACTACTAACTAAATAACTTAATTACATAGATTCAGGATACAGTTTAAATGACCGCCCTTTTTCTAAGCAAAAATTATTTCTAAAAAATTAAATCTAATATCTAACTATTTCTGCATTTGCTCCTTAATGTTGTGAGCATTCAATATTTGCCTGGGTAGAGTCGGCTGACTGTCTTCCACTTTTGGTTGAGCTAAGAAAACAGAAATGGCAAGAGTTGGCACCATCTTTTCAGCAAAATAGAAGATATACTTTGAGAATCATTCTCTGGCTATGTGGATTTACTGCACGTATGCTCAGTAATAACCCAAATTCCACTTGGTTAACCCTTAAATTTCCTCTGCCTTTGCCTTCTTACGTTTTCCAGGCTTATGAGTGACTGAGAACTTAGGGACTTTGCTTTTTGACCAATTTTCTCAGCGATGTGCAATTAGCACTAGGAAACTACGCCCGTTCTTTGATCCGAGCCTTTCTGGTGCATTTTTCGCCTTTAGCGCCTTTTCCTTCACCGTGTAGAAGCTTCAAAATTTTGTAAACATGTTGATTTCATGAGCTTCTGACTTTGATTGTTAAATCGCCTATTGATATCAGCATTGTTCAACTACTCTTTCAACCATAGCTCTGACTGACAGATCTGTAATGGATAGCTCAACAGCGCTCTGGAATTTTCGGCTCTGTTGCATGCGGTACCCGTTCATGAGGGCATTTCTTCTCTGTTTTTGAGTATTGGAGCTTTACCCTTTTCCTTAATCTCTTCCTACAGATTGCTTCATGTCGTTTCTCTTTTTTGTTCCTGCAGTTCACACATGAGGAGAGAGTAATGATAATAAAAATTGACAAGAAATCTCTGAGCTCTACGGATCTACAAAAACATGCCACCTGACGTGAACTAACTCTTCGAAAAACACCAAACTGTCTCTCATTAACACTTGGCGTATCATTCATTAATTTTCATTAAAGCGCGTATCCAATTTTTGGTTTATGGATAGCTTTTCTTGAATGTTGAGCCGGGGAAAATTTGCGATGGACAATTTCTGCGATTCGTATCGCACCATCGCATCATCATAGTATCACGTTATCGAATTTCCATCAAGATGTGTTATCGCAGGGTTGCCCGATCACGTTTATCGCAAAATCGCAGATTGTTGTATCACACGATCGCAAGATCGCAGATCGTAGTATCGCGTTATCGCAAGATCGTAGATTTGTTACAGTCGTTAAATGGTTATGTTTTTTTATGCGATATGCGATATCGCATATCGGCCATTGGTGATTTTTTAAGGTTTTCGAATATGAGCATTTCTTAATGGATTCGATGCGATGGATTTCGCGTCACACTCTCGTAGTCTATCATTTTACTCACAAGGAAATGTCCTATCTTCTTCGGGCGATGCGATGTTTTCTTAAGGAGTAGAATACATAAGCCTTAATTGAATTTTTTGAATTTTTTACTAAGGGTCCCCACTTACCTAGTGTTATTGCTAATACTAAATAAGGAGGGGGGTTGTTGGTGGCCACAACATGACCTCAAAAGGCCTGAGTCATACATAATCCTTTATCCTTTGTGTTTATATCCCATATTGGCCTTACTAGAGTTAGAGTCTAGAGGCCCAGATGCGCAGGTCACTTTTAAGTATGCTTTTTAAAGCTTACAGGCTTGTGGGCTTCTTGTCTTGCCCACCTTACAACACACATGCCACTTATAATGAACTCCTTTGCTCTTATCTTTTGCGTTGGACCACTTATGTGCCTAAATCTTAATTTAATTTGTTTAAGGGTTCAATGGTCCCGGGAAATGAGAAATTCCCCATTGTTCATGTGATGGATCCCACCACCAGATACCTAGTTGTATACACTTTCGGAATTAAAGAGACATTCCTAGTTTACAGGTTTCTGGCTCGACACTATCAATTCTACCTCCTAACTTTCTCAAGTCCTATCTGTCAACACTGTTAAGTGACAAAATTCAGTCAAGACCCAAAATCTCCTAACTATTGTGCCTACTCATCGATCCTCCTACTTGTCCTACAACTCTAGGTCCTCGTCTTTAATGCTTCCACTACTAAATCTGATCTTTCTTCTGTTGCACCACTCTTATCCTTTACTATAGTGGGATGATTGATCACTCTATTGAACAATGATATTTTCTCCCAACCTGGATATGGCAAAAATCAAAGGATTCTTGCTTTCTGACTTCTCCAAGGCGCTACTTCTCCTGAGCTTTAAATGCTACAGAAAAAACAATATATATATATATATATATATACACACACACACACACACACACACACACACACATATATATATATATATATAGATAGATAGATATAGATATAGATATAATAGGTTTTCAATAAAGAAACGATGACTCCCATTCTAATTTCTGACAATCGAAGTAGATTTCCTCATATACATTTCGATATGTAAAAAAATTACAACATGCCTCTCCTATTTGGTCATATTTACATTTAATGGCCTTAATTTTGGCCTTGGCCACACTTGGCTTCCTCAAGCCTCTCGACCCACACTTCCCTACTCTATCTCCTACTTGAATTACATATTTATAAAAAAGGATCCATAACTAAATTTTGATTTAGATCCACTATTCCCTCACATAAACTAGATCCTCTAGATCCATATTTTCCTCAAAAGATCTAACTAATCCCAAATCTCTCTAATTCTCTCAATATTCCCAAGACTTCTCCCAAAGAATACATCTAATTACAATTGTATTTGTAATTTTTTTTTTCTAAAACAATCTAAAATCATAGGAAATACAATAACGAAATAATTATATTCAATTAGGGAACCAACTCACTTGGTAAATGAAAACCCCTAGGTCTAGTCAAAATACAATTTTGACTTGGAAGTGGGATGCTCCTGTATTAAACTACTAAGGTGAAAAAGAATCATGGTCTGTTGACCATGTGTGTATGAATTGAATTTTCCTAGACCCCATAATTTTTTTTCTAGTTGGTCCTTCTCTTTGCTATGTTTATGATGTTGTGCTACTTCTATAGTTGTTTTCTTCATCCTTCCATGTTTCCATACCTTGTGTTATAGTGCTACTCCTTCCTTGCTGATGTAGTATCGCTCAACCATCTACAAGATGTTGTCCTTTATTCCTTTTTTCCTTAAATACCTCTTATGTTGGTGATTCTTCAACATTAGCTTCCTCATTTCCTCTATTTTGAGATCCACTTGTCCTCTGGCTAGCATAAATATCTGGTTCCTTGCTAAAATTTGTTGTTGTTCACCATTGACATATCAAGATACCTATGTCTTATAACTACTTTCACCATTTGTTTCATTTTATGTTGGAACTCATCACTTGTGTTGTCCATTTATTGTTGCATCTCCTTCATGGAAAAGTTTACCTCTTCCTCAATTAGATCACCACAATTGATTTTCCTCACATTCTCCAACTAGTCCTCTAAAAATATAAATTGAACTATAATGTTTCCCATGCTTACTTCTCTTCAATCCTATAGGTCCTCTCCCAATGGTACTTGTACTTCATCAATTGAAGTATTTCCAAGCCATATCACTATTTATTTCACATCTTCATTACTTATAAACATAAAGAATTTTTCAGTTTTATAAATACAAGAATTTGAAGTCTCTTTTGTCGCCTCCAACATCCCTTCCTCATGCAACACTAAATTCTTCAAACCGGCCATCATGTCCTCATGCTTGTTGGATTCTTCTTCTTTCACTATAAAAACTTCCTCCTTATTATACATGTGCTCTTTAAACTCGGGTTGTTTCTTTATATCACCATTTTGATTAATTTGCAAAGAGAATTTTGTCTTCTTCTAAACCTATTCAACTGTACCCAGTGAATGTTATTCTTCTCTACACATAGAAAAATTAATGTTTTGCCCTTTATTATAAATAAACCCTGAATTCACATACCAATGGTTAAAATTAAAATCAATATGGCCTTTATTTTCTATTAACATCTCGACCATCACCTGCTGATTGTCCAAAAAAATTCATGAGATTCTCAAAAGGTCTCATCTCAACATCTTAATCATTGTCATCCTTTCCTAGGATTGATCCTTGTTATGGTGCACAAACACACTCTATCTCTTCTTAGATTCATATTCTCCAAGCATCCTCAACCATTTGATGATATGATGCCTCATCCACTTTCTTTGATTTCTTGTATGCAATTTCTTGACTCGCCACTGGACTGGTTTTCCAACATAGATTTCATTTCTTAGTCCCTTCTACAACTACTTCATCTATTTTTATAATTGTTTCTTCATTTTACTGAGTTCTTCCTTCATCGCAGCTATCTCCTGGTCTCTTTCTTCATCACTTATTCTTGTTTTTCCAATTGTCTCAGCCTCTAGTATTCCTTGACTGTAACCTATATCTGAACCCATCTCATGATTGTCAATATCCATTTCACCTCTTTTTTTTTCTTCTTGTGAACTTCTCCTTGTTCACATGTGAGATACAACAAGCATCTTCTTCCTCTCTCTCTTTGTTTCTATCCCTATCTTTGTCTCTCTCTGGCCAATTCCACCCACAATTACTATGGATCTACTTGCAAACAATTCTACCCAACTCTTCCTATCATAATTTGTCATTCTCCTCATTCTCTATAGTAGAAACTCTTCTCCTTTCTCTAGAGAACACCTAATCTTTACCTTCAAAAGTTGTTAGGATGATACAATTTCACATACTCACTTTCTCCTTAGAGAACTTTTGTTGCCCTTTCTCTTTCTTCAACAATCCATTTTTCTATTAGGTTATATCACAATCATCCTTTCAAGATCTCTATTTATTATATGGCTACTACTTTCAAACATAAATTCTTATGAAAAATGTCAATCAGAAAAAATAAAAATCAATACCTCTCCATGACCTCATTTTTGGAAATTTCTCTACACATTTCCTCTCAAAACATTACTTTTCTTCCTCAATTTCTGCTACAACGTTCATTTCCATCATCCTCAAATGCAAGCATTCATAATATCTAGTTGTAATTAAAAAATAACCCACAATTAATTGAAAACAAAATACCATTACCTCCTTATTCAATCTTCACTTGGACACACAACTGCTACTGCTGAATTATTCTTATTGATGTCATCCCTTTGTTGGTTTAGACCTTCATTATCTTTTAATCAACAAAATTATTCATCTATATTTCTTCCTAAGTCAATGTATTCTACTTAAAAGTAGACATCCTCCACTATGTTTGCACAACCCCTCACAATTAGAAAACAAATATGTACATCAATCTACCCTAAACCCAACTTCCTCTAAGAGCTTCCTATATCTTCAGTCATCTAAAATAAACAATACCCAAACCTGTTTCTCTTTTTCAGTCTCTTGTTGGCGGTTTTTTTCTATTTTAGTCTTCCATGGCAACAACCGTCAGTGTTTTCATTAATCCTTCAAGATTCTCCCTATAATCAACAATATTTAGTATTAGAATTGCAAAAATAATCAAAATTACCTCTGTTGTAACTTGAATTCTTTTTCTAATCCACTCTTATTCTAGGTTCAAAGCTTTGAATCTTTGATACCACTTTGATACAGGCCCAATTTAGACTCGCTGAACCCATAGTTCCCATACTTGTCTTCTATAAGGCGCTTCATTCAAACCTATATAATCAACTCTATCGGGATATGAATACCTTTAATAAATAATACAATGGGAGGTTTTAAGTAATTAGTGGGACGTGCAATGGGATGATTTAAAAGGGTATCTTCCTTTACAGTATTTATAGCACAATCCTCTAAAACATATGCCCTGATATTGAGTTGCAACTCTACCCTCTTTAGATTCTTGCCAACATTTCCTGCATAGTTTGACTTTTCATTTTACTCTATTAACAAAACTGCTTATGGCCTTTTTCTTTATCCCAATGCCCACACTCTTTCCTTTATGCTCTCACTGCTTAGATCCTCTTACTCCACCAAAGAAACTCTCCTTGTGACCTCAAAAGGCCCAAGTTGTACACAATCCTTTATTTGGCACATTATATATCCCACAATGGCTTTACTAGAGTTAGATCCTGGAGGCTTGGATGCCTGGGTATCTTTTTAAATGCACTCTTTAAACCTTATGGGCTTAAGGGCTTTTGGTCTAGCCCACCTTACAACACATGCACCACTTACAATGAGATCGTTCGATCTTACCTTCCGAGTTGTCCCACTTATGTGCCCAACTCTCAATTTAATTTGTTTTTGGGTTTGATTGTCCCAGACTACGAAAATTTCCACGTCAACCATAGTTCTACCATGTGACATATCTTGCCACCAAAATCCTGACTCTATACACTTCGAGAATTAAAGGGATATTCTAGGCTTGTGGGTTTCCAAACCAAAACTATCAATTCCATCTCTCAGCTCTGTCAAGTCCCATCTCCTAGCACTCTTAAGTGACGAAATTCCATCAAGACCCAAAAATTCCTAAGTGTTGTGCCAATTTTTCAGTCCTCCTACTTCTCCTACAAATCCCAATCCTAGTCATTAGTGCTTTCGCTACTCACTCCAATATTTCATCTGCTTGTTACCGGGAAAAGTGTCTATTTAGAACTACTCTATCCCATAAAAAGGTGTGACAACTGCCTTAGAAACAAACAGAGAAAAATTACTTTTGTATTTCCTTTATGAATTAAAGATACAGGGGGATAGAAAGAACCGACCTGTGTCTTGCGCTAGTCCTTTGATCCAATCCCTCTCTTCTTTGACAACTCCCAGCGACTTGCTCCCTTACTTGCCCAGCTTCACCAAGTACCTGTAAGATCACAGAAGAAGAAAACTATACAAAGACATGGATCTATATTCATAAACAGCTTAGGATCAGATTTAAGCTAACCATACAAATGTAACAAGCATCTGTTAACACCCAGGTTGTTCCCTTTGACTCCTGACGGAATACGGCCGGGGTAACCACTAACCAAGCTTTGGATTACAGGATTTAGCCAACCTGTAATCAGAGAGGGCTCTCTCTTATGAGTTTTTTCACTATGCTCTTGGGGATCTTAGGCTAGCTGTGAGGTGGGGGTTTTGGTTTTATGTTTTGGTTGAATGATATCTTCTAGTACCTAAGATGATATCTTCAGATAGTTTCAGTCCATTGGGCAATGGAGTCTGTGGTTACAGGTTGTTTGAGATGTTTAAGTGGGATTGTTGAGACTTCAGGGCCATTTAAATATTTCATGAAACAAACTTGAATTTGAAATGATGAAGTATGTTTAACCAGTGGAAGGCAATTAATAATTTTCCACTAAGCTGTTGGTGTGAGAAAGAGATGTATTGCTTAGGAGCAAGTTTGAATTCCTGAACAGTAATCACTGTGAAAGATACAGTCTGAAGGTGCAGCAATTAAGAATCACACTCTTATAACTATAACTGAGGAAAAACTTTCATAACAGCATAGATTGAGTCCAGGGTATTCTATGAATAAATCCTGAAACTATTCTTTTTCATTGCCATTAAACTGTGAGACATAGAACATGAATGGATTATGAAGGAAGCAACAAACATAACGAACAGGTTAAAGAAACTTATTGTTCCATGAAATACGCAGGAATCCTGTAGCATTCAACAAGCACACCATAACGCATCAGACAACACAGAACTTTGGAAATTCCATCAGCTTTGTTGTATTAAAATTCTGAACATTTACAACATAGGATCTCTTGGAGAGAAAATCAACAACCCCTGCAAGCTTGTGCGAGGGGGAATATATACAATTGGTTTTACAAAAATATCTAAACCGCTGAGTCATTTGATTAATAAATACATTTACCAACTTTCTGAACAGCAGATAAGGAAGTTATTGCTGCTTTAAATACAAAATGAATGCTCTTTAATTCTGTCAGAAGTCTTTTTGACCTTTGGAGGCCACTGAGTCGGTTGAGAGTTCTGCATTAATGCTGAACGATGTGTCCTTACGGCTGCGTCGTGCTGTAGAGTTCTTGGCCTTGTCACCTGTGGCTGTCAGTGTCGCTGTGGTGGCCGAATCTGTCTGCTGAGTTGGCTCAGCCCAGTCTTTTCCAGTCATACTGAATGCATTAAATTTTCTGAACATGCTGATTATATATTTTTATGCAAAATTTGATGGATACCTGTTGGTTCACAGCAACAGCTGTATCATGCTGGTCCACCATTCCTGTGTAGGCAATTGATGCCTCAAAATTGCACCTAAGGTTTCATCTGCCTCTGTATATTTGTAGAAATTTGGAGGCACCTCGAACAAATGCCTGATTTCATTCATAATAAAAAACAAATTCTCCACTTTTTCATAAAGGCTCTGCCCAGATGCAGGCCCTACTTCCTCTGGAGTGCTTGATCCTGCAGTGATCTGATTAGTGGCAAATGCATTTACCCTTTTTGCATAGTTCTCATGTGATAGTAGCCTTCCTGCGCTGTTCAGTAAGCTGGGAAGGCCTCTGTTATGCAATACTGTGTTTTTCCACAAATTTATTTACTTCTGTTTGCATTTCCTAGCTTCTTCTTTCCAATGTTTGCACCAGGTTTCTCAAAGTGAGCACTCTTTTTATCAATAATATGGTGTCAGTTCTACCAGAGATACCCATGGCTGTCATCTGAGAGCCTGTTTGGTTGTCGACGACGTTGATCATCCTGTTGGCTATCTCAGGCATGTTTCCAAGAGATGCCCTTGCCTTTTGAATTTCCTTGTGAGCCCTGCTGATGAGATCCATCTGCTCATGAATAGTCTCTATGTACTGCCATTGATCTGTTATTGATTGGCCAATGTTGGCCCATAAAACCTTCTTGATCTCGGCCACCACTTTGTCAAGAGTGAGCTCCTTTTCCAGCTCCTTTATCTTCTCCTTAAGAGCTTTTATTTCTCTTCCTTTTTCAGCTACACTTTGCTTGGATTTGTCATATTTTTCATTAAGAGTAGCTAGCTTTTCCTTGGCCTCATTCAGCTCTGTCATCTGAGCTTCTAAGACTTGAATCTCATTCATCAACTTCTGCATGTCAAGGCTTGGAGCCTGCTCTGATGTTGGTGCTGGTGCTGATGTTGATGGAGCTGTCTCAACTGTCTGTACTGTAGGAGGAGTGACAATTTGAGGGGGTTCCTCAAGGTTGATTACTTGCTGAGGGGGCTGAGATGTTTGGCCTTCTTCTTTCTGTTGTAGGGTTGCCTCCAATGCATCCTCTGTCTCTACCAATTTTCCCTCTGTCTGTACCAGTTGCTTATGGAGTGATACCAGCATGGCTGCTACATCTTGGTCCTGCCTTCGCTAGGCAACCTCTTCTGTTTGAGAGTGAAGGGTTGCTGGGATCTTTATCATCTTTCTTAAAGCTGCAATGTTTGAATCTCTTATCTTTAGCAGCTCCTTTATAGCTTTAGGATCCTTTGGGTCATGCCCAATCTCTATGATTATATCCTCCAAAGACCTGATCCTGTTGTCTTTGGCCTGAGAGGATGCCTTCTCCAACTCAAGTTGGGCAGTTGTATTGTTCAGGCTATTTTCCAACCTATGTGCCAAGAAGGTCTTGTCTGCCAGTGTCGAATAGACCATCTCACCCGTTTGCTTGTGAAGTTCTATTTGATCCATAGTGTGGATGTCTTTTGCAAGAACCTCAAGGTTGGTCCTTATATAGTCTGCAGCTGACTGTGGCTGCAGCATGGTTGGCATGAAATGACTCATGGTCGTTTTGCCCTCTGTTATGTCACAAGCTGACATAAGCCTCTGTTGGTTTGTAGGGGCCATTTTAAGCAATTGATTGTAGAGCTAGAGCCTGAGTGGCTCATTTCTCTTTTTTATGTCAATGAGTTGTTGCTTGATGCCTTTTTCAGCTCTCCTTTGCTGACTTGAGGAGCTGACCTCTCCTCCGATTTTTCTTTCTTGTTCCTGCTGAAAGGAACTGGCAGATGCTTCCATGCTTGGCGGGCCCATGCCCAAGGATTTCCCAATAGGCATCTCTTCTTCTGAAAGGGGATTTATCCTCTGCCTTTCCTCCCCTTGAGTTGTGGATGCGGTGAGGGGAGTCTCCTGCTCTTTATCCCTCTTTCAGTTTCTTTCTTCATTCTGTGGAGTTTGGAGCACCGAGGCCTCCACTGTCGTTTCCTGCCTAGGAGGCACAGTTTCTTGAGCCTGCTGTTCTTTGGATTTTGGGGCCTCAACTATTTCTTCTTGCTGCATTGGCTGCTCTTCTTTTTGTTGTTCTTTTTGCTGTTCTGCTGTAGGAGGTGGTTGTTCCTGCTCCATCTGCTTTTCTTTACCTTTGCTTGATACCTGAGGAGAAATTCTATCTACTTGCTGGTGGGTTGTATAGGATGAGGCAGCTGCTCCAAGTTGCCTTTGATAAGAAGAGGAAACCTACCCACAAGTTTCCAAGTCAGCCTCTTTCTCAATATTCTTTGCCTCTCTCTGTAACCTTTTCTCTCTAGTGATTGCCTCCTCTAGAGTGCCCTCTTTCCAACTTAATAAATTGGCATATTTCTCAATATGAGGCAATCTGATGTGAGCATAGCCACCCAATTTATGTTTTACCCTCCTGAGAGAAATGAAATGATTAGGGTCATAAGGTACCCAGCGGAAACTGGTTTGCAATTGGAGGGTCTCTAGGATCCTATCTGCTTCCTTCCATCCCTCCTCGCTTTTGTTGTAAAGAAATGGGCCTAGTTGGTTCCTGACTTTTAGTTGCACCTTCTTGTTTTTACTGTGGAAATGGACCTGGTCTGCATTTCAAAATTTCCTGAAATACTCCAAGGCAAAGAGTCTCATAGGGACATATCTTGGCAGCCTATAAGGGTCCAACTCACAGCCATATATTCTTATTACTGTATGGTGTTGGTAAAAGTACCAATCACCAATGCTGTAGGCCTTTGGGAGCTGCAGTATTCTTTGCATCTCATCGGTTAATCTTGGAGGAGGGACACCAAATAACAAGGTCATAGATGGATGGATAAAAAGGTCTATGAACTCACAGTAGGTGTATGGTGAACAGGAGGTGTGATGAAAAACTAAAGTCCAAAATACCACAGACCTTGGGTTTCCCTGAGCATTAAGCTTCTTGAGAGGAATAGGGAAACTGTCAGGCTGATAAAATAAGAACAAGTGATAGATGTATGAGGTGTATCTAAACACCTTTTCCATTTCTAGATTCATCAGTTGCTGATGAATCTTATTGGCAATGTATGCAGCATAATCATAGTGCACAGCAGGAGGCTTTCCAGGGGAAAATATGGACAGCATGGACATAATAGTGTCATCAACATCCTCACATGACCTGTACCCCATGACATAACTAATCAAGTCCACAAGCATTTTTTCCCAAGTCATTGAGATATGGATTTCCAATAGGAGGTGTTCTCATAGCTTCAGAGCTTGGCTGAACAAATAATTGATTAATCTTGATGATCTGGGCACTGGACAGCTTGCCCCCCTTCTTTAACAAGTCCATCATGGAAAGAGGAGTTAGTGGCTTTGCAGTGTGAAAGTGCAGCATCTCATTTATGGCCTCAGGGGTGATATGGAACAAGACTGAACCTGAGAGACTGAGAATAGCTCTTTGACATGGATCATAGTTCTCACAGCATCTATGGATCAAGTCTGGAAGGAAATTGACTTGAGGAAGGTTGAAAATGGGCAAATTGGAGTCCCAAATCCCTAAAATATCCGCTCCACTGAGGTGTTGAGCCTTTAACTCATTTAGCATATGAATGTTAAACTTGGAATTCGTTGAAAATGTCTCTGTCATCTGATAGTCTTTATCACCTAGGGCCTTCCACTCTAACTCTCTATGTGGGGCATTCAAAGGTGGAATGTTCAGTGCTACTGGTGTTTCCATGGCTAATTAGGACTCTGATTTCTACTAGAACTTGTGTTAATTGACAGAGCAACACAGAGGGGTATTTTTTGCAAGAGTAAGGCAGATTGCAGGGGAAAGCGGGGTAAATTGTGGTGAGAACAATAGAAATGCTCCAAAGAGAGTTAAATGAGCAAATGCTGGGACTAGTAACACTGTTTTCCCGGTGAATTAGTGCAGCTCAGGTTTTAAGTCCACGACTGCGCGGACTGACTGTAAGTTTTATGAACACTTGGCTAAATGTGGACTATGCAGGTGAATTTCACCCCTACAACTGAAAATGAATGCTAGTCACCGGGGATTTGCTAGTAAGTACACTGCTCTTTACTCTTTTTAAGCTAGCTTTGGAGAATTATGGATAAGACTAGGCACGGAGGGAACGATTTGGATAAATACCTGGTGAATTGCCGACAATGGTTACAAATGTAGGTGGATTGGAAGCGCCCACGGTCTTTGGATCGATTTCTGCAGGTTGGCGACGGAATGGTCGTAATTCGCATGCAGAGGGGAGCAATAGTTCTTTAGGCAAAAGTGACAAAAACACGAATTTTGGCGAAAATATGGACTTTTTGGGTTATTGGCGCTTTTTTTGGATGACGTCATCGGGTGGGGTCGGGTACGGAAGGGTGACGTGGCGGCCTGTGAGTGGTCCACGGGGACTGGTGAGGTGGCAGACAGGTTGGAGCAGTGGCGGGCCGGGCGCTGACACGGCGCTGAGTTGACATGACGTGGGCGTGACGTAGCGATGATGTGGGCAGGCGGTTTACGAAGGGCAGTAAGCAGTTCCATCGGAATGCTTATGGTACAGTGGTGGTAATGGCAGGCGGCCTCCCGATGAGATTTGGGAGCGACGCGTGGCAGAGGCCTGACGTCACCCTCTGCCATTTCTCGGGAGGTAACGTCCGGCCATCGGGGCCGACCCGATATGGATGTGGGCCGTCGGATGGGAAAGCCCAGATCCGACGGTCGACGGGTCAATAAACTGGAAGGACAATACGGCAGCGGGCGGGGAATATTTTAATGTATTCTTTGAAATGCGCGCCCGGGCGGTACTTTAGGATATGATGAAAATTTTGGGTTTTTTCAATGTTTCGGGCAAAATGGGTTATAAGGGGTTTATTTACAAAGACAGGGTTAGGCTATTAAACCAAGCGGGTCTTGGTTTAATCCCAAAAATTAAACTCTCGGCGCCTTTTGCATTGTGCTCTAATGTTTAGAGCTCAAACCTTTTAGACCACATATAAAGCTATAACGCTTGGGAAGGGGATATGTACATATTTGGGATTTTTCTATAGGATTATCCTAATAATAGGGGAAAGGGATTATAGGGAGTTAAATAATAAGAAATTAGGAGTTAATATGAGTGGAAGAGGTGGATGAGGGGGGAAAAACACTAAGTTTTATATGAAATCAACTTAGTTTAGGAAGTAGATCAAAATGAAAAGAATTTTACACAAGAAATGTGGCTCTTAAAGGAACAAGAACCAACAAAAGACTTTGACTTCTTTCATGAACATAGGTAGTATTGGGATGTTAGTAATGAATGTAATGGGGGATAATCAGGGAGTTAGACATGCTTCATTGTACTGTTGCAAAACTGCTGAATAAGAGACCTGCACTGGCACCATGTTTTTCCTTTGCTTGGGCCAGTGACAAAGAAATCATGCTTCTGCGACCCCATCTACCTACCCACTCTATTGCCTAGCATTTTTTGTTACTCCAAGGAGGGTTCACTTAGACTTGCAAACCCTTATGTGCCTTTTCTTTTCTTTTGGCCTTTTCTTTTAATTTTCTATCTAAGGCTAGCCTTATTACTTCCAAGGCCCTAGATTAAACAGTTGGGAACCTTCATTCTCTACCTAACTACTTTATCTGCCAAGATTGGACTGTTTGGATAGATTTACTTCTCTAATCTACAAAAAAAAATTGAAACATGGGATGACCCAGCTTAGACTGTTGGATCACCCATTCAGAAGTGGGGCAGCATCAACCAACTGTAAACATGTGTCTTTCACCAAAATATGAGATCTTTGTATCACCAAAGTAGATCATATTGGCACTTCCCCTGCCAATCATGAAACATGAAACCTATTGGTATAGGTAGCTAACAATGGCTCCACTTGGGGATGGTTTTTCTTCTTGAAAGACCAAGAACAGCAGGTCAGACTGCCTTGACTGTGTGACTTCTCTTCAAAACTTGAAAACTTTCTCTTTGGACTTCAAAACTGGAATCTGCCACACTTTTGGAACTTGCTAAACTAAAAATCCTTTTCCTGCTTCTGCAATACTTTTCGAACCGAGCTATTTACATGCTGAAAGAAAACAGTATATGCAACCGATTATTTACAGGGGAGCAGCCATGCTATATACATGTAGAGTAATCAAAGTAGTGCTTTAACATTCAGCCATTTACAGGGCCCTCTTCAGCTTCAGTGCCATCCAGACTTTCCAAGAAATAAGTATTATTTCCTTGTACTGCTTGAATCACAAAAGGTCCTCTCCAAGGTGAGTCAAACTTGCCATGCTTACCCTTGTCTTCTCTTCTTGAATCCCATTTAAGCACTTTGTCACCAATAAAGAAATCTTTAGCTTTGGTTCTTCTATCAAAGGCTTTCTTTAGTTTCTCTTGTAGGACTTGAACTCTGTTAAACACCTGATCTCTGGTTTGCTGTAAGCATATAATTTGGTTTACTCTTCTTTGCATGTCATTTGGTTCAGCTTGACTTTCTTGAAGAAGTTTCATGACAGGGATCCCTAAGGATGAAGGGAATTTGGTTTCCATTCCATAAACCAATTCACATGGGCTGACCCCTATGGATCTCTTGGTTGTTAGCCTGTCTGCCCATAAGGCATTTACAAGCTTATTATGCCATTTTTTCTTATTCTCTTCTAGTAACTTCTTAATGATGTTGATGAGACTTTTGTTTGATGATTCTGCCAAACCATTGCCTTGAGGGTAGTATGTTGTGGAGTGACCCAAAGTGATATGGAATTTTTGACAAAAGTTCACCATCTTCTTGGATCTGAAAGCAGCAGCATTGTCTGTTATAAGCTTGTCAGGACAGCCAAATCTAGAAAGGATATTGGTCTCAAGGAACTGAATGATAGTTGAATCATTTGCCTGCCTACATGGAACATCTTCAATCCATTTAGTAAAGTAATCTGTGGCTGTTAGAATCCATCTATGTTGGCCTGAGGATGAAGGATGAATTTCCCCAATGAAGTCCAAGCCCCATTGCTGAAAGGGTTTTTCTGTTGCAATAGGCTTTAAAGGAAGTGGTAGTAACTTTCTTTTTCCCTCAAACACTTGACATTTGTGACATGAAGTGGTAAATTTTTTAACATTAGAGAACAGAGTAGGCCAATAATAACCAGCTCTTAATATTTTACCCACAGTGGACTTCCAGTACAAATGTCCACCACAATCTCCTGCATGAAATTATTTCATAACATTGTCAGTCTCATCCATATTCAAACAGTTCAGCAGTATACCTTCATGATTTTTCCATAGTAAATTACCATCTATAACACAGAATTTTGAAGCTTTCATTTTTAGAAATCTAGATCTTGTTCTTGACAATCCTGGGGGAGCACACAGGTTTTGCAGTATATAAAAAATATCAGAATACCAAGGGGATTGTTCAAAGGCTACATTGATCTTTGGAGTCGCCAGCTCCGGTTCATTGTCCAGTTGGTTAATGTCCAAGGCTTGAAAATTTGCTTCAGACATTAATTTAGCCAAGCCTTGCCCTTTTATCAGTTTTGTATGTTTTATTTCAATGTCAAATTCTAAAATGTTGGCAATCCATTTTCCTCTCCTACCCTCTAAGTTTTCTTGAGTGAGTATGTCTTTCACAATGGGACTTGGTACATAAGCTATGACATGGGAGTATAAGATGTAGATCCTGAAATCTTTGATGGCTTTGACCAAGGCATAAGCTTGCTTCTGCATGATCCGATATTTCAGAGGTGCATCTCTAAGGGCTCTACTAAAGAAATCAATAGGTTTTTCATTTCCTTGGTCATCTTTCTGTAATAAGACAGCAGCAATGGTATGTTGGGAGGCAAAAGAAAAGATGATAAATTCTCTGTCAAATTGAGGATTTGTTAGGACTGGGGTTTGGGTAAGGGCCAATTTTATACCTTCAAAAGCTTGATTTTCTTCTACTGTCCATTTTACCTTTGAATCCTTCTTTAGCATGTTGTTTAGTAATCTGATCAGTTCTGCTAAATTTTGGATAAACCTCCTTAAAAAGTTGATTTTTCCCAAGAAGGCTTGTAATTCTTTGATGTTTCTTGGATGGGGCATTTGCAAGATGGCCTGTATTCTATCTGGGTCAATTCTAATGCCATCATTTGAAATGATGTGACCTAACAGCTTGCCTTCTTCCAAACCGAATAGAGACTTCTTAGGATTTAAGGAGATCCCATACTTCCTACATGTTATGAATATTTGTCTTAAGTGTTTTAGATGTTCTTGGTCAGATTTTGAAAAAGGTGTGAGGTCATCTAAGTAAATAACAAGGAAGTCATGAATCTCTTTAGAAAAAACAATATCCATTGCTCTCTGAAATGTAGCTCCTGCATTTTTCAATCCAAAAGGCATTTTAACATATTTGAAAGTTCCCCATGGGGTTGTGAATGATGTTTTATCTTGATCATCAGGGTGGACTAGGATCTGATTGAAGCCTGAGAATCCATCAAGTAATGATATTCTTGAAGCCCCTACCACTCTTTGGAGAATGTGATCCATCTTAGGTAAGGGATAATTGTCTTTGAGGGATACTTGGTTTAAATTCCTTAGATCAACGCAAAGCCTAATCTCACCGGTTTTCTTTCTTGTGGGCACCAAATTTGAAATCCAGTCTGAGAACCTGATTGGTGTTATGATACCAGCTTTAAACATTTTTTGTACCTCTTTCTCAAATTGAAGGGAGAAGCATAGGATTGATCCTTCTCAATTTTTGCTTGAATGGCTTTTTATTAGGCTTGAGAGGGATGGTGTGTTGGATAACAGAGGTGTCATAGGATTTTAAATCCTCATAACTCCACGCAAACACATCTTGGAACTCTTTAAAGAGGTCAACGTATTTAGGTTTCTGGTCAGGAGGTAAAGATGCAGACAATTTTATTATTTTGGGTTTTTCAGGAGTCCCAATGTTGCATTCTTCAATGGCAGCATTGAGGGGCTACATTTTCGGTTTCCTAGGGACATCATTTGAGTCAAAAATGTCCTCCAATGGAGTTAGGTCTGTTGGTAGAAAGTTATCCTTTAGCTCTATGATTTCAGCCTCTGTTTCAGCTGCTTCATCAAAATGGAATTGTTCAAGTTCTTGTATTTTCTTCTTGTCAAAGTTTGTTGGACAAAGCACTTGATTTGCAGTTTTGGGTGATATTGTTGTTCGGTCCTGTTCACTCAATGGTTGTGTGTCTTTCACAGTGTCAACATCAATGTTCAAGCTTGAAAATTCATGCTGCAAGGTTAAGAAATTATTTATCTGTGTGTCATCCTCAAATACTTGCCAGTCTTTAACATTGTTTGGGACAGAAGGTCTGTGTTTTATCTCAGCTGTAAAACAATGGTTAGGTTCAAAAGGCAATTTGCATGTACTAGCAAATGTGGCTAAACTGTGTGCATGAAGATTGTGGGTTCTAGCTATTTTGGTTATTTGAAATTCACTAAAAGTTTTGAGCATTTCAATAGCAGCAGACCTGTATGACCTTAGTCTTTTGTCATTGGTAACAAAATTGCCTTTTACTTGTTGAATAATGAGGTCTGAATCTCCCATAATTGAAATTTTTGTGGCCTGCAATGATTTAACCAATTTGAGGCCTAGTAGAAGAGCTTCATATTCTGCCATATTGTTAGTACATCTGAAATTGAGCCTAAAGGCTCGGCCTTCTGCATGATTGCTTTGTTTGTTATGAATCCACACTCCAGCTCCTGCCCCTAATTTGTTGACTGATCCATCAAACTCAAGGAACCATAGGATCTCTTGATTCAAGGGATTTTCAACATTTTCTCTATGACTTGGGATTATAAGTTGGAGTTCTTGTCTTTCACCTGGTTTGCCTCCTAGAACAGTTTCATTACTAGATTGCACACCCTTGTTTTCTTGGGAACTTGATTCCTCACTTATATGCAAGTCTTGTTCAATCATGATTGATTTTTTATTGCCCATTGGACTTACATCATTGTTGAACAGAATAAAGGAGTCCATATCTGTATGGACTGCATAAATAGGGAAATTTTGAGGTTTTTCTTCATTGCTCACCATGTATTTCATGAGTGACTCTCTGTATAGCCTCTTGGGTTGCCCAAAGACAGAGATGGTAGCATATGAAATGTCTAATTGCAGGGAACCTTGGAGTTTAGCCCCCCATGATCTTGATAACAACATTCCATACTTGGGTGGGATATCAGTAACTACAACGTCCATCAAGATTGTCTTATTTGGGTATTGGACAAGTGACACACATAGATCCTTTATGAGGCCTAAACACTTAACTTGGCTGGAGTCAAATGAAAAAAGGTCTTTGTATGGTCTTGTAATATCTAGATTCAATCTTTCCATGACTGATTTGGGCATCAGGTTGTGAGAGGCGCCTGAGTCAAACATTGCATTATGTAATATCTTATCATGAACATGCAAGCTGACATAAAAAGGTAAGATTCCAGTAACTGCTGTCTTTCCATCAACCTCTGGGCCGAAAAGTAGCTCTGGGGTGTCATCCAACACATTGACATCATCTTTATTTTGAGTGAGTTGTAGGGATTTCTTGATTTGTTGTTTATAGATGCTATGCTTGGCTAACTCTGAAAGAGGTATGGCTATCTTCAATTTTCCAATTTCAGCTTCTAGATCAAAAGGTCTTTCAGATTGGGTCTTGGTGTCTTGCTTAACAGCCTTTTCTTTGCTAATTAAGTTTTCTTCTTGACTCTCACTTTGATCTTGAGACTTATCCCTTTTACTCATCTTTTGAGAATTATTGCTTGGATCAGGTTGCAAGGGTGATGTAGCCATTGGTTGTTGTTTTGAGGGAGATGCTTCAGTTATTTCTTCAACTGTTACTTCATTTGTGACTGAATCAGTTTTGTCAATTGGCTCTGTGACAATAGCCTTCTTGGGCTGCAAGGTATCCTTTGTTTTCTCAGGCTGTGTCACATTTATAGTTCTGCTCCTTAGCTTGTATTGCTTATGAACTTCATAAACAGCTGTGTCATAGCCTTGTTTAAAATCAAATGACTCACCTGATTTGGTTTGGAACTGCTTAATGTCATCATCCTTATGATCTTCTTGACTTAGAAAAATTTGTTGATCATCGTTCAGGCCCATTAGGTTAATGTGGGTATCATTTATCTGCTCATTTGAAGTGGATTCTTCTGTATAATTTTCTTGGAACGGTGGTCTAATTTCTGGTTCAGGGCTTGCTCTAACAACATTAGGATTTTGACTTCTTCTAAAATTGGGATTCCTGATTGGGTTATTTTGTGGTGCTTCCCATGATGACTTCCTCTCAACTGATTCTACTCTGTCACCTAATCTCTGCATACCAGTGATTATTGCATCCAATTTTTGATCCCAGCCTGAAGGCTCTTCTTTAAAGGTAGTCTTTCTCTCAGTTCTTGTCCTATTTCTCTTGGCTATCAGGTTGGCTTCTACACTCATTGCTATATCTTGCATTTCAGCTAAAGTTTGGGGATCCCTTTCCCTTAATTGATATGCCATATCTAAATCAAACCCATCAGGAAAGGTATATAGGGCCAGATCTGGTGGGGGTCTAAGATTTTGGGGAATAGCATTGTAGACATTGTTAAACCGAGCACAGTAGTCCAGGACAGTTTCTTGTGGACCTCTTTTGATTGTATTGTATTCAGATAAAATATGAAGTGGATCCTTCTTCTTCTCCCATCTACTGATAAATGTTTGATAGAGGGCTTCAGGGTCAGCTATTGAGTTTGCTGTAAGTGACCTAAACCATGTGCTTACATCTCCTGTTAGGTTTTGCACAAAAAATTTCATTCTAACCCCATCATCATCTATTTCGTAGTTTTCAAAGTAGTCCTGCATTTTCTTAGTATGTTGAAGGGCTGGATAAGAGCCAGTACCATCAAAGTATGAGATCTTACTTTGGTACTCTTAAGGCATGGGAGTGGATTGGCCGGTAACTGCAGTGGAGCATATCTATTAGCCATGTTTGGAGGGATGATATGAATAACAGGGATGAATGGGACAAGTGGGGGAAAGGGGGTGAAAGGGGTATGTGTAGTTGATGGAGGGGTTGGAAGAATACCTTGTGAAGTGGATGATGAACTGGTAGATTGTGGACCAGTGGTATTAGGATGAAGAGAAGCCTTAGCAGGGGTTGGAATGTCAGTTTGAATACCTGCTTCTGAGCTAGATTCTGAAAGAGTCCTTTCTGATTTGTGTCTCTTGAGGATTCTTGAAATCAAGTTTGGGTTTTGAAACTCAAGTGATGGGTCAGGATCTAGGTTAGATCTTGTATAGAGAGTTTTCTTCTTAGGAGCCAGCTTCTGTGATTTTTATTTTAGGAGAATTTTCAAGGAGGCTAATGATATTTGATAAGGACTGATCAGATATAGCGCAACTGTATGGAACTTAAGACTGAATAAAGATTGACTGAGGCAGCTTTTATATACTCCTGCAAATGCAAAGCAGAGGCAGTTTCTAAGGCTATCTGGCTGTCACTCAGGATTTATCTACAGTATTAAGAATCATACAGGGGGTTATAAAGTTTATTCAGTCCCCAGCGGAGTCGCCATTTATGTTAACACCCAAGTTGTTCCCTTTGACTCCTGAGGGAATACAGCCGGGGTAACCGCTAACCAAGCTTTGGATTACAGGTTTTAGCCAATCTGTAATCAGAGAGGGCTCTCTCTTATGAGTTTTTTCACTATGCTCTTGGGGATCTTAGGCTAGCTGTGAGGTGGGGGTTTTGGTTTTATGTTTTGGTTGAATGATATCTTCCAGTACCTAAGATGATATCTTCAGATAGTTTCAGTCCATTGGGCAATGGAGTCTGTGGTTACAGGCTGTTTGAGATGTTTAAGTGGGATTGTTGAAACTGCAGGGCCATTTAAATATTTCATGAAACAAACTTGAATTTGAAATGATGAAGTATGTTTAACCAGTGGAAGGCAATTAAGAATTTTCCACTAAGCTGTTGGTGTGAGAAAGAGATGTATTGCTTAGGAGCAAGTTTGAATTCCTGAACAATAATCACTGTGAAAGATACAGTCTGAAGGTGCAACAATTAAGAATCACACCCTTATAACTATAACTGAGGAAAAACATTCATAACAGCATAGATTGAGTCCGGGGTATTCTATGAATAAATCCTGAAACTATTCTTTTTCATTGCAATTAAACTGTGAGACATAGAACATGAATGGATTATGAAGGAAGCAACAAACATAACGAACAGGTTAAAGAAACTTATTGTTCCATAAAATACGCAGGAATCCTGTAGCATTCAGCAAGCACACCATAACGCATCAGACAACACAGAACTTTGGAAATTCCATCAGCTTTGTTGTATTAAAATTCTGAACATTTACATCATAGGATCTCTTGGAGAGAAAATCAACAACCCCTGCAAGCTTGTGCGAGGGGGAATATATACAATTGGTTTTACAAAAATATCTAATCCGCTGAGTCATTTGATTAATAAATACATTTTCCAACTTTTTGAACAGCAGATAAGGAAGTTATTGCTACTTTAAATAAAAAATGAATGCTCTTTAATTATGTCAGAAGTCTTTTTGACCTTTGGAGGCCACTGAGTCGGTTGAGCATTCTGCATTAATGCTGAATGATGTGCCCTTACGGCTGCGTCGTGCTGTAGAGTTCTCGGCCTTGTCACCTGTGGCTGTCAGTGTCGCTGTGGTGGTCGAATCTGTCTACTGAGTTGGCTTAGCCCAGTCTTTTCCAGTCATACTGAATGCATTAAATTTTCTGAACATGCTGATTATATATTTTTATGCAAAACTTGATGGATACCTGTTGGTTCACAGCAACAGCTGTATCATGCTGGTCCACCATTCCTGTGTAGGCAATTGATGTCTCAAAATTGCACCTAAGGTTTCATCTACCTCTGTATATTTGTAGAAATTTGGAGGCACCTCGAACAAATGCCTGATTTCATTCATAATAAAAAACAAATTCTCCACTTTTTCATAAAGGCTCTGCCCAGATGTAGGCCCTACTTCCTCTGGAGTGCTTGATCCTGCAGTGATCTGATTAGTGGCAAATGCATTTACCCTTTTTGCATAGTTCTCATGTGATAGTAGCCTTCCTGCGCTGTTCAGTAAGCTGGGAAGGCCTCTGTTATGCAATACTGTGAATTTTTCCACAAATTTATTTACTTCTGTTTGCATTTCCTGGCATCTTCTTTCCAATGTTTGCACCAGGTTTCTCAAAGTGAGCACTCTTTTTATCAATAATATGGTGTCAGTTCTACCAGAGATACCCATGGCTGTTAGCTGAGAGCCTGTACGGTTGTTGAGGACGTTGATCATCCTGTTGGCTATCTCAGGCATGTTTCCAAGAGATGCCCTTGCCTTTTGAATTTCCTTGTGAGCCTTGCTGATGAGATCCATCTGCTCATGAATAGTCTCTATGTACTGCCATTGATCTGTTATTGATTGGCCAATATTGGCCCATAAAACCTTCTTGATCTCGACCACCACTTTGTCAAGAGTGAGCTCCTTTTCCAGCTCCTTTATCTTCTCCTTAAGAGCTTTTATTTCTCTTCCTTTTTCAGCTACACTCTGTTTGGATTTTTCATATTTTTCATTAAGAGTAGGTAGCTTTTCCCTCGCCTCACTCAGCTCTGTCATCTGAGCTTCTAAGACTTGAATCTCATTCATCAACTTCTGCATGTCAAGGCTTGGAGCCTGCTCTGATGTTGGTGTTGGTGTTGATGTTGATGGAGCTGTCTCAACTGTCTGTACTGTAGGAGGAGTGACAATTTGAGGGGGTTCATCAAGGTTGATTACTTGCTGAGGGGGCTGAGATGTTTGGCCTTCTTATTTCTATTGTAGGGCTGCCTGCAATGCAGCCTCTGTCTCTACCAATTTTCCCTCTGTCTGTACCAGTTGCTTATGGAGTGATACCAGCATGGCTGCTACATCTTGGTCCTGCCTTCGCTGGGCAACCTCTTCTGTTTGAGGGTGAAGGGTTGCTGGGATCTTTATCATCTTTCTTAAAGCTGCAATGTCTGAATCTCTTATCTTTAGCAGCTCCTTTATAGCTTTAGGATCCTTTGGGTCATGCCCAAGCTCTATGATTATATCCTCCAAAGACCTGATCCTGTTGTCTTTGGCCTGAGAGGATGCCTTCTCCAACTCAAGTTGGGCAGTTGTATTGTTCAGGCTATTTTCCAACCTATGTGCCAAGAAGGTCTTGTCTGCCAGTGTCGAATAGACCATCTCACCCGTTTGCTTGTGAAGTTCTATTTGATCCATAGGGTGGATGTCTTTTGCAAGAACCTCAAGGTTGGTCCTTATATAGTCTGCAGCTGACTGCGGCTGCAGCATGGTTGGCATGAAATGACTCATGGTCATTTTCCCCTCTGTTATGTCACAAGCTGACATAAGCCTCTGTTGGTTTGTAGGGGCCATTTTAAGCAATTGATTGTAGAGCTAGAGCCTGAGTGGCTCATTTCTCTTTTTTATGTCAATGAATTGTTGCTTGATGCCTTTTTCAACTCTCCTTTACTGAATTGAGGAGCTGACCTCTCCTCCGATTATTCTTTCTTGTTCCTACTGAAAGGAACTGGCAGATGCTTCCATGCTTGGCGGGCCCATGCCCAAGGATTGCCCAATAGGCATCTCTTCTTCTGAAAGGGGATTTATCCTCTGCCTTTTCTCCCCTTGAGTTGTGGATGCGGTGAGGGGAGTCTCCTGCTCTCTATCCCTTTTTCAGTTTCTTTCTTCATTCTGTGGAGTTTGGAGCACCGAGGACTCCACTGTCGTTTCCTGCCTAGGAGGCACAGTTTCTTGAGCCTGATGCTCTTTGGATTTCGGGGCCTCAGCTGTTTCTTCTTGCTGCATTGGCTGCTCTTCTTTTTGCTGTTCTGCTGTAGGAGGTGGTTGTTCCTGCTCCATCTTCTTTTCTGTACCTTTGCTTGATACCTGAGGAGCAGTTCTATCTGCTTGCTGGTCGGCTGTAGAGGATGAGGCAGCTGCTCCAAGTTGCCTTTGATAGGAAGAGGAAACCTACCCACAAGTTTCCAAGTCAGCCTCTCTCTCAATATTCTTTGCCTCTCTTTGTAACATTTTCTCTCTAGTGATTGCCTCCTCTAGAGTTCCCTCTTTCCAACTTAATAAATTGGCATATTTCTCAATATGAGGCAATCTGATGTGAGCATAGCCACCAAATTTATGTTTTACCCTCCTGAGAGAAATGAAATGATTAGGGTCATAAGGTACCCAACGGAAACTGGTTTGCAATTGGAGGGTCTCTAGGATCCTATCTGCTTCCTTCCATCCCTCCTCCCTTTTTTTGTAAAGAAATGGGCCTAGCTGGTTCCTGACTTTTAGTTGCACCTTCTTGTTTTTACTGTGGAAATGGACCTGGTCTGCATTTCCAAATTGCCTGAAATACTCCAAGGCAAAGAGTCTCATAGGGACATATCTTGGTAGCCTATAAGGGTCCAACTCACAGCCATATATTCTGATTACTGTATGGTGTTGGTAAAAGTACCAATCACCAATGCTGTAGGCCTTTGAGACCTGGAGTATTCTTTTCATCTCATCGGTTAATCTTGGAGGAGGGACACCAAATAACAAGGTCATAGCTGGATGGATAAAAAGGTCTATGAACTCACAGTAAGTGTATGGTGAACAGGAGGTGTGATGAAAAACTGAAGTCCAAAATAACACAGACCTTGGGTTTCGCTTAGCATTAAGCTTCTTGAGAGGAATAGGGAAACTTTCAGGCTGATAAAATAAGAACAAGTGATAGATGTATGAGGTGTATCTAAACACCTTTTCCCTTTCTAGATTCATCAGTTGCTCATGAATCTTATTGGCAATGTATGCAACATAATCATAGTGCACAGCAGGAGGCTTTCCAGGGGAAAATATGGACAGCATGGCCATAATAGTGTCATCAACATCCTCACATGACCTGTACCCCAGGACATAACTGATCAAGTCCACAAGCATTTTGCCCAAGTCATTGAGATATGGATTTCCAATAGGAGGTGTTCTCATAGCTTCAGAGCTTGGCTGAACAAATAATTGATTAATCTTGATGATCTGGGCACTGGACAGCTTGCCCCCCTTCTTTAACAAGTCCATCATGGAAAGAGGAGTTAGTGGCTTTGCAGTGCGAAAGTGCAACATCTCATTTATGGCCTCAGGGCTGATGTGGAACAAGACTGAACCTGAGGGACTGAGAACAGCTCTTTGACATGGATCATAGTTCTCACAGCATCTATGGATCAAGTCTGGAAGGACATTGACTTGAGGAAGGTTGAAAATGGGCAAATTGAAGTCCCAAATCCCTAAAATATCCGTTGCACTGAGGTGTTGAGCCTTTAACTCATTTAGCATATGAATGTTAAACTTGGAATTCATTGAAAATGTCTCTGTCATCTGATAGTCTTTATCACCTAGGGCCTTCCACTCTAACTCTCTGTGTGGGGCATTCAAAGGTGGAATGTTCAGTGCTACTGGTGTTTCCATGGCTAATTAGGACTCTGATTTCTACTAGAACTTGTGTTACTGGACAGAGCAACACAGAGGGGTATTTTTTGCAAGAGTAAGGCAGATTGCAGGGGAAAGCGGGGTAAATTGTAGTGAGAACAATAGAAATGCTCCAAAGAGAGTTAAATGAGAAAATGTTGGGACTAGTAACACTGTTTTCCCGGTGAATTAGTGCAGCTCAGGTTTTAAGTCCACGACTGTGCGGACAGACTGTAAGTTTTATGAACACTTGGCTAAATGTGTACTGTGCAGGTGAATTCCGCCCCTACAAGTGAAAATGAATGCTGGTCACCGGGGATTTGCTAGTAAGTACACTGCTCTTTACTCTTTTTAAGCTAGCTTTGGAGAATTATGGACAAAACCAGGCGCGAAGGGAACGATTTGGATAAATACCTGGTGAATTGCCGACAATGGTTACAAATGCAAGTGGATTGGAAGCACCCACGGTCTTTGGATCGATTTCTGCAGGTTGGCGATGGAATGGTCGTAATTCACATGTAGAGGGGAGCAATAGTTCTTTAGGAAAAAGTTACAAAAACACGAATTTTGGCGAAAATATGGACTTTTTGGGTTATTGGTGCTTTTTTTGGATGACGTCAGCATGACGTCATCGGGTGGGGTCGGGTATGGAAGGGTGATGTGGCGGCCTGTGAGTGGTCCACGGGGACAGGTGAGGTGGCGGACAGATCAGAGCAGTGGCGGGCCGGGCGCTGACACGGCGCTGAGTTGACATGACGTGGGCGTGACGTAGCGATGATGTGGGCAGGCGGTTTACGAAGGGCGGTAAGCGGTTCCATCGGACCGCTTATGGTACGGTGGTGGTAATGGCAGGCGGCCTCCCGATGAGATTTGGGAGCGACGCGTGGCAGAGGCCTGACGTCACCCTCTGCCATTTCTCGGGAGGTAACGTCCGGCCATCGGGGCCGACCCGATATGGATGTGGGCCGTCGGATGGGAAAGCCCAGATCCGATGATCGACGGGTCAATAAACTGGGAGGAAAATACGGCAGCGAGCGGGGAATATTTTAATGTATTCTTTGAAATGTACGCCCGGGCGGTACTTTAGGATATGATGAAAATTTTGGGTTTTTTCAATGTTTCGGGCAAAATGGGTTATAATGGGTTTATTTACAAAGACAGGGTTAGGCTATTAAACCAAGCGGGTCTTGGTTTAATCCCAAAAATTGAACTCTCGGCGCCTTTTGCATTGCGCTCTAATGTTTAGAGCTCAAACCTTTTAGACCACATATAAAGCTATAATGCTTGGGAAGGGGATATGCACATATTTGGGATTTTTCTATAGGATTATCCTAATAATAGGGGAAAGGGATTATAGGGAGTTAAATAATAAGAAATTAGGAGTTAATATGAGTGGAAGAGGTGGATGAGGGGGGAAAAACACTAAGTTTTATATGAAATCAACTTAGTTTAGGAAGTAGATCAAAATGAAAAGAATTTTACATAAGAAATGTGGCTCTTAAAGGAACAAGAACCAACAAAATACTTTGACTTCTTTCATGAACATAGGTAGTATTGGGATGTTAGTAATGAATGTAATGGGGGATAATCAAGGAGTTAGACATGCTTCATTGTACTGTTGCAAAACTGCTGAATAAGAGACCTACACTGGCACCATGTTTTTCCTTTGCTTGGGCCAGTGACAAAGAAATCATGCTTCTGCGACCCCATCTACCTACCCACTCTATTTCCTAGCATTTTTTGTTACTCGAAGGAGGGTGCACTTAGACATGCAAACCCTTATGTGCCTTTTCTTTTCTTTTGGCCTTTTCTTTTGATTTTCTATCTAAGGCTAGCCTTATTGCTTCCAAGGCCCCAGATTAAACAGTTGGGAACCTTCATTCTCTACCTAACTACTTTATCTGCCAAGATTGGACTGTTTGGACAGATTTCCTTCTCTAATCTACAACAAAAAATTGAAACATGGGATGACCCAGCTTAGACTGTTGGACCACCCATTCAGAAGTGGGGCAACATCAACCAACTGTAAACATGTGTCTTTCACCAAAATATGAGATCTTTGTATCACCAAAGTAGATCATATTGGCACTTCCCCTGCTAATCATTAAACATGAAACCTATTGGTATAGGTAGCTAACAGCATCAACCATACAAAAGCATGGAGGAGAAACTCAAATAGTTTTTATTGATATACAAGAAGATCCAGAAGGAGTTACAACCGATGATTCCTGACCCAGCATCAAACTCCCAGCAAAGAAGCCCCTCTTCACCTCCAACAAAGCATAAATCACCCAATACTCTGATATCTATCTCAAAACCAACAGCAATTCCTTACAATGTGCAAAATTCCAGCCACTGGATCTCTGGGATGAGGGATCAATATATAGATGTATGCAAGGAGGATGAGTCAGCCTGTGATTTGATTAGTGTCTTCTCTCTGTCAGTTCTTGCTTCCACTTGGAGACTGAAAGCCTCTTAGTCATCCTTGGTCGAATTCAGTGAGGCAAGTGTCATAGGAGAAGATTCTGGAAGCTTCCATTGCCTTTCCACCTCGCAGAATGGCACTGCCATTCGTCATTTCCCGCTCAACGCACCCTCATAGTGCATTTAGGTGCGTTGCAACACACCTAGCTAGTGTGTTTAGGTGCTATGCAATGCAGCTAGCCAGTGGAGCAGCTGAAATGATCCCGTTTTGACTTATTCTGAGCAGTTTCTGGTGGAGAACTTCTGGGAGAAGCTGTAATTCGTTGACCTTGTTCCTTTAGGGGTTGGAACAAAACTTTTAGGGACTTAGGAGCCCTTGGTTTATGGACATTTCATGCTTGGAGCTGCAAGGCACAAAAATGTCTATAACAGTTGCCCCCTAAAGTATGAGGTCGTTAATCGGGTGAAATGCTTTATTATGAGGATCTGATGTTCTTTCAATGCTGGGAGGAGACCTGTAATAAGATACAATACAATAAATTATCTTCATACTATTTTCATGATCTAGCTAAGGCGGGCATTCCCATGCTCAGCTTTATAAATTCATTTTCATGTACATAGGACATACAATCGTCTGAGTGTAGACTGATGATTCTGATAGAGCCACCATCCTTTGGGTAGGATGATTATCTGTGCTGCAATGCTGTACATTTAATGTCTTTATTTCCCTTAATATATATCAGAGCCTGGATGGATGAAACTAGATCCGGGGTCTTCAATCTCATCCGATCTTCACTCGAAGTACAAGTCGATCCATGTGAGAAATGTTTTGAAGTCGAACATGGAAATACATCGCTTGATTACGAGTCAATGATGTAAACTATTAACAAGCGCGAGAGGAATCACCGATAATGATAATGACCCTCAAGGTACTACAGTACAATTCACGTGGTGTGAATAGAGGACTTGGCATCGAACACCACGCAAAATCTTTCGGTCGAAGGCCATTGATGTAAACCTGTCGCCGGAAGTGAGAAAGTTTCCATTAAGGCATGCAAGCTTCAAAGTACTGAATGGGGTGTTCCTAGACCAAATTCTTGGATAATGAGCGGATGTCGACAAGAAGTGATCCGTCAAAGGAGGACCTTAATGAATCCCACATAAATGACACGGAATGGAGCAATGATTTTGATGGAGGTGAAAACGATCTGATGATGTACGGTTCAGGGTGGCGGTCATGAAAGTATGGAGTATAATGTATGGTAGTGGGTGGGACACAGGTGCCTTCTCTAGATGACTTCTCTTGAACATGTCGGCGACACTGATGTGATGGATTGGTAGCATTAACCCCAAATGTGGATGGTATGGCGTGACCATGGCGATGTGACCGGTGAATGAAACAACCCAACCCGACTCGGACACGGAGTGGAAGTGTCATGTTCAAGAGCGACTTGCTACCAATAAAGATTCTTTTAGTTCTCTTCCCAATTTTTCCCCAGTCATTGCTGACTAGTACCTCTTTATTCTTGTCAAGCTTGAGGAGGATAACATATGCTTGTTCTATAATTTTCCCTTCGGGCAAACCCATCGCTATGTTTTAACGAGCCTAGCGATAGTGAAACTCGTTCTCGTCTAAAGACAAGTTTGTCACTATTAATCTTTTTAACGAGTTTAACGACAAAGATAACTCGGTCCTTTTCAATTTTAGAGAGTCTTAAAAGGTACATAAAGGTAACTCCAAAATTCCTTTTTTGTCATCTAATCCCTTAAGTACGAAAAAGTATAAAACAATACAGAAGGGATGAATTTTCAATAGTTTTAACGAGCCGAACAAAACAAGCGCTCGATCTTTTTGTGCAATAATCCCTCAGGTCCAAAAAGATTAAAATCTAGAGGAGGGATAGTACTTCCTGTCCTTTTAACGAGCTGGAAGGCCAAGGACTCGGAAATCTTTTCATATTTTACGAGTCAGTTGAAAAGAGCTTAAAGAAGACTCGTCTTTTGAGGAACGAGTGATAAAATGGGTAGCAGTTGATTCCAGGTAAGGTTTGGAATTTTCCAATCACAGCAGTGTCACAAGGATGGCTAGTGAAATCACTCTTCGCAGCTGTTCCTCAAAATGGGTAAACAATCAAGTGGAGGTGAATGATCGGCCAACGAAAAAGTGGAGGTGACGGTGCAAACACGACCAAGGCTTTAATGGCTGAAGTACTACATTCACGGTGGTTATTTACCAGGGAATAGTTCATTTTTTAACGAGCTTAAACGCGGGTGGAAACATTTGCTCGATGCGGGTTTATTTTTTAACGAGCTTGAACCTTGCGGCAACACTGCTCGATGCGGGTTTACTTTTTAACGAGCTTGAACCTTGCGGTAACACTGCTCGATAAGTTTGCATGCCCCCAGCATAATAACTCAAATCGAGGTGCATGCCCCCAAGCTTCATTGCATTCAACTCGGTGGTTGGAATGAAGGTTTACCTTTGAGACTTGGAAAGGGGATTTGTTTCATTTTTTAATGAGGTTGACACAGTAAAAGAACTATCCTCATGACTCATTTTTTCATTTTTTAACGAGGTCGACACGAGATAAGAACCATCCTCGGAATCCACCGTATTTACAGTATTTGATAGAAAATCAAAAACTGAAGGATGATTAAGGTCACTGGAATAATCTTCGTGGTTATCCTTAAGAAGGGAGTGATGGTGGTAATCTTCCCATGGTGCCTCTTCTTTCATCATTGATTGAATGATTCCTTCGTTTGTAGAATGTACAAGTGACGAAGGATTTGAAGAGGTGCCATATTCCTTAGACCTATCTATCCAAACACTCGATGAGCGTTGATTTGGGGTTGCCCCCCAGGCCAGGAAAATTGATTGCTACAATATTTTTAAAATGGCGATGATCCATGCTGACAAAATGTTCAGGAATCTTTGGAATCCATTAGATATAGAAGATTTCATATTGTAGGTTTCCACTGTGGCCACTTCCGCCAGATTACTCGGAGGCGATAGGGAAAAAGTACCCATTAAGGCAGGGTCTTTTAGGAGACCTACTCCAATATTTTGAAGCGAATGATTGCTTCCATGGATCATTGGAATGCTTCCCGTAACTCGTGAACTGTCGGGGATAAATGTTTGTTGGTCGACTACTGTAATTCCTCCTTGAAATGGGAATGCAATCTTCTTGAAGTAGGTCGACACAACTGCGGCCATGGCATATATCCAGGGCCTTCCCAGTAGGATGTTGTAATCGAGGTTTCCATCAATTACTTCAACATCAATTCCTACTGTTTTGCCCCCTAGTTCAAATTGCAAGTTACTTAAAATCCTGTATGGAGTATATGATCGTCCATCAAATGCTTTTAACGTCGTTGACGATCTCGACAAGGGTGGTGAGCCTAAATGTTTCCAGCAACTCATCGACATAATACATGTAGATGCCCCCTCATCAATAATTGTTTAATGAACAGTTTTGTTGAGGGCTTTCACTTGAATAAGGAAAGCTAGTTGAGCTGGTAACTGAGGGTCATATCCTTTATGATCAAAGGCCACAAGATTGGAATCTATTGGGTCAATCCCACCTATTGCTGATAATAAATCTTGCTCTTGGGAGGGGCAATTTTGCAGTACCTCAAGTGTCGACATAGCAGACGGCGATTGGGCCAGGTCCTCTACTATATTATAATTCTGTGCTACTTTGGCACGAGGATTAAATGTTGATTTGTGTACTGCTCCCTTTGGCGACTTCATCATTGGTTCAGGAATGATGGGTGGCACAACCTCGATCAAAGTTGTTGTCGAACTACTAGGTTGTTCATTAGTCTTGTTATTCGACAGCTGTGGATTCCCGTAATATTTATTCCTTGTCAAAGCATCATTTTGTTGCTCTGAGATAAACAACATAAGCACTTGGGATCGGGAAGCATTTTGATTAGCAACCAGTTTGGTTCCCGGGTTTGGAAACGGATCAGTCAATACTGCTGAGGTTTTTGAACTCTTAAAGAGTTTTTTAACTTCAGCTTTATGTGGACAATCTCTCGTTTGATGATCCTCATCGCATATATGACACCCCGCAGGGGGTTTCCTTTGCCCAGAAGGGTTTGTAGAAGCTTTATCGTGCTTCTTTTTCCTCCGTTTATTTTTCTTCTTGCCCCCTGGTTGCTTTAGTTGTTTGCCCTTGTCGGTTAACATGGAATTTACTTCTGAGGCAAGAAGTTCCTCATTTGCATTTTGACCGGAAATCTTACAGGCCTTTTTAGATGTAGCCTTTGTCGATTTCACGTTTGTTACGTCAATCACGCCATCACCGGCATGAGAGTCATTGTTTGATTTAGGATGGGGAGGAACTGAGAATTCTGGTCTAGGAGCGTCAGGTATTTTATCGTAGAGCATGCCGGACTGAGTGTAAATCAAGTCCAAGTATTGCACACGAGCAATAACCTGCTCTTCGGTGACGACTGCCCCTTTTGCCACATCTTCCGTGATGGAAGGAAGTAATGACTTAATAAACCATTCACCTAAGAGTTGATCGGGAACATATGTTTTCACCATTCTACGACGACGTCGCCACTCATGTATATGATCAGATATGTGAGTGGTCGTCATTTGTTTGAAGTTGGTAAGAAGTTCCGTTCCCGTTTCGTACCTTATCGGTAACTGAAAATGGGTTAAAAAGGTTGTGGCTAGGGTACTGAAGTTGTCAAATGAAGCTCTAGGCAATTCGATATACCATTTTGTTGCCGGACCAGTTAACGTTCGCTGAAAAAGGCGAAGCCTAATCGAATCATCGTTTAGAGTGTTAGATGAACACCACAGATGAAAGGTCATCACATGATTCGACGGGTCTTCACCCGGATTTCCATTAAATTTAGGAATATCTGATGGAAGTTTATGCGGAATTGCCGGCCACCAAGAGGCGTAAGCAATTGGATCATTCGTCAGCCGGTTTAAATCTGGTAATTCTAGAGTTGCTACAAAGGGCAACTGTTGATTCAGGTTAGGCGAAGCATACCCAGGATAAGATGGAATCGCCTGAGCAGTGGGTCTTTGCATACCAACATAATGTATTTGATGTTGGCAACTTTGACAAGGTTGATGGGCACAACCATTATAATATGGTTGTTGATAACTACTTTGGAAATGCGGTTGCCCATTACTTACAAAGACTTGTTGCTCAGGTCCTTGATATGATTGTTGGAATGGCGGTTGTTGAGATTGAACCAGCCATGGTTGTTGGACCATTTGCTGTTGCCCAATACTGGATGATTGACCAAGATGAGGAGTCATAGTACTTGTTTGAGCCTGAGTCGCTCTAGATAAGGAGGCACTAACCTGAGGTTGTGATTGAGTCATTGAGACTAGAGGTTGTTGTATCGCAACCTGAGAAACTTGGGGTTGACATACAACAGGTAACTCTTGTACTTGAGACGTAGTCACCACAATAGGTATAGTGGGAATATTCAACACAGGGTGGACTGGTTGCATTAAATATACAACCCTTGGTTATTGAGGCAGTATTGGTACCCAACCGCTGGATGTAATTCTAGTTTGACCTGAACTTTGTTGTAAACTCCCATATGGTTGTTCTCAAGGAGGGAACAATGAAAAGGCATACTGCCCTCCATATGGTGGCAATCCAATACTTAAAGGGTAAATTGGCCTTTGAAGACACATTGGATCAATTGGTTTAGTTTCAACATAAGAAATACCAGATGATAATCCGGATGAAGAAATAGGAACAGACCATGTCGTCGAAATAGTCCCTGATTGGACTCCGGCTTGTTGTTGACAACTTGCCGGGACAAATGGTATACCATTGAACATCGTTGGAGTAGCAGCAGGAGGCTCTGCCGCTGCTGCGTCGGATGACATAGTCCTGGATGTTGACGGTTGTTCAGACATTTGTATTCTATCCAAAAGATTTTCTACCGATTTTACAAGAACTTTACGATGAAGGAAGACTAACTTCTAAGACCAACGAGGGAACAGTGATGTTATTCCAATTAAAATAAATTTTAGAGGCTTTGACACAACTTGTTTTTTCAATTTTAAAGAGTCGAGAAAAAACAAAAGATGACTCTAGTCTCCTTCGATTTTGAATGAGCCTGAAGTGATAAGTGCTCAGATGGACCATTTCCGTTAAGGAGTCTGAAAAGGAGCAAAAGGGACTGCTCTGGAGATCTAGGTAGAGGGAGTACCAAACCAATCGCAAAACTGCAGAATACTTTTTACGGTACGGCAGTCAATCTTCCCGATTGCTGTGTTCAGTGCATTGCGATCGATAGGGCGGCAGACACGACTTCCTATGGATAAAGGATTTAAGCCTATAGGGGTCTCCCAAAATATACTCGATGGTACGTGGGAGCACAAGTCCATACTGGCACTTATCGTCTCAAAGTGGAGGAATCACCCAACCATCAATGATGACAATAGTTACCAGGCTTTACGACGCCGGAATACGTCTCTAGCCTAGACCTCTAAATATTGTGCGTTAAGTTCCAAAGCGTTGTTAGATTCATTGAATTTATTTTAAGTTGATCTTTCTTATGAAATTTGCCTTTTGGTTTCACCACAAGATGTAGATGTAATTCCTAAAATGCAATCTAAGGATGATAAGCAAACTTTTATCTCTTTTGTGCAACGAAAATCCTAGCTACTAGAGGAAAAGAAAGACACAATCTTTTCACAAAGAGCAAAGAGCACACTGTAAATGCACTTTCCTAAATCAAGCCAAACAGACTGTCAATATGCAAATGCACATGTGCATGTATATGTTTTCGAATTTCTTAGTATTGATGCTAAAAAGAAAGTTGATGTACAAATCTGAATTTGCTTTCAAGCAACAAACACAAACAAGCTTCTTTTCGAAATCAAAAGATAAAGACGATTACAACACTTTAAGATTTTGAAATAAATACTCGTTTTTCACACTAGAAAGTCACAAATTCGGACCAAAGGAAATAGTACAAGTATAATCGACCATCAACAGCAATCAAACTTTCTCCTATGATCGAAATCGACACTTGCGACAGATCTAAATCAAAGGACGACAGTACGACTATTCTACTTTTGCAATGGAAAACTGTAAACGACTCAACAAACACACAAAAACATCTACAGTTCTTTTGTACAAAGGAGGCGGAATAACAACAAGGAAAAGGGGTTTTTAAACAGGCATATACTGATCACAGGCTGCAAAAATCAGAGACAAAACTGGAAAGAATGAAGCACAAGAACCTCAGTTGCACAGGGCTAGTCTGATCAGCGCACCTGCAACACAAAGAAACTGGATTGCAGCGCAGGTTGCCCTTTCGGGAAGTGTGCTGAAATGCAGGAACTCTTAACAGTACCTGCGCTGGGCTAGAAACGAGAATCTATCCGGGTTCTGGGTCACGGTTTGTAGTTTAGTCTTTGGTTTTTGGCCGAGTAAAAGCAATCAGTAATGCACAATCAGGGGTAGATCTATGGAGGGTCTAAGAGCTATCACAAGGGCAATCAGATCATTTGTGAATCAGTTGTTCAAATCATAAACAGATCCAGTGAATGGATTGAAGCAGCAGATGTCTACTTTGCATTTGTTATGGCAAATGCAGTTCGAATGCTACTTATTAGTTTATGAAACAAACAACAAAGAGATACACAAACAAACTAATTAGACATTCTCCCCAGCGGAGTCGCCATTTTTGTTACTGGGAAAAGTGTCTATTTAGAACTGCTCTATCCCACTAAGGTGTGACAACTGCCTTAGAAACAAACAGAGAAAAACTACTTTTGTATTTCCTTTATGAATTAAAGATAGAGGGGGATAGAAAGAATCGACCTGTGTCTTGCGCTAGTCCTTTGATCCAATCCCTCTCTTCTTTGACAGCTTCCAGCTACTTGCTCCCTGACTTGCCCACCTTCACCAAGTACCTGTAAGATCACAAAAGAAGAAAAATATACAAAGACATGGATCTATATTCATAAACAGCTTAGGATCAGATTTAAGCTAACCATACAAATGTAACAAGCATCAACGATACAAAAGCGTGGAGGAGAAACTCAAATAGTTTTTATTGATATACAAGAAGATCCAGGAGGTGTTACAACCGATGATTCCTGACCTAGCATCAACCTTCCAGCAAAGAAGCCCCTCTTCACCTCCAACAAAGCGTAAATCACCCAATACTCTGATATCTATCTCAAAACCAACAGCAATTCCTTACAATGTGCAAAATTCCAGCCTCTGGATCTCTGGGATGAGGGATCCATATATAGATGTATGCAAGGAGGATGAGTCAGCCTGTGATTTGATTAGTGTCTTCTCTTTGTCAGTTCTTGCTTCCACTTGGATACTGAAAGCCTCTTACTCATCCTTGGTCGAATTCAGTGAGGCAAGTGTCATAGGAGAAGATTCTGGAAGCTTCCATTGTCTTTCCACCTCGCGTAATGGCACTGCCATTTGTCATTTCCCATTCAACGCACCATCATAGTGGATTTAGGTGCATTGCAACACACCTAGCTAGTGTGTTTAGGTGCTATGCAAAACAGCTAGCGAGTGGAGCAGCTGAAATGATCCTGTTTTGACTTATTCTGAGCAGTTTCTGGTGGAGAACTTCTGGGAGAAGTTGTAATTTGTTGACCTTGTTCCTTTAGGGTTGGAACAACACTTTTAGGGACTTAGGAGCCCTTGGTTTATGGACATTTCGTGCTTGGAGCTGCAAGGCACAAAAATGTCTATAACACTACTGCACCACTCTAATCCTTCACTGCAACGAGGTCATTGATCACTGTGTTGATCAATGATCTTTGCTCCCAACCTGAATATGGGAAAAATCAAAGAATTAATTCTTTCTTGCTTCTATAAAATGCTACTACTCCTAAGCTTTAATCCCTGTAGAAAATTCATTATATATATATATATATATATATATATATATATATATATATATATATATATATATATATATATATATATATATATATATATATATATATATATATATATATATATATATCAACTTATTAATAAATAAATGTTGACTTAGATTCGAGGTTCGTACATTCGAAACAAACTTCCTCATCTATATTTCAATATGTACAAAAATTATAACAAGCATGTCCTGTTTGACCATATTCACAATTAGTGGCCTTGATTTTGGGCTTGGTCACATTTGGCTTCCTCAAGCCTCTCGGCCCATGATTCTCTACTCTATCTACTATTTGAATTACTTATTTATACAAAAAATATCCATAACTAAATTCTGGTTCAGACACACTATTCTGTCGCCTAAACTAGATCCTCTAAATGCATATTTTCCTCAAAAGATCGAACTAATCCCTAAATCTCTCTAATTCTCTAAATATTCCGAAGACTTCTCCCAAAAGATAGATATAATTACAATTGTATTCCTAAATACGTTATTTTTTCTATAACTCTCTAAAAACATAGGAAATACAATAATTAAATAATTACATTCAATTACGGAATCAACTATGTTGGTAAATGAAAACCCTTATATCTAGTCAAAATACAATTTTTACTGGGAAGTGAGATGCACCTATATCATGTCTATATAACGATAATAATGTAAGGGCATAACAACAATGATATTGGGCTTCTATGGGGAACAACAATGATAATGAGAGGGCTACACTAGTATTATAGGTACCTAACATTATATTAGGTCTTATAATATTAATATTAGAGTTTAAATTATTAACACTAGGTTTTATATTATTAATCCTATGGTTTATAATATTAATCTTTGGGTTTTTAATATTATTCCTATTCTTTATAATCCAAGGGTTTATAATACTAATCCTATGGTTTAATATTAATTATAGGGTTTATAATATTAATCTTAGGGTTTATAATATGAAATCTTGAGTTTATATTAGTAATTTGAGGGTTTAATATATTAATCCTTAGGTTTAATATATTAGTCTTAGGGTTTATAATCCTAGGGTTTAAGATATTAAATTTAAGACTTAATACATTAATCCTAGGGTTTATTATATTGATTTTTATACTGTTAAGATTTTATATTCTCACAATGGAATGGTACAAAAACATATTCAACATCGCATTGTCACAAACATTGTCTAAATGTGACAATTAATGTCATAATCATTGTCACAATGTCACATTACAGTGCAAGTTTTTCAATGTCACATTTTGGCAATTCAAATTTGGAGTTTAATATTAACGTTTATAATCTTAGTGTTTTTAATATTAGGTTTTAATATAGGTTTATAATTTATAGTATGAGGATTTAATATTAGTCTTTATATTATTGATCTTAGGTTTTATAATATTAATCCTAACATTTAATATTGATCTTATGGTTTATAAAATTAATATTAGGGTTTACAATCATAAGGATTATAATATTTATCCTAGGGTTTATAATATTAATCCCTCAGTTTATAATCCTAAGGTTTCTAATATTAATCTTATGTGAATACCAATCCTAGGGTTTATATATTAATATTAGGTTTATAATATTATTCCTACGGTTTATTGTATTAATCCCGTGGTTTAATATTAATCTTAAGGTTTATAATATTATTTCTTGGTTTTATAATATTAATATATTAATTTTAACGTTCATAATCTTAGGATTTATAATATTAATTTTAGGATTTAATATACTAAACTTAGGGATTAATATATTAATCTTAGTGTTAATAATCTAAGGATTTTTAATATTAATCCTAGGGTTTATAATCTAGTGGTTATTATATTAAATTTTGGGTTTATAATCCCTTTATAATATTAATTTGAGGGTTTATTATATTGGGTTTTATAATATTAATATATTAATCTGAGCATTTAATATATTCAAATTAGGTTTTAAGATAATAATTTTAAAATCTTAGTGCTTATAATATTAATCTTAGAGTTTATAATATTTGCTTTTATAATGTTAAAGTTTATAATTATTAATGTGGCTGATGTATGCTTATGAGTGTATATCAACCACATTCACTGATGTGGTTGTGCATGCTATTGGTGTATGCTTATTGTGTATATCAACCATATTTATTAATGTGATTGTACTAGTACTACACCATGTCTTTCTTCATTGAATAAATATATTAATTCTATACAAATATAATAGAAAATGTTTAAACAATTTTAACCATTCTTCAATAAAGCTTATAAGATATATAAATAAAAAATAACTAAAGAGTAGATTGAGTGTTTCTGGATAAAGAAAAAACCAGATTTTTTAACATGTAATTTAATTTTTTATATTTTGTTTTTCCCTAAGTATATTTTCTTTAAATTTCATTTGAATTTTGATAAGATTCGTATATTTAAACAATATAATTTCTAATAAATGGTTTGATATCAGAATTGGCTTTTCGTATATTTATTTTGTTATAAAACGAATTAAGTGAATAGTGGAAATTTTAGTTATAAATATGTGTAGCTTTGCGGGATTGAAACGAATTTCAAAACCTAATTTTGTGGTTTTACTCTTTACTAAAAATTAAATGACAAACTCAAAAATCTAACATGTCATCATCTTGAAAATTGTGAATTGAAACAATCAATCTTCAAGAATCATTTCAATTAACTTGATTGCTAGAGAATCACTTATTTTGGTGGATGCTTTTATAAGAAAGATGTGTTCGGATTCTCATAACTCTGGCTTCAATTTCGCTATCTAAATTGTAAACTTAGTGTATAATAACATGAAAAATTAGCATCAAATTAATTTCTCCAAATCTTCATAGACATGTATATTTAAGAGTATATATTCTCCAAATCTTCATAGACATGTATATTTAAGAGTATATATTCATTTTAATTTTCATCGGAGTGTTTTCATTGTTTAAGGGGATGGCACCTTGGATGTTCTTTGTAGAAGAGGGAGATGAAGAACTAAACATCTGACTCAGCTAGAAGAAATACAATAAAACACTTTTAACACAGTGGAGAGAAATGCTGAGTACAACAGTCCATGGATGGCTTCCATGGAGAGGTGTATTATTTATATGATCGATTTTGAAACAGTGGAGAGAAATGCTGAGTACAACAGTCCATGGATGGCGGAGAGGTGTATTATTTATATGATCGATTTTGAAAATCATAATTCGGTTGCATTTATGTTCCCATGCTTGCATTATTTTTACACAATACATTGAATGTTGGATCCAATCTCATGCCAACTACACCAATATGCAGGAGCCCATATACACGGATTCCAAAGCTACACCAGGAGCAATTGAGATCTCAGTCATCATTGCGGAGAACCTTTCCATTGTGCTTCGTTCGATAGGGAATTCTCCGCATTACGTCTTTTTATAAAGTAGTACTTAAGTTTATAAGAAAACTATATTTTTGCAAGACAGTCTTAACATTCTTAACATGAATATTCACGATAAATTATAATTTATCATAGTCAATTATAATTAGAGGTTCACAACCATGGTTATTGATAGTTAATTATATGTTGATTATAATAAACCATTTTCAACTATAACTTTAACATATTTAGTTATAGTTATGCATGGCCTACTAATCCTCCCAAACATGTAGTTCTTTGATTTTCGCAATGTTTAAAATAAATGGACCAATGCCATTTTTCTCCTTTCATACACATTTCGATACTAAAAAATGATGCTTATCATCATATTGCAATCACATTATCAATATAATTATACTGGTTAAATTATTCTATTCATCGTAGATACAAATACATGTGGAAATGTTTACCCAATTATATTCCTTCTTGTACCGATGACACTAATTCCGTTTGCATTTGTTTTATAAAAATTATGGCATAAAACCCAACATTGGTCCATCATGGTTTAACAATACTTTTCTTTTTATTACTTGTTACAACTTATGACTATAGAATTGTGGGTTATCGTTCCCACACCCATTACCTTAATATTAATGGACATGAATATACTTAGCATATATATATATACACCTTGCTTGATTTGTTAAAATCTTGTGTAATATTAATGCATCATCCGGAGATCTTCGACCCTACTAATTAAATTTTTGTGCAATGTAATTATATACATACATGTCTTGATCGTAATGTTTATGTTTAATCTTGTTTTTCTCCATCGGTGTTATTCAAATATTTTGTGCCATGAATGTTTAATTATGGCTTCCATGACATTGATCTCCTTCGTGGCTACCTTATGGAACCAGGTTCACGTGACGAGTTAGCATGGTCAAGGGGCCTACAATTCCAACCATAACCCTAGCCAACTGTACTACTCAATGGGGATTTTCCAAGGTTTGATCGAAAACGATTGTCATTTTTTTTTTCTTATGGTAATTGCGTACCATTTACCTTCGCTGCTTTGGTATCACTAGTTATTTGTTCAAGTTCAGAGTTGAGCTCTACAACTTCAGCGTAATTAACTATAAATATGAGATTTTTGTGATGTTATTGAGAGAGTTACCATTGTAACTTGGTTTCTCTACGTTGAATTACTGTCCAGATTAAATGTGCATATGAGTAGAGACCAATTGATCTCACCAGGTTTGATTTCGACATAGAAAACTCTAATTTTCTCACTTCTTGGTAATTTTTGTATGTTTGAAACTCCTTTACAATATTCTCCATGAAGTCGATTGTTAATGATTAGTTTTGTATATCTGAAGGTAAAACCCTAGCCCTTCTTCAAGGGTTTGGTCGTGGGAAGTTTCTACTCCAATGATTTGGCCATGCTCTGCCTTCACCAAGGATTTTTTAGCATTATTTTCTCGTGCATAAGATAAATTCTTGAAACTCTAACCGTGGTATTTTTCACAGAAGTTGTTATTTTACAAATTAAGGTTGTCATATTGAATATTCCACTTTCATGGCATGAAATTATGCGGAGAATTCATTCCTCTTTGTTAACTATAAACCTCCTTATCGTGATAATTATCCTCCGTTTTCTTATGATGCATCCTATGCATTCACAAATTTTGGCGAAGGCGCTTTTTCTGATTCTCTGTAGGTTAGTTCCAGCTAAGCTTGGGGTTCATTTTAGCATTTATAAGAGTAAAATTTTATAATTGCAGGTGCTCATTTTCCTTTATTCTTCTACAGGTTTTGCAGGGCCATAAACATGCTTCGATCATGTCCATGACTCGTATGGAATTGTTTTAGGTTGGGTTTTTATTGAGAGGCCCCATGCTAGCCATAGTTATATATTCATTTTATAATAATTTATAATTTAGTTTAGAAGATCTATTTAAAACTTCTGTGAAAATTCATCGTCTCTGTAAACGAATTTCATTACTATTTAAATTTCCTAAATTTATGTCTGGGTTTTCCTCCTCCACTTAATTTTGCAAAGTCTTATTCCATAGTTATAATGTATGGCCCAAAACCATATGGTTGTGATTGTAACCTCTCTTGTTCACTTGTCTAGAGCAGTAATTACGTTTTTCTCTATAAAATTCATTGTGCATGATAGTTTAATATGAGCACCCAAATGTTTTCTTGTTTTCTTATAAAGACTGAGGGTGAAGCCTATAGGGTTAGAAATTCAAACATTTCTCCCTTTGGTTTATAATTAAAGAAGTTGTATGATTTTTTTTTAAGAATAAAGCTGGTAGCACATTCAATAATTGCAAAAGGGTTTACGCCCTATGTTGTATTATTTATGAATATATGTGTTGCACAATTTTATGTGAAATCTGAATTCTAATTTATTCATTTCGGTTTCAATAATCAACATGCATTTTCTATAATTTGTTATTAGTTCATGTGTATTTATGTGAACTATATAACTAAAATTTATTTAAAATATGCATCTAGACTAGAGGCCTAGTAGAGTTTTGTCATGGGGGCTCTTTAGGTTCTTTGACCCCTATTACTCTTTGTCCAAAACTGTTTTATTACTATGGTTTATGAAAAAGTTTTAGTACCTATTAGGGCCAACAACAACTAACATGGGCATAAATTCTATTTCCTGTGACATAGTTAAATAGTTATTTAAGTTAGGTTATTTTATTCTACTACCATGAGAGTCAAACTCTAATACTAGTAAAGGTTAATATTCAAACAGAGGGAGTATCTACAATATTTTCCTTACCAACTAGTACTTCTTTCACTTAGAAAGCACTCTATGTTATATAAAAGGAAAAATCCAATGTTCATATTCCCTCCACATAGAGGATGTCAAAGTGGATTGATGGGTAGAACCTCTTACTACCTTATGCAATGGAACATGTACCCATTTACCTATAACAAAAACAAAACAAAGCAACACACACGCACACACACACACACACACACATACATATATATATTTAACTTATCCAAAATTTATATACTTTTCCATCCATTCTTCTACAATACTTGATTCATTTAGAACTCCAAACAACAATATATTCCATCTTTTTCTAATTCATAACAACCGAATTGAATTGGAAAGTCAAACAAAAAATATTTATCTAAAGTCTTCCAAAAAATATATTAATGGCTTCCATGTTTCTCCAAACCATGAACTATTTTTCCCAATTAGTCGCCCCCGAGCTCAAGTCCTCACTTTCAGGAAAATAGCAAAGGAATTCTTATCCAATTTCACCTCCTTAACCATTTAGTACTGTCTTGCTAGTTTTTCTAGGTTCAAGTATAGTAATTATTTCCCACTAGCCTTTCTTAAAAATAACTACCTTTATCTCTCGTAATTCTCTTTACACAAGCTCCACTCCATGACATGTATATCTAGTCATGAATCTCTGTGTGGTCTATCTTTTCTTCCAATAATTATACTCAAATGGAGAGCATGAGGAATTTTTCTTCTTTTGTTCCTACCCCTTCTTGGATAATTGATTCTAATTGCTTTCCTAACAATTAGGATTCTAATCCCACATGATATACTTGAACATATTTTCAAGAATAATAATACAACAAAAATATTTTCTTCTTTTATTTAATCAAAATAAATATTTACAACAACACACCATCTCATTTGTAACACTTAAATTTTCATTCCTAGGTTTAATATAAAATTCCTAAATTAAATTTACAAGGGGTATTACATCTCTGCTCCTCTTCAAAATGGAACATTGTCCTCAGTGTTTTTAGGCTTCTATTTTCCTTGGAATAGCGTAGGAAATGCGTCCTTCATATAATGTTCCATCTCCAAGGTGGCCACCTAAGGCCCAAAGTGCTTCCATTGCACTTTAACTGGGTGATGGATCAATTTGATAGTGTAGCTTCCATCCAATCCAAAATTTGTAGAGGATCGACCAGAACTCCCTTTTTGGTTCGACCTGTACAACATTCCAATCAATTATATGAGTAAAGATCATGTATATATTTTTTCAAATGATACACATGAAATACAGTATGAACCCTGATATGGAATGGTAGTGCAAGCTCGTAAGCCGCTAGCCCTACCATGCTAGTATCTCAAACGGTCCACAAAATCATGGGGCTACTTTAGAATAACTCCCCAATTTTAAGGAGCTCCCATTTAGTTGTACTTTAATATAAACATGTTCACCCACTTGAAAGTATTTATGCATTCTTTGTAATTATTTCCAATTAACCTCCATACTGTGTAAATTATGAACTATTCTGACTTTTTCCCAGTATAGGTAAGATTTTCCATACAACTTCTAGGTAGCTAGCTTGGCCATCAATTCAATACAGTAGGACCATAAAATTGAAAATACCTATTGATATTAAGCAGGAACACTTCTACTACTTCTTTTGATTCCCCATCATAGGTTAAGAGTTTGATAGTTTTGAACTATCCTTGGAGTTCTAGTTTTGGCTTCTTTTCCAACCTTGAATGCTTTTTTTTGTGAACTGTGCTCTTCTCCTTTGTTATGAAACCAACTCACAAAAAGATAGAAAAGAGAGATAAACACCTTTTAATTCAGCCTCTTCAAGGGGGCAACCTCCTTTACATTACAACAAATGAACAATTCTTGGATGATACAAATGACAAGACCTCCTTTCTATATATAGGAGTCTAAGGGGTCATAATATAATGAGAGCTTACATAACAATAATAATGTAAGGGCACAATAATAACAATAGTGGGCCTCTATGGGGCACAATAATAACAATATGGGGACTACATGGGCACAATAATATAATAAGGGGGTTTTACTAATAACAATAAGGGGTTACACTAGTAGTATACGAACCTAACATGCCCCTCTCCTTAAAAAAGTGTAGTCCTCAATGTTTGACTAGTTCTTGATGCTTCTGTATAAAAATCTTGTCCTCCCATGTGGAATCTTCAGTGGGTAAGTTCTTCACTTGATGAGATACTCTGAAATTGATCGATTTTTTAGCTATCGGGTTCTTGATTCTTTGATTGCTCCAGGTTCCAATATGATTTTTCCTTCCTCGTCAAGTTTTGACAATATTGTTTAAACTGGGATCTTCTGCAACTTTTGAATGAGTGGCCACACTTCTTCGTCCTTCTTCCATTCATCCCTTGCTTCGTTTATCCAATCTGGTTGGATAATATAAATAGCATAAAGCAATGCTTCCAACAACATTTTGCTTCCCTTGTTTGTAGATGATTTCAAATTCATAATCCAACATATTTGTGACCCATTTGTTTTGTTCTTCCAAAGATAATCTTTGTTCTAAAATGTATTTAAGGCTATCATGATACATTTTTAGCTTGAGGTGTCTTCCCATTAGGTATGATCGTCATTTCTTAAGTGCATGCAGTATTGCCAACCTTTCCTTCTCATAAATAGCTTGCTTGAGATGTAGCCATAAAAATACTCAATCGCCTACATCAAAACTTCTTTCAATGTGATGTTGATCTGCGTGTTGTTTCATTTGATTCTGCACCAAAGTGGTGTTATCTTTTAAAAGTTGGAGAACTTGTTGTTGATTCTCGATGTGATCTTTCACTGCTTGAATCTTTTTCTTCTTGATATGTCCTTCTATCTTGAGAGATTGATGAGTGGTAATTTCTTCCAATGCATTATAAGATATGGTCGGATTCATTTCTTGATTCTTGATGTGATGTTTCACTTCTTGAACATTTTTCTTCTTGATATGTCCTTATATCATGATAGTTTGAGGAGTGGTAAATTCTTGCTAATTCATTACAAGATATGGTCAGATTCATTTCTTCTTTCTCGATGTGATCTTTCACTTCTTGAACCTTTTTCTTCTTGATATGTCCTTCTATCTTGAGAGTTTGAGTGGTAATTCTTTCCAATGCTTTAGAATATATGGTATGATTCATTTCTTCTTTCTATTGGGTTGGTTCCTGGCATATATCCTCTTCTTTTGATGTTTCTTGATCCTTTTCTTCCTCCTCTTCACAATCTATGTAAAATAATTTCTTCTCAGCACACTTATGGCCTTTAATGTATTTTTTATCACAACTGTAACAAAGCCCTTTTGCTCTTTTTTCTTCCAGTTGTTGTGGTGTCAACCTTGTAGGTTGTGGAAGGCTAGGAGAAACAACACTTCCATCTTTATAGTTGTAAGGGGTCAACTTCCTTGTTGCCATAATTTTGCTTTCCACTTTTCTTGCTAACTTGAATGCCTTCTCTAATGAATCAAGTTCCCAAATATGAACCTCATGTTGAATGTTATCCTTTAAAGTCCCTATGGAGACATCAATCCTCTATTTATATGGAATATCATTTTCCCTTATATTCAATTTTTGAAAGTCCTCAATGTGCTCTGCCATTGAAAAATTTTGTTTGAGATTTATCAATTGGATAAATAATGTGTTTCTCTTTGTATCCTCATAATGTGCTATCATTTCCTCCATGAAAATTGACTACATAACAAGTGGTTTACGAGAACAAAGCCCTTTATACCATAAAAATTGATTCAGTTCTAAATATGAATACGCAATACATATCTTTTGTGATAGTTTCACCTCATGTAGATCAAAATATTGCTCCATCTGTAGTATCTAATTTACCAAATCCATGCCATCAAACTTCCTCATTTCGCCTTTTCTTGATTTTAGGAGATCGATCTTGAAATGAATGTAACTCTGTAATTTCAAATCTCCAAGTTTAGAAATTGTGTCCCGCAGTAGCCCTCTGCATTCTCTTCTAACCCCGCAAGTCTTATCAAGATTGGATTCGGCAAGGAAAAGTTATGTGAAATATCCCACGATGACTTGATTATAGATTGGATCTGTAGAGCACACTTGTATGAAGTTCCACATGTCCATGTTTCAACCTTAGGATCTGAAACATATACACAGAAAACTACAGTCCATCCTCGTTTTGTAACTTCTTATGAAATTTCAATCTGATGCTCCGAGAGAACGTTCTCACGATTTTCCCAAGGTCACTTGTTTAGATTGCAATTGAGGAGTCTGAAAAAACCCTCAATGCCTTAGATTATATCTCTGAAGATATAGCGAGATAAGATCTGAAATTCAAGCCTGACTTTCAGCGATATTTTTTCTCAAATGAGTTTGTCTTGTAGCTTCTGAAACATCACAGAAAAAAAAGTTATAGTGAAAATGCCACGATGACATTTGGAGCAGTGAAACCCTAGAATCCAAAGCTCTCATACCAAATGTTATGGAACCACCTCACAAAGAAATAGAAAAGAGAGATGAATGCCTTAGAATTCAACCTCTTCCAGGGAGAAACCTCCTTTAAATCACACAAATGAAAAATTCTTGGATGATACAAATGACAAGACCTCCTTTCTATATTTAGGAGTCTAAGGGGTCATAATATAATGAGAGAAGACATAACAATAATAATGTAAGGGCAAAATAATAACAATAGTGGGCTTCGATGTGACACAATAATAACAATATGGGGACTACACGAGCACAACAATATAATAAGGGGGTTGTACAAATAACAATAAGGGGTTACACTAGTAGTATAGAGACCTAACATCCTTTCTCAATTTTTCTTCCTTGCTTTCAACCATCACTTCAAAAGTCTTTTTCTTAGATGTATCTCCTCTATTTTCTTCATCCCTTACTGTTTACACAATCATTGGATTGGATTTATTTGTCAAATTTTTAATAATTTACTCTTGTTCTACACTATCTTTCACTAGTTTCTCATGTCGTGAATGAAGATTCACTAACTTTATCTACAAATATTCATCATATTCAATAGCTTCCAGGTGGGTACTTGCCATTATTGACAAAAAGTACATATATTTGTTCTTCGCCTATGTGAATACTTCCTTTTTGTTCTATCATCCTTTGTTTCTCTTGTTTATTTTTCTTCTTATTCTGTGTAAACATAAACATTCATTTTTTTAAAGAAATTGTGGTTAACTCAAAAGCCACATTATTGCATCTTATTTTTTCTTTGATACCATACGTAAAATCCCATCCATTTTACACAAAGATATACATTAAGTTATGGAGGTTACATGGTGATTTTTTTAAAATTAAACATGCATTAGCTTCTATTTACAATAAAGTTTTTGAAGCTTCTATTCCTCATAGATACATCGACATGTTGTAATTTTCCCTTAATTATATTCCTTTTTGCATTGATGACACTACATTCTCTTTGTATTTGTTTTATAAAAGTTTGGAGATAACACCCAACATTGGTCCATCATGATTTAACCATACTTTTCTTTTTATTCTTTGTTGTAAAACTTATGACCATAGAATTATGGTTTATCGTTCCCACACCCATTACCTTAATATTAATGGACATGAATATTCTTAGCATACCTTTATATATACATATAGTACCCTTGCTTCATTTGTTAAAATGTTGTGTAATATTGATGCATCATCGGGAGATGTTTGACCCTACGACTTCAATGTTTATGTGATCTAATTATATGTATACATGCCCTGATCGTAATATCTACATTTAAACCTGTTTTTCTCCATCCATTTTATTTTAAAGGTTTGTTCCGTACATTTTTAAATGTGGCTTCCGTGGCATTGATTTCCTCTGTGGCAACCTTATGGAACCTCGTTAACGTGAAGAGAAAACTTGGTCAAGGGACACATAATACCAGTTGTAACCCGAGCCACTTGTCCTATTCAACAAGAAGGATTCTATAGGGTTAGATGGACAGTGATTTTGGTTTGTTTATTATTAGGATAAATTCCTGCTCTTCACCTTCAGTACTTTGGTCTCATATGTTGTTTATCAATGTTGAGGGTCGAGTTTCACAACTTCAACGTAGTTAACTGTAAATATGGGATTTGTTTTTATATTCTTGGGAGGATTACCATCATAACTCAATTTCCTTACGTATAATTACTATCCATATTAAATGTACATATGGGCAAACACCAATTCCGCTAACTAGGTTCAATTATGACTCGGAAAACTCTAATTTTCTCACTTCCTCTTAGTTATTTTTATATGTTTCAAACTTTTTTCCAATATTATTGATGAATTTGATTTTTAAAGATGAGTTCAGTTTGTCTGCAGGTTAAAACCTATCCCTTCTTCAAGGGACTAGTCATTAAAAGTTTATACTTGAAGGATTCAGCCATGCCTTATTTCCAGCAAGGCTTTTTCAACATTACCTTCTCATGGGTAAGTTAAATTTTTAAAACCCTAACCCTCATATTTTTCAACGATTTTTTTTATTTTTCGAATTAAGGTTCTAGTACCCAGTATTCCCCTTTCATAATAGGAAATTATCCATAAAATTCATTCCTTTTTATTAGGTTAACTATAAGTCTCGTTTTCGTGACAATTATCCCCCTTTTTCTTATGATTATGCTTAAGAATTCATCATTTTTGTTAAGGAACTTGTTCTAATTCTTTGCAGGTTAGTTTCAGCTAAGCTTGGGGTTCGTTCTGGAATTTAGGAGTAAATTTTTACAATTACATCTCCTTTCATCATGACTACAACAGGTGCTCATTTCCCCTTATTTTTCTAAAGGGTTTGTAGAGCCATAAATAGGCTTCCATCACGCCTGTGACTCACATGGAATCATCTTATACTACGGTTTTACAGAGAGGCCTGGTGCTAGCTATAGTTACATATTCATTTTTATAATACTTTAGTTTATAAGTTTAATTTTTTTTTTTTAAGCAAATGGTCAATCTCTGTAAACGAATCTCAATAGTATTTAAATTCCCTAAATTTTATGCGTAGGATTTTTAATCCTCTTGTTAATTATCTAGATTCTTGTTCCATATTTTTAGTGTATGGCTGAAAGATATACGGTTGTGACTATAAATTGTCTTCTTTACTCTCTGAGAGCAGTGATTACATTTTATTCTATAAAATTCATTATGCATGACAGTTTTATATGAACACGCAAATAGGGGTTCTTGTCTTACTATAAATATTAAGGGAGAAGCCTGTAGGGTTAGAAATCTTCTAGCTTATTCAATAAATACAATAGGGTTTACACCCTTATTTATGTTCTACTCTTTTTTTATGCATATACGTGTTGCACACTCTTATGTGTAATATGTTTTTCTAATTTTGTCACACCTCTCTTCCCATCGTTACCTATTTGAGTGTTAAATTTCATTAATGTGAAAATAAATAGATAATGCATTGTTGATTTCTTTTTTTAGCCCACTACATATATATTTGAAATTGCAATTGTCCTAAGTTCTTAATGTCATGAAGGGAATAATTTACCATGCTATAGGTACATGGTTTGGTTTGGCACACTTGTACATTACTCTAAGATAATATTTATTCACACCTTTATAGTTTGCACTTATACTAATCCTTATTACGAGTCCAAGGTTCAAAGGAGCCTAAATGTTTCCAAGTCCTATTTCATTTAATGAGCCCAATCTACACCATGATTTTGGTCACTATGATAAGCCAATTTCAGTTTTCCTCTAATTGAAATAATTTAATATACCCACCCATGTAAGGTGACAAATCAAGGAAGAAGTTGAGGAGGCATTGTCATGGTGCTACATATTAGTAGTAGCCATGTGCTTTGGACACCTGGTCATGTGGTCCCATAGCGTTTCCAATGTGAAAGGACATCAATGCCTCAGATTCCCTCGCCACATCTTCAACTCATTTGATTTTGTGACTCTGCCTCCGAAGCTTAGGGTTTGGCCATGATTTCAGGTGGCCTCTCGTGTGGCCGCCATTAATTTTGGTCTTAGTTTATAGCCTTCAACACCTGTTAATCTATTCATTCAGCATATTTTCATTTGGTCAAAGAAGTGTTGTGTAGGGGTTTTTTGTTTCAATCCTACTCTGCAGCCTTTGCCATGGAATCAAAGGGTTACCAATAAACAACGATGGGAAAACGAATTACTAGCATCATTTTGGTTTAATTTTCTCAAAGGTTTCAGCTTAGTTTCTGAAATAGGGTCGTTAGTGAGGGTTCAGTAAACAATGAGAAGGGCATGGGTATTTCCAAGGTGATAACCTCATATTCATTTAAATTCAAAGTACCCTTTTATGTAAAGTTTTTGCTACCCATGAAATGCGAATTGCCCCATGGTGTCGCTAACATAAGTCATGGTTCTTGGTGAAGATCCTGTTATGCGTTTGAAATAGGCACCTTCATTAGGCAAGCCAAGATAGATAATTTTCTAATTCATCTTCATAGCTTTGCCCATGTAATTATATCCTATGCAGTGCCATATTAAATTACATGCAGTTTGGTGGTTTGATACATTCTGTTTGATTTCGCTTCACTACGTTTTTCTCCTTGTAGGTACACTCTTGGCATGATTATGGACCAACAAATCCAGTTTGTTTCTAACCGCTCGATAGTCACTTACACGGGTGATTTCACTTACACGTCAATGATCTTGACCATGTTTTATGTCATGGGGGTCTCAACCACCACCGGTATATGAGAAGCTTTCAATACCAGTCCCAAACATGCCTTGATATCTAAGTTTTGGACATCATCGATTCTTCTTCTTGTTAAAAATGGTTGTGTACGACTAGGGTTGTGGAGCCTGGCGTTGGGCCTAGCCAATTTTTCTTATTTTTCATGTACAATGCATTTTATAAATGGAGGTTTAATGTGGCGCTTCTAACTCACAAGTGGATTTGTTCTATTATTATGCTCACTATTACTGTTGTAATACCATCATTATAGATGGAATTTGCTTTAGCGCTACACTTTAAGAACTGTGTGCATATTTTATTTATTTCTTTGTTGGTTATAGATAATTTAGATAGAGCATGAGCTTAATTTAACTCCATCCTTGTGTCCCTTTAGACTTTTGCACAATTATTTTCCAATGGAAACTGTGTTATAATTTATGTTGAAGAAAATATGTGCTTGTTATTAATGTTATGTTCAAGATAAAAAAATTATGAATTGTGTGTTCATTTTTCATTAACACTTGAGTTGGGGTTACACCTTGTATTGTTTGTGTTATATAATTTCCATGACTAGCCACCCTAGTTAATAGGTGCATTAAAACGGTGGTGGATCACCCCCTTTGTTGCATCGACTGCGCAGTAGAGAGGCGGCAACCACCCTTGTACAGGGTGTTTGACGGGGGTGGTCAGCCCCCCTGTATGAGGTCTCGGGCAATGCCCTAGGGAAATTTTTTTGGACCCTATATTAGGTGCAGAAAACCTACCTATGGTTTTGTGCATGGTCTTCAAACATGGTTTTGGAAACGATGGTATTGGATGCTTTGACATGTATATATATGTATTGTAATATTGAAAGGAACATAATGAAAAATCAAGCTGGTAGTCCCGGTTTTGGGATCGAGGGGAAATCTCTGTGTATATGTGTTTTAGAATTCGTATGTAGGTAATTTTGTATGGGGTTAAAACCTACTTTTGGTATGAGAGATATTTTGGATTCAAGTGGAAAAAATTGTTTCTGAGGGATTTTTCTTGGGCCTGTGGTAGACTCTATTTAGTGGGAGATCTACGGGATTGATTCTAGTGATGAAAGAAGATGGTGAGCAGTGGAAAAATACAGATCGAGAAATTTAATGGTGAGAGTTTTGAGTTGTGGAAACTCAAGATGAAGGATCTATTGGTGGATACAAATGAGTGGATTGCGGTAGATCTAGGTACTAAACAGACGAGAGTGTCGAATGAAGAATTGAAGAAGTTGGATCGGAAGGCAAAGAGCACAATACGATTGTGTGTCTCAGATTCAGTATTGCTGAATATATCAGGGGAAGCTATGGCGCAGTGTTGGGTCCCTATAATACTAGTGATTACCCCATTACTATTATAGTTATACCCCTTATTTATATTGTTGTGCCCCTATTACCCCCTTATTGTTATTTTTGTGCCCCATAGAATCCCTCTATTGTTATTTTTGTGGCTTTATATTATTATTGTTAGGTCGGCTGGATTATATTGTGACTCCTTAGACTCCTATATATAGAAACGAGGTTTTGTCATTTGTATCATCCAAGAATTGTTCATTTATGTAATGTAAAGGAGGTTGCCCCCTCGAAGAGGCTGAATTCTAAGGCATTGATATATCTTTTCCATCTTTTCTTGAGCTGGTTTCATAACATTTGGTATCAGAGCTTTGGATTCTAGGGTTTCGCTGCTCCAAATAGGTCATCGTGGCATTTTCGCTATAACGTTTTTTCTGTAACGTTTCAGAAGTCGCAAAAAATCCCATTTGAGAAGAAATCGCGCTGAACCTTGGGTCTGAATTTCAGAGCATTTTACGCAACATTTTGGGAGATATGATCTGAGGAAGTTGGTCTTTTTGCAGACTCCTGAATTACATTCAAAACAGGTGACCTCGGGAAAATTGTCATAACTTTCTCTCTGGGAATCATATTGCAATTTCGTAAGAAGGTACAGAAAGAGGACAAACTGTAGCTTCTTGTATATCATGTTCAGAACCAAATATAAAAAATTGTACACGTGGCACTTCATACAACTTCGCTCTTCTAGAAAGGTCTATAATCAGGTCATCTTGGGAGATTGTGCATAACTCTTTCTTGGAGAATCCAATTTGGATCAGACTGGTGGCATTGGAAAGAGGACACAGAGAGCTACTACAGGTCATAAATTCAGAACTAGATGATTGGAAAGTACAGAGATACATCAGAGGCAATATCGAGCTCCTACAAAGCGAAAAAAGGTGTGTAGATTTTTTAAATTTTAGCTTAAGCTTGGTTTGAAAATTTATTGTAAAGGAATTCAAAGGGCATAGTAGAGCATTATTATCGATAACTGATGCCCCGAGGAAAGAAAATGCAAACACCTAGTAAGGAACCTGAAAGCTCTAGCATGACTCATGAAGAAGAGGAAGAAATGCTATATGATATATCAAAATTACAAGAACAAGTGCAACAAATGTTACGCTCACAAAAGTTAACAGATGCTATGATAAATGGCGTGGAAGCTAATATGGACAATTTGAAGATAGATTTGAACGAAAATTTGAAGGCAGGCATGGCAGATTTGAAGACAGATTTGACAAATTTGCTACAAGAAATACTTACTAATGGTGAAAAGGTAGTAAAGGAAACTCATGATGAGAACAAAAGAAATGTTAATCATGATTCCATAGATGCTAATGTTGGATCGAAGAATCACCATATTCCAAAAATTGATATGAGGAAGTTTGATGGCAAGGATCCCGCCACATGGATATTACAGATGGAGCAATTCTTCGATCTCAATAATGTGCAAAACGCACAAAAGGTACGTATGGAAACTATATATTTGGAACCAAATCAGTTTGTATGGTATCAAGGGCTTTGTTCTCGTAAACAATTTATCACTTGGGCAATTTTTACGGAAGAATTGATAGCACATTATGAGGACACAAAAAGAAACACTTTTTTTAGCCAATTGATAAGTCTCAAACAAAAGGGTTCAATAATGGAGCACATTGAGGAGTTCCAAAAATTGAACATAAGGGTAAAAGATATTCCAGAGGAGCATAGGATTGATGTGTTCATAGGGTCTTTAAAGGATAATATCCAACATGATGTTCGCCTTTGGGAACCTGATTCATTAGAGAAGGAATTCAGGTTAGCAAGAAAAATGGAAAGCAAAATTATGGCAACTAGGAAGCATACCACTCACAACTATAAAGACGGAAGTGTTGTTGCCCCTAGTCTTCCACAACCTACAAGGTTGACACCACCACAATTGGAAGAAAAAAGAGCAAAAGGGCTTTGTTACAATTGTGATAGCAAATACACAAAAGGTCATAAGTGTGCTGAGAAGAAATTATTCTACATAGATTGTGAAGAGGAAGAAGAAAAGGAGCAAGAAAGGTCAAAAGAAGAGGATATATTCCAGGAACAAAGCCTAGATGAAGAACAAATAAATCCGACCATATCTTGTAATGCATTGGCCGGAATTACCACTCCTCAGACCATCAAGATAGAAGGACAAATCAAGAAGAAAAAGGTAATAGTGTTGATTGATTCAGGAAGCACCCACAATTCTATTCATTGTAGGGTAGCAAAAGAATTGAATTGCTTCCTATATCCAGCACCAGAGTGTCAAGTGATGATTGCAAATGGAGGAACAATAAATTGCTCTGGAAAGTGCCATAATATCAAGCTATCCATGGGAGAATATGTATTGACTAGCCCAATGCTTTCCATACCAATGGGAGGTGCCGACGTTGTACTAGGAGTCCAATGGCTACAATGCTTGGGTATAATAGCTTTTAATTTTCAAGATCTTTTCATGAAATTTTATGTGGAAGGAAAGGAAGTTTAATTAAGGGGTATTGCAGGGAAACCAGGAAAGATAATCAGCTCTAATGGCATGACTAAGCTTCTAAAAAATGAGCAAAGAGGTGTAATTTCACAATTATCTTCGCTAGATGTTTCCACATTGGAATCATCTATTGCTCCAGATCTCCAAAAAGTCCTAGACAATCATTGCAAGGTATTTGAGACTCCCAAAGGTCTCCCACCTATGCGTGATCATGATCATGCTATTCATCTGATTCCAGGAAGTGTTCCTCCAAACATCAGGCCGTATAGATATCCCTATGTCCAAAAAAGTGAAATTGAACATATGGTTGCAGAAATGCTAGAGGCTGGTATAATTCAACCAAGTCAAAGTTCTTTCTCAGCTCTAGTAGTATTGGTGCACAAGAAGGATGGATTATGGAGCATGTGTCCGGATTATAGGGAGCTCAACAAGCTCACTATTAAAGATAAGTTCCCCATTCCTGTCATTGATGAATTACTGGATGAATTGCATGGATCAATTTACTTCACCAATTTGGATCTTCGTTCGGGATATCATCAAATCAGAATGAAGATTGAAGACATTCTGAAAACGACATTTATAACTCATGAGGGTCATTATGAATTTTTGGTCATGCCTTTTGGCCTTACCAATGTACCTTCAACATTTCAAGGTTTGATGAATTCAATTTTCAAACCATTCCTTAGAAAATTTGTGTTATTATTTTTTGATGATATACTAATCTACAACAAGTCTTGGAAGGATCATGTTGAACATGTTGACAGGGTGCTACAACTATTGGAGGAGAAACAATTATATGCAAAAAGATCCAAATGTTTCTTTGGAGTCCAGGAGGTGGAATATTTTGGTCATATTGTATCTCATGAAGGAGTTAAGGTAGACCCTAGCAAAATTAAAGCCATTAAGGAATGGAAAATCCCCACATCCATAAGGCATCTGCGAGGATTTCTTGGGTTGACATGGTATTATCGCAAGTTTGTTAAGAATTATGGGAGAATAGTAGCACCTCTAACAACATTATTGAAGAAAGATTCATTTTCATGGACTCCGGAAGCAAAAAATGCCTTTGAACATGTTAAAGAGGAAATGTGCCAAGCACCGGTCTTAGCTACACCGGACTTCACAAAAACTTTTATTGTAGAATGTGATGCTTCAGGAAATGCAATTGGTGTTGTTCTACTGCAAGATGAAAGACCCATTGCTTTTGAAAGTCATCCAATCAAGAGAAAGTTTTTAAGCAAAGCTATTTACGAGAAGGAAATTTTGGCAATACTCCATGCACTTAAGAAATGGCGACCCTACCTAATGGGAAGACACTTCAAGGTAAAAACGGATCATGATAGCCTTAAATACTTTTTAGAACAAAGATTATCCTCAGAAGAGCAACAAAAGTGGGTCACAAAGATGTTGGGTTATGACTTTGAAATCATCTACGAAAAAGGGAAGCAAAATGTGGTGGCAGATGCACTCTCAAGAAAGGATGAGGATGTGGAAGCATTGTTGTGTGCCATTTCTATTATCCAACCAGATTGGATAAACAAAGCAAGGGAGGAATGGAAGAATGACGAAGAAGTGTGGGCACTTATTCGAAAGCTACAACAAGATTCCAGTACTTCTGATACATTTAGCTGGAAAAATGATTCATTATGGTACAAAGATCGCTTATACCTCTGTAAGAATTCCCAGCTAAAACAAAAGATTCTTATGGAATTCCACACTTCTCCCTTAGGAGGGCACTCAGGATTTTTAAAAACTTACCACAGGGTTAAGAAGGAATTTTTTTGGGATGGCCTTAAATCAGATATTCAAAAGTTTGTGGTGGAATGTTTGGTTTGCCAACAAAATAAAGTTGAAACAATTAAGACACCGGGTCTATTACAACCTTTATCCATTCCAAGCCAACGTTGGGAGGAGGTTTCAATGGATTTTATCACAGGTTTACCCAAGTCTGAGGGAAAGAGTGTCATCATGGTGTTAGTTGATAGACTTATCAAGTATGCACACTTTTGTGCATTATCACACCCATTTAAAGCCAGTACAGTTTCTACTGCATTTATGGAAACAGTTCAAAAGCTACATGGAAACCCAAAGATTATTGTAAGTGACAGAGATCTCATTTTCACTGGAAATTTTTGGACAAAATTATTTTCTTGTCTTGGTACTCAGTTAGCTCATAGCTCATCTTATCATCCTTAATCTGATGGGCAAACTGAGATAGTAAACAAATGTTTGGAAGGATATCTTCGTTGCTTTGTATCTGATAAACAGACACAATGGGTCAAATGATTGCCTCTGGCTGAATGGTGGTATAACACTTCCTTCCATACAGTAACAAAAATGACCCCATTTATGGCACTTTATGGGTATCAACCACCATCCATCACATCATATTTAAGAGAAAATTCTAAGGTTCAGGCAGTGGAACATCACATCGAACATCAACAACAAGTCCTCCAACTCTTAAAGGATAACCTCGTGTTGGCACAAAATAGAATGAAACAACAGGCAGATCAACATCGCAGTGAAAGAAGTTTTGATGTAGGTGATTGGGTATTCCTACAGCTACAACCATATAAGAAAATGTCCCTAAAGCAAGCTAAGAAGGATAATAAACTATCACCAAAGTATTATGGTCTGTACAAGGTGTTGCAAAAGATTGGTACTATGGCATACAAATTGGAGCTTCCTGCAGCTTCTCGATTGTACCTAGTTTTCCATGTTTCATGTTTAAAGAAGTTTATAGGCGACAAGCTCCCAATCCAAACAATATTGCCAGAACTTGACGAGGAAGGAAAAATTATATTGGAACCGGAAGCAGTCATAGAAACAAGAACTCGACAGCTATGAAATCGATCAATTTCAGAGTATCTTATCAAGTGGAAGAACTTATCCGCTGAAGATTCCACATGGGAGGATGAGAATTTTATGCAGAAGTATCCAGAATTACTCGAGCGTTGAGGACAACACTTTTTTGAAGGAGAGGAGCATGTTGGGTCCATATAATACTAGTGATTACCCCATTACTATTATAGTTATACCCCTTATTTATATTGTTGTGCCCCTATTACCCCCTTATTACTATTTCTGTGCCCCATAGAATCCCTCTATTGTTATTTTTGTGTCTTTATATTATTATTGTTAGGTCGGCTGGATTATATTGTGACTCATTAGACTCCTATATATAGAAAGGAGGTTTTGTCATTTGTATTATCCAAGAATTGTTCATTTATGTAATGTAAAGGAGGTTGCCCCCTCGAAGAGGCTGAATTCTAAGGCGTTGATCTATCTTTTCTATCTTTTCTTGAGTTGGTTTCATAACATGCAGGCTTTGTGGGACAAGTTAGGGAATTTGTACCAATCCAAGTATATGGTGAATAAACTATTCCTACAGAAAAAGTTTTATAACTTGAGGATGAAATTGGAGACTCGTTGATAGAAAATTTGAATGCATTTAATACTGTGGTAAGTCAGTTATTGCCTGTTGATATTAAAATTTCAGATGAAAATAAGTGCATTAGTTTGTTGTGTTCTCTACCAGATTCGTGGGATGGTCTGGTTATTTCAATAGGTAGCAATGCAACTGCCTTGCAGTTTGATGAAATAGTCCCATCCTTGCTGATGGAGGTGATGAGACAGAAAAATATGGAGAGCCAAAATGGTGATGCCTTGTTTGTATGAGGATGGTCCCAGAATAAAAACAAAAATAAGTCATCGAGTGGGAGATCCTAATCTAGACGGAGATCTAGATATCCAGGAAAACCTGTAAAGGTGGTGTGCTGGAAATGCAAAAAGGAAGGGCACTACAAAAGGGATTGTAAATCTAAAGCTCCTGACAAAGGAAAGGGATCTGATGATGTTACTTTTCCAGAGACAAAGACCACCTCAGATGATGGTGAGGATGTGTACTTGGCTTCTTCAAGTACACATGTAGATCATGAGGCATGGTTGATTGAATCATGTGCATCCTTTCATTTCACTCCCCATAGAGAGTGGTTCTGCGAGTATGAGAAATACGATGGTGGTGATGTCTTCTTAGGGGATGATAGGAAGGCTAGAATCATTGGTCGCGGAAATGTAAAGTTGAAGTTGCAAGGTGGAAGGGTTATAACACTTCCGGGTGTTCTTCATATTCCTCCATTGGCTAGAAATCTGATTTCCATAAGCAAGTTGGATGATGCAGGTGTAAAAACATTGTTCGAGAAGAATACCTGCAAGATGGGTCGAGGATCACTAGTATTGATTTGGGGAGTTTGGATTGCAACTCTATACAAGGTGCAAGGTACCACTGTTGTTGATGGGTGAAATAGTTCTGTGGTTCCTGAAAGTGGAACATAAATTCTAGTGGTCTCCGGAGAGAAGACCATGTTGTGGCATAAAAGGCTTAGACATATTGGAGAGAAGGGCCTTTGAATATGTCATGGTAAATATATGGTAGAAGGTATGAGTAATATCTCTCTGGACTTTGATTTCTGTGAAAATTGTGTATATGGAAAGCAGAATCGGGTGAGTTTCCCCTCTGGTGGTAAGAGGGCGAAACAAATATTAGAGCTTGTGCACAGTGATGTGTTTGGACCTGTGAAGGTTCCATCACTGGGTAAGTATATGTACTACGTATCATTTATAGATGATTTACTAAGAAATACATGGATATATTTCCTTAAGAAGAAATATGAAGTCTTTGATAGGTTTAAAGAATTTAATAAGGCTTTAGTGGAAAACTAGACAGAGAAGAAGATAAAGGTGGTGAGTACAGATAATGGTGGAGAGTTTTATAGTAAGGAAGTTTAAGAATTCTGTAAGAAGTGTGGTATAGCACGGCAGAAGACTACTCCATATACACCTGAGAAAAATGGAGTTACAGAAAGAATGAACAAGACGTTGATGGAAAGGGCAAGAAGCATGCTCAATGGTGCCGAGTTAGGACAGAAATTCTGGGCAGAGGTGGTAGAGACAACATGTTACCTAGTCAATAGATCACCTTCATCAGCGTTGGAGGATAAGACTCCACAAGAGGTATGGACTAGTAAGAAGCCCTCTCTTTCACATTCGAGGGTATTTGGATGTGATGCATATCTACATGTTCCAAAGGAGAAAAGAACCAAGCTAGATAGTAAATCTAAAGAGTGCATCTTTATTGGGTATAAGGATGGTTTAAAGGGTTATAACTTTTGGAACCCAGTAACAAGGAAGGTTTTCTACAGCCGAGATGTGGTTTTTAGAGAGGTGAAAGATGTTATTAAACATGAAGTCTAACAAAAGGAACCTGAGAAGATAGAGTTTGAGCTTAAGGAAGAAGAATTAGACTCTATAGCAAAGCAGGAATCAGAAGATGAAGAGCCACAAATTTTGGGTGTGAGAAGATCAGTTCGAGAAAGAAGGTAGCCAGAAAGGTATAGTCCATCTGTTTCTATTCAATTTTTTCTTTATTTATTATTGATGATGATCTTAGAATTGTGAAGGAAGCAGTAGATTCACAGGATGGAAAACACTCGAAAGAGTCCATGGTTGATGAAATGACAACTTTGCAAACAAATGATGCTTGGGATCTGGTGGAGTTTTTGTGTGAAAGGAAACCCATTGGCAGCAAATGGGTGTTCAAGAAGAAGACAAATGCATAAAGAAAGGTGGAGAAATACAAAGCGCAGTTGGTAGAAAACGGTTATTCCGAGGTGCGAGGAATTGATTTTGGTGATATTTTTTTCTCCTGTTTCCAAGGTAGCTTCTATTAGATTAATTTTATCTATTGTTGTTGCTTTTGATTTTGAGGTAGAATAGATGGATGTGAAGACATCATTTCTTCTTGGGATCTGGAAGAAGAGATCTACATGAAGAAACCTGAAGGTTTTGTGCTGAAGGGTAAGAAAAAAACTAGTATGCAAGTTAAAAAACTCTTTGTATGGGTTAAAATAGTCACGAAGGATGTGGTATCAGAAATTTGATACATTTATATGGGGACTTGGCTTTACCAAAAGCAGAGAAAATCACTATGTGTACTTTAAATTAATTGGTCACCGTGTTATGTATCTGGTCTTGTATGTGGATGATATGTTGCTGGTTGTAAATGACAAAGAAATTATCTAGGATTTGAAGACCTAATTGTCCTCCAAATTCGACATGAAATATCTTAGTGCTGTAAACTATATTTTGGGCATGGAAATTAAAAGATATTGGGCAAAGAGGAATCTCAATTAAAGCAAAGGAAGTATGTCGAGACAATACCGCATAGGTTTAATATGCATGATAATAAACTAGTGGAGGTTCCTATTCCTATAGGTGTGAAGTTATCTGCTGAACAGTGTCCCAAGACACAAGAAGAGGAAGAGGACATGTCCCATGTTCCATATACAAGTGCAGTCGGTAGCTTGATGTATGCAATGGTCTCTACTAGACCAGACATTGCACATGTTGTGGGAGTATTGAGCAGGTTTATGTCAAAACCAGGGAAGGAGCATTCGACAACAGTGAAGCGGGTTTTCAAGTATTTGTGTGGCACTAGTGATTATGGTTTTTGCTACCAAGGAAGACTAGGATTGGACAAAGTGTTGGATATTCATGGCTTTGTTGATGCAGACTGGGCTAGAGATCTGGATCAAAGAATATTTACAAGTGGGTATGTGTTTAACCTATTTGTAGGTGCAATCGGTTGGATGAGTAAGAAAAAATTTGTAGTGGCACTATCAACTACAAAGGCGAAATACATGGCAGCCACTCATGCAAGCAAGGAAGCAGTTTGGTTGCAAAGATTATGTTCAAGTATGGGGTTAGTACAGGGAGCTATAAGGATAGACTGTGATAGCCAAAGTGAAATTTGTTGGGTGTGGAGCCCGATTATCTTCTGTATTCAAAGGTTTCAGCCTGATGTATACCCCAGGAAGACTGTACACCCCTCCACATGGGGGGCACTTGGCCCTCCCCCCACCCCCCTATGGGGGTCCCGCCGGATAAATCTCCCGTGGCTGGGGTGTCCGAGGGCTAGTGGTTCCTCGGCAAGGGTTCGGGGGCAACACCCCCGAAGCTAAAAATAGATGTAAAATTACATTGTAAAAGTCTAGCAATTTCTAGTCAATCTGGGCCATTCATTAGGCAGATGATCTGACGGTAGAAGTTATGTTTAATTTAGGGCCTTTTTCCCTATAAGGCAACCCCTCACTATATATGAGGGAATTTTATTGCATCTATGTATATTTGTATTCTGAGTGAGCAAGAGAGAGGAGATTGAGAGCGAAGAGGGTGTTACAGCGGATCTGTTGTAGGTTGTATCTCTTCAGTTTGCTGGATAATATAATAAAATAAGGACTCGCTGTTTCTCTGTGGATGTAGCCCAAACTGGGTGAAGCATGTATATCTGTGTCTCTCTTATTTTATGTATTTTCTGTGTTAATATTTTTGCAATATTTTATGTGTTCCATTGCTCCGTGATATATAATTTTCTAACAATTGGTATCAGAGTTGAAGTTCTATTTGGCTGATAAACTCACAGGAGAGAAGGGTTCCTTGTTCGAGTGGGAGAAATGGCGGAAGATGGTAGGTTTAGGGTCGAAAAATTCAATGGCCAAAACTACCAGTTGTGGCAGATGCAGATGGAAGATTATGTGTATCAGACAGATCTGTACCTACCATTGAGTGGAAAGCCAAAGAAGCTGATTAGTATGGCAGACACAGAATGGGATATTCTCGATAGGAAGGCACTTGGAGCAATACGACTGTGCCTAGCGGCGTCAGTAGTATTTAATATTTCAAAGGAAATGACAACACAGGGTTTAATGTCGGCATTGGCCAAACTATATGAAAAACCCTCGGCCTCAAATACAATATTTCTTATGAAGCGTTTATTTAATATGAAGATGTCAGAGGATGGATCTGTTGCAAACCATTAAATGATTACAATACAGTTACAAGTTTGTTAAGTTTTGCAGGGGTAAATTTTGATGATGAAGTTAGGGCTCTGTTATTTCTGTGCTCATTTCCAGAAAGTTGGAATGGTTTAGTTATGGCCATTAGTAACTCTGTCTTTGGATCTAGTAATTTAAATTTTTATGATGTTGTCAGTGTAATCCTTAGTGAGGAAATGCGACGGAAAAGCTCCTGTGAGACATCAGGTAATGCTTTGAGTGCAGAGTCTAGGGGAAGAAAAATGGAAAGAGGAAAGAGCTCAGGGTATCGCAGTAAATCAAGGAAAGGTAGATCCAAGTTTAGATCATGGATAATGTGTTGGAAATGTAGAAATAAAGGACACCTAAAGAAAGACTGTAGATCTCAGAAGGGAAAAGAACTAGATGCACAGCAAGAAAACAATCGTGAAACAGATGTGACAGGTGAGGTGTTACAAGATGCTTTGATCCTTTCTTTCGAAAATATTACTAATTCCTGGGTGGTAGATTCAGGGGCCTCATTCCATGCCACACCTGATAAGAAGTATTTTCATGACTATGTTTAAGGAGATTTTGGACATGTCCGATTGGGTGATGATAAACCCTATAAAATTGTTGGAATGGGTAAGGTTCTTGTAAAACAACAGAATGGAAACCAATGGCTACTAAAGGAGGTAAGGCATGTTCCAGATCTGAAGAAAAATCTAATTTCAACAGGGCAGTTAGGTGGTGAAGGTTGTGTGACAACTTTCACAGATAAAGCTTGGAAGGTCACCAAAGAAGCCCTAGTAATAGGAAAAGGAAAAAAGGTTGGTACATTGTATTTATGCAATGGTATTTCTAACTGTGTTAATCCTTCAACTTCCAAAGGAGAAGATGCAACATTATGGCATCATAGGCTCAGACACATGAGTGAGAAAGGGATGAAGATTCTTCATTCAAGGAATTTGTTCTTGGGTTTGAAGAATATTTATTTGGACTTCTGTGAGAATTGTGTTTATCGAAAACAGAAAAGAGCCAGATTCCTTAGAGTTGGGAAAGAAAATAAGTTCGAAAAAATAGAGCTTATGCATACAAATGTATGAGGACCTACTCAGGTTTCATCTCTTGGTGGCTTTTGTTATTATGTTACTTTTATTGATGATGCAACTAGAAAAACCTGGATTTATTGTATTCGAAATAGATCTGATGTATTTGATACTTTCAAGAAATGGAAAGCTTTGGTTGAAAATGAGACTGGAAAAAGGTTGAAGTGTCTCAGATCAGACAATATAGGTGAATATTGCAACAAAGAGTTTGATAGGTACTATTGAGAGAATGGAATTCATAGAGAGAAGACAGTTCCACAAACACCACAAGAAAATGGCATGTCAGAAAGGATGAATAGGACAATCATGGAGCATGCAAGGTGCATGAGATTGCATGTAGGATTGCCTTTACAATTTTGGGTAGATGATGTAGATACTGTTGTTTATCTAATAAACAGAGGGCCTTCAAGTTCCTTAGATGGTGTTATTCCAGAGGAAGCATGGACAGGTAAAAAGGTAAACTACTCCTTTTTGAAGAATTTTGGTTGTGAAGCCTTTGTCCACATTAACAAAGAAAATAGAACAAAGCTTGTGGCAAAATCAAAGAAATGTATCTTTATTGGATATGGTATTAATGATTTTGATTATCGCTTATATCATTATGAAAATCACAAAATCATTAGGAGCAGAGATGTAATATTCAATGAAAAGGTCTTGTATAAGAATCAGTTGCATAAAAGAAACAGGATAAAGAAAACAGAGAATACACAGTGCTTGACGATATCACAGAAAAAGTGATGGTGCCTAAAAATCATAATGATCAACAGCCAAAACAACAACCACAACAGAAACAAGCACTTCAAACACCTGAAAGTGGTGTTAGAAGATCTACCAGGATAAGTAGATGCCCTAAACGATACTCTCCTTCATTATATTATGTATTGTTGACTGATTATGGTGAACCAGAATGTTATGAAGAAGCAGTGCAGGTAGAAACCAGGAAGAAGTGGGAGCAAGCCATGAAAGAAGAGATGGACTCCTTAGCACATAACCGGGCTTGGGACTTAGTCAGGTTGCGTGCAGGTAAAACAACATTGCAGAATAAATGGGTTTACAAGCTAAAGGAAGAAGATGGAGGAAAACATAGGTACAAAGCTAGAATTATGGTGAAGGGGTTTGTACAGAAGAAAGGTATTGATTTTGATGAAATATTTTCTCCTATTGTTAAAATGACTTCAATCAGAACTATTTTAAGTCTAGTAGTAGCTGAAGATTTGCATCTTGAGCAGCTAGATGTAAAGATAACCTTTCTCCATGGGGATTTTGAGGAAGAGATATATATGTAGCAGCCACAAGGATATGAGGTAAAAGGGAAGGAGAAACTAGTGTGTAGGTTGAAGAAGAGCTTGTATGGCTTAAAACAAGCTCCGAGGCAGTGGTATCTAAAATTTGACAGGTTTATGTCTGAACAACATTATACTAGATGTCATTTTGATCATTGTGTTTATCTCAAAAGGCGAAATGATGGAAGCTATATTATATTGTTATTGTATGTAGATGACATGCTTGTTTCAGGTTCTAACATGCAGGAAATAAATTTGCTCAAAAGAAAACTAGCAAATTCATTTGCAATGAAGGATTTGGGTGCTGCAAAACAAATCCTTGGTATGAGAATAACCAGAGATAGGAAGAATCGCAAATTAACATTGTCTCAAAGTGAGTACATAGAAAAGGTGTTGAAAAGGTTTAATATGAAAAATGCAAAACTAGTTAGCATACCTTTGGCAACATTTCAAATTAAGTAAGGAGGCATGTCCCAATACTGAAGAAGAAATATCTCATATGTCTAAAGTTCCATATGCATCAGCAGTTGGAAGCTTAATATATGCAATGGTCTGCACAAGGCCTGATATTGCAGATGCAGTGGGAGTTGTAAGCAAGTAGATGAAAAATCCAGGAAAAGAATATTGGATGGCAGTGAAGTGGATTCTCAGGTATTTGAGAGGTACCACAAATCAAGCATTATGCTTTGGTGGTTCAAACATTGCTCTACAGGGATATATTGATGTAGATATGGCAGATGACAGAGATAACAGGAGGAGAACTACAGGATATGTATTTATTGTAGGTGGGACAACTGTCAGTTGGGTTTCAAAAATCCAAAGTGTTGTTGCACTTTCAACAACAGAAGTAGAGTACATTGCTGCTACAGAGGCTAGTAAAGAAATGATTTGGTTACGGGTTTCTGGATGAATTGGGTAAGAGGTAGGAGTTGGGCAGGTTATACAGTGACAGCCAGAGTGTCATACATCTTGCTAAGAACTCTACATTTCATTCCAAGACTAAACATATACAACTCAATTACCATTTCATATAGTCAGCATTGGAAGATGGACAGTTGATGCTGAAAAAGGTACACACTAGTGAGAATCCTGCAGATATGCTAACAAAATTTGTAACCAAGGAGAAATTGAGAATCTGCTCAGTTTCAATTGGTCTTCAAGTATGATAAAGAAGATGAGAAATATCCAGGTCCAAAGTGGAGTCATTGTCTAGCAAATGAAGTAGCAGTGGAGTTGCTATAATTAGTCTCCACGTGCGAGATTGTTGGGTATGGATCTTGATTATCTTCTGTATTCGAAGGTTTCAGCCATATGTATACCCCAGGAAGACTGTACACCCCTCCACGCCGGGGGTGCGGGGACCAGTGGTCCCGCGGTGGGGGTTCAGGGGTAGCAACACCGAAGCTAAAAATATATGTAAAATTACCTTGTAAAAGTCTAGTAATTTCTAGTCAATATGGGTCGTTCATTAGGCAGATGATCTGACGGTAGAAGTTATGTTTAATTTAGAGTTTTTTGTCCTAGAAGGAAACCCCTCATTATATATGAGGGAATTGTATTGCATCTATGTATATATGTATTCTGAGTGAGCAAGAGAGAGGAGATTGAAAGCGAATAGGGTGTTACAACGGATCTGTTGTAGGTTGTATCTCTTCAATTTGTTGGATAATATAATAAAAGAAGGACTGGATGCTTCTCCGTGGATGTAGCCCAAACTGGGTGAACCACGTATATCTGTGTCTGTCTTGTTTTATGCATTTTCTGTGTTTATATTTCTGCAATATTTTATGTGTTCCATTGCTCCGTGATATATAATTTTCTAACAAAATTTTCTTAGCAAAGAACCCTGCTTATCATTCAAAGACAAAGCACATTGATGTTCAGTATCACTTTGTGAGGGATATGATAGAAGACAAAAAGGTGTTGCTGGTAAAGGTGGACACTTTGAAGAATAATGCAGATGTATTTACAAAATCTGTGAGCTCTGGGAGGTTCTCTTGGTGTAGAGAAACAATTTGCATTTCAAAGCTGGACAAATGACTAAGGTCTCATGTGGCCCCCTTTGGAAATAAAACAACAAGTGGGAGAATATTGGGTTGTGTTATATTCTTTCCATGACTAGCTATCCTAGTTAACCAGGGGGCAGAGCCCCCCCTTTGTTGTGCTGATTGTCCATCGAGGGGGTCACATGGGGGAGGTAGCCCTCGCTGTACAAGGTCTAGGGCAACGCCTTAGGGAAAAAAAAATTGGACCCTATATTAGGTGGGGTGAACCTACATAGGATTTTGTGCATGGTTTTCAGTCCATGGTATTGGATGCTTCGGCATGTATATATATGTATTGTAACATTAAAAGGAGCATAATGAGAAATAAAGCTAGTAGTCCTGGTTTTGGGATCCAGGGGAAAATCTCTATGTGTATGTGTTTTATGGGTTATGCTCTCGCATTGTTTATTTTCTGTGTTTTAGAATTCATATGTAGGTAATTTTTGAACGGGGTTAAAGCCTAAAGTTTTTTGCGCATACACCACAACCTTTTGTTGACAATTACTGTGTTTTATGATTTTCCAAGTGGTACTATGTTATGACATATCAAATATTAAGTATATAGTTATGATTCAATGCTATGCACCTCTTTACCCTACTACCTAGTTTTTAAATCCATGTTGAATAATCATGCAATCATTCTATCGATGGTGTATATATTTTCTTTCTCTACAGTACAATTCTTCTGTTATTTTTCTAGCTTGTATTGTTCTTAGGGTATATACAATAAAACTTACCGCAACTCTAAAATTTTTTAAATGGAACACAAGTCCTTAATTTCTAGTTCTTTCGTAGTATTTGTATTACAATTTTCCCTTAAAAGCTTCTTTGTTTTGAGACTAAAACTGATGAAAGATGTTGGTGTTGGGTGTGGAGCCTGATTATCTTCTTTATTAAGAGGTATGGCTGCATTGGACCCCAGTTCCTAATGGGGTGGAACACCACCCGGGGGGTCCAGGGGGGACGATGATGATTTTGATGACCCCCCTTGGTAGCTCCCCCAAATCTAAAATTAGATGTAAAATTACCTTGTATAATATTGTAATTTCATAGTTAATCTGGGTTGTTCATTAGGCAGATAATCTAGCGGTAGAAGTAATGTTTAATTTAGGGTTATTTTCCCTCAAGGGAAACCCCTTGCCATATAAGAGGAAATGTATTGCGGCTGAATAAATGTGTATTATGAGCGAGAAAGAGAGAGGAGATTGTGTGAGAAAGAAGAGGAAATTATATTAGATTTGTTGTAAGATGTATCTCTTCATTTTGCTGGACAATATAAAAGGAAGGACTAGATGTTTCTCTATTGTTGTAGCCCAAATTGGGTGAATGACGTATATCTGTGTCTCTCTTGTTTTATTCATTTCTTGTGCTTGTTTTTCTGAAATATTTTATTTGTTCCATTCTGGAATATATAACTTTCTAACAAATAGTATCAGAGCCGAAAGTCTATTTAGCTGATAAACAAGTGGGAGAGAAGGGTTCCTGGTTCGAGTGGGAGCAATGGAAGAATAAGGTAGGTTTAAGGTCGAAAAATTTAACCTCCAAAACTACCAGTTGTGGAAGATGCAGATGGAATATTATTTGTATAAAAAATATCTGTACCTACCATTAAGTGGAAAGACAAAGAAGGCAATGAGTATGACATACAAGGAATGGGACATTCTTGACAGAAAGTCACTTGGAACAATACGAATGTGCCTAGAAACATCAGTAGCCTTTAATATTTCAAAGTAAATGACAACAAAAGGTTTAATGTCGGCACTCGCCAAATTATATGAAAAACCCTTAGCCTCAAATAAGGTATTCCTTATGAAGCATTTATTTAATATGAAGATGTCAGAATGTGGATTAGTTGTTGATCATTTAAATGAATTGAATACGGTTACCAGTCAGTTAAGTTCTGTAGGGGTAACTTTTGATGATGAAGTTAGGATTCAGTTATTTTTGTGCTCATTGGCTAGAATGTTGGAATGGTATAGTTATGTCCATTGGTAACTCTATCTCTGGATCTAGTACTTTAATGTTTAAATATGTTGTTGGTGAAATCCTTAGCAGAGAAATTCAATGGAAAAATTTCGGTGAGACAGGTAATTATTTGACTGAAAAGACTAGGGGAAAAGAAATGGAAAGATGAAAGAGCCTAGGAGATCGCAGTAATTCAAGGAAAGGAATATCAAAGCCAAAATCTGGGATAGTTTACTGGAAATGCGGGAAGAAAGGACATTTGAAGAAATATTGTAAGTCTTGGAAGGGAAAATAAGGAGACACGCAACAATAAAACAATCACGAAGCGAATGTGACAAGTGATGTGTTGCAAGATGGTTTGATTATTTCTTTAGAAAATATTATTGATGCATGGGTGGTAGATTCAAGGGCATCTTTCAATGCTACACCTGATGGGAAACATTTTCATGATTATTTTCAAGGATATTTTGGACAAGTTCGTTTGGTTGATGATAAACCCTGTAAAATCATTGCAATGGCTAAAGTTTTCATAAAGCAGCAGAATGGAAACCAATGGCTATTGAAGGAGGTAAGTCATATTCAAGATTTGAAGAAAAATCTAAGTTCAACAGGGTAGTTGGGAGGTGAGGGTTGTGTTAATAATTTTACAGATAATACTTGGAAGGTCACTAAAGGAGCCTTGGTAATAGAAAAAGGAGAAAAGGTTGGTACATTCTATTTATGCAATGGTATTTATAATTATGTTAATGCTTTAAACTCTATATGACTAGATGCATCATTGTGGCATCATAGTCTCGGGCACATGAATGAGAAGGGGATGCATATTATTCACTCAAGAAAATTATTTCCAGGTTTGAAGCATGTTGATTTGGAATTCTATGAGAATTGTGTTTATGGAAAATAGAAGAGAGTCAGATTCGTCAGAGTTGGGAAGGAAAATAAGATAGAATAATTAGATCTCATCCATACATATGTATGGGGACCTTCTTAGGTATCATCTCTCAGTGGCTCTTGCTATTATGTTACTGTTATTGATGATGAAACCAGAAAAACCTTGATTTATTATATTTGAAATAAATCTGATGTATTTGATAATTTCAAGAAATGGAAAGCTTTGGTTGAGAATGAGACACGAAAAAGGTTGAAGTGTCTCAGATCAGACAATGGAGGTGAATATTTCAGCAAAGAGTTTGATAAGTATTGTTCAAAGCATGGAATTTGTAGAGAGAAGACAGTCCCAAGAATACCACAAGAAAATAGTGTGTCAGAAAGGATGAAGAAGACAATCATGGAGCATACAAGGTGCATGAGATTGCATGCATTATTTCCTTTACAATTTTGGGCAGATTTTGTAGATACTATTGTTTAGCTAATAAATATAGGGCCTTCAAGTTCCTTGGATGGTCGTATTCTAGAGGAGGAATGGATAGGTAAAAATATAAACTGCTTATTTTTAAAGACTTTTGGTTGTGAAGCCTTTGCCCATATCAATAAATAAAATAGAACAAAGCTTCAGGAAAAATCAAGGAAATGTACCTTTATTGGATAAAGTGTTAACGATTTTGGTCATCACTTATATGATTATGAAATTCAAAAAATCATTAGGAGAATAGAAGTGATATTCAATGAAAAGGTTTTGTATAAGGATTAGATGCAAGAAAAGAAACTCGAAAAAGAAAACAGAGTATACACAGTGCTTGATAAGATCACAGAAAAAGTAAAAGTGCCTTAAACTCATAATGATCAACAACCAGAACAACAACAGTAATGACAATAGAAACATGCACCTCAAACACATGAAAGTTGTGTTTGAGGATCTACCAGGATAAGAAACCCCCCTGAATGATACTCTCCTTTGTTATATTATGTATTGTTGACTAATTCTAGTGAACTAGAATGTTATGAAGAAGCAGTGCAGGTAGAAACCAGGAAGAATTGGGATCTAGCCATGAAAGAAGAGATGGAATCCTTGGTACGTAACTAGAATTAGAACTTAAGCAGGTTCCCTGCAAGTTAAACAATAGTACAAAATAAATGGATTTACAGTTTGAAGGAAGTAGATGGAGGTAGAAAAAGTTATAAACCTAGACTTGTGGTGAAGGGGTTTGCATAGAAAAAGGTATAGAATTTAACGAAATATTTTATCCTATTGTTTAAATGACTTAAATCATAACTATTTTAAGTCTAGTAATAGCCAAACATTTACATATTGAGCAGTTAGATGTAAATATGGCCTTTCTCCGATTTGGTGGAAGAGATCTATATGCAACAACCACAAGGATATGAGGTCAAAGGGAAGGAGAAACTAGTGTGCAGGTTGAAGAAGAGTTTGTATGGCATAAAACAGGCTCCAAGGAAGTGGTATCTAAAATTTGACAGTTTAATGTCTGAAGAAGGTTATATTATATGTCACTTTGATAATTGTGTTTATATGAAAGGTAAATGATGTCTGTTATATTATATTGTTATTATATGTAGATGATATGCTTGTTGTAGTGATACGAATTGGATCCTAAAGAACTCTCTAAGTTTTTATAACTCTATAAAATTCATGCCAAAGTTTGCAAGTCTTACAAAGGTCGAGCTTATCAGAAATATCCTCGAACAGTTGTAATTTGTGAGCAGCACCAAGCAATGCGGACCCTTAGCCAAGTGCGCCAACTGTTGGCCCATGGTAACGTACGCTACCACAAAACAACAAAAAGGGAAGCCTTTTTGAGAAATGGGGGAGGTTTTTGATACACTGGGAAAACCCCTCAGAGAAGAAAATGCCCCGAGTGACCAGGACCCGAAAAGTCAAAAACCATACGGAATTAACTGATTCCGTTAGAGACTGGTCCCACAAGAAAACTAGCAGGATATCGGAAGGGCATCGAGTGGTAAGCGGTTTTAAATGAGTCCCACCTGATGCCACACACTCAGTGCCATGCGTCTGGCGGAAGAGAGAGAAAGTTGCTCACATTGGATGGGTAAATGTCATGCAACTTACCTACCCGATATGGAAGGAGACCATAGGATCTGGACTAGGAGAAGGATAGTTGGTTGAAACTAACCCTGAAATTGGAAGAGTCTATCCTAAGAGGAAAATGTTGGAAGAAAGTTCCTTGGAATCAGACCCTCAGTTCATGGATAGTTTCATGACCATGAGAGCCATGGTAGAGGAAATTTATAGAGAATTTAAGAAAGGTAGAGATGAAGATTTATCAAACTACAAATGAGATAAAGGAGCAGAAGAATCTCTCCTCCATGACCACTCTAAAGGAAAAGGAAAAGAAGAAAAATTTCCCACAACTCCTAGTAGCCCTGAAAACAAAAAGAGGACATCTTTGATTAAATTAGATGTTAAATTTGATTTACCAATATATGATGGAGAGTTGAATGCAGAGAAGCTGGATAATTGGATTAGATAAATTGATGTTTCTTGCAGAGTGTAGAGCATTGATTCAGATAGTAATAAGATTCAGCTAGCCAGCCTATGTCTTGGAGGCACTGCCTTGGTATGGTGGGAAGGTACGAGATAAGCTGACATGAAGAAGCATGGTAAAATTCTTTCTATTTGGAGTGAATTTTTTCTGTAATTAAAAAATAGTTCTATCCACTAGCTTATATGCAGCAAACCATGATGAGTTCGAAAACTCTTCAAAAATTAAAAGGGAAAAGTGTACAAAGCTACACTCAAGAATTGAGGAAAAGAGCTTTGATTCTAGGAATTTCTTTCGACTCACCTGAAACTCTGCTGAAGTATATAAGTGGTCTACAAAGCTATGTAAGGGACATTATTCTCATGTTTAATCCCACTAGCATAGATGAGGTATTTGTTCAAGCTACACATCTAGAGGATAGAGGTAAGAATGTAAATCGAGAAGTTGGGGGATCATCAAAGCTCACTGCAAGCAAGAATAAGGAGAAAAGAAAACAAGAATGGAAAGAGAGGAAGACAAATACTGTACAAAAGACCAAATCTTCATTCACTCAGTGTAAGAAGGATGGGCATGATGATGAACACTGCTGTATTCTGCATCCGAAACTAAAACCCAAGAAGTACGATGGCAAGAAGAAGAAGACTACTACAAGTATTTAAAAGGATTTGGGGTCAGATTCAGGAGATGAAACAACAATTGCAACCACATGTATAAAAGGTAAAAGTTCTGAAGAATCTACTAGTAGTTCTGCACAATTAACTAATAATGAAGAAAATGAGAGGGAAAGGCATGAGCTTTTTCATATTAGAGTTGTTTCCAAGCATCAAAAGATTGATACATTGTTTGATAGTGGCTCACAAGTAAATTTAATTTCTAAAGAAATTGTAAAGAAGTTGGGATTACTAACCACACCTCATAAAAATCCATATCCATTAGGTTGGTTATATGATAAATCACAGCTACAAGTGACTAGACAACGTAAACTTAGGTTTTCTTTTGGATCAACATTTGTAGATGAGGTTGAGTTAGATATTGTTCCCTTAGATATATGTGGAATTTTTTTAGGAAGTCCTTACTTGTATGATAGAAAAGCCATTTTCTATAGAGCTGAAAACAAGTATCGACTCATTAAAGATGGAATCAAATATATTGTAAGAGCTCATAAACTCAAGAATAATTATACTCTCATAAACTTAGGGTAGATGAAAAGAATTGTAAATTCATGCAAATTTTTTTTACTGGTGGTTGTAAAGGAAAAGAAACCTGATAAAACCAATGTATTTGAGGGCTGTAATGCTAAACAGGAAGCTGATTTAGGAAAAGTTGTTTCAGAATATGATATACTATTTCAAGAACCTAAAGGTCTGCCACCCATAAATGAAATAGTATATGATATTAATTTGCAGGAATATGCTCCATTGCCTAACATCGAAATGTACAGGTTGTTCGCATTAGAGAATGCAGAAATCAAGAACTAGGTACAGGAGCTGCTGGAGAAAGGGTTCATAAGACCTAGTACATCGCCTTGTGGGTCTCCGATTGTCTTTGTGAGAAATAAAGATGGCTCATGGAGAATGTGCATCGATTACCGAGCACTGAATAAGATAACGATAAAAAATCGTTATCCCCTTCCTCGCATAGATGATCTAGTAGATCAGTTGAAAGAAGTTGTTCATTTTTCCAAGATGGACATGCATAGTGGCTATCATCAGATCGCAAAGCAAGATGCATGGAATAATGCTTTCAAATCAAAGCAGGGATTTTATGAGTGGTTGGTTATGCCTTTTGGCTTTACTAATGCTCGTGCTACTTTCTTGAGAATAATTAATGATGTACTCAGACCTTTTATTGATGATTTTGTTATTGTACATTTGGATGACATTCTTATATTTAGTAAAACATGGGAAGAATATTTAAAGCATGTCAAGCAGACTCTAGATGTTTCGAAAAAAAATAATCTTTATGTTAAGCTCTCAAAATCTGAATTTGGCAAAACATCTTTGAATATATTTGGGTCATATTGTAGGAGGTGGCAAATTGAAGATAGATCCCTCTAAGGTTGTAGTCATTGTAAACTAGCCTAAACCCAAATTTGCTATAGAAGTTAGAAGCTTCTTAGGAGCAACACAGTATTGGAGAAAGTTTATCTCTAACTTTTCCTCAATTGTAGCTTGCTTACGTGCTTTAACAGGATTGAACAAGGTGTTTCAGTGGGGATGCAAATAGCAGAAAGCCTTCGACACCTTAAAAGAAAATATTAGTATAGCACCAGTACTAGCACTGCCCGATCTTAAAAGACCATTTGAGATTGAAATAGATACCAGTGACTATGCCATGGGAGCAGTGTTGATGCCACACGATAAACCCATATGTTATCATTTTGAGACATTTAATTCTTCAGTAGTTAATTATCCCACATATGATAAAAAATTGTATGCATTAGTACAAAGTGTGAAAAAGTGGAAACATTATTTAATGGGCAAAGAGACAGTTATACATACTGATCATCAACCACTTCAATATTTGCACTCACAAACTAAGTTGCAGTAATCAAGACACTCTAGGTGGATGGGTTTTCTACAACAATTTCATCTTATTGTCAGATATAAAATGGACATACACAAAAAAGTTGCAAATATTTCTTCCAGACCAATCATAAATGCATCTACTATAATTAAGAATAATTCAGTATTTCATGGAAGCTACATTGAAGAGTATGCTCAAGATATAGATTTTAAAGATGTATATGAAAATCTAAGTCATGGAAAACAAGTAGAAGAATTGGATTATCATGTTAAGGACCAACTCTTGTATCATTTTGGAAAGTTATGCATTCCTCAAATAGAAAGAGTAAAGATAATTCGAGAAGCACACACTTCTCTAATATCAGGTCACTTTGGTGTAAGTAAAACAGTTGCACAGCTGCAAAGATTTTGTTATTGGCCAAAAATGAATGAGACAGTTTTTAGATATGTAATAGAGTGTACCATGTGTGCTAAAAGCAAGCCCAACAATAGAAAACTAGGCTTGTACACTCAATTACCAGTTCCTTCTCACCCCTGGGAAAGTGTTTCCATGGATTTTGTTGGGGGACTGCCTAAATCTAGAAAAGGCCATGACTATTGATATGTTTTTGTGGATAGGTTCAGCAAAATGTGTATTTTAATACATTGTAACAAACAGATTATAGCTGAAAAAACTGAAAAGTTGTTATTTCAACATGTATGGGTTCATTTTGGATTACCTACTTCCATTATATCTAATTGGGATACCCCATTTGTTGGGAAATTTTGGTCAAGTTTGTGGGAATTGATGGACACCAAACTGAAGAAGAGCACAACTCTTCATCTACAAACAGATGGCCAAACAGAAGTGGTCAATAAGTGAGTGATCCAGTTGCTAGAGGCTATTGCAGGAAGCATCCCAAGCCTTGGGATGAACATTTGTGTTATGTGGAGCATGCTTACAAACGAGCTAACTTTATTCTACCCAAAGATCTCCTTTTGAGACCTGTTTTGGTTTTACACCAACATCTCCCTTGGATTTTTCCTTTGGTAAAGACATAGCCTTTGATGGACATAGTGACGTGGAAAAAGCAACCAAGTTCATTGAATAAATCCAAGAGATTCACCAGGCAGTATAAGAATTGCTGGAAAGGAGCCAAGCCAAGTACAAGGCAAGACATGATAAGCATCGGATTGATCATAGTTTCCATGTTGGTGATCAAGTCTGGTTGTATATCAACAAAGACAGAATGCAAGGTGAAGGTAAGAAGTTGAAGCCAATAAGGTGTGGACCTTCCAAGCTACTTGAGAAAATTGGTGAGAATGATTTTTGCCTTGATTTACCAGCTTACATGCACATCTACTCCGTTGTTAATGTAGACAGATTGAGACTATTTGAACCTTCATTAATTGAAGATTCAGAAGAGTAGAGTTGATTTTCTTCTATTGGTGATATGTTACCTAAATATCTCAATGAGTTGCAGGAAGATACAATTTTGGACAAGAAGGTGAGAACTACGCACAGGGGAAATGTTGAGTACTTGAGGATTGGACTCAAAGGTTCAAAACCAAGCAATGCAAAATGGATAGAAATTGGGAAAGTGAGGAATCTATACCGTCACTTTATTGATGCTTAAAAACCAACTTTTGGTGGTCCAAAATATTTTTCAGTGGGAAGGCCGTGATCCAAATTGGATCCTTAAAAACTCTCTAATTTTTCATAACTCTGTAAAATTCATGCCAAAGTTTCAAAGTCTTACAAAGATCGAGCTTATCAGAAATATCCTCGAACAGTTGTAATTTGTGAGAAGCACTGTTATGAAACCAGCTCAAGAAAGGATAGAAAAGATAGATCAACGCCTTAGAATTCAGCCTCTTCGAGGGGGCAACCTCCTTTACATTACATAAATGAACAATTCTTGGATGATACAAATGAAAAGACCTCCTTTCTATATATAGGAGTCTAAGGGGTCATAACATAATCAGAGCCGACATAACAATAATAATGTAAGGGCACAAGAATAACAATAGTGGGCTTCTATGGGGCACAATAGTAACAATATGGGCACTACATGGGTACATCAATATAATAAGTGGGTTGTACTAATAACAATAAGGGGTTACACTAGTAGTATAGGGGCCTAACATGCCCCTCTCCTTCAAAAAGCGTTGTCCTCAACGCTTGAGTACTTCTTGAAGCTTCTGTATAAAATTCTTGTCCTCCCATGTGGAATCTTCAGTGGGTAAGTTCTTCCACTTGATGAGATACTCTGAAATTGATTGATTTCGTAGCTGTCGGGATCTTGTTTCTGTGACTGCTCCAAGTTCCAATATGATTTTTCCTTCCTCTTCAATTTTGGGAAATATTGTTTGAATTGGGATCTTTTGCAACTTTTTAATAAGTGGCCATACTTGTTCGTCCTTCTTCCATTCATCCCTTGCTTCATTTATCCAATCTGGTTGGATAATAGAAATAACACAAAATAATGCTTCCACATCCTCATCTTTGCAGAGTCTTCCCATTCGGTAAGCTTGCCATTTTTTAAGTGCATGTAGTATTGCCAACATTTCCTTCTCATAAATAGCTTGCTTGAGATGTAGCAGTAAAAATACCCAATCACCTACATCAAAACATTTTTCACTACGATGTTGATCTACCTATTGTTTCGTTTGATTTTGCACCGAAGTGGCGTTATCCTTTAAAATTTGGAGAACTTGTTGTTGATGCTCGATGTGATCTTTCACTGCTTGAACCTTTTTCTTCTTGATATGTCCTTCTATCTCTAGAGTTTGAGGAGTGGTAATTTCTTCCAATCCTTTACAAGATATGGTTGGATTCATTTCTTGATGCTCGATGTGATCTTTCACTTCTTGAACATTTTTCTTCTTGATATGTCCTTCTATCTTGATAGTTTGAGGAGTGGTAATTTTGACCAATGAATTACAAGATATGGTTGGATTCATTTCTTCTTTCTCGATGTGATCTTTCACTTCTTGCACCTTTTTCTTCTTGATATGTCCTTCTATCTTGAGAGTTTGAGGAGTGGTAATTCTTGCCAATGCTTTACAAGATATGGTCTGATTCATTTCTTCTTTCTCTGGGGTGGGGTCCTGGCATATATCTTCTTCTTTTTATGTTTCTTGATACTTTTCTTCCTCCTCTTCATATTCTATGTAAAATAATTTCTTCTCAGCACACTTATGACCTTTAGTGCATTTGCTATCACAATGGTAACAAAGCCCTTTTTCTCTTTTTTCTTCCAATTGTTGTGGTGTAACCCTTGTAGGTTGTGGAAGGCTAGGAGAAACAACACTTCCATATTTATAGTTGTGAGGGGTATGCTTCCTGGTTTCCATAATTTTACTTTCCACTATGTCACAAAGCCCTTTTACTCTTTCCAATTGTTGTGGTGTTGCTCTAAAGAAGGTGTTGCTCTTTGTATCCTCATAATGTGCTATCATTTCCTCCGTGAAAATTGACCACGTAACAAGTTGTTTACGAGAACAAAGCCCTCCATACCATAAAAATTGATCCGGTTCTAAATATGAAGATGCAATACATACCTTTTGTAAAAATGGTACACCATGTAGATCAAAATATTGCTCCATCTGAAGTATCCAATTTACCGGATCCTTGCCATCAAACTTCCTCATCTTGCTTTTTCTTGATTTTAGGAGCTTGATCTTGAAACGACTCTAACCTTGTAGTTTTTTATCTTTAAGCTCTGAAATTGCGAGCTGTAGTAGCCCTCTATGTCCTCTTTCCAATGCCACCAGTCTGATCCAAATTGGATTCTCCAAGAAAGAGTTATGCACAATCTCCCAAGATGACTTGATTATATACCTTTCCAGAAGAGCGAGCTTGTATGAAGTGCCACGTGTCACTGTTTCGATCTTTGGCTCTAAAAAATATCTACAAGAAATTAAAGTCTGTCCTATTTCTATACCTTCTTACGAAATTTCAATCCGATGCACAGAGACAAAGTTATGATGATTTTCCCCAGGTCACCTGTTTGGAATGTAATTCAGGAGTCTGCAAAAATACCAACTTCCTCAAATCATATCTCCGAAAATATAGCACGAACAGCTCTGAAATTCGGACCCGAGGTTCAGGACGATTTCTTCTCAAATGGGTTTTTTTTTTCAACTTCTGAAACATCGCAGAAAAAATGTTATAGCGAACATTCCACGATGACCTTTTTGGAGCAGCGAAACCCTAGAATCCAAAGCTCTGATACCAAATGTTATGAAACCAGCTCAAGAAAAGATAGAAAAGATAGATCAACGCCTTAGAATTCAGCCTCTTTGAGGGGGCAACCTCCTTTACATTACATAAATGAACAATTCTTGGATGATACAAATGAAAAGACCTCCTTTCTATATATAGGAGTCTAAGGGGTCATAACATAATCAGAGCCGACATAACAATAATAATGTAAGGGCACAATAATAACAATAGTTGGCTTCTATGGGGCACAATAGTAAAAATATGGGCACTACATGGGTACATCAATATAATAAGTGGGTTGTACTAATAGCAATAAGGGGTTACACTAGTAGTATAGGGGCCTAACAAGCACCAAGCAACGAGGACCCTCGATCAAGCGCGCCGATTGTTGGCCCATGGTAATGTATGCTGCCATAAAACAAAAAAACAAGAAGCCTTTTTGAGAAACGGAGGAGATTTCTAATATGCGATTAGCGACAAGTCCCTAATCGCATATCACTGGGCTACCCCTCAGAGAAGAAAATGCCTCGAGTGACCCAGACCCGAAAAGTCAAAAACCGTACGGAATTCACCAATTTCGTCAGAGGTGGGTCCCACACGAAAACCAGCAGGATGTCAGAAGGGCTTTGAGGTGTAAGTGATTTCAACCGAGTCCCGCCCGATGCCACACACTGGGTGCCATGCGTCCAATGGAAGAGAGAGAAAACCACTCACATTTGATGGGTAAATGTCATGCAACTTACCCACCCGATGTAGACAAAGGCCATAGGATCTGGAGGCTCGAGATTGACGGCGGACATGCGATTAGATGGATGACTGGATTCAACGGGGTAAACAGGCCTAGTTGTATAAAGGTTTGAATTCTAGCATGAACGATGAGTTGGTAAAGGAATCATGTTCACGGACATTCTAGGAGTCAAATGGGAACAATGGTACTTCAAACATTTCCAAGAGAACTGACACTCAGTTCGTTATGAAAAAGGTGGGCACCTCCCTCTGAGGCATTACATAGTGATGATGATGTAGAACAAAGGAATTCAAATGGACAAGAGGTAAGAGAATCAGAGCTCTGGGAAGTGGAAACGAACAGTGAGCAAGCAGATTGGCTTTAAAGCCATGAACTGACAAAAATAAAGCAAGCAGTGAGAAAAGTGAGTAAGAAAGCTAAGAGTAGAGAACAGAGAGAGGAAGCTGATTTGACCTGAAGGCAGCATCGAGCTAGACAAAGCTAGAGAGAGTCAGAGACTTTGTGTACTCGAGAGAAGGCTTGAGAGGTTCAAGCAAACTCCTCTATACATGCCTGTCATGTATGAGTCTCAAATTAGGCTCATACTACTATGACCAATAGAGGTTGAGTTTCAGTAAAGGAGAGTCTATGTAGTCTAGAGACTTAGGGGATCCTAATCCAGTCCTACTGATTTATATCTGTTGAGTGAGACTCAAATTGAGCTCATTGTTGTAAAACTCTGCTTTGAAAACATAATAGAGAAGCCACCACTGAAGGCTGGACCAGGAGACATAGCCGAGGAGCATTGGGTGAACTCCTTATTAAACTTGTTGTATTTACATGTTTTCTCTAACTGCTTCAGTGTCTGTGTATTTCGCAATCTTATTGATCCATTGCATAAAGTAACATAGGCACATCCATGCACATGAATTTTTAATACCTTTAATTTTTTGTCTTGGATAAATTCCAGATCATGTAGGGTCTAACATGCAAGAAATAAATGTTCTCAAAGGAAAATTGGAAAATTCAGTTGCAATGAAGGATTTTGGTGCTGCAAAACAAATCCTTGGTATGAGAATAACTAGACAAAGGAAAGATCGCAAATTAACATTGTCTCGGAGTGAGTACATACAAAAGGTGTTGAAAATATATAACATGCAGAATGAAAAACCAATTGCTACACCTTTTGCTAGCCATTCCAAACTAAGGAGATGTGTCCCAAGAATCAGGAAGAGATCGATTATATGTCTAATGTTCCATATGCATCATGAGTGGGAGTTGGTCTGCAAAGGCTTGACATTGCACATGTACTGGGAGTTGTTAGCGGTTACATTTATAATCCAAGAAAGGAACATTGGATGGCAGTTAAGTGGATTCTCGGGTATTTGAGAGGTACCATGTATCAAGCATTATGCTATGGTGGTTAAAACATTACTCTTCAGGGATATGTTAATGCAGATATGGTAGGTGATATAGATAACAGGAAGAGCACCACAGGGTATGTGTTTACTATAGGTGGAAAAACTGTTATTTGGGTTTAAAAATTGCAAAATGTTGTTGTACTCTCAACGACGAAAGAAGAGTGTTTTGCTACTACAGAGGCTAGTAAAGAAATGATTTGGTTACAAAGGTTTATGGATGAATTGGGTCAGAAGCAAGAGTTGGGCAAGTTATACAGTGACATCCAAAGTGCCATTGATCTTGTAAAGAAATCTACATTTCATTCCAAAAAGAAACATATAAAGCACAAGTACCATCTCATACTGCCAATGTTGGAGGATGGACAGTTAAAGGTGGAAAAGATACACACTAGCCAAAATCCTACACATATGTTAACAAAAGTTGTAACAAGGGAGAAAATCATATTTTTCCTAGTTTCAATTGGTCTCAAGTATGATGATGAAGATGAGAAATTTCGAGGTCCAAAGTGGAGTTATTCTCCAACAAATGAAGTAGTTGTGGAGTTCCTATAACCAGTCTCCAACTGGGATATTGTTGGGTATGGAGCCTAATTATCTTCTTTATTTAGAGGTATCGCCACATTTGACCCCAAATTGTAATGGGGAAGAAATTCCGACTGTTTGTTTACCACCAAGGGGGGAAATGACAATTTTTATGAGCCCCCCCGGCGAGGTTTCGAGGGCAGCGCCCGCAAAGCCAAAAAAAGATGTAAATATTCCTTGTAAGATATTGTAATTTCATAGTCAATCTAGGTCGCTCATTAGGCAGATAATATGATGGTAGAAGTTATGTTTAATTTAGGGTTTTTTTCCCTAGAAGGAAGCCCCTTGTTATATATGAGGGAATTGTATTGCAGCTGAACATATGTGTATTCCTAAGCGAGAAAGAGAGAGGAGATTATGTTAGAGCGAAGAGAAAATTACGTCAGATATATTGTAGGATGTAACTCTTCATTTTGCCGGATAATATAAATGAAAGGATTGATTTTTCTCCATGGACTTAGCCTAAATTGGGTGAACCACGTATATATGTGTATCTTGGGTTTTATGTATTTTCTGTGTTTGTGTTTCTACAATATTTTATGTATTCCATTGCATTGCAATATATAATTTTCTAACAACTGGTATTAGAGACAAAGGTCTCTTTGGCTAATAAACTCGTAGGAGAGAAGGGTTCTTGGTTCGAGTCGGCACAATGGCAGAAGATGATAGGTTTAGAGTTAGAAATTTTAACGACCAAAACTATGAGGTGTAGAAGATGCAGATGGAAGACTATTTGTATCAGAAAGATATGTACCTACCATTTAGAGGAAAGATAGAGAAGGTGATGAGTATGATAGACACAAAATGGGATATTCTCAATAGAAAGGAACTTGGAACAATAAAGTTGTGCCTATTAGCGTCAATAGACTTTAATATTTCAAAGGAAATGACAACAAAGGGTTTAATGTTGGCATTGGCCAAATTATATGAAAAACCATTGGCCTCAAATAAGGTATTTATTATGAAGCATTTATTTAATATGAAGATGTTAGAACGTGGATCTTTTGTTGATCATCTAAATGAATTTAATACGGTTACCAATTAGTTATGTTTTATAGAGGTAACTTTTTATTATGAAGTTAGGGCTTTGTTATTTTTTCTAATTTCCATAAAGTTGGAAGGGTTTAGCTATGACCAATAGTAACTCTATTTCTAGATCTAGTACTTTAAAGTTTGATGATGTTGTCAGTGCAATCTTGCAAGGAAATTTAACAAAAAAGATTTGGTGAGACATCAGGTAATGCTTTGAGTGCAGAGACTATAATGCTTTGAGTGCAGAGACTAAGGGAAGAAAAATGGAAAGAGGAAAGAGCCTAGGATATTACATTAATTGAAACAAAGGAAGATCCAAGTCCATATAGCAGATAGTTTGCTAGAAATGAGGGAAGAAAGGACACATGAAGAAAGATTTTAAGTCTCAGAAGGGAAAAAAGGGAGACGTGAATCAAGAAAACAATCATGGAGTAAATGTTACATGTGATGTGTTGCAATATGCTTTGATTCTTTCTTTAGAAAATATTATTGATGTCTGGGTTGTAGATTCATAGGCCTCTTTCCATGCCACACATGATAGGAAACATTTTCATGATTATGTTCAAGGAGATTTCAGACATGATTGTTTGGGTGTTGATAAAACATGGAAAATCATTGGAATGTGTAAATTTTTCATAAAACAGGAGAATGAAAACCAATGGCTATTGAAGGAGGTAAGGCATGTTCCAGATTTGAATAAAAGTCTAATCTCAACAGGGCAGTTGGGTGTTAAAGGCTATGTAAATACTTTTACAGATAAAGGTTGTTTAAAGGAGCCCTCATAACAAAAAATGGAGAAAGGTTGGTACATTGTATTTATGTAATGGTATTTATAATTATGTTAATTCTTTAACCTCTACATGAGTAGAAACAACATTGTGACATCATAGGCTTAAGCATATGAGTGAGAAGGGGATGCAAATTCTTCACTCAAGAAATTTGTTGTCAAGTTTGAAGAATGTTGATTTGGAATTCTGTGAGAGTTTTGTTTATGGAAACCAAAAGAGAGTCGGATTCGTCAGACTTGGGAAAGGAAAGAAGAGCCAAAACTTAGAACTTGTGCATATAGATGTATGGGGACCCGCTCAGGTATAAAATCACAATGGCTCTCTATATTATGTTACTTTTATTGATGATACAACCAAAGAAAGCTTGATTTATTATATTCGAAATAAATCTAGTGTATTTGATAATTTCAAGAAATGGAAATATTTGTTTGAGAATGAGAGAGGAAAAAGGTTGAAGTGTTTCAGATCAGACAATGGAGGTGAATATTGCAACAAAGAGTTTTATAAGTATTGTTGAGAGCATGGAATTCGCATAGAGAAGACATTTCCAAGAACACTAGAAGAAAATGGTGTGTTAGAAAGGGTGAACAAGAAGATCATGTAGCGTACAAAGTGAATGAGATTGCATGTGGGATTGCCTTTACATTTTTGGGCAAATGATGTAGATATTGTTGTTTATCTAATAAACAGAGGGCCTTCAAGTTCCTTGGATGGTGGTATTCTGGAGGAGGCATGGACAGGTAAAAAGTAAACTACTCATTTTTAAATACTTTTGGTTGTAAAGCCTTTTTCCACATTAATAAAAAAAGTAGAACAAAGCTTGAGGCAAAATCAAAGAAATGTACCTTTATTCGATATAGTGTTAATGATTTTGGTTGTCGCTTATTTGATTATGAAAATCAAGAATCATTAGGAGTAGGGATGTCCTATTCAGTGAAAAGGTTTTGTATAAGGATTAGATGTAGGAAAAGAAATAGGAAAAAGAAAACAGAGAACACACAGTGCCTGATAAGATCACAAAAAAATTAAAGGTGCTTGAAAATCATAATGATCAATAGCCATAACAAAAACATCAACCACAACAACAACATGCACCTCAAAAACCTGAAAGTGGTGTTATAATATCTACCAGGAAAAGTATACCCCCTGAATGATACTCTCCCTGATTATATTATGTATTTTTAATTGATTCTAGTGAACCATAATGTTATGAAGAAGGAGTGTAGGTAGAAACTAGGAAGAAGTTAGAGCTAGACATGAAAGAAGAGATGGACTCCCTAGTACATAACCAGACTTGGAACTTAGTTAGGTTGTGTTCAGGTAAAACAACGGTGCAAAATAAATGGGTTTATAGGTTGAAGGAATAATATGGAGGTAGAAAAAGCTATAAAGCTAGATTTGTGGCTAAGGTGTTTGCATAGAAAAAAGGTATAGACTTTGATGAAATATTTTCTCCTTTTGTTAAAATGACTTCAATCATAACTCTTTAAGTCTAGTAGTAGCTGAAGATTTACATCCTGAGAAGTTAGATGTAAAGACGACCTTTATCCATGGTGATTTGGAGGAAGAGATCTATATGAAGCAACCAGAAGGATATAAGGTCAAAGGGAAGGAGAAACTATTGTGCTGGTGATAGAGATAATAAGAGGCGCACCACACGGTATGTGTTTACTATAGGTGGAACAACTATCAGTTGGGTTTCAAAATTACAATGTGTTTTTTCACTCTCAACAACGGAAACAGAGTATGTTGTTGCTACAGAGACTAGTAAAGAAATGATTTGGTTACAATGGTTTCTGTGTGAATTGGGTAAGAAGAAGGAGTTGGGTAGGTTATACAATGACATCCAGAGTGTCATTCATGTTGCAAATAACTCCACATTTCATTCCAAGACTAAAAATATATATCTCAAGTAATATTTAATATGGTCATTGTTGGAAGATGGATAGTTGAAGCTAGAAAAGATACACACTATCCAGAATCCTATAGATATGTTAACAAAAGATGTAGCCAGGGAGAAACTAAGATTCCACTCGGTTTCAGTTGGTCTTCAAGTATGATGATTAAGATGAGAAGCAACCAGGTCCAAAGTGGAGTCATTTTCCATTAATAGAAGCAACAGTGGTGTTGTTATAACTAGTCTCCAAGTGGAAGATTGTTGGGTGTGGAGCTTGATTATGTTCTTTATTCAAAGGTATCACCACATTAGACCATAGTTTATATTGGGGCAGCAACACTGTCTATTTTTTCACTGCTGGGGGGGGTCAACGACAATTTTTATGATCCCCCCTGGCGGGGGTTCGAGGGCAGCGACACCGAAGCTAAAAATAGATGTATAATTGCCTTGTAAATTATTGTAATTTCGTAGTCAATCTAGGTCGTTCGTTAGGTGGATAATCTGATGGTATACGTTATGTTTAATTTATGGTTTTTTCCCTAGAAGGTAACCCCTTGCTATATATGATGGAATTCTATTGTGAATGAATAGATGTGTATTTTGAGCGAGAAAGAGAGAGGATATTGTGTGAGAGTGAAGAGGGAAATTACCACGGATCTACTATGGAATGTATCTATTCATTTTGTTGGATAATATAAAATGAAGGACTGGTTGTTTCTCTGTGGACATAGCCCAATTCGGGTGAACCACGTATATCTATGTCTCTCTTGTTTTATGCAATTTCTATGTTTATGTTTCTGCAATATTTTATTTGTTCCATTTCTCTGTAATATATAATTTTCTAATAGTTGGCACTCCCCTGATAGAGAACCTTTAACACTTTACTTTACTATGTAAGGAAGTTGATTTTTACATATGTGGGGAATTCTATTTGGATACAACTAGGCTTAATCGGTTTTGCCTAGAACTGTCCCATAATTTAAATAAATTGGCAATTTCTCACGAGGAATTTAGACTTCTGACCCCCCCTTGTAATGGTTATTTAATATATATTACTAGATTTCTCCTTCTCCTAGTTAGAACCAACAAATTCTGTTAGCTTACCTGACTTAATTGTACATTTGGGATACTAACAACAGGGACTGTCATATTAATCTTTACTAAAATTTCTTATAGTTGTATCATGAATTAAGGCTAGTAATGCGGGGCTTGATTCTCCTTATTACAGAGTTTGTACATTGTATAGAATGTGCATGAGCACTATAGTTGTGAATTAGTAATTTACATCCCTTTAGATTACTCTAACAATAATCATGCCCCCTCCCAAGATTATTTCTCATGATGTTACAAGTAATAATCATCGAAGATAGAAATTAATTATTGCAATAATATTTCCACGGTTAGAATTAACTAAAATGTAATAATTATGGACAATAGGAACTATTATGTGTACTATTAATTCCTGTAATAATTACTACAATATTTCCATCCCATCCCAGTTGAATTAATTGTTAACAACTCTGGTGCATATCATAAATAAATCGTAGAAAGTAACCAAACTCATTAAAACTAAAAGGTTTGTACTACAGGTAACCACAACCTATGTATCCAAATAATATCATTATATTCATCCAAATTCTTTCAGAGAAATCATCATTACAAAATTCTTAGAAAAATTTTCCTATCTATGAAATTCTTACTCTAATAGCATAAATAACTTGGATAGAACAATATGCATCCCAACCATGAACCTTCTCTTTTGGTTCTCCGCCGTGTTGAGATTCTCTTTCCCCCATAATCAACAACCTCGGTTGTTCTGTTAAAGGCATTCTTATGCCTCACTTCCCCTAGTAAACTTTCCATAACAACGTTGTGGTTTTGTGGGTTCTACCCATCCTCATAGCCTAGGATTTTCCTATTTCTTTTAAAGGAATATTTTTTCTTTCCTTTAAAGCCTCTCTTTTCCACTATGATGCTTTATTCACCCATTCTAGTGTTGCTTCCCCTACACTGGGTGATTTCTTATATTTTTCTCTCCCCATCTAATTAATCACATAATTCCTTTCCTAGGGATTTTTAGGAGTGATTTAGGGAAGCTTTATTTCCATCCTATCCATTCACACTAGATTATGGATTGGAATACTGATCTCATTAATTCACTTGTTATTTTCCAAGTTAATTCTTCCAAAATGATATTTTTAATATTATTCAAATCTATTAATTACATCATCATAGTTATTCTAGAAATATCAATTATGGCTTCCATGCCATTACTAACAATATTTCATCTACTAAAAGAGTATTCACAAGAACATAGGGGGGTATTACATCTTCCTCCTCTAAAAAAGGAACACCATCCTTAGTGTTATTATTCTGCCACTTCTTTTTCTAATAAAATCGGGTACATTTCTTCCATGCTCTCTTCACATTCCCAAGTAGCCTCCTTGGGAGTAAAGTGCCTCTACTACACTCTAACCTAGGCAATGACCCGATTCCAAAGCACAGTCTCTTTCCGCTCCAAGATACTGAGTGGTTCTGGTAGAAAGTCTCCTTCGGGTTCCACCTATATCACATTCCATTCAACCACATGAGAAGGATCATGAACATATTTTTTTAGTAATGATACATGAAATACATTATGAACTTTAACATGACTAGGTAGAGCCAACTGATATGCTACTGGACCCACTCGGTCCAAAATTTCAAATAGCTCATAGAATCGTGGTGCTAATTTAGCACAACTTCCTATTCTAAGAGTACTTTTCTGAGGTTTAACCCTTAGATTGACATTCTCTCCAGCTTTGATGTTTGTGTGTCCTATTTTTATTTGTATAGCTCTTTTTTCAATCTTGGGTTGTTATAATATTGTGTTGAATTTTCACACTGTTTACTCCATTTCCTACAAAACATCCGACCCAAGAATCAACCTATCCTCAGGTTGGATCCAATTGAGTGGTGTATGACATTTCCTTACATATAGGGCTTCAAATGGGTTCATTTTTATAGACGTTTGATAGCTTTTGTTGTAGGAAAACTCAACTAAATGCAAAAAATATTCCCACTTTGTGGGTCTATCCATTACATACATGTAGAGAATATCCTCCAAAATATGATTAGTCCTTTCATTTTTCCCATCCGTTTGAGGATGGTATGTAGTATTGAAGTTCAACATAGTCTCCAAGCCCCCAAATAAGTCCTTCCAAAAGCTATAGGTGAATTTTTCATCTCTGTCTAAAACTATCATTTTTGGTATGCCATGAAGTCTGAAAATGTCTTTCATGAAAATGTTAGCAACTTGTGTTTTCCCAAAGGTATATTTTACTGGTATAAAGTGTGCCTCTTTAGTCAATGTGTCTACCACTACCATAATGGAGTCATGTTGATACTTGGTTTTTGGTAATCTAGTTATAAAATCCATGGAGATCACCTCCCACTTCCATTCTGGAATGGGTAATGGATTCAATAATCTTGTTAGATGTTCTTGATCCAATTTCACTTGTTGACACTCTAAAAATTGTGCCAAATAATCCGCTACCTCCTTCTTCATACTTGGTCAAAATATTTTTTTCCTCAATGTGGTTATCATTTTCCGGCATCCTAGGTGACCAGCATATGGTCTCTTGTGGTGCTCATCTAGTATCATTTGTTTCAATACTTCCACATTGGATATATATACATTTTGTCCTCATAAGTAATTAGGCCTCTCGAGATTAAGGCATTCCCTGAAATTTCTTCCTATTATATTTCCATCTGCAATTCTTGATATTGAGGGTCGTGTTGCACCACTTGTTGCACTTGTTCTTCAAAGTCTATCTTTATGCTTCTTCCTGCACTTTCTATCAAGGAATCATCATGCCTACTTTGTGCATCAACAATATTATTTTCTTTTCCCTTAATATACTTTATTTCAAATTCAAATTCACTAAGGAATTCTAACCATCTTTCCCGTCTTGCATCCAGATCAGGTTGACTAAAGAAATACTTCACTCTAATATGGCCGATTACCAAAAACCATGTATTCCCTAGTAAACTATGACTCCACATTTTCAAGGCATGTATTACAACAACTAGTTCCAGGTCATATACAACATAATCTTGTTCAGATTTTTCAGTTTTCTTGACTCGTAAGTTATGACTAGATTGTCTTGCAATAGTACAACCCCCATTCCTTCTAAAAAGGCATTCGTACATGCCGTAAACTCCTTATTTGGATCTTCTATATTTAAAGTAGGAGTTTTTGTCAACATTCTCTTCAGCTTATCTAAGCTATCCCAGGATATGTTTTTCCATTCAAACTTTATTCCCGTCTTCTATAGGGAGGTAATGAGGTAAGGTAGTTTTGAAAACCCCTCCACAAATCTGCGATAGTTCCTAGAAGTTCCCATAAATGAGCTGATACATATTTTGGTATTGACCAATTCATAATGTCTTTAAATTTCTTAGGGTCCATTGCCGATACATGTTTGGAGATAATATGTCCCAAATATTGAATTTTGGGTTTCTAAAACTCACACTTACTGATTTTCAAATAAATATGATGTTCCCCTAATGTTTGTAATGCCAATTTGAGATGTTCTTGGTGTACTTCTTCATTTTAGAGTACAATAAGATGTCATGAATGAAAAATAATACAAATCAATCAAGATACTTGTGGAGCACACTATTCATTAGAAACATTAAGGTTGCATGTGCATTCATGAGAATGAAAGGTAGCACCACAAATTCATAATGAACATACTAGGTTATAAAAGTTATTTTATGAATATCATAATATTTTATGTGTAATTGATGATAGCCAGTTCATAAATCAATCTTTGAAAAAATAGTTGCTCCCCTGACTTGGTCAAACAAATCATCAATCCAGGGTAGGGGATATCTATTTTTTATTGTTAATTTATTCAATTACCTATAGTCAATGCACATTCTAAATGTTCCATCTTTTTTCTTGACAAACAGTACCAGATCTCCCCATGGTGACACACTCGGTCTGATGTAACCCTTATCCAACACCTCTTGTTGCTACATTTTCAATTCTAATAGTTCTAGGGTACTCATTCTATATGGAGCTCTAGATACAGGTGTAGCACCCGACACTAAGTCAATAGAGAAATCTATGTCTCTATGAGGGGGTAACTTGGGAATTTCTTCTGGGAAAACATCTAATAATTCTTTTATTACAGGTAAAAATTCTAACGTTTCTGTTTCTGTTTGTTGTTCATATTTTTCCACATGAACCATATAAACTTGACATCCTTTCCTTGTTGTTCTTTTCAACTATAAGGAGGATTTGTCTGACTGAGACTGGTTTGGTTTTCCTTTTATCAAGCATGCTTATCCCAATGAGTCAATGTAATTTAGAATTTTTTTTCAAGCAATTTATAACAAATTTCTGTTGTTCCAACCAATCCATACCAATTAATATATCATATGACCCTAAGGGAAGGATATTTAATTTTAATTCTATAGAATATCCATTTAAATCCACCATACACTATTTTAATTGATGTATTACTTTCCGTTTGGTACCAGTGGCTAGTTATACTAGCCAAGAATTTTGAAATTTTTCTAATTTCAATTTACACTTTTCCACAAATCTAAGGGCTAATATAGTTTAAACTAGCCCCAAGATCCATTAAAACAGACACGGGTTGGTTTTGGATAGTACCTTCAATTTCAATCATTGTAGATTGTTGTTTGTCCTGTCGATATTCTAATGTTGCGCTAAACGTCAGAATATTTTTGGCCACATCCTTCTCAGTACTTTCCTGATGTATAGCTTGAACATTCTGAATTGATCTCAGATTATGTGGATAATCAATGAACATATGTGGTTTTCCACAACCCCAAAATTTCAGTGGCTCCCTTCCTCTACTTCGTGCGCTCTTTTTTCTGGTCAATTCCATGGGTTTTGATCCCGTGCGTGATTGTGCCATTTGACTTTGATCTCCTTTTTTAAAAAACAATTCTGGTGATCTTTCCCCAAAAAATTCAGATAAGAAGGTTTTTTCCTTTTCATATTCATCCCCGTATTACTTTTATCTTTGTTCTTCCATGCTTTGGAACCTTCATTATGATTTCTGAACTATTCGTTGCAAAGTCTCACTTTCCTAACTGCGTCATTCATAGTTTTTGGATTGTCAGATTCAATCCTTTCCTTATACATTGTTGATAGACTGTTCAGATATCTCTCTACCTTGGATTTTTCCTCTCTAATGTATGGCACATACCGAAGTAAGTTGGTGAATTTTGCCACAAACTCATCTATGGTAAGCTTCCCTAACCTTAGTTCATGGAATTTTTTTGCACAATCGTCATAATATCTCTCACTCAAATATCAATATTTAAGTTTCATCTAAAATTCCTCCTAGGAGACTATCCTCTCATCTAAAAAATGTATAATTTTTGTTTCCTTGCACCACAAAGTGGATTTCCCCTGTAGCTGATAAACATCCAGTCTTGCTTTCAAGTTACTTTCATATTCATACACCTAAAAGTATTTGACCATATTTAAAATCCAAGCTTTTGCATCTTCCTCCCTTTCCCCGTTAAAGGTAGGGGCTGTAATTTTTTGGAATTCTCCCTATAATTCCCTCTCTCGTTTTTTATCATGATGGGACTCAGAATTTGTTTTATCAAATTCTTCAGCACTTTCATATTTTTCTGGCATTACATTTGCCTACTTCCATTTTGATCCTTCCAGCTCTACACTCCTGTGGTTAGATTTCTCGATCCATTCTTTGATATTTTTCTCATGTTCCTCACTAGCTATTATTAACCGATCATTACAAAGTTGTGATAATTATTATTGCAGATTTATAACTACCTCCACAAAATAAGTGGGTATTGGAGTACTACCTTCCCCCAATTCCACATATAGATAATCCATACTGGTAATAGATGGGGGAGAATTCAACATCCTTCAATGCAGTTTTCTTCAATTCAACACCCTATGACAACGAACCAATTATCATCGGTATGCTACATTTAATTCTATTACTTTTTAATTTACAACTATGGTGGTGCCTTTCATATTAAACCCAGTGCAATAACTAGGATCTAATACCAATTGTCACACCTCTCTTTCCATCATTACCTATTTGAGTTTTGAATGTCATTAACGTGAAAATCAATAGATAATGCATTGTTGATTTTTTTTTTTTTTAGCCCACTACATAGATATTTAAAATTGCAGTTTTCCTAAGTTCTTAATGTCATGATGGGAATAATTTACCATGCTATAGGTGCATGGTTTGGTTTGGCACACCTATACATTACTCCAACATAACATTTATTCATGCCTTTATAGTTTTCCACTTACACTAATCCTTATTACTACTCCATGGTTCAAAGGAGACTAAAAGTTTCTAAGTCTTATTTCATTCATTGCGCCTAACATACTCCACACTTTTGGTCACCATGCTAAGCCAATTTCAATTTTCCTCTAAGTCAAATAGTTTAATATACCCATTGATATTTAACCTTACTTACCGCCCATGTAAGATGACAATTAAAGGAAGAATTCTAGGAGGCATTGTCTTGTTGCTACACATCAGTACTAACCATGTGCTTTGGATGCTAGGTTACATGGTCCCACAACGTTTCCAATGTGAAAGTATGCCAATGCCTCAGATCTTCCCTCGCTTGTTCTCTATCTCAGACACATCTTCAATAACCCTAACTTCCCCATTCTATCACTTTAGCTCATTTTATTTTATGACTCTGCCTTCGAAGCTTAGGGTTTGGCCATGGATTCAGGTGGCCTCTTGTACAACCTCCACTGAGTTCAGTCTTAGTCTATATCCCTCAATACCCTTTATTTTATTCATTCGACATATTGTCACTTGGTCAATGCAGTCTCGCGTAGAGGGGTTTTTTTTAGTCATGCTCTGCAACCTTTAACCTAGCATTAGAGGTTATAAATAAATAGTGATAGGCAACTGGATTACCAGGTAGCTAACACTCAACCACTTTTTTAATCCATCATATCGACCTTTACGTAGTTTACTATTATGCTTGCATCATTTTCGTTTAACCTTCTCAAGGGTTTCGGCTTGGTTTCTGAAATAGGGTCGATAACGAGGCTTCAATAAACATCGAGAAGGGGATGGATATTTTTAAGTTAAGAACCTCATATCTAGGTAAATTCAAACTACCCTTTTGTGTAAACTTGTGTCTACCCCTGAAACATGATTTTCTCTATGGCACCCCAAACATAAGTCGTGGTTCTTGGTGAAGCTCTGGTTATTAGTCTAGAATAAGCACCTTCGTTTGAAAACCCAAGACATGTAATGCACTAATTCATCTTCTAGAGCTCTTCCCATGTAATTATATATTTTGCAGTGCCAGATTAAATTACATGCAGTTTGGTGGTTTGGTAAATTTCATTGGTTTTCGATTCACTCTTTTCTCCTCGTAGGTATGTTGTTGGCACGATTCTAGAGTAATCAACCCACTTCATTTCTAAGTGTTGAATGGTTACTTACACGGTTCATTTCACTTATAGGTTGGTGATCTTGACCACGTTTCATGTCCTGGGCATTTCTACAACCACTGGTAGATGGGAAGGTTCCAATAGCAGTCTCGAACTCATCTTGATATCTAAGTTTATGATACATTGATTCTTCCTCCTATTAAAAATAGTTGTGTCCTGCTAAGGCAGTAGAGCGTGGCCCTGGGCCTAGGCCCCTTTTGTTTTGTTATTTATGTAGAAGACATTTTACAAATGGAGGTTTAATGTGGCACTTCTGACTCAAGAGTGGCTTCATTCTATTATTATGCTCATTGTTAGTGTTGTAATGCCAGGGTTATAGATGTAATTTGATTTAGCACTCACACTTTATGAATTGTGTACATATTTTCTTTATTTCTTTGTTGGTTATAGATAATTTAAATAGAGCATGAGCTCAATTTAACTCTATTCTTATTTCCCCTATAGACTTATACGCCAGCCTTTCCCAATGGCAACTGTGTTATGATTTATGTTGAAGAAAATGTGTGCTTGTTATTAATGCTCTGTTTGAGATAAATAAATTATGAATTGTGTGATAATTTTTTCTTTACACCTGAGTTAGGGTTTTGCCTTGTATTGTTCGTTGTGCATCTGTCGCAACCTTTTGTTGACAGTTACTGTTTTTTACGATTGCCTAAGTGGTAGTATGTTATGGCAAAACAAATATTAAGTATATAGTTATGATTCAAGGTTGTGCACCCGTTTACCCTACTACTTAGATTTTAAAATGCATGTCGAATAATGATGCAATCATTCTATTGATGGCAGATATATTTTCCTTCTCTATAGAGAAATTATTTTGTTGTTTTTCCAGCTTCCACTCTTCTCAGGATATATAGAGTAAAACTTACTTCGACTCTAAAATTGTTTAAATGGAACACACGTCCTTAATTTCTAGTTTCTTTCCTAGTATTTGTCTTACAATTCTCCTTTAAAATATTCTTGGTTCCGATACTAGAATTGATGAAAGATGTTGGCACTCCCCTAATTGAGAATTATTAACACTTTATTTACTGCGTAAGGAAGTCGGTTTTAAGATATGTGGGGAATTCTATTTGGATATAGCTAGGATTAATGAATTTTTCCTAGAAGTGTCCCATAATTTAAATAATTTCGCAATCTCTCACTGATAATTTAGACTTCTGACCCACCCTTGGGATTGTTATGAAACCAACTCACAAAAAGATAGAAAAGATAGATGAATGTCTTAGAAATAAGCCACTTCGAGGGGGGAAACCTCCTTTACATTACATAAATGAACAATTCTTGGATGATACAAATGACAAGAACTACTTTCTATATATAGGAGTCTAAGGGGTCATAATGTAATCAAAGTCGACATAACGATAATAATGTAAGGGCACAATAATAACAATAGTGGGCTTCTATGGGGCATAATAATAACAACATTTGGACTACATGTGCACACAAATATAATAATGGGGTTGTACTAATAACAATAAAGGGTTACACTAGTAGTATATGGACCTAACATGCCCCTCTCCTTCAAAAAGTGTTGTCCTCGGCGCTTGAGTAGTTCTTGATGCTTCTATACAAATCCTTGTCCTCCCATGTGGAATCTTCAGTGGGTAAGTTCTTCCACTTTATGAGATACTCTGAAATTGATCTATTTTGTAACTGTCGATTTCTTGGTTCTGTGACTGCTTCATGTTCCAATATGATTTTTCTTTCCTTCTCAAGTTCTCACAATACTATTTGAACTGGGATCTTCTGCAACTTTTGAATGAGTTCCCACTCCTTTCGGCATACGGATATCTGTAAGGCCTGATGTTTGGAGGAACACTTCTTGGAATCAAATGAATAGCATGATCATGTTCAAGAATATGTGGGAGGCCTTTGGGAATCTCAAATACCTTGGAATGATTGTACAAAACGTTTTGGAGATCTCGAGAAATACATGATTTCAATGTGGGATCCTCTAGTGAACATAATTGTGAAATTACACCCCGTTTTTCTTTATTTAGAATCTTTGTCATGATGTTAGAGTTTATTATCTTTCTAGGTTTCCCTTTGATACCCCTCAATTCAACTTCCTTTCCTTCCCAAGAAAAGTTCAAGAAAAGTTCTTGAAAATTAAAAGCTATCGTACCCAAAGATTATAGCCATTGGACGCCTAGTAAAACATCAACACCACCCATTGGAATGGAAAGCACTGGGCTATTCAATACATATTATCGCATGGATAGGTTGATATTATGGCACTTTCCAGAGAAATTTATGGTTCCTCCACTTGCAACCATCACTTGACACTCTGGTGCTAGATATAGGAAGCAATTCAATTCCTTGGCTATCTTACAATGAATAAAATTATGGGCATTGCCCGAATCAATCAACACTGTTACCTTTTTCTTCTTGATATGTCCTTCTATCTTGATAGTTTGACGAGTGGTAATTTCTTCCAATGCATTACAAGATATGGTCGGATTCATTTCTTGATGCTCGATGTGATCCTTCAATTCTTGAACATTTTTCTTCTTGATATGTCCAGCTATATTGATAGTTTGAGGAGTGGTAATTTCAGCCAATGCATTACAAGATATGGTCAGATTCATTTCTTCTTTCTCGATGTGATTTTTACTTCTTGAACCTTTTTCCTCTTGATATTTTATTCTATCTTGAGAGTTTGAGGAGTGGTAACTCTTTCCAATGCTTTTTAAGATATAGTCGGATTCATTTCTTCTTTCCTTGGGGTGGGTTGTTGGTGTATATCCTCTTCTTTTGATGCTTCTTGATCATTTTCTTCCTCCTCTTCATAATCTATGTAAAATAATTTCTTCTCAGCACACTTATGACCTTTAGTGTATTTGCTATCACGATTGTCACAAAGCCCTTTCTCTTTTTTTTCTTCCAATTGTTGTGGTGTAAACCTTGTAGGTTGTGGAAGGCTAGGAGAAAAAACACTTCCATAATTATAGTAATGAGTGGTGGGATTCCTTGTTTCCTTAATTTTGCTCTCAATTTTTCTTGCCCACCTAAATGCCTTCTCCAATGAATTAGGTTCCCAAAGACGAACCTCGTGTTGAATGCTATCCTTTAAAGTTCGTATGAAGACATCAACCATTTTCTTCTATGGAATATCATTTACCCTTATATTCAATTTTTGGAAGTCCTCGATGTGCTCTATCATTGAACCCTTTTGTTTGAGATTTATCAATTGGGTAAAGAAGGTGTTTCCCTTTGTATCCTCATAATGTGCTATCATTTCCTCTGTGAAAATTGGCCACGTGACAAGTGGTTTATGAGAAAAAAGCCCTTTATATCATAAAAATTGATTCGGTTCTAAATAATTGTATGAAATACATACCTTTTGTAACAGTGGTACACCACTTAGATCAAAATATATCTCCATCTGTAATATCCAATTTTCCGGATCCTTGCCATCAAACATCCTCATCCCACTTTTGCTTGATTTTAGGAGCTCAATATTGGAACGACTATGAATCTATACTTTCAGACCTTTAAGTTCTAACATTTCGGTCTGTAATATACCTCTAAGTCCTCTTTCTAACCCCGCAAGTATGATCAAGATTTGATTCTCCAATGAAGGGTTATGCCAAATCTGCCACGAACCTGAGCATAGATCGGTTCAGTAGAGCGATATTGTACAACGTGCCGCAGGTTAGTGTTTCCACCTTAGGTTCTGAAAATGATACCGAAAATACAACAATCCATCCTATTTTCGTAACTTCTTACGAAATTTAAATCTGATGCTCAGAGCCAAAGTTATGATGATTTTCCCAAGGTGACCTGTTTGGAATGTAATTCGGGGGTCTATAAAAACCCTAACTTCTTCAGATTATATCTCTGATAATATTGCGAGACAAGATCTACAATTCAGAACCGAGGTTCAGATCGGTTTTGTCCCAATTGGGTTTTTTTATTAGCTTCTGAAACTTCGTAGTGAAAGAGTTATAGCAAAACTTCCACGATGATATGTTTTAGATGAAATTATGGAGCTTGCAAAAACCCTAACTTCATGAGCTCGTATCTTGGAAAATATAGCGAGCGAAGATCTGAAATTTGGACACGAAGTTTAGAGAGATTTCTTCTCAAATGGGTTTTTTTAATCTTTTGAAACATCACCAAAACAAAGTTATAGCGCAAATTCCACAATTACCTTTTTGGAGCAGAGAAACCCTAGAATCCAAAGCTCTAATACTGAATGTTATGAAACCAGCTCACAAAAGATAGAAAATATAGATGAATGTATTAGAAATAAGTCTCTTTGAGGGGGAAACCTTCTTTACATTACACAAATGAACAATTCTTAAATGATACAAATGACAAGAACTCCTTTGTATATATACGAGTGTAAGGGGTCATAATATAATTAGAGCCAACATAGCAATAATAATGTAAGGGTACAATAATAACAATAGTGGGATTCCATGGTGCATAATAATAAGAATATGGGGACTACATGGGCATAACAATATAATAAGGGGGTTGCGCTAATAACAATAAGGGGTTACACTAGTAGTATAGGGACCTAACAAGCATGGTTATTTAATATCTCTTACTAGCTTTCTCCTTCTCCTAGTTATACCCAACAAATTCTTCCAACCTACCTAGCTTAACTATACATTTGAGATACTAACAACAGGAACTTTCATATTAATCTTTACTCAAATTTCTTACAGTTGTATCATGAAATAAGGATAGTAATCCAGGGCTTGATTCCTCTTATTACATGGTCTATCCACTGTTTACACTATGCATGAGCACTGTAGTTGCGAATTATTATTTAATGTCCGTCTAGCTTACTCTAATGATAATCATGCCCCCTCCCCAAGATTATTTCTCGCGATGTTACAAGTAATAATAATAGAAGATAGAAAGTAATTATTGTAATAATTTTTCCACCTGTTAGAATTAATCAAACTGTAATAATTCTAGACAATACGAACTATTATGTGTACTATTAATTCTTGTAATAATTACTACAATATTTCTTTCCTATCCCAGTTGAAGTAATTGTTAACATCTTTCGTGCATATCATAAATAAATCGAAGAAAGTAACAAAACTCATTAAAACTGAAAAGTTTGTACTACAAGTAACCAAAATCTACTTATCGTAAAATATCATTATATTCATCCAAATGCTTTCTCAGAAATCATCATTACAAAATTTTTAGAAATTTTTTCCTATATATGGACTTCTTACAATAATAGCCGAAATAACTTGGACAAAATGATTTTTCTCCCAACCATGAACCTTCTCTTTTGCTTCTCCCCCTTACTGAGATTCTATTTCCACCATAATCAACAACCTATGTTGTTATGGGAAACAGATTCTTATGTTGCACTTCCCCTAGCAGACTTTCCATAATGACATCCCATTTTTCTGGGTTCTGCTAATCCCCATAGCCTAGGCTTTTCCTATTTTTTTAATTGGATTCTTTTTTTCCTTTAAAGCTCGTCTTTTCCACTACGGTGCTTTATTCAACTATTCTAGTGTTGTTTCCCTACACTGGATGATTTCTTAGATTTTTCTCTCCCCATCTAATTAATCATATAAATCCACTCCTAGGGTTATCTAGGAGTGATTTGGGGGATATTTATTTCCATCCTATCCATTCACAATCGATTACAGATTGGAATATTAATTGCATTAATTTACCTATTCTTTTCCAAGTTAATTATTCCAAAATGATAGTTTTAATATTATTCAAATGTATTAATTACATCATCATTGTTATTCCACAAATATCAATTATGCCTTCCATGCCATTACTAACTATAGTTCATCTACTAAAAGAGTATTCACAAGAACATATGGGGGGTGGGGTATTACAATTTCACTCCTTTTGGTTTCAACACTGCACATGTGTTATAGACATTTTTGTGCCTTACAGCTCTAAGCATGAAATGTCCATAAACCAAGGGATCTTAAGTCCCTAAAAGTGTTGTTCCTGCCCCTAAAGGAACAAGGTCAACCAATTACAACTTCTCCCAGAAGTTCTCCACCAGAAACTGCTCAGAATCAGTCAAATCAGGATCATTTCAGCTGCTTGCGTTGCATAGCACCCTAGTACACTAGCTAGGTGCGTTGCAACGCACCTAAATGCACTACCAAGGTGTGCTGAGCGGGAAATGACAAATGGCAGTGTCATTCCGCGAGGTGGACAGACAATGGAAGATTCCAGAATCTTCCCCAATGACACTTGCCTCACTGAGTTCGACCAAGGATGAGTAAGAGGTTCTCAGTCTCCAAGTGGAAGCAAGAACTGACAGAGAGAAGCCACAAGTCAAATCATAAGCTGACTCATCCTCTTTGCATACATCTATATATGGATCCCTCATCCCAGAGATCCAGAGGCTGGAATTTTGTACTTTGCAGAGAATTGTTGTTGGTTTTGAGATTGAGATCGGTGCATTGGCTGATTTATGCTTTGTTGGAGGTGAAGAAGGGATTCCTTTGCTGGGAGGTTGATGCTGGATCGGGACTCACTTGGCTGTATCTCCTCCCGGATCTTCTTGTTATATAAATAAAACTATTTGAGTTTCTCCTACATGCTTATGTATCAATGATGTTTTGTTATATTTTGCATGTTTAGCTTAAATCTGATCCTAAGCTATTTATGAATGTAAATCTATGTCTTTGTGTAGTTTTCCTCTTCTGTGATCTTGCAGGAACTTGGTGAAGCTGGGCAAGTAACGGAGCAAGTAGCTGGAAGCTGTCAAAGAGGAGAGCGATTGGATCAACAGACTAGCGCAAGACACAGGTTAGTTCATCATATTCCTCTTCGTTTACATTTCATAAAGAAGAATACGAAAGTAGTTTTCCTTGTTTGTTGCTAAGGCACTGTCACATCTTAGTGGGATAGGGTCGTTGTGAGTAGATACTTTTCCCAACAATAAAATGGTGACTCCGCTGGGGAGCGTGTCTAGTTAGTTTGTTTGTGTTTCTCTTGTTGTTTGTTTCATAAACACAGAAGTAGCAATTGAACTGCATTTGCCATTATGAAATGCAAAGTAGATACTACTTCAATCCACTCACTGGATTTGTTTTTGATTTGAACAGCTGATCCACAAATGTTCTAATTGCCCTTTGTGATAGCTCTTAGTCCTCCTTTAAATCATCCCTCTGATTGTACCTTACTGATTGCTTTTACTCGGCCAAAAACCGTAGATTAAACTGCAAACTGTGACCCAGAACCCGGATAGAAGTCTCGTTTCTGCCCCAGCGCAGGCTCTGTGAAGAGGTTCTGCATTTCAACGCAGGTCCCGAGAGGGCTACCTGCGCTGCAATTTAGTTTCTCTGTGCAACAGGTGCGCTGATCAGCCTTTGCCCTGTGCAGCTGAGGTTCTTTGCTTCATTTTGTCCAGTTTTATCTTTGATTTTTGCAGCCTGTGATCAGTGTGTGTACCTGTCTAAAACCCCTTTTCTTTGCCTTAATTCCGCCTCCTTTGTACAAAAAGGCTGTAGATGTTCTTTGTGTGTTCGTTACATCATTTACAGTTTTCCATTGAAAGAGTAGAATAGTCATACTGTTGTCCTTAGATTTAGATCTTTCGTAAGTGTCGATTTTGATCTTAGGAGAAAGTTTGTTTACTGTTGACAGTTGATTATACTTTTACTTTTACCTTTGGTTTGAATTTGTCTCTTCCTCGTGTCGAAATGAGTGTTTATTTCAAAATCACAAAGTGTCGTAATCTTCTCTACCTTTTTTATTTCGAAAAGAAGCTTGTTTGTGTTTTTCACTTGAAAGAAAATTCAGATTTGTACATCAACTTTCTTTTTAGGCATCAATATTAAGAAAGTGAAAACAAATACATGCATATGTGCATTTGCATATTGATAGTCTGTTTGGCTTGATTTAGGAAAAGTGCATTTACAGTGTGCTCTTTGCTCTTTGAGAAAGGATTGTGTCTTTCTTTTCCCCTTGCAGCTAGGATTTTCATTGCTGAAAAGAGATAAAAGATTTGCTTATCATCTTTAGATTGCATTTAGGAATTACATATACATCTCGTGGTGATCCCAAAAGGCAAACTTCTAAGAAAGATCAACTTAAAATAAATTGAATGAATCTAACAACGTTTTGGAACTTAACGCACAACATATAGGTCTAGGCTAGAGACGTGTTCCGGCGTCGTAAAACCTGGTAATTGTTGTCCTCATTGATGGTTGGGTGATTCCTCCACTTTGAGACGATAAGTGCCAGTACGGATTGTGCTCCCACGTACCGTCGAGTATATATTGGGAGACCCCTATAGGCTTAAAACCTTTTATCCATAGGAAGCCGTGTCGGCCGCCCTACTGATCGCAATGCACCGAACACAGCATTCGGTAAGATTGACTACCGTAACGTAAAACGTATTCTGCAGTTTTGTGATTGGTTTGGCACACCCTCTACCTAGATCCCCAAAGCAGTCCCTTTCGTTCCTTTTCAGACTCCTTAACAGAAAAGGTCCATCTGAGCACTTGTCACTTCAGGCTCATTAAAAATCGAAGGAGACTAGAGTCATCTTTTGTTTTTTCTCGACTCTTAAAAATTGAAAAAACAAGTTGTGTCCAAGCGTCGTAAAATTTATTTTAAACGGAATATTCATACCCTTTTCCTACATTGATCTTAGGTTGAGAAAATGGAGTCTACCAACCAAGGAATTCCCCTTGGTGGAAATCCTAGTCCCTTCTCCTCTTTGGGAGATGTTGGTGCACGCCATATGGCCACATTGTCGCTTCCAGGACTGAAAATTGGCTTGCCAGTCTGGCTCTTCTCAACCAATGTCATTCAGGACACCACTATTCCTGAACAATCGAATCAGCAGTTAGACCAGTCCAGAGTTACCCACCAACCTTATACTTCCTCTAATTCTTCCTCTCCTCCTTCCTCTTCGCTTGATGGGGCTGGCAAAGCCAAAAGTCAAGTTCCTAAGGAGAAGAAGGAAAAGAAGAAGAAAGAGAAGAAGAAGAAGAAGCCAAAAGCGAATGGGGGCAAACGAGTGTTGTCTAACGAAAATCCACACACTGCACCGACCAGGCCTAAATCGCCATGTGTCATTTGCAAGGGAGACCACTTTCACAGAGATTGTCCTTGCATCCCTCAGATACTAAGGGACTGGTCTCCCCGTTTGCACAATCAGGTGTCGTCAACCTCTGATGGCCATGTTGACAGCACACCGTTAACTAGTGAAAGTGAAGCCACAGGACAAAAAGGGAAAGCTAGATTTCCCTGTAGACTGTGCGAAGGCGATCATGCCATCCACCGTTGTCCCTTCTTAGACGAGGCTAAAAGAGTTTTGGAAGATCGTCCGGTTTCACCGTTGCGACTTCCTCCTGGATATAAAAAACTCTTGCCGAGTCCATCACCAGTTGAAAACCCGGCTGCCCTGCTCAGGTGGTCAGCCGAAGCACCTATCATTGAAGATAAACCATCTGAATCCATACCAGATGAAAGTCATAAGGTCGAAACGGCAGTTGACCCGGAATTGCCTTTAGAGGTTTTATCCTCAGATGATACCGTCACGGGAGAGAATAAGGATGACACCGTCCAAATTCTCTTCATAAACACAGACTCTGATGAACATGGGGGCAGTTTACCCGTTCCTTTACCACAGGAAGTTCGTCAGAGCCATACCCGGCTGTCTACACGGTCCCACCTCCAAGCAACCTAGTTGTCTCCTTCAACTAGAATCAACTAGGCAGACCCCGCCTACCAGCAAGTGTATCATTCCGCATTATCGTCCAAATATATAGAATGGTCATGGCTAGTACCATCATAGATGAGGGGGCTTCTGTGAGTATCCTTTCCTCTATTGCTTGGAAAGCACTTGGTTCGCCACCGCTTTCGCCTGAGATGAGAAATTTGACAGGCTTTGATAAAGGAACCAGTCGACCTTTAGGGATCCTTCCCAATGTGCCCATAACATTGAGAGGGAAGACAGTTCAAATGAACGTAATGGTAGTCCAAGGACCCTTAGATTACAATCTACTCCTTGGGCGAGACTATATTTATTGCATGGGAGCCATCGTCTCCTCACTCTTTAGAGTAATGTGTTTTCCCCACGAAGGAAGAGTGGTCAAGCTCGTAGACCAGCTTTCATTTCCCGGATCATGCATAGAAAATAGTCATATACCATCCCTAAATGGTCTCTTCACACAAGAAATGTATCAACCCCCAGTCCGTCCTCCCGATGAGCGCGAGTAATTCGGAGGGATATGACTGAAACCCAGGGGGCATGCATCCTGGTCTCCTTCGGCAGGAAAACTTCGGGTATAGGGTAGGTTTCCGCGGGAGAATATGACTAGTCTGTACCCCGTCCGTCAGTGGAAGAGGGGTTATTTTAGAAAAAGATTCTCTTGTCAAAGTTATGTGTGTGGCGCTCGTTGTCACTCACCTTTGTTTATCTCGGTAGACATCGCCGAAGAAGTGTTTCATTTGTAACGCGAATGAGACAATCTTTGGTAACCTGTAAGAGGTAGGCCTTTACTGATAGAACAAATGTTTTGTCTGCAAATTGAGGGGTACCCTTGAAATCGTATTTTATACGTTCGGGTATGCAGACCTTTTGGAGTGCAAGCAAAGAGCGGTTATTTATCTGTTTTTTGGATTAGTTGTTTCCTAACTTGCATAAAGAAAGGATGTGGGGCAAAAATCTAAATGTTGCCGTTTTATATGAGACATTCTTATCATATGACTGGATTATCGAGCAGTTTTAGCACATAGTTCAAGCTCGTTAAAAAATAAACATAAGACCGAGCAAGTGTTTCAATCCGCATTTAAGCTCGTTAAAAAATGAACTATCCTCCGGTAAATAACCACCGTGAATGTAGCATTATCAGCCATTAAAGCCTTGGTCGTGTTTGCACCGTCACCTCCACTTTTCCATTGGCCGATCATTCACCTCCATTTGATTGTTTACCCATTTTGAGGAACAGCTGCGAAGAGTGATTTCACTAGCCATCCTTGTGACACTGCCGTGCTTGGAAAATTCCAACCATTACCTGGAATTAGCTGCTACCCATTTTATCACTCGTTCCTCAAAAGACGAGTCTTCTTTAAGCTCTTTTAATCTGACTCGTAAAAGATTAAAAGGTTGCCGAGTTTTGGCCTTCCTGCTCGTTAAAGCGACCGGAAGTGCTATCCCTCCTCTAGATTTTAATCTTTTTGGACTTGAGGGATTATTGCACAAAACGATCGAGCGCTTGTGTTGTTCGGCTCGTTAAAACTATCGAAAATTTGTCCCTTCTGTATTGTTTTATACTTTTTTGGACTTAAGGGATTAGATGACGAAAAATGAATTCCGGAGTTAAATTTACGTACCTTTTCAGACTCTCTAAAAATGAAAAGGACTGAGTTATCTTTGTCATTAAACTCATTAAAAACATTAATAGCGACAAACTTGTCTTTAGACGAGAACGAGTTTCACTATCACTAGGCTCGTTAAAACATAGCGATGGGTTTGACCGAAGGGCAAATTATAGAACAAGCATATGTTATCCTCCTCAAGCTTGACAAAAATAAAGAGGTACTGGTCAGCAATGACTGGGGAAAAATTGGGAAGAAACTCAAAAAATCTTTATTGGTAGCAAGTCGCTCTTGAACATGACACTTCCACTCTGTGCCTGAGTCGGGTTGCGTTGTTTCATTCACTGGTCACATCACCATGGTCACGCCATACCATCCACATTTGGGGTAAATGCTACCAATCCATCACATAAGTGTCGCCGACATGTTCAAGAAAAGTCATCCAGAGAAGTCACCCGTGTTCCATCCACTACCATACATTATACTTCATTCCTTCATGACCACCATCCTGAACCATATATCATCAGATTGTTTTCACCTCCATCAAAACCATTTGCTCCGTTCTGTGTCATTGATGTGGGATTCATCAAGGCCCTCCTTTGACGGATCGCTTCTTGTCGACATCAGCTCATTATCCAAGAAGTTGATCTAGGAACACCCCATTTAGTACTTTGAAGCTTGCATGCCTCAATGGCAAGTTTCTCACTTCCGGCGACAGGTATACATCAATGACCTTCGACCGAAAGATTTTGCGTGGTGTTCGACGCCAAGTCCTTTATTCACACCACGTGAATTGTACTGCAGTACCTTGAGGGTCATCATCCTTATCAGTGATTCCTCTCATGCTTCTTAACAGTTTACATCATCGACTGGTAATCAAGCGATGTCTTTCCATGTTCGACTTCAAAACATTTCTCACATGGATCGACTTGTACTTCGAGTGAAGATCAGACGAGATTGAAGACCCCGGATCTAGTTTCATCCATCCGGGCTTCAGGAAAAATAAAAACATTGACATGTACAACAATGCAGCACAGATAATCATCCTACCAAAAGGATGATGACTTCATCAAAATCATCAGTCTACCATCAGACGATTGTCTGTCCTGTGTACATAAAAATGAATTTATAAAGCTGAGCATGGGAATGCCCGACTCAGCTAGATCATGAAAACAGTATGAAGATAATGTATTGTATTTTATCTTATTACAGGTCTCCTCCCAGCATTGAAAGAACTTCGGATCCTCCTAATAAAGCATTTCACCCGATAAACGGCCTCATACTTTAGGGGGCAACTGTTATAGACATTTTTGTGCCTTACAGCTCTAAGCATGAAATGTCCATAAACCAAGGGATCCTAAGTCCCTAAAAGTGTTGTTCCTGCCCCTAAAGGAACAAGGTCAACCAATTAGAGCTTCTCCCAGAAGTTCTCCACCAGAAATTGCTCAGAATCAGTCAAATTAGGATCATTTCAGCTGCTCCACTAGCTTCCTGCGTTGCATAGCACCCCAGTACACTAGCTAGGTGCGTTGCAACGCACCTAAATGCACTACCAGGGTGCGCTGAGTGGGAAATGACAAATGGTAGTGTCATTCCGCGAGGTGGACAGGCAATGGAAGCTTCCAGAATCTTCCCCAATGACACTTGCCTCACTGAGTTCGACCAAGGATGAGTAAGAGGCTCTCAGTCTCCAAGTGGAAGCAAGAACTGACAGAGAGAAGCCACAAGTCAAATCATAAGCTGACTCATCCTCTTTGCATACATCTATATATGGATCCCTCATCCCAGAGATCCAGAGGCTGGAATTTTGTACCTTGTAGAGAATTGTTGTTGGTTTTGAGATTGAGATCAGTGCATTGGGTGATTTATGCTTTGTTGGAGGTGAAGAAGGGATTCCTTTGCTGGGAGGTTGATGCTGGATCGGGACTCACTTGGTTGTATCTCCTCCTAGATCTTCTTGTTATATCAATAAAACTATTTGAGTTTCTCCTACATGCTTATGTATCAATGATGTTTTGTTATATTTTGCATGTTTAGCTTAAATCTGATCCTAAGCTATTTATGAATGTAAATCTATGTCTTTGTGTAGTTTTCCTCTTCTGTGATCTTGCAGGAACTTGGTGAAGCTGGGCAAGTAAGGGAGCAGGTAGCTGGAAGCTGTCAAAGAGGAGAGCGATTGGATCAACATACTAGCGCAAGACATAGGTTAGTTCATCCTATTCCTCTTCGTTTACATTTCATAAAGAAGAATACGAAAGTAGTTTTCCTTGTTTGTTGCTAAGGCACTGTCACACCTTAGTGGGATAGGGGCGTTCTGAGTAGATACTTTTCCCAACAACAACATGCATCTTCTATAACTTTTTATTATTCCATGTGTATCTATATGAACTATATAACTATAATTTAGTTTAAAAATGTATCTAGGTCATATTCCTAGTAGACTCCTGTCATGGGAGACTGCTTTAAGATCTTTGAGTCGTATCACTCTTTGTGCAGGACTATTTGTTCCTATGACCTATGAACAAGCTTTTGTACATGTTAGGGCTTGCAACAGCTTCCTTGGGCATAAATATACTTTCCCTACTGTAGTTAAATAGTTATCTATGTATAGTTATTTATTCTTCTATCCTTAGAATCAAGCTTTAATACTAGTAAAGGTTAATATTCAGATAGAGGCAAAGTGTACAATATTTTCCTTACCACTTAGTACTTCATTCATTTAGAAAACACTCTTTGTTATATATATATATATATATATATATATAATATATATATATATATATATATATATATATATATATATATATATATATATATATATATATATATATATATATATATATATATATATATATATATATATATATATATATATATATATAATATATATATATATATATATAAATATATATATATATATATATATATATATATATATATATATTTCATATTCACTCCACATAGAGGATGTCAAATTTGATTTCTAGGTAGAATCTCTAACTACATTTTACAACAAAAGGAGTACTTTCTATGTACTTAAGAAACTTCCATTTACCTATAACAAAAATAGAACAAAATAACACACACATCTTTGTGTGTGTGTGTATGTGTGTGTGTGTGTGTGTATCAATTATCCAACTTTTATAAAACTTTTGCATATATTCTTTTGCAATACTAGATTTCAAAATTTAGGCTTTTGTGATCCAGGAATATTGAGAGATCTTTCGATAAAAAAAACATAGGAGACTTTTAGTCGATGCATTTCGAACCAACTAGTGTGGTTCATCTTTAGGACATGATGAGGAACGAGATCTTGGCATCAACTTAAATAGATGATGAGAAATAATTACTAGCCATTAGAATATAATGACTAGTTTTGAATAAAGAATTTATATATTTTTTATTTAATTTTCATAATAAAGAGATACTTAATAAATAGCTAGAAAAAATGAATAAATATAAATTATTATTATCGATACTGTTCTAATCAAATAAATAATGAAAAAAAAAAAATTTATTCTAAGAATTAAATTAAATTGATTCTTTATATTCAAAAGAAATGTCTAATGGAAATAACTCAAAAGGTCAATCTTAAAAATTCAAACAATAAAAATATTAACCAAAAATTGAAAAAAAGTAGTCAAACCTAACTAGTCAAAAAACAAACCAATAAAAATAATAGAAAGAAATCATATCAACTTTCATACATGGATTGAAAATGATGCACAATCTCATATGGGCTCTATTCGCACTAATAATGGAAAAGAATACACTTCAAATGAATTTGAAAATTATCTTCGCCAACATGGGATCAAACATCAAATAACTGTGCCTTATAATCCCCAACAGAATGGTGTAGCTGAAAGAATGAATAGGACAATGTTAAATATGGTACGCTCCATGCTATTCTTCAAAAATGTAAAAATGATGTTTTGAGCTGATGTAATTCTATGGTGTTGTATATATAAAGAATAGATGTCCATCTAATTCTATCAGAAACAAGACTCCTTATGAAATGTGGTATGGTCACATTCTTTCAATAAAGCATCTCAGGGTCTTTGGTTCCACCTGTTATGCCTTGATACCAAAGGTACATAGAAATAAACTTGGTGCAAGAAGTCGTAAGTGTATCTTCTTGTGGTATTCAAACACCTCCAAAGCATACCGTCTCTATGATGAAGTCAACAAAAAGTTTGTTGTATCTAGAGATGTAATCTTTCTTGAATCATCCAAAACTAACAATGTTGTTGAAAGGCAACTTGATCACATGGATATATTTTACAAACGCAAAATCATTTCAAGAATTTGATAATCAGATTCCACATCTTGAAGGGGGGATTCCTATACTATATCAACCTATAGAATCTTCTTCTGAAGCACTCTCTCACCTACATGAAACTCCAACAACAAATGATACTTTGAGTGATGCGATTGACTGAATTGGGAGACTCAATCTTGATTCAGTCCCAACTCAATCAACGGAGAAGCCTAGACCATCTGAGAAAGGTCCCCCAAATTGGCTGACAAAGACGCTTGAAAGTTTTCATCTAGATGTGGTTGGAAAGACAAGAACTAGAAATTCAAACCCGAAAAATGAAGGTAATGTATATGACTCAGATTCACTTGTTGATATGGATGTTTCTTATGATTGTGAATTCAATTTGTCTACAAATTTTGAACCAACTTCCTTCAAAGAAGCTTCTTCTCATGATGAATGGAGAGAAGCAATGCAAAAGGAGTATGATGCCCTGATAAAGAATGGCACTTGGAATCTGGTTGATCCTCCATTTGGAACTAAACTAATTGGCTGCAAGTGGGTCTACAAGAACAAGTATAAAGGTGATGGCTCACTTGACAAACACAAAGCCAAGCTTGTGGAAAAAGGTTTTGCATAGAAGGAAGGGGTCGATTATGAGAAAACTTTTGCCCCCACAACAAAATGGACTACCATCCAGACACTCTTTGCCTTAGCAACTTAGAACGGTTGGAAAGTCCATCAAATGGATGTAAAAACTGCTTTCTTTAATGGAGATATAAAAGAAAACCTTTTTGTGTCCCAACCTGAAGGATTTGCTATGAAAGGACATGAACATAAAGTATGAAAATTGGTGAAATCCTTGTATGGCCTCAAACAAGCACCATGAGTCTGGTATGAAAAACTGACTGAGCATCTTCTGAAACTCAATTTCAAACATTATGATCTTGATGATGCAACTGTGTTTGTTAAGAAAGTTGGAAAAATAGTTGTATATCTTGTGGTATATGTAGATGATATCTTGATTACAAGGAACAATGAAAGCTACATTGCATCCATAAAGAAGAAATTGAAGAAAGGTTTTGAAATGGCTGATTTGAGCTATGCTCATTACTATCTTGGTATTGAAGTATCTAAACATCCAAAGTCCATATTCCTTTCTCAAAATAAGTGCAATGGAGATTTGTTGAACAGGTTTGGCATGACTAAATGCAATCCTTTGACTACTCCAATCGAACAAAACTTAAAGCTCATATCCATCGAAGGAAAACAATTTGAGGATGCAACAAAGTATAGACAACTTGTAGGAAGTCTCAACTACCTAACTACTACAAGGCCAGACATTTCGTTTGCTATTGGAATCCTCTCCGGGGTTATGCAAAAAACTTGTGAGGGACATTGGTCTGTTACAGAAAGAGTTATAAAGTACTTGAAGTGAACTCAAGACTTTAGAATCAAGTATACACAGGTGGGCGACTTCAACTTGATTGGATAATCTGATTCAGACTTCAATGGAGACAAGGAAACTGGGGTATCTACTTTAGGTTATTCTATGAGTCTTGGATCAGGAATTGTCTCCTAGAGATCATGCAAATAATCAGTTCCAGCAGATTCCACAACAGAGGCAGAATATGTGGCAGCAGCTGAGGCAACAAAAGAAATTGTGTGGCTCAGGAAAATTCTTGAAGATTTGCAGGTAAAACAAGTATAATTGACTCCACTCATGATTGACAATACCTCTGCAATAATTTTGGCCAAGAACCCAAAGTTCCATGATCAAAAAAAGCACATCAATAATAAATATCATCTGATTCAACATCATGTTGAGTCCAAAACAATCCATCTCCACCATTGTTCCACTAATGAGAAAATTGCAAACATCTTCACCAAAGCACTTAGAAGAGAAAAGCTTGAAAGATTCCGAACGATGGTTGGACTCACCAACATCCCTTCAAATTAAGGGGGGGAACGTTGACACCTCATCAAAGGGATTGGGTGTACAACTGTAATTAATGTAAATAAATAATAGAGAAGATAGAGAGTCGTCGGGAGCTAAACCAAACAGTCACTCACTTTTGTATATAATAATGAACAACCTAAATGAATAAAATGAGTTTTGATTTGAGGAGTAACCTCCTGGCCCGACAAAATTAAACTAATTCTTTATAGTCGAAAGAAAAGTCTAATGGAAATAACTCAAAAGGTCAATCTTAAAATTTCAAACAATAAAACTAATAATTAATAATAAAAAATGAAATAAAGGGTCAAACCTAACTAGATAATCAATAAATTAGTAGAAATAAATCGGATCAATAATGAAAATGAAAATAACAAAACATAAAATAAATGAAAATAAAAGGAAGAAGAAGAATAAAAAACAAATGAATAGAGGAAAGAAGGGAAAATAAAATAGAATTCAAATAATAACAATAATAGAATTAAAAATTAATTCTCAATGCCTAAGAAGACAAGGCAGGGACCAAATGATCATCTCTATATAGATTGTTAGGCCTCCTTTCAATTTCCAAAGCCTTCCTGAATTTACAGTGATGAAAATGATCAACCCGTGCAATGACTTTGCTTCCTCAACGCACATGTGATGTTTTTTCTTCTCTACATATTCTACCAAAGATGAGGAGTGAGACCTTCGATGCTTGGTGTCAGTTGCGTGTTGATGCATTCTCTAACCTATTGAGTAGCCATATTCACCAATGTAAAAAGACCCATAGGAGCATGGGATGGTATAAACACCTTTCCCATGTTTTGGGTACACAGGGTCCTTTGCAAATCTAAGGGAGCTACTATTAGTGTTTAGGGGCCTAAATGTAGAGGGAACGCTATGCTTCTTTAGGATCTTAGCGATCTTGTCTATGGTCCCTTGGATAAAGGGAAAATGAACCCCTAAAAACCGATCCTTGTGGTCTTTCTTAATTCTAAGACATTTTTCATCTTTACGAAAGGCCTTAAGAAACTTGTGCCTACTATACCTATTTTTAATAAAAACATTAAATAATAGATTTACTAAAAATTCACAACAACTATCTACTCCACGTTTTCTTGATTCATAACAACAAAATTAAATCACATAATTAATCAAGTATTCATATACTTATTTAAATTCTTCTAGAAAATATATTAAGGGCCTCGATGTTCCTTCCAAGCATGAACTAATTTTTTCAATTAATTCCCCTTGAACTCAACTCCTCTCTATTAGGAAAACAACACATAAATTCTTTTTCAATTTCACCTCCTCATCCTTTTAACCATGTCGGTTAGTTTTATTGGATTTAGATCTAATCGTTATTTCCCACCAACCTTTCTTGGAATAACTATCATTAACTCTTGCATCTCCATTTACATAAGCTCCGCCCAATGAAATATATCTCCAATCATAAATCTCTGGGTGGTATGTATTCATTGCCAATTATAATACAAATATTATTCTTTAATTATCAAAAAAAAATATAACACAAATATTATTCTATAATTATCAAAAAAAAAATTATCTAGCTCTGTTGATTTATTGTTAAAGCTAAGTGAAAGCCTTACCTAACATTGCAATCGTGTCATTTCTTCCATACTCATAATCTTATTCGTATATATAAATAGCATTTTAATTTATTTCATTACAATTTTCGGACTCTTATGGAAGGGGAATCGGTCCGCCCCGTATCATCAAATAGGATGACAATAGGTCGTAGCCGAAGGTATTCTCGCTTACCATAAAGCTTTATTCAGTTAATTTCTTTCGATTTATTATCATTAGTGTCATTAGCATCAGTGAATACATTTTCGATTTCACTTACTTTCATTTACATTTAATTTTATTTTTTTAGTGCATGATTAAATTCGAAATGTTTTTTTCCCATTTCTCAATTGGAGGGAAGATTTTTAAATTTCATCTGTATATGGTTTACTTATAATTAATTTCAGTATGAAGATTTTCGCACCCATAACATGATGATAATAAGAGCTTTCGAAATACCGTTTTATTTTGTTTTGATGTTTAATTTTTATATATTTAATATTTCTAGTGAACATTTCATCATTGTTTTTTTAGAAAAATGATATGAAAAGTGTTACATAAAAAAATAGATTATAACCATGTCTTATTATCATTATAATATATTTGTTTAAATTTATGTTGTGAATATATGGGTTTAAAGATATTTGAATTTAACAATAAAAATTAATAATAAAAAATTAAGGGATTATAAATTTAAAGAAATAATATTAACCTAATGTATTAATTATATTAACGTTATATTTTAGATTCTCTTGGGTTTATTATTTCCCTAAGTTTATAATGTCAATCTCATGGGTATATATTAATCTAATGGTTCATACTCCTAAGGTATAATATTATTCATAGGTTTATAATATTAAACCCCTAGGTTCAATATAAATCACGATCAACCAAGGCTTTATATACATTGGATTTATAGTATTAGCCCATTGGTTTAATAATATTAGTCCCTTCAGTTTATAATACCTCGGGGTCTTAGTATTAACCTATTGGATTTGTTATTCCCTTGGGTTTATAATATCAATCCATTGAGTCTATTAATCTAAGGGTTCATATTCCTAGGGTATAATAATAAAACCCCAAGGGAATAATATTAACTAAAGAGATAATAAATCTGTGGGATTAATACTAAAAACCAAAGGAATTATAAACACTAGAGAATAATATTAAACTCTAGTGATTAATATTATAAACCCAAGGTATATAAACCCTTAGATAAATGTTATAAACCCTAAAATAAACATGGTTAACCATTGCTGAAAATGGTTGATTTTCATTTTGAAACAATCTGTGTCACAATGTGATGTTGGATAATGGTTGACAATGGCCAACCATATTTGTTCAAGGGTATTTAATATCATAGGGTTTATATAGCTTGGGTTTATAATATTAATTCTGTGGGTTTAGTTTTATTCCTTTGGGCTTATAATCACTTTTGTTTAATACTAAAAACCACATGGTATACTAATCTAAATTGGAAAAAATTAATAATGTTGTGCTAATTCCCCATTCAGAAATAAACCCAAGATGCTTATCATTTTCTTTTCAAGTGCTTAAGGATTCAAAAACTTTTGCAACTAACAAATTCTCATGAGAGTTTCTCATGTAAATGTTATAAACAATTTAACATAAAAACGTATGTTGAACAACAACAATATAACAACAATGAACATCAATATACAACACACAACAAGCACATGATAAAGGAGTTCACCCCTCCTGGGCTACGTTTCTTTGGTCTAGGCTCCAATGGCTTGGGCCTTTCTATTATAATCAAAATGCATCAAAAGTGTGTTTACGATGCTTAGATGTGTTTAAAACCTATCTCAATGAGTTCATAATATTCAAAAATGGCTATCTAACCTCTTTTGCATCTAATTTGGATAAGAACAGAAGAAGTTATGACTTCCCCCAAATTCTCCACTAATTCTTCCATAAAATTCTCCAAAACCGACCAAAAACCCTTTTCCACTCCAAAATTCGCTAAGGAAGAGAAAATTTTGTCGCACCACACGCCATATCCATTCGGCCATATCACAATCACAATCGGCTAAGCTACAGGCTCTTAACACTGCAAAATATTATGATGCGTGCTTACAGACCCAACAGGATATTAAATCGGAACTTATAAAACTCCCTTGTCCAGAATCCTCCTACTCATTGCAGTCAGTGAGTCTGGGTGGGTGCAAGGTCTTGTTTACTCGATAGAACACAATGATTGTGATTTCACTGACCCACCAGTGTATTAAACTACAACATAAAAAATATCACATGTGGGTCTATCGCATTCAGAACTCAACTGCGCCAGGGCCAATTCCTGTTGCCGCTTTTTCCTACGATTTCAGTATGCAATCTCATCGCATCGCAACCTCAGCCCGTCGAGGGCCAATTTGTAAGACCGAAACACTTACCGTTGCCATATGCAATTTGTGAGGGCCAATGGTGTGCTACCACTTGGTGCCTCCTTATTCACTAAAGACATGCCACATCATCCCAATCTTGCCATGTAGGCAAGTCAAACCTGAACTTTGACTTGCTCTAACGTTTGCATATGAACTCGGTTTTGAGTGTCATTTGCACCGTTGGATTCAAAATGACGAGATCCTCAATCTGAAGCTGAGTTTGACAAGATTTTGAAACTTTGATTTTTTAGCATAATTCTGAGCACCTCATCACTCCTCCCCACTAGAAGCATTTTGGACCCCAAAAGGATTACTTTCAGTTATTGAATAGATGATGGTACTGTTCCCTCACCTTCCCCACTTCAATCCATTTGGCCTTTGATGGATGTGTACCTTTGAGACCCCCCCGAAGATAACCAATATTTCCTATTTTAGTTGTCCTTGTCCTTTTGTCAAGTATAATGTCTTGCTAAAGCACATCAAGGTATTCTAGAGAAAAGCCTTTACTAGATGGAAATCGAACATTCTCTCCTTGATATTCAATCAAAGGAGGTTCATATAATCTCAAATTTTCAACATTAACAATAGAATATATTTGCATATATGAAGGCAAATCAATCTTGAAAGCATTATTACCAATCTTTTCCAGAATTTGAAATCGCCATAAAGAGTTGGTTTCAGCTTTTTACCTTCACCTTGAAGCCTTTCCTTGCTAATGTATAACCAAACTTCATCACCTACTTGAAATTTATGATCCACACGATGCTTATCATGCCTTCTTATACTTGCCTTGAATCTTTTCTAGTTGTTCTTAAACTATTTGGTGAATGAATTGAATTTTCTCAATGAATTTATTTACCATGTCTATGTCACTATGTGCATCTACAACTACATCTTTCTCAAAGATGAAATACAAAGGTGATTTATGAAAATAACCAAGACATGCATCAAAAGGCGAAGTTAGATTAGAAGAGTGTTTTTCTCGGTTGTAAGCATGTTGAATATAATGCAACTATTCATCCCACAACTTAGGATGTTTGCTGCAATATCCCCTTAGAAAGTGAATGACTGTCATGTTAACCACTTCAGTTTGACCATCTGTTTGCAGATGAAAGGTTTTAATTTTCTTCAACTTGGTGTCCATCAAGTTCCATAAACTTAACCAAAAATTCCCAACAAATCAAGAATCACGATCACTTACAATAGAAGTAGGCAATCCAAAATGAACCCATACATCTTGAAAGAAAAGTTGAATTGTTTTTTCAGCTGTAATTTTCCTTTTACAAGGCATTAACATGCACATCTTGCTCAACCTATCCACAACTACATACAAATGATCATGATCTTTCCTCGAGAAAGGGAGATATTGTACAAAATCCATAGAAATGCTTTCCCATGGTCTTGAAGGCATTGGAAGTGGTGTGTACAATCCTAGTTTCCTATTACTAGGCTTACTAACTGCATAGAGTGGACAACCTCTTATAAAATGTGACACACTTTCTAGCATACGAAGCCAATAAAAATACCTCTGAATATTTTCCATTATTTTACTTACACCAAATTTCCAACAATAAGAGAAGTGTGCGCTTCCCTTGTGACATTTACTCTCTCTCCCTATGGAACACAGATTTTTCCCCAATGATACAAAATATTATTATGTATATGGTAGTCTAATTCCTCAACTTGGTGGCCTTGACTCAAGTTTAAATATACCTCTTGAAAGTCAGCATCCCATGTGTATTGTTCAACATAACGTTAAGGAAAAAACAAAATTATTCTTGAGTAAAATGGCTACATTTACAATCAGCCTAGAAAGCATATTAACAACTCTGTTATATATACCTTTATTGTACCTGATTACGAAGTGGAATTGCTATAAAAATCCCATCCAAGGAAAGTGCCTTGACTGCTGCAATTTAGTTTGAGATTGCAGATATTACAGAGGCTGATGGTCGGTGTGAATAATGGTTTCTTTTCCCATCAAATAATACTTCCATTTCTTCACACTTTGTACCAATGCGTAAAGCTCTTTATCATATGTAGGATAGTTTATAACAACACCATTAAAAATATTAGAATGAAATGAAATGGGCTTACTATGTTGTAAAAGAACTACATCCATGGCATAGTTAGTTGCATTTATCTGTGTTTCAAAGGGTTGTTTCAAATCTGGCAATTCCAAAACTACGGCTGAACTCATCTTTTGTTTCAAAGCACTGAATGCTTTTTTTTGTTTGCCTCCTTAATGGAAGACAACCTTCATGCTTGTCAAATCATGTAGTGGATTTGCTATGGAGGAGAAATTGGAAATGAACTTCCTCTAGTACTACGCTGCTCCTAAAAGACTCCTTACTTCTGTGACTAATTTGGGTATTGGCCAATTCACAATGACCGAAACTTTAGAGGTGTCAATCATCAGCTCACCTACTCCGACTATGTGGCCCAAATACACTAAAGAAGTTTTCCATAATTCACATTTAGACATCTTCAGAAATAACTATTCTTTTCTCAAGATAACCAACACTTTCCTAACACGCTTAACATGCTCTTCTCAAAAATTTGTTGAATATCAAACTATCATCTAAATAGACAATTACAAACCCATCAAGAAATGATCTTAAAACATCATTCATAACTCTCATGAATGTAGCTAAAGAATTACAAAGACCGAAAGGAATAACCAACGACTCAAACAATCCATGTTTGGTCTTAAAAGTCATCTTCCATATGTCATCCTTAGCTATTCTAACTTAATGATATCAACTTCCCAAGTCTAATTTAGTAAAATACTTTGCATTTTTTAATTGATCTACTAAATAATCTATTCTAGGTAGCGGGTATCAATTCTTTATTTTGATCTTATTTAAAGTTGGATAATCTACATATATGCGTCAGATTCCATCTTTCTTGGGTACCAATATAGTTGGTGAACCACATGTTGAAGTAAAAGGACAAATTACTCCTTTATCTAACAATTCCTAGACTTGTTTTTTAATTTCTAAACTTTTTAGAATTGACATTCACACATACCAATGTTTGGGAGTGGATAGGCCTACTGTAGTTGAATTTCATGTTGAATTCCTCCTTTTGGTGCTAATCCGTTTGGTTCTTGAAACATGTCCCCATATTGATTGAACACATCAACCAATTCAACTTTCATCTTCACATCAAAGCCTGCAAAGGATTCCTGCTCTGTGTCATTCTTCTGCTTGATCATGTGGAGCATGAGACTCTTGCTAGAATTAACGAGTTGTTTCATTTCACCTGCACTTGCCAAAGACAATGATTTTCCCGCGATGGGCTCTCACAATGTACTCCACTCCATTTTTGAAAAAATGGTATTTGTTCTCAAATATGTGGAAAACAACCTTCCTGTCATACAAATACAGACTTCCCACACAATTCCTAAAATATCCAGTGGCACAATGCTTAATTCAACTTCATCAATGAAATTAGCGATGATTTCAAACCTGAAAACACATTTCTGTGTGACCTATAAATTAGCATCCTTGGTTATCCATCCCAACTGATATGGTTTTTGATGGGGCATAATTTCTATATTTGTTTTCTTAACCAAATGCACAAAGATTAAGTTGGCGTATGATCCACTGTCAAACAACGTATTGATTTTCATATGTTTGGAAATGACTCGGATATGGAATAGCTCTATTCAGTTTTCCTCATTTAAAACACTATGGGTATTATTTGCTCCACTGGTACTTGCTACGAGTACCTCTTTGCTGACCTCTTTATTTTATTTTTCCACAACCTTTCCTTTCGTGACTGTGGTTGCAATTTTTGTTTCATCCCCTGAGCCTAAATCCAAGTCTTGATGTGCAATAGCATTGGTCTTTTGTTTCCCTTTATTGTTAAATTTCTTTAGTTGTAATTCTGGATGAAGCTTCCAACAATGCGCCTCATCATGTCCTTCCTTGGAATAATTCTTTCACACGGTTTCTCCCCTTCTTTCTTAACATAAGAATTTTTCTCCTGATTTCCTTTAAACTTCTTCCCTTTTTCAACACTCTAAAATGGCTTCTTCTTACCTTCTTCCTGTATATTTTTCCCTCTTTATTCGAGGTGTGTAGCTTGAACACAAACCTCATCAAGATCTGTGGGACTAAACATAAGAATGGTATGTTGAAGGTAGCTATGCAACCCTCCTATGTATTTCAACAAGGTATCTTGTGACTATAAGTCTACTCCTATCATAAGAGTTCTTTTCCTAAAATCTTGAGTATACTCTTGCACATTTTGACCTTTCAACTATCTAAAACTTTTTCCAATTCATAATGGCCTTTTTCATATGAGCTAAAGGGTAGAATTGTCATTTTATAGAAGCAATGAAATCAGACCAAGAAATAGAGATCTTACCATGTGTTTTGATCTCATCTTAAGTCCTTTATTCCCAACATTCAAGTGTTGTACCCTCCATTCTCGATGAATCCAACTGAATCTTGATATCATCGTCTTGAAGGTTCGAAATTATACAATACACCTCCAACTGGCAAATCCAGTTATCCAACTTCTTTGCATTAACTTATCCATTATACATAGGCACCCGAGTTTAACATCAAGCTTAAGAAAAGGTGATTTACGAACCCCTTTTGAAGAATGATGATGAATATGAGTAATGGTGGTATTTGTGGAGGAGTGTGAAATTGCTTTCGAAGAAGAAGATGATGAAAATGGTGGAGATGGTGGAGGCTTGTCTCCATTCCCATTATTTCATTTTCCTTCATCTTCTTTCCATTGCCTCCTCCTAAAGAGCCTTCTCCATTGGGAGGCTTGGAACTTTCTGTCTGTAGTCTGTTGTTCCTCTCTTCATAGAGGACTTTAATGATCTCTTTCATATCAAAGAAATCCTTTCTGAAGGTCTTCTCATCTTCTGTCATGATAGGTTCTCATTCATGAGACATCGTCTCTGAAGACTCAACTACAACTTGAGGTTGTACTGGTGTTGGCATCTCAACTGCAACTTCTGCAACTTGAGGTTGAACTGGTGTAGAAGACTTTGGCAACCTTTCTCTTCTTCACTTTTACCCAATTTCAGGGCTTTCAACCAACTTTCCTTCACCTATTTTTAGCTTTAACCTTGTGAGCATGACATAAACTTGCAAACAATTAAATCCTTCTTTCATAAAGAAAAGCTAGTAAGAATAATTAGTGCTTTGATACCAACATGATTTGAATTGGAGCAGATTAGTAGTGTTGTGCTAATTCCCCATTCAGAAATAAACCTAAGATTCTTATCATTTGCTTTTCAAGTGCTTAAGGATTCAAAAACTTTTGCAATTAACAAATTCCCATGAGATTTTGTTATGTAAATGTTATAAACAATTGAACATAAAAACATATGCTTAACAAAAGCATTGTAACAACAATGAACATCAATATACAACACACATCAAGCACATGATAAAGGTGTTCACCCCTCTTGCGCTACGTCTCATTGGTCTAGCTTCCAATGGCTTGGGCCTCTCTATTATGTTGAAATTACATCAAAAGTGTGTTTACAATGTTCAGATGTCTCTAAAACCCATCTCAATGAGTTCAGAATACTCAAAAATAGCTATTTGGCCTCTTTTTGCGTCCAATTTTGATAAGAATTGAAGAAGTTATGACTTCTCCCAGTTTCTCCACTAATTGTTCCACAAAATGCTCCAAAACCAACCAAAACCCCTCTTCCTCTCCAAAATCTGCTAAGGAAGTGAAAATTGCGCCGCACCGTGAGCTATATCGTGTCGTCCATATCGCAATCGCAATGGGCTAAGCTACAGGGTCTTAACAATGAAAAATTTTGCGATGTAGGGTTATGGACCTAACGGGATATTCATTCAGAACATATAAAACTCCCGCATCCAGAATCGTCCCACTCATCGCAATCGATGAATTTCGGCAAGTGCAAGGTCTCGTTTACCTGGAAGAACATTGCGATTGTGATTTCGTTGACTCGTCAGTGTGTTAAACTAAAACATAAAAAATATCACATACGGGTCTATCGCATTCAGAACTCAACCATGTCGGTACCGATTCCTGTTGTCGCTTCTTTCCTGCGATTGCGATATTCTATCATTTCTTCGCAACACTGAACCTGTCAGGGAGGGATTTGTAACACCGAAACACATACTGCTGCGATATGCGATTTGCGAGGGCCAATGGTTGGCTACCACTTGGTGGCTCCTTATTCGCTGAAGACTTGCCACATCATCCCAATCCTACCATGTAGGTAAGTCAAAACTAAACTTTAACTGTCTCTAACTTTTGCATAGGAAATCGGTTTTGAGTGCCATTCACACAGTTGGATTCAGAATGACGAGCTCTTTAATCTGGAGATGAATTTGACAGCATTCTGACACTTTGTTTTTTTAGCAATTATGAGCACCTGATCATATATACTATTCCGAAAGTATAATATTATTTATAGGGGTTGTAATTAATATTAATCCCTAGGGTTTAATATTATTGGCTAGGATTTATAATTCCTTGGATTTTTAGTATTAAACCTAAGGGATTATAAACCCAAAGGAATTAATATGATAAACTCAAGGTATATAAACCGTAAGATAAATATTATAAACCCTAAAATAAGGATAGTTGGCCATGGTCAACCATGGTCCAACATCGCATTGTGACAAGGATTGTCTCAAAATGAAAATCAACCATTCTCAACCATGGTCAACCATGTTTCTTTTAGGGCTTATAATATTTTTCTTAGTGTTTATATACCTTGGGTTTATAATATTAATCCCTAGGGTTTAATATTATTCCCTTGCGTTAATAATTCCATGTCCTTTTAGTATTAATACCTTGGGTTAATATTATCGCCTTTGGTTCATAATTCCTTGGGGTTTTAGTATTAAATCCTAGGAATATGAACCCTTACATTAGTAAACTCAAGGGATTGATATTATAAAAGGGTTAGCGCTAAAATACCAAGGTATTATAAAGCAAAGGGACTAATGTTAGAAATCCAAGATATATAAACCCTTGGTTGACCATGATTTATATCGAACATAAAATATTCATATTATAAATCTATGAATAATATTTTACCTTAAGAATATGAACACTTAGATTAATATATCCAAGGGATTGATATTATAAACACAAGGGAATAATAAACCCAAAGGAATATAAAACCTAAGGTTTTTAGTAATAATCTCTTAGGTTTATTATCCCTTAGGTTTTTAATCCATTAAGATTTTAATATTAACCCTTTTAGTTTATAATATCACAAGTTTATTAATCTAAGAATTCATATTTATATTACATAATTCCAAATTAAATAATACTAAATAACATTTAATAATAAATAATAATTCCTATTAATTATAATAATAATAATAATATTTTTATTATAATAATGTTAAAAAGTAGATACAAATAGTATACTCATATCAATTACATTAATACTTTTAATATAATTGTGTGAGTTTTTTTTTATATTTAATATCTCTATTAAACATTTCACCTATTTCAACAAATATTTTTTTATTGAGCGTATCTGTATCAACCCCTGGTGGATGTACCGGGGTTGACTTTTTATATTTTTACAAATGGACGACAGTGATTCTGTTTGACTGAATATCCTTCGTCTCAGTGATGGGGTTTCCTATATTGACAACGCATCCGGTGTTAGAAATCAATGACAACGCATCCGGTGTTAGAAAATGAAGCAGTTCTGGTAATTTTAGCAGTTTTCTATAATGTGATTTTTTGGAAGTTTTTTCGATCAAAATCCGACAGCAATTTATTAGAATCTCAAGTTTGATAGCTAGTTTCTGCACAATCAAAGCGCAGGGTGGTGAATCCAAATATACAGTTAAAAAGCATTTTAAAAAACCATTTTAAATAATACAAATTTAATCTCAATTTTTCGTGCCGGATTCCGTCAACTGAATCTCCAAAGATATCATCATAGACAACTCCATAATTTTATGAAAAGAAATTGAAACCACGGTGATCTCCAAAAAAATCTCATTATAGACCACTCCATAATTTTATGAAAAGAAATTGAAACGACGGTGGTTTAGTTGTACTCACTTAGAAGCCACGTTACGTTCGATGGATCGATTTAATAGCGAGGGTCTTCTACCAAATTATCAGCTGGGTGCTTTGGATTGAAAGATTGTTTTGGACATTTTTCTCGATCGATTGGACATGAAGAACTTTACCATTGTTCAATAGCGGAAGGCCTACACAAAGCTTCAACAGACAGACAACCATATTGCACAGGAACTAATCAACAAGTTTATTTAGCAAGTCGATATGTTGTACAAGACCAAGGAGTTGCCAGGGCAGATCTATTTATATCGATTCATTGTGAAAGATAGTGACCTGAGAAAGAGGTTAGGTGGGAGGAAATATTCGATTTTCAGAGGGTGGGGAGCTGTTTAGCAGAGATTCTGTCCGCTATTTTTTTATCTGTTAATCCTCATCTTTCAAATTTAACTTATTTGACAGATCGGATTTGGGTTGTTCTAAATTTTTTAGCATGCTATGATATTTATTGTTTCTTTTGTATTCCTATTAAAAATGTTTGTACGACCACATCTCTCCGCTTAAATGCTTGATCTGGGCATTACTTATTTTGTTACCAGAGGCATCATGCCTGTAACATTGGGGGCGGGAATGGAACCCTGGTCGGCAATTCAAAACTCCATTGTAAGAATCCCAGTGGCAATACAAAATTTTGAAAGAATTGTTGCAACTCAATTTCAGTACCTGCTATATCAAAAGTCACTGCGTATATTCCTATTTGCAAAAGTGAGATATGGCAGATATGTTATTTTGATTGTATGAATGTACCATGGAGAAAATCATAACGTCAATGCATATTAAATGCGTAAGATTTATGAGTTTGCCTACAGGAAATAATGCGTAATATTTGGGTGCTTCGCTATCGGTGTGATGTGTTAAATCTGTTTTATGGATTTATGGCATATGAATGTGCTGAATTTTGTTAGCGCGTTAAAATGCGTGGAGAAATGGGTTAATGGCCATAGCTGAGTGAGAGTAGTTTCATAAAATGTTTATCATGTGCATGTGGTAAGCTCTCGAAATCCTTTTTTTTCCTCCAACGTTCACGAAGATAGGTCTTGTGCAATTTCATCTGTTTCGTCCGCTCATTCGTAAATGGTATATTTTTTATTAAATGTTGCCAACGCTTACAATCCTATGGATAACTGTTGAGGTTTACATGTTTAAATGCAGTATTGCATCATATCATATATACATAATATATTGTTTTGTTAAATAACTTACTATATAAGGTTCTCCCGATCGACGTGACGAAGGGGGAGCGTACGCGCAGGAGGACAGCGCAGAGAAGACGACGGGAGGACGGCCACCTTAATCAGGATCAACAAGACGTGGTGGCGTCTTGCGCGAATTTCGAGGAAGAAAAGGGGCAGGAGTGTGGTGGGAGAGGTAGGAAGAAACTGCGGCAGTAGTGGGATGGGAGGTAGGGTAGATGAGAAGGGGTACATGAGGGTGGCAAGGAAAAAAAGAGAGTCTAAATTGCAGCAATTGCAGCAAAGGAAGGAGGGGAATAGGGCAGTGGCAAGCCACGAGATCTTCGGAGGCGGAGCTTAATTTCGGGTATGTTTCCTTTGGCTTACCTCCTGCAATTTACTCTGTTATGCATAGTATGTTGGAAGAGGGGGAAAGCTAGGGCACACATGGAGAGGGGCTGTGTTTCTGCGGGTCTGAGGACTGAGTTAGTAGGGCAAAGGGCTAAGGCTAAAATCTAGGAGAAGGACAGGATGGCAGAGGGCTTGACCACAAACCTCCATCCAAAGGTGGAGAGACCATTGATTCTAGAGATTGACGAGGGAGGCTGGAGTGGGGAAGGAGTGCTATGAGGCAACTATATGCCGGGATATGAGAAAAATCGAAGCTCCTAAAAAGCTAACGTTTGTTGTAGACAATTGTAAGAGAAGCCAGTAGAGGAAAAGATGGCAGGCTTCGGTAGAGGCGAGGGTCGTGGGGGCAGAGCAACTTTGAGGCCCACAGGTGAGAGAAGAGGCAGGAAATCTATCAAGACTACTACCCATGAAGCTCCTCGCACATAAAGAAAAGGGACAGTGACATTCGTCAGCTCATCAGGAGATGGAGGATGGCATCATGGGAGAAGATTCTCAGCAAGAGATAGAAGAATGGGGGGATATTGTCGGAGACCCAGGGCACACCAGAGGTAGGATGACGCTGTACAGACAAGCATTGCATGTGTATTGGGTTATGAAGTGTTTACTCGCCAAAGCTTTGGAGCAAGTGGCGGGGGAAATGGCAGAAATAGCACAAGGTATGCCCAATATCAAGAAGGACATGAAAAACTTGCAAATTATCATGATTATGCAAGACAGTAAGCTCGAGGAGATTCAACAATGTTTGATGAAGCTGTCTCAAGCACAAGGTGACTCTACTGCTGCACCGGCTATTATGGAATCTGACAAAGATGATAGAAAGGAATAGTTTTTTTGTTTTTAGTTTTGGGTTTTTAGCTGATAACTTTCTTTTTAGTGTGGTTTATGTTAGTTCGGAACTTGAATAGTGTTTGTAGATGTGAAGTTTATTTAGCTTGAATTAAAACACTCCGGAAATTTTGTTACTAGATGACATATAACAGACTCAAGTGGCCAACAGACTTAGTTTCCTATTTGGATAAGTTGAGGCCATCATATTATTTGTACATGGAACAATTTGTTTTATAAATAGAAGACTAAGGAACTACCAAAGCTTAAAAAAAGAAAACACAACTTACGATATAAGGTTATACGTGCATGTTAGTGTTTGAAATGTAAAAAAGACCAACAATGTTATGACAAAATATATATTTTACTATGTGTGAACTGTAAACCATTGAGAGAACCTTCGTGGAAACCATTAATCTCGCTGATGATTCAAGTTTTTTTTTCATATGGGGTTATCGGATTTTGCAATTGTGATTCACGCCATGCCCTAGATGGGTTGCCCAACGACGATGTCCGAAAGCGGCTTGAAAAGCATTTATTGAGAGACATCCATCAAATCAAACTTGCAATGATTGTGAACCCTAATTTCTTGGATATCAAGAATCTACTTAATATTCAATACAACGAAGAGGACGAAATGAATTCGGGAGGAAGAAGAAAAGACGAAGGATGGAAACTATTCAGTAATGATGATAGTGTGCCTCTGTTAAAATATATGGGGTTTCTCTCGTAATGTTATCTTGTAATAATTCTTTTTTTGTTTTAATGGAATAGAGTAGAGATTATATATTTTTTTAAATCTTCAATTTATATATAGTTTTAATTTTAAAATTTTATAAATATTTAGTTTTATTATATAATTTTCTACAGATATATTTTGTAATAATTTGTTTCTTATTTTTAATGGAATATAATAGATATTGTTAGGGTAACATTATAATTTATTTATTAATAGAATATTATCATATTTAATTTTATATAATTCTATTATATTTTGACAGTAATTTTTGCCTTTTATTTTATTAGACAAATAAATGAAAAAAAATTAAATTAAATTCAAATTTATAAAATAAATTTATTTATTTAATTATATTAATATTTAACATATTATTAATACATTAATATAATTATTGATAATAATAATACATTATTATTATTATTTTATTAATATTATTTTAAACTTTAAGAAATTTATAAATATAATAATAGCTATAGATTATTATATTGATCTATCAATTTATGTATTAATAATATATTAATTTAAATACTAATATATCATAATCATGATCAATTTGGTCAAAGATAGTGAAAATGAAGATCATGTTGAACCATTATAATTGATAGGAATTATGTTTAACATGCTTACAATTAAGCATAGACACATATCTAGAGTCATCATGATGGCATAGATAAACATATTTAACCTTTGTAGTCAACCTTCGTAATCAATTTATAAATAGTCAACCATGGTCAATGTTAATCAACTATATTTTTACCATACTCAATGATAGTCAACATTGTTCACTCATAGCCATCCTTAGTCCACTCATAGTCATCCTTAGTCAGGCACGGTCAACCATGGTATATCATCACATGGTGACAAAAATTGTTTGGATATGAAAATCAGCCATGGTCAACCATAGTTCAACATCACATTGTGATAAATATTATCTCAATATGAAAGTAAATCATGGTCAACCATGGTCCAATGTCGCATTGTGACAAGGATTGACCCAATATTGAAAGCAACCATGGACAACCATGTTTATTTTAGGTTTTATTATTCCCTTGGGTTTATAATATCAATCCCTTGGGTTTATCGATCTAAGGGTTCATATTCCTAGGGTTTGATATTATTCACTTAGGTATGTAGTCCCTTGAGCTTTTAGTATTAATCCCTAGGGTTTATAATATCAATCATTGTCAAGCATATTTTATAAATTCAACCATGGTCAACCATGATCAACAATATTTTATAAAATCAATCGTGGTCAACCATGGTTAATTATAGTCAATCCAATGCACATTGTGACAAAGTATTGTATCAATATGAAAATCAATCATTGTCTCGAGCATGGTCCAACATCGTATTATGACAGAGGTTGTCTCAATATGATAATCATGGTCAAAGATCGTCGCATTGTGAAAAATATTATCTTGATATGAAAATCAACCACCGTCGAACGTCGCATTATGACAAACATTATCTCAATATGAAAATCAATCATGGCGAAGCATGGTCATCCATGTTGTAACATCGCATTGTGACAAAGATTGTCTCAATATGGAAATCAACCATGGGTAACCATGTTTACTTTAAGGTTTATAATCATTATTTTAGGGTTTATATACCTTGGGTTTATAATTTTTATTCCTTGGGCTTGTTATTCCCTTATGTTTATAATATCAATCCCTTGGGTTTATTAATCGAAGGGTTCATATTCTGAGGGTTCAATATTATTCACTTAGGTTTATAGTCCCTTCTATTTTTAGTATTTATCCTAGGGTTTACTATTCCCTTGGGTTTATAATATCAATCATGGTCAATAATGTTTTATAAATTCAATCATGCTCAACCATATTTTATAAAATAAACCATGGTCAACCATGGTCCAATGTCGCATTGTGACAAAGATTGTCACAATATGAAAATCAATCATTATCTCAACCATGGTCAAATGTTGCATTATGACAAAGATTGTCTCAATATGGTGATCATGGTCAACCATGGTCAATCATGGTCAACCTTGGTCAACCATGATCAAACATGTTTTATAAAATAAAAAATGGTCATTTATGGTCAATCATGGTCAACCATGGTCAACCATGGTGAAATGTCGCATTGTGACAAAGATTGTCTTGATATGAAAATCAACCATGGGTAAGCATGGTCCAATGTCACATTGTGACAAGAATTGTCTCAATATGAAAATCAACCACCGTAAACCATGTTCAACCATGGTTATTTTAGTGATCATAATATTTATTTTAGGGTTTATATACCTTGGGGTTATACTAATAGTCGCTTTCTTTTCATATTATTCGCTTGGGTTCATAATCCCTTGGGGTTTTAGTATTAAAACCTTGGGTTTATACTATCAATCATGGTCAATCATTGTAAATCATAGTCAATCATGGTCAACCATGGTAGAAGGTCACATTGTGACAAGGATTGTCTCAATATGAAAATTAGCCATGGCCAACCATGGTCCAATGTGACACTCACTACTAGATAAAGGGGGCTTTTAAGACAATATTTGAGACAACTTTTGGGTAAATTGTCTTAACTTGAGACAAAAAAAAACTTGTGTATTGTCTTAAGTATTGTCTTTAAGCGGGTGTCTCAAAAATAATTGTCTTAAAGATTATTGTCTTAAATAATGTTGTCTTAAAAAATTGTCTCTATAAAGACAATATATAACACAAGCATTATTGTCTCTTAGGATACAATTTCATTTTTGTCTCTCTTCAGACAATTTCATTTTGTCTCTCTAGAGACAACACTTGGCTTAGCGACAATATGCCTTTAATACTAGCTATTGTCTCTCTAGAGACAATATAAAACAATGAATCTAGAAATATATGACCATTGAAATAAATTGATATAAAAAACATTTAATTAAAAACAAACTACAAACTCATTGATTAATTCATGCTAGAACATAGCGGAATCGAACCACCAATATCCTTCTTGTAAGGTAGGCGCTCTTCCATTGAACTAGAACACTTTAAAGAATTATGTGAAGAGTTATGGAAATCTTGAAAACTACAATTCTAGTAACTATGTAAGTGTGTAAGTGGATATTTAGAATCGAGAGAAAAAAGAACATTAAACAAATATTAAGTTACTAGCATTTTCACTAAAATGTGCAAGGGCACATTGATACTATTTTAGGGTTTTCTGACGATTCGAATATATATATATATATATATATATATATATATAGATAGATAGATAGATAGATAGATAGATAGATAGATAGATAGATAGACAGATATAAATAGTTGAAATACATGCATAAGGATATGCAATCTTGGAAACGAAAACAATGTTAAAGGATAGGTGGGCCCAATAACAAAACCATCAATGGTTTGAGAGACCCCTGTTCTAATTTTGAAAACCTGAAGTGGAGGAAGGAAATGCCAAAATGAATACAAGGTGCATATGTTGTATAAGGATAGTAGAGTGTATTTTTTTAATAGTGAGTTGTGGCCTATTATGTCCCAATAATAAGTGGTTTCTAGTAATAGACAATCAATAATAAGTGGTTGATTATAATATATGGTTGTGTGAAAGAGGATCTTAATTGTCTCCTTAAAAACAATTTAAAAATTAAGAATAAATAAATAACATAGACAAATAAAAACATGCAATATATATTACTATAACAAGGTAAAATGTTACAACCACTAAAATCCAAATTAAAAAGCATTAAAAAATGGTTCATATAACTAACCCAAGTACCAACTTGTGACATTTTTGAAAAGGACATTATTTTGTTGTAGAAAGCTAGACACATGCTAAGTGATATGTTATTTTCATGTTTCTGGAACATAAGGCACTCAATCTAACAAGAATTATGTGAAACATCTTCAAAGTTCTTATAAAGTGGTTATAGAGTACGATATATAAATCGTGAAGGCCACAAAAAAAAATTAAGCTACATATAATATTCACAAACAAATGGTTAAAAATATAGTTGCTAACTATTGCTATTAGCTTGGAAATTGAAACATGTAAGTTAGGAGGTATGATGGTCCAATCAATGTGCTTAGTGTCTTGTTCTTAAAGCCAAAGAGAAAAAATTGTATGTATGGTCTCCTCCTCCTTGCTTTACTATACTTCCTAATCCATCCTAATTGGTGCTTAACTAAACTATAAATGGTTTTTGGTCCTTTTATTGGTTCTTGGTCAAGCCAACTGATCATAGACAAGAGTGAGTCGCACTCTAGATTTCTCCTGATTCATCACATCATTTTGGTTTATTTCGATACATGCAAAAATACCATTACAAAACTTCAGTTCATTCACTTTTTCAATCTCCACTTAGTCTTCTATACAATATGAATTGTAGTTCGGGGCTAAAATGAATCACATATATATCTAGATATTTTTAATTTTTTTGATTCGCCCCTATTTAAAATCGAGTTTGAAATAGAGTGGAGTGACCGAGTCTCTTTTTTTTCCCATGGAAAAAGTCGTAATTCTCATTATTAGAAGAGAAATTACATTTTGTAGATGTTGAAAATATGCATAAGGTAAGGCATTGCCTGTCCAAAGGTAAGAAGCAATGATATAGTACTCCACGTAGGGAGCAAGCTGATCAAAAAGCAAAAAACCTTTTGGTCTCTTCGCAGAGAGAGTATTGTGCAGCATAGTTTTGCTATAAACAAGTAAAAGTAAATATAAATATTTACATATGATCAAAATAAAAAAAATTGACTCATATTGGGCCTTCAGTTATACTTCTGGATCTATGAACGGCCTATGATAGTGCTGATAGGTAACACCATCCTTGTCCTCTTGTATCATCCAAGTACCATCATCCTTGTACGTTGCTTCCTTAGACAGGTGATCAACAGCTAGGTTGTGCTCCCTATAAATGTGATGGAAAACAAAAGAGTCAAAAGTCGAGATGAGTCCGTGAGTATCATCCAAAATATGCCTCAATGAGTATGCATTGCAATAATATTTTTTTTTATCCAATTGCATACTAATTTTGAGTCACCAAAGAGTTGGTGATTTGTGCACTATTTGTTCAAGGCAAAATGTAAGAGGTATTTGGCAACTAAAAGCTTAGCATAATTATTGGTTCCTCTACCGAGATCCATTTGAATTTTGAAGGAATGGGTTTCTGATAAGTGTAATATGGCTCCCCCCCCACATCCTATCTCCTGTTCCGATCCATCAAAGTAAGCCCATGGCATGGAGGTATTGATGATTTCCAACTTGATGTTCCTGTGAGGCTGTTGAGTGGATTATTTTGGAATAGAGTGATAGTAAACTAAAATTATAAACACTATAGAGGGCCAGTGTGGATTCTTCTATTGAAAAATAACTCAATTCCTGGCTATCCATATAGCCCAATAGATGAGTAGTGGTATATTCCTCTCCTTGCTAGTGGCTTCCTTCCACCAGTTGTTCCAAGCATCTTTTATGTTATTTTCATGCCACCGACATGATATGGGGAGCAATGCGAGAAGGTTGTTCCATAGCTCTTGTGTGATAGGGAACTCTACAAAGAGATGGTCATTGTCTTGGTTGAAATGCCTACAGAGGTAGCACCAGAATGGGCCTAAGTAACAACGCTTCATCAAGTTTGCACTAGTCGGCATATTGTTATGCTAAATAGACCACAATAGTAGCATTGTTATAGGGGCCTCTTTATCTTCCACATAAGGTTCCACCAAGGCTTAGTGACTTGTGGCTTATAGGGTTCCATCAATACTAGATATCTTATCTTGGGTGCATATGAGCCATGTTTGGCAAATGCCCATATAAGTTCGTCATCCCCAACTGTGATTCTGATGTGGGCCTCTGTTAATGCATTTAGGTAGTCTCACTAGTCTTGTTGCCAGAGTGGAGGGATGTTTAGTAAGGTCCCTAATTTCCAGGCCTGTTGAGTCAAAGTGGAATGAGCATTATCGGCAATGTGGCAGATGTGTGTGATGCCTTGATCAACAAGATGTGATTTCAGCTCTGCAGACAGCCTATGTGCATTACCATAGCCAATCCAAGGGTCTTCCCCTATGCGTACCAGAGTTCCAGACCAGATTATCCATGTTAGTCCATTTTGTATAAGGCCCATGGATTTTATAATAACCTTCCATATGATGGATATGTTTACTGTAGTCCTTTGTGCTTACCTAATTCATTCAAGAGTATTGAAAGGGGTTATGTGTTTAGAGACATCGACCTTCATACATAGACTGATATTATTGAGAAATTGCCAACATAACTTTGTTGCCAATGCTTCGGATAAAATATCTAGTCTCTTAATCCCCCAGTCTCCCCACCGCTTGGGCAGTGCAAGAGATTCTGATCTGGCCCATGCGAAGACTCTCTCGGGCTATTTCCCCTTCCATAAGAACTGACAAGAAATGTTTTGTAATCTAACCAACATTCCTCTAGGGATCTAGGCCAACATCATGTAATATATAGGCGTTGCTTCCAAGACGTCCTTGATTAGGACCAACCTACCTGCTCTGGACTAATATTTGTGGTACCATATGTTCAGTCGTTTTTCTACCTTGGTGATTAGCCATGTCCAATTGGCTGTTTTGTACCCGTGTGGCTTTAGTCAATATCCAAGGTACCTCAACCGTTCCTTTAGAGGCAGGATAGTAAAGGCAAATCTCCTGAGTGCATATTGTATTTCATATTGGGAGCATCCTATGACTGTGATAGTGGATTTTGATTCGTTCAACACCATTCCCATGGCCTTTTGGAATATACCAAATGCATTATGGAGAGATGTGAGGTCACCTATCCCTCCATTTAGAAATATGAGAACATCATCAACAAATAGCAAATGGGTCAATATGCAAGAGTTGGTAATATTGATTCCCATGATCCACCCTTGCCTATGGTCCTCTCCAATGATTCTACTAAGACCCTCCATTAAGAGTAGAAATAGGAGAGGGGATAGAGGGTATCCCTACCTAAGCCCAAGTTCTGCATGGAAAAAGGGGGATGCCGTGCCATTGATGAGTGCACTATAAGAGATGTTGGTTATACGGCACATGATCCACTTGATGAAGGAGTAGGGGAAGCCCAAATGAGTTAACAATATTCGGATGTATAGCCAGCTCACTCTATTGAAGGCTTTAGATAGGTCTATCTTTAATATCATACCTTTTAGTTTTTTGATCTGTACAAAGTGGAGGAGTTCCTGGATAGTGCCTACTGCCTCGTGTATCTGTCTACTCTGCAGGAAGGAAAATTGTTCAGAAGAGATGTGCAAGGACAGGACAGGCCTTAGGTGGTTGGCAATAATCTTTTCAATGACCTTGTAGATGCAATTACATAAGTATATAGGCCTAAAATCATTGAAAGTGAAGGGTTTTTCAGCTTTAGGGATGAGAGCTATGAATGTGGAATTGAGACCTTCCAACATTCTCCCTCGTCTTCAACAATCCTCTATGATTCTTAGCAGGTCTGCCCCTATAATATCAAAGAAGGAAATGTAAAATTCCACTATCCAACCATCCGGACCCAGGCTGTTATCCTTCTTGAGCCACCTTAAGGTTGCTTCGAGCTCCTCTAGGGAGACTCCTCTCGTAAGTTCTTGTTCTACCTCCTGGTCTATGAATCTAGACAAAAACTGGGCAGTACACATCACTTCAGCTAGAGTAGCAATAGGAGGAGCCTTGTAAATATCTTTGAAATGTGAGTTTTCCAGAGCAGCCAATTCATGAAAGGATTGAATAGATTGTCCTTGCTTGTTTCTTAGCTCCCATATTGTATTGATCACCTTCCTCCCATTAGCATATTTGCAGTGGAATTTGGTATTGTCATTCCCTTCCTTAAGCCAGATAGCCTCGCTCCATAGACTCCAACTCTCTTCTCTATCCTTCAATATTTGAGTCCTCTTATGCATTAGAGAGGCAATTTTATCCTTTTTTTCCCGGGAGTTAATAATTCCTCCGGTGCCATCCTTGAAGGTGAAGATTTCCTCCTCTACTATTCTGAGTAGTTGCTCTTCCTGTTCCCTTTTCCTATGAGCCCATGGTTTGGAAAGGGATTTCAACTCCTTCATATTATGGGCGAAGTCTTCAACTATGTTCTCGACAGTACCTGGTGGGTGAGCGTTCCAAAAATTAGCCACCATCCTCATATAGTTAACATCCCTTAACCAAGTAGAGTTAAATTTGAAGGGAGCCTTTGGCTTATCAATGAAATCCTGTAGTTCCATATAGATAGGTCTGTGATCACATAGGCCCCCCAAAACAACCCATTGTCTGATGCGAGTACCCTTATTAACCAGAGACTCTTTAATGAGGAATTTGTCAAGCCTTCTGGCTAGACTTGCCTCATGAGTTCTATTATTCCTCCATGTGGGCTGGATTTCATCATAGGGGATGTCAATTAGATTATGGTCCTCCAGAAAATTCTCAAATAATATTGATAGAGTATCCACCTGAGATTGTTGACCGCATGATTCCACATACCCTATAGATCCCCACCCAGTATTATGTTATCTTGCTAGAGGATTGTTGAATTTAGTAGTTTCCTCCAGTAATCGGCCCTATCATGACAAGGGTCATATACATTGATGATTCTATAGCCATCTTCAAGAGAGGGTGAAAAAATTTCTACTCCCAGGTATCTGAGTTCCCCCCAAACACTAAGCATCATGATAGAGCGGTTGCATGTACCTAAGGCTACCGCTCCAGATCTACCTGTGGCATCTACCGAATAAAAGGACAATCTTGGTATCCATGATTCAGTAAGGGGAGTGATGGTACAAACAGGACCTAGGGTTTCTTGGAGAAAAATGATATCTACAGCTTCCATAGTAATCAGTCATCTCAAGGATACGTTTTTCCTAGGGCTAGCCAACCCTCGGCAATTAAAGGAGAGTGTCTTCATGGAGGGGGTAGATTTAGGGTTTTCTTTGCTCTAAGAACCCAGTCAATGATTTTTTGTTTACCTGTGGCAATCTCCTCCCCTGCCTGATTCTTTGCTCCAGAGAATGGAGGTGTAGAGTCGATACCGAAACCTATAGCGTTAAGGCCCTGTGAGCATAACCTCGAGCGGAGAGGGTATCGACATTCAGTGCTAATAGGGTGGTTAGATGACAAGAGTAAAGGGGCCTTAGGAATGGATGGCTGGGAGATGGTGTAAATAGGAGGAGGATTTGCTGATTGATAAGGGCTAGCTAGGAGGGCCAGGGGGAAGGATGGGTTACCTTAGAAAGAGTAGAGCAGAGGGATACATTCGAGGAATTAGAAGCTCTAACTTGAGAGTGATGTGTAGAAGTGCATAGAGATTCAGATGCAATAAAAGTAAAGGAGTGAGGAGGACTTGTCATACCCGTGGAAGATGCATCCCCTACAGCCGCTCAAGGTCTCGTTAGAGGTGGAGAGGGTGGCCAAAGTGGAGCTTTCCCATGCTTCTTCTTTTCTTCTTTCTCGGGTGCCTTGCCCGCTTCTACAGGGATCTGTTGTGGCTGATCTTAAACATCCATTATGGTTTGAGACAGGTCCTGAGGGTTTGTAGTGCCCAGATCTTTTTCAGATGACCTTTGGCCTCCCTTGTTTATCAGGGGACAATCCTTGAATACATGGCCAACCTTGTGACATCTTCAACATCTATAAGGCACTCCTCCATAATCCAATAGCTATTTCTGAGAGTATGTCCTCCATTTAATAGTGATATGTTCCTGCAAATCCCCTCTAGTGTTCACGTGCACCGGAATCTTGGCGTAGGCCATCTTGCCTGTGGAAACGAATGAATTATCGAACTCCATATAAGTACTGAGGGAGTTGTCGATGCAATGGAAGATATCTTCAGACCAGAAGTGTAGTGGGAGCCCCGACAGTCTAATCCAGATAGAGCCGACCTCTATCTGCTCTATTTCTAGGTCGAAAAGTGGTGTCCATCTCTTCAGAAGGACAGGCGCATGCTCGAAGTGCTAGAATGGCGATAAAACCCAATTCATGTGGTCAGGCTTGACAAACCTTACACTAAGGTAGATCGGCCAAGTTTTTTCCCCAAACCTCCAAGGCCCATTAAATGGGTCGTAGTGTAATTCCAGTGTCGGATTCTTCCAACCAAAACCCTGTTTGCGAAATCTATTGTTTCCTTGAGCTGGATGTCCTCCTCGAGCCTAAGAATGATGTCCTATTCTTTAGATCTAAGGCACCTGGATTTCTTGCTAGGCCTCGGTTCTGTGGCTGTGTCCTCCCGTTGAATAGAACTATCCCCAGATACAGGATGGTTCTTAGGAGGAGGGGAAGGTGTGGAAGGTAGGGCGTGAGATAAGGGAGGGATGTTCGAGAAGCTACGTGATGGAGGAACAGATGTATGTGGCGTAATCAGGGGCTCAGAGACAGCTATGGTGGATGAGCTGGGTTGTGAAAAGGTGTAACCGAAGGATGAAGGGAGGGAGGTAAGACCAACACAAGCTTCCATAGGGTTAGGTTTAAGGCAACCCAAGGCAAATCTTATCCAGGAAGGTGATGGCAGAGGAGTGGAAAGCGATGGCCAGGTCGAGGGGTCGTCTGGCAGGATCACCGAGTGTTCGAAAGGGCCCGAGAACGGAGGTAGGCTGACGATAGTTTCATTCAACTCACAGCTAAATGGGGTCGAGGGCTTCCTTGGTTGAATGCGGGGTTGTTCGGATAGAGCCTTGCATCTATGGTTCCTCAGAGTAGTCAACAAGATTGAGGTCCATTTCTTTTGGGGAAGACAGATCGCCAACTGCCTATGGTTAACAATCGAGGGAGCAACAAGAAGGGTAGGTGAAGGTGACCAGAGCCTAAACATCGGGCGTGGAGTAGGTAGATTAAATGGCATAGTAAAATGGTAAATGCCCTGTTACAGTAGTCGATACAAGGGGAAGGTAGAGCGATCCTCTTGTCCAATAGTCTACATGTTCCTGCTTTACACTGCTTTCTGTAGTGTGGTACTACATACACGATACTCTACCCGTATTCACCCTCGCGCTCAATCAGCCCTATTATATGAACACCCTGTAGCATGTCTGTCTAACTTTGATTGTTCCCTCCTTATTGTGAATTCAGCGACCGAGTCTCTTATATACATGAAAATAAAATTCCCTTTCAAATGAGAGGTCCATATTGAGTGCTCACTTGAGTTGCTAAGTTACATTTTTCAATTAATTAAAATAAATTCATTTTATTTCTTTGGAACTAATGACTCTAGCTAGGGCACATCCTATGTAGAACTGGCATGCATTGGGGAAAAATAAAATATTTGGAACTTGTAGGTCAAGGGAAATGCTTGATTCTTTTTCTCATCACTATAGGTCTCAATCTATCTAGGTCTCACTCTATCCACGATATTTCTCTCGGATGGAACTCATTATTCATCGTCGAGTCACTGAATTTATCTGTGTTTGGCATTATCAGAATTGAAATTTCTTGATATGCATCTTTTATTAAGAATCTATCCTCTTTTCCCATCATACACTTAAGTAGGATCCAAAAGGATTTATCTAATGCAATTAGCACCCAATGCACAATACCCAACAACCTTAAGCTTCAACGATCTCCTATGTGGTTTTTCCATCCAATGAGGGAAAAGACCTATGTTAAGAAAACGAGATATGTCCTGGTATCATGGGGACTAGTGATATCAAATCATATTGGGGCTCTTGAAATTGATCCAAAGACCTAGGAATTGTTATAGTGGAAAGTGGAAATTGCCAGTGAGAACAGGACTAGTAAAACGTGTAGATGCAACCATGTAATAGTCATGACTCCATACCAAGAAAAGAGAATAATAACTTGGTAGGATGTTAAAAGCAATGTGAAAATTGCACAATTCACAAGTCAAGCACGGAACCAAGGATAAACATGAAACTAAAATCTCTTTAAATTACTCCCAAATTTAATAGAATCGATGCAAGCGTTTAAAATCTATTAATGCAACCTCAATTTTAACTTCACTAGGAACATCTAACCATATGCAACAACACAAAATTGGTTGATCATATAACTACACTCCATGAAATAAAATTCCAATATTAATATTTCATTAGGTAATGCACGAGGTGAGGAAGAGGGACCTGCAATGGAGGTAACGAAGACCATAACTCATTGCGGCCACGATAACTGCAATTTTTACCCCATATTTTACTGTTGATACCATTCTTAGGGTACGTTGTCACTCTTTGCAAGTTGTTGCACCCGTTTCTTCACTGCTGCTTCCCCCGATGGTTATGGCTACCACGATCCCACTACACCATGGAAGACATGTAACATGATACAATCGACTACACTACCAACCCGAACCCTGACTAGCAAAGCTTCTAGCAACCTAACCCTACACTAGCCCTAACTTTTCCCCGTAACCTAGCTACCTCATTCCGCATTGGCTCAGCTCCTATGGTTACCTTACCCGAAACTTCTGCCTCCAGCCTACATTTTGACAGCCTCTCCATTGATTCACCAGACCTAGATTGCCTACCACTCTCACCAGTGACCCTTCACCTCCTAGCCACATGCTCACTCTTCTCTCTGCCCTCTGAACCCTTGCCTCCCGATGAATACCTCCATGCACCTCACCTCCCCTCCACTTAGGAACGTACTACTCTTAATGTGCCCTTGCTGCAACCCCCAATAGATACTCCATTCAACATAGAAGGGGTAGCATCCACATCTTACCTTCAGGGTGTTTCGAAACCCCAGTTGTCAAAGTCTGTCACACTACATAGGGCCCTCAACAAGAGACAGAGGGTACATGTGACCCTCTATTGGACCACCCTACAATGCCCAAATCAGGGAAAACGAAGACCAAATGTGTGAACGCCTCCAGGAAGGATTTCACCCTAATGTTCGGCGAAGGTCTCAACATGGGCGAGGTGCTAAACATGGTTGGGAAAGTCCTGGTGGGTAGGGTTACAGGATGCGCCTACACTGCTGAATGCCTCAATTGTTGGGTCAAAGAAATCTGGGGAAATACCTTCAAGGACATCCCTAAATTTCAGATTCCTCCCCATGGCCGGTTTGCATTGCATTTCTCTCTAGAAAAATATACCACCCTAGCTCTATCCCATTACTGGGATATTCAAATGGCCTCGGTCTTATTGAAGAAACAGAGCTCGCTCTTCAACCCTAAACGAGAGCAGATTGGGGTCGAGCCATTTTGGGTCAGATTACCTAGCCCCCCTTGCAATACTGGTCTGAAGATGTTTTCATTTGCATTGGAAATGCCCTAGGGACTTATTTTGATTACGACAAATCATACATTCAATCCAAGAACATAGCATTAGCTCACATCCTGGTGCACTTGGACACAAGAGAAGGTCTGGAGTAAAATATTAATATGCAATGGCGGCATTTTACCAGATTCAAATCCTAGATTATGAAGGTGTTGCCTTCAGATGCCGAAATGCCACAAAGTTGGTCATATTTACATGGAATTCCCTCTGGTGTGAAAGGACACAGACCCTTCTATGGGAACTAAAGATGTTGCAGGAAAGAACACTGCCCCCACCGCGGGGACGACTCCACTAGTTGTTGCGACAACAATTGGAATGGAAACACCTACATTTCAGACTACATCCAACAGACCTCACCCCCCCTCCCTCCTCACTTGCTGATGACCAGATCACAGGCTGGTACAAAGGCTTCTTGCAACTTAGGTACTCCTCCTTCCTTGATCTTTGCTTTTATTTCTTCACATGCATTTTGCATTTGCATCACATGGCACAATCACCTCCATTCCCTGTGACTTTCTCCACCACCTCCCCATCTTTCCCCCTGCACCTTCCCCCTACCCCCTCATACACCACATCTCTCCCCTCTGATACTCCCCACCCATACAACCTAAGGTCTCATCTTTCCACATCCCATGATGGAAAATCCCCATCTAGACTGGGCCTATTATACTCCCCTCTGCCCCACAAGCCCATCTGTGGTTGAAAATCATACCTTTCCAAAGCAATTTTGATAGCGGGAACAGAAGTTTCCTCTGGCAAACAAGCCTCTCTTGGCCAGGTACTTAGAGTGTCGAATACTTATGCACAGTTTCCCCCATGAAGTGGCTCTCTTTCAACTACAAGGGCATGGCTAGCTTGCCCAAAAAACTAGCCCTCAAAAGACTTTTTGAATCTGAGGCTTTAGACATCATTTTTATACAAGAAAACTTAGGAGAAGCTGACCTCATCTCCCATACACTTGGCTCCCCAAAGCCTGGCTAGATATTTCAATCCTTTGATTTAATTGGGCATTCAAGAGGTTTGGCCTTGGGATATAACACTCGCACTATAAACCTGAGGACCTCCTGCGTAGGGGACAACTTCATCGGTATGGGTATTTTCTCATATTTGTTGGGTATGGACCTCCACATCATCAATGTATATATACCATGTCACAATAGAGAGGCCTACTGGAATCAACTTCTCAACCTAACGATCACATCCTCAGAAAATATCATCATCGGAGGTGACATAAATTTCTCCATTGGATATGGAGAATCCTTGGAGGCCAATGCACAAGTGGACAGGGTCACTGAAACTATGGAGATGTTGCTGGAACAACATCATCTGACAGACATCCCAATGACCAAGCCCCTTCCCATTTGGAGAATTTAGAGAATAGGTGAAGCTTCGTTGGCTAGAAGGCTGGACAAATTACTGATCAAGGACTCTCTGATTCAAAAGCTATCCCTCTACAGAAAATGGGTGTGATCAGTTGGGATATCAGACCATTCCAGCATATTCATAGAGATCTCAGGTCCACAAAAAAAACCAAGGGCACCCTTCAAATTCAACTCCACCTCATTAAAAGACCCATCCTACATCCAAATGATTAATTACTTCCGGCGACTCCATTCGCCATCCAGAGGCAAAACGTAGGTTGAAGGATTATGCTGCAACCTCACAATAGTAAAAAAACTCTCTATTAAATGGGCTAAGGAAAAAACCAAGAGAGATGATAGTATCCTCGCTTCAGTGGAGTAACCTATAGCTTCACTACAGGACGATTAGAACAAAGGTTTTGCAACTGCTCATGCCAAGGCTTAGCTAATTGAATTGGAAAATTAGAAGATCAAAATTTGAAAGGATCAGGAAGAAACTTGGTGACTCCGAAGTCGAGGAATCTGGTTCCAAGCAGGGTATGAAAACATAAAGCTTTTCCAAAATTATGTAAAAGGAGGAAAAATATCCAATACTATCTGGAATATGCCTATGGAAGATGGAAGCATAGCAACTACCTTCATACAACTCTCACAACTGGGGAATTCTCACTTCAGACATCTCTTCATGGCCCCCTGAGAGGCATCCATTGCTGAAATTGTCCAAGTTGCAAGGAACTTCGCTAGATTTGTGGTTGCGGACTTGATTGAGAATCTCATTTCCCCAATCACCCAGGAAGAACTAGAAGGAACACTAAAAAGGTTCAGGAAAGACAACAGTCCAGGGCCAGATGGATGGACTATTGAATTCTTCCTTGACTTTTATGAACTCATTGGACTTGATGAAGAATGCAGATCAATTGGGTGTATGTATAAGGCCATAAACTCTAGTTTCATTGCTTTAATCCCTAAATCCAACTCCCCTGCAGCTTTCAATCACTTTCAGCCTATCTCCCTCTGTAACTGATTGTACAAAATCATAGCAAAGATCACTGCAAATTGTTATCAGGAAAACTATTGTCTATTCAGAGTTACTAGTCCCACTAAGATGGGTAGCTATCTTAGAAACAAACAGATTAAAGTTACTTGTGTTTTCCTTTATGAGAGATAGATGAGAGAGAAGCAAAGAGCACCAACCTCAGTCTTTCACTAGTCTCCTTGCTTGTTTCATCTATCCTTTGATAGATCTTTCGCCACTCCTTCCTCACTTGTCCCGCTTCAAAGAACACCTATAGAGCCAAGGAAACAAAATACCATCAAAGCATAGATATCTATAACCATAAATAATGTAGGATAAGATGTACATTAACCGTATAACTGCACACATAAACAAGATTCAGAGATATACAAGCATATGGAGGAAAAATCAAATAGCTTTATTGATAGAAGTAGTAGAAGAGAGGATTACAACCAAGCTGTCTGATCCAGCATCATCCTCCCAGCATGAAATCCCTCTTCACCTCATACAAATCAATATCACCCGACAATGTCTTCAAAGAGAAACCTGCAGCACTTCCTTGCAAATTACAAAATTCCAGTCCTTGGATCTCTTGGATGAGGGATCCATATATAGATGTCTACAGGAGAGTGAGCTAGCTTCTGGGATTTTGATTAGTGTCATTTCACTGATAGTTCTTGGGTTCCACTTGGATATTTTAGATCTCATACTCATCCCTGGGCGAATTCAGAGAGGCAAGTGTCATATGAGCAGTTTCTAGAAGATTCTCTCAGTTTCCACCTATCACACTACTTCTACCATTTTTCTGCTCTCACTCATCGCACCCTACAGAAGGGATTTCCAATATGCATCACACCCACCGTGCGTAATAGGTGAGATGCATCGCACCCTATGCATGGAGAAATCTGTATGGTCCTGTTTTGACCAGTTATGAGTGGTTTTTCATGGAGAACTTCTGGGAGATGATGTAATCAACTGACATTGTTCCTTTAGGGTATGAAGAAACACTTTTAGGGGTTTAGAAGCCCTTGGTTTATGGACATATGTGATTGGGGTTGCAGTGCCCAAATATGTCTATAACACAAATTGGCTCCATCCCATCCTGTCTAGACACATCTCCTCTGAAAAGATTTCCTTTCATCAGAATAGAAAAATTCATGAAGTTGTTGGAACTGCACAAGAAGCCCTACACTCTATTAATCACAAAAGGATCAAAGGAGCCATTCTAAAAATTGATCTTGCCAAATCTTTTGATAAGGTCAGTTGGATTTATATCAAAATGATCCTCATCCATCTAGGCTTTTCTCCTCCCTTCATCAATTTTGATCATGTGTTTTATTAACTTGAAAACCTTTAGTGTTCTCATTAACTGCTCTGCCTCACATTTATTTGATGCTGAGAGAGGCCTTCGGCAAAGATGACCTCTTTCTCCACTTCTCTTCCTGATTATTATGGAGGGCCTCCGCATACTTATTGCAACAATTAAGAGGGAGGGATGATTACATGGGATAAAAAGGAATGACCTCTACCGCCTCACCCATCTACTCTTTGTTGATGATGTCCTTATTTTCCTCAATGGCAGCTTGTGAGACTCATATACTTTCCATTACATTCTTAAACTCTTTGCAAAAGCCACTGGCATGGAAGCTAATTATACCAAATCCACCATCACTCTCTCATATACAACCCCCCAGGAAGCCAAAATTTCACACCAATTCTTTCCCTTCCAACAACATCACTTGGAGGATGGCCTAAAGTACTTGGGTTTCTAGCTTAAGCCCCATTGCTACCACACTGCAGATTAGATTTGAATTGTAATTAAGATTGAGAAGAGGTTGAAAAATTGGAACCATTGATTTATCTCAAGGGTAGGTCAACTTGTGCTCATAAAATCCGTCTTGGAAGCCACCCCTATCTACTGGATGACGTTGGCTTGGATCCCTAAAGGAATTCTTTCATGCATAAAAAAGAGTTGTTGTAAATTACTTTGGAATGGATACAAAGAGGGAAAGACCTATGCATGGGTTGGTTGGAAACAGATCACTCTACCAAGAAAATGGGGAGGGTGGGGTTTAAAATACCTCTCAACATTTGCACATGCACTAGAAGCTAAGATGGGATGGTCTTTTCTCACTTCTCAGAACCTCTAAATCAAAGTCACCTTTCACAAATACATTTGACCACAACATCTCATGGACTAGATTCACATCCCAACTTGGCCTCGTATAGGGATATCTATTTCTTGGAAATCCATCCTTCATTCTATTCCCATCAGCTGAGAGGGTCTTGCTTGGAAAATCAATGAAGGAAATATGGCTCGAGTAGGCATGGATCCATGGTCTAGTGGGGGAAAAATGCACCATCTGCCTTGAAACATCATACATTACCTGAACCAGAGGCTCATTAAGGTGATCGGCTAGATTGTAGACATGGAGAACAACTCCATTTTTTAATAAGCTTGGTTATCTTCATGACACCTGGGTATTCCAGATCACTAGCACGAGAGTTGGGAAGGTTATATAAATGCCCTCAATGAAGCACATGTTCGCATAAAGGAGCGAGTTGACGAACTCATTTGGACCTCGGTTAAACATGGGAAATACTCCCCCAAAGTTGGATATCCAAACCTGCTAATGGACTGTAAACCACTTGCTCTCCTGGATTGGTGGGGAAAAATCTAGAAGCTCAAAGCACCCCGACGAGCTAGACTCTTTATGTGGAATGTGCTCAATAACAAGACACCTACAAGAGAAAATATTATGTGCGGATCATAATTTGGGCCCATATATGTTCAAAAGTCTGTCAAAATTAAATATGTGCTAAAGCCATACCAAAAGAGTGTTGTACATATTGACGCAGATCATGTTAATGTACACCTATTTTTAACACTCTCAACGTTTAGCTTTGGCAACAAATAGAACACCTCCTCTCCAAGCAGGGAAGATGGAACAGTCTCTCAATCACTGAAGCATGGAACAATTGGAGTGTTGAGCACATGGACAATAAGTCTCGATGCTTACCACTCCTCATTTGCTGAAAGATTTGGCTGATTAGAAAGAACATCATTTCTAAAGGATCTCCCACATAATGGCTACTCATTTCAGCAAAGATTGCATTTGCATATCATGAAATCCCCGAGGAGACATAGACTACTACACCTCGACCACATGCCCCTGAAATTATAGATCGATCCATCCTGTGCACATATTTTGATGGTGGAAGCCAATCTCATGGATGTGGGGGAGGCATTCTTTTATACCTATCTGATCAGCACCATTGCCAAATCAAGATGGATTTGGGGGAGGGAACAAACAATTTTGTAGAACTAATTACACTTAGACACCTACAACATTTTGCACTGGTACACTCATGAAATAATATTCAGACATTTGAGGACTCCAAAATCATCATAAACTGGTTCAACAACATAAATAATTTTCATTCTCATACACTTAGAAACATTTTAGATGAGATTGTGGTTTACAAGGCGCAATTTAACTCTATCATCTGTCAACACATTTACAAGGAACATAATGAGGCTGCTGAAAAGTTATCCAAGGAGGCCTCGACACAACCTAGAGGTCTGTGGATGATATAGGAACAACACGGTGTAGAACAATATCAGTACTACCATTGGCCATACATTGATAGAGCATGTATTTGGGTGGATAGGGCCTCAACTTTTGATGGAAAATAACAACATAGTATTATATGTATATATTTATGCTTATCAGTATGTTTTTCTTTTGCATGCAAAACTCTGATCACCCTGTGTGGTGAATATGTGCAGCACTCTTTTGGTATGGTTTCAACACATATTAATTTTTGATAGACTTTTAAACTGGTTTCGGCTAGAAGTTTATGCATATGCCAATGGTGTTTAAAGATTTGAATTCTTTCAGATAGCTTGAGATATTCCATGTCAATGTAATATAAAAAAGTTGGACCAAACTCATGGAACTCTAGGTTTTGAAGGTAAACCCTAGCCTCCTCTGAAATCAATGGCCAGAATAACCCAATAGCCAATTGTTAACTGCCCAACATATATCCCTGTGGTAAGAAGTGGAAAGCATTCATACATCAGAAATGGTAAAAATATATTCGTGGACTTTAATCTACATTTCATGAATAGGCCTATCTCAATACATGTTAACAGGGGACTATAATACAAAATGACAAAAGAAAAGGTTCTTAGCATACTGAAAATTAGGATTCAAATATATAATGGAGCACCCTTTAAGATCACAAGGAAACATGGAAATAAGCCAACTCTCTTGTGCGATGCAATTTACTACTGATCGGTCTAGATGAACTTGGATATGATGGTGGTCATCATTTTAATAAATGCATGTCCTCGCACAGCAACTCTATACACTTCTTGAAATGATTTAGCTGTATGGAAAATGTTCTCAAGGATTCAAAACTGAGATTGGTGTTGGATTAAGTTTGCACCATACTTTTTGCAGCTTTCCCATGAAATTTAGGTGGAGTGATAGTTTCAAGGATAATAGATCCCATGGCTAATATGATTGAAGGATAGTGGATAGAAATAAGATGCATTTGAACAAAATGCATAGCAGCTGAAACCATGGAAGTTGCTTTTTCATGTTTAATTGCATTTCCATTGGATTCCAATCCATTGTTATGAGCTCTAACATCAAAAGATAGTGCCATGGACAGGCTTAGTCTACCTAGACTACTCATCCCTTTTCCCATATTATCTCCTGACTTTTTCAGGCTTCCTGAGGCCAAACATATAGAAGATTCTTGAGGAGAAGCATCGAAAGCTCAAAATGATTATTTTTGAAAAAAGGATGTACATAAATTGGTAGGATTTGGTAACATTTAGACCCCATTATAAGATCTTGATTCATGACATCTGCTCAAAAGTGGCAAAACAATAAGTAGTTGATCTAAAACAGACATATATATGACACACACTTGGAAAGGTCCGTGTCAATAGTTTGCTAAATCACTAAATAGGAGTTTCTCCTAGAACAATTTTTTTTCTCTATGGGGTTTTTAGATACATTTGTAAATGTTTACTTATATTGAGAAGGTATAACTGCATATGGTCTACCTGACTAATGTTGTCCAGTCTATTGTGCATGTAAATTGACTCCAAGAGATTTACCAAGATTAATATTTGGGGAACCACCACACAATGTTAATGTTGGAGAGGAAAGTGACAATGTTGTAGAATTGGATGACGTTGAGGAAACTGGCTGCATTTGTTGCTATTGCTCCTGCTACTAACACAAATGAGGATTACTGAAAGATGTTTCTTGGGAATTTAACCCATGCATTTTCTATTGTTATAGACATATTTGGGCACTACAACCCAAATCACATATGTCCATAAACCAAGGGCTTCTAAATCCCTAAAAGTGTTGTTTCATACCCTAAAGGAACAAGGTCAGTTGATTAAATCGTTTCCAAGAATTTCTCCCTAAAAAACTACTTAGAACTGGTCAAAACTAGACCATACAGACTGCTCCACGCATAGGGTGCAATGAATCTCACCTGTTACACACGGGGGCTGTGATGCATACTAAAAGGCCCTTCTATAGGGTGCGATGAGTGAGAGCAGACAAATGGCAGACACGGTTTGCTAGGTGGAAACTCAAAGAATCTTCTAGAAACTGCTCATATGACACTTGCCTCTCTGAATTTGCCCAGGGATGAGTAAAGGATCATGAAATCTCCAAGTGGAACCAAGAACTATCAGTGAAATGACACTAATCAAAATCCTAGAAGCTGATTTACTCTCCTGCGAACATCTATATATGGATCTGTCATCCTAGAGATCCAAAGGATGGGATTTTGTAATTTTCAAGGAAGTGTTGTTGGTTTATCTTTCAAGACATTGTTCGGTGATCTTGCTTTGTATGAGGTGAAGAGGGCTTTCATGCTAGGAGGATGATGTTGGATCAGAAAACTTGGTTGTAATCCTCTCTTTTACTACTTCTATCAATAAATCTATTTGAGTTTTCCTCCATATGCTTGTATGTCTTTGAATCTTGTATTTGTATATGCATTTATATGGTTAATGTACATCTGATCCTACATTTTTTATGGTTATAGATCCCTATGCTTTGATGGTATTTTTCTACTTTGACTCTACAGGTGTTATTTGAAGTGGGACGAGTGAGAAAGGAGTGGCGAAAGCTCTATCAAAGGAGAGAGGAAACAAGCAAGGAGACTAGCGAAAGACTGAGGTTGGTACTCTCTCCGCTTCTCTCTTATCTGTCTCTCATAAAGGAAAACACAAGTAACTTTAGTTTGTTTCTTTCTAAGATATCTACCCGTCTTAGTGGGACTAGCGGCTCTAAATGGACACTAGTTTTCCTGATAACAAATTGGTGACTCTGCTGGGGAGTGAATAGTTTGTTTGTTTTGTTACTGTTGTTTTCTTTATAGACCACAGACGGAGCCTGAAGTTAAGCCAACTAGCCTTCGATCTACTTTCGCTATGCAACTGCAAAGTAGATCATTGCTGCTTCTGTCAATCTCCAAGTTGGTTTATGAACTAAACATCTAACTTGTAAACATCCTAAGTGCCCTGGTGGTAGTTCAAATAACCTCATTAGATCAGCCCCTATACTTTCTGTTTACTGACAATCATTAGCTTAGTGTAAATCCCTGAACATAGCTGCAAACTGTGAGTGAAAACCAAGCTCAGTCTTGTCCCTGGACCATCGCACTGCCTCTCATTGGCAATTTGGATGCATCGCACCTCCTGTGTGGTGCAGGTGAGATGCATCCCTGTTTCCCTATGTTACAGGTGTGATGATTGACTAAGACTATTTCTACCTCCAGATTTTGGTTTTTTCCTCATTGTCTTCAGCTTTATTTAGTAGTTTTGCTGTCTATGATTAGTATATCACTCTTGAAACCTTCTTCCTTTGCATTATTTCAGCCTCCATTAGAAGGAATTGTGAATGTTTTTTTATGTATCTTTCATCATTTACACTTCTCCTTAGCAAATAGTAGCTTAATCAGACTGTCGTATTTTGATTTGAAAGTGTCGCAAGTGTCATTTTCAGTCAAGAAAACGAGTGTCATATCCTCTTTTAGATAGTCAATTACACTTTTTCCATTGTATTTGATTTGAATTAATAGTATTTCAAGTGTTGAAAGCAATTTTAAATTCGAAATCGCAAAGTGTTGTCTTAGCCTTCCTTTCATTTTTTGAAGAAAAAATTGTTAGTACTATCGCTCTCAAAGAAGATAGTTCAGATCTATACTTAGTTTTCTTTTGTCATTCTCACATTAAGGAAATTGAAAAAACAATACATGCATGTGCATTAGCATTTAGACTGCATGCTAAAATTGATTTAGGAAAAGTGCATCTAGTGTGTGATCTCTGCTCTATGTTGAAAGAATTTCATTTCTCTTTCCTTAGTAGCGAGGATTTTCATTGAAAAAAGAAAATAAATGACTACTTATCATCTTAGATTGTACATTTAGGAGTTGTATATCTACATCACGCGGTGAACCTTAAAGGCAAACTTCTTAAGAAAGATCAACTATAAAATAAACCTCAATGAACATAAAAATTGTTTGCAACCTAATGCACAACATCTAGAAGCCTAGGTTAGAGACGTATTCTGGCATCGTAAAGCCTCGTAACTATCACTTTCATCATAGGTTGGGTAATTCCTCCTCTTTGATATGACAAGTGCTAGTATGGACATGTGCTCCCACGTACTGTCGAGTATATATTGGGCGACCACAATAGGCTACATCCTTTATCCTTAGGAAGTCATGTCTGCCGCCCTTTTGATCGCAATACACTGAACACAACATTCGGGAAGATTGACTGCCTTATGGTAAAAAGTATTCTGCAGTTTTGTGATTGGTTTGGTAATCCCTCTATCTAGATTTCTAGAGTAGTCACTTTCATTCCTTTTTAGACTCCTTAAAAGAAAAGGTCCATCTGAGCACTTTTCACTTCAGGCTCATTAAAAATTGAAGACGACTAGAGTCATCTTTAGCTTTTTATTGACTCTTAAAAATTGAAAAAGAAAGTTGTGTCAAAGCATCATAAAATTTATTTTAATCAGAATAACGTCACTATTCCCTCATTGGTCTTTGGGTTGAGAAAAATGGACTCTACTAATCAAGGATTTCCCCTTGGAGGAAATCCTAGTCCCTTCTCCTCTTGGGGGGATGTCGGTGCTCCACAAGTGGCCACATTGTCCCTTCCAGGACTCACAATTGGCATGCCAGTATGGCTTTTCTCGACCTCTATCATTCAAAACACTGCAATTCCTTAGCAATCAAATCAACAACTAGATGATACCAAAGTTGCTCCCCTACCTTCTACTTCGTTTGTTTCTCCCTCTCCTTCTTCCTCTTCACTTGGTGAAGCTAGTAACGCTAAAAACCAAGTAACTGAGAAGAAGAGGAAAGGAAGGAGGAGAATAAGAAGAATCTAATGACAAAAGGGGGCAATCGTGCATCATCTGGCAAAAATCCACACACTGCACCTTCTAAAGCTAAATCTCCATGTGTCATTTGCAAGGGAGATCACTATCATCGAGATTGTCCCTGCATCCCACGGATCCTGACTGACTGATCTCCCCACTTGCACAATCTGGTGTCTTCAACCTCTGACGATCATGTTTAGAGCACACCATAAACTAGTGAAAACGAAGCCAATGGAAAGAAAGGAAGATCTAAACTTCCTTGTAGATTGTGTGAAGGCGATCATGTCCTCCAACATTTTCCTTTCCTAGATGAAGCTAAAAGAGTCTTGGATAATCATCTCGCGTCACCACAACAACTTCCTCCTAGATACAAGAAACTCTTGTCGATTCCATCGCTAGTTGAAAATATGAGTGACACACCGTTGTTGTTGGGCAAAGCACCTATCATTGAAGATAAACCCTCTAAGTCCACACCAGACCAAAGTCAACAGGTCGAGATGGCAGTCGACCTAATCATGTCTTCAGAGGGTCCACCTTCAGATGATACTGTCACCAAAGAGAATGAGAATGACACCATTCAAATTCTTTTCATAAACGCAGAATCCAATGAGCATGGGGGCAATCTACCCATTCCTTTATTGCAATAAGGAGGTTTGTCAGAGATTTATCCGGTCATTTATTCAGTCCCTCCTCCAAGCAATCTAGTCATTTCCTTCGATTGGAATCTACTAGGGAGGCCCCGCCTACCATCTAATGTACCATCCCAAATCATAGTACGAGCGTACAGAATGATCATGGTTGGTATTATCATAGATGAAGGGGCTTCTGTGAGTATCCTTTCCTCAACTGCTTGGAAAGTGCTTGGTTCACCATCGCTTCTGCCTGAGATTCGAAATCTGACAGGCTTCAACAAAGGAACCAGTCGACCATTGGGGATCCTTCCAAATTTTCCTATAACTTTGAGAAGAAAAAATGCTCATCTAAATGTGATGGTAGTCCAAGCACCTTTAGATTACAATCTACTCCTCAGACGTGACTACATTTATAGCATGGGAACTATTGTTTCCTCACTCTTCTGAGTGATGTGTTTTCCACATGAAGGCAGAGTGGTCGAGCTCGTAGACTAGCTTCCATTTCTTGGTTCAAACATAGCTATTAGTCAAATGCCATCCCTAACTAGTCTTTTTATGCAAGGAATGTCTCATTAATCTCCAGTCCACCGACTTAATGATCGCAAGTGATTCCGTGATTGTGACTGAAACCCAGGAGGCATACACCCTAGTCTACTTCAGCAGAAAAAAAAACCCTATATATAAGGTAGGTTTCCGCGTAGGAATATGACTAGTCTGATACCCGTGTCCATTTAGGAAAATGGATTTGGACTGGAAAAGGATTCCCCCGTCAAAGGTTATGTGATTGGGACTGAAAACAATCACCTTTGTCCATTTCGATGGACATCGCCAAGGAAGTGTTTTGTATACTACATAGATGGAACAACCTTGCTAATGCAAGAACTTCTGTACGGTAACCTACAAACTCTACTTATACCTGGGGGCATGCAAACCTTTTTGCATGCAAGTGAAAAGCGACCTTTTATTTTCTTAGTTTGTAGGCTCCTAACCCTTTAAACTCGTAAGTTGGTCGTTCCTAGCTTGCATAACGAAAGGCCCCAAAGCAAAGTTGCGCATGGGGCAAGCTCCCTAAAAAATGAACCTACTGATGAGACATCCTTATTATACAACTGGCATGAGCAATTTTACGCAAAGTTCAAGCTCGTTAAAAAATAATCTAGCAACGAGAAATTTTACGTGAAGTTCAAGCTTGTTAAAAAATAAACCTAGCAATGAGCAAATGTTCCCCAAGTGTTTAAGCTCATTAGAAAATTAACCCACATTCTGTAAATAACCATTGCGATCACATGGCTATCAACTTTTGAACCTTGGTCATGTTCTTACCATCACCTCCACTCTAATTTAGCTGATAATACGCCTCCATTTGATTGTTTACCCTTTTTAGGAACAGCTGCAATGAGTGATTCTATTAGCCACCTTCTTTACACTACCATGATTGAAAAGTTCCAAATCTTACCTGGAATCAATTGCTATCCAAAAAAATCACTCGTTCCTCCAAAAACAAGTCTACTTTAATCTCTTTTCATCTGACTCGTAAAATATGAAAATATTTCCAAGCAATTGGCCTCTCCAGCTCGTTAAAGTGATTGGAAGTTCCATCCCTCCTCTAGATTTTAATCTTTTTGGACCTTAGGGATCATTGCACAAAGAGATTGAGCGCTTGTATTATTCGGCTCATTAAAACTATCGGAAAGTCATCCCTTTTTTATTATTTTACACTTTTTTAGACTTAAGGGATTACATTACGAAAAAAGACCACTGGAGTTGCCTTTATGTCTCCTTATAGACTCTGTAACATTGAAAAGGACCAAGTTATCTTTTTCATTAAACTTGTTAAAAAAATAGCGACAAACTTGTCCATGCAGACAAGAGCGAGTTTCACTGTCGCTAGGCTCGTTAAAACATAGCGATAGGTTTGCCCGAAGGGAAAATTATAGAAAAAGAATATGTTATCCTCCTCAAGCTTGACAAAAATAAAGAGGTACTAGTCAGCAATGACTGGGGAAATGGGGAAGAAAAATTGAATAACTTCATTGGTAGCAGGTCTCTCTTGAACATGACACTTTCACTCCGTCACCATGATTGAGTCGGGTTGGGTTATTCCATTCACTAGTCATATCACCATTGGTCCGTCGTACCATCCATTTTGGGGTTAATGCTACCAATCCATTTCAGTGTCACTGATATGTTCAAGAGAATTCACTCAGAGAATTCACCAACCTAGCTAACGCCTCATCCGCTGCAATACCTTCACTCTCCATTTTTCATGACCGCCACCCTAAACCTTATATCATCAAATCATTTTCACCTCCACAAAATCATTTGCTCCATTTTGTGTCATAGATGTGGGATTCATTAAAGCCCTCCTACGATAGGTCATTTCTTGTTTACATCAGCTCATTATCCAAGAAGTTGACTTAGGAACAACCCTTTCAGTACTTTGAAGCTTGGATGCCTCAATGGCAAGTTTCTCACTTCCGGCCACAGGTTTACATCAATGGCCTTCGATCGAAAGATTTTTCGTGGTGTTCGACATCAACTCATGTATTCACACCACGTGAATTATATTGTAGTACCTTGAGGGTCATTATAATTATCAGTGATTCCTCTCGCACCTGTTAACAACTTACATCATTGGCTGGTAATCAGGCGATGTCCTTCCATGTTTGACATCAGAACAACTTCTGACATGGATCAACTTGTACTTCGAGTGAAGATATAATGAGTTGGAAGACCCCAGATCTAGTTTCATCCATCTGGGCTACGATATATTCAGGAAAATAAAGACATCAAATGTACATCATTTCTACATAGATAATCATCCAAGCTAAGGGATGATGGGTCTACCAGAATCATTAGTCTGCCACACAGACGATTGTCTGTCTTATGTACATGAAAATGAATTTATAAAGTTGAGCATGGGAATGCTCGCCTGAGCTAGATCATGAAAACATTATGAAGATAATGTACTGTATTGTATCTTATTACAGGTCACCTTCTAGTTCGAAAAACCTCAGATCCTCATTATAAAGTATTTCACCTGACATCAAAAGATTTACAACCTCATGCTTTAGGGGGTAATTTTTATAGACATATTTGGTCACTACAACCCCAATCACATATGTCTATAAACCAAGGGCTTATAAACCCCTAAAAGTGTTGTTTCATACTCTAAAGGAACAAGGTTAGCTGATAACATCATTTCCCAAAAGTTCTCCCTGAAAAACTACTCAGAACTGGACAAAACTGGTCCATACAGACTGCTCCATGCATAGGGTTCAATGCATCTCACCTATTACACACGAGGGGTGCAATTTGTATTGGAAATCCCTTCTTCAGGGTGCAATGAGTGAGAGCAGACAAATGGCATAAGCACTTTGCCGGGTGGAAACTCAAAGAATCTTCTAGAAACTGCTCATATGACACTTGCCTCTCTGAATTCGCCCAGGGATGAGTAAGAGATCATGAAATCTCCAAGTGGAACCAAGAAATATTAGTGAAATGACACTAATCAACATTCTATAAGTTGACTCACTCTCTTGTAAACATCTATATATGGATCCCTCATCCTAGAGATCCAGAGGTTGGGATTTTGTAATTTGCAAGGAAGTGTTGCTGGTTTCTCTTTTAAGACATTGTTGGGTGATCTTCTTTGTATGAGGTGAAGAGGGCTTTCATGCTGGGAGGATGATGTTGGATTAGATATCTTGGTTTTAATCCTCTCTTCTAATACTTCTATCAATAAAGTTATTTGAGTTTTCCTCCATATGCTTGTATATCTTTGAATCTTGTATTTGTATATGCATTTATATGGTTAAAGTACATCTGATCCTACATTGTTTATGGTTATAAATCTCTATGATTTGATGGTATTTTGTTGTTTTTACTCTACAGGTGTTCTTTGAAGCGGGACAAGTGAGAATGGAGTGGCGAAAGCTCTATCAAAGGAGATACTTTGATAGAGGAAATGAGCAAGGAGACTAGCGAAAGACTGAGGTTGGTACTCTCTCTGATTCTATCTCATCTATCTCTCATAAATAAAAACACAAGTAACTTTAGTTTGTTTTTTTCTAAGATAGCTACCCATCTTAGTGGGACACTAGTTTTGTCAATAACAACTATTTCTAATGAAGTCCTGATATTTGATGAGCAGATTGAGGTAAACATTGGGATTGTTGTATTGCTTGCTGTTGCAGATATGGATTACGGGTAAAAAGGAATTGTTGTGGATTCAAATTAGCTTAGTTATGATATGGTTGGCTCTTTAATCCAACTACCTATCCAGATACCATGAAGTAGACTGACTATTATGCTTGTTTCCGGTATTTTTTCTATGTAGATTTTCTTGATGATCTTTGCGATAGATTCGAAGGCCCCAAAACAGATGGTGTGCTCCTACTGCCTACTTGAGATGAATTTTGTTGGAGATAGGAGCTATAGATTTCTGTTGTGAGATGGTCCCTTCGCTCCCAGTTGAAATTCTTAATGTTATTATGTTGACAGACATCGAAACTGGAGGTGACCAACTATTAAAGTGGGCACAAAATTTGCTGGAGGCAACTTTGGAGCCATGATGGAGAAATAATTAACATGTTTATTGACTAGTGGTTGTCTAGAACTCTTTGAAACAAATGAATCTTGAGATTGGGTTGCTATACTTTCCCCTATACTAAGGTTTCCCTATTGATTTTTTACCTGGTGGAAAAAACACAAATATTGTAGCGAGAGTAGTTTGAGGTAGATCACTTGCAGTTGTGGGCATAGTTGTTGGCGTTCTAGGGGTTATTTTCCACTGATGAGATTGTTGTCGCTACTTTAGATTCTGGCCTGTAAAAGGTGGACATGCTTGATAAAGGTCATATTCATGATCTTCGAGTGAAAGGGTCATCTTGAATGGTATCATTCATGGTCATAGAGGAAAGAGTTCATCCTGGAAGGTCTTAATAATTGTCTTAGAGAAAAGGGTTAGTTATGAAGGGTCTTAAGACAATTATTTAAGATTTAAAAAAATAACTTTCAAATATTTCATGTGAAATTAGAATGTCTTCTCTCACCATATATATATAATTAATAGACATTTTATGTTTCTCGATGCCCACATATTTGACCTCTCAAGGTGCAAAAGACACCCTATAAATATATAAGCATATGAATCTCATATTGTAGCTATATAAGCAAATCCAATGGAAAAAATTTAGTTTCACTAAATAGTCTATGTTAAACACATTTATCAAACATTGGGAAATTTTTTTATTAAACTTTCGCATTCTCTTTTACATTGAGGGAAAAGGTTTCAATCCCCAAAGATTCTCTGAGCCCTAAAAATAGATTGCAACCATTATACTAATTTAAATAAATTAAAAAATTACATTTCATAAACAAATTAGGAGGGAGTTTTCTTCACAGCACTAGAAACAAAAATGAAAGAACATTCTTTGCCTTCAAATTAAGAATAAAAATTTACATCAAAAAAATAACACAAGCAACCTAATTAGAAAAAGATCCTGGTAGAAAACAGCTTTTCCATTCACATACCTGCAAATTCAATCATTTTTCTTTTCCATTATCTTATATAAAGGCGAGCTCCAATTAGGGAATTGATTTTTCTTATAATCTTTCCATTCTTCCCACCAGATCATGAACCTGCTTCCCTCCATGAAAACATCTGAAGAAATGCTCAGAGCATTTTCCATCTCTATCACACACTCTTCAAACTTTTCAAGATTTTGTAGGATCTAACTTTGGCCTTTTTTCATATTTTCTAGATCTTTCTAAGCCTCTTCTACATGCACCCAAAAGTATGAGTCCGAAGTGAGGGATGCACGCTTTGTGCGAGTTCTCTGCCCTTTCGAAATGTGATTTTTTCCTTCTCTTTGATCCATTTCTGAAGAATTTTATGACGATTAGGTCTTCCCTCTGAAAGATAGTTTCCATTATCGTTAATGCTATAATAATGTGCAATATCCAGAGGCTCTGCAAATCTATTGTATGTGTTACCAACATTTATCCACTTATTTTGGAATTGGAAATCACTTGGAAATTCATGCCCCTCCCATGCTTCAATAACATCATCCCAAAATATCCTGAGATTTATCCTATGCCCATCAGCATCGATATCCCTCTTTTAACGGTTCTTGAAGGTATCATAATATCAGATGCCACTGTGTTTCTCAGAACACTCTTTATACCACTCAAGATCTACCATCATATTTGATTATGATGATCTTTACCTTGCTTGTTCTATCTTTTAAGTATTTCATTTCGTTCCACATGTTTTTTTATGGCCTGTAGTTCCTAGAGCTATTCATAGATCTCCTAACAAAGCAGTAAAGATTCCATTAATTCATGCAGTAGGCATAAGAAAATCCTCCCTAAATCCATGTGATAAGGTACAGAGTGTTTAAGTTGTGAAAGGACGGAAGCCTGCATATGTTAGATCAATGAGGTTATGTTGATTGATGCTAATTACTATTCGAACAAAGGCTTAGAATAGATCCAGACCTTATAGATGTACTGGGAAAAATCATTGTGACCTTGCTTGGGGTTATCGGTACTTTGTTTTTGGCTTAATTCAACAACTAACTTATGAACAATCATGTTATGCTTATTTTCAATTTCTCCATCTCTTCGTAGGGCAAGTGCCAAGCTGTGCTTGATCATTCTGGGAAAAGTAATCAACAACATTTCAAGCAGCAATTAGCATGCTGAAATGAAGAAATTTCAATTCAAAAGTGTAGATAAAAAAATTATTATACTTTAATCTTATATTATAATTGTGTATGAGATCTTTTTTTGTGTGAAAGAACATATTTCATCTTTTTATTTGTGAGGTAAGGGATTCATTTGGGTGTAATAATTTGAATGCTAAAGTTTACAAAATTATACATATTATATCCCTTTGGATTTGAATTTAAGACCTCTTAAAAGGAAACACATATTGTTAATCATTAAACCCACTAAAACTATACAAATAAACAGAAGATTTAAAAGTCCAGATTAACAATTTCTTCCATAGATTCCAATCTTGATATATGAAAGAAGTAAAACACTTTATAGAGATATATATATGATATTCTTCTGGATGTAAACCATTAGACCCACTAACGATATACATACTTTGAAAAACATAAACATTAAATTTCCTTTTTTTGTTATTTAAATGTTATTTTAAATAAGGTATTGAGAATTACCTAAGCTCCAACACCGGTAGCTTCTAACTCCACTGAAATTCCCATGTCGTAAGAAGATTCTGAATCCAGATTTGGAAATTTTCTCCCACTTTTGTAGTTTTCTATGACATGTTTCAAAACCGAAGCATACCATATATACTCTAAAAAACAATCCTCTAATGTAACATCTGAAAGCTTTTCATGGCTCTGCATTGCATCTTCAAAATGGTGTCATAATTTTCAATACAAGCTACGCCACGACTTGAGTAGAACATGTAAGTGTCAATAGGTCTGTATGGGCTTCTCTTGTGCTTCTCTTTGTGACCCTGTATCAACACTTTGGAAAATGAAACACATACCTTAAGTATACTACATGAAATTATTGAGAAGAATCCTACAAGCCTATTTAATAGAAGAATATGGGACTTTGTCATGCCAATAGGGAAAATAGCAGTCAAAGGAGAAGAAACTGCCTCAAGTAGTGCAAGGAGCATCCGAAAAAAAAGTCATGCTTGGAAACCACATGGAAATAGTTTCCTCCCCAATTCTCACGACCAACTACTTCAACGAGTTTTTCATCTCCGACTGGAGGGCAACCAAATGTGATACAAAAGGGAGAGATTTTCCTTAACCTCTATCCTAGGAACCACAATGTAGCCAAGGTTGAAACTGCCCCTCCAAAGGAAGACCCACAAATATAATAGGTTTGTGTTTTCTTTGTCTGGAGTCTGTATAAACTTGTAACTGATCAATCTGGAATACATCAACACAATGTTACTTTTCCCTTTGAATTTCAATAATTTCATCTATAATAACTATAAAAGTAAGCCCTTTTGTTGTGAAACTGAGGCCGCTTTCGACAATTATATTTAGATAAATCAAGTTACCTTTTCATGGAAATTTTTTCTCTCCATAATATTCAGGAAAGACTTAAGAGCTCCCTGATGGATGAGGTATTTTTTTATCATTGTAACCCTTGAGGAAATCCAAGAATACCTAGTTGCTTTTTTCTATATTTCCCTCTCCATCGATGAAACTTTATATCCATGAGGTGTTTGTAAACATGTGCTGGAATAAAGAGTGGCTTTCATGCTGGGGAAGCCACTGATCCTAGCAAGAGAAGGCAGTCCATGCTTCCTTTTGTGTGACTGACATGTGATGGAAATGTGTTGGGTCTTATGAAATGAAGGGTAGAAAACATAAGCAACACCTCCATGCTCCTTCAGATTAAAACTCTCTAAATTTCTTTCATGAACATACTCTTCCCAAGCCTTGAATAGTATATCACATGAAGCAAGAACACCTGTAGTCTCTTGACCAATAGTGAACCTGCAACAACATATTTATACATTAGCACCGTAAGGGCTATGGATCCCTCAAAATTTAGAATTTTTTGGTGAAAATTTTGGACATTTTTGTGGATCATGAGATAGGGAGGACATTACCATATTCAACCACAATAAAATAATGCCTCCATTACCTGAGATGAAGATAAAACATGAAATAATGAAAAAACATTGTATCAAATTACAAATAGAAACTAGGCTTCTAGATATGATAACTCAGGTGTCTAATACCCTCAATCCACTTAGCATGCCAAAAAATGCAGATAAAAAACATATATATCCAACTTTTATAATTCCTTTTACGAATGAAGAATGAATATATGAAAAAAAATATTCTTTATAACAATTCTTTCAATCATGTCAAGGCCACACATGATGTTTGTATTAGCAACAAGGGATTAATTAGACTCTCCCATTTTATAATTTATAATGTTTCATTAATATAACTATCTCTATCTCTTTTTATTAAATAATACCGATGTTAGAAAGTTTAACTCAAAAAACTACTCAATGAAGTCAAAGTGTTGACAAAATCTTGATTAAGACTTAGGGGACACTTTTTCATTCTTGGCATTTAAATTTGATTGGGAGGAGTTTTTTCCATCCACTCATGATTTAGGATACCTAGTAAAAATAAACTAGGCGTTAGTTGCTAGTTACTTCTTAACATCATCATCAAATTAAGAATTTTTTTATCCTTATAATATAACACCCTAATATAGTTTCCATTGAATATTTGATGTGAAGTTTGGCCATGAATGATCTATCATAAACTTGTATATTTCCTTATATAAATGAAAAAGATATAAAACAAAATCTTCTTTATAATATTTCATGTGTTTTGCTTACTTATTTCTTAACATTTCTTCAATTCCTTGCTATTTCCTATGCATGTGTACCCCATATTTCTTGCCCATAGATGGGCCAACCACTCTTGTTTCTATCCATTGATTTCCTTCCATTTCCAGTTTCCTTTCTTTGGGATAGGTACTTTTATGTCCATTTCTTTATCCAATGTAAGCTATAAAGTTATACAGGGTAGGAAAATATAGAAAAATGTAAAAAATGAATGTATTAGACATGTCATTTTACAATCAACAAACCTCAAAAGGACACCCATAGTACTTCATTAACCATAAAATTAATTTGGGTGGAGATTATAAAAACTTTAATTGGTCATTCCTCTTACAAGTTATAAGAAAATTTGAATTAAGTGGAACATGGATCAAAGGTTGCAAATCTCCTTTCTCATTTGTAGTTCTAGACAACATCTTATAAATTATTTTCTTTAATCTATCTGTTATGTTCCTATACCAATAGGTGTCATAATTTATGATTGAATTAGTTTACCTCTAAAATATGTACATACCTTTGCTTCTGCAAATGTTTTCCATATTTGTTAAAAATAAAAAAAATGTAAAAATGTAAAGAGGGTATGTCCTAAAGGAAAGATCGAAGGACGAAAAAAAAAAGAAATAAAGAAAAGGTCAAAAAGATGAAAATATGAACCCCAAAAGGAAAAAATACTATGAAAGTGTGCAAGTCTAAATGCCACTACTATTTTACTTTCTGTATAAATAATGATTGTGTGCAAAGCGTTGTTGTGTCATAATCCCTGGTAATCAAACAATTTAATCTTGGCTATAACATGTTTTCAATTTCATGCTTAGAGATAGAGAATAAAATCTGACCAAACTGTTTAATTTTGGCAGATAAGTAGATAGGTATAGTAAATAAAGGAGCTCAATAGTTTAATCTAAGCCCTTGGATGTAATAAGGACAGACTTAGGTAGATTTCCATTGTAAAAGAAAAGAAAAGTTTCATAAGGGTTTGCTAGTTTAAGTGCACCCTAATAAAGAATAGAAAAAGTGGTAGGATGTGTAGGTGGGTAAGTAGGTGGATGGCTGTCGAATGATGTATGATGAATGATTAGTTGAAGTTCATATCATTTACTTTCATCATCATATTATTTTGAAAGTATGGATAACATAAACATTTACAAAGTCAAGTTATTAATTTCCTCATTTTCTTTTACACCGAATATCACTAATTTCCCACAAATAACAATCAAAGCACCAAAAGCCTTAAACCAAAGGGGCTCAAAGAATTTCTGTGACTTTTGGAGGGACCAGACCCTTGGCCCAATGATTTATAAGTTCCAAGTGCTAACTCATCCATATTCACTCGTCCATTATTCATCCATCTCTTCTAAAAAATCTCTTTTCCTAAGGTAAAATCACTATTTGCCTAGGGAAAATAATTAACCTCATAAAAAACCCCCTTTTTTCCCACAAAGGCACACAACATGCATCTAAGCCTAAGTTACAATTGTTTGAATGTGGAAATGTAATATATTTCGAAACGTTTTACTTAATGTATTCTCATGTCCACACCTATTTCATATTAACATTATTTACTATAGTTAGCTCCCGCAAAATACACTGAATATCCTATATATTATTAAAAAACCCTTATTCTAATATCCTGTCCTAGTTTGAAATATAAACTGTAAATAAAGGAATAATTTGATAGATTGATTAATCGATAGATTAATTAATCTATCTACGATCAAATTAAGACATATAAACCTCCACTGCATAAAAAAGGAATTAATTAATCAACCTGTGATAAATTAAGAACCTTCCGCCAATCAGATCACCCCTGATGTCATTAACCTCCCTAATCCACAGTTACTACCTCATCTGCCCCCTCCATTAAATCTCGATCAAGTCCCTTCCCCAACCATTGTATGATCTGACACCTTCAGGTCTAATGATTGACATTCATATCGAGCGGCCTCTGATGCCAAACTTTACCCGCCCGATACGAGTTGTTTCACTATTGACCCCGCCGCTACGTGTCACCCGATGAATGGCATTGTGCAGACCTCTCCCAATCCCACTACACCTTCATAAGCGGTGTGATAGATACCGCTTACCACCCCCGCTTACCACCCTCGCTAAATAACAAAATGTCCCATCTATTAACTGGTGCCAACTGTCATTTTCACCATACCCACCAAAACATTGACTTTGCCAAATAAAAACAATAATACTCATTATTTTTTCTTATCAAGAAAAGAAACTTATGTTCTCCATGCATAGTCAGAGTACATTCGAGCCATCACCCTGCTTCCAACTGTTAAATTTTAGAAGCTGCTAGATTCCAGATTGCCATTGCAGACTCGTGCACTCCATGCAAATAGTGCACCAGAGCCATTTGTCCCTTCATGCAACCATAACCAGGTATTTACCTATTCCACTAAGAAAACCCTATTTTCATATTTAGCCTAGACTAAATTGCTATGAAAATCAAGTAAATTTAGTGATAGGAAGCTGTTCGACAATCTACAAACTCCTTGAAACGACCCCATTTTTCAAAAATTCCTTGGAATTCCCCACCCTCATCTTTCAATCCACAAGAACCCAGGATGGATGTTCCAGTTTCTTTGGATGCTAGGTCAATTACCACTCCCCACAGAGATTTAGACCATCTTCCCCTGGCGGATAAGGATTTCCAGATAAAGGACCTCACCTTTAATGAAACCCCTTTGAAATTGCATTGCAGATACATAGATAATTACTTAAACCATCCAAATAAGATAGGTCTCTGGGAGTCAAACCTGCCCAAATATCAATTCCCAAGTGTTCATGTCTTTCTGAAAACTATTCATTATTGCCATGCAAATTATGACCACGTTTTGAAAGTTGTAATGTCCTTAGACCAGAAAATCCTTTTCATCATTACAATTGAGTCCATAAATGAGATGTTACAGTTGTAGCCTAGTCAAGACTTCACCCCCATGTCCATCCTTGATTTGCTTGAAAGGTTCTCCAAACTGTCTAGTTCCAGAAGTACTCAAATCCTCTAGACCTTCATTTCTGAAGAAAAATACATGCCAAAGGATCCCCCTCCTTACATGTCAGCCTTCTTTTCTGATCTAGGCAGAGACATCACAACAATGCTATCATGCATTTTGGGTTCCACCACTAATGAGTATATAGATGAAACTATTTTTGCTGGTATGTCTATATTTACCCCTGGTCAACCTCCTACAGTCAAGTTTGATTATGCCAAATTCATAACAGATAAAATGAATGATTAGTTTATGAGACTCGAAAATGAGAGGGTGTTCAAGTATTCATCGGTCCTATATCATTTGTTTCTTTATTACCAGACTGATAGGTTTCCCTTCTCTGTAAAAAAACTTGATACCAAAGGAAATCCTAGATTTGTCATTTTCTAGACTTCTCTTTTCCACAGGTCTTATGATTCTCCCTATCCGTATAAGGATTTTAATGACCAATTTAAGCATCGAGTGCCTACAATGTTGATAGGCAATCCCCCACCCAGAATTAGTGCAGGCATTAAGAGGGTTCTCTAGTTGTCCAAATAATACAAAGTTGGGGCTTGGTATTTATACCAAAACCATACCAAAATCAAAATTTATGAATGTGAGCTACCTCCATATAAATTACCTAAATATCTCCCCATTATATTATTTTCTCTGGAGTACTACGGGAAGATGATTAATTCTTGTGAGATTCACTTTGTCAAGACCAAGAAGAAGGCACAGCTAAGGATAAAGGATCATCTACGCCCATTTATTTGCAATAACAGAGAATCCGGAAAGGTAACAGATGAAATCCTTGAGAGATTGAGATTAAAAAGGAGTTTCATCTGGCCCTATGACCCTCACGGATTCGTTTGTGACAAAAGACATAAACATAAATTGTCTCCTTATATCCACCATAGAATCCCAGAGATCGAACAATATGCAAACCAATTAGAATGGGTGGAAGGCACACTGATAGATCAAGATAGCACACAAGTTGAAGTTGACAAAGTAATGGTGGACTTAGAAAGAATATTTGAAGAGGATTCATTTGTACAGGTTTTTGGAGAAACTTCATCCCGAAAGCAGTCACATGAACCCAACACATAGCCATCAGAGCAACAAGGAACCTCAGAAAGAGCAAAAGAGTCAAAACAACAAGAATAATCTGAGCAGCCCAAAATCTCATAGGAGCTTGCTCGACCTCCGCAAATCATGGGAAATCCTCCTATGTTGTAGACTCCTCTCAATGAGGAAAGAAATCTCAAAAGAGATAGAGAAGAGGCCACTCCTTCTAGCAGGCCTATTGATCAAACTTTTGCTAAAAGGTAAAGGTTGAATCCCTATTCAGAAGAAGAACATACTCAGGAGACCACAAGTAACGCAGTGGTAGAAAAGATAGATACTATGCAGAATATCCCAGCAAGTGGTACACCATCCACCTCTCATATACAAGAATTGGAAAGACAACAAAGCACAGAAGTGTCTTCTTTCAGAGCTTTCTCTGAACAGAGCTTAGACATTAAAGGGAAATACAAAGAAATCAAAGCAAGGAATGGGAAATCAAAAGCTCAAACCTATGCTCATTACCTCAAATGGCTCCAACTAATCAAGCCAGGCTTATGTCAGCTTTTGACCTAAAAGAAGGGAAAATGTAAATGAGTTTCTTGAAACCAATTGTACAACAGCCAAAGTCAATGGCTGACTATTTGAAGACTGATTTTGAAGTTTTTGCCAAGGATATCCATCCAATTGACCAAATAGAACTGCACAAGCAGACTGGTGAGATGTTCTATTCTACATTAACTAGTAAAGCCATCACAACACACCAATTGCAAAATTCTTTGCACAATACAACAACACAATTGAAACTGGAAAAGGCCTCCTTTAAGGCTAAAGATGTCATAATAAAAACCTTAGAAGACTTGGTGATAGAGATGGGACATGATCCCAAGGATGTCAAAGCAACTGAACAATTGATCATAAAGAAAAATGATGATATAGCTGCATTCAAGAAGTAGCTTAAGATCACTCCTCTCCGCCATCCTAAAACTGTATAAGTTATAGAGAAACAAAAGGAAGAAGAACTTATGGACCTAGTCCTTAAGTTAAATGAAAAACTAAAGGAAACTGAGAAGGGATTGGAAGATGCGATACAGTCTAGGCAGAGTGAGCTGGCCACTACTCCTCCAACTGTCATACCCAATAGTACCCTCCACTTTGGCAGCATCTTTGGCACCAACATTTCCACCGGTAACAGCACTGCCAGTGGCAAAAGCTATTACAACTATAGGTACATCAACCAGTATAGGGATAACAACAAAAAAAACAGATGAAGTGATCAAAGCCATGGAACATATGAGTATCCAAGCTATAGATTTAAAAAAGCTCAAAGAACAAATATCATGTGTGGAAACAAATTATGAACTAGCAGAAATTCAGAACAAAGATGAAGAAAGGAAGAAAAAAAGAATGAAGGAGAGAATTAGAGTCTTGGAAAAGGACTTAACACTAGAAAAACTGTTGGGAGATATGATGAATATATTTTGGGCCAATATCATTGATTCCATCAATGATATTTGGCATTCTATCTAGATAATTTTTGAACAGACTGAACTAGTCAAGATAGCTGTGAAAGCTTTACACAAGACCAAAGAAGAATTAGGAGATAATCCTGAAGAGGAAAATCAGTTAATTGACTTCTTGAATAGCAGGAACAGGTAGCAATTGTATGCATTAGAGATTGAAAATAGAACAACCACCATCCTTGAAATTAAGAAAGTTCTTACTAAGAGGAACTTGATGCTCAACTTGGAGAAAGGTGTCAAAGTATTCAAGCAGATATAGATGACTTCGTGTTGAAATATGTCATCTTGAGAGAGGAAGGTCTTCCAAGCCCACTGGTCATAAATGACAAGTTGATGACACATGATGACTACATTTAGAGACTAAACAAATAGGCTAGGAGCCAAGCCATCTCTTCAACAGTAAAAGTACTACCTATAAGAAAGGTGCTTTATGATGGCTTGGAAAACCTATTTTACATAGAACATGGAGTGAAACACCTTTTCACCAACAGGCCCAATTTTGTTAAGTATACAGAAGCTGATGAAGTGTACAGGAAAATGATTAGCATGAACATACCGAATGATGAATGGTGGACCAGTATAACTGATATACTATAAAGTTACTATAGTAAATCCATGGAGAAAAAATATTTACTACGGTAAAGTCTGGTAAATACAGGTAAAGAGTATTAGCACATGTAAAGAGTATCAGTAGGTGAAGATAAGAGTGAAGTCCAACATACAATTACCAAGACAATTGCATGAGACAAATTCAAGTTCCAGCATCTAGCACATTCACACATAGAGGGACAACAAACAATTTATTTCCCATCTATCTCTACCTTCTTGTGGAAAATGATTTTTGTTTCCTATAATAAATCTCATATAGCTATGAGATATTTTGTAATATTTTTTGTATAAGTACTTCAGAAATTGAAGCAATTAGGGTGGAATAAAAATAATTTCTGTAGACTTTTGTTTTGAGCTAAAGGAGCTACTGTATTGGACGCTGGACTGATTTACTGGATTGAATAAAGCTGAGGAAATTTCACTCGATTCATGTGCATTGTGGGAAGCAAATAAGTATCATTTATCTAAGCTTGAATATTGTTTTCCTTCATGTTATGAAATATCATATGTGTTTTCTTTAATATTAAAAGCAAACAAGGAAAAATACTACCAGAATTAGCTTAAATGCTCTCTATTTTAACTGTTTGCTCATTTGATGTTTTCTACTAAATTGCTTAAGTTTGGGAATTATTAATTGCTCCCTTATTTCTATGATTCATTCCTTTATTGGCCCTTGGTATAGGATTCTTAATTTCCCTTGCTATTTTCCAATCCTCCCTTGCTCAACCTGATACCTGCTAACGATTCTTCAGTGCCCTTGGCCCTGGTTAAGTCCTCCATCAATTGAAACCTTTAGATTTGTCCTTGCTATGCTATATTTCCTTGTGAAATCTTACCTCGGTGATTAATCAAATCTTGATAAACCTTTCCTACTTGACTCCATAGCCCAATGGCCCAGATATCTGCTCTGCCCACTTGTTTCCATTAATTGCACCAAAAAAATCACAACAAATCCCTTGTTCATTAATAACTAGCCTAACATCATATCAAAACAACGATAAATCATAAAGAGAGAGCCCTCTCTCAGAATTGATTGGCTAGGATCTATACTTAAAATATTGGTTTGTAGTTACCTTGGATCCTTTCCTTCCTTCGAATAACTTCTAAGGAAAATCTGAGTGATAACATAGTGGCGACCATATTGGGGAAGAAAAAATCCTCAGTTAAAATAAACCTTTGAGAAACCTAAAAGTTTAATTTAAAGCATCTTGAAAGATTGTTAGAAGTTATCGTGAAAATTCATGAAAGAAAAGCATCTAAAAGACTTGAAATCTTGCTTCAGGAAGAACTCATTACACCAGGGCTAACCCTGACCCAAATCCTCCCCTTGTGTTTGAAAATCCAAACCTAATCCCAAGAATCATTAGAAGACAAGAGAGTTTAGTCAGCCCTAGACCATTGTACAAATCACATTCCTGCCCTGTTGAGTGGTTGTTCTTGGAAGACCTCCTTTTGACGAACATTTTGAACTTTCTTTGTTTAGAACCACATTTGATAGTGAACTATTGGAACTAGTTTGAGATCCAGAATTCCTCAGAGAACTTGAAACCCAATTAGCCAATTTTTCAATTGATCGATATATGTAGAACTCCACTCAGTCATCCCTTACCACCGATAGAACCCCTGAACTTTCTGAAACAATGTCACTTTCTACTAGTTCATAATTATTCCCTCAGTTTCCTAAAGTCCACTCCACCCCTACATTCATCCCTTCACTTCCCCTCTAGTCAATCATCACCCAACATCCAACCACTACCTCTAGTTCTTCATCCACAACCCAAACACCTCCTGTTACCCGAACTCCTATTCGCACTACTACCCAACCTAGAATCATGGCCAATATATATGCTCCCCTTGTGATGCCTGGTCCCCAAGGTGTGATGCCACAGGAATACCAAAGTAAAATTGCTACCTTTGATGGTAGTAGAACATACACAACCCTATAGCACACTAGGAAAATGACTGATTACTTTGAAATTTATGAGATTGACGTGGCTGATGTCCAAATAAGAATTTTTGTTCAAAGTCTAGATAGGGAAGTTAGAATGTGGTTTAGATCCTTGACCCCTCAAAGCATAGATAGTCTAAGAGTCCTTTACCAACAATTCTTAAATATGTGGGAAAAGAAGAAGGACTCCCTTCAAATTTTATCTAAATATGAGAATCTTAAAAGGGGTCCCCATGAAACTGTTCAAGACTATTGTAGCTGGTTTAATACTGTGTATAATGCCATCCCACTTGACCTTAGACCTCCACCAGGTTTAGCCCTGATCAAATTTCCAGATAGATTTGATTAAGATATGGATTTTCAATTAAGAGAAAGAAATCCCCCTACTCTGGAAGAAATGAAAAGCGTAGCGGTAAGTGTTGAAGCTAACCTGCTTGCAAAAAGAACTAGAGCTAGGAGTGATAGAAGGATACCCTTGAAAGAGGAAACTACACCCTTTGAACAAAAAATCAATGCTCTAGCTAAAGGGATGGAAAGATTGTTGGGCAGAGTTGAAATTATTGAAAGGAAACCTCACTGGGATACCCAGAGGGCTAATCCGAGTAGAAATCCCAATTTTAGGAAAAACCAAAACCAGAATACTGGAAAGAATATTCCTGACCAGAATATCAGACCTCCTTTCCAAGAAAATTATGTAGAGACCTTACATTTAGAAGACCCTGAACAAGACACTCAAATATATTTGATGGGTTTAGGCGATAATGAAGATATTTTCCTAACTCGGGATGACGAAGAACCACACGTGCTCCAACAGTTCTGAACCCAAACAGGGGAATCATTTGATTTCAAATAGGGGTATGACTCTGCTATTTTTGAAGTACATAAACAATACAACCTAAGAAGCAGGAGGAATACTGATGCCCCGGAACAAAACAAGAAAACAATTCCTAGCCAGCCTAATAAAGGAAAAGCTTCAAATCAGAATCCCCAAGCTACAAAAACCTTACAAATCCTCTCTAGATCACCTCAAAATCCTCCTAGCCCCACCATCAAAGATGTAATAGATAACCATCCTTCTAATGAACACCCTTCCACTTCAATTCCCCTCAAAGGAATAGTGGAACAACCTCCAGAAGATCCAATTGAAAATACTCCTAATAAAGAAAAATAAAAACACATTGCCCAGAGCTTTAGTTCTAAAATTCCAAATATTAAAATACATAAATCTCCTCTGCCTTTCAATTTGGGAGCAGAGGTGGCCAAGCTCAAAATTTTAGTATCTTTGGCAAAATCTGTAAAACATGAAATGTACAGATCTCAAATTAGTAAATATCTGAACTATGTTGAAAACGAAGATTCTGTGGATCTCTTTGATGAACAACCTAAGTTACTGTTTAGACCAGATGTCAATGGAAAGCCAGTAGAAGGAGGGATACCACCTTTCTACATCAGCGTTAACATCCACGACAAAATCCTACACAATGCCATGCTTGACTCTGGAGGCTCACACAATCCTATTCCTAAGTTGGTAATGGAAAAGTTGAACCTGGATATCACCAGACCTTATAAAGATGTATTCTCCTTTGATTCAAGCCAGGTTAAATGCTTGAGTCTTATAAAAGATTTGTGTGTCTCCCTAGTTCATTACCCTGCCAAAACCATACTCATGGATATTTTTGTTGCTGATATACCACCCATGTATGGTATGCTGTTGTCTAGATCCTGGGGTACCAAACTCCAAGGGTCTCTACAATTAGATATGTCTTGTGCTACCATTTCAGTCTTTGGACATCCCAAGAAATTATATAGAGAAAGTTTGATGAAGCATGTAGTGAGTAGTCAGGAGAGGCCTTGGAACTTCCCTATATATTCAGTACATACAGACATGGATTATTTTATTCTTTATAATGTTTAAATGAATCAAGAAGATACTCTAAGTGATATAACAATAGAGCCAAATAAATTGTAAAAGAAAATTCAAATGTCCAAATTCGTGAGATATCAGATGACAAAGAAAATCTCGATGCCCTTGTTAAGTAAGAGTCCACCATGCTAGATGAAAATTATGAACATGAAATCTTATGGCATCTGTAATTTTATGGTTCAGTAAACAAGCTAGGTGCAGGAGTAGGTGTATGGATTTATAACTTAGATAATGATCATGCAGAAGGTCATGCCTATAGGTTAAATTTTAAATGCGTAAACAATATGGCAGAATATGAAGCACTCGTGTTAGGTCTTAAACTGGTCAAAGGATTAGGAGCTATAAAGGTATCGATTATGGGAGATTCTAAATTGATATTTAAACAAATCAATGGTGCTTATTTAACTAGAGATCCTAGACTATGATTTTACAGAGGAACAATTGTAGAAATACTTAACACTTTTTTTGAAACCAAGGTTGCTACTATCCCCAGAAAACATAACATGCAAGCTCACAGTCTGGCTATGTTTTCTAGTACCTGTAAGTTGCCTTTCCAACCCAACCATCAGTATACTACTGAGGTTAGGCACAGACCAGCTATTCCTGACAACCTAAAGAACTGGCAAGTTTTTGAAAATGATAAACAGATTAAAAATTTCTTAACTTTAGATAATGAATTTGTAAATACCAACATAGATACTGACATAGTAGTAGATTTCAATTGATTTGATGAAGTAGAAATAAATGACTAGAAGAAGATCAAATAAAAGACATACTTTATCCTACAGAATTCACAAAAACAGATATTCAAGATGTAAAACAGACGGAAATCGATGAAATAATTGATGATGAAATTGAAGTCATAAACCATAAAGACAATTTCTTACCCAAAGGAGTAACTCCTTTGGAGGACTTATTCGACTCAAATGATATTCCTAAAAGTCCTAAAGTGGAACCTTTGAAGTCAGACATTGAGGAATGTAACATAGGATCTGAGGAGAATCCCAAGCTAATAAAACTGTTTAAATCATTGCCTCCCGAGGAAAAACTGAAATATATAGAACTTATGATGGAATTCTAGGATGTTTTTGCCTGGAGTTATGAGGATCTGAAATCCTATGATACCAGCATTATACAACACACTATCCCTTTAAAAGAAGATTAGAAGACATTTACGCAGAAGATTAGAAGAATTAACCCTATTTTATTACTGTCTATTGAAAAGGAAATCAAATGAATGTATGAAGCAAGAATTATTGCGCCCATTAGGTTTTCAGATTGGGTATCTAATCTTGTCTCCACAAGAAGGAAAACAGGAGAAATAAGAATGTGTGTTGACATAAGGAGTTCAAAAAAAGTCTCACTCAAAGATAACTATCCCCTACCTAAAATGGATCACATATTGCAAAGGGTAGTATGTTCCACAAGGATCTCATTGTTAGATGGTTTCTCTAGTTACAATCAAATCCTAGTCCATCCTAATGGTCAAACAAAAACTACATTCACAACCCCATGGGGTACCTTTATGTACATTAAAATGCCTTTCTGATTGAAAAACGTAGGAGGTGCCTTTCAAACGAAAATGGATATTGCCTTTGCCAAAGAAATCCATGATTTCCTAGTTATATACCTTGATGATATCACAATGTTTTCCAAATCAGATCAACAACATCTGGACCATCTTAGGAAGGTCTTTATTAAGTGCAGGAAATATAGCATTTCACTGAATCCTAAAAAGTCTTCATTTGATTTGGAAGAAGGCAAACTATTGGGCCATATTATCTCCAAGGATGGAATCCGGATTGATCCAACTAGGATTGAAGCTATTTTTCAAATACCTCACCCCAGGAACATTAAAGAACTTGAGGCATTTTTAGGAAAAATAAATTTCTTAAGAAGATTTATCTCGAATCAAGCTGAAGTGATTAGACTATTAAATAACATGCTGAAGAAATATTTGGCTATTAAATGGATAGTAGAGGCTAAAAATTCATTCGAAGACATAAAACTGGCCTTGACTCAAACCTCAGTCCTCATAAGTCCAATGTTTGATAGAGAATTTATCATTTTTTCTTTTGCGTCAGAACATAGTATAACTGCAATTTTACTACAGAAGAATGATCAGGGATTCGATCAAACAATAGCCTTCTTTAGTAAAGCTCTAAGAGATGCATCGTTAAAGTATACCATAATGGAAAAAAAGGCATTTTATTTGATACAAGCCATCAAAGATTTCAGAGTCTATATCTTATATTCTCACATTGTAGCTTATGTTCCTAATGCTATAGTCAAAGACATTATAACACATAATGGAGTTGATGGCAAGAGAGCTAAATGGATAGCTATCATATTAGAGTATGACATAGAGTTAAACCTACAAATTTAATCAAAGGCCAAGGGCTGGCTAAACTTATGGCTGAAACCAATTGTCAAGCCCTAGGCATAAATTTTATAGTAAAACAGGACAACGAAGAGGATATGGTGACTCCACAGATCAGCCAAGCCTTTTTAGACTCACCCTGGTATGCTAACATAACATATGTTCTACAAAATTTACATGCCCCTCCATGGCTGTCCAAAACTAAAAGTAGGTTCTTGAAAATGAAATATTTGAAAATTTTCATAATGGATAATACTTTATTTTGGAAAAATCATGAAGGAATTATGTTAAATTGCTTATTAAAGGAAGAATCCGACAAAGTACTCCAGGAATTTCATGCAGGTGATTTCCGAGGACACCTCTACTAGAAGACGACAGCTGATAAAATCCTAAGAGCCAGATTCTACTAGTCAACCTTGTTTTCTGATGTGAAAATGTTTGTAGCATCCTGCCACAAGTGTCAAATCTTTGAAGGAAAAAGAAAGCTTCTGCCTTTACCTTTGAAACCCATCTCTACTGAAAAACCATTTCAACAATGGGGTCTAGGCTTCATTGTTGAAATTAACCCCCCCTCTTTTTTTCAACATAGACGGATACTAACTGCCACAGATTACTTTACAAAGTGAATAGAAGCCATTCCCTCCAGACAAGCCACTTATACTATCATCATATGTTTTCTAGAGGCCAATATTCTGTCTAGATTTGGTTGTCCAGACAAAATTATCATAGACAATGCTGTAGCATTTAAATAAAAAAGGATGATTGATTTATACCATAAATACCATATAACCCTTGGTCACTCTACAGCCTACTATCCCCAAGGAAATGGACTTGCAGAATCCTCCAATAAAAGCTTAATGAATATAATTAAAAAATTGTGGAAGACAATAAGAAAACATGGAACAAAAAACTGATCAATTCTTTGTGGGAAGACAGGCTTACGACTAAGAAATATATTGGGACCACTCCCTATCAGTTAGTCTATGGGATGGAAGTTGTTTTCCCTTTATCATTAGGAATTCCAGTAATGAAACTACTCCAGGAAGCCCAAGTTGAGCCAAATGTTATTTAGAGGAGAATCAATTAGACCATTCATTTGCAGCAAACCAAAGAGGAAGTATACATCAGAGCCCAAATACTGCATGAAAAACTTAAGAAAATTTTTGATGAAAGGACAAAAGTAGAAGACTTCTATCTTGGTGACAAAGTTTTGAAGTGGGACTCCATAAGTGAAGACAAAGGGAAACATGGGAAGTTTGACTTCCTATGGAAAGGTCCATACATTATATATGCCTTTAGAGGGAATAATTCTTATTTTCTGAAAGAGTTAAATGGTGCAGAGATAGAAGGAGGACTAGTCAATGGTTGAATGTTGAAACATTACATCGATCCAAGCTACTAATTCTACTCACTTCAGTTGTACATAATATATCCTTCAAAATGTTTAAGTGTTGATTGGATGGTTCAGTTTTGGAGTTAAATACTGAGGAGAAGGCCCTAAGCTTCAAGATTATCACTGTCATAGATAACAATAAAGCAGCAGAATGAAAGGAAATTGCAGAGTGAAATCACAGTCTCACAAAAGGCCATTGGTCTACATTTCTTGACTTTCCACCAGGGAAAGCCATCCCCAACTGGAGCCACTATTATGTTCCTATACCAATAGGTGTCATAATTTATGATTGACTTAGTTTATTTCTGAAATATGTACATACCTTTGGTTCTGCAAATGTTTTCCATATTTGTAAAAAATAAAAAATAAAAATTAGAAAATGTAAAGAGGGTATGTCCTAAAAGAAAGATCAAAGGACGAAAAATAAAAAAGAAATAAAGAAAAGGTCAAAAAGATGAAAATGTGAACCCCAAAAATAAAAAAGACCATGAAAGTGTGCAAGTCTAAATGCCACTACTATTTTACTTTCTGTATAAATAATTATTGTGTGCAAAGTGTTGTTATGCCACAATCCATGGTAATGAAACAATTTAATCTTTGTTATTCTATGTTTTCAATTTCATTCTTAGACATAGAGAATAAAATCTGACCAAACTGTTTAATCTTGGCAGATAAGTAGATAGGTAGAGTAAATAAAGGAGCTCAACAATTTAATCTGAGCCCCTGGATGTAATAAGGATAGACTTAGATAGATTTCCGTTGTAAAATAAAAGAAAAGTTTCATAAGGGTTTGCCAGATTAAGTGCACCCTAATAAAGAATAGAAAAAGTGGTAGGATGTGTAGGTGGGTAAGTAGATGGATGGCTGCAGAATAATGTATGATGAATGATTAGTTGAAGCTCATATCATTTACTTTCATCATCATATTACTTTGAAAGTATGGATAACAGAAACATTTACAAAGTCAAGTTATTAATTTCCTCGTTTTCTTTTACCCCTAATATCACTAATTTCCCACAAATAATAATCAAAGCACCACAAAACTTTAAAAAAAGGGGCTTAGAGCATTTCTCTAATTTTTGGAGGGACTAGACCCTTGGCCCAATGATTTACAGGTCCCAAGTGCTAACTCATCCATACTCACTCCTCCATAATTCATCCATTTCATCTAAAAAATCCCTTTTCCTAAGGTAAAATCATTATTTTCCCAGGGAAGGTGATTAACCTCATAAAAAACCCCTTTTTTCCCACAAAGACCCACAACATGCATCTATGCCTAAGTTACAAATATTTAAATGTGGAAATGTAATATATTTCGAAACATTTTACTTAGCATATTCTCATGTCGACAACTATTTCATATTAGCATTATTTATTGTAGTTATCTCTTGCAAAATACATTGCGTCCCCTATATATTATTAAAAAACCCCTATTCTAATATCCTACCCTGGTTTGAAATATAAACCATAAATAGAGGAATAATTCAATAGATTGATTAATCGATAGATTAATTAATCTATCTGCGATCAAATTAAGACATATAAACATCTGCTACATAAAAAAGGAATTAAATAATCAACCTATGATTAATTAAGAACCTTTCGCTAATTGCATCACCCTCGATGTCATTAACCTCCCTAATCCATAGTTACTACCCCATCGGGCCCCTCCTTTAAATCTCGATCAAGTCCCTTCCTTGACAACCGTATGATTTGACACCTTTAGATCTAACGGCTGACGCTGATATCGGGCAGCCTCCGATGCCGAACCTTACCCGCCTGATACGAGTTGTTTCACTATTCACCTCACAGCTATGTGTCACCCGATGAATGGCATCAGGCGAACCTCTCCCAATACCACTACACCTTCATAAGTGGTGCAATAAATATCGCTTACCGCCCCGACCTACCACTCTCGCTAAATGAAAAAATGTCACATTTGTTAATGAGCGCCAACTATCATTTTAACCATACCCGCCAAAACATTGACTTTGCCAAAAAAAACAAAAATACTCATTATTTTGTCTTATCAAGAAAAGAAAATTATGTTGTCCATGTTGTTATCGGGAAAACTAGTGTCCATTCAGAGATGCTAGTCCCACTAAGATGGGTAGCTATCTTAGAAAAAAATAGATTAAAGTTACTTTTGTTTTCCTTTATGAGAGATAGATGAGAGAGAATCAGAGAGCACCAACCTCGGTCTTTCGTTAGTCTCCTTGCTTGTTTCCTCTCTCCTTTGATAGAGCTTTTTCCACTCCTTTCTCACTTGTCCCACTTCAAAGAACACATGTAGAGCCAAGGCAGCAAAATACCATCAAAACATAGAGATCTATAACCATAAATAATGTAGGATTAGATGTACATTAACCATATAAATGCATACATAAACAAGATTCAGAGATATACAAGCATATGGAGGAAAACTCAAATAGCTTTTTTGATAGAAGTAGTAGAAGAGAGGATTACATCCAAGCTATCTAATCTAACATCATCCTCCCACCATGAAAGTCGTCTTCACCTCATACAAAGAAAGATTACCCAACAATGTCTTCAAAGAGAAACCAACAACACTTCCTTGCAAATTACAAAATTACAGCCTCTGGATCTCTTGGATGATGGATCCATATATAGATGTTTTCAAGAGAGTGAGTCAGCTTCTGGGCTTTTTATTAGTGTCATTTCACTAATAGTTCTTGGTTCCACTTGGATATTTCATTGATCTCTTACTCATCCTTGAGCGAATTCATAGAGGCAAGTGTCCTGGAGAAGTTTCTCGAAGATTACATGATCATCCACTTAGCAAACTGTCTCTGCTATTTGTCTAATCTCGCCCATCACACCGTACAGAAGGGATTTTTAGTATGGATCACAGCCCCCATGTGTAATAGGTGAGATGCATCACACCCTGACCATGGAGCAGGTGAGGTGGTCCTGTTTTGACCAGTTCTAAGTAGTGTTTCAAAGAGAACTTCTAGGAAATGATGTAATCAGTTGACCTTGATCCTTTAGGGTATGAAACCATACTTTTAGGGGTTTAGAAGCCCTTTGTTCATGGAAATATGTGATTGGACTTGCAGTGCCCAAATATGTCTATAACAGTTTCCCCCTAAAGCATGAGGTCGTAAATATTCTAATGTCAGGTGAAATGCTTTATCATGAGGATCCGAGGTTTTTCAAACTGGAAGGTGACCTCCAATAAGACACAATACAATACTGTATCTTCATAACATTTTCATGAACTAGCTGAGGTGGGCATTCCCATGCTCAGCTTTATAAATTCATTTTCATGCACATAGGATAGACAATCGTCTATGTCACATAATGATGATTCTAGTAGAGTTATCATCCCTTAGCTTGGATGATTATCTGTGCAGCTATAGAGTACATTTGATGTATTTATTTTCCTGAATATATCATATCTCGGATGGATGAAATTAGATCTGGGGTCTTCAAAATCGTTCAATCTTCGCTCGAAGTACAAGTCGATCCATGTGAAAAGATATTCTGGTGTCAAACATGGAAAGACATCACTTGATTACCAACCAATGATGTAAGCTATTAATAGGCGTGAGAGGAATCACCAATAATGATAATGACCCTCAAGGTACTGCAGTACAATTCACGTGGTGTGAATATGGGTTGAAGTCAAACACCACGCAAAATCTTTCGGTCGAAGTCCATTGATGTAAACATGTCACCAGAAGTGAGAAACTTGCCATTGAGGTATGCAAGCTTCAAAGTACTGAGAGGGTTTTTCCTAAGTCAACTTCCTGGATAATGAGCTGATGTTGACAAGAAGTGACCCGTCGTAGGAGGGCCTTAATGAATCCCACATCTACGACACAGAATGGAGCAAATGATTTTATGGAGGTGAAAACGATCTGATGATACAAGGTTCAGGGTGACGGTCATGAAGGAATGAAAAGTGAAGGTATTACAGCGGATGAGATGTTAAATAGGTTGGTGAATTCTCTGCGTGACTTCTCTTGAACATATTGGTGACACTGAAATGGATTGGTAGTGTTAAACCCAAAAATTGATGGTATAGTGGACCAATGGTGATATGACCAGTGAACGGAATAACCCAATCGACTCAATCATGGTGACAGAGTGAAAGTGTCATGTTCAAAAGCGACCTGCTACCAATGAAGCTATTCAAGTTTTCTTCCCTTTTTCCCCAATCATTGCTGACCAGTACCTCTTTATTTTTGTCAAGCTTGAGGAGGATAACATATGCTTGTTCTATAATTTTCCCTTCGAGCAAACCTATCAATATGTTTTAACGTGCCTAGCAATAGTGAAACTAGCTCTTGTCTGCATGGACAAGTTTGTCGCTATTGTTTTAACGAGTTTAATGACAAAGATAACTCGGTCCTTTTCAATTTTAGAGAGTCTAGAAAGAGACGTAAGGCAACTCCAGTGGTCCTTTTTCGTAATGTAATCTGTAAAGTCCGAATAAGTCCTAGATGTCAAACATATTAGAATCATTCGTTGGATATTCCGACGGAGCTAGTCATAGTGCGTGGAACCTATATTTTGCGGCCTGGGGCATTTTTGATCCAAGTGGCAAGTTATTGAGTTTTAGAGGAGTAAGTATTGGTCGATCAATGAACAACATTGTTGAGTATAGCACGTTGATATATCTTCTCTCTGATACCATCGCACATGGCATACACCAACTTTTGTCAGGCTAGACTCACAACTTGTCATCATATAGCTTGCTGGCATATATTCTGTTCGGAATCCAGCTATCTATCATATGTTCCTAAGGGTCAGGATTTTGGAAAGGAAGTTTGATTCTATTAAATATCAACACATTTCTAGAAACTTAAACACATTAACTGATTCATTGGCAAATTATGTTTTAGATAGGCATTTGTAGCATTTATAAAAGAAAGAATTTCAATCAACATTTGCATGAGGATCATATAACTTGACCAAAATAAAGCTCCGAAAAAGTGTAAAATAATATGAAAGGCATGACTTTTCGATAGCTTTAACGAGCTGAACAAGACAAGTGCTCGATCTTTTTGTGTAATAATCCCTCAGGTCCAAAAAGATTAAAATCTAGAGGAGTGATGGCACTTCCGATCGCTTTGACGAGCTAGAGGCCAATTTCTCGGCAATATTTTCATATTTTACGAGTCAGATGAAAATATCTTAAAGGAGAGTCATTTTTTGAGGAATGAGTGATGTTTTTGGATAGAAAACGGTTCTAGGTAACGTTTGGAACTTTTCAATTATGGCAGTGTAAAGAAGGTGGCTAATAGAATCACTCATCGCAGCTGTTCCTCAAAAGGGTAAACAATCAAATGGAGGTGTATGATCGGCTAAAAAAGAGTGGAGGTGATGGTAAGAACACGACCAAGGTTCAAAAGTTGATAATTACGTAAGCGCAATGGTTGTTTGCCGAAGGTGGGGTTCATTTTTTAATGAGCTTAAACTCTATGGGAATACTTTCTCATTGCTAGGTTTATTTTTTAACGAGCTTGAACTTCACGTAAAACTGTTCATTGCGAGGTTTATTTTTTAACGATCTTGAACTTTGCGTAAAACTGCTAGTGTTCCTTTTTATGTAAGCTAGGAATGACCAATCTATAAATCTAAAAAGCAAAAAAATGCTAAAAATCTAAACAATGAAATTGGTCATTTTTTCTTGTATAAAAAGGTTTGCATGCTCCTAGCATAAACAAAAAGTCTTCAATAACCATATGGAAACTTACTGTGGTTAAGCAAGATGATTTTCTGTCAATACTTAGACAAAATACTTCCTGCACTTTGTCCGCCAAATAGACAAAGGTAAAAGGTCACCCGGACTGATCACATAACTTACAGGGAAACTTATCTCTACAATTGGGTTTGTCTGCAAAATAGACAAGGGTGCATGCCCCCTAAGCTTCATTACATTCACCAGACTACTCGGGGTAATTAGGTGGATGGAATGAAGGTTCCTTTACGAGATCAAGTGAAAGACTCGACTTGGAAATTTTCTCAGCCTTATTTCATTTTTTAACGAGGTTGACACCAGTCAATGAACTATCCTCTAGTGACCTTTGATCACAACTCATAAGGGGTCATGAAGGAAAGATCTGGTTCCAATGCCCCCAGTACATAACGTACAACATCACTGAATTGATTGTCAGATGATGTAGGTATGGTAGGACTTCGGTATAATATCTTGTGATGATCCATACTATCAAATTGGTCAGAGTTCTTCTTAATATTTGATGATGTTGAAGATATCATATGACAGGTTTCCACTGTGGCCACTTTCGCCAGATTACTTGGAGGCGGAAGGGCAAAAGTACCTATTAAGGAAGGGTCTTTTAGGAGACCTACTCTGATATTTTGAAGTGATATAGAGCTTCCATGGATCAATGGAATGCTTTCGATAACTTGCGAACTGTTGGGGAGGAAGGTTAGTTGGTCAATTATTGTAATTCCACCTTGGAAGGGGAATGCAATCTTTCTAAAATATGTTGACGAAATAAAAACCATAGCATAAATCCAGGCCCTTCCTAGCAAGATATTGTAGTCAAGGTTTCCATCAATGACCTGAACTTCAATTTCTACTGTCTTTCCCCGCAGTTCGATTTGCAGGTTACTTAATATCACATACGGCATGTATGTTCTTCCATCAAATGTTTTTAATGTCGTTGATGGTAATGACAAGGGTGGAGAGCCTAAAGTTTTCCAGCAACTCATTAACATAATACAGGTAGATGCCCCCTCATCAATGATTGTTTGATGAATAGTTTTGTTGATGGTTTTTACCTGTATGAGGAAAGGGAGCTGGGCTAGCAACTGAGGTTTGTATCCTTTATGATTAAAGGCCACTAGATTGGAATCCGCTGGATCAATCCCACCTATCGCTAATAACAGAGCCTGCTTTTGGGAGGGGCAATTCTTCAATACTTCAAGTATCGACATAGTGAATGGTGATTGGGCCAGATCCTCCACTATATTATAATTTTGTGCTGCTCGATCACGAGAATTAAACGTCGATTTATGTAATACTCCCTTAGGCAGTTTTATTGTTAATTCAAGAATGATTGGTGGAACAACTTCTGACAATGTTGTTGTCGAACTTCTTGGTTGATCTGTAGCATTTCCATTCAACAATTGTGGATTTCCATAATATTTATTCCTTGTTGATATCAAAGCATCATTTTGTTGTTTTGAGATGGATAACATAAGTACTTGAGAGGGGGAAGCATTGTCACTAGCAACAAGATTAGTTTCAGGGTTTGGAAATGGGTCAGTCAGTACCACTAAAGTTCTTGAATTCTTAAAGATTTTCTTAACTTTGGCTTTATATGAGAAATATCTTTTCTAATTGTCCTCGTCGCGTATGAGACATGGCTGATTAGGTTTCTTTTGTCTAGAAGGGTTTGTAAAAGAATTTTCAGGAGATGAATCATCTTGTTTCTTCTTTTTTCTTTTCCCTTTCTTCTTTCCCCCTGGCTGCTTCGGTTCTTTTCCTTTGTTGGTTGACATGACATTAAACTCTGAGGCAAGAAGTTATTCATTTTCATCTCGGCCAGAAACTGTACGTGCCTTCTTAGATGTAGCCTTCACGATTTCGTCCTGGTTGTCCCTATCACGCCATCACCGGCATGAGAGTCTTTGATTGATTTAGGAGGAGGAGGAATGGAAAACTCTGGTCTGGGAGCATCAGGAATTTTGTCATAGAGCATACCAGACTGAGTATAAATCAAGTCTAGATATTGTGCACGAGCAATGACTTGCTCTTCAGTGACAACTCCCCCCTTAGCCAAAACTTCTGTAATAGAAGGTAACAATGACTTAATAAACCATTTAGCTAGCATCTGATTAGGAACATATGTTTTTACCATTCGACAAAAATGTCGCCGCTCATGAATATGATCATATATGTGATTGGTTATTGTCTGCTTAAAATTGGTAAGAAGATTCATTCCAGTTTCGTACCTTATGGGTAACTGAAAATGCATTAAAAAGGTTGTGGCAAGGGCACTGAAGTTATCGAATGAAGCTCTAGGTAATTCAATGTACCATTTTGCCACTGGACCAATTAACATTCACTGAAAAAGGCGAAGCCTAATCGAATCATCATTGAGAGTGTTGGACGAACACCATAGATGAAAAGTCATCACATGATTCGACGGATCTTCACGCGGATTTCCATTGAATTTTGGAATATCTAACGAAAGTTTATGAGGAATCACCGGCCACCAAGGGGCATAAGCAATTGTATCATTTGTTAGCTAATTTATATCTGGTAATTCCAACATTGCGACGAAGGGTAATTGTTGATTCAAGTTTGGCGAAGCATACCCAGGATAAGATGGGATCACCTGAGCAGTGGGTATTTGCATACTAGCATAATGTATTTGATGTTGATAACTTTGATAAGGTTGATGGGCATAACCATTATGATATGTTGATGGTGACCGTTTTGAATATATGGTTTCCCATTACCCACAAAGCTTTGTTGCTCAAGCCCTGAGTAAGCTTGCTGGAATTCCAGTTGTTGATATTGCACTAGCCATGGTTGTTGGACCATTTGCTGTTGTCCAAACATGGATGATTTACCAAGATGTGGAGTCATAGTACTTGTTTGAGCCTGAGTTGCTCCAGATGAGGAGGCACTAACCTGAGGTTGTGATTGAATCGCTGAGATGAGAGGCTGTTGTATTTCAACCTGAGAATCTTGAGGTTGACATACAACAGGTAACACTTGTACTTGTGATACAGTCATAATAGCAGGTGTAGTGGGAATATTTGACACAGGATGGACTGGTTGCATTGAATATACAACCCTTGGTTGTTGAGGCAGTATTGATACCTAACCACTTGATGTAATTCTAGTTTTACCTAAACATTGTTGTAAACTCCCATATGGTTGTTCTCCAGGAGGGAACAATGAAAAGGCATACAGCCCCCCATATGGTGATAATCCAGTACTTAAAGGGTAGATTGGCCTTTGAAGACACATTGGATTAACTTGTTGATTTTCAACATAAGAAAAACCAGATGAGAGTCTGGATGAAGAAATTGGAACTAACCATGTCATTGAAACAATCCCTGATTGGACTCCAGCTTCTTGTTGCTAACTTGTCAAGACAGATGGTATACTGGCAATCATTGTAGGAACGACAGCAGGAAGCTCTGTCGTAGCTATTTGAGTTGGCATAGTCCTAGATGTTGATGGTTGTTCAGACATGTTTAGTCTATCCAAAAGACTTCCTAGCGATTCGACAGGAACTTGTGATGAAAAAGAACTAACTTCTGTAGTAGGAGGATGTAAGTGGATACCAGTTCCAAAATGCACTGGAGTACTGGGTGGAAGATCCTCCACTATCTCTTCTATAGCAATCAATCTAGGTGGAAGAGGTAGATCATCAGGTCCGTAAAATGTTTTTGGTGCTGAAGAAGGTATAGATTCTACAGTGACAGATGTTTGAGGAGTTACACCTTCCGAATCAACTCTAGGTGGAGCTGTTTTAGGAATAGAGGTGTCTACCATTACACTAGGATCAATTTTAATGTCCACTTGTAACTGCGGAAATTCTTCTGTAAAGGCAGATGTACCAGAAGTAATTGGAGTAACTGTAGTCTCTAACGATGTTGAAACATAAGTTTCAAATAAATCAAATGAATTTGACTCAGTTAACTGAAAATGCCTTGCCCAAGATGGTTCCGTTTCCGGGGTCAAATATGGTTGACTCGCTAGTCTCCGTGAATGACGGCGTCTTGATTGACTTTACTCCATTATTGCTGATTACTTGATCAACTCAAAATAAAAAGGGGAAAATGTTATTTCGAATGAAATGAATTTTATGATACTTTGACACAACTTGATTTTTCAATTTTTAAGAGTTGAGAAAAAGCTAAATATGACTCAAGTCGCCTTTGATTTTTAATGAGCCGGAAGTGACAAGTGCTTAGATGGACCTTTTATTTTAAGGAGTCTGAAAAAGGAACGGAATTGAATACTCTGGAAATCTAGACAAAGGGATTACCAAACGAATCAGAAAACTGCAGAATACTTTTTACGGTACGACAGTCAATCTTTCTGAATGCTGTGTTCAGTGCATTGCAATCGATAGGGTGGCAGACATGGCTTCCTAAGGATAAAGGATGTAGCCTATTGTGGTCTCCCAATATATACACAATGGTACGTGGGAGCACAAGTCCATACTGGAAATTGTCGTCTCAAGGAGGAGTAATCACCCACCCTACAATGAAAGTGATAGTTACCAAGCTTTATGACACCGGAATACGTCTCTAGCCTAGACTTCTAGATGTTGTGTGTTAGGTTCCAAAGCATTTTTATGTTCATTGAAGTTTATTTTACAGTTGATCATTCTTAAGAAGTTTGCCTTTAAGTTTCACCGCGTGATGTAGATATATAATTCCTATATATGTAATCTAAGATGATTAACAATCGTTTATTTTCTTTTTGTAATGAAAACCCTAGCTACTAAGGAAAGAGAAATGAAATTCATTCAACATAGATCATAGAGCACACACTAGATGCTCTTTTCCTAAATCAACTTTAGCATGCAATCTTAATGCAAATGCACATGCATGTATTTGTTTTTCTGTTTCTTAATGTATGAATGACAAAAAGAATGCTAAGGACAGATCTGAACTACTCTTCTTTCAAAGCGACAGTACTAACAATTTTCTTTTCAAAAAACGAAAGTAAAGTCAAGACGACACTTTGCGATTTCGAATTCAAAGTTGCTTTCGACACTTGAAATACTAATGATTCAAATCAAATACAATGGCAAAAGTGTAATCAACTATCAAAGAGAGGAAGATTTTTTTTCTTTGAATGAAAATGACACTTGCGACACTTTCAAATCAGAAGATGACAGTTCGATTAAGCTATTGTTTGCACACAAGAATATACTATTTTCACAATTCCTTCTGATCGAGGCTAAATAATGCAAAGGAAGATGGTTTCAAAAGAGATATACTGATTCACAGACAGCAAAACTACTAAAAAAATCTAAAGACAATGAAGAAAAAACAAAAATCTAGAGGCAAAAACAATCTCATCTAATCATCACACCTGTAACACATGAAAACAGGGATGCATCTCATCTACAACACACGAGAGGTGTGATTCATCCAGACTACTAAGAAGAGACAGTGCAATGGTCCAGGGATGAGACTAAGCTTAGTTTTTGCTCCCAGTTTGTAGCTAAGTTCAAGGATTTAGGCTGAGCTAATGATTTTCGGTAAACACAAAGTATAGGGGATGATCTAATGAGGTTATTTGAGCTACCACCAAGGCACTTAGGATATTTGAAAGCTAGATGTTCAGTCCATAAACCAAGCTAGAGATTGACTGAAGCAGTGTTGATCTACTTTGCAGTTGCATAGAAAAAGCAGTTCAAAGGCTAGTTGGCTTAACTTCAAGCTCCGTCTATGGTTTATAAAGCAAACAACAGTAACGAAACAAACAAACTATTCACTCCCCAATGGAGTCGCCATATTGTTATCGGGAAAACTAGTGTCCATTCAGAGCTACTGGTCCCACTAAGACAGGTAGCTATCTTAGAAACAAACAGATTAAAGTTACTTGTGTTTTCCTTTATGATAGATAGATGGGAGAGAAGCAGAGAGCACCAACCTCAGTCTTTCGCTAGTCTCCTTGCTTGTTTCCTCTCTCCTTTGATAGAGCTTTCACCACTGCTTTCTCACTTGTCCCGCTTCAAAGAACACCTGTAGAGCCAATGCAGCAAAATACCATCAAAGCATAGAGATGTATAACCATAAATAATGTAGGATCAGATGTACATTAACCATATAAGTGCATACATAAACAAGATTTAGAGATATACAAGCATATGGAGGAAAACTCAAATATCTTTATTGATAGAAGTAGTAGAAGAGAGAATTACAACCAGGTTGTATGATCCAACATCATCCTCCCAGCATGAAAGACCTCTTCACCTCATACAAAGCAAGATTACCCAACAATGTCTTCAAAGAGAAACCAACAACACTTCCTTCCAAATTGCAAAATTCCAGCCTCTGGATCTCTTGGATGAGGGATCCATATATAGATGTTTTCAAGAGAGTGAGTCAGCTTCTTGGATTTTGATTAGTGTCATTTCGCTAATATTTCTTGGTTCCACTTGGAGATTTCATTGATCTCTTACTCATCCCTAGGCAAATTTAGAGAGGCAAGTGTCCTGGAGAAGTTTCTAGAAGATTCCATGATCATCCACTTAGCAAACTATCTCTGCCATTTGTCTACTCTCACCCATCGCACGCTACAGAAGGGATTTTTATTATGAATCACACCCGTCGTGTGTAATAGGTGAGATGTATCGCACCCTGACCATGGAGCAGGTGAGATGGTCCAGTTTTGACCAGTTCTAAGTAGTTTTTCATGGAGAACTTCTGGGAAATGATGTAATCAGTTGACCTTGATCTGTTAGGGTATGAAACAACACTTTTATCGGTTTAGAAGCCCTTGGTTTATGGACATATGTGATTGGGTTGCAGTGCCCAAATATGTCTATAACACATGCACAGTTAGAGTACGTTCGATCTATCACCCTAATTCCAACTGTCAACTTTCAGAAGTTGCTCGATTCCAAATTTCCATTGCAGACCCATGCACTCCATGAAAATAGTGCACCACAGCCATTTGTCCCTTCATGCAACCATAACTAGGTATTTACCCATTCCACTGAGAAAACCCTATTTTCATATTCAACCTGGACTAAATTGCTGTGAAAATCAACTAAATTCAATGATAGCAAGTTGTTCAACAGTCTAGAAACTCTTTGAAATGACCCCATTTTTCACAAATTCCCTAGAATTCCCCACCCTCATCCTTGAATCCACAAGAACCAAGGATGGATGTTCTAGTTGATTTGGATGCTAGGAAAATTACCACTCCCCACAGAGATTTAGACCATCTTCCCATGGCTGACAAGGATTTCCAGATAAAGGACCTCACCTTTGATGAAACGCATTTGAAATTGAATTGCAGATACAAAGATAATTACTTAAACCATGCCGATAACATAGGTCTAAAGGAGTCAAACCTGCCCAAATATCAATTCCCAAGTGTTCACGTCTTTCTAGAAATTATTCATTACTGCATGGAAATTATCACCTCATTTTGAAAGATGTAATATCCTCAGACTAGAAAATCCTTTTCACCATTACAACTGAGTCCATAAATGATATGTTACAGTTGCAGCCTAGTCAAGACCTCACCCCCTGTCCATCCCTAATTTGCTTGAAAGTTTCTCCAAATTGTCTAGTTCCAGAAGTACTCAAATCCTCCAGACCTTCATTTCTGAAGAAAAATACATGCCAAAGGATCCCCTCCTTACATGTTAGCCGTCTTTTCTGATCTAGGTAGAGACATCACAACAATGCTATCATGCATTCTAGGTTCTGCCACTAATGAGTATATAGATGAAACTAATTTTGCCATTATGTCTATATTTACCCCTAGTCAACCTCCTGCAGTCAAGTTTGATTATGCCAAATTCATAGCAGATAAAATGCATGATCAACTTATGAGACTAAAAAATGAGAGGTTGTTCAAGTATTCATCAGTCCTGTATCATTTGTTTCTTTATTACTAGACTGATAGGTTTCCCTTCTCTGTACCAAAACTTCATACCAGAGGAAATCCTAGATCTGTCATTTTCTGGACTTCTCTTTTCCACAAGTCTTATGATTCTCCCTATCCATATACATATTTTATTGACCAATTTTTTCATCCAGTGACTACAATGTTGATAGGAAATCCCTCTCCTAGAATTAGTGCAGACATTAAGAGGGTTCTCCAACTGTCTAAAAAAAACAAAGTTGGGGATTGGTATTTATACCAAAACCATACCAAAATCAGAATTTACGGGTGTCAGCTGCCTCCATATAAATTACCTAAATATCTCCCCATTCAATTATTTTCTATGGAGTACTATAGGCAAATGATTAATTCTAATGAGATTCACTTTGTGAAGACCAAGAAGAAGGCCCAGCTGAGGATAAAGGATCATCTAGGCCCATTTATTTGCAATAATAAAGAAGCCAGAAAAGTAAAAGATGAAATCCATGAGAGATTGAGATTAAAAAAGAGTTTCATTTGGTCCTATGACCCTCACAGATCCATTTTTGATAGAAGACATAAACATTAATTGTCTCCTTATATCCACCATAGGATCCCAGAGATTGAACAATATGCCAGCCAATCAGAATGGGTGGAAGGCACACTGATAGATCAAGATAGCACAGAAGTTGAGGTTGACAATATAATGGTGGACTTAGAAAGAATATTTCATGAGGATTCATTTTTATAGGTGTTTGGAGAAACTTCATCCTGAAAGCAATCACAGGAACCCAACACACAACCATTAGAGAAACAAGGAACCTTAGAAAGAGCAGAAGATTCAGAACAACAAGAAGAATCTGAGCAGCCTGAAATCTCAGAGGAGCTGGCTCAACCTCAACAAATCATGGGCAATCCTCCTTTGTTGCAGACTCCTCTCAATGAGGAAAGAAATCTCAAAAGAGATAGAGAAGATACCACTCCTTTCGGTAGGCCGATTGATCAAAATTTTGCTAAAAGGCAAAAGTTGAATCCCTATTCAGAAGAAGAATATACTGAGGAGACCATAGGTAACGCAAGTGGCAGAAAAGACAGATAGTATGTAGAATATCCTAGCAGGTGGTACACTGTCCACCTCCCATATAGAAGCATTGGAAAGACAACAAAGCACAAAAGTGTCTTCTTTCAGAACTTTCTCTGAACAGAGCTTAGACATTAAAGTGAAATACAAAGAAATCAAACCAAGGAATGAGAAATTAAAAGCTAAAACCTATGCTTATTACCTCAAAATGGCTCCAACTAATCAAACTAGGCTTATGTCAGCTTTTGACATAAAAGAAGCGAAAATGCAAATGACTTTCCTGAAACCAACTGTACATCAGCCGAAGTCGATGGCTGACTATTTGAAAACTAATTTTGAAGTTTTGGCCAAGGATATCCATCCAATTAACCAAATAGAACTTCAAAAGTAGACTAGTGAGATGGTCTATTCTAAATTGACTAGTAAAGCCATCACAGCACACCAATTGAAAAATTCTTTGCAAAACACAATAGCACAACTGCAACTGGAAAAATCCTCCTCTTGGGCTAAATACATCAGAATAAAAACCTTACAAGACTTGGTGATAAAGCTGGGACATGATCCGAAGGATGTCAAAGCAGCTGAACAATTGATCAAAAAGAGAAATGATGATATAGTTGCATTGAAGAAGAAGCTTAAGATCCCTCCTCTCCACCATCCTAAACTGCAGAAGTTATAGAGAAACAAAAGGAAGAAGAACTTATGGACCTAGTCCTTAAGTTAAATGAACAACTAAAGGAAACTAAGAAGGAATTGGAAAATGTGATACAGTTTACGTAGAGTGAGTTGGCCACCACTCCTCCAACTATCATACCCACAGTTTCTACAGCAGTACCGTCCACTCTGGCAGCATCTTTGGCACCAACACTTCCACCAGTAATAGTGCTACTAGTGGAAGAAGCTATTCCAACTATAGGTACATCAACCAGTATAGGGACAACAGTAGAAAAAACAGATGAAGTGATCAAAGCCATGGAATAGATGAGTATCTAGGCTACAGAATTGAAAAAGCTCAAAGAACAAATATAAAGTATGGAAACAAATTATGAACTGGCACAAATTCAAAATGAAGAAGAAGAAAGGAAGACCAAAAGAATGGAGGAGAGAATCAGAGTCCTGGAAAAGGAATTAACACTAGAAAAACCACTGGGAGATATGAGAAATATATTGTGGGCCAATATCATTGATTCCATCAATGATATTTGGCCTTCTATCCAGATAATGTTTTAACATACTAAACTAGTCAAGATAGCTGTGGAAGCTATACAATAGGCCAAAGAAGAATTAGGAGATAAGCCTGAAGAGGCAAATCAGTTAATTGACTTCTTGAATAGTAGGAACAAGTACCAATTGGATGCATTAGAGATTGAAGATAGAATAGCCACCATCTTTGAAATTAAGAAAATTCTTATTAAGAGGAACTTGATGCTCAACCTGGAGAAAAGGTGTCGAAGTGTTCAAGAAAATATAGATGACTTCATGTTGAAATACGACATCTTGAGAGAGAAAGGTTTTCCAAGCCCACTGGTCATAAATGAGGAGTTGATGGCACATGATGACTACATCGAGAGACTAAACACATAGGCTAGGAGCCAAGCCAACTCTTTAGCAGTAAAATCACTACCTATACGAAAGGTGCTTTATGATTGCTTGGAAAACCTATTTTACATCAAACATGAATTGAAACACCCTTTCACCAATAGACCCAATTTTGTTAAGTATACTGAAGCTGATGAAGTGTACAGGAAAATGATCAGAATGAAAATACTAAATGATGAATGGTGGACCCGTGTGACCGATATACTATAAAGTTACTATAGTAAATCCAGGGAGAAAAAATATTTACTACAGTAAAGTCTGGTAAATATAGGTAAAGAGTATCAACACAAGTAAAGAGTATTAGTAGGTGAAGATAAGAGTGAAGTCCAACACAAAATTACCAAGACAACTGCATGAGACAAATTTGAGTTCCAACATCCAACACATTCACAAATAGAGGGATAACAAACAATTTGTTTTCCATCTGTCTCTACCTTCTTGGGGAAAATAACTTTTCTTTCCTATAATAAATCTCGTATAGTTATGGGATATTTTGTAATATTTTTTGTATAAATACTTCAGAAATTGAAGCAATTAGAGTGGATTAAAAAGAATTTCTGTAGACTTTTGTTCTGGGCTAAAGGAGCTACTGTAATCAAGGCTGGATTGATTTACTAGATTGAATAAAGATGAGGACATTTCACTCGATTCATGTGCACTGTGGAAAGAAAATAAGTATCATTTTTGCATGTTTGAATATTGTTTTCCTTCATGTTATGAAATATCATGTGTTTTCTTATAATCCTTAAAAGCAAACAAGGAAAAATACTATCAGAATTAGCTTAAATGCTCTCTGTTTTAACTGTTTTCTCATTTAATGTTTTCTACTAAATTTCTTAAGTTTGGGAATTCTTAATTGCTCCTTTATTTCTATAATTCATTCCTTTATTTGCCCTTGGTATAGGATTCTTAATTTCCCTTGCTATGTTCCAATCCTCCCTTCTTCAACTTGATCCCTGCTAAGGATTCTTTGTTTCCCTTATCCCTGGTTAAGTTCTCCATCCATTGAAACCTTTAGATTTGTCCTTGCTGTGCTATCTTGCCTTGTGCACTCTTACCTTGGCGATTAATCAAATCCTAATAAACCTTTCCTACTTGACTTCATAGCCCAACGGCCCAGATATCTTCTCTACCCATTTGTTTCCTTTAATTGCACCAAACAAATCACAACAAATCCCTTAAGCATTAATAACTAGCCTAACATCATATCCAAGCAATGATAAATCATAAAGAGAGAGCCCTCTCTAAGTATAGATTTGCTAGGATATTTACTTAAAATAATGGTTTTTAGTTACGTTGGATCCTTTCCTTCTTTTGAATAACTTCTAAGGAAAATCTTAGTGCTAGCACTATCATCTGTATTGTTGTAAGGTTGCCTCCAGCCAACAAATGATCTTAGTAAAAGCATTGATAACATTGAGAAAAGCAAAGAAAGATATGCTAATTTAGGTTTTCGAGTAATCGTGAAACATTCAAAACATTTTTAATCGATGTAGAATGGGTAAAAATACACAAATGTAAAATATTTGATGGGAATACTTGATAATAAAATAAATTTGACTCAATTTTACCATGTTTTACATGAAATGTAAAGCAGGTAATAGGTACAAGTGAATATAAATTTTACCAATTTTGACAAAAATTTACCCACACATTAAAGCAGGTGTCTTCACTGAAATTATGGTAATTTTCAAAGGTTACTTTAGTCTTGCAATTCTTTGGTCCATTTAGATGGACTAAAAGATCAAATAATTGAACGAGTCTGAAAATATATGTTTTATAGAATTGGCTATACAATATAGTAGGCTATGACAGAGAAATATATGCCCATATTTTTGTCCACTGCCCTTCCCCTACCTCATGAACCTACTGCTCCTCTCACCACAGCCATTCTTGGACATTAGAGTCAAAGGTTGTCCCACCCATCAAAGCTTGTTTTTATTGATAGGGCCCTATAACGACCTAATGAATCTATCTACATCCATATTTTTTTTATTTCCATTGGTGGATTGGTGAGGGATAGGACCGCATTGGGGTAATTTATTTTAACATGATATGCTTAATTGAAGTCATGATATAAAAACATTAAGTCCAAAATCAACCTATAATTTTATAGGTTTGTATTCTAAAACACATATTTTCCTTCAATATTTTATCCTATTGTGTAAAGAGTAAATCATTATTCTTATAATGATTGCATAAAAAGAGATACAACAAGCCTACTGACCTTAGAAATCGTCTCAAAATAATTGACCAAATTTGGGAACCAACCTTTGATATAGCCACCAACAACAGTAATTCAAGCTGGCATCTTGTAGTAGCTTGCTCGTCTTCAATGTTCCTGGGGGGATTCCCAAGCTTGGGATTAGAATTAGTGTTGGGAATGAATTTCCTTTGTGGCTACAAATGATGAGAATGAAAAGGATTGTGCTACTGATGTTGATGGTGTTGATCACGCATTTCCTTTTTGACTTCATTTGAAAGCAATGGAGATGAGCCAACACCATTGTTCTATTTTCCTCTCAATTTATTCCTATAATCCCCCTTGTTTTTGTTCCTACCCTCAACGACTTGGCCAATGGTAATGGGTGCTATCAACCACCGAGATGACGTAGACAAATATTGGTTATCGAAGGATGCCCCATTCCCCACAAAGCTCTCTGCATAATCTCCAGCCCTTGTGGAGGGTTCATCACACAAGAACCCCATCAGAATAATTACAAAATGCACTACAAAACCCCCCTCAAATAAACCCCAAAAAAATCCTTGAAAGCATAGAATTTGAACTTAAAAATGAACAAATATATAAATATCAAGGCTTTCCTTTCAAGTCTTTTATCTTTAATGAGCCAGACTTTTGCTGAAATCTGTTAAAAAAAATAACAAAAGTTTCACACAAAAAAACCCTGACTAGTTCTCCTCATAATTTTGTAGGAAGAATAAAACAATCCGCGTTGCATCAAGATAGATCTTGTCCCATTCCTTTAGTATTCTTCTTAAACGAACATCGCAATTTTCAAACGCCATGATGTGCAACCAAAGTAGCTACTTGGAACCCATAGATATAATGTACTTTATGGAACAAAAACTCCATTTTCTCTGAGCCAGCACATTCCAATCCCACAAATGGAGTGCTTCAATAAAGGAAGCACTGCTCACCAATGAGGTGCAAATATGACCCAAACTAGACATCAACTGTTCTAATTCCCTAGAGTGCATGCTTACTTTGAAAGCCATGTTATTGTTGTTGAAAACCCCCTAGATCTAAGGAGTCGTGGCTAGCATAGGGTGAAGGTTCAAATACTTCAAAGGTCTATGACTCCCATGGAGGACATGGATGCCATTCAGAATCCCTCAAATATCTATGTCTAGGTCCATATCTATGCACATACAAAATGATTGTGCAACTCTTCATTTATTTCCACTCACCCAACCTCATGACCTACATGCCTTATGTTCCCTCTACATATCCCTTCTTCCATTACATGTTATTTTTCTTCCTCATTTTGTTTATTTATTTTTAAATTTTCTTCCATTTTCCTTTAATTTTAATTTGGTTTTGTGTTGTTCCCCGTAAATGGTTGTTTCTTTCGTATATGTCATATACAAATGTATTATCAGGAAGGCAAACACCCCTATCACGTTGTCATTGATGGAAATAATATTGAGAAGGAGGGGGAGTTGAATCAGTATTAGCAAGTCAATAACTTTTCATTTCCATAATCAGATTTATATATGCTACTTCAGTTAAGGAAACTCGTGTGTACAGGCAACAGTGTTTAAGGCAACTAGCATATATCCAACAAACTTATGATTCAGTTTATCATATGTTGATATTTAATCAGTGCATCAGTACTTCATTAACCATATAAACAGTAACCAGGCGTAGTAAACATAGAACATACCATCACACATAAGCAACAAAGATCAACACCAAGATATCAGGTGGAAACCTAATGCGGGACAAAAACCACCTGTTGCTGTCTTCTTTTAATATAAGAAAAACCTATTTACAAACTTGTACTGGCACAAACTCATACTAGTACGCAGGCACCCACCTGCAGAAGGCTACAACCTTCTTTCATTCTTCAACTTCTACTGGAAGGGAGCTACAACCCCCTAGCTCTTGTACTAGTTTATATCTTCACTAGTATGTAGGCGCCGGCCTACTGAAGGCTACAACCTTCACTCATTTTCCGGCTGCTACTGGAAGGGAGCTCTAGCCCCCTCTCTCTTGTACGGGCCGATATGTTTACCAGTATGTAGGCACTAACCTACAGAAGGCTATGACCTTCTCTCTTCCTCCAGGGACCACGTTTCATAAATTTTTATACTGGATACTCCTGGATGACAACACCATAATATGAATGCCACATTTCATACAATTTTCAGACTGGACCCATCAACAACAATGAAGCAAAAAATAAACCACCATTGCAATAGAACCATCTGCATCATTAATCTCTGAATCATCCAACAACTATATCACTGAAACCCTATCATCAAAACACAGTCACTAGAACACAGAGCAGAAACGAGAAATATGCAATGACCACTAGAACCAACAACAACCTCAAATATTAAATCTCATAATGTATATGCTACTCTAATGAACCGAACCAGCTTTTATATGAGCTTTTTTCGAAGTGAACCCGCATACAAATCTGCAAATACTAACTTAACAACTTCACAGCTATTTCAGAACTCAGTCATACCCAGATCATAGCATTTGCAGAATAAAAGATGCATCATTATTTAAATCTAGTTTATCCATGATCCAACCACATAATGATAATACATTCCAAGCCTTAAGCTCCCGATCCATCATCCATCATCATCCACATAGGTGCATCCTTAGTTCAGATCCAGCAAAGCATCACAAACCCATAACCTGTATACTGGATCTCACACTTCATCAGATATTCAATACTTGCAAACCTTGCAGGTCTTGGACTAATGATCTTCTCCTCTTTATATAGTTTTAGGCCTTTCTCAATACCATGGACGAAAACCACTTAGGACCAATGCCTTGGACCAAATACCTAGGGTCAATACCTCGAACCAAATACCATGGACCAAAATACCATGGACCAAATACCTTGGACCAAAACTTAGTTTTCCAAGATATACGCGCTTCTCATTCTGTGAAAGTGCGTGTGTACGTTATACACTCCTTTTGGTTTGTTACCCAGTGTGTATATGCTACGTTGTTAAGGTGAACCTGCGTATACCTCTTTTTCTTCATTCTTTGTATTTTGATCATTAATTCTTTGTTATTGACCTGCTGCACTATGATCTGTCATCTAGGTAAATTGCCATCAAGGAAAACACCTGAATCATAATACCAATAGTCATATTCATGGTTATTTGTTGGGAAAATTGGCTTTATAAATTTCATTTTAATACAAATTTATTTTTTTATTATTGTGAATTGAATTTCTTTATATTTTGGATTTATTTTATTATTACTATGAATTGAATTATATATATATGATAGATATATTCTTACTATTATTATTTTAATTTTAATAGTTTGGAGAGTGCATGTCATGACGGTGTTTCATGGTCTATGAATTTAATATTTGCATGATTCACTTTTATAGAAGGAAAAATGAAATTTAATTAAAAACAATTCTATTTTCATTAATGGATAAATTAAACATGAATAATACAAGCAATGAAATAGATTGGTTTGCAAATGAAACACTTAATTAGATAAGTTGATTGAAGAAAAAAACTAGTGTAAGGTCATGTTGAGCTTGAAAAACCCCATAACTACTAGGAAACATTTGGGGACCTTAATTTTTAATTTATTTCCTAAAAGAGATTTTTTTAACTTATATTGAGCTCAGTTTGTCACACCTTGCATCTTGATTATTTTTCTTCATAGTTAGGTTAGACGAACTTTCATGCTTTACTTAATTAATTTTGATTTGTTTCTTTCCTTGTTATTTATTCATAAAATGAGATTTTGGTTCCTCCCCTTAAACTCAATTCCCTTTGTTGTAATTCTTTTATATCAAACATTATATTGAGATCAGGCTTCTCCTATTCATGTTTTTTTGAAATTGATCCATAATTATCAAATTGGGACCCTTATTTTCCTTTACCATCATAGCATTATTTGATCTCTTTATAAAAAATTATTCTCAAATTTGGTCCTTCTTTCATGTCCACAAACTCCTTAAATTTCTCTCCTCTCCCCAAACTCTTTTCTTCGATCTTTGACACTTATTTAAATGTTTATTACTTGCTTTCAAAAATTGGACTTATTGAAATTTCCTTGATCCAATTTGGAAACCACAACTAATTTCAAATAAGATCGTTTCTTCCCTTATTCACCACCCTATTTCAAAATTAGCCCCAATTTGAAAATCAGCCCCCCTTCTTAATTTTGATCATTTTATATTTCAAAATCAAGCTAAATTCCCAAATTAGGGCCCTTGTTACTAGAACTTATATTTGAGTTATATTTTAAATTTAGAGTTATGTTTCTTATTTTCTTCTTTTGCTTTCACGATACGTTTTTCAAATTTTATTTTTTTTCTTTTTTTCTCCTTCCAATCATTGTTCCTCCTCTATACCTTGATTTATACATCAAATCTAATCTTTGAATTGAGGATCATTCATTCCTTCATAGCCAAACATTCTACAAATTTCCAAATTGGGCTCAATTTTTGGATTTGGGAATTTTCGTACCTTCCTCTTTGAAACCTTATTCCATTTTGCATTAATGACATTAAGAAAAAGTTTCAAAATTAGGTCCTTCTACCATTCACATCACAATTCAAACATTTTGGTCTAACTCTCAAACATAGAAAAAGGACAAAATATATTTATAAGCCAATTATGTATCCAAAATATTCAAAGGAATTAGCTTGATTAAATAATTGATTTTATTTGGATAACGATGTGCACATTTTTCTAGGCATAATAAAATAGTAATACCTTTACATATGAATTACCCTTAAAAAAATAGCAATTGACATTTAAGAAAGGAGTTTGAGTAGTATTGTGGAGAGTTTAAATGAACAAAGGAACCTCATGTTCAAGAGAGAGTTTGAATCAAGAAAAGGAATCAAAGCCACCTAAGTTGTACGAAATGATGGAAAATTCAAATAAAAGGTGAAATTGAATGGCAAAGAATAAATTATTAGCAATCAAAATTAAATTCTTGTGAGTACAATAATAGTATCAAATCCATGAATTTGTGGTATCGACCATAGCCCTCAGCATTGTATAGAGTCTAGCACATATACGTTGCTAGGTCTACAATTCCATGTCGATGGTTACCCATTACATTGCCTATTTTTGGTAAGATTTTTCTATAGCTATATCATTTTGTTACGTCTATTTGCAACCATTTCTCTATTTCTGTGCAGTTCTGAATTACCTATTTCTACTGTATCCAACCCTAGGTGCTCTACAACACATAATATTCTATTGTATCCAACCCTAGGTGCTCTAGAAAATGACATAATGAAAACCACAAAACCAATTTAAAATGAAGAAGAAAAAGAAGAAAGAATAAAAATGAATAAAATGAGGAATAAAAAATACTTTGCAAAGGGATCCAGAGAGGGCATTGCTAGGGTGTGTTAGTGGAAATGAATTAAGGAATTTTTTACACATTTTTTTTTGTATTTGCATAGTGATAGAGTCAAACATAGATCTTTGAGGGATTCAAATATGTGCACTATGGAAGCCACATCCTCATTAGATCTAGGGGAGATATAGACCTTTGAGGTATTCAAACTTGCACCCTCTATTGGCCGTGGAATCCCCAGGTCTAGGGGAGTGTCAACAAGAAGACTATTATTCTGGAAGTTAACATGCACTTTAGGGCATTAGAACATGGGTTCTTCAATTTGGGTCAACTTTGGACCTGCGTAACTCTCACTTTTATTGTGGCACTCCACGCTTTGGATTCAAACCCATGACATGTTGGTGTAGATTAAATGGAAGAAAAATCATGGCATTAAGTGCATTTGTATATCTATGTTCCAAGTGAATTCTTTGGTTTCATTCCATGGGGTTTGAACCCACAATGTTCATTTAGGAATTAAAATACTAGAGGAGCAAGAGGAGGTCTAGACACATTGTGGATTTTTTAATTCTCTGAATAAAATTATGCAAAGATGAACTAGTTAGGGTTTTCTATGTGTGGACACTGTTATTCCTTTGACATATTCAAGTTAAAGACTTGTCCATGAAAGAGTAAAGATTGGAAAGGAAAGCTTTGAGTACAGCTTGTTTGTATATGTGTTTGTTTTTGTGTTTATTGTAACACCCTCCTCCCACATCAACCCATGTAACCATGCCAACTAGAGTAAACATGAGACGAGAGGCTACTATGATCCAGCATCATCAACAAACCCCTTCGGACACAAGTTAGCCACTTAGACAGCTTATCCCTGGGTCCCATTACTATTCTGGACCTCTCAGGCCATAGTTGCTCTCATGATATGGGAAACAGAGCGACCAGAAACCTAAAGTTACTCTCATAGGCCTACCTACCAACAACTATGGACCATAATTTCTAGTTCTATGCCAGCGACCGTAGGATTTAAGCCACTTTTTTAGGCCCAGAGCCTAGGCCACTGCCCAAACTGAAATGATAGCTTGAAATCAAGGAAAATACAGGGAAACAATGCAGCAAAAGCAATAAGCTCAACAAGACCTTAACCAAACCCCTACTAGCCATGATAGAAATTTCATCAAACATATCAGCGACATGTAACCTACAGGTGTAAAAAACAGAATTAAGTGTAGGGATCTCATACTTATTTGAGAATCACTATAAACCAGTTTTCCCTCATTTCATTTTCTTCATCTTCATCTATTAGGTCATATACACATTATCCATTCATATAAAAGTGAAAAAAGGCTAAGATCCATTCATAGTTGATGCCATAAAATGTACATGTAATTAGGATAATAGGGACATAAATACAATAAACATATCAGCTATCAAAATCTATATATACACGACCCAGTTTACACATTAAAGTCAATGGAATAAATTTCTCATTAATCAATGGCATGAACCAACTGGTGATGGGAGTACCACGTTCCACTCGACCATATATTGACTAACTTAAGACTTTCTTCTACTAATCACTGTCATGCCATATTCGAAGCATGAATGTTGGACTCATAGAACACATCCAAAACACCAATCAATCTGGATTCCACCAGAGTTCTCTGCCTTCAATGTGAGGAATTTGAGTGCCTCCTGGTCTGTTGGCACGAAAGATTCATGAGGTGGAAAAGACCCTGGGTTCAAGTGCAGAGGGGGAATAATGGTTAATTATTGTTTGGGACAACACCGACATTTTCACCTTACCAGAGGGGTAAGGAGTCTCACCGGAGGCATCCCACGACCAAAAGTAAGAAAGGTTCACCATGGAGTCAAGGGAGTACCAACTGAAGCATCATACAATAACAAATATATAGCATTACACACATAACAAAGACAACAATGTAACATATAATACACAGAAACTAACAAGTGCATGCATCTAAAAGGATGTTCCAAAATTTTGAATGAGTCATCACATCATGTATATGTATACATATCATAATCCACAACTAGTTGGACTTTCCTTTTTATTATTTTAACAGTAAAACAATACAATATATATCGGCATTCCCAACACAAGAATACAAGGAATACCTGTTTATAGACTCACAGTCTTGACCTCAGTCTCAAAGGTCCTGCTCATCCCAACTCCCGCTTTCTGATATCAGATGGTCACAACTATCTATTCTCTCTGCAATACCAACTCCAACAACCTTACTAACAAACCCAACTTCCTTACTGGCCTTCTCCTTTTATATTTCTCTCTGCCACTTGGACTGCCACTTCTGGCATGTCTGATCTTTCCTGCGGCTACTCTTGCACCTTCCCACCCACTAAGCTACGTTTTTCTTCCACTGCCACCTTGCCGCAACCCTTCCACAACTACCTATTCCTACCTTACTATGCAACTGACTCCTCTGCAAGCTAACCATTACAGCCACCTGCTTCCCCGTCATTCTTTGTTCAGCCAGAATTGATCAAAACCTTTTCAAAATTAAACGAAGGCCCCAACAGGCCCCGACCACAATTCTTTGACTCGTCCTTTATTAAATTCATTTCGACCCCATGCAGTCCTATTGGTATTTCCATGGGCTCTGCAGGCGGTGGCTACATTGTCAACTGCGTTGGTTCTGTTGGTTGTTTGGCTGGTGCTTCTTTCGCCTCAGTCGTTGCTCGCAAAGTGGCATCTGTTCCTATTATACTTTTCTCCCTTTTAGGTTTCCCCATTTCAAATGAATGCTCCAACTCTGGAACAATGACCATGGTTTTCTACCTGAATTCCTTGTACCTCTGAATGATAGTGTCCCATTAGTCGAGGAGTACCTTAGTGCATTGAGTGAATGCTTCGACCGAATTTGACATTAATTTTGTTAGTCGCTGGCTTTGCAGGTTGCTCCATTGTTGTGCACTCAAGTCACAAACCTCCTTCAAAGTTAGAACATGCATCTAGACTAGTGGCCACGTGTCTCTAATCACCTTCTTTGTCATTGCAAACTCTTCCTCAATTTTATCAACTTGGGCCTGGATGGCATCAATCTGGTTATTGATCTGTTGTAGGTGGGCAGGGTCTGTACAGTCCTTTGTGCTACTGAATAACGTCTGTATTTTCTCCCTCATCAGGGCATAGTAGTTTGCGAGGGCGTCAGCTAATTCTTTCTTCTTTGCTCCTACTCTAGTGATTTTTCCCTCGACAGTCCTCGTGTAGATCTCTACTAGGTACAACAGTGCTGATCTTACCATTTCCAACTTCATTTCCATGTCATCATTGGTAGATACCAGGTTTGAGCATGCCACCTTGATGTTGTCTCAATAGTTTACCAGTGTGCAGGTCATGATGTTGGTCAGTGCCTCTATGTTTGCATCAATGATTACTCGACATAATGATCTAAATCACTACATGACTTGATCAACCTGGGTTTGAAAACCGGTATTTGCTCAACGTAGGTGATTTCACTCTTCTGTTACCTCTCGCAATTACTTAATTTGTTGCACATGCTCCTTTGCTAGATTCTCATGGATTTTTTAGGCCCTATGCACTACTTGTTCTATAAATTTCAATAAGTGTGCTGACAACCAGTGCTGTAGTGGGCCAGCTTGCATTGTACTAGGTTTAGGGAAATGTTTTTGTATGGGTAGGCTACTGGTGATGGATTTTTCATAGTGGGAGGTGGGCGAATGAGCTTGATCGGACTGCGGCTTGAATTGTGGAGTAGGGGGAATGATGCTAGGGTTCAGGACAACTGTGATCTTTATAGACAAAAGTGGTTGGTCCGGCTCAATCCTTTCTCCCTCAATAATAATGTCTAGGCTTCCTCCTTGTGGTGGGTTCGACCCAGGCATTGGTGATGCAAGTGATGTTGGCTATGTACCACTAGAATAAGTGGTTACCTTTGCATGCCCAACTGACTCAACTTCTATTTCCATAGTCATTCTTCGTCATCCTGATAAGAGGGTTTCTGACAGGGTCGCGGAGGTGGAAGTTGTGTGTGGGGATGGTCCCAGTGATTGATGTAAAGTGGTGGAAGTGGTGGTGGGAATCTATTCAATTATGGAGGATGCAAATATTGATTTCTCAACCTCATTAGTAAGGTCGACAACTAGGGGTGGTGGATCTGTTTTTGGCATTTTGACTGTTGGACTGCGAACAACTCATTTCTTCTTTGGCTTGGGGAGTATTGGTTGAGAAGGAGTTCCCACCGTTGGTTGAGAAGGAGTGCGGGCTACTCCTGTGGGCAGTTTCATGGCTAGTGTGGTTGTGATAATGGGTGAGAACATGCTAGAAACTTGAAATTGGGCAGGATAATTTCTCTCACCTAATTGTTCTTTGAAACTAGCAATTGTTTGCCTTAGCTCGAACAATTTCTCCTCCATATAAAGCACCATTGGTTGGAGGACTTCCTCGGCTAGACTTTTCCTATTGCTTTCTACTATATCTCCCCCTTGTGCCTACTTCTTCAAGGCCGCAAACAGATAGCTTTATTTCTCGTCCGTGATTTCGCAGGCCACTCTCAACCATGATCCCAACTCCTTGTGTAGTGTTGTTATCATTAAAACGAACCTCTGCAGCCTCATCTTAAATGTCTCTAGGTAGACACACCATGGTCTAAGATAGGTGTGCATGTGCAAGGGTCCAAACCTGACCTCTTCTAAGAATTCATGTAGCAGAGCCTTTGGTATCCTCTCCATTGACCTTATGGTGGCTATCATCTACTCGTACCAATCCTTGAAAGTTATCCCATTTATCTCTTTCATGCTGGCGTCTCTCGATGCCCTCCATGGGTTATAACAATGTGCTATCAGTTGTACTTCGACAATGGTACCCCACATATACACATCTTCACAAGCTTCAGATAGCTCGTTAAGAACAAACGCGGACCTGTTAAGTACCTCTCCCTGTCAGCAATGTTCCGCAACCAAAATTGTGTCTAGTGTGCATTCATTCTTCATAAAATGTCTCATGGTTTTACCTATTACGATGTAGCAAGTGAATTTGATGTGGACCTTGTTGATCATATCCAGCTTTGCTCCTCTTCCACCTCGTTTAGTCTCGTATCTTGTATAGATGTTATCTTTGCTCTTCTTCTTAGCTCTCTTAGCGTGTGACTGAAATGTTGTGCTAATTCCCTTCCCCCTACTACAACCTTATTATATGGTTAATATCATCCACATGAATGGGATACTCATTGTCTAGCCACAACGATCCTCTATTCATCTTGCTCGCAAAAAATTTGGTACCCTCCATTGCAGCGAATTGAGTGTCGAACACAAGTAAGCTTCTAAAATGGAGTAAGGTTGGCCTCTATATCCCTTTGAAATCCTCCTTGACCCTATAGGTCTTGGTTTCGTCCTCTCTCTTGATGTCCTCTTAATAAACTTCCCTTTTTAGAGACGGGAACTAGAAGTAATCCATAAGATCATTGTTAACCATAATCACGTTATCATAGTTGAATAGAAATTGTCGACCACCTCAATTAATTCATCTAAGAGGTCATGTGGGACTGATGCAATTACCTTCACCATCTCCTTTCACCTTGTTAAACAATCTGTACCTAATTTTTCTTGCTTCTATTTTTTTCAAATTTTCTTCAGAGCGGACCTGTAATTCTTCTACTATTTCTCCTTCGAATTCTAGAATTTCCTTCATTACCTTGTGCGTTAAGTAGCCAGACTTGACATGACATTTCGTGACTAACTGGACCTTACCAACTAATTACTCTGGAAACTTTACCCATGTGTTCTAGCTACACCTTGCCTCCATCAGCTGACCTGGACCTGACAACCATGATGTGGACTGGGAAAGTAAAGAGTGGGTTGCATGGCATATTTATTTTTTGGTGATGGGGTTATTTATTAACTAAATTTGTGCTTAATGTGAAAATATTTTGTGGCTACTACTTTAACAATTGTATTACTAGTTACTTAATCAGGAAATGGTTACCAGTACGACGGAAAGGATGGGTATGACATGTGATCATAAATACTGGAAAAATAACATGCCTACATGTACCTTGTTGAATAGGACTACATGTGTGATTACTAATTCTACTTTTGTTTCCCCCCCTTATTAACCTTTTTCTTATTTCTATTACAAAAGGATTACTCTACCTAATGGCTTATTATAGCTAACAGACTCTTATTACTTCCAACTTATTTGGGGGCTCATTTACGAGACCCTCTTTTATCATGAGTTATGTCTTCTGGAAGGGCTTCAAGCATGCACCATTCACCCAACCATGCAGCATGACTCCGACCAGTTGCGCGGGTCTCACTGCTCCAGAATATTTGATTTTTGTGACTATAAATGGGCCCAACTAGTGCATCTGCAATTTCCCTGGGAATTTCTAGAACTTGTTGTCATATAGTAGTATGAGATCCCCTACTTCAAAAGACTTCTTTCTAATGTACCTATCATGCCAAGCCTTATGCCTTCTCTTCTCTACTAACTAATGAAACTTGGCCAAGAATCAGGATTCATCAAGTTCCATTAGATGACTCAATCTTTCTCATAAGGCCATGTTGTCCATCGTCCCCCTTTCTTCAGATATGAACATGATTGGTATTATAAATTCTACTGTTACAACTTCTTCCCTTCTGTATACTAGCTAAAATGGAGTTTGCTTATGAAATCTCTTCACCGTTGTCTTGAAAGCCCATAGATTTATGGGTATTCTTTGATCCCAATTGTCCTTATTGGCTGATACTACCTTTGTTAGCCCTTTCTCCAGGATTTTGTTGAATGCTTCAACTGTGCTACTGGCCTGTGGGTAATCTGGGTTACTCTTGTTATGTTGAATGATGAAAGTCTGCAGAAGAGTTTCAATGGCTTCATTTAGAAATTACGTTCCTTGGTTTCTTGTGAGACTCCTTAGGCATCGAAACCTTGAGATTATGTTCTCGAAAATAAACCTTGTGACTATTTCTACTATAGAGTCCTTGACAGGTCTTGCTTCATCCCACCCGATGAGGTATTATGTTGTGTTTATTATGTACCTTTCACGTGAATGCCTTGTCGTTGGTTTAATGGTTCTAATGAAGTATATTGCTCATTTGTCAAAGATTTACACTGTCTGAGCGATATTTAAAGGAAGCTCATCCTGTCACGAAGGATTTCCAAACCTTTGATAGACATCACAACTCTTAGAAAATTCTTTAGAGTCTTTATGAATAGTCAACCACCATAGTCCTACTTGTTGTATATTTCTTGTGGTGGATTTACCCCCCACATGGCCTCTTGTGACTCCGGCATGGAATTCCTATAGTACATCATTTATTTCATGCCGAAGGATGTAGTGCCTCAATAATTTATCTAAGCCCATATTGTAAAGGTGTGTCGCAATTAGTTGATAATCTGTTCCCCTTACTACCAAGTGTTTCCTTTCTGCTACCATATATCCTTCTAGGAAATGACCTGTTGTTAGTAATGTAGCGATATCTTCTAGGTGATCCAGGACTACCTCTGTTCTAAATAAGTCGGTGTCAAGAAATCAATCATCCACTGCTCTATCATTCTCCCCTGTCTCCAGTCGTGACAAGTGGTCTGGCCCCACATTCAGTCTGTCAAGTTTTATTACCACCTCGAAAGTAAATTGCGGGAACAACAACAAACATTGGCATATTCTACCTGCTAGTATTGGTTTGTTCACCAATTATTCCAATGTGGAATGGTTTGTAAAGAATTTTAATGGTGCAGCCAAAAAGTAATTCCTAAATTTTTGGAGAGAATAAACCACGATCAAGGCTTCTCTCTCAGTTGTTGTATAGTTTCTTTCTGCAGTTGACAACTTTCTACTAGCATAATACACCGGGTGGTCCATATTTTTCTCCCTTGGCTATGCTAAGACTGCTCCCAGTGCTATCCTTGACACATCGAAGTGCACATGGAACATTTTATTCCAATATGGATAAACAAGGATAAGGGCACTTACTAGTCGTTACTTCAACATATTTAATGCTATAGGAAAATCCTTAGTCCAAACGAACTCTTCCATCCTCTTCAGTAGCTTTCCCATTGGGGTTGTGATTGATGCATAAGTCCTAATGAAGTAGTTGTAGTACCCCATATGGTGTAGTGTTCACATTAGTTGCTTCACATTACGTGGCAGTTCCATGTTAACGATTTTCGCAACCTTCGCTGGTTCTATGCATAATACATCCTTTGCAGACGATATGCCCTAGTAGTGTTCCAAATGGGACTACGAAAACACATTGCTTGAGGTTTAAGGAAATCTGCAATTGTAGGCACTTTTCAAACATAACACTTAATAAGTTGGTGTGTTTCTTTAGTAGACTAAATATTGTCCAATCATCCATGTACACCTCTAGAAATATGTGAATATAGTCTCCAAATGTAGCTATGAGAATTCTTGAGAAGACTGCTAGTGCATTCTTTAGCCCGAAGGGCATTACATTATACGCAAATGACCCCAACTCAGTAGTGAATGTTGCTTTCCTTTTATCCTCCTCGGCTATTTGAACTTGATGGTAGCCAAGGAATCTGTTCATAAATGAATATGCTTCATCCCCCACCACATTGTCTAGGACCTCGTCAGTGAAGGTGTCAGGAATGGGTCATGCACACATGCATTGTTGATGATTCTGTAATCAAAACATACTTGGATTTCAGTTGCATACCTTTTATTTTGTATGACTATCAGACTTATCCACTCTACTTCATCTACTGAAAATATAATTCCTACTTCCAACATTTTGTCATTTTCCTTATTAACTTTCTCCTTCACCCTTTGGTTCAATCTATATGATCTATGCTTTATTAGTTGGGTATCCAGCCCCAAAACAATCTTCATCTCCCCTAAGTCACCTTTTATCCCCTTCATCCCTACTACTGAAGCTAGAAAATGGTCCTGGTATTCCTGTAATAGATTGAGAATTTCTTTTGTGGTCTGTTCATCCCAGTAGTCCCAGTAGTCTCCTACAGATGCCATCTTGAGCTTATTCTCCATCCCAACATTTTGTTTTCTCAACTTCATTGATAGAAGGTGGGCACCTTCTTTTGAGGGGCTCTCCCAATGTCTCTTTCTCCTTCTGTTCTTCAATGGTCAGGTGTCTCAACCCATCTAACCCATCCTCCTCTGGTTCTACATCCACCTTGTAGCAGGTATCATATTCTAGAGAATCCATGTCATACAGACACTGTAGAAAACCTTCATAAGGACATCATTCAACCAGTTGTCCTGGGGAAAACATAAGCCTTTTTATCACCTAGATTTTCTCTACCACGTGTTCCTCATTACTTCTGAATGAAAATCTACTAACAAACTATACCTCCAAATCATCCCAGTCTGTCATTTGACAATGGAGTTCCTCCTGTACATACCAATATTGGGGAACAGTTCCCAGGGTATGTGCAAATGTGTGTACCCACACGTTCTTTGGTATTTCCTAGGTTTTCCAATCTATTATGCAATCTTCAACATGCCTCTAAGGACTTGAATCTGCTTTGTATCTAGCCTTATCTTGTGGTTGGTCCTCCTCCTGAGAAAATATTTCATTCATGGATTTCTTGATGCGCACCCAGTCTCTCAGTGTACTGAGGTGCGTTCTCCACCATCTTTCCAGTGTTGTCATAAGAGTGATATCAAGAAAGGGAATCTTGATCCTCTGTCATTTCTTGGTCTACCCTGTTCAAGCAGGTGTCCACCAGTTCTAGGCCATGGTATTTGAGATAGTCGCTTATTATTGTTCCTAAACAATTTACTCGGTTTATCATTACACAGCGTCTAGTGTTTAGTTCATACTCAGCTTGCTGCCATGCATACCATGCAGCTTCCGAGCCAATTTTTGAGCTTTGGATACTTCTCCAGCTGATGGATGCTCCTGTAGTAGGCTTTATGTAAATTTCCTTCTTTCTCACTGTGGGCATGTATAACTGGTCCAACATTCCTGGTTCATCCCTGTCATCTACTGGTTTTATGAACCTAGGTCCTTGATAGGGCTCCAAGGGTTGGATCACCATCAGCCCTTTTTCTTTGAAAATGACCATCTATTTCTTTAGGTCAATGATAGCATAGTTTGCGTAGGCCCAATCAATGCCAAGGAGAGTTGGGTATAGCTCCTTATCTCCCATTATGTCAATTACCTTGAATTCAGTGTGTCTCTTCACCCACACCACATCTACTTCCACATTTTTTATCCTTCCAATGGGCAGTATACAATACTCATTTTCCATTCTTAGTTGAATTGGTGAGTATTTCGATTGCGGCTTTCCCATTGCCTCGCATGTTTTTCTAGGTAGGATGTTTACGTCTAATCCCAAGTCTAGCATTGTGTCCCTTATCTAGAATCCCGCAACGCAACGGGAGCATTAATTTAGAATTCCTTTCCACTTCTCTTCTTGTTTCATCTCACTCTTCTAGAATGATTTTCTGGTAAGTCAGCGAGTGATCTCTCCACTTCCCCTTCCTCTATAGATAACACATCCTTTAAGCTTTCCCCCAACTCCTTCAACATGTAATCGTGTTCAACAATATTTAGGAATAGTTTAAACCACTCTTTAATCGGTTGGCTATGATAAAGAACATGTCCATTCGGTCCCTGGTCATCTCTCTTCTCAGTTATCCTATCGAGCAACTTATCTACTTCATGATAATATTTTTCTCGCACTCAGGCTAATACACTTTCCTTGGAGATGTCACTTTAACAATCAAGGGTGGGTCCACTGTGCTACGATCTTCCCCCATCTTCGTTCCTCCTTGGGTGACTATACTAATATGAATGAGGCCTCTATTTTCTTCATTTTCCATTATTTCCCTTCATTTCCCTCTTTACATGCAACCTTTCACCTTTCACCTCCTTTTCCTCCTAATTTCCATTATTTTCATAAATAATTGTGTAAAAAATGCCATTTTTCCTTTCCAAAGTGTAGAGCTATAAAAAGGGTCTCTTTCACCTCTAATTACCTCACATTAATATGTCAATTTGGGAGTGTTTTGTTATTTCAAAGAGTGTCTCAGTCTGAGGCTATCATTTGTCAGAGTAATGCTAGTAGTACAACGTTCAAAAATACAAGAGTAAATGGATGCTTGTCTATAACTAAGTTACTTCAAAGGAATAAATCACACACTCAGAAAACTAGGCAACTTATTAGTCAAGGGTTCGGCAGCGATAACCCATCCCTTTGGAAACTGATGGAAAGGAAATTAGAGCATGGACCATGGGTCTGGGAGCTAGACAGTAAATGTCGAGGCTCACTACAGCCACAGATCGTCTCTCACACCAAAACAACAAATGCGAGTAAATGAAACGAAAGATAGAAAAATGGAACAACAAATAAGAAATCGAACAACAAATTTGGAATGGAACAGAAATTCTAAAATGGAACAACAATTCTGAAATGGAACAACAATTAAACAACTAAGTCTCACGAGCAGTAATCAAACTTAATCTACTAACTAAAATGCACTCATCGTAATCAAACAACGATCTTTCACTCTTAAGGCAAATTAAGCAGCACACACTAATATAACATCACTAATTACTGATAAGTTATGGAACAGAACTTGTAAATCATATACGCACACAACACGCTTGAATAGTTATATGATCTAGCATCAATATTAATTAACAGGAATATGACTGCGTTTCAAAATAGAACAGCATTACTTCTGAATCCAACAATCGTAAAGAACAAAACTTTCAGATGAATTCTATAACATCAATGTACAGCACAAAAGCTCTGTAACAAAACAGTAACAATATTTGGTCAAGACTAATAACATTCAATCAACTTGGAAAGGATCAGTAATATAATGCAGAGTCAATATAATAGTTCTATCTGTAAAAACTCTAATGAATTAATCTTAACAGAGCATGTGATGTAAACGTATAAAGCATATAAGATTACCAAATAATGACGATAAGAAAATCACATAGAAATCAAATCGTAATGATACAGAAGCAAGTGTCCTCCAGGGCTAGACCGTTAACCTCCAAGGGTACACCACTTTAGGTTAATCCAGACGCAGAGATAAGATAATCACCAAGTTTGTATTAATGCATAAAACAAAAGTATAATGAACCAGTTCTCAACGAGACTCGATGATCAAATTTTGATCTTTAACAGAAATTACATAAAAGAATAATCCCCCCAAAGCTAACAGTGTTGTCCCTTTATATAAGGGTGATGGCGGAGATGTCTAAGTAACAAGATAGATAAAGCAGTGATCCCTCAGGATCGAAGATCCTGAGGGATTCGCGAAACTGTTAATCCTTAATTATCTCTTTTCTCCTCTGCCGAGCTGGTGCCTTCTCCTCCTTTTCCGGGCCGATTTGCTTTGATCTTCTTAGCCTTCTTTGCACTCGGTTCCCCATTAAAGGGACAACAGTTTCCCTGTTCTTTTCTTTTTCTTTGGAACATCAACTCCTCGTTTTCACCCTTTCTTGCATAGAGGAATGACAATTATCAGCGGTTAAGTCTTGCATATTAATCTTATAATTCTTCACTATTTTCCAGGTTCATGATGCAAAAAGGCTCACAAGTTCTACTGAAAAGCCACTAAAATGATCATCAAAAACATACCTTTTTAGTACTCCACACATCCCCCTGCTTACCCTGTTTCATGCCCTCATGAAAACGTTCAAGGCAGTGAGAGAATAGGCTGGAGAAGGAATCTCATGCGGAGGCCTACAGCTGTGATGAGTAACCAGGTAGTCAATGAACTGGCCTGTTTGACCCTCAGGCATCTCATACAGGGCTTGATATCTGGGTGCAGGGTGCTAAATAATTGGACTATGGAATCTATATGCTAACCAGGATGGCCCTGCTCTCAAAATTCTTTCGCCATAGAGGTTCAAACGGTTGGAAGCTAATTCAAAATTCTCATACTTAAATGGTTCCCTAAGCTGGATATTCGGATTAGAGATTTGGTACCGAAATTTGGCTACATCAATGGCAGGGTCTCTGATAGAAAGAAAATATTCTAAACTTTGTCGAAGGAGTGCCCCATGCATGGGTCCTAATGTTTCAATGACACCCGGAGTCCTCATGAGGTTTCTATGTGCTTTCCATAACTGCACTGGGTTCCTAGGCTCATCCCTTACCCACAAATCTAGGCCATTTTCCTGCCTCTGGAAAGTATTATAGGCTTTGAGCCATTTAATCTGATTAACCCCCGAATGATATGAATGCTTGCAATTGGATGTCTCCAACAAAAGGGCCATGGTTCAGCTCAGTCTCTTGATTTAGCACGAGGTTATGCAAATAGAATTCACAGAGAAATCTCTAGACCTTCACCCAGTAATGTTTACAGCAGTCTATAAAGTCATTGACAGTGTTAATTTGTATGGGGGCACCTGCTTTAACAACTTTTATTTTTAATTGTAAATACCGTTCCAGTAAAAACAGAGCATAATTTTGGCAAGGGCCCTACATGCTAAAACGTCATTATATAAAGAACACAAGGTATCCATCTGCTTGATAACAATATCTAGCCTACGAGTTACCCTTGCAACTTTCTCTTGTTCCTTCCGCCAACCTTCAAAGGCATGGCTTTCAGATTGATTGACGTTCCTTAGTTGTTGTTGTAGTTCTTCATACTTCTCGCGAGGGACCATTTGCTCTCTAAGCTTTTTTGCTTCTTGTTGAGCCTGTTTCAATCCCTTGCACAAGGTTACTGTCTTTGGATCTCTCGTCCATGCAGCAGTGGAGGCCGAGAGTTTTACCTGAACTTTCTTAATGCGTTTTTTTGAGTTTAGAACCCTTATCACCCCTGAGGGTGGTGCCTCCGTCTGGATTTCCTTATCACAAGTCATCATATCATCCATTTCTATTTTAACATGAATATCAGTTTGTTGTTGTTCCTTTTCAAATGGAACAGCAGTCTGTTCTTCAGCATCGTTTGGAATAGCAGCTGGATTTTCAGCATGGTTTTGAACAACAGGGTGATTTTTGGTCCTTCGCCTTTTTGCCTTGTGGAGTTTTACTAGAATGGTCACCTTTTTCTTCCCTGCAGTCTTTCTTACCCTTTGCCTTGCTTTCAGGATCCTTATCTGCTGGTGGAGCTGGGCTATTATGCTCAATAATCTCTGATGTTCCTTTCACAATTCCTTAATTTCTAGTGTTTCATTAGAAGGAACAGTAGGCTGTATGCTGCGGTTTGCGCCGTGACTAGTCCCTGGATCTTTCTCCTGGGGTGTTTCTTCACTATTCTGCTTTGGCTGTTCCGGGGTGGGAACCTTAACTAGTTCTTTCACTTCCTGGGAAACTTCTTTTTCTGCTCCTACTTCCTCCAGAATTTCCTCTGGTGCTTTAGGAATGGATTGTTCCTGTTCAGTATCTCTTATCTCTTCTTCATCATGAACAGGTAGATTTCCTTCTTCTACCTCTTCTGCATGTGGTTTTTCAGATGCATTTTCCTCCTGGAGTTTGTCGTGGTGGTCTGTTGGACTAGAAGATTGGCCATACTCACCCATATTGGCCAAAACTGCAGCCAATTCATCTTCTCCCACTGGGTCTTATGGTGGGCTACCTTCCTGCTGTCTCATTTCCTCCTCCTGCTTGGATTGTTCAGCTTCTGCCTCAGAATGCTCAGCTTCTGTTTCAGAATGCTCAGCTTCTTCCTCATTTTCCTCTTCAGATTGCTTGGCCTCTTCTTTCTCTTCTCCTTCAGCTTGCTCTACTTCTACTTCTGGCCATGAGGATTGCTCGTCCGCAATTTCTACTGGCTGGTTGGTGCTTTCTTGGAACTTTTCCAGCCTCCCTCGTATCCGAGCTAGCCAGACTAATTTTCTACGTTTCTCTGGCTGTTCGAGTGTACCGGTGGCATGCTTACGCTTTGCCGATTCCTGGCGTGTTTCTGGACATTCAGATGTACTAGTAACATGTTTTTGTTTTACTAATTCTCTTCGTTTTTCTAGACATTCTGGTGTGCTGGTAGTATGCGTACATTTTGGGGATGGTGTTATCGCCCTTCCCTCAATTATTGCAATTAGCTCTTCCCAGCTGCTTTGCTGCTAGGTGAGGCTATGACTAACAATTAATCGAATTAACCCGTGGTGACTGACAACTGACTCTACATGCTGTGCCTTTTTTAAGCTTCGTGCAACGTCATGAAGTAATGAGTTCAAAAGTGCATGCAAATTTACAGAGCATTTCTGCTTTAAAACAGCTAAGAGTTTAATATGTCGTGGTCTTACCATGTATTTTCTACCCTCGCACGTGATGTATCTTTGCACGGTTCTTTCTAAATCTGCCCAGGGCTCTCCTAGCGTTGCTAGCAGAACTCCCTGCCCTTTAATCATCAAGCTCTGGCCTTCGTCCTAGAAGATTTCTATAATCTTCTGTAGTCTTTCCTTTTTTAGTGTCCATACATGTCCGGTGGCTAGTAGTCCTGAGACTTCTGTAATTATATCATCGGTGACTGCTATCTGTCTCCCCCTTACTATGGAGTAATCCTCCTGCAAATTCTGCAGGAATTCAATCGCCACTATTTCGTTAGACTCCTGCAAGCGGTTGAGATAAGTCGACCACCCTGCTCTTTCTAGGATCTCCTGGGTAGCAGCGGAGACTGACAACACCTGTGGTTTTGTTGAAGCCCCGAAAATCGTCGACAACAAGGGGGATACCCACCCGGTCTGGACCTTGGTTGGCAGCTCCTTATCCATTTGGTATAGCGGGTCTGACTGGGGATAATGGGACCAGTTTCCCAATCTAAGGGGTGTGTGTGTGTGTAGAGTTGGATGATGCTAATCTAGGAGTATTTAAAGCTAATTTAATTCAAACTTCTAAACTAACTCTATGATATTGTAATCTAATGAGAAACAACACATATAATCTACGCTAACCCGGAGTGTATTTCTTCTATTATGCGATCTAAAGAGATTTCGAACAATAACTGGTAATAAAGATCATTCAGCTATCATAAGAATAGAAATCAATTAAGATAAACCACTCTCCATAAAAAGTTAAGCAAAACAGTTGTGAACAGCATATCGCATAATAAGTTATTCATATATCAAACAAAAATAAATGACTCCACCGTACAGAAGTGCCAAATGGTAACCCACACATTCATGCATTAACATATAAACAACTGAAAACTGTATATCACTTTAAGAATATAAGCAGAAATGGTCAAGAGATAAAAGTACCATTTATGACTAATCCTACCCATAAACTTCAAGCAAAAATGATTTATCTCTACTTGTTCTAACATCTACTAAGAGTACAAAAGTGCAACATCAGTAGCAGACATTAAAATGCAAACATTAATAAATCTCGATCCATCCATTCATCAAAACCTCCTCTGAGGGTGCAGAAGTGCATGTTTCGAGGACAAGTTTTTGACAAATTTCTGGACCCCTCTCCAAATGCAATGAGAAGGGTTAAAATACTACTTCCTAATTCTAATAATAGTATTTTTACAAAATTTAGGATGCGGTTTTCAAATGACCGTCCTTTTTCTAATCTAATTAAAAAGAAAAAACAACATTCTAAAATAAGGCTACTTCTGAACTTGGTCCTTAAAGTTGCAATTGTTCAGCATGGGCTTGAGGAGAGTCGGCTGACTGACTTCTGCGCTGAGCTGGGCTGCGAAAACAGCATCTACGAGAGCTGGCACTACTTTTTCGGCCACGTTTGTGATGCATTTCACCGTCATCCATTGACTGTGTGGCTTGATCAAGTATGTCCAGTAACATTCCCAATTCAACCTGTTTAATGCTTGGATCACTTTCCCCTTTGCCTGTGCTTTCTGCTTCCATTCTGCTTCCAGTTGTAATTTATTTGGTAGGTACCCTGGGGTGGTCTCTGCGATTAAATTGGCCCTGTGTAAATTCTCATTTACACAGTCGATAAGAATGCTTGCCTGTGTAGCCGCTGTCTCCGCTGCTCGCTCCGCCTACCTGATTTGATCGTCCCATTTATTAAAGAGAAATTCTTTATGATTTTCGTTTATCCTGGGTGCACCTGCTCTTTTCCCTTCGTCATCATCCTGCCAAGTTAAGTATTTGGTCACCCTTCTGTCACTCTGATCATATTCACTCCGCACGTCTACCACTTGATTGGTGATTTTATCGCTCAGCTCGTAATAGTGACTCCACTGTGATATATTACGTCCCAATCTTCCTGTTGCTGCAGTAGTTGCTCATTCAAGCCAATAGATTCTGAAATAAATTCTGCCAGCTTAGGCTCATCTTTATGCATTTCCTGTAAAGTCTGCAATTGTTTTCCTTTCTCATCTAAACTTCTTTGATAGCCTATCTGCATCTGCTGAAAGTCTTCCTGCAGCTTCTCGAGCTGTTTGGAAGCTTCAATATTAGCATTGGCTTGTTGCAACTGTCGTTGTAGCAGCTATATCTGATCTTCTTGTTCTTTCAATAGTTGTTGAACTTCCGATGCCTTTTCAATAGTTGCAGAAGCATATGCTCCTGTGATTTGAGATAGCTTAGTGAGATTTTCAGTCGGGTTATTGTTGGAGTCTTTCCATAAGACGTCCAAATGTTCAGCATCTTGTGACAGTGTATTTTCTAGTTTTCTTTTCTTCCTATGTCTCCTTACAACTGCTTTGTGTTGGAGACTATAGAACACATCCAGTGGGGAAATTTCTTCTACATTAAGTAGAAGCTCAGAAGGTGGAGCAATAGGAATGTGTTCAGTTTCTGTGACACTGCTGACTATGGTCGAAACCACTTCTTGCACTACCTGTGTATTGTTCACAGGTGTTTTTGGGGCTTGCCCTTTAATATTGATCAATTCATTGAAGGTTTCCCATTCTTTGTCCAGTTCTGTTGTGACGAGTGGTGCTTCGATGACAGGAGGGGGGACATCTCTTGGCGGGGAGGCGATAACTTGTTGTTGAGACATTGCACTTGACTGAGCTGTATCTTTAGTTGTTTCTTCGTTTTTTTTCTGGTCGCATCCAGACTCTTTAGGATGCTCAGGTACTCCTCGCGCAACGTTGGATTTAGATCTGGAAGTGCTAGAGTTTTCACTGAGGCTAATGCTTGGAGTTGGTTCTCTAGCAGGTAGTTAGAGCTGCTCTAGAGGAATACTGGCCAGCCTTCTTTCCCTGTATAACATTAATCTTTGGAGGTCATCTGGAGACAACCTCGACCGAGCTTCCCACAAAATTTCTTGGAGTGAGCTTCTACTCTGAAACAAATCATCAAACAAATATTTCTTTCCAGTGAATACTTTTATTTTGACGTTCGTTGTGAAATCTTGGGCAACATCATTTGGGTCAAATGGCCTTGCTGGGAATTTAAATAATTGTAGACACGTCACATTCTCCACTTCGGCGAAAGCGTGTCCTACATCGAACCATGAGAAGGCCCCACAAGCTACAGGAAATTGAGGCCATATGGCCTTCTTTTTGTCCTTTAGGTCTTTGGTCAGGCCACCTTCTGAACAGTTTTGATAAGCAATTTCCGGAGCCAAAAGTTTATTAGGGATATATAGAGGTAGGACATGTGGAGGTACAGTGCTTCCAAACACTCTAATATAAGTAAAACATTCTTCCTTGAACCATCTTGCGATGGGGATGATGTCTATTTGCGCCTCGGGTGAGCACCTCGGGGGGTCTTCATCATACATTATTCTATACAAGGGCAAAATAAGCTCGTGTCAAATCTGGTAGAAGTGAGGGATGAACTGAGAATCCCATAACACCTTATGATAAACATGGATAGGAAATGGGTCCTGGGTAGTCCATTTCCAACCCATAATGGGAAATTTAGACACGAGACAAATAGAATCCATAACATATGCAGACAGATAAAAAGGAGGATAGATCCTTTGAGACAAGGATCTTTTAGGCCAGTAATTGATAACAGCCGTGTATAGATTATCAGAAAGGATCTTGGCTCAATCTCTAATATCGGCATTTGTGGCAGCATCAATTAATGGTAGCCATTCAGACGAAAACTTATTGATATCCGGCATCCCAAATAACCTACAAAGCATGGCCGCAACAAAACAATACGGAGTGGTGAGGGAACCAGTGCTGTACATACCATTTTTGTCCTTTTTGAGCGGCTCCTCTTTTCTAGACCAATCTTTGGTGGTCTCTGATATGTCTGGGTTCTCTGCCGCAAATTTCTTAACGAATTGTGCATTGTAAGTCGCCTGCGGTTCAGGAAGATGATACATAAGCTTCAAATCTTGCGCAGCGAATGATCCAATGAACCCGTGTCCTTGAACCTTTTATTGTCTGTTGTTCATGTTTGCATTGTCAAGTATCCACTTGATCATATCCATATATGTTAGAATTTTGGGTCTTGCCGCTATCGTGTGAAGAAATGAACATGCTAGCTCCTCTAAGGACGCCTCGGAAGAGCGTTGTGAGCCTACGACAGCAACAACCTTCATTATTCTAGGATTTTCCTCTTCTAGCAGCCTGCACATGCTTTCCCATGTTGATATCCCTACTTCTCTGTTACAGGATGTGTCTGTATACAAAGGCGCCATCTCCTTCATCTTTTCCTTCGCTTTGGAGCTTTGAGCTTTATTTTTCTTTCCCATTTCTTCCTACGTTTGGGTTTGAATCGTCTTAGCTCTTCGTTCCTACAAATTACGAGTGAAATGGAAATGACTGATCCAGAAAGGTGATGGGAGAGTTTTAAATGCAACAGATGTATCAAATATGCCACCTTATGTGGAGTAATTCTCTACAAAGGCACGCGTCTTTAATTCATTTACTAACTGACAACTAATTCATTTACTATCATTAAAAGCGCATGATTTCGAGTCAGATTATGGTAAGTGGCTTTTCTTTGAATGGCGTGCCCGAAGGATTCGTAATGAAGTGATTTATGATTTTCTTACATAACCTCGCATATCGCGCGATCGTAAATCGCACCATCGCAAATCGCGCCATTGCAGATCGCGAGGATGCAATATCACAGCAATCGCAACATCGCAGATCGCAGAAGTTTGATGTTTGCCAAATCTTCCCAGCTCATTTCTGCGATATGTGATCTTGCGATCGGTGTTATCGCATATCGGTAAATCTTTAAGTTTTTCCTTATGAGTATTACTTTGTTGCGACGCGATGTTATACCTAACACGAGGGTCTTGCGCATACTGATATTAAAGAGAAATGGAGGCATTTCCTATCCTTTTTGCAACGCGACTTTAAAGATTTTCTCCTTATCATAGACTTAGGTTTAAAATATTCAGAAGACTTTACCTAAGCTTATGATGGTAACGTTGTTTTGAGGAAAGGAAACTCTTGTTTTTCCTGAAAATTAACTAAGGGTCCCCATTCATTTAGTATTTTGGTCAACACTTAAATGAAAAAAGGGGGGGTTGTTGCTGGCCACAAAAATTGGCGATTCACTTGGGAGAACCAGTTATCTCTGATCTTCTATTGACGTTTTCAAACTCCCGAATCAAAAAAAAAATTTTCTCAGAGAACTTAAACTTTATTATAAAAAGATAAAGCATATTATACTTCAAACCGTCAATGATATTTCGTTTCAACCTCTTTCTATTTTAATTACTTGTATCCTCAGCTTGTCCTTGCATTTACATAAGCCATTACTTGGTCTTGTAAAACATAAAATAAAGTTTCCCCTGTGTAGCAGCCTTTTAAATATGCTCCTTTGTCGCCGGTAGAGCCTCTGCTGCCAGCAGGCGTCCATAGCCTCAACAGGGTTACCTATTACACAGTAATGATCCTTTATCCTACTTAAGGCTATTTACAACTTTTCAGAGAAAAACCCATTTTGACACTTTTTCCTTTTTATTCTCTAAAGAACAATGTCTTGGTTTGGTGGCCAAATTATGACACAGTCATTCACTTGATTTACACTTTTGTTGAACAAGCTGGCTCGTGATGAGACCCCTTGTCTTTTGATTGCAACAATCTTGAGTCGTTGCCCTGTTTTGGTGGACAATATTGGCAAAGTCAGCAAGTTATAATATCTGTGATCATGATAAGCTGACTCGTGATGAGACCTCTTATTCTTTGAGATATAGTGTTTTTTCGGATTGTTCCTCTGAATGTGCGATTTCCTTTAGGAGGGAGGAAGTCAAATTTTCTTTCCTTAAGAAAGTTCTGGACGACAATGATAGAGTTGTTTGGAAATGGCTATTTCTACAGAGAATCTTTATTTCATTATTGATACCTTTCATTGTACTGACATAAAACAATTTCTTCACTAAGATAGCTTTCTTCAAATTTCTTGGAGTTGAAACTAGTATCATATCTGGGTTAAAGTTCTATTGATAATAAAGATCAAGTTTCCAAAAGATTTGTTGTTCATAGAAGCAGAAGTTCAAAATCTTTGATAGAGAAAAGGTGTCTTTAGTAAATGTCAAATGTTGTTAACCATAGCAAATTTTATTATGGAGAAAAATATTTAACGCAATGAGAGGTAGACATTCTCTAGGGTTATGTACAGAATAGGGACAATCTCTTCTCTTATTTTTCCTACCAACGATTAAAAGTAAACCTAATAACCTAACTAAATTACCCCTACTCCTATTCTAACTATATACAGAAAATTAGCGAGGTGAAATGATATTTCCAGTGGAACCATCTTTTCATTTTTATTCCTACACGTATGTAACTTTCAAACATCAGTGTTCAGAACAAAATTTTCCTTGGACTGTTAATGTTGGATGTGGAATAAGAACGTGTAACTTCAGTTGGAATTCTATCTGAACTCTCTTTCTCATGAAAACTTCTTCCCAACTGGATACCTATCGGATCATAAAAATCAGGATGAATTTCTGTTATGGATTGATGATATCGTAATAGGAAAGATGAAAAGCCAGGTTGTGAATATGATTTTTTAGTTTCAATGGCTTGTAACTTATTGTTCATTAAAGTTGAACTTTTAGCGATTTCGTATAAAAGGAAAGTTTCCATACATAAATCACTAAATAAATCAATGCAGAATAGATGGAAATTCCTGGAAAGATTCTTATGAATTGACGGGAATTGCCAACAAGTTTCGAAAGGTACTTTCCTTGGTTGATGGTGTTCTGGATGCCAAAGAAGTTTTTTAAGGAAGTCTGATGTTGATTGATCTTGGAATTGAAAAGGTTCTATACTTTCTTGATACAGTGTGGCTCTCCAAAATGGTATCACGTCTTTCGAATGTTTCTTCATAAGATGCTCAACATGCCACAATAATCTATCAAAGGTGTGAAAATTTAAAACACAATCCGATTTTGTACAAAATGAGTGCAAGTGAGAAAGAAAGAAATGATTATCTGTACAAACAATGTTACAACACAACTGGGATTTGCTTGTAATATCTTTTTTTACACAAGAACTGGCCATAATTATGGAATCCGAGCAATTTCGAATTCCATCTTGTGAATCAGAAGACAAGTTATGATTGTGAACAGGCATGGAGGTTTCCTCATGATATGAATCATAGATCAGGGTATTGTCTTGGATACTAAAATCATGCGAATGATCTTTTACTTTGAAATGAGGATTGACTGATATGATTTCTGAATTAGGATATCCCTCATTATCTGAGCTTAGTTGAGTTACTTGGGATAAATCAACAACATCATCGTTGTCAAAGTAACTATCATAAATGATTTTACAGGTTTCCCTAGATTTCTCTTTTTCGTCATATATTTTCAGACAAGGAAGGTCAAGTGGTTCTTGTTTGAAAATGGTCAAAGGATGTTCTACAGCTGTCTCTTTATCTTGAAAACCTAATGATGGCTTGTTTGAATAATCCTTTGTGTTTTTTGAGATATCTTTAATATTGAGAGGGGGAAAATTATCATCACTAAAAACATCAGGTTAAAGAGAAAAATGTGTTTCTGGAACAATGCATTTAAAAATCTCATCATGGAAAAATCTTTGTTCATCAGATTCATCATAGACATCAGGCTTTAGATCATACCTCTGTGTACTAATACTTTTTGAAAGAGAAATAGTTTGCTATTCTAACCTTGGCATCTGCATTTGTTGATTTGCAATGATATTATCTGACCTTGTATCAAAGTCATATTTTGGTTCCAAGGTAGGCTTTCCTCCAGCATTCTCGCTTTTGTCTTCTTGCATTAGAGCATGCATGACTCCTAGGCTTTGGGGACTTTCTTCATCATGGCTAATTTGTATATTCAACTTGGAATCCTCATTCACATTAGAAGAAAATGAGACAAAGGTTGAACTAATTTCTGCTTGATCAGACATAGGAGGTAGGGAATACTCAGCATAATCTGAAGATTCTTCATCCATGAGTTCACTTTCAAGATCATACTTTAGACAATTAAGATGAAATCGCATATGAAAATCCCTAACAGATTCATCTTGTTTCCGTAGATAATCAATTTCATCATATACCTGGTCATAGTCATAACAATCAAATTCAAAAATGAAAGTCTTGAAGAATTGGTCCCAGCTGTGAATTGATGCAATTGGGAGGGTTCTGCACCATTTTATAGCTTCCGCCGTGAATGTAAGAGTAAAAATTCTGCATAAAACGCCTTCATCAATTCTCTGAATATCAGAACTTGAAACTTTTTGAATAAATTGAAGAGAATGATTAAAAGCAGAAGAATTATTCTTACCATTGAATTTTACCTGAGACAAGAGTCTTACCACTTCTGGTAGAGTGTTGGAAGAGGTAGGAACATGGATGCAACACAAATAGGAATTTTATGAGTAGCCATCCTGATTCAAATTCTACAATTGAAAATCATTCCAACAGACACTATGTTCAGGCCCTCCTTCTAGCGCCAAATATGTTGAAGCCCTGAAAATCAGGTCGACAACAAGGGGGATACCCACCCGGTCCGGACCTTGGTTGGCAGCTCCTTATCCGTTTGGTATAGCGGGTCCGACTGGGGATAATGGGACCAGTTTCCCAATCTAAGGGGTGTGTGTGTGTGTGTGTAGAGTTGGATGATGCTGATCTAGGAGTATTTAAAGCTAATTTAATTCAAACTTCTAAACTAACTCTATGCTATTGTAATCTATTGAGAAACAACACACCTAATCTACGCTAAACCGGGGTGTATTTCTTCTATTATGCGATCTAAAGAGATTTCGAACAATAACTGGTAATAAAGATCATTCAGCTATCGTAAGAATAGAAATCAATTAAGATAAACCACTCTGCATAAAAAGTTAAGCAAAACAGTTGTGAACAGCATATCGCATAATAAGTTATTCATATATCAAACACAAATAAATGACTCCACCGTACAGAAGTGCCAAATGGTAACCCACACATTCATGCATTAACATATAAACAACTGAAAACTATATATCACTTTAAGAATATAAGCAGAAATGGTCAAGAGATAAAAGTACCATTTATGACTAATCCTACCCATAAAATTCAAGCAAAAATGATTTATCTCTACTTGTTCTAACATCTACTAAGAGTACAAAAGTGCAACATCAGTAGCAGAAATTAAAATGCAAACATTAATAAATCTCGATCCATCCATTCATCAAAACCTCCTCTGAGGGTGTAGAAGTGCATGTTCCGAGGACAAGTTTTTGACAAATTTCTGGACCCCTCTCCAAATGCAATGAGAAGGGTTAAAATACTACTTCCTAATTCTAATAATAGTATTTTTACAAAATTTAGGATGTGATTTTCAAATGACCGTCCTTTTTCTAATCTAATTAAAAAGAAAAAACACTATTCTAAAATAAGGCTACTTCTGAACTTGGTCCTTAAAGTTGCAAGTGTTCAGCATGGGCTTGAGGAGAGTCGGCTGAATGACTTTTGTGCTGAGTTGGGCTGCGAAAACAGCATCTACGAGAGTTGGCACTACATTTTCGGCCGCGTTTGTGATGCATTTCACCGTCATCCATTGACTGTGTGGCTTGATCAAGTATGTCCAGTAACATTCCCAATTCAACCTGTTTAATGCTTGGATCGCTTTCCCCTTTGCCTATGCTTTCTGCTTCCATTCTGCTTCCAGTTGTAACTTATTTGGTAGGTACCCCGGGGTGGTCTCTACGATTAAATTGGCCTTGTGTAAATTCTCATTTACACAGTCGATAAGAATGCTTGCCTGTGTAGCCGCTGTCTTCGCTGCTCGCTCCGCCTGCCTGATTTGATCGTCCCATTTATTAAAGAGTAATTCTTTATGATTTTCGTTTATCCTGGGTGCACCTGCTCTTTTCCCTTCGTCATCATCCTTCCAAGTTAAGTATTTCCTCACCCTTCTGTCACTCTGATCATAGTCACTCTGCAAGTCTACCACTTGATTGGTGATTTTATCGCTCAGCTCGCAATAGTGACTCCACAGTGATATTTTACGTCCCAACTCTTCCTGTTGCTGCAATAGTTTCTCATTTAAGCCAATAGATTCTGAAATAAATTCTTCCAGCTTAGGCTCATCTTTATGCATTTCCTGTAAAGTCTGCAATTGTTTTCCTTTCTCATCTAGACTTCTTTGATAGCCTATCTGCATCTGCTGAAAGTCTTCCTGCAGCTTCTCGAGCTGTTTGGAAGCTTCAATATTAGCATTGGCTTGTTGCAACTTTCGTTGTAGCAGTTGTATCTGATCTTCTTGTTCTTTCAATAGTTGTTGAACTTCCGATGCCTTTTCAATAGTTGCAGAAGCATATGCTCCTACGATCTGAGACAGCTTAGTGAGATTTTCAGTCGGGTTATTGTTGGGGTCTTTCCATAAGACGTCCAAATGTTCAGCATCTTGTGACAGTGTATTTTCTAGTTTTCTTTTCTTCCTCTATCTCCTTACAACTGATTTGTGTTGGGGACTATAGAATACATCCAGTGGGGGAATTTCTTCTACATTAAGTAGAAGCTCAGAAGGTGGAGCGATAGGAATGTGTTCTGTTTCTGTGACACTGCTGACTATGGTCGAAAACACTTCTTGCACTACCTATGTATTGTTCACAGATGTTTTTGGGGCTTGCCCTTCAAGATTGATCAATTCATTGAAGGTTTCCCATTCTTTTTCCAGTTCTGTTGTGACGAGTGGTGCTTCGATGACAGGAGGAGGGACATCTCTTGGTGGGGAGGCGATAACTTGCTATTGAGACATTGCACTTGACTGAGCGGTATCTTTAGTTGTTTCTTCGTTTTTTTTTGTGGTCGCATCCAGACTCTTTAGGATGCTCAGGTACTCCTTGCGCAGTGTTGGATTTAGATCTGGAAGTGCTAGAGTTTTCACTGAGGCTAATGCTTGGAGTTGGTTCTCTAGCAGGCAGTCGCAGCTTCTGTAGAGGAATACTGGCCAGCCTCCTTTCCCTGTATAACATGAATCTTTGGAGGTCATCTGGACACAACCTCGACCGAGCTTCCCGCAAAATTCCTTGGAGTGAGCTTCTACTCAGAAACAAATCATCAAACAAATCTTTCTTTCCAGCAAATACTTTTATTTTGACGTTCGTTGTGAAATCTTGGGCAACATCATTTGGGTCAAATGGCCTTGCTGGGAATTTATATAATTGTAGACACGTCACATTCTCCACTTCGGCGAAAGCATGTCCTACATCGAACAATGAGAAGGCCCCACAAGCTACAGGAAATTGAGGCCATATGGCCTTCTTTTTGTCCTTTAGGTCTTTGGTCAGGCCGCCTTCTGAACAGGTTTGATAAGCAATTTCCCGAGCCAAAAGTTTATCAGGGATATATAGAGGTAGGACATGTGGAGGTACAGTGCTTCCAAACACTCTAATATAAGTAAACCATTCTTCCCCGAACCATCTTGCGATGGGGATGATGTCTATTTGTGCCTCGGGTGAGCACCTCGGGGGGTCTTCATCATACATTATTCTATACAAGGGAAAAATAAGCCCGTGGCAAATCTGGTAGAAGTGAGGGACGAACTGAGAATCCCATAACACCTTATGATAAACATGGATAGGCAATGGGTCCTGGGTAGTCCATTTCCAACCCATAATAGGAAATTTAGACACAAGACAAATAGAATCCATAACATATGCAGACAGATAAAAAGGAGGATAGATCCTTTGAGACAAGGATATTTTAGACCGGTAATTGATAACAGCTGTGTATAGATTATCAGAAAGGACCTTGGCCCAGTCCATAATATCGGTGTTTGTGGCAGCATCAATTAATGGTAGCCATTTAGACGAAAACTTATTGATATTCAGCATCCCAAATAACCTACAAAGCATGGCCGCAGTAAAACAATATGGAGAGGTGAGGGAACCAGTGTTGTAGATACCGTTTTTGTCCTTTTTGAGCGGCTCCTCTTTTCTAGACCAATCTTTGGTGGTCTCTGATAGGTCTGGGTTCTCTGCCGCAAATTTGTTAACAAATTGTGCATTGTAAGTCACCTGCGGTTCAGGAATATGATACATAAGCTTCAAATCTTGCACAGCGAATGATCCGATGAGCCGGTGTCCTTGAACCTTGAATTGTCTGTTGTTCATGTCTGCATTGTCAAGTATCCACTTGATCATATCCGTATATGGTATAATTTTGGGTCTTGCCGCTATCCTGTGAAGTAATTAACATGCTATCTCCTCTAAGGATGCGTCGGAAGAGCGTTGTGAGCCCGCGACAGCAGCAACCTTCATTATTCTAGGATTTTCCTCTTCTATCAGCCTGTACATGCTTTCCCATGTTGATATCCCTGCGTCTCTGTTACAGGTTGTGTCTGTATACAAAGGCACCATCTCCTTCGTCTTTTCCTTCGCTTCGGAGCTTTGAGCTTTATTTTTCTTTCCCATTTCTTCATGTGTTGGGGTTTGAATCGTCTTAGCTCTTCGTTCCTGCAGATTACGAGTGAAATGGAAATGACTGATCCAGAAAGGTGATGGGAGAGTTTTAAATGCAACAGATGTATCAAATATGCCACCTTACATGAAGTAATTCTCTACAAAGGCACGCGTCTTTAATTCATTTAATAACTGACAACTAATTCATTTACTATCGTTAAAAGCGCATGATTTCGAGTCAGATTATGGTAAGTGGCTTTTCTTTGAATGGCGTGCCCGAAGGATTCGTAATGAAGTGATTTATGATTTGCTTACGTAACCTCGCATATCGTGCGATCGCAAATCGTATCATCGCAAATCGCACCATCGCAGATCGCGAGGATGCAATATCGCAGCGATCACAACATCGCATATCACAGAAGTTTGATGTTTACCAAATCTTGCTGGCTCATTTCTGCGATATGAGATCTTGCGATCGGTGTTATCAAAGATCGGTAAATCTTTAAGTTTTTCCTTATGAGTATTACTTTGTTGCGACGCGATGTTATACCTAACACAAGGGTCTTGCGCATACTGATATTAAAGAGAAATGGAGGCATTTCCTATCCTTTTTACAACGCGACTTTAAAGATTTTCTCCTTATCATAGACTTAGGTTTAAAATATTCAAAAGACTTTACCTAAGCTTATGATGGTAACCTTATTTTGAGGAAAGGAAACTCTTGTTTTTCCTAAAAATTAACTAAGGGTCCCCATTCATTTAGTATTTTGGTCAACACTTAAATGAACAAAGGGGGGGTTGTTTCCGGCCACAACAGGTTCCCTTCGAATCGCCCTTCCTCCCATGGTTTCACTGTGGATTCTCAATGGAACAACAACTGCTTGTGCTGTTTGAAATACAGAGAGGGTAATAATCGCAATATTTTGAAAAAAAAGAGAGTATGCAACAGAAATGGCTTATGAGCAACAACTTGTGTAAAAAATAGAAATATCATGCCGTTAAGCTGTGCCATACCCTAGTACACTATCTTTCCCGAATAGTGAGCTGACACACAATCCGGGGAATAATGAGGTTAACCCTCCCCCCCCACAATGTGATAGGCTGTCGCAGCCGTCAAATAAAGGAGCAACATCCGATCTGTAACAGATTCATAAAGGAACAACGTATGAAAATATGCCATGTTTAGAAAAACAATGAATTACCGTAATCGAGGCATAAAGTTGGATCACGTATTACGTAAGAGGCTGCTGTGATATGATGTGAGGCTGGGGGGATAGGACGTCTATCGTACTTGCCAAATCTCAAGTGGGCATTGTCACTTACTTTGCCATGATTGGTGGTAATAACTGTTCATGCGATATATGAGTCGGGAAATAATATATGATTCGTACCTAGGATATAAGAAACAAAAGAATATTACTATCTTACCTATTGGTGTAACCAATGTGACTCCAATACCATTAACAGTGCTCTGCTGTTGGCAGGTGTCCATAACCTTGGCAGAGTTGTTTAATTCACCCCTGGAACCATAATCCTTTATGTGTATATTAAGGAGTGTAATGTCAAAGTGTAGGCCATTATGCTGGCTTGGTAACCAGTTAGCCATAATGCCATTCACGAGGAAGGAGAGAAAAGTAGGCAGGCGGGCTTGTGATGAGACCTCCTATTCCAAGGTTTGTTTATTTGATATAACTTTTGGACCATATCCCTGGTGTGGTGGCCATAGTGGAAATGCCACTCCACTTCCATCCTCATGATCATGGTAGGCTGGCTCTTGATGAGACCCCCTATCCTGCATTTGACAACTTATAATTTATCTTTACTTTTTTCTTTTTCATAAAGCATTTTTCCTTATTTATACACAAAGGGTGGTTCAACACTCCTTAAGAGTAGGAATGGTGGAAGAAGTCTTATCATCTCAATAGGAAGATATAAACCCTTTTCTCTTATTCCTAAACAATAATCAAAGAGGATTAAAGGGATTGTCATGATAAAGATAACCAATCAAAGCAAAATTAGTAAGACAATGACAGAAAAAGATGATGAATAAGTCTGTCCTTCCTTTTGTCCTCTTACCAATACAGAGCCTTATAAAGATAGCAATTTATAATTTGTGGATTTCAGTATGTTGTGATTTTGTGTTCATTGCATAAGTGCATAGCTATATCTTAAAGACTTTGAAAGAACAGGAGCAAGAAGCATCCTCAATTTAGATCAGCAAAAGGAATGAGTTGTTTCACATGGAGAGAAAAAGTATGCTAGTGGTGTTCCAACAAAGGAGCATAGATATCAAAAGTGCAAATGCCATTCCTTTTGAAAAAGGAACAGCAGAACACACCAATGTTGTTCCTTTGAAAAAGGAACAACAAAAATTAAAAAAATGCTATTCTCTTGGAAAACGACACCAAAGCACTCGAAATGACGTTCCTTTTTAAAAAGGAATAACAACCATTAAAAATGTTATTCCTTTGAAAAAGGAACAACAAAAGACGCAAAAATATCGTTCCTTTTGAAAAAGGAACATCAGAAATAAAAAATATGTTGTTCCTTTGGAAAAGGGACAACAAACACACCGAAGTCCCATTCCTTTTGAAAAAGGAACAACAAAAATCAAAATGTTGTTCCTTTAGAAAAGGAACAGCAAAACAAGCAAATGTCATTCCTTTGAAAAAGGAACAGCAGAAAATCGAAATGCTATTCCTTTAGAAAAGGAACAGCGGAACAAGCAAATGTCGTTCCTTTTGAAAAAGGAACAACAGAAAATCAAGAATGCTATTCCTTTTGAAAAGGAATGGCAGAAAATCAAGAATGTTGTTCCTTTTTGGGAAAGGAACAATAGAAACACACAAATGCCATTCTTTTGGAAACGGAACGACAAAAATTGAAATGTTTTTCTTTTGAAAAAGAAAAGGAACAACAAAAATGATAAGAAAACATTAGTTGAAACATATGTACAAGAACGACTCAAAGAAAAGAACTTATGTAAAATTTTTAAAAAGAAATGAATTCCTTAATGAATTATAGGTGAGGAAGACTTCTCTTCCTCTCCTCCATATCAGTGTCTCGGCGTAGCTGCTAGCAGAAGGATTCCCGAGTGAGTGGTTTGCGATAGAGACGAACTAGGTGGCCATTTACTTTGAAGGCATATCCAGAACAATCAATGGTGATTAGAGTAAGGGTTCCATTGTCATGTACCTTCTGGATTTCGTATGGTCCCAACCAACGAGTCTGGAGTTTCCCAAGGAAGTCCTGAAACCAAGAGTCGTAAAACAGAGCCCAGTCTCCCTCATGGAAGACTTTGTTTTTAATGAGCGCATCATGCCATTTAGCTCGCTACTGTTGAGTCAGTGTTGTATTTTGAAGTGTAGAGAGCCTAATTTCGTCCAACTCATTGATCTGCTGTAGTCGATTAATTTGTGCCTCACTTCCTGTGCTGTTCATAATGATTGGATTTCGAATTCTATGGGAAAAATGGGTTGTTTTGCAAACACTAATTGATAAGGTGATTAACCAATGGTGCTTCTCCATGTTGTTCTATAGGCCCAGCGTGCTTCAGGTAGTCTGGAAGCCCAATCACACCTATGTGATGCAATGGCTTTTGTTAGGATTGATTCTATTACCTTATTGTTGCTTTCTACTTGTCCATTCGCCTGTGGGTGGTACGGAGTAGTGATTTTATGCTAGACGTGATAATTGTTGAGTGTTGCAGCTAATCTATTCCCATCAAATTGTGGTCCTCCATCTGTAATTATTTCCCTTGGAAGGCCATAATGTACAAATAGATGGAATAGGAACTGTATGACAGAGTCCTCTGTGGCTCTTGGCAATGCTTCTACTTCAACCCATTTGGTGACATATTCTGTTGCCACCAAGATATATGTTTTCTGATTTGATGATGGGTTGATGGGTCCAATGAAATCAAGAGCTCATCGCTCGAATGGTTCAATGACAAACTGTGGTTTCATAGGCATCTCGTCAGATTGACCAGGACGTCCTACTCGCTGGCAGCTGTCACAGGCTTGGACAAATTTCTTTGCATCTCTGAAAATCGTGGGCCAATAATATCCTGTCTGCAGTACTTTATGTCCAGTTCTACGCTCAACGAAGTGTCCACCACATGGTCCATCATGACAGGCTTTTAGGATGTCAAAGATTTCATCTTCTCGAACAGATCGCCTGATATGCATGTTTGCCCTTGTGTGAAACAAATAACCCCCAATCCACGAGAATCGAGTACTCTTCTGAACAATCTATTTGCGTTCATTAGGGGTTAGGTGTTTTGGTAGTTTACCTACTGCGAGGTAATTGGCAACATCTGCATACGAGAGTGTTTGAACGGCAACAGTAAACAGATGTTCGTCCGAAAATTGATCTTCAACTGTTGCTGCATTGACTGGCTTTGGCATTCTTGAGAGAAAATCGGCTACAGGGTTTTCTTTGCCAGGATAATCCTTGATTGTGATATCGAATTCCTGCAATAAAATCAACCATCTAGTTATTCTGGCATTTGTGACAGGCTTATTTGGTAAATATTTTATGGCAGAATGATATGTATACAAGATAACAGGATAGCCTGTAATATAATGTCTAAACTTATTGACAGCATGTATTACAGCTAGGAATTCTTTTTCAGTAACAGTGTAATTTAATTTAGCAGGGGATAAATTTTTGTTGATGTAATAGATAGCATATGGTTTTTTATCCTCTTCCTACCCAAGGACTGCGCCAATGGTTGTATTTGAGACATCAGATGATACCTGAAATGGCAAATCCTAGTTTGGTCCTCGAAGAACTGGGGTTGTGGATACGAGCTTGTTTAAATCCTTGAAAGCACATTCACATTCTTCTGTCCAAAGAAAATCAACGTTACCAGTTAGTGCATATAAAGGTGCAGCAATGTGCGAATAATGTTCTATAAATCGTCTATAATAACCAGAAAATCCAAGAAAGTTGTGTACCTCTGTTTGAGTTGTAGGAGTGGGAATAAGCAAAAGTATTCAGATTTTGATCGGGTCTACCTGAATGTCGGCTTATGAAACATAGTGTCCTAGGATAAGTCCTTCAGTCATCATCATGTAACATTTTTCGTGACTTAAGCAAAGCCTGGTAGCTATGCGGCGTTGTAGGACTTTTTCTAGGGTGTCTAGTGCTAGATCAAAATCATCTCCATATGGCGTAAAGTCATCCATGTATACTTCAATTCCATCATTTATTAAATTTGCAAAAATGCTAAGGATAGCCCTTTGGAATGTGGCAGGAGCATTACATAAGCCAAAAGGTAGAACTCGATAGGCAAATGTTCTCCAAGGACAGGTAAAAGTAGTTTTGTCCTGGTCTTCAGGGGCAATCTGAATCTGATTGCATCCACTGAAGCCATCCAAGAAAGAAAAGAAATTCTTTCCTGCTAAAGTATCTAATACTTGCTCTATGAATGGGAGAGGAAAGTGATCTTTTTGTGTTGCTTTATTTAGTTCCCTGTAATCCACACAGATTCTCCATTTCTCATTCTTTTTTGGTACCACCACAAGCGGAGAGACCCATTTACTATCAGAAATAGGATAGATAAAATTAACATCTAAAAGTTTCTGAAGTTCAGCTTTTACCACATCCTTTAGATGAGGATTAAGTCTCCTTTGCAGTTGATGAATAGGTATGGCATCTTTTTCTATATAAATGTTGTGTGTACATAATTGGGGATCAATTCCTTTCATATCAGGGTAATTCCATGCGAATGCTTCTTGATATTTTCTTAACAAATGGATGAGCTTCGTTTCTTGTTCAGGTGTGAGGTTGGCATTGATATTTAAAGTTTTTCCCGGTTCAATTTCCACAATTTTACTGTTTGCAACAGAAGTAACAGGTATTGTTTTGTCATGCGTATCTTTCAGAGGATTTTCTTCTAATTCATTATCAAGTGTTGCTTCTATCATGTGACACTGTGTGCAGGATCCGGATTCAGTTTGACTAATGAAGTTGTTAATGGCATCATCTTCTATTTGATCTTTAAATTCGAGTGCCTCTTGTATAGTTAATGGAGATCTAATGTTATCAATAAGGTATGATACAGGGTGCTTGTTAGTTTTAATTATTGTGACACTTGGCTGCGCTGGAGGATATAGAACTAAATTCTTGATATTTGGTCCTTTGGTTATGGTCATATTTCCTTGCCGGCAACCAATGTAAGCATTGGCAGTGGCAAGCCAAGGTCTACCTAGGATTAGCGGGTGTCCATCAAGTTGGGTTTTTGGATTAATTATCAGGAAATCGGTTGGATATTCCCAGGAATCTACAGAGACCATGACATCATCTAGAGTACCCTCTGGTCTAACCACAGGTCAGTAAGCCAATACTAACAAAGTAGAAATGGGTTCTACAAATGTAATGTCGAGCTTTTGGCAAGTAGTGGTTGTTAAAATATTAATTGCAGCTTCTAGATCAACTAAGGCATTAGACAGGGTCTGACCATATATTTGAACAGTTACAATTGGATTTCCTGGGTCTTCATATTTAATGGGTGTTTCTTTCCCGGATAGTAAATAGATAAAGTACCGAATACTTGGACTCTTGGATTGGTTGTTATATTCCTCCTTGGTTTCTTTATGCACAATTCTTTGATAGTTTTTGCGTATATAGGAATGTCTTGAATGGCTTGGAGGAATGGGATTTTTATGTACAAATTTTGTAATTCTCCCAGAATGTCGAAGTAATGATACTGTAAAGGTCGAGTTATGACTAATTGTTTTGGGAACATAGGAGAGGATGTGGTTGCTTGATTATGAGTATGCTTCTTATTTACATCCTCTTGTTGCAATTGATGTTCTCTTGGTAACTGATCTTCAATATGAACTGTTTTATCTCCCTCAGTTTCAATAATACATCCAGATTGTAACTGAAGATCATTACACTCCCTTAGGTCGGGTCCTATTTCTGGTGATTCTATAATTTGGAGAGATTGGACCGGTTTGTTATTCAGATTGGGGTTGGGTTGGGCTAGGAGTTGCGGTCTCAGATTAGACTGGGGATTTTGTTGTAAGGCTGGCAGAGTAGGTTGAGGGAGCATAATATTTCCTACTCGCTGGTGCATCGGTCTTTGCCAGTTTGTTTGCTAGGGTGAACTTTGTGAAGTAGGGGGAGTCCATTGTGGAGGATATGGGCTATTTTGCCAATATGGTGGAGTGTAAGGGAAATTCAGCGAACCAGATTGGCTTGCCTCATTTAGCCACGGGTTTGAAGAAGGAAACGACTGTGGTGACCAATTTGAAAATGGGGGTTGGGACTAACATTGCCACATAATATATTGTTGAGCATTATAATGTGGAGGATGAAAATAAGAAGTTGGGTCTAGAAACATATCAGATTGTCATGATTGCCACTGGCGGCGCTGGCTGATCAAGTACATCGATTCTGGTTCTTCTTCCGCTTCCTTATATACCGCTTTTAATCCAGGAAGTGAGAGGCAGCTCTCTGTAAGGTGATCTTTTGTACAAATGGCGCATGTTTGGACTGTATCCAGTGGACATTCCTTGTGACTATGCTTTTACCTGCATCGGGGACAGAAGATCGTCAAATTCTATTCTGTCTCCATCTGCTTCTGTTTAGCCTGCATAATATCAAGTTGTGTAGTTAGTGTCCCCAGAATATCAGTTTTAAAATTTTCCATTAAATTTCCAATCTCTACACGTGTTACTCCTTCTGTTGGTATTTTATTATTTCTTACAAACCGATCATAGTCTGCCAGTTTTACTCTTGTGCTGCCTCTCTAACTCCTGATACATAAATCAATGATGTCAGCAAAATTCTCTTGATAAATATCCCCTTTTCCCATGATGTTTAATGTTTCAATCCATTATTACTTGATGCCCCTTATCAATGCAGTTTTTAACACATTATCAGGTAAAGGTAGTGATGCATAAGGAGATCTTTGTAGATTGTACTGAAAAAGTTCCACATACTCCTCTAATGTTTCATTCGGTTTGGCTGTCATTTGGAATATTTCATCCTTTAATACTCTAGACCTACAATAATCCTGATATTTTTTCAAGAAAGATTCTTTCATTTGATCCCAATTGTTTATGACCCCACCAACTAGTCCCATAAACCAATTTAAAGCAGCCCCTTTTAACGTAGAGGGGAATAATTTCAATTTTTGGGGATTGGTGGTGTAATCATATCCCCTTCACAACACATCGAATTCGAATAAAAATGCATCCGGATCTTCTGATGTGATACAGTGAAATGTAGGGATATGTTGAAGAGGGATAGCTTTCATGGGTACAATTGCTGTAGAATCCACTATAGGGTATTGTAATGTAGAGGTTTGAGTGTTTGGTTGGTTCTGAGCCATGGGATATCTAGGAGGGTATTCCTAGGTTGAGAGGGAATGGCTTTGACAGGGATAGTTTTAATAGCACTTCCTTTATCTGGGATAATGAGAATACTGGATGTCTGAGGAGATTGGGTTCCTTCAACAATGATTTTTGCAGTGCTCCCCTTATCTGGGCTATTTAATGGATGATTTGTTCCAATAGGAGATTTTGGTTCCTTGGTTTCCCCTGTTTCTCCTTCTCTTTCACAAAAGTTGCTGAAATTCCCTTCCTGTAATAGTTCTGGAGTAGAATTTTCAATTTCTTGAAAGTTTTGCTCTTCAGTTTGACTATGCACCTCAGCAAAGGCTACAGATGGTGATCTTGTGGCCTGAAGGGAACTAGTAGGCTGTTTAGAAATGATCTTCATGGGGCCTACTGATGGCTGAGATTCTGTTTTCTTATAGATTTCATCTATTAAGGTCGTTTGGCCAAGGGTCACCGGCCCCTTAGCTTTTTCAGGTTTGGGTGGAGGCTTGATATTCTTTTCTGGTTTTTTTCTGCTTAGTCATGCACTCAAATGAACTACTAAATTCTATTCAAACAAAGCAACAACAAATCTGTTAGGAAAGAGGATAATGGAGCAGGGATTTTAAGATCCAACTCTTCCCTAGCACGTTCGTACACTACTATGAAAAATACAAATGGATACACTCTTTCCCTGGCAACGACGCCAAAATGTGGAGCTATAAAAATGGTCTCTTTCACCTCTAATTACCTCACATTAATATGTCAATCCGGGAGCATTTTGTTATTTCAAAGAGTGTCTCAGTCTGAGGCTATCATTTGTCAGGGTAATGCTAGTAGTACAACGTTCAAAAATACAAGAGTAAATAGATGCTTGTCTATAACTAAGTTACTTCAAAGGAATAAATCACACACTCAGAAAACTAGGCAACTTATTAGTCAAGGGTTCGACAGCGATAACCCATCCCTTTGGAAACTGATGGAAAGCAAATTAGAGCATGGACCATGGTTCTGGGAGCTAGACAGTAAATTCCGAGGCTCACTACAGCAACATATCGTCTCTCACACCAAAACAACAAATGCGAGTAAATGAAACAACAGATAGAAAAATGGAACAATAAATAAGAAATCGAACAACAAATCTGGAATGGAAAAACAATTCTAAAATGGAACAACAATTCTGAAATGGAACAACAATTAAACAACTAAGTCTCGCGAGTAGTAATCAAACTTAATCTACTAACTCAAATGCACTCATCGTAATCAAACAACGATCTTTCACTCTTAAGGCAAATCAAGCAGCACACACTAATAGAACAACACTAATTCCTGATAAGTTATGGAAAAGTGCTTGTATATCATATACACACACAACCCGCTTAAATAGTAATCTGATCTAGCATCAATCTTAATTAACAAGAATATGACTGCATTTCAAAATAGAACAATATTACTTCCGAATCCAAAAATCGTAAAGAACACAACTTTCAGATGAATTCTATAAAATGAATGTACAACACAAAAGCTCTGTAACAAAACAGTAACAATATTCGGTCAAGACTAATAAAATTCAATCAACTCTGAAAGGATCATTAATATAATGCAGAGTCAATATAACAATTATGTCTGTAAAAACTTTAATGAATTAATCTTAACAGACAATGTGATGTAAACTTATAAAGCATATCAAATTACCAAATAACGACGATAATCAAATCACGTAGAAATCAAATCATAATGATACAGAAGCAAGTGTCCTCTGAGGCCGGGCCCTTAGCCTCCAAGGGTACACCGCTTTAGGTTAATCCAGAAACAGAGATAAGATAATCACCAAGTTTGTATTAATGCATAAAACAAAAGTACAATGAACCAGTTCTCAACGAGACTCGATGATCAAAGTTTGATCTTTAACAGAAATTACATAAAAGCATAATCCCCCCAAAGCTAACAGTGTTGTCCCTTTATATAAGGGTGATGATAGAGATGTCTAAGTAATAATATAGATAAAGCAGCGATCTCACAAGATCGAAGATCCTGAGGGATTTGCCAAACTGTTAATCCTTAATCATCTCTTTTCTCCTCCGCCAAGCTGGTGTATTCTCCTCCTTTTTCGGACCGATTTGCTTTGATCTTCTTATCCTTGTTTGCACTCGGTCCCCCATCAAAGGGACAACAGTTACCCTGTTCTTGTCTTTTTCTTTGGAACAGCAACTCATCGTTTTCACCCTTTCCTGCACAGAAGAATTACAATTATCAGCGGTTAAGTCTTGCATATTAATCTTATAATTCTTCACTGTTTTCCAATTTCATGATGCAAAAAGGTTCACAAGTTCTACTGAAAAGCCACTGAAATGATCATCAAAAACATACCTTTTTAGTACTCCACACAAAGCCTTAGCCATTGCCTTTGAATTTGTTATAGCCATAAACAACTAGATGAACACCCCCTAAGATATCTTTCCCTACATTCAGCTTCGAATAAGTGTCCCATTCATCCGTGGTTATTGTTTTTAACTTTTATTAAATGGAATTTTCACCAGAGCTATCACAAAACCCTACCCCTCGGGGGACACCATCCTTGATGTTAAATCACACATATACCTTAGCAACCCGCTGAGAAAATACATACTACTTATGGATCTTTATAACATAGCTTGATGCATTATTTACAATGAAATATCTGCTCAAGAGAAGAACATCATGAAAACATGAAAACGTACTGCATAGTGGAGCTTTATATCATAACTCATTATGGTATTTACAATGATCATTCTGCTAAGTTCCAATCCACATGACATCATAATATCATGATAATATAACCATATTATAACATAATAACATGATAACATAACCATAACGACATGATACCCATACCGCATAGTGGAGCTTTATAACACAAGAAGCAACATCACCATAAATATAGATACCAAAACATATGCCAAATCATATACCAAAACATATATCAAACATATACTACTCATCATATCTAAGACATAATAAAACATCATATAGCATATATCAAACCATCATAAAGAATATATCAAACCACCATAAAGCATATACCAAACCATTATAAGAAAATACCAAACCACCATAAGCAAGTACAAAACTGCCATAAGCAAATACCAAACCACCATGTCAAGCTACTTTTCCTTAACTAGAAAAGAAGGAAGGATACATCACCCACATCTGATCGGCTACCTCCCACGTAGCTTCATTGGGCCCAAAGTGCTTCCACTACACTTTAACCTTCTCGATTTGTCAGTGAGCATGAGAACATTTTTCTATAATATACATTGAGGCTCTGGTTGGAATTCACTATCTGGTTCCACCTACAAACTAGTCAATTACATGATCACCATCTTTAACATGCTTCTTAAGAAAAGATACATGTAAAAAATCATGGTATTTCACTGTCGGAGGTAGTGCAAGTCAATAGGCTACTCCCCCAATCCTCCTAATGATATTGAAGGTTCCAAAAAGCTATGGTGCCATCTTGGCACACGATCCAATCCACAAGGAGGTCTTCTTTGTTTTTATTTGCAAGTACACTTGTTCCCCAACATGGAACTCCTTCAGCAACCTGTTCCTTTCCGCATAATTGTTCTGCCTATCCTGTGTTTCATTTAGATTCTTCTTGATCACCTACATATCATGTTCCACGTCTGCCAACATATTGTCCAATCAACACTCTTCTAATAGGATCACTCCAACTAATGGGAGTGTTACAACTCTGCCCATACAATGCCTCAAAAGGAATCATCCTCAATGACATCTAATAATTGTTGTTGTATGCGAACTCTACCAAAGGGAAATACTCTTCCCACTTCCATTGGCAATGCATCACAGGCATCCTTAACATGTCCTCCAATATATTGTTGACCCTCTCTATTTGTCCATCCATCTACGGATGATAAGTTGTGATGAAGGCCAAATTTTTGCCCAAACCTAAAAATAACTCCTTCCAAAACTTGCAAGTGAAATTTGCATCCATGTCTAACAAAATCTTCTTCGAAACGCCATGTATTCTAACCATATATCTGATGAACACATGTGCCACATCACTAGCTGAAAACGTAGACTTTACCGGAATGAAGCATGCAACCTTTGTTAACCTTTCCACAATGACCAATATGAAATCATGTTGCTTCACTCTCTTCAACAACCCTGTGATGAGTTCCATGGAAATGACCTCCCATTTCCATAATGGAATCGCAATCAGCTGTAGCAGTCCATTTGGATATTTACACACTGCATTCACTCACTGACAACCAAAGCATATTTCCACAAACTCTGCTACATTCCTCTTCAAATTCGTCCAATAGTAATATCTATTCACCGATGTCAGTGTCTTCTGATAACCTGGGTGACCTGAATATGGTTTCACATAAAATTCCCTAAAGACCACCTTCTTGAGCTCACTGTTATCGAGTACATATATCCTATCTCGAACCAGACCAATCTATCCATTGTAAGACAATAGTCCATACTCTATGCACCTACACCTGTACTTGTGCCTGTACTTGTACCTGTACTGCCACCTATACCTATGCCACTACATGTACCTATACCATGACTTGTACATGTACCTGTACCTATATTATCATCCTACTACAACCTGTGCACAATCTACATATACTTGACATCCTACTGTCCTGCATACAAGATCCTATCTTGTAAGTTTGTCCCATAGATTCTCACAACTACCAAGTGATGTACATGTACCCACATGTTGAGAGCATATGCTACCCTGTTCTCTTTACCTTTGATTTTCCTAATCTTGAAATCAAACTCGCTAATCGTGGCCAACCATTTAGTTTGCATGGCATTCAGATTTAGCTAGTCAAACAAATACCTCAACCCAATGTGGTCACTCATTAGCACAAACTGCCTATCAAGAAGATATTGCCTCCACATATTTAGCACATGTATAATCACTACTAACTGAATATTATGTGTCAGGTAGTTCTGCTCATGCTTGTTTTTTTCTAGGACTCATAACATACCACTTGTCCATCCCGCATAAGGACTCCACCAAGCCCTCTCTTGCAAGAATTTGTGCATACCACAAAATCTTTGTCTAAATCTGTAATCTATAGTAGCGGTGTATGCATCAACAACTACTTAAGTTACTCAAAGCTAATTTCACGCTCCCTTTTGCATTCGAACTTCTTACCTCTCCTTTACAATGATGTAATGGGATAAGCAATCTGTGATAAGTTCCTGATGAAACTCTAATAATAGCCTGCCAGACCAATGAAAGATCTCACCTCATCTACATTCTTAAGAACTACCCACTGTATGAAGGTCCTTATCTTCTTTGGATCTACTGCAATTCCTTCGTTGGAGACGACATGTCCCAAGTAGTGCACCTCAGTCTAAAAAAAACTACACTTGCTGAGCTCAACATACAACCGATGCTCTTTCAATAACCTCAATACTGCTCCTAAGTGCTCGATGTGCTCTTCCTCATTTTGAGAATATACTAGTATATCATCAATGAGACAAATAACAAACTTATATAAATATGGACGGAACATGCTATTCATCAGACACATGAATGTAGTTGTAGCATCAGTTAAGCCAAATGGAACAACAACAAACTCATAATGCCCATATCTAGTCCTGAATGTAGTCTCATAAATGTCCTCCTCTTTGATGCATACATGATGGTATCCGGATCTCAAGACAATCTTTGAGAACACTGCTTCTCCCTTCAGCTCATTGAACAAGTCATCAATCCTCCTCAAAGGATATCAATCCTCACCAAAGGATATCCATCCAAGCATGAATGTGGGACTCAAAGAACACATCCAAAACAACAATGAATGTGGGACTCAAAGAAGACATCAAAAACACCAATCTATGTGGATGTCACTGAAGTTATCCACCTACACTATGAGTAATTTGCGTGCCTCCTAGTCCGTTAGGCTTTACCATGCATCCACAGTCTGACCCAGGGATCACTAGACCCTACAACAAGACATACTCTCCATGATTTACCATGCATTCCGTTCCAGTATCACTAGGCCCAATAGAGAGAAAATCCACCTCTTGGCTTTACTATATATCCCGCCATTCACCGACAATAATTCCTAGGCCAACCAAGGCACACAATCTGGCTTTACCGCAACCTAGAATCTGGTTTAGGGGTTACTAGGCTAGTGGATTCATGCATACTTAGTCTGGTTCAGTGACCAATACATCATGTGTTTGTCAATTAAGAGATCCACTCCACTCAGCTTTGAATCTAATCTGACCATCCCACATAAACTGAATGAGAGAACCCATCTCATCAAAGCTATCAGGAAATGGCAAGGTTCCGCTAAAAATATTGTCACACCTGTCAGAACCCATGCCATGGTAGAAAAGAAATACATGCAATCCCATGCATGCCAAATGTAACAATGAAAATCGCATGTCAAAGAACTTCTTACCACAATTGCTCCAATAGGATCTATCCACCGATGCAAAGTATTTGCAAGAATAGGGGCAATTAGACCAATTATGTTGGTGATCACATAAACCAAATGATCTTGAGCATATGCCTTCACAATCTCATTAGTAAGACTTTGGAAATACATTAGAAGGAAAAACCTCACAAAAGTATCTGAAAACATAATTCCAACCACCCAACACCATTTGTCACCATCTAAAGATAAACCATCCTCCTATGGAAATTTCAAAATAGAGTTGACAAAAGTTAATTCCTTGTATGCAAATTGGAAAAATAGTCTGTCTCTCAAAATAAAATACACAAGATTATTGTGATAAGGTACATTATAGAGCAATCAACAATATGATATGAAACATGGAGAAGAAAATCCATGGCTAATTTGAGATCAATATCAAGGTAACTTTTAAGACAAGGAGTAGGATTGTTCGTATGGAAGATTTGAAGGCGAAAGGTGTACCATACTTGTTGGAGTCATTCTCTGCTAGTTGCTGAATAAGATGGTCCAAACCAAGCGCAATGAAATAATCCCCAAAGTTACTAGGTAATGTGGTTGGTCGTGCCCATATGCTATCATCAACAAATAATTCCACATTCCCCTCATCCAAACCCACGAAATTATTCATCATTTTACCATGAATAAACATCATAGGATTGAACCCACAAGGATCCATCCAAATTCGTCCCCTTCTTCCTTTCCCTCTCCGCTCCTTATCATTGGTATTGATATTGGTTTTTTTGTCATCATTCCCATGTTGGAAGAAAGTGGCAAGGGATTCCATCATATGGTTGTTCCATGATCAATAGTAAGAGTTGTAGAATGATCCCCAACAGGACATGATCCAACTTGCCATGGCTAGAATTGCAATCTCCCTTGCTCCTTCACATGCCCTCCCTTGGGTGTATATGGGTGGTACACAACATTGTTTTCAGTCTCTCCATTTTATCGACAAACCCTCCATTACAATGTGGAAAATGAGGCCCTCCTTCCACACATAAATTCCGATACTCCTCTGGCACTAACAATGGAATGATTGTTAGGTGGATTTGTGGGCATAACTATTGTCCTTGTTTCCTAAAGTCATGTGTAGGACATTCGACATATTTTCCTCAGAATTTACGCTATCAGAGTGAAAGGCTCCATACAGAAATGGCTCAGGATTAGGATCCTTTGATAACTCCAAATCCCTCATCATATTTATCATATTTCTGTTGGGAAACCTCTCCATGGTTCCAAACACCATTGTGATAATTTGCAGCGAAGACTGGCCTAGTGGGCAATAGTTATACACAATAATCTGATCTGCTTTGCACTAGAAGGCTTGTGTGAAGAAAATATAATGAAATCCTTAGTTTAACGGACCAGGAAAACTTATAGCATTAGCTGTGGGGTCGGGGATAGGAAGGGCTTTTCAATTACTCCATATTTATTTCATTCTTGAGAAGTAAAAATGCAAAAATACAATGTAGGTGAAAAGAGCATAATGTAAATAACTAGGAAAATAATGAAATTTTGGTTAGATTACGATAAAATATGGTAGAAATTTTTGAAAATTTGGATTATAGTTTTCAAATTTTAAGATTTTGGGTAGTTAAAAAAAAAAAAAAAGTCAAACACCAACATTTTGATTTAAAAAAAAAAAAACTTACAAGATTTTAGCAAGAACTTTGTCCTTCTCTTCTAGATGACATCTTTATCTTTATCCCACCCAATTCCTCCCTTCCTCTTCCCCTTTCTCTTAGAGCATGTGATCCAATAGCATCTTCTTGATTATGACTATAAAAATGATACCTAATGAAATTATTTATTTATTCCACTACAAATGGACCCAATTCACTTTGATACCTCGAATCTCAAGTCCAATTGTATTTGTTCTCGTGTGATATGCTTGTTAAGGAGCAAGCACAACCATTGCTTGGCTTCCCATCTCAACACATCGTTGTTCGACATGAACAAGCTTCATAGGGCCAGAGCATCTAGGTGCTTCTCCTTGCATATGTTTAACAACTCTCCCACCCAATTCCTCCCTTCCTCCTCCCCTTGATCTTATAGCATGCGATCCAATAGCATCTTCCTACTCATGACTCTAGCACAATGATACCCATCAAAATTATTTATTTAGTCCACTACAAATGGACCCAATGCACCTTTATAACTCAAATCTCAAGTTTGATTGTATTTGTTCCTGCGTGATATGCTTGTTAAGAAGCACAACCATTTCTTCGCTTTCCACCTCAACACATCACTATTGGACATGAACAAGCTTCATAGGGCTAGATCATCTATGTGCTTCTCCTTGGATATGTTTAACAACTCTCTGCTCACTTTTGGTGCTCATGAGGTACATTATTAGCGATCAATATCATAGAAGGGTTTTTTATAAACTCTCTTGCAGGCTTAAGTATCTGTTAAGTTCCCTAAAAGTTGGGTTCATAGTGTAAGCCCTAAAAGTTGTTTGGGTCTTATTTTTTTCTCGGCATAAAATGGGACTTAAAATAACATTTAGTTTTTAATACATATTAAATAAACTAAAATATATTTGTATTTAAAAGTGAAAAATAAAATAAAGCAATCCACTCTCATATTCTTATGGTACATCTTTTTCAATCTTTATGATGATTTATTAAAGCATACTTTCGTAAATCTAACTTTTCAGTTATAATATAATTATAATTTTTTAAGAATTTAAATAATATTTAACTTTTAATATATTATCTTATGATAATATATTTTAAATGATATTGGATATGATAATATACGATGAAACTGGATCAGAATTAATGTATTTTTGTAGAATTAAATAATGATTATGTAAACTATGTATAAATTTTACTTTCAAATATTAATGGTGTTTTTTTAACTATGTAAGTCAATAGGTAGTTTACAAATTCAATTATTTAAAACAAATGCACATCTTTTAAAGAATTTGTGTAAAATCTTTTTAACATAAACAATGTATTTTTAGTATTTTTTAATAAAAAAATTATGTTATTTTTTTAATTATATTTTCGAGTTTGTTAGAAAAATTTTAAAGAGTTGTATAATTCTTGTGGATGATTATTGTTTTTCATAGTTTTACATATTTTTTTTCTCTTATTCCATTATTCTTACTGTGCTAAATTGATCATTTTTGGAGTAATTTGGACCAAGTTCGTGGTCAAACCAGGGACTACTACTATAACAACAAGAGTATATCCAACAACCAATAACCTAAATATACAAAGAATTTACCTGATAGGCATGAGGAAGTCTTCCAACAGTCCTCCACGGTAAAAGCAGTTGATAACAATGGCAATCATGAGAATCATACGGATGTCATGGGTGTACATTGGGACAAATGTCAAATGGAGATGAAAAGGGTATTAAACAATGCTTATCTTGACCAATTTCAAAAGGGGAGACCTTTGGTGCAATTAAGGTTTTTCATGTACAATGGATTAAAGTATGGAGGGGAGATTATGGTATGGAACCAATTATTTTTAATTAAAATTTTTAAGTCATATAAATAGAAGTAAATTATCTAAAATAATTAATGGTAATTTATGTCCATGGAGCATAGAATAGATGATGATAGGATGTATTTTTAAGGCATTTCGTGGTGTTACGGTCATCAATTTAAAATTTTGTAGGTAAAAATTTGGTCATGTTAAGGGCAGGTGTGGTTGAGGCTAGGTGCTCATGTTGTGTTGAAAAAGGTGGTGTTGGCCCACTCCCATTTTGATAATTTTTTATCCTTTGAATTTGATTCCTTGTGAATGTTATCAAATGATATAACCCTAAAGATTCTAAGAAGCTCCATAATTCTAATCATCCTTTGATCCAATAAGGGAGTAAACCTTTCATTCACTCTATAAAAGCCTTTGAATCCCCTATCACTCATAAGTTTATGTTGTTGAAGTGACATGATTAAAATGACTAACATAAACGACTAATTCATATTATTATAGCTCTTGTTAGGTAGTCATATTTTTGTTCCTAGACTAAATTAGTCACTCATGTTAGTCATTTTGTTACTGTGCTAAATCGATAATTTTTTGAAGTAATTTGGACCAAGTCTGTGGTTAAACCAGGGAATACTACTATAACAACAAGAGTATATGCAAAAACCAACAAACTACATATACCAAGAATTTATTTGATAGGCATGAGGAAGTATTCCACAGTCCTCCACGGTAAAATTAGTTGATAACAGTGGCAATTGTGAAAATCAAATAGATGTCATGGATGTACATCAAGACAAATGTCAAATGGAGATGAAAAGGGTATTAGACAATGCTTAGCCTAACTAATTTCAAACAAGGAGACCTTTGGTGTAACTAAGGCTTTTCATATACAATGGATTAAAGTAGGGAGGGGAGATTATGGTATTGAACCAATTATTTTTAATTAAAATTTATAAGTCATGTAAATAGAAGTAAATTATCTAAAATAGTTGATGGTAATTTATGTCCATGGGGGATAGAATAGATGATGACAAGATGTATTGTTAAGGCGTTTCGTAGTGTTATGGTCATCGATTTTAAATTTTGTAGGTAAAAAATTGGTCATGTTAAGGGAAGGTGTGGCTGAGGCTAGGTGGTCATGTCGTGTTGCAAAAGGAGATTTTTCCCCACTCCAATTTTGATAATTTCTTATCCTTTGAATTTAATTCCCTATGAATGTTATCAAATTATATAACCCTAAGGATTGTAAGAAGCTCCATAATTATAATCATCCTATGATCCAATATGGAAGTATAACCTTTCATTCACTCTATAAAAGCCTTTGAATCCCCTATGACTCGTAAGTTTAGATTGTTGAAGTGACACAATTAAAATGACTAACATAAATGACTAATTCATATTATTATAGCTCTTGTTAGGTAGTCAAAGTTAGTCGGGTCTTTTAATATTTCTAATTTTTGGTAGTATTTCATTTGGAAAAGTTGTGGTGACTAACGTTTTTAGTCACTTAGTCACTAATTTTACCATTTTATACTATTTCTTGGAGTTGAATTGGGGTTTTCAAGCTAAAGAATTCAGAGTTGAAGTTGGTTTGTCAAGCTAAAGCAGAGGAGAGGTTGTGCACCCTGCTAAGTAGTATGAAGTTGCAACTAAATATGAAGCTAGTCATTGATTTTTATCAAGAGAAGAATAAGAAGACTAACAAGTGTCTTGTTCCTTATACACCACACCAACATGCACACATCCATCTGGCCCTATTCAGTGTTTCCTTGGTTATAGGTAGAATTTAATGTTTATATAGACTAATTCTAGCATTAGTTTCAAATCTTGGAAATACGAATCAAATAAATTCATGGAAGAGAGATATTGTATGAATAATATCAATGATATGGTTTATATGCCTTTGGAAGAGGAAAAATAAGACCATCAATTATCTTATTTGTCCTCAAAGTTAAATTGATAAATTCATAGGTTGAGAACAACTATCATTTTATGAACAAGGTGCATGAGACCCATGTCCTTCATTTCAAATTCCTTTGCGAGGTCCTCCTTGCAAGATATGATCAACTACTCATCACTAGTTAAAATAAAATTATCAACATATAAGACAATAATAAGCAATTTACCTTCTATCTAGATGTGATGAGGTTTACATCCGCTTCACTTATAGTGAAGACCAAACCAGTGAGATAAGTATCGATATTGGTGTTCCAAGCACGAGGTGCTTGTTTGAGATCATACAATGCTCACTTGAGTTTGCACACATGATCTACTCTTGATCAAATGTGTCAAAGCCTTTTTATTACTCTATGTACACCTCCTCCTTAATAACCCCATTTTGAAATGTTGCTTTTACACTCATCTAGTGGATATTCCACCCCATTTGCATAGCCAAACCAAGAATTTATCTAATGGATGAGTACCTTGCTACAAGAGAAAAGGTCTCCTTAGAATCAATTCCCTCAACTCGATAGTACCCTTTGGCAACAAATATGACCCTATATTTATTTATGCTTCTATTTGTTGTTTGCTTCACCTTGAAGATCCATCTCAAACTCACTATTGATTTATATGTTGGTCTTGGGACCTTTTACCAAACATAGTTCTTTGCAATGGATTCATATTCCTCCACCATTGCATCAACCCATACAGGTTGCTTTATTTCTTCCTTAAAAAGGATGGCTCAATCTCTATAAGCTCAGTCATAAGAGCCATGTAGCTAGTGTACCTCTTAGGTGATCTCCTTTGCTTATGAAAATTTGAAGGATATCCCACATTCTCCTTCTCATCCTGCACAAGTCTATCAACTTACTTAATTATTTTTCTACCTTCTCTGAAGGTTTTTCTTTAGTGAATGTCTCCACTCTCTTCTCCATAATTTTTGGTTGCTCTACAACTTCCTGAGGTTCCCCTTTTGGAGCTAAAATCTCATCTTTTGGTGGGATCTAAAGTTCCCTGTCAAGAGAGCACCACATAACTTTCGCGTCATGAAAATTTACATCCATGTGCACAACTATCATTATGAGTGATGGCAAGTACACATGTTAGTTGTGCAGAGTTTCTGTGTATCCCACAAATACCCCCAATTCTATGGCCTACTAAATCTTATCCCTTGATTCCTTGGAGACATGGCAGTAAACAGAGGCTCCAAAAATATTGAAGTGCGACACATCTGGCTTTCTTCTTCAGAAAGCCTCCTACGGTATAATGGTGCCAAGAATATGATGGGGAGTTCAATTCTATAAATAAACTTTTGTATTACATGCCTCAACCCACAAATGAAGAGGTAGGCCTTGGTTGTGCAACATCACCCTCGTTGCTCCCAAAATGCTATGGTTATTTCTCTCAACCAGCCAATTCTGATGTGGGTTGTGCGGTGTTATAAACTCTCGTCGAATACCTTCTTTGTCACATAAATTTTTAAATTCATTGACAACATATTCACCTTCATTATTGCTCTTGAGAGCCTTCACCTTCTTGCTGGTTTCTTTCTCAACCAGTGCCTTAAATTCTACGAACTTGGAGAATTTCTTATCTTTCTTCCGCATGAAGAGATCCAACAATTATGTGAGAATTCATCAATAAAAAGGACAAAATATTTGTGTCTGATAGTGGAGACTATCAAGAAAGGTACACAGACATCATAGAGGATCCTTTCTGGGACTGCATGCACTTTTTTCTCTCAATCATGGAATGCAGATTTTATGTACTTCCCCTAGGTACATCCTTTGCATACATATTTTTTCTCAAGTGCTCCTTTAGGGAGGCTGGTGGCTATTTATTGTATTATATTCAGGGTGCCATGATGCAAATGGCCAAGTATTATGTGTTAAATTTCACCTACATTGCGGCCCTGCACTTTCTCTTCCTTAGTGCTTAATGCAACACAATATTCCAAATCTAACTTATATATATTCTTCATCAAAACCTAAATATTCTTCACCTGTCCTGTGCCTATGTGTCTCAAGGATGCTTCTCTTTTGTTGAAGATCACATCGTAACCATGACCTTCCAAAATTGCAACAGAAATGAGATTTTTCTTTAGGCCTAGAACCAACATGACATCCATGAACCTGAGAGGGAAGTTGAGAGGGAAGCATGACTCCCTCTTAAATGTGACTATACCAATACTAGTCATGTTGTACCTTCCATCATCCCCTAGCTCGATGTGCATCTAGGTATATTTCTCCTCCAGGTAACTGAAAAAATATTTACACCCTATCATGTGGAACAATGCACCTATGTCAAAGTACCACACAATCCCGCCACTGTGTTGGACATGCATGCGATAAGGGTAAAGTCAGGGTTGAGCTATGAAGTCATGGTCAAACTATGAAGCCAAGGCTTCACCCATTGCTCATCCTAAGGTATTCTTGCTTTCCTTTTTCTATGGGCACTTCGTGTCATAGTAGCTGTAATCATGACAATGGAAGCATTTAATTTTTGACAAATCTATCTTCATTCCCCCTTGGATGGATTCTGGTTTGGTTTGAGATTTCTTCCCTTTTTCCTTATTTCACTTTCCAACCAATGCAATGTTTTCTTGATCCTTGCGCTTGGATGAGGTCCCATCTATTGTATTCTACCTTATTTCCTCCTATACCAAATCATACCATAAGTGTTCCCAATTTGGCAGTTTCTCCCTCCCGTTCACTTAATTTTGATAGCTATGCCAACTCTTGCGAAGGCCAAAAAGGGATATGCTTACCAAGTCATCTTTTGAAATAGTAACACCAACTCCTACAAGCTCATCATGAACTTGTGTGAACCTCCTCAGATATTGTAGGATAAAGTCATTCTTCTATATCTTGATGTTTCAAATTTGTCCTTGAGCACCGAATTTTTGTGGTCACTACTAGTCTAGAACAGATTTGTCACTGCTTACCACGTTACATAAGGATTTTCTTTGCTACGGAGATTGTTGATAATGTGGTCCCGTACTTCATCTAACATTATTGTCCACACCTTGGCTACAACTTTCTTGCACTGAGCAAGGTTTTGGGCATTAGATTCATGCTGGTTTTGTAACATCTCTCTTGATGTATTCTAGCAATCCATTGTCATCGAATACCTCCTCCATGTGATCCTTCCAGTCAATGAAATTAGAGTTTCCTTCGAAGGCATACTCTAACCTCAGCCCATTGAAGATCATATTCTTATCTCTTAAAAGACCTTGCTACAATGAATTGCAAATTCAAACCTCCTGAGAAAAAAGTTTGAAATTCCTTCTCTAATGTGAATCCTACTATGATATGATATAGATTTGCAATTGGTCATGATATTTTTTCAAAATCATAAGTCACAAACCAACTCTACTGCTCTACGGAACATAATTCACAATTTTGAATAAAAATCTCAACATCCAATAAGAAATAAAACACATGCACACAATATTTTTCCTGGGGAAAGCAATCTGCTAAAAACTCCATTGCCTTCTTACATCAATTTGATGAATATAGATGTATTGAAATTTCTTTACTCAAATGTGCACAACTTGTAAGTGAATAACTGATCTCTTTGCTCACTAAGAAGCCCGAAGCCAAGCTTCATCAATTTTTGCCTCTACTTGAGTCCCTATTTCCTTGTGAAATTCCTTGAGAAATTAGGCCCCTATTATCTTGGATTTTTTCCGAAATCGATTACGCAATTCCTAAGGTTGATGATGTGACTACATGCAACACCTATACACTCAAGAATAGTCTACAACTAATGTTACAATGCCTTGGAATCTCCACCATAGCCAGAGAACTTGAATTATTTGCATGCACTAGCTATTTTGGGTTGATTGATCAGTAAACTAGATGATCACTGCATTTGACTAAAGTCCCACTGCACAAATATCCTTCCACTAGTTCCTCTAACAATTAGAACTAGTTTAACTCTAAGCAACTTGAGATTATTTACTTTGATTGCTATAAATTAGCAATCACACATGCTTAACTAAACTCTAACTCCTCCAACTTCAATTTATTGAGTAAAATGGGTGACACAAGCCATGTCATACAAGTTAATTGCTTTCAAGTTGTGTGTTGATGTAGAATTTCAATTTTTCTCAATTGAATCAAGGAATAAACAAATTGAGAATTTCTTGTTGCTTTCTTCAACAATCCTTTAGTTGAATCTAATCCATGATGCTAATATAGCACAAAAATGTGCTAATAACAACAACGAATGGACATAAGTAGTGTTAAAAATAAATAAAATAGTCAAAAAACACATATTAAATCACAATTGATGGAGACGTCGAAAAGTACTCCAACTATGTTACCACCTATCCACGTTCATAGAAAGTGCCCCCACTGCTCCTCTCTTGACACAAAACTCTGTTGTCGGCCTCCAATGCCATAAATCCCATTAGTTATTGTCTCCCTCCATCGCTCTACTTCCCGAAGAACCCATCAATAGCATAAAGATGAACCCCTAATCCTTTACCTTTTTTACTAGCGCCAAATATTGAAAATTTTAAGACAAAATATATATTTTCTCTTAAAATCCCACTCTGTGTAGTAGTGTCTAATGCAATGACATACAAGTTGTCTCTAAACATATCAGTAAAGATCGAAGGGACAAAAGTGTAATTAATGTCTGGGAAATATTGCCAGGGAAAGTTTTCACGTTCTTCAAAGTCAGCTACCCCCACAAGATGAAGAGATCAACAAGTCCATGTCTTTGTATAAGATAACGTGAATGGAAATTGAAATAGCAGTGTTGGTATAGGCATGATATAATAGTATACCGCAAGCTTGCAGACTTAGGGTGCACTGTCAGAGTCAATTTTGTAGTTGTTAGATGATATTTTCTTAAATTGATATGTTTTTGTCTTAATTGTTAATTGTCTTAAATGAGTTTAGTTTTAAGTGGCCATTGTCTTAAATATAAATTTGTCTTAAAACGTTTTTGTCTCAAACACATTTTGTCTTAAATATAAAGTTTTTTCTTAAACTATTTTTGTCTTAAAGTAAAGTTTTGTCTTAAAATATTTTTGTCTCAAACTATTTTTGTCCTAAAATATTTTTGTCTTAAACTTTTTTTGTCTTAAATATAAAGTTTTGTCTTAAGGTATTTTTGTCTTAAATTGTTTTTGTCTTAAATTTTATATTTAGTACAATTCAATTGATATTAAATTTTAATGTAAAATAATTAAAATAAAAAAGTGATTTTTTAAGAAAAAATATTTCTTTTGCCATAAAAAATGTCTTAATGGTGCCCTTGGTGTAGTAGTGATTGTTTTGAAGATTTTCTCGATATGAAAATCAATCATGGTCAAGCACGGCCCAACATTGAATTGTGACAAGCATTGTCTCAATATGGAAATCAACAATGGATAAACATGGTCAGCCATGTTTATTTTAGGGTTTATAATATTTATCATACGGTATATATATGTTGGGTTTATAATTTGTATCCCTTCTGTTTATTATTCCTTTGGGTTTACAATATTAATCCATTGGGTTTATTAATTTAAGGGTTCATATTCCTAGGGTTTAATATTATTCCCTTAATTTATAATCCCTTGGGGTTTTATTATTAATCTATAGGGTTTACTATTCTATTGTATTTATAATATCGATCATGGTCAACCATGGTCAGCCATGTTTTATAGCCCCTTGTGTTTTTAGTATTAATCAATAGGATTCAATATTCCCTTCGATTTATAATATTAATCATGGTCAACCATATTTTATAAATTCAATCATGGTCAACCATATTTTATTAAATTTATTGTGGTCAACCATGGTTCAACGTTGCAATATGACAAAGATTGTCTCCATATGAAAATCAATTATTGTCTCGACCATGGTCCAACGTTGCATTACGATAAATATTTTCTCAATATGATAACTAAGGTCAACTATGGTAAACCATGGTCAATCTTAGGCAACCTTGGTCAACTATGTTCAACCATGTTTTTTAAAATTATTCATGCTCTTCCGTTGTCAATCATGGTCAACCATGGTCGAATGTCACATTGTGAAAGAGATTTTCTTGATATGAAAACTAACCATGGTTAAGTGTGGTCAACCATAGTCCAACATCACATTGTGACAAGGATTGTCTCAATATGAAAATAGACCATCATCAATCATGGTCAACCATGTTTATTTTAGAGTTTATAATATTTATCTTAGGGTTTATATAGCTTGGGTTTATAATATTAGGCTATTGGGTTTAATGTTATTCCCTTGGGGTCATAATCCCTTATGATTTTAGTATTAATCACTTACATCTATTATTCCCTTCGGTATATCATAACAATCCCTTGGGTTTATAATATCAGTGATGGTCAAACATGCTCAATCATAGCCAACCATGCTCAAATGTCACATTGTGCCAATGATTGTCTCGATATGAAAATAAACCACGGTCAACCATGGTCCAACGTTGCATGGTGACAAAGATTGTCTCGACATGAAAATCAATCATGGTCAACCATGGTCCAACGTTGTATTGTGACAAGGATTGTTTCAATATGGAAATGCACCATGGTCAACCATGGTCAACATGTTTATTTTAGGGTTTATAATATTTATATTAAGATTTATATACCTTGATTTTATATTTTTTATTCCTTCGGCTTATTATTCCATTAGGTTTATAACACTTTGGATTTTTAGTATTAATCGATAAGGTTTATTATTCCCTTCGATTTATAATATCGATCATGGTGATCGATATTTTATAAATTCAATCATGGACAACCATGGTCAACGATATTTTATAAAATCAATCATGGTCAACCATGGTTAATCATGGTTAGTCATGCTCCTACATTGCATTGTGAAAAATATTTTCTCAACATGAAAATCAATCATTAGCTCAACCATGGTCCAACGTCACATTATGACAAATACTGTTTCAATATGATAATTATGTTCAATCATGGTCAACCATGGTCTAGCTTGGTAAACTGTGTTCATGGTCAAACATGGTGAACCATGGTCCAACGTCGCATTATGACAAGGATTGTCTCAATATGGAAATCAATGATGGTCAACCATGTTTATTTTAATGTTTATAATATTTATCTTAGAGTTTTTATACCTTGGGTTTATTATTTCTTTTGGTTTATAGTATCAATCCCTTAGGTTTGTTATTCCTTTGGGTTTATAATATCAATCATGGTCAACTATGGTCAACCATGGTGGAATATCGCATTGTGACAATGATTACCTTAATATCGAAATCAACCATGGTCAACCGTGGTACAATGTTGCATTGTGACAAAGATTGTCTCACTATGAAAACCAATCATGGTCAAGCGTGGTCAACCATAGTCCAAGGATTGTCTCAATTTGGAATTGAAACATGGTCAACTATGTTTATTTTAGCATTTATAATATTTATCTTACTATTTATATACCTTCGGTTTATAATTTTCATCCCTTGGGTTTATTATTCCCTTGAGTTTATAATATCAATAATTTGGGTTTATTAGTCTAGGGATTCATATTCCTAGGGTTTAGTATTAACACTATTTATATTTATAAGTATTTTTTTAATTAATTATTCTTAAATTAATAAAATAATATTCATAAATAATAATAATAATAAATAGTTACTTAATGAATTAATTAATAATGACTGAATGAATTATTATAAGTATTTATTAATTAATAATGTTATTAATTTTAATTAATAATAATAGCAGTAATACTAATTAATAATAATATAATAATTAATCATATATTTAATTAATAATAATAATGTTATTACATAATTCTATTTATTAATAATATTAGCAATATTAATTAATAATAATCATAACTATACGCCTTCGACATATATCAATCATGGTCAACCATTTTCTATAAATTAAATCATGCTCAACCATGATCAACCATATTTTATAAAATCAATCGTGGTCAACCATGGTTAATAATGGTCGACCATGGTCTAACGTCAGATTGTCACAAAGATTGTCTCAATATGAAAACTAATCATTGTCCCAAGCACAGTGCAACATCACATTATGACAAAGATTGTCCCAATATGATAATCATGGTCAAATATCGTCACATTGTGACAGATTATCTGGATATGAAAATCAACAGTGGTCCAATGTCACATTATGACAAAGATTGTCTCAATGTGAAAATCAATCATGGTGAAGTGTGGTCAACCATGTTCCAACATCACATTCTAACAAGGATTGTCTCAATATGGAAATCAACCATGGGGAACCATGTTTATTTTAGGGTTTATATACCTTGGGTTTACAATTTTTATCAGGGAAAATTTTAAGAACCCCCCCTAAATTTACATGTATAATAAATGGGAAATCTCCATGGTATATAGGAAAAATGAAAGGCGATTTTATCAATAATATGATATGTATATATAATTTTTTGGCGAATCTCTCACCACGCATGGCGAATATTTTACTCAATTATAAAATTTTGTGTTTATTGAATACACAAATGAAATCATTGCATTTCTTTAAAATATCTTTTGAAATCAAAATTATCGAAATTACATATCAATAACCTAGTGGGTGTAGGATAAAATTCACTCGTTCCATTCACCGAAAGCATGATAAAAAACCTAATACTATATATAAAACCAAGAAAAATTCAAATTCATCACTTCTAGGGACCTCGTAACCACCCTACCAATACACAAGTATGTTCCTGTTTGCAATTAGAAAAATTACCCAAATTACAATCTGTTTACACCAGCATATGTTCGAAAGTTATAGAAGGATGACTAGTGCAATCAATCCATTCCTTTTAGCCCTGGATTTGTTTCAGTTTAAAATAGAAGTATACAAATATACTTGTCCAATGTCTATGCTTTAACCATTGACCTTAAAATTTTTTTACAATATAATTTCCTAAGTCTATTTAATATCTTCATTATCATAAAAACCAAGCTATATCCATCTTAACTCCACATCTACCACTCTTAGGGGGATGAAATCTATTTATCCCTCTGAGCACTTGGTAGACCCAGAATTAAAATGGATCTAAGATGATAGAATTTCCCCTTTAAATAGTCTATGCTCACAAGAATACCATGGAATTACCATGGGTTATCATAAACCTAGAGCTTAAAAATTACTATTAGTAATTTATAAAAATTTATAAAATTAATAGTTGATTTTTATTTTATTTTTTTATTTTAACCAAGCTAAAATTTTTAACATACATTAAATTACAACATCCATTTTTACTCTTGATCGGATCAAATATTTTTCTCTCTATGCTAGTTTGCATATCACGATATTTGATACCTCTCGGGGGTTAGTAGATCCAGAGTAAAGATGGATCTATGCTGGTTTAATTCCCCCATTTAAATAGGCTACATTCCAGGTGAATACCATCGGTCAATACCATGTGCCATTTTGGTCAATACCATGGGTCAATACCATGTGCCATTTTTATTTTTATTAATACTAATATTAGGGTTAATAATGTTTTTTTGCATGGCATTAATAACAATCTAGCCCATGGTATTTGCCCCATAGTATTTTGCCCATAGGTTTCACCTAAATATAACGCATTTTTGAGTGTTCGTAAATATAAGGTGACTTATGGAGTAAATATAAAAAAATGTTTTATTTGTGTACCATACCTCTCGTTTATTTATATTTTTATTAATTTACCATACCTCTTTTACAAATATGGTATTTGGCCCATAGGATTCACTTAAATAAAACCTCTTTCTTGAGCCTTCATAAATAGAACGAGGTTATGGACTAAATATAAAAAGAGGTTTTATTTATTTACCATGCGTCTACTTTATTTATATTTTTATTTATTTACCATACCTTTTAAGTATAAAAAGACGTTTTATTTATTTACCATACCTCCACTTTACTTATATTTTTTTTTGTTTACACCCTTGCATGTATATAAGGTGACTTATGGAGTAAATGTAAAAAATGTTTTATTTATTTACCATACCTCTCATTTATTTATATTTTTATTAATTTACCATACCTCTTTTATAAATATGGTATGGCATTTAGCCCATAGGATTCACTTAAATAAAACCTATTCTTGAAAATGGGTGAATGGATTCACTTAAATAAAGCCTATTCTCGAAAATGGGTGAATGGAAGGTTGTAACTCCTAATTTCAAGGGCTAAATTTACCTTTTTTACCCTCTCCCTTAAAATAAGGTGGGCTATTTGAGGTGATTTGTAAAAATGTACTTGTTATACACATTTTTGTGCCTAACAGCATGAAGCATGAAATGTCGATAATCTAAGGGATCCAAAGTCCCTAAACATGTTGTTCCTACCCCTAGAGGAACAAGGTCAGCAAACCACAGCACTGAAAATCAGTTATCCACCTGAAAACACTCAAAAACAAGCTATTTCTGGATCATGTCAGCTGCTCCACTGAGCATTTGCGTTGAATGTCAACTGCTCCACTCTGTACCTGCGCTGAATGTCAAAAGCAATGAAGGCTACCTGCGCTGGGCGAGATTGGCCAAGTGGCACAGTCATTCTGCAAGGTGTCAAATGCCCAGGAAGCTTCCAAAATGACACTTGGATCAGGGAATTCACCTTGTGATGAGTAAGAGGATCTAGATCTCCAAGTGGAAGCAAGAAACTCCAAGTGGACTCAAGAACTGAAGTATAACTGAAGTGGGAGAGGACACTAGTCAGCTTCATGCCAAGCTCAAGCTGACTCATCCTTTCTCCAAAACTCCTATATATAGAGCTCTCTCATGAGGTCTAGGGAGGCCGGAATCTTGTGAATGTAAGGAAGTGCTGTTGGTTTGAGTATAGAACTATTGGGTGATTGCTTTGAAGGAGGTGAAGAGGAGATTTCTTTCTGCTGGGAGGTGTTGCTAGATTGGGCCTCTTATGGTTGTAACACTCTCGGAACTTTACTTCTTCCATTAATAAAGCATTTGAGGTTCTTCTATATGCATGTGTCTTTGTGGCGTATTGATGCTTGTATATTTGATTTATTCTAATCCTTGAATCAGCTATGGATGTATGCTTCTTGTAGTTTCCTTTTCTTTTGCTTTTGCAGGATCTTTGTGTAGCTGGGCCAGTGAAAGAGCAAGGAGCTGGGAGCAAGCAGCAAGGAGAGAAGATTGGATCAAACATTAGCAGAAGATAACGGTTAGTGGATCTCTTTCTCCCCTCTCTTACATATCATAAAGAAGTAATCTTGAATAGCTTTGCATTCGGTTGTTGCTGAGGTACTATCACCCTTAGAGTGGGATAGGGTCATTCCGTATTGGATACTTTTCCCAACAACAAATTGGCGACTCCGCTGGGGATCGTATCTTGTTGGTTGTTTGTGTTTTTTGCTATTCATTTCATAAACAAAGGGAGTACCGAATCGAACTGCATTTGGATCTTTCAAATGCAAAGTAGAGGGTAGCTACTCTAGCTCAGTTTCTGGGCAAGTTTATGATTTGAAGAGCTGATCCACAAGGACTCTAATAAGCTCTTAGTGATAGCTTTTCATCCTCCTTGTCATCCCTTAGTGTGTCCTTGACTGATAGCTTCTGATTTGAGCAAAAACTGTGAATTTTTGAGCAATCTGTGACCCGGAAACCAAGAGAAACAAAAGTTTCGTTCTTCAGTGCAGGCTGTACAAAGGTTTTCTGCATTTCAGCGCAGTTCCCGAAGGGGCTACCTGCGTTGAAGGTCAAACAGACAGTGTCCCACCTGCGCTGGACCAGTCTTGCTTTGTGCTACTGGGGTTTCCTGCTGTTTCTTGCCCTGTTTTCACTCTTGTTTTGCTGCCTGTTACCAGTTAATGTGCCTATCTGAAACCAACTTTCCTTGCCACTATTCCGCCTCGGTTGTATAAAGAAACTGTGTTTGTTCTTTGTGTATTCCTTGTATCATTTACAGTTTCCCATAACGAAAGTGAACTAGTCTAGCTGTGGCCTCTTAGATCTAGACCTGTGATAAAGTGTCGTTTTGATCTTAAGAGTTAGTTTATTTGCTGTTCATAGCTGATTGAGCTTTTGCTTTCGTCATATGGTTTGAATTTATATATTTCTAGTGTCGAAACAAGTAAATCTTAAGGTGTCTTTTGATTTTGGACAAGCTTGTTTGCTTTCACTTGAAATTGAATTCAAAATTATACAACAGCTTTCTTTTTGCATTACGCCAACATTAAGAAAGAGAAAAGAAATACTTGCATTGTGCATGTGCATTATGACAATTTGTATGTTGATTTAGGAAAAAGTGCATTAGTGTGTGCTCTATGATCTGTGTGAAAAGATGTTGTCTTTCTTTTCCCTCAGTAGTTAAGATTTTCAAAGTTGAAAGATTGAAAAGCTTGCTTATCGTCTTAGACTGCATTTAGGAGTGTTACTATACATCTCGTGGTGATCCATAAAGGCAAACTGCTAAACAAGATCAACCTTAAAATAAATTGAATTTACATAACAACGCATTGAAACATAACACAAACACATAGAGGTCTAAGCTAGAGACGTGTTCCGGCGTCGTTAAACGTGATATCTTAGCGTTGAGTGGTTGGGTGATTCCTCCACGGTGAAGCGATAAGTATCAATACGGACTTGTGCTCCCACATACCGTCGCGTATATATTGGGAGACCCCTATAGGAATAAAGCCTTTATCCAATAGGAAACCGTGTCGGCCGCCCTACTGATCGCAATGCAGTGAACACAACATTCACGAAGATCGACCGCTCGTACCGTAAAACGTATTCTGTGGTTTTGCAAAAAGTTTGGCACACCCTCTGCCTAGAACTCCAGAGCAGTTTCTTTTGGCCTTTTTCAAACTCTATAACTGAAAAAGTCCAATTGAGCATTTGTCACTTCGGGCTCGTTAATACATCGAAGGAGACTAGAGTCATCTTTAGCTTTTTCTCGACTCTTAAAAAGTGAAAAAGCAAGTTGTGTCTAAAGCGTCGTTATAAAATTTATTTTAAACGGAACATAATCACCTCCTATTCCCGCGTTGATCTTAGGTTGAGAACATGGAACGCCCCAACCAAGGAATTCCACATGATGGAAATCCTAGTCCTTTCTCCTCTTGGGGAGAAGTTGGTGCGCCCCACATGGCCACATTGTCGCTTCGAGGACTGACAATTGGCCTGCCAATCTGGCTATTCTCAACTAATGTAGTTCAGACCACCATGGTTCCTGAACAGTCGAGTCAACAGTTAGATGAGTCTAGAGCTACCCACCAGCCTTCAACTTCCTATAACTCTTCCTCTAATCCTTCATCTTCGCAAGGTAGAGCTGGCAAAAGCCAAGCTCCCATGGAGAAGAAGGAGAAGAAGAAGAAGGAGCCTAAGGTGACTGGGGGCAAGCAAAAGACATCTGACAAAAATCCACACACAGCACAGACCGGGCCTAAATCGCCATGTGTCATATGTAGAGGAGACCACTTCCATAGAGATTGTCCCTGTATTCCCCGGATACTAAGGGACTGGTCCCCTCATTTGCACAATTCGGGGGCATCAACCTCTGATAGCCATGTTGATTGCTTACCGTCAACCAGCGAAAGTGAAGGTTCAAGACAAAGAGGGGGAACAAGATCCCCCTGCAGACTGTGTGAAGACGATCACGCCATCCACCGTTGTCCCTTCTTAGACGAAGCGAAGAGAGTTTTGGAAGATCGCTCGGTTTCACCGTTGGGACTTCCTCCTAGATACAAAAAACTCGTGCCAAGTCCTTCGTTGGTTGAAAATACAGCTGGACCGCTCAAGTAGTCAGCTGAAACGTCAGTCATTGAAAATGAACCTACTGAACCCAGACCAGACGAAAGTCTAAAGGTCGATACGGCAGTTGACCCGGTTCCGCCTTCAGAGGTTTCATCTTCAAATGGCACCGTCAGTGAGGATTCATCTTCAAATGACACCCCCACTGAAGAGAATAAGGATGACACCATCCAGATTCTTTTCATCAACACAGATTCTGATGAGCATCAGGGCAATGCGCCCATTCCTTTATCGCAGGAAGGAACATCGTCAGGGTCATATCCGGCCGTGTATTCGGTCCCACCACCAAGCAACCTGGTTGTGTCCTTTGATTGGAACCAACTAGGCAGACCCCGGTTACCAGCTAGTATACCATTCAGAATCATCGTCCAAATTTACAGGATGGTAATGGCTGGAACTATCATTGATGAAGGGGCATCTGTGAGTATCCTTTCCTCTATTGCTTGGAAAGCACTGGGTTCCCCGGCGCTTTTGCCTGAGATGAGAAATCTCTCGAGTTTTGATAAAGGAACTAGTCGACCGTTAGGGATCCTCCCCAATGTGCCTGTCACATTGAAAGGGAAGACCGTTCAAATGAACGTGATGGTCGTTCAAGGACCCTTGGATTATAACCTACTCCTTGGACGAGACTATATATATTGCATGGGAGCTATAGTCTCCTCACTCTTTAGAGTAATGTGTTTTCCACACGAAGGAAGAATGGTCAAGCTCGTAGACCAACTTTCATTTCCGGGATCACGCATCGCAAATAGTCACATACCAACCCTCAATGGTCTATTCACCCAAGAAATGCCTCCACCCCCAGTCCTCCTTCCCGATGAGTGCGAGTGATTCAGAAAGATAGGGCTGGAACCTAGGGGGCATGCATCATGGTCTGCTTTGGGCAGAGAAAACCTTGGGTATAGAGTAGATTTCCGCGGGAGAATATGACTAGTCCGTACCCCGTCCGTCTAGGAAGAGGGGTTGTTCTGGAATAAGATTCTTTTGTCAAAGTTATGTGAGTGAAATAATCTGTTTTTCACCCACCTTTGTCTATTTCGGTAGACATCGCCGAAGAAGTGTTCAGTTTGAAAGATTAACAGAACAATCTTTGGGTAACCTGAAAGAGGTAAGCCTCACCCTTTAAAACAAATAAATTATCGGATAAGTAGGGGCAGCCTTGAAATTGTATTTTATACCTGGGGGCATGCAAACCTTTTGGAGTGCAAGCAAAGAGCGGTTATTTATCTATTTTTTGGATTAGTCGTTTCCTAACTTGCGTAAAGAAAGGATGTGGGGAAAAGGTCAAAATTCGCCAAATTAGGAGCATAGCTTCGTGAGATAAAGCTCCATAAAAAATAGCTATCTCACAGGAGACATTCTTATCTTACGACTGGTATAATCGAGCAGTTTTACCGCGGAATTTATGCTCGTTAAAAAATAGAAAAGCGAGATTCGAGCAGTTTTAACGCGGAATTCATGCTCGTTAAAAAATGAACCCAGCCCCGGTAAATAACCACTGTGATCGTAAATTTATTAGCCATAAAATCCTTGGTCATGTTTACACCCGCCACCTCCATTTCATTTGGCCAATCGTTCACCTCCATATGATTGTTTACCCATTTTGAGGAACAGCTGCGAAGAGTGATTTCTCTTAGCCATCCTTGTGACACTGCCGTGATTGGAAAATTCCAACCTGTACCTGGAATCTGCTGCTATCCCTGTTTATCACTCGTTCCTCAAAAGACGAGTCTTCTTTGAGCTCTTTTCATCTGACTCGTAAAATATGAAAAGTTTGCCGAGTTTTGGCCTTCCAGCGCGTTAAAAAGACCGGAAGTGCTATCCCTCCTCTAGATTTTAATCTTTTTGGACCTGAGGGATTATTACACAAAAAGGTCGAGCGCTTGTTTTATTCGGCTTGTTAAAGTTATCGAAAACTCATCCCTTCTGTATTGTTTTATACTTTTTCGGACTTAAGGGATTAGATGACGAAAAAAGAAGTTTGGAGTTAACTTTCTGTACCTTTTCAGACTCTCTAAAAATGAAAATGACCGAGTTTTCCTTGTCGTTAGACTCGTTAAAATGATTAAATAGCGACAAACTTGTCTTTAGACGAGAACGAGTTTCCCTATCGCTAGGCTCGTTAAAACATAGCGATGGGCTTGCCCGAAGGGCAGGTTATAGAACAAGCATATGTTATCCTCCTCAAGCTTGACAAAAATAAAGAGGTACTGGTCAGAAATGACTGGGGAAAAATTGGGAGAACCTCAAGGCTTTAATGGTAGCAAGTTGCTCTTGAACATGACACTTTGTCCTCCGTATCACATCGGGTTGGGTTGTTTCATTCACCAATCTCATCACCATGGTCCTCGCCAAACCATCCACATTTGGGGTAATGCTACCGATCCATCACATCAGTGTCATTATATGTTCAAGAGATGTTGTTCAGAAAGAGTCAACCGCGTCCCATCCACTGCCATACATTATCTTTCATCCACCCATGATCGCCACCCTGAATTATATTTCACAGATTGTTTTCGTCTCCACTAAAATCATTAGCTCCGTTCCGTGTCACTGATGTGGGATTCATTAAGGCCCTCCTGTGACGGATCGCTTCTTGTCGACTTCAGTTCATTATCCAAGAAGTTGATCTAGGAACAACCCCCTCAGTACTTTGAAGCTTGCATGCCTCAATGGCAAGTTTCTCACTTCCGGCGACAGGTATACATCAATGACCTTCGACCTGAAGATTTTGCGTGGTGTTCGATGCCAAGTCCTTTATTCACACCACGTGAATTGTACTGCAGTACCTTGAGGGTCATTGTCATTATTGGTGATTCCTCTCGCACTTGTTAATGGTTTACATTATTGACCGGTAATCAAGCGATGTCTTTCCATGTTCAACTTCAGCGCAATTCTCACATGGATCGACTTGTACTTAGAGTGAAGATCGAACGAGTTTGAAGACCCCGGATCTAGTTTTATCCATCTGGGCTGCGATATATATATTCAGGATATAAAGACATTTGTTATGTACATCATTGCAGCAGATGATCATCCTACTCAAAGGATGATAATTTCAACAGAGAATTATCAGTCTACCACCAGACGATCGTGTGTTCTATGTACCAAAATGAATTTATAAAGCTGAGCATGGGAATGCCCGCCTCAGCTAGATCATGAAAGCAGAATGGAAAATAATGTATTGTATTGTATTTTATTACAGGGCACCTCTCAACAATTGAATGAACTTCGGATCCTCCTGATAAAGCATTTCACCCGATAAATGACCTCATACTTTAGGGGGCAACTGTTATAGACATTTTTGTGTCTAACAGCATGAAGCATGAAATGTCGATAATCTAAGGGATCCAAAGTCCCTAAACATGTTGTTCCTACCCCTAGAGGAACAAGGTCAGCAAACCACAGCACTGAAAATCAGTTCTCCACCTAAAAACACTAAAAAACAAGCTATTTATGGATCATGTCAGCTGATCCACTGAGCATCTGTGCTGAATGTCAACTGCTCCACAATGTACCTGCGCTGAATGTCAAAGGCAATGAAGGCTACCTGCGCTGGGCGAGATTGGCCAAGTGGCACAGTCATTCTGCAAGGTGTCAAATGCCCAGGAAGCTTCCAAAATGACACTTGGATCAGGGAATTCGCCTTGTGATGAGTAAGAGGATCTAGATCTCCAAGTGGAAGCAAGAAACTCCAAGTGGACTCAAGAACTAAAGTATAACTGAAGTGGGAGAGGACACTAGTCAGCTTCATGCCAAGCTCAAGCTGACTCATCCTTTCTCCAAAACTCCTATATATAGAGCTCTCTCATGAGGTCTAGGGAGGCTGGAATCTTGTGAATGTAAGGAAGTGCTGTTGGTTTGAGTATAGAACTATTGGGTGATTGCTTTGAAGGAGGTGAAGAGGAGATTTCTTTCTGCTAGGAGGTGTTGCTGGATTGGGCCTCTTATGGTTGTAACACTCTCGGAACTTTACTTCTTCCATTAATAAAGCATTTGAGGTTCTTCTATATGCATGTGTCTTTGTGGCGTATTGATGCTTGTATATTTGATTTATTCTAATCCTTGAATCAGTTATGGATGTATGCTTCTTGTAGTTTCCCTTTCTTGTGCTTTTGCAGGATCTTTGTGTAGCTGGGCCAGTGAAATAGCAAGGAGCTGGGAGCAAGCAGCAAGGACAGAGGATTGGATCAAACATTGGCGGAAGATAACGGTTAGTGGATCTCTTTCTCCCCTCTCTTACATCTCATAAAGAAGTAATCTTGAATAGCTTTGCATTCGGTTGTTGCTGAGGTACTATCACCCTTAGAGTGGGATAGGGTCATTCCGTATTGGATACTTTTCCCAACAACAGTACTATGATACCAAATATTAGCCCACTAAAAATTTAAAACCCCTTAATTTCGCCAAAGGGCGAACATTCGCCCCTAAAATTTTCTATGATTTTTATCCCCTGGGTTTAGTATTCTCTTAGGTTTATAATAGCAATCCCTTGTGTTTATTAATCTAAGGGTTCATATTCCTAGTGTTTCATATTATTCACTTAGGTTTATAGTCCCTTGAGATTTTAGTATTTATCCCTAGGGTTTATAATATCTGCCATGATCAATGATGTTTTATAAATTCAATCATGATCAACCATATTTTATAAAATCTATCGTGGTCAACCATGGTTATTCATAGTGAACCATGGTTTAACATCACATTGTGACAAATATTGTTTCAATATGAAAAGCAATCATTGTCTCAGTCATGTTCCCACATCACACTATGAAAAATATTAACTCAATATGATAAACATGGTCAACCATGGTCAATCATGGTCAAACATGATAAAAAAATGTTTTATAAAATCAAACATGGTAATCTATTGTCAATTATGGTCAACCATGGTTGAACATCACATTCTAACAAAGATTGTCTTGATATGAAAATCAACCATGGTCCATTGTCATATTCTAAAAAGAATTTTCTCAATATGAGAATAAACCATGGTCAACCATGTTCAACCATGTTTATTTCAATGTTTATAATATTTATATTAGGGTTTATATACCTTGGGTGTATAATATTATTCCTTTGGGTTTAATAGTACTCCCTTGGGTTTATAATCCCTTAGGGTTTTAGTATTAATCCACTAGGTTTATTATTCCCTTGGGTTTATAGTATCAATCATGGTGAATCATTGTTAATCATAGCTAATCATGGTCATCCATAGTAGAATGTCGCATTGTGACAATGATTTTCTGAAAATGAAAATCAACCATGTCCAACCATGGCCCAACATTGCATTGTGACAAATATTGTCTCGATCTAAAAATTAATTATGGTCAAGCATGGTCAAGCATTGTCCAACATTGCATTGTGACAAAGATTATCTCAATATGGAAATAAAAAATGGCTAAACATGGTCAACCATGTTTATTTTAGTGTTTATAATATTTATATTAGGGTTTATATACGTTGGGTTTATACTTTTTATCCCTTCAATTTATTATTCCTTTGGGTTTATAATATCAATCCATTGGGTTTATTAATTTAAGGGTTCATATTCATAAGGTTTAATATTATTCCCTTACGTTTATAATCCCTTAGGGTTTCAGCATTAATCCCTAGTGCTAATTATTCTGTTGGGTTTATATTATCGATCAGGGTCAACCATGTTTTATAGTCACTTGTCCTTTTAGTATTAAACCCTATCATTCATTATTTCCTTCAGTTTATAGTATTAATCATGGTAAACCATGGTCAACCATATTTTATTAAATTTATTGTGGTCAACCATAGTTTAACGTTACATTGTGACAAATATTGTCTCCATATGAAAATAAATCATTATCTAAATCATGGTCCAAAGTTGCATTATGACAAAGACTGTCTCAATATGATAATCATGGCTAACCATTGTCAACCATGGTCAATCATGGTCAACCTTGGTCAACCATGTTCAACTGTGTTTCATAAAATCAAACATGCTCTTCCATGCTCAATCATGGTCAACTATGGTCGAACGTCCGATTCTGACAAAGATTGTCTTGATATGAAAATCAACCATGGTTAAGCATGGTGAACCATGGTCAAACATTGCATTGTAACAATGATTGTCTAAATATGAAAATCAACCATCATCAACCATGGTCAACCATTATTATTTAGTCTTTATAATATTTATCTTAGGATTTATATACCTTGGGTTTATAATATTAATCTATTGGGCTTAATATTATTCCCTTGGGTACATAATCCCTTGAGGTTTCGATATTAATAGCTTGGGTTTATAATATCAATCATTTGAGTTTATAATATAAATCATGGTCAATCATTGCCAACCATGGTCAACTATGGTCAAATGTCACATTGTGACAATGATTATCTCCATATGAAAATCAACCATGGTCCAACGTCGCATGGTGAAAAAGATTGTCTCGATATGAAAATCATTCATGGTCAACCATGATACAACATTGCATTGTGACAACGATTATTTCTATATGGAAATACACTATGGTTAACCATGGTCAACCATGGTCAACCATGCTTATTTAGGGTTTATAATATATATCTTAAGATTTATATACCTTGTGTTTATATTTTTATCCCTTGGGCTTATTATTCCCTTAGATTTATAATATGAATCCGTTGGGTTTATTAATCTCAGGGTTCATATTCCTAGGGTTTAATATTATTCCCTTAGGTTTATAATCCGTCAACGTTTTAGTATTAACACCTAAGGTTTATTATTCCCTTGGGTTTATAATATCGATCATGGTCAACAATATTTATAAATTCAATCATAGATAACCATGGTCGACCATATTTTATAAAACCAATCGTGGTCAACCATGGTTAATCATGGATAGCCATGCCCCTACATCCCATTGTGACAAAGATTGTCTCAATATGAAAATCAATCATTATCTCAACCGTGGTTTAACATCACATTATGACAAAGATTGTTTCAATATGATAATCATGGTTAACCATGGTCAACTATGGTCTAGGTTGATAAACCATGTTCAACCATGTTTTATAAAATCAAACATGGTCATCCATGGTCAACCATGGTTGAATATCACTTTGTGAGAAAGATTGTATTGATATGAAAATAAACCACACTTAAGCGTGATCAACCATGGTCCAACGTCGTATTGTGACAAAGATTGTCTTAATATGGAAATCAGTGATGGTCAACCATGGTTAGCCATGTTTATTTTAATATTTATAATATTTATCTTATGGTTTATATATCTTGGGTTTATAATATTAGTCCCTTGGGTTTAGCATTATTCCCTTGGGTTTATAATCCCTTGGAGTTTTAGTATTAATGCCTTGGATTTATTATTTCTTTTGGTTTATAATATCGATCCCTTAGGTTTATTATTCCTTTGGATTTATAATATCAATCATGGTCAACTATGGTCCAATGGTCAACTAGTGTCGAATGTCTCATTGTGAGAATGATTGTCTCATTATCAAAATCAACCATGGCCAACCATGATCCAAGGTTTCATTGTGACAAATCTTGTCTTGCTATGAAAATCAATCATGGTCATGCATGGTCAACCATGGTCCAATGATTGTCGCAATATGTAAATGAACCATGGCCAACCATGTTTATTTTATGGTTTATAATATTTATCCTTTGGGTTTATAATATCAATCCCTTGGATTTATTAATCTAGGGGTTCATATTCCTAATGTTAAATATTAACAATCTATATATTTATAAATATTTTATTAATTAACAATATTTATATTAATAAAATATAAGAATAATAATGGTTAGATATTTATTGTTAATATTAATTAATTAATTATGCTATTAAATCTAATTAACAATAATAGAAGTAATATTAATTAATAAAATATAATAATAATGTCATAATTAATAAATACTAATATTATCATAAATTATTTCAGAAATAATCATGTGAAGGAAAATTCTCTTTAATGTAATTATTTCTAGAATAATTTCTTATAATGTTGTTATAGATGAGAGAACTCTCAATTCTATAATACACTAATAATTAATAATATAATTAATTAATAATAATTATGCTTAATAATAACATTAATTAAGTATTGGCGGTTTTTGTAGTGCATTATATTAGATATAATTTTTTGGGATTCAATGACGTTAAGTCATTCATTTATGACCATTTCCATGAGAGGTAATCATAAGTGACTAATTTGTCATGATTTTTGAATAGTCCACTTGGCACTCATTGCATCGAGTGAGTGATACTCACATGGGAGAATAATATTAATTATAATTATAAGCTTTTTGTATATATCAACTAAATTTACAAATATAGTTGTGCTAATATCTTTAATATATCTAATAAACATTTCACTATTTTTAAAAAATAATAATATAAAAAGTGCCCAATAAAACATAACTTAACTTAGCTGTTTAAATTTACTTTCTGAATATACGGATTTAATGATATCTAAAAACCCATAAATAATTCCAAGAATACAAATTCCCCTGAAGTTCATTTTTTTCATCAGATTTTTCATTGAATAATAAAGATAGCAGTGATATCTTTTCTTGGAGAACGGTTGTCAAACATCGCAATCTTTTTCACAATCACTGTTACAGTGAGATCAACCTTTTGATTGCCACATTTTTGTATTTCTACGGTACAAATTTTTATGGCATGTTTTTAGGAACAGTGGCCGGTACATCGGCCGACTTGAATCTCCCGGAAAAAACATGATTGAGGGACCACACAACTTTGAGCAAACCAAATGCAATACTGAAGTTGATGATTCACACGAGGTTAAAGCTGTTAAACTTACAATAGACTTAAAAGTGCGTACCCCATTGGCCATCATATTGGGAAGAAAAACACGCGAAGAATCCCTCCCTAAACTTGATATGCATAAGAACACAATAAATATGTCATGTCAACCTGATAATAAATGGGATAGTATATTAACAAGGGAGGCTGCGGGGCAGCAAGTCCCTGCCTCGAGTGGAACCGGGAAAGTAGTTGATCCCATATTTTGACCTTGTTAAAGCAACAAATTTTGATCTTGTTAAAGCAACAGAAATGGGGCTGCGAGGCAGAGTACCGGGAAAGTAGTTGATCCCGTATTTTGACCTTGTTAAAGCTCTTGTTAAAGTAAGAGAACTGGGGCTGGGAGGCAGCAAGTCTCTGCCTGCCGGTACTTCATGTCCCACAGTTGCTTCTAGCTGATAGCTTTGTGAAATGCACCTGCATTGAGTAGGCAGTTAAGATCCAATGCAAAACCTAGGCTTGTTATTATGATATTAAGTATGGCCAGGTTCTGCAATCCAAATGCCCAATACTGCATAATCAAACTAATGATCAAGACCACTGTAGCTAACTAAGTGCTAGAGCTGTACTTTTCTTAGTCAAGTGGGACTATATTTTGTCATACTGTGTTTAGTAATGCAATGCAACTACAAGTCACAAAATCATAATGGCAAGTTGAACAATGAAAATGGATATAGAACAGGAAGTGATTGTGTGTACCTTTGGGACTGGAACTGTCTACTGAGCTGCTGAGACTGCTTATGTCAGTTAACATCCATCAGCAAGTTGATTGCACCCTGATACCAACAGGATACTAGTAATGAAGTAGAACCATTGTACTAAGTAGTGTTACAACTTGATAGAACAGAGCTGGTTTAGCTTATACGAATCTGAGTCCTGGTGTTGCACATTGAGTTACATACCTTGTAAATGCTTATAGTAAGTGGAATACTAGTAATACCATTGATTACGATAGGGTTAACCATTGTAAAGGAAAAGTGATAAGGAATACACAAAGCATGATTGAGCTTATTGAATATCCATAACATATCCATACCTCTTCTTACTTATGGAATTAGAATACAGTACTTAAACAGAATGGTCATGATACTTGCTTGTTATGATTTACTTATACCTAGTAGCTTACTCTGAACCATGAACTAATACCATTTAGATTGATATCACTGTTAATTAGGGTAATGTCGTATGTTCAAAGCAAGGTAATCCTATCACATGTATGCGTTGAAACCAGAAGCATGGTCCTTTGCTTTCACTATGTTTGAGTCTACTCTATTACAATGAACACCATTGAGAAAGCTGGAGAAAGGTCATAATGAGTACAGAGGTTACCCGTATTCATTACCTACTAGGTCAGTGAAACTCTGTTTCAACATGTATGAGCTCGTGATTACCGAAGCTCTTATGCAACTAAGTTAGTATGAGTGCCTTTAGTGTGATAAGTATAGCTATCATTATGTCAAACTAGTAACACTTGGCATCATAGTTAAGCTCTAGGTATTAGTATCAATATTTGTATATGTACTCTATTATGGGAAAGAGCTCATGTGGTTTACAGCCACACTAGCACTTTCTGTAGAATTCATTTCATAACAAGGAATATAATTTCCTAATCAGATAATGATGACCAGTTAAAGGGGAAACACCAGTATAACAAAGCCAGTAGTAAAGGATTTTTTGTGATTTGTCAATAAAAGAAAAGCACTACAGGAATGCCAGAAATCATGTACAAACCTCACGGATTTCTAATGTAGGCATGTGCGGAAGGAAATCATTGCTCACAAAAACTTCATGTCACACTCCAAGTACTCTCGCAAGGTCCAGATGTTGAGAAACTGCTCAATTATTAGCATAATGTTGACAAAGGTAGCATTTTTCTTGCTGACCAGGGAAAGTGATGACCTGTATCATCACCACAGGTATATACTTAGAGGCAGAGCTATCTCTTACATGGTAATCCCAGAATATCCGGAAACAAAATATCAGTGTTTATGTTGCAAAGAAGTCAACAACCTCTCTTAAAATTGAGAAGTGGATTTCATGAGTTGCTTTGGCCGCTTAGAGTTTCTAAACATCTATAAATCCCTGCTATACTGTACTATAAAAATGATTCTAGATAGCTTTTACACTTGCAGGTCTAGGGAACATAATATTTGTTGAGTTTTACTTGTGTAATGGGATCCTCGCCTGGGTTGCGCTACAGTTTTTGCATATTTGTAATTGCTATTTTACATTTTTGTAAGCAGGGTATCTTAAGCTCTGTTCTGATTGCATAATCATGTATGTTCATCCACGATGTTTTTGGATATTCCCATTTTCTTTTTCAGCCAGAGGCAAATCTCCATGCTAATCGAATTTAAATTGCAGATTATAGTAGATGTCCCATCAGTTGGAGGGAGGTTGGTGCTGGTGGACATGGCTGGTTCAGAAAACATCGAACAGGCTGGGATAGGGGTAGAGGCAAAAATGCAGGTTCTCACTCTTTATCTCTCACTTCTAGACACACATACACGCATTCATGCATCTCATGTGATAGGTATATGGCTAGAAAAAGTAATGTGTAGTTCCATCTTGTTGATCAGACAGGTAAAATAAATCAAGGGAATGGGGCATTGAAAAGGGTTGTTGAGGCTATAGCAAATGGGGATGGTTACATTCCCTACAGGGACAGTAAACTCACAGCATGATGATTATATGCCTGTGATTTCTTGTTTACCTATCCCTTATGGTTTCAGCTACAGGAATCAAAATGAAAACATGCAACTGTAACAAGGGAATTTTTCCATAACCCTCACAACATGATATCTCAACAATGCAACAATCAAGTCATTGCTACCATTCACCTCGTTTGTCTTTTGATAGTGCAAAAAAAGTTGTTGTCAGTAAAACATCTTTACAAGAGAGCCTATATATTACAAGAACAAGAACATTAGTTGTAACCCTTAAATGTGCATCTGAAAGTCACTCTATACATCAACTGTGTTTATGAAGCCAAGGTTCTCACTCTTTATCTCTCACTTCTAGACACACATACAAGCATTCATGCATCCCATGTGATAGGTATATGGCTAGAAAAAGTAATGTGTAGTTCCATCTTGTTGATCAGATAGGTAAAATAAATCAAGGGAATGGGGCATTGAAAAGGGTTGTTGAGGCTATAGCAAATGGGGATGGTTACATTCCCTACAGGGACAGTAAACTCACCATGCTTCTCCAGGTATGCCTGTCTTCTAGACCAATGCATTTATTCATTTCCAATAGGAGGGTTTTGTAAACTTCTCTTCTTTTTCAGGATTCTTTCGAAGATGATGAATCTAGGATATTGATGACTCTATGTGCAAGCACTGATCCAAAAGACATTCAAAAAATAACTAGCACCTTGGAGTATGGGGCCAAAGCCAAAGGTATTGTCAAATTACCTAAATCCCATCTTAAAGAGAAAATCAATGCTACTGACCAAGTAGTCTTAGAGACTAGGATCAAAGTCATGAGTGCCTTGATTGCAAAACTTCAAGCAGATAATAGATTAAAAGATGAGTGCAGAGATGAGATTGCAAAAGAGTTGGATGGAAAAACACAACAACTGGAGAACCTGAAAAGTAGTGTAGCACATGTGGAAGGGGAGAAACGACAGTTTATGGAGGAAATGCTAAAAATAGATGAAAAGTTGCTAAACTTGATTAACAAAATTGAAAACAGCAGAAAGAAGATATCGGAAACAGAAACCAGGAGGTATACAGAAATGCAGCAACATCAAATGAAGATATGTGAACTTGTTGATAAGGTCCAAGACATAGAAGCTGAGCTGATATTCAAGATGAGAGAACAACAGGGAGGGCTTTCTGAAATAAGAAATCGAAGTTCATATTGATCCCAAAATTGCATTCTTATTAAATGTGTGGCTAGAAAAAGTTGGTATTATCTATAATATTAGCTTGTATTTGAACCTTGGTATAGCATTTAGTTAAATGATCAATTACTGATGTTTCTTAATTCATTAAGAAACCTAATTTCTTTCAATATATTTGATATATTTTAGCCTCTTTCAAATTTAGATACTAAGAGGATGAAGTATCTCATTACAGTCCGTTACAACCAATTTCCTAGGAAGATGCTAAGTTTCTTTTATGGGGAAACCAGAGTTTAGAAGTCTGTCATCTTCATATTCAAGGGCTCTATAGGGTGAAGTAATCTTTATATTCAGGGGCTTACATTGATGAACTATTTGCATGGTGATTCCCTGTTTGAATATTTCAATCAGATTCTTAATAAATACCTACTCCAAGATAGATTGTGTTGAACCATCTTCGAGAAGGTTTCAGCGATATCACTAGTCTATGCCATTCATGGTTTCAGCCCTGCTCAGTGATGAATCTGGCCCAGCAGCACATAGATGTTTAATAAATTTGGGATAGAACCAGTGGTTATTTAGCACCTAATTACTGTATGTTGAGGAAATACATTCAGAAATTTGTGCCCTAGCCATTGAAAACCTGAGTTAAATCTAGGGAAAATATGTGCTCATCCGATGAGCGGAAGCATAGCTTCTAGGGGCTGAAGAATTGGGCCCTCAAGGTTCAGGTTCCCAGCTAGAAAGGTTATAAAGAGGAATGTTAAACCTTGAACAACAGATTTTCATAGTGCTTTCTTGGAATTTCTATCCTAGACAAATGTTACAATAATGATAACTAAGGAAAAAAACAAATCATGGTTTGCAAGATAAACAGTTCTTAGGCAGAGTAGAAATGGGAAAAGTTAATGCAAGACGCTATCCTAAGGAGCGTTAAAAGTGTCTAAATTCACCTGAAATACATATTCTCCTTCAGGCTCCTAAATGCCGGTTAATGCAAGACGCCGTGAGAGCAAATGGTAACCGTAACTTGCCAGGGTCCTACAGTTTGAGGTCCCTTCCTAACCAACCGTTTGTTCACAGACAAAAAAAAACCATTGCCAAGATAAAAACTGAAATCGTACACAACCTAGGTAAAAAACTCAAATCCTACAGAGACTGAAATATATCAAAAACTAAATCGTACACACCCTACGTAAAAAACTGAAACCCTGCAGAGGCTAAAATATATCAAAACAATGTAATAACATAAACAGTACCTGAAATAGACCAATGTAGTGGAGCTGAAGCAAAAATAAAAGCCGAAGCGAGGTAACCACGAAATCATTTCTAACTTTATTATATAACAACAAAAGTAACTTACACGTAGCAGACGCTGCATGCATAATGTGGAATGGAATGAAATGTGTACACAATGAATAATTAGCAGGTAACACGTACAAATGACCTGACTTACGTTAACCTCCATCAAATCAGCCTCGCAGTAGCTTCCCAAACAGATGGCAGCACCATTGCTCTTCTTGCTACCTTAGGTGATGGCCCAACAGATGTCATAGCTCCCCAAACAGATTGCTACCTTAGGTGATGGCCCAACAGATGTCATAGCTCCCCAAACAAATGTCACCGCCATTGTTATTTTTGCTACCTTAGCTGTTGGCCTAAATTTAACCATCTAAGCTCCATGCCCTGTTGTTTAACCGTCTCCCTAGACTGTCAACCCTAGGATGCACCAAGCAGATTCTGCAGATGTTGCCCGACCTATCCTCCCTGTTCAGCCCCTCCCCTATCCATTTGCGACAGAGAAAGTAGCGGAGGAAACTTACCCAGCAGCATACCTTCTAGTTGTTCCAATCTTAACCCCTTATCCTGTTGCTGAACTAGTTTCAGAGTCTCCAGTTGGTGCACACATGCCCAGCATCCATGAACCCTCTTAACTCCCACATAACTGCTCCACCATTTAATAACTTTGGTTGCACCCTTAACTGTTCTATTGATTGTGCCATGAAGGTCTGAAGACTGTTGTGGAAGAGACTGCTGCAGAACCTGCTAATCACGCTGCACCACAACACTGTCATCACTCTTGCACCTTCGCCAATGTCATCACGACTGTACAGGTCTGCTGAAGCATACCATGCTGACAGACAAACGCTTTCAGAACAACATTTAAACTGTAACAATCCTCTTGCCGCTTTAGTTGTGTTTATGGATGGACTGTGTGGACCAGCTGGCTCTGCAAATCTCCCGTAAGTGATTGGGCTGGTCATCCTCGCTAGCTGAGCTCAGCTGGGAAGAGAGAGTGTTCCCCTGAAGCATAACACTAAAAAACAAATGGTAGTGAGAAATCGAGAATGGTAAGTACAGGGCTTTTTGATTTACAGACGTAGGGGGAAAGTGGGTATTCCCGAATCTGGTTCTTGCATATAGTCCACTCCACTGTGCCCTTCTGGATGGAGAAGGCCCTCAACGTTGTCGCCCACCTGCGCACCCAACAGGATCAAATACTGAAAGGAGGTTCATATCCTTACCTTTCCCAGTAACGTAGATAAACCTCCAAGATGCAGGAATCTGGCTTGAAATATAGTAGATACGGGAAATTTGAAAACAGCAGATGGAATTCCAGAGAAAATGAATTGGAAGAAGACATTGAATCTCACTGTATGAAACAACTGTATGAAACAGCGCATCAAACTGCTCTAGTGGATTTAGCTGTTCTCCACAGGCCAGCAAAACACCCGCACCTGCACGGACAACACCTGCACGGACAGCTACACCACCTGCATGCACAACACCTGCCAATATGAGCCAATATGCTCAAACCCTCAAACCTGCTAATATGCTCAAACAATCCTGCAAATAATTCAAACTAATTCAAACTAATATTAACATTAATACGAACAACTCCTTGACCGCCACTAATAATAAACAGGTTTAAAACAAAATAAACTATGGTCCAGCCTCTTCCGCCTGGGGAAGAGGCCAAATAAGATGGTGCTTTTGAAGACTTTGGTTACCCAGCATTTGCAAACATTGCTCACCCTCCAATAATCACCGTAAATTAATAACATAGCGGTTTAGTTTAATGCTATCGCAGCGCATTTGGATTACTATAGTCCCTGGCCATTGCCAGATGGCAGGGACTAATAAAATCATTATCTGTAAATCTTTGATTTGCATTGGGAAAATCTATGTTGCAACATCAATCGTTTGCATCCTTACGTGTCTAAGATGCTAAATAATCGTTTGCTTCTCTACGTGTCAAACATGATAGTCCTAATTTTTAGAATGTCAATTTTGTGAATACAGAAGAATTAGACCTGCAAACATAGGATTCTGTTATACAATTTAAAAAATAAAATTATTATAATAAACTAAGACTAAGCATATCCAAATAGGACGGTATGCGACGGCATTTACTAATCCCATAGTATAATCTGATCACTAAATAATCCTTAAAATCGATAGGTCAAAGATATCCAAATCTGATATTCGCTGGTACAGCTGAGTTTTGCAAAATCTATAATGCTATTCAATATTATATATGGAGATGCCATGTTGTTCCTGATTGATCCAATTAACGCGACCTAATGAAAAGTTCACGCTACCAACTATGGATTTGGCATAACAGAAATAAATTTCTAAATAATTGTGGTGATTTGGTTGCACGCTTCCATCAAAGTTTAAACTAAGCATGAAAGATGGAGGGAGACACGCATGCTCAGTAATGTCAAGCCATGTCGTCATTTACTTGCAAGCATGTCGTTCTCCGACGGTATTCATGGAGAAATGCAATGCTCTTATGGATTCACGAGGCCTCCTTTGTTTATTATAAATGGATTTGCAGTTATTATTGCAATACCAATGTCACCATGCACGCCTTCTATAGTCTTTATCAGTTGTCACGCTTAATGAAAACATGAAAAGCAACACTTTTCGTCGGTGGATTGCATACATTGCACACTCTATGGAAAGCCTTAGAATTTCTGAAGGCTCAAGAATTCAAAAGATTGTTGGCTATGGGAGATTTGTTGATGGTTATTCGATAGGTTGTGAAGGCCATCCCATGACCACGATCAAGCTTCATACCCATCGCACGGAGAATAGAAATGCTGGAGGATCTGTTCGAGAATATTCAGTTTGTCCACATCTTTAGACACTTCAAGTCAATGGCAGACACTCCAGCGAATCATGGCACATGCATGGAACAAGGGTTAATAATTCTACAAGATGGGGAAAGGAGATATGCGTTGATCCCATAAAACATAGGTATTAAATGAAAAACCTCTGGAATCCGATGATATTGGATACACTCACAAAGGAATATATGAGAATAAAAACAATCGAAAAATGGAGGACAACCTCGAGGGACTAGAGTAGATCACAGTCCATCCTCCACCTATTGCTTTTCATGCGTGGACGATCTCACATCTAAAGTGATGATAAAGGAAGGTGGAAGGGTTTAAAATCTTGGTATTTCTTCAAAGCTCATTGTAGGTGGGAGGGAGAGATCATGGAAGCATATCATATTAATGCCAACCAAAGTTCAAAGTTAGGATCATTATTTTGGAAATTAGAAATGACAACTGCCCTTTTGCCGAAATTAATGTGGATAGAAGAAGGATCATCTGTGAGGGAGGAAAGGGAGGTAATAAATTTAGGGTGCCAAGTCAAAACAACAGTGAAGGGATTGTTAGTAAAGTGGAGAATCCTATTGTGGAAGTGGGCACTTGTAGAAATGGTGGGAAGTGAGGGACTTGAGGAATTCAAATGTGAAAAAATACTCAAGAATCTCTTGGGGATGTATGAGATGTTTGATAGAAGAATGGCTTTGTTAGAGCACGATAAATATAGGCAAGCGACAACAGAGCACAAAGTTGACTTCATGAGTGCATGAACAAAGCACTAACTACTTCATCTGGAGTCCGAGATACTAATGATTAAGACTCAAGGTAAAATAGCAAATTGGGACACCGAGGAGGAGTTGGAGTATATCACCAAGTACCCAAGCATGAATTTGTGGGAAGAAACGCATAGAAAGGAGGATGACGAGATTGTCGCTTTGGTGGTCAAGTAGGTACCCTTGAAAGGAAATCCTAACATGGATCTCGATCCCTCTATGATATGAACTTAAACAAGAATGAAAAAGTTCCAGATATAACCATAAATACAGAGATGCAACTTAAATAACACTTCATTTCATTATTATCAAAATACTGAAATATGCTTACAAACAGAATGGAAATAAACTATCTCGGGTGATGGTAGCTTATATTTGAGAAGAGATGTGATGACTGCATGCCCCAGACCAGTATTACAATGATTCTCAAGGGCCTATTTATTATTGAACAACAAGGGAAAACCCTAAGCAACCAAAAAAGTAACCCCGAGAAATGGAACACCAAGAGTTTGTGTGCCCTGTTGGGGTTAGTTGGGTAGCCAACTTCCCGGGGTTGTAACTGTGTCATATTATCTCTATTTTGCATGTATGATACCTTTTTGGAAAGGTATCTCCAAGTACTACATGATCTGTGGTAAAGGAAAGGTATCTTTTTTAGGGGGTCAAAATTGCTCCGGAAGTTCAGGACCCAAAAAAATGTAAAAAATAGTAAATGTGGAACTAAACAAGGAAATAAATGAAATTGACTAGAGGTCTTAGTGGAGTAGATAGGTGGCCACCAATATCCACCTAGATCAGTCCTCTCTCCTAAGAAATGGTTCCGATTTTGTGCAAAGCTTCCATGAGGTGAGAAAATTTCTATTGAACCTAGTCCCTAGTGAACCACTTGCCCTGGTGAAGGAGTTGGCCTACTTTGAAAACTCGATTTAGTTGGACCCTGTATTGGCAAGTGTTCTTGATCTACGTCTCCACGATCTAATCATTATGGCATGTTCCATGAAATCCGAGTTTAGCTCTATCCGGGTGAGTTGTTCTACAATATCAGATGTGTCCAACAATGGTGGGAAGTATGATCGGAGGCGATCTACATTAAACACTAGATGTAGAGCAAGGAACGTTGGGATGCTAAGCTCGAAGGAATTGTCCCCTCAAGCCTTGGTGATGGTGTATCACCCATATCAAAGTGGTAAAATCTTGCGGTGGGGTCCCGCGAGACACTCCTTCTATAAATGTAGCCAAAATTTTTCTTCCACCTGGAAATTGTGTGACACTCGATGCTAATCATGACGCTACTTATACTTAGCATTGACCCTATCTAATATATCATCAACCTTCTCATGGATGTGTCGAATGCACTCAGTGAAGTTGTTAGCCCTATCATCTTCCAATTGGATATGAACCGTATCTACATGAGTAGCTGTAAATGGTATGGCTACATCAATGGGGCATAATGGCTGAAATCTTAACCCTACCTAAAAGGGGCTATGGCTCGTTGAGCTATGGTGAGCTCTGTTGTAGTTATACTGGACATAGTGGAGTCTTTCATCCCATGTGTGTGGATTCTTCGAGTTGTACATGCAGAGAATGTGTACAATCATCCTGTTGATGACCTATGTTTGGTCATAAGTTTGGGGGTGCAATGTCGTGGACTTAGTAATTTTTGTATCCATATTTGACCAGACACTTGACCAAAATGCACTTAGGAGTCTGTTATCTCGATCCGAAATAATGGACTGTGGGATCCCAAACTGTACCCACACTCACTCAAAGAAGAACATAGGAGTAGCCTCTGTTGTGATACTCTTCTTGTATGCCACCATGATGCCCATCTCACAGAATCTGTCGACAACCCTGAAAATGTAGTCATTATCGTCCTTAGTATAAGGAAGGACCGACATGTAATCCATGGATATGGATTCCCAAGCTCGACTAGGGGTAGGAAGAGGAGTATATAGGTCTTTCTCCATGATGGTTGGTTTAGAAATGGCACAAGTAGTGTAGGATGTAATGTACTTCCCAACATCTTGACAGTGTTTCAGTTAGTAAAAATATTTTTATAGTACTTCCATGATTTTCTCTACTCTGAAATATCTAGCGCAGTAAATGTAGTGCATTTCCCAAATCATCTTGGCACACTCGGTTGAAGGAACACAAATGTGTCCTAGGTGGAAAAACAATGCATCCTCGAGGTGAAATTTTGGAACTTTATTACCTTCAAGGAGTGTTTGGTATGTGTTTTCGAATTTTGGAACTTGATTACATTAGTTGCTTTTGGATTTTGGCTTATGTCAATTCTCCTAAGGTTCTAATCCCATATGAATTACCCATTTTTTGTAATCATTTTCATCTTTTTGTTAAGCAATATACCTTTCTCTCTTCTCCTTGTTATTTCATATATCTTTCCCTTATATTTTTTGGAAAGTGTTGTTAGTGTATTCAAATTTTAGTAATTGTGTGAAGATGATTAATAAAATGATTTGGTATTGTTCATCTTTATGTCAAGCTTTCATGGTTATAAACCTTCACAATCCTTTTAGCGTGTTACAATTTTACTTTAACTAATCTTAGTAGTTTGTAAGGATCATAAAAATAGACTGACTGAGTTTATCAACTAATGAATAGAAGAATATTTTTTTCCTTGTTTTTGATCCCATTTGATTACTTTTTCTACTATGACTTGTGAATATTCATGGATTTTTGCCCAATTTGTAGGGATCTATTTACTTCTTTCATTATGTAATTATTAATTTGACATATCCACATAGAAGACAATTCCCACTCTTAATGGCAACTGTAAGAGGAGCTGGTCACCCTAAAGTACTTGGCGGATCGAATCGAATACTTGTTGACCTATCCCTTTGGGATATATATATATATATATATGATTTAATCACAAATCGATTATGGTTCACCCCTTTTATCATTGTAGGTCAATGCTTTTGCGGCATTATAGAGGTATTGAATGGAAATTGAACATTTGAAATGACAGTTGAAGAGTTGTTCAATCTGAATGTAAAAACACATGCGTGAGTTCACCTTTACTCTTACTATGTTGATGATATCAAAGAGGTGAGTATGAGTTGGCGATCTATTAAGATTGTGCTCTTTATATCTGTTAGTTAGTAAGATAGTGTACCGAAGTGAGTAATGTGATTCCTATAGCAGAGCTCACATTTTATTTTTAATTTCAAAATTTTCCATTTTATCAGTATTTCTTGATTTGATACCTTTCACTATATCTTATAGTTCCTCAAAATTACTTTTACATATTTATATATTAAACCCTATATTAACAATCCATTCTCCATGTGTTGATATATGAATGTCCAACCATGTTTCAAGGATGGTTTGTGAAACTGATTATAAAATAGGGAGTATCAAAATAATTTTTGGTCATCCATACAAATTAGAGTGTATTTATTTTATTTTTTCTTTTTCCATGGAAAAATCCTAACTTTCTATTAATTATAAAAAGTTACATAAGTAGATGCACATAGTGCATTCCTTTATTGTCCCAAGAAAAAATACTCAGAAAGATGATGCCCATAGAATTAGAGCAAAAAAAAACTAAAAAATAAAATTGGGGCTAAGGAAAAAATATTAGTCACCCTTTTCTCCCTTTATTCTTTTCTATTTTTCACCATCCTGCCTGATCATGAGTGTTTGTTACTGTAGAATTTCCTACAAATTCTCTACAAATCCACCTTTGAGATCTATGTAGAAAATCTGACTGTAGATTAACCTGATAATGCAATATACCAAAGCAAAATACTATAATCTACTTCTACTATCAATTTTCTTTGCGGAAGCTTAAAGATCTAGCTGAATCAGTTCTGGACACATATAACCATATGAACAAGAATCAATGCACATGAAACACAGAAAATACTTAGGGAAAGCCTTAGGTAAAAACCCCGCTATCTGTATTATCATATAAGGTGGAAATACATCAAGACTGCACAAAGCTTTGGCTCTTAGAGCTAGTCAGCTCTCAGTACAATGCTCCAGGATGCTCATAGGAAAAAAAATCTTCTCAAAAGCCTTCTCCTCTACCCTCCAAGCCTTCTATTTCCTTGCGTTGTTTCTTCTAGGTGATCCTACTGTTACCAAGTGTAACACTGATCACTCACACTCATCTCACACCCTGTAAAATTGCGCAATCCTCAAGGAACCATATTCCTTCTGCATGGATGAGTTTCCTTTATAGGAAAATTCTTCCAACTGATAATAAAATGTCCCTGTCTTTAATCTCAACTTGGGTCTTTGTCTAAACTGACATGCATGAGTTATTTATGAGAGAATCTTCAGTTATCTCGAGTACACTAGTTTCATGCATGCATGCATTAACTGAGTAAACTCACAATTATTTCCTTGAACTGTTTGGAACTAATTTAACTGGACTTAACTCAGTTAGCTGAGCTAACTAATTACAACTCAAATACAACTCATCCTTATCTCCTTAATTAATAGATAACTTCCTCAATGAAAGAGATAACTGTTGCATGACCTCACAAAGACTTCATGTTTGAATTTCACCAACTAATTAACTCAAGATGAATTAATTAATTATTTTTCAAGCAACTAGTGAGACTAAATTCGAATTTTTATTGTCAATTATAATTCTAGGACAAAGCAAAATTGGAATATTCTGAATGCTATTTTTAGCATTTCTTGTTGCTATTCTTAACACTCCCTCTCAACAAGAAATGAATTCAACTCGATCATGATTCTGAACCTTTGGAATTTTTTGCATGCAACACTTCTCTCAAATGTTGTTGCTCCAGCAACTCCAAAAAAAAAAAAAACATACAACATGAATTAGAATGATGCCTCTGTCATCAAAGTCTCTGACTCCTATTGCCTCTGTCGACTGAAAAATCTACACCTGTGTTCTCTTCAGTATCTGTCTGCTCTAGCCTCTCTCACTTTAATCTCTAACTACATCAATCACACTAATTCCTCCCACTGCATCTGTGTTGCTGCTGGTCCTATCTCCCAGAACTGCATCCACACTGCACCTCCTCTCATCATGTTACATCATGTTTCCCAATGCTGCACTGCAACTCAGTTACTGAGAAGTAAGTAACTGATCTCCCAACTGACCTCCATGTTGGGCTAAAAACACCCTGATGTTGAATCTCCCTCTCCTTCTCCATCCACATTAGTCTCTACCCACTCATCCAATCCTACTACTCCTCGTCGGGGCTCCCATAGCGAGGTCTAATCAAAGAGGCTGGGTACCTTAAGGATCCTGCCCCTATATCAGCCTTCATGGGACTATCACTTCACATCACCCCACCTCACACCTGAAGGTATGGCTGCATTTGATCCCTCTACTGACATGGCTTGAAATTCCCCCCTACTAGAGGTCTTTGCATGAGTGCATGCCTCCACTTGGCCTCTTCTCACCATCTCCAATTGTGGCTCCTCCACAATTGTCTGAGACTTCTTCTGGGACTGCATGTTGAGAGGTAATTTACTCTCCCTATCAACCACCAATTCCCTAATATTGGCCTTCCTCCTCAAGGCTTTGCATGCATCTTGAACCTCAAGAGCATACGGGTTCTGTGCCCGTGAACCAATATGTTTCACCTGTCCCATGGTGATGTGCCTAATGAAAACCTTTCTCTTACTGAAGACAAAATCATAGTCTTTGTCCTCCAACATCATGATCGATACCAAGTTCTTCTTTAGTCCAGGCACATAGTTCACATCTGTCAAGGTGATAGAAGCTCCATGCTCCCTCTGAAAAGCAACCGTGCCCACTCCTAAAACACTATAATTTTTATCGTCACCCATCTCCATGAGTATCTTCAGGTCTTTCTCCTCCAAGGTACTAAATAAACTTTTATCGTCGGTCATGTGGAATGAGACTCCACTGTCAAGAAACCAACCACAACCCATCATCGATGAAACCATGCATATGATGAGGGTGAAGTCCATCTCGAACTGACAAGCCAATGCCTCAACCTCACATCCTTCCGAGGATCCCTTCTTGGACTTCTTCAATGGACAATTAGTTGCATAATGGCCCACCTCATGACAATTAAGCCATCTCACTTTAGATTTGTCAATCTTCTTCCTACCATGGGAAGAACTCGATTTGGGATGAGAATCCTTCTCCTTCCCTTTCCTTGCCTTACTCACTAAGGCTAGATTTTCTTCATTCTCTTTGGATGAAGAACCATCTCGTGTGCTCCTCCTGATCTCCTCCTACATCAGATCCGACCACAGTCGTTCCCAATCTGGTAGTTTCTCTCTTCCATTCACTGAGTTCTGGTAACTCGTAGGAAGATCAAGGAGAGCAAGACTCACCATATCATCATCAGATGTCATTGTTTCTACACTTTCAAGCTCATCTCTTCAGGTGGTGATCTTGTTCAGATATGTAGAAATAGTGTTGCCTTTTTCACACTTGATTTTCCATATATATAGATACATATTTTCCATATATATATTTCAAATCAACTTATGTATAGTTTTAATTTAATAATTTTATAAATATTTAATTTAATTTTATAATTGTCTAAAGATATATTTTGTAATAATTTGTTTTTTTAGTTTTCATGGAATAGAGTAGAAATTATATTTATATTCTTTTAGATCCTTCCAATCAAATTAGATATTGTTTTAATTTTATAATTTTATAAATATTTAATTTTATTTTATAATTGTCTAAAAATATATTTTGTAATAATTTGTTTCTTATTTTTAATGGAATATAGTAGACATAACATTAAAATTATTTATTAATAAAATATTATTGATTTTATTAACATATTTTTTATTTTATATGATTCTATTATATTTTAATAGTATCTTTTGGTTTTCATTTCATTGGACAAATAAATGAAAATTAAAAATATTTTAAAATTCAAATTCCTAAAATAAATTACAATTGAAATTATTTATTTAATAATATTAATAGGTTATTAATATTTAACATATTATTAACACATTAATATAATTAATAATATTAATAATACATTATTATTATTATTATTTTATTAATATCATTAAACTTAATAATATGATTTAAACTTTAATAAATTTATAAATATAATAATAACTATATATTATTAGTTGATATATAAATTTACACTAATAATATATTAATTTAAACACTAACACATCATAATCATGATCAATTTGGTCACTGATAGTGAACATGAAGATCATGTTGAACCATGATAATTGATGGGAATTATGTTTAACATGCTTACAATTAAGCATAGACATATATCTAGAGTCATCATGATGACATAGACAAACATATTTAACCTTTGTAGTCAACCTTTTAGTCAATTTATAAATAGTCAACCATGGTCAATGTTAATCAACTATATGTATACCATACTCAATGATAGTCAACATTGTTCACTCATAGTCATCATTAGTCAGACATGGTCAACCATGATCTATCGTCACATTGTGACAAAAATTGGTTGGATATAAAAATCAACCATGGTTCAACATCGCACTGTGATAAATATTGTCTCGATATGAAAATAAGTCATGGTCAACCATGGTCTAATGTTGCATTGTGACGAGGATTGAATTAATATTGAAATCACACATGGACAACCATGTTTATTTTAGGGTTTATAATATTTATTTTAGGGTTTATTATTTCCTTGGGTGTATAATATTAGTGTCTTGGGTTTATCAATCTCAGGGTTCATATTCCTAGGGTTTAATATTATTCACTTACGTATATAGTCCCTTGAGTTTTAAGTATAAATCCATAGGATTTATAAAATCAATCATGGTCAACCATGGTTAGTGATACTCAACCACGGTCCAATGCCACATTGTGACAAAGATTATCCCAATATGAAAATCAAGCATTGTCTCAAGCATGGTTCAATATCGCATTATGAAAAAGGTTGTCTCAATATGATAATCATGGTCAAAGATCACCACATTGTGAAAAATATTATCTAGACATGAAAATCAACCATGGTCCAATGTCGCATTATGGAAAAGACTGTCTTGATATGAAAATCAATCATGGTGAAGCATGGTCAACCAAGGTCCAATGTCACGTTGTGACAAGGATTGTCTCAATATGGAAATCAACCATGGGCAACCATGTTTATTTTAATGTTTATAATATTTATATCATGGTTTGTATACCTTGGGTTTATAAATTTTTATCCCTTGGGCTTATTATTCCCTTAGGTTTATAATATCAATCCCTTGGCTTTATTAATCTAAGGGTTCATATTCCTAGGGTTTAATATTATTCACTTACTTTTATAGTCCCTTGAGTTTTTAGTATTTATCCCTACTGTTTATTATTCCCTTGGGTTTATAATATCAATAATGGTCAATGATGTTTTATAAATTCAATCATAATCAACCATATTTTATCAAATAAATCATGGTCAACCATGGCTAATCATAGTCAACCATGGTCCAACATCGCATTGTGACAAATATTGTCTCAATGTGAAAATCAATCATTGTCTCAACCATGGTCCAACATCGCATTATGACAAATATGGTCCCAATATGGTAATCATGGTCAACCATGGTCAAATACCACATTGTAACAAGGATTTACCTGATATGAAAATCAACTGTGGTTAAGCATGGTCCAACATCACATTGTGACAAGAATTGTCTCAACATTAAAATCAACCATGGTAAACCATGTTCAACCATGTTTATTTTACTGTTTGTAATATTTATCATAGGGTTTATATACCTTGGGTTTATAATATTAGTCCCTTTGGTTTCATATTATTCCCTTGGGTTCATAATCCCTTGGAGTTTTAGTATTAATCCCTTGGGTTTATAGTATCAATCGTGGTCAATCATTGTAAATCATAGTCAACCGTGATAGAAGGTCACATTATGGAAACAACTATCTGAATATGAAAGTTAGCCATGGCCAACCATGGTCCAACGTCGCATTGTGATGAAGATTGCCTCGATATGAAAATCAATCATGGTCAAGCATGGTCCAATGTTGCATTATGACAAGGATTGTCTCAATATGGAAATAAACAATGGACAAACATGGTCAACCATATTTATTTTAGGGTTTATAATATTTATCATAGGGTTTATATACATTGGGTTTATAACTTTTATCTCTTTAGTTTATTATCCCTTTGGGTTTACAATATCAATTGATTGGGTTTATTCATTTAAGGGTTCATATTCCTAGGGTTTAATTGTATTCCCTGACGTTTATAATCCCTTGGGGTTTTAGTATTAATCCATAGGGTATATTATTCTATTGGTTTTATACAATCGATGAGTGTCAACCATGGTCAACCATGTTTTATAGTCCGTTTTGCTTTTAGTATTAATCCCTAGGGTTCATTATTCCGTTGGGTTTATAATATCAATCATGGTCAACAATGACTAACCATATTTTATAAATTCAATCATGGTAAAGCATCTTTTCTTAAATTTATCATGGTTAACCATGGTTAATTTAGCTCAACCATGGTTCAAAGTCACATTACGACAAAGATTGTCTCCATATGAAGATCAATAATGGTCTCAACCATGGTCTAATGTTGCATTATGACAAGGATTTTCTCAATGTGATAATTAATGTCAACCATGGTAAACCATGGTCAAACATGGTCAACCTTGGTTAGCTATCTTCAACCATGTTTTCTAAAATCAAACATGCTATTTCATTTTCAATCATGGTCAACAATTGTTGAGTGTCACATTGTGACCAAGATTGTCTTTATATGAAAATCAACCATGGTGAAGCATGGTCAACCATGGTCCAACGTCAAATCAACCATCATCAATCATGGTCAACCATGTTTATGTTAGTGTTTATAATATTTGTCTCAGGGTTTATATACCTCGGGTCTATAATATTAGTCTATTGGGTTTAATGGTATTCCCTTGGGTTCATAATCCCTAAGGCTTTTAATATTAATCACTTGGGTCTATTATTCCCTTGGGTTTGTAATATCAATCCATTGGGTTTATAATATCAATAATTGTCAAACATGGTCAATCATAGCCAACCATGGTCAAATGTCACATTATCACAATGATTGTCTCGATATGAAAATAAACCATGGTCAACCATGGCCCATCGTTGCATGGTGAAAAACGTTGTCTCGATATGAAAATAAATCATGGTCAACCATGGTCCAACATTGCATTGTGACAAGGATTGTTTCAATATGGAAATACACCATGGTGAACCATGGTCAACCATGTTCATTTTAGGGTTTATAATATTTATCTTAAGATTTATATACCTTGGGTTTATAATTTTATCCCTTAGGCTTATTATTCCCTTGGGTTTATAATATGAATCGCTTGGGCTTATTAATGTAAGGGTTCATATTCCTAGGGTATAATATTATTCCCTTAGGTTTAAAACCCGTTGGATTTTTAGTATTAATCCCTAAGATTTATTATTCCCTTGGGTTTATAATATCGATCATGGTCAACCATGCTTTCTAAATTCAACTATGGACAACCATGGTCAATGATATTTTATAAAATCAATCATGGTCAATCATGGCTAATTATGGTTAGCCATGCTCCTACATCGCATTGTGACAAATATTGTCTCAATATGAAAATCAATCATTAACTCAACCATGGTCCAATGTCACATTATGACAAAGATTGTTTCAATATGATAATCATGGCCAACCATGGTCAACTATGGTCTAGCTTGGTGAACGATGTTCAACCATGTTTTATAAAATAAAACATGGTCATCCTTGGTCAATCATGGTCAACCATGGTCGAATGTCACATTGTGACAAAGACTATCTTGATATGAAAATCAACCACACCTAACCATGGTCAACCATGTTTATCTTAATATTTATAATATTTATCTTAGGGTTTATATACCTTGGGTTTATAATATTAGTCCCTTGTGTTTAATATTATTCCCTTGGGTTCATAATCCCTTGCGGTTTTAGTATTAATGCCTTGGGTTTATTATTCCTCTTGGTTTATAATATCAATCCCTCATGTTTGTTATTCCTTTGGGTTTATAATATAAATCATGGTCATTTATGGTCGAATGCCGCATTGTGACAATGGTTGCCTCAATATCAAAATAAAAAATGGTCGACCATGGTCCAACGTTGCATTGTGAAAAGATTGTCATGCTATGAAAATCAATCATGGTCAAGCATGGTCAACCATAGTCCAAGGATTGTCTCAATTTGGAAACGAACCATGGTCAACCATGTTTATTTTAGGGTTTATAATATTTATCTTACGGTTTATATTCCTTGAGTTTATAATTTTTATCCCTTGGGTTTAATACTAATAATTAATATATATATATATATATATATATATATATATATATATATATATATATATATATATATATATATATATATATATCTGTGTGTGTGTGTATATATATATGTATATATTTATTTTAATTAACAATATTTATATTAATAAAATACCATTAATAAATAATAATAATAAATCATTTATTATTAATATTTATTAATTAATAATAATCATAATTATGCACCTTCAATGTATATCAATCATGGTCAACCATAGTTAATGATGGTCAACCATGGTCCAATGTCATTGTGACAAATATTGTCTCAATATGATGATCATGGTCAAAGATCGTCACATTGTGACAAAGATTATATCGATATGAAAATCAACCATGCTCCAATGTCGCATTGTGACAAGGATTGTCTCGATGTGAAAATCAATCATGGTGAAGCATGGTCAACCATGGTCCAACGTCACATTTTGACAGGGAATGTCTCAGTATGGAAATCAACCATAGGCAACCATGTTTATTTTATCGTTTATAATATTTATTTTACAGTTTATATATCTTGGGTTTATAATTTTTATCCCTTGGATTTAGTATTCCCTTAGGTTTATAATACAAATCCCTTGTGTTTATTAATCTAAGGGTTCATATTCCTAGGGTTTAATATTATTCACTTAGGTTTATAGTCCCTTGAGTTTTTGCTATATATCCCTAGGGTTTATAATATCAATCATGGTCAACGATGTTTTATAAATTCAATCATGGTCAACCATATTTTATAAAATCCATCATGGTCAACCATGGTTAACCGTAGTCAACCATGGTCCAACATCACATTGTGACAAAGATTGATTCAATATGAAAATAATCAATGTCTCAGCCATGTTCCAATGTCGCATTATGACAAATATTATCTCAATATGATAAACATGGTCAACCGTGGTCAATCATGGTCAACCTTCGTAAAAAATGATCAAACTTGTTTTATAAAATTAAACATCGTCATCTATGGTCAATCACGGTCAACCATGGTTGAACGTCGCATTGTGAGAAAGATTGTCTTGATATGAAAATCAACCATGGTTAAGAATGGTCAACCATGGTCCAACGTCGCATTGTGAGAAAGATTTTCTTGATATGAAAATCAACCATGGTTAAGAATGGTCAACCATTGTCCAACGTCACATTGTGACAAGAATTGTCTCAATATGAAAATAAACCATGGCCAACCATGTTCAACCATGTTTATTTTTGTGTTTATAATATTTATCTTAGGGTTTATAAACCTTGGGTGTATAATATTAGTCCCTTGGGTTTAATAGTGTTCCCTTGGGGTTTTAGTATTAATCCCCTAGGTTTATTATTCCCTTGGGTTTATAGTATTAATCATGGTCAACCATTGTCAATCATAGCCAATCATGGTCAACGATGGTAGAATGTTGCATTGTGACAGTGATTGTCTCAATATGAAAATGATCCAGGTGGATATTGATGGCTACCCACCTATCCCACTTTGACCCCCACAACTGTCTCTTTCAGCTTTTCAGTTTCCTTAATTATAGCACAGTTTACTATTTTTAGCAATTTTTCGGGTCTTGAACTTCCGCAGCCATTTTGAGGCACTAAATGGCGTTTTTTGGGAAAAATAGGAGCAACATGGGTACATGGACTGATGTTTCTCTTCCACAAGTTGTAGTTCTCAGATAGATCTTTCTAACGAGATATTGTTTGCGTCAAACGGAGATCATATGCCAAAGTTACGACCCCGGGAAGTTCATGTACCAATTTGCCCAAACGGGGCCAACATTTTGGTGTTTGATCTTCTAGGGTGAGGGTTTTGGATGTTTAGGGTTTTCCATTGTTTCTCAATATAAATAGGCCTTCAAGCCTCATTGTAACACAGTTCAGAGGCATGTAGCCACCACCTCTCTTCTCAAAGATAAGCTACCATTGCCCTAGCTGATGTATTTCCATTTCTGTTTGTAAGCATATTTCAGTATTTTACATTAATGAAATGAAGTATTATTTCCATTGCATCTCTGTGTTTATGGTTATCTCTGTAATTTGTTGTGTTCTTGTTTAAATTTGGATCAGTGGTATTAGAGCAGTCTTATTTTTTTCTCTGTTTTTCTTTGCATGTCCCCAATGAGGTTGGGATATAATGAGTTAGGGCTTGAACTCGTCAAACCTTTGCAAGACCAGCCTCGCAAATCCTGAAGGCCTCCCATGGTGGATGAAAAGAAAGATGGGGGGATAGGAGATCCTATCAATATCTTGCTTGAAGAAGTTTTTGAGCAGCAATGGAATGCAATGACAAACAACTTTGCCGAGATGATTTACCGGCTACCCAGAGGTGACGCATCGGCTTCCAACATCTACTTTGGAAATGCCACACCCTTTAAGGTACAAGTTAATTTTGAAATCCCCATATTTGAGGGTCAAATAGACGTAGATTTTGTAGATAAATGGTTAAATCTACTAGATGGGTATTTTTCTGTTCATGATTTTTCGAGTTGGGAAAAGATTATTTTCACTCTTCTCAAAGCATCCCCCCATGTCAAGGATTGGTGGCAAACCTACTGCGAGTAGAAGAATGAAAGTACATGCTCACTATTTTTAGCCGCACCCACTTTGGATTCATTCCGGGATTCCGTCAACGAGCAGTACTACCCTGTCAAAGGCTATGAGGACAAATACATTAAATGGCCCACATTGCGGCAGGGAGGGGACCAAGATGTGCCAGGGTTCATAAATATTTTTCATACCCTTCGCACACAGTTGGGTATCAAAGACTCTAAACTTCATTTGGTACTCAAGTACCATGGTTGCCTACATAGGTAGATCTAGGAAGAGATGAAGTTTCTAAACATATCCTCGCTCAGCACGACGTACCGATATGCTGTCAAAATCGAGCATAAGTTTAAACATAAGAATCAAGATATTGGATCTACGAATTTGAGGACCAAAGGACAAAGCCAAGGTGGGGTGACCCAAGACAACCCGTCAAAGTCACAAGAAAAGAACAAAACCATGAAGTCGAGGAAGGACATAGGAAAGTGGTGTGAGTTCCACAAGACTGCCGCTCATAACACAAGTGAGTGTCGGACCAAGTAGTCGTTGGTGGCCGAGTTGAAGGCTTCAGAATCATATGCATGTTCTGACCGTGAGTCAGAACCCGATAAGGGGAATGAAAAAGGGAAGCATATCATTGATGTGGAGTCCAACACCACTGTTGCCACAGTCAAAATCTAGAAGAATGAACCCGAAGATCTAGAGGAGGGGGAGCATGTTTTCCACTCACATATGTGGGTGAAGGGTTCACCGCTGCAACTCATTGTTGACAGTGGGAGCCAAAAGAACCTCATTTCAGTAGAGGTTGTGAAGCGGTTGAGCCTATCGACTACCCCACACCTGTAGTTGTACAGTATTGGGTGGCTTCACCAAGGATGAGATCTTTGAGTTCGCGAGCAGTGTCGCCTTCCTTACAGCATCAAACCCTTCATAGACAAGGTATTGGGTGTTTTTACACCTTTGGATGTTTGTGATGTATTATTAGGCCAACCATACTTATGGAGGCAACATGTTATGTATGAGTTAAGGCCTCGTGCTTCTACTATTACTTTGGGTAATACATTATACAGGATACTGGAGGTAGCCGCACCTACCACCACCTCTTTGATCACTACTAAGAAATGTAGCAAGATCATCTCCCAGACTAGGAAATTCATTTTCTATCTGGTCCACTCCCAAAGTAAGGAGAAGATCGTAGCCACATCCATGACCCGCACGAAGGGTTCCTCCACACAATAGCAACAAAGGGATACGGTCATGACAAAACACAAGAACAACTTCTCGTCACCCACAGGGGTACCACACAAGTTTCAGGTGGGCAACAAAGTTTGGTTGCATCTGCAGAAAGAACGCCTTACAAGAGCCCATCAGAAGCTTGGACCACTCTGACATGGTCCTTACATCAGTACCAAGGTTGTGGGGAATAATTCTTTGGAGCACATCATTCCTCCATTCATTTGCTTGCACTGAGCGTTAATGTGGAACACCCTCTACCATGCTTCTCACCATTACTGGACAGATCAGCGATTGTAGAACAACTCACCAGGGACCAAGTTCAACAGATGGAGGAACTCAACGCAATGGGGACCATTGCCTCCTAAGGGGGGAGGAATGATCCAGTTGGATGTTGGTGGTTACCCACCTATCCCACTTCGACCCCCACAACTGTCTCTTTCATCGTTTCAGTTTCCTTAATTGTAGCACAGTTTACTATTTTTAGCAGTTTTTCGGGTCCTAAACTTTCGGAGCCGTTTTGAGGCCCTAAACGACGTTTTTTGGGAAAGATAGGAGCAACATGGGTCTATGGGCCTATTTTTCTCATCCCAAAATTGTAGTTCATGAATAGATCTTTCTAACGAGATGTTGTGTGGATGAAACAGAGATCGTATGCCAAAGTTATGACCACGGGAAGTTGATGTACCAATTTACCCAAACGAGCCCCACAGTTTGGCATTTCATCTTCAAGGGTTAGGTTTTTGGATGTTTAGGGTTTTCCATTGTTTTTCAACAACAGATAGTCCTTTTAGCCTCATTGTAAAACAATTCAGAGGCATGTAGCCACCACATCTCTTCTCAGAGATAAGATACCATCGCCCTAGCTAATCTATATCCATTTCCATTTGTAAGCATATTTCAGTATTTTACATTTATGAAATGAAGTATTATTTCCACTTCATCTCTGTGTTTATGGTTATCTTTGTAATTTGTTGTGTTCCTATTTAAATTCGGATCAAAAAATCAACCATGGGAAGCCATGGTCCAATGTCGAATTGTGAAAAATATTGTCACGATCTGAAAATCAATCATAGTCAAGCATCGGCAAGCATGGTCCAATGTCGCATTGTGGAAAGGATTATCTCAATATGGAAATAAAAAATGGCTAAAGATGGTCAACCATGTTTATTTTTTGGTTTATAATATTTATCTTAGGGTTTACATACGTTGGGTTTATAATTTTTATTCCTTCAGTTTACTATTCCTTTGGGTTTATAATATCAATCCATTGGTTTTATTAATTTAAGGGTTCATATTCCTAGGGTTTAATAGTATTTTGATATGTTTATAATCCCTTGGGGTTTTACTACTAATCCCTGGTGCTTATTATTTTGTTCTGTTTAAAATATTAATCATAGTCAACCAGGTTTTATAGCCCCTTGTCTTTTTAGTATTAATCCCTAGGATTCATTATTCCCTTGAGTTTATAATATTAATCATGGTAAACAATGTTCAACCATATTTTATAAATTCAATCGTGGTCAACCAAGTTCAACAATATCTTATTAAATTTATGGTGGTCAACCATGGTTCATAGTTGCGTTGTGACAAATATTGTCTCCATATGAAAACAAATCATTGTCTCAATCATGTTCCAATGTTGCATTATGACAAAGATTGCCCCAATATGATAATCATGATCAACCATAGTAAACAAGGGTTTATCATGGTCAACCTTGGTCATCCATATTCAACCATGTTTTATAAAATAAAACATGCTCTTCCATGGTCAATCATGCTCAACTATGGTCAAATGTCGCATTCTGACAAAGATTGCATTGGTATGAAAATGAACCATGGTTAAGCATGGTCAACCATGGTCCAACGTCACCCTGTGACAAGGATTGTCTCAATATGAAAATCAACCATCATCAAGCATGGTCAACCATGCTTATTTTAGTGTTTATAATATTTATCATAGGGTTTATATACTTTAGGTTTATAATATTAGTCTATTGGGTTTAATATTATTCCCTTGGGTACATAATCCATTGGGGTTTTAGTATTGATCACTTGGGGTTATAATATCAATCCATTGGGTTTGTAATATCAATAATGGTCAACCATGGTCAATCATAGCCAACCATGGTCAACCATGGTGAAACAGATTTTCTCAATATGAAAATCAATCATGGTTAACCATGGTCAGCCATGGTCCAACATTGCATTGTGACAAGGATTTCTTCAATATGAACATACATTATGGTGAACCTTATTTATTTTAGCGTTTATAATATTTATCTTAAGATTTATATACCTTGGGTTTATAATTTTTATCCCTTGGACTTATTATTCCCTTAGGTCTATAATATGAATCCCTTGGGTTTATTAATGTAAGGGTTCATATTCCTAGGGTTTAATATTATTCCCTTCGGTTTAAAATCCCTTGGTTCTTTAGTATTAATCCCTAAGGTTTATAATATCGATCATGGTCAACCATGTTTTATAAATTCAATCATGGAGAACCATGGTCAACCATATTTTATAAAATCAATTGTGGTCAACCATGGTTAATCATGGTTAGCCATGCTCCTACATCACACTGTGACAAAGATTGTCTCAATATGAAAATCAATCATTATCTCAACCATGGTCTAACGTCGCATTATGACAAATATTGTTTCAATATGATAATCAAGGTCAACCACAGTCAATCATGGTCTAGCTTGGTAAACCATGTTCAACCATGTTCTACAAAATTAAACATGGTCATCCTTGGTCAATCATGGTCAATCATCACATTTTAACAAAGATTGTCTTGATATGAAAATCAACCACACTTAAGTGTGGTCAGCCATGGTTCAACGTCACATTATGAAAAAATATGAAAATAATCTATGGTCAACCATGGTCAACCCTGTTTATTTTAAAAAATTTAATATTTATCTTAGGGTTTATATACCTTGGGTTTATAATATTAGCCCCTTGGGTTCAATATTATTCCCCTTGGGTTCATAATCCCTTGGGATTTTAGTATTAATGCATTGGGTTTATTATTCCTTTTGGTTTATAATATCAATCTATTAGGTGTGCTATTCCTTTGGGTTTATAATATCAATCATGGTCAACTAGGTCCAATGGTCAGCCAGTGTCAAATGTCACATTATGACAATGATTGTCTCACTATCAAAATCAACCATGCCCAACCATGGTTGAATGTTGCATTGTGACAAACTTGTCTCTCTTTGAAAATCAATCATGGTCATGGATGGTCAACCATGGTCCAATGATTGTCTCAATATGGAAATGAACCATGGCCAACCATGTTTATTTTAGGGTTTATAATATTTATCTTAAAGTTTATATACCTTGCATTTATAATTTGTATCCTTGCGTCTATTATTCCTCTGGGTTTATAATATCAATCCTTTGGATTTATTAATCTAGGAGTTATATTCTTAGGGTTTAATATTAACAATATTTATATTTATAAATATTTTATTAATTAGCAATATTTACATTAATAAAATAATATTGATAAAAAATAATAACAATAATAATTAGATATTAATTTTTATTATTAATTAATTAATTATGAATTAATAAATTAATAAATTCATTATTTAATGAATGAATTATTATTAATATTTATTAATTAATAGCGCTATTAAATTTAATTAACATAATAGTAGTAATATTAATTAATAATAATATAATAAATGATAGTATACTAATATTATTAGAAATTATCTCAAAAAAATAACATGATGGAAAATTCCATAATATATTAATAATTAAATAAAATACTTAATTAATAATGATGATGGCAGTAAATAATAATATTAATTAATAATAATAATCATAATTATAGGCTTTCAATTTCCTCAATATATCAGCCATCTTTACTAATATGATTGAGCTATTTCATTTAATATTTCTAATAAGCATATTGTTATCGGGAAAACTAGTGCCTATGCAGAGCTACTAGTCCCGCTAAGGCTGGTAGCTACCTTAGAAGCAAACAAACTAAAACTACTTTCATTTTCTTTTATGAGAAATAGATAAGAGGGGAATAAGGAGACCAACCTCTGTCTTGTGCTTGGTTCCTTGCTTGATTCCTCTCCCTTCTAATGGATCCTTTCTACTCGCTTCCTTGTCTACCCAGCTTCAAAGAGAACCTATAGAATCAAAGCAGCACAACACTATCCAAGAACATAGATATATTATCATAAACAATATAGGACCAGATATATATTGACCACACAAATGCATATAACATCAATCATACAAGAATGTGGAGGAAAACTTGAATAGCTTTATTGATAATCAAGAAAGAGAAAAGAGGATTACAACCAATTGTTCTGACCCAGCATCATCCTCTTAGCAAGAAAGCCCTTCTTCACCTCATGAAAATCTTAGATCACCCAACACTATGATATTGCACCAAGAAACCAACAACACTTCCTTACAAGATACAAAATTCCAGCCTCCGGATCTGTGGGATGAGGGATCCATATATAGATGTTTGCAAGGGGGGTGAGTCAGCTTTTGAGATGTGATTAGTGTCCTCTCTCTGATAGTTCTTGATTCCACTTGGAGATTGATGATCTCTTACTCATACCTCGGCGAATGCAGAGAGGCAAGTGTCATAGGAAAAGTTTCTAGAAGATTCCATGATCCTCCTCCTTGCAGATTAACCCTACCATTTATCCACTGTCGCCCATCTCACCCCATAGAAGGGCTTTTCAAGATGCATCGCACCTCTTGTGTGTATTTAGGTGGGATGCAATGCACTTTGACCATGGAGCAGGTGAGATGGTCCAATTTTGACCAGTTCTGAGCAGTTTTTCATGGAGAACTTCTGGGAGAAGATGTAATCAGTTGTCCTTGTTCTTTTAGAGGTTGGAACAACACTTTTAGGGACTTAAGATCCCTTTGTTTATGGACATTTATGATTGGGGTTGCAGTGCCCAAAAATTTCTATAGCAGTTGCCCCCTAAAGCATGAGGTCATTAATATGTTGATGTCGGGTGAAATGCTTTATCATGAGGATCTAAAGTTCTTTCAAGCTGGAAGGCGACCTGTAATAAGATACAATACAATACATTATCTTCATAATATTTTCATGATCTAGCTGAGATGTGCATTCCCATGCTCAGCTTTATAAAGCTTTATAAATTCATTTTCATGTACATAAGACAGACAATCTTCTGAGTGTAGACTGATGATTTTGGTAGAGCCATCATCCCTTAGGTTGGATGATTACCTGTATAGTAATGATCTACATTTGATGTCTTTATTTTCCTGTACATATATCGCAGCCTGGATGGATGAAACTATATCCAGGGTCTTCAATCTCGTTCGATCTTCACTCAAAGTACAATTCGATCCGTGTGAGAGATGTTCTGGAGTCGAACATGGAAAGACATCGCCTGATTACCAGCCAATGATGTAAGCTATTAACAGGCGCGAGAGGAATCACCGATAATGATGATGACCCTCAAGGTACTACAGTACAATTCATGTGGTGTGAATAAGGGACTTGGCGTCGAACACCACGCAAAATGTCTCGGTCGAAGGCCATTGATGTAGACCTATCACCGGAAGTGAGAAACTTGCCATTGAGGCATGCAAGCTTCAAAGTACAGAAAGGGTTGTTCCTAGATCGACTTTTTCGATAATGAGCTGATGTCGACAAGAAGCGATCCATCATAGGAGGGCCTTAGTGAATCCCACATCCATGAAACGGAACGGAGAAAATGATTTTAATGGAGGTGAAAAATATCTGGTGATATACGGTTCAGGGTGGCGGTCATGAAAGAATGGAGCATAAATGTATTGCAGTGGGTGAGACACAGGCGAATTCTCTAAGCGACTTCTCTTGAACATATTGGCGACACTGGCATGAAGGATCGGTAGCATTAACCCTAAATATGGATGGTGTGATGGAGCCATGGTGATGTGACCAGTGAATGGAACAACCCAACCCGACTCGGATGTGGAGTGAAAGTGTCATGTTCAAGAGCAACTTGCTACCGATAAAGTTTCTTCAAGTTTTCTTCTCAATTTTTCCCAGTCATTACTGACCAGTACCTCTTTATTTTTGTCAAGCTTGAGGAGGATAACATATGCTTGTTCTATAATTTTCCCTTCGAGCAAACCCATCGCTACATTTTAACGAGCCTTGCGATAGTGAAAATCATTCTTGTCTGTATGGACAAGTTTGTCGCGATTTGGCTTTAACGAGTTTAACGACAAGGATAACTCGGTCCTTTTCAATTTTAGAGTCTCTGAAAAAGGGACGTAAATAAAACTCCAATAATCCTTTTTCATCATATAATCCCTTGAGTCCGAAAAAGTATAAAACAATACAAAAGGGATGAATTTTCGGTACTTTTAATGAGCCGAACAAAATAAGCGCTCGATCTTTTTGTGTAATAATCCCTCAAGTCCAAAAAGATTAAAATCTAAAGGAGGGATAACACTTCCGGTGCCTTTAACGATCTGGAGAGGCCAATTGCTTGGAAATCTTTTCATATTTTACAAGTTAGTTGAAAAGAGCTTAAAGGAGACTCGTTTTTTGAGGAACACCTGATAAATTCGGGTAGCAGCTGATTCTAGGTAAGGTTTGGAATTTTCCAATCACGGTAGTGTCACAAGGATGGCTAACAGGATCACTCTTTGTAGCTGTTCCTCAAAAGGGTAAACAATCAAATGGAGGTGAATGATCGGCCAATACAAAGTGGAAGTGATGATGGGAACATGACCAAGGCTTCAAAGGCTGATGATAATACATTCACGATGGTTATTTACCAGAAATTGGTTCATTTTTTAATGAGCTTAAACTCTGTGGGAACATTTTCTCATTGCTTATGTTTATTTTTTAACGAGCTTGAATTCTGCGTTAAAACTGCTCGATATAATGGTCATTGATTATATTGATTTTACCATTGACAACTTTGGTCTTTCAAAGGTTGTACTGCCTGCTCAATTGCTTCATCAAACTAGTTAGAAACGAACAATATATGTTTGAAAAATGAGTTAAAACACTAATATTTTACTTGAATTACGTGAAAGGTAATTTAAAAGTGCTTTTTACCTCTCATTTTACCATTTCATTTGAACTTTGGTTTGTTGGAGCTTTGGAGGTGCTTTCCCCCTTGATTTTCACTAGCTAATTCTGGGAGATTCTATGGACGATTCTCGGCGCCGTTTGGACCAGGTAGGAGCTAAACTTGAGCTCTTTAATTTCATCCTTTCCATTTTGCATTCTGAGCATGTTTTCAGGTTTTTTTGAGCCTCCGGGGTTTGAAAATCTCGCCCTGGCTCCTTCACACCTCTTCTACGTTGAAAGGTGCGATGCATGCTGGCTTGGCCATTGGCCAGTCAGCATGCATCCCACCTATAACACTGTTGGGGGTACGACGGGTGCAAAGAGGGCCATTTATGCACAATTTTTCATGGAATTTTTTTCCTGTTTTTCACAAAATCAGGATCTTCACTCTTCTCTTGTTTGTTTCAGAGAGAAAAATGCCTGTTACATGGTGAGAACGTGAGCATGAAGAAGAGGACATGCTTGATTTACATGATTCGGTTATGGTAAATGCACTATGGAACTGTGGCCTGTTCAAGTTTTTCCGCATCTCTTGCATGAGGCAACAAATCAACCTATTGCAATACTTTCTCAATGCATGGGATCCTACCACCCAGGTGTTCCAGATTAGGGGCAAGTCTATCCTCTTGACTATCTGGACATCTATTTTTTGACCGGCTTATCGAGGCGGGGTGCCCCTATCTCATTATTAGGTTCGGCCCATGGGGGTGAATCTGTGAGAGATTACATTCGCAGGTATTACAGAGAGGGATCTCAGCCAAGTAAGGATGGCAAGATCATTATCTGAGACGTCATTGACAGGTCCCTGAGGACCATTCTGTTAACTTTTGCTAGACTGGATGGTAGTGCAGCACTTCACGTGGCCAACAGGTCTTATATGCAGTACGCCTTGGAATGCCTTGAACCAAAGGTGTTCAACTGGTGTGATGCAGTACTCTTTGCGATGAAAGAACAACTGACCAAGGTGAAAAATGGAAGATTGAATATCTTTGGATATGGTTCTATCTTGACAGCTTTCACCTTGGAAACTATCCTGCTGATGCAGCCGCAGTATGTTTCACTTGGTTTACCTCCACCGACTCAGCCACGGATGCAGAGATGGGTCGACCTTATGGCCATAAATGCTAGCCAGTCCCAAATTTCCTTCTCTGATACCTTTTTCGAGTGGTTCAACCGTCAGGAGATGGTTTTTTCCAAGTACCCATATGCTGGTATGGATTTCCGGGGTGATCTGGATTTGGTACTGCCTGTTGGTGAGCAGTGGGGCGTCATCGGTAAATTATATGACCATATCTATGTTTATCATTTCTCTTTATAATGTTCTTGTGCTTTCTTCTATGAGGACTAATCAAAACCCATGTGCTCATGTAAATGTTGGACTGGTTCAACCAGTAGTATGCCTAAGAGTGCCAGCTGCCGCTCCAGCAGGAGAGGGTGCAGGAAGGGCTATCCTTCGCGACCTTGATGTGGTCGAGACTCTTTCAACATTACAGGATTAGGTTGAGGGCCTTACTCTTGGTATTTCGAATGTGAGGACTGACGAGCTGCCCCTGAGGTTGCAGCGACATAGTACTGGTGTGCCAGGTCGGTGGACTAACCTTTTACACATGATTGCACAGGTGGTGACTTGTTATCACCATCATCATTAGACTAGGGTTCCCCCTAGCGTTTTGAGTTTTCGGTCATTAAACCAACTTTGTCTTGGTTATAGAACATTATGTTTAAACCATAAACAGTTATATATATATATCTATATCTATATTTGATTTTCGGAGTTTTATTTTGGTTAAGTTACATGATCCTAATGAAAATACTGATGAAATGCTTCTTTTTATAAATTTTGCAAATGTCTATCTAACACATAATTTGCCAATGAGTTTGTTAATGTGTTTAAGTTTCTGGAAATATGCTGATATTGAATAAAATCAAATTGTCTTTCCAAAATCTTGACCCTTAGGAACATACGATAGATAGCTGGATTTTGGACGGAGTAGATACCAGTGAGTTGTAGTATGACGAGCTGTGAGTCTAGCCTGACGGCAAGTCGGCTTATGCCATGTGTGATGGCATCAGAGAGAAGTTCTATCAACGCTCTATATTCAACAATGTTATTTGTTTACCAACCAATACATACCCCTCTGAAACTTACTATCTCGCCGTTTGGATCAAAAATGGCCCAGGTCGCAGAAGATAGGTTCCACGAACTACGACTCGCTCCGTCGGCATATCCAACAAAAGATTCCAATGGGTCTGATATCTGCGACAAATGTAAAAAGTGGATTACTTGACCAAAACAATTACTCTTAGCAAAAACAAAAATGTAACAAAAGCATATAGGTCACCACACCGATTCATGCGTAGTAACGCTTAAGGTACAACCCGTTATGGGGTTGCGCCAATGGAATCCCGTCATAATCCATTAACTCATAGGCTCCTTTTGCTAACACTCGCTTAACAATATAGGGGCCCATCCATAAAGACTCGAACTTACCTGCTCCCAATTTATCAGATTCCTGGTCATAAAGTAAGACCAAGTCACCTTCTGAGAAGACACGGGGTTTGACATTCTTATTGAACTGTGCCTTGACTCATTTCTTATGGGCTTCGTTAGCCAAAGCGGCATCACGACGGGTTTCATCCAATTGGATTAGTTCCAAGAAACGAGCCTCCTCTTCTGAAGTTCCGGGGAGAAGGTCGACTGCGAGTTTGAGGGACGAGATTTCACACTGAACTGGTAAGATTACTTCTAGGCCATACACCAGTTGAAAAGGTGTGAACCCAGTTGCATTCCTTACTGATATTCAGTATGCCCACAAGGCTGAGTACAGGATTAGGTGCCAACTCCTTTTGTGGACTCCAATCATCCTTCGGAGCATCCGCTTTAGGACTTTGTTGATTGCTTCAACTTTTCCATTGGCCTGCGGGTAATATGGAGTAGACATGTCATGGGACAACCCTAATTTGGTAGCCAATTTGACCATCATGTGATTGCGAAAATGCAATCCATGATCTGTGACTATAGCATGTTGAACGCTGAATCTGACGACTACATGATTGAAAAAAAAGGATAGTTATTTCACCAATGTTATCTAATGTAGGCATCACCTCGGCCAATTTCGTAAAATAGTCTAGGACGACTATGATTTACCCATGCCCCCCTGTCGAGGTGGGGTTACATGTCATGAAATCAATGCCCCATTTGGCGAATGGCCCAACAACAACTATCGGTTGCAGTGGTGCGAGTGGTTTTTTCGTTTTTCTATCAAAAATTTGACATGCACGGCAACTTCTAACTGCAGTTATGCAATATTTGAACATTGTTGGCAAGAAGTATCCTTCTCGTAAAAAATTTTGTGCTGTAGCGTAACCAGATTGATGCCCCCCACACATGCCTGAATGGCAATCATTCCTCAGAACTGTATCAACACCACGACGGTAGATTGTATCACCAATGATCGTGTAGTATTTTGATTGGTATCGAATACGTTTTTGTTCCAATCGAGAGGTATTAGACCTATATTTTTGGGTTTGGAGATAGATGATTATATCTCCATACCACGGATTGCTTGAAGATATCAGAAACAAAGATTCATCCACGATGGTTTCTTCGGATGTTTCATCGTTGGACGACGATGGGAGATCACATAGTAATTCCGCAAAAACCAGGGATTTCTTTGATTTGGATTTTACGGATTCCAAATCAAACTCTTGGAGAATTGCTATCCACTTTGAATATTTTCCCCCCAGCAACTGTCGCAAAAATATATAAGTCATGGGGTTGCAATCTGACAAAATGGCAGTTTTTCGAAAGAGGGCATAGTGTCGAAATCTCTGTATCACTTGAACAGCTGTGAGAGCCAGCTTTTCAACACAGGAATACTTGCTTTTTGTATCATTTAAGCTCCTACTCAAATAATATATAGGATGTTCATTTATGTTGTCTTCTTGAACTAAAACCATTGCGAAGGTTGTATTCGTTGCAGCCAGATACAAGTTAAAGTCTTTTTGATAATCGGGAGTGTACATTAATGATGCTTTCATTAGGGATTCTTTGAAAGTGTGAAAGGAAGCTTGCGCGACCTGATCCCAGACAAAGAGTACTTATTTTTTCAATCGATGCGTATAACCTTTAGCAAGTTCGGCATAATTTGGAATGAACCTCCTCAGAAAGTTTGCTTTCCCTTGGTGTTTCTGAATCTGAAGAAAATCTGAAGGTGGAGGCAAATTATGATTTCCTGAACCTTACATGGGTCGAGATGAATCCCGTCCTTTGAGACTACAAAGCCAAGAAAACGACCAAAGCTGACACATAACACAAATTTGTGTGGATTGAGTCGTATCTTGTAGTGTCGGCAACGTAGAAATATCGCTCTTAAATGCTGCGGATGATCGTTCTGCATTCGCGAATGAGCCGGAAGGTCGTCGATATATGGTTGAACGATGTTCTTGACGTCATGGAAGGCATAATTCATCGCCCTCTAAAATGTCTCCCCTGCATTCTTTAAACCAAAGGGTAATTTGCGATATTCAAATGTGCCCCACAGACAAATAAATGCAGTCTTTGACTGGTCCTGTGGGCGGATATTTATTTGATTATACCCGGAGAATCCATCCATAAATGAAAATATTTCACATCCAGTGCATTCATCAATTATCTGGTCAATAAAGGGTGTAGGGTAGTTGTCTTTCGGACAAGCTTGATTTACATCCCTATAATCGACACACACTCTAATTGTTCCTTGTTTTTTCATCACAGGAACAATGTTCAATACCCAATCGGCTAGAGGAACCGGGTAAATAAAACCAGCATGGAGAAGTTTCTCAACCTCTACCTTGATAGCAGCGGCTTTCTTGGGATGCACCTGCCGTAGCCGTTGTCGTACTGGTTTGACATCTAGATACATCTTGATTTCGTGTTCAAATATACTCGAGTCAATGCCTGGCATTTCATCGTATGACCAAGAAAATACATCTCTGAATTCGCGAAAAAGAGTGTTATATATTTTGAGTTCTGAAGGAGAACAACATTTTCCAACATAAATATTTTCTACAACATCAGTTTTGGTTGAGATATTTATGGCGATAGTCTCTTCAATATTGGACAAGTTTCACTCGGAATCCACTGTGTTTACAGTATTTGATAGGAAATAAAAAACTGACGGATGATGAAGGTCATCAGGAGCATCTTCTTGACAATGCAGAAGATGGGAACGATGGTGGTAATCTTCCCATGGTTCCCCTTCAATTATCATTGATTGAATAATTCCTTCGTCTGTGTAATGCACTTACGACCAAGGATCTGAAGGGTTGCCATATTCCTTAGACCTATCTATCCAAACGCTTGATGAGCATTGATTCGAGTCTGCCTCCCATGCCGAAAACATTGATTGCTACAATATTTCTATTGGGCTTGGAGGCAATTCCTGCGGATGATCCATGTTAATATCATTTTCTGAGATCTTTTGAATCGAAGATATCATATTGCATGTTCCTACAGTCGCCACTTCTGCCAAATTAATTGGAGGTGGGAGAGGAAAAGTCCCCATTAATATAGGGTCTTTTAGTAGGCCTACTCCGATATTTTGAAGCGAATGGGGGATTCCATGGATCATCAGAATGCTTCCCGTAACTTGGGAACTATTGGGAAGAAATGTTTGTTGGTGCACAATTGTAATTCCTCCTTGAAAAGGAAATGCAATCTTCCTAAAGTAGGTCGACACAACCGCAGCCATAGCATATATCCACGGTCTTCCCAGTAGGATGTTGTAATCGAGGTTTTCGTCGATTACTTTGACATCTATTTCTACTGTTTTCCCCCTAGTTCAACTTGCAAGTTACTTAGAATACCATATGGGGGTATATATTTGTCCATCAAATGCTTTTAATTTCGTCGAAGATCGTGACAAGGTTCGAGATCCTAAAGTTTTCCAACAACTCATCGACATAATACATCTAAATGCCCCCTCATCAATAATTGTTCAATGAACAGTTTCATTGAGGGCTTTTACTTGAATTAGGAAAGCTAGTTGAGCTGGTAACCGAGGATCATATCCTTTGTGATTAAAAGATACAAGATTAGAATCCTTTGGGTCTATCCCACCTATAGCTGATAATAAAGCTTGCTTTTGGGATGGGCAATTTTGTAGTACTTCGAGTGTCGACATAGCGGATGGGGATAGGGCCAGATCTTCCACTATGTTATAATGTTGTGCTGGTCTAGCATGAGGTTTAAATGTCGACTTTTGTAGTACTCTCTTTGGCGGTTTTATTTTTAGCTATGGAATGATGGGTGGCGCAACTTCTGTCGAAGTTGTTGTCGAACTACTAGGTTGATCCTTATCCTTGTTATTCGACAGCTATGGATTCCCGTAATATTTATTCCTTGTTGATATCAAAGCATCATTTTGCTGTTTCGAAACCGACAACATCAGTACTTGGGATGGGGAAGCATTTTCATTAGCAACCAGATTTGTTCCTGGATTTGGAAACGGATCAGTCAATACCGCCGATGTTTTTGAATTCTTGAAGAATCTTTTAAGATCAACTTTATGTGGACAATCTCTTGTCCAATGATCCTCATCACATATTAAGCATGGATTTTTTGGTTTCCTATCTCCAGGAGGGTTTGCAGAAGAATTTTCAAGTGATGATTCCTTTTGTTTCTTATTCTTCCCTTTATTTTTCTTCTTGCCTCCTGGTTGCTTGGTTTCTTTGCCTTTATCAGTCGAGACAGCATTTACTTCTGAGGCGAGAAGTTCTTCTTTTTCATTTTGACTAGAAATATTACGGGCCTTTTTAGATGTAGCCTTTGTCGATTTCGTGTATGTCGTACCAATCACGCCATTGCCGACATGAGAGTCATTGTTCGATTTAGGAGGAGGAGGAACAGAAAATTCCGGTCTGGGACCGTTAGGGATTTTATCGTGGAGCATGCCAGACTAGGTATAAATCAAATATAAATATTGTGCATGAGAAATAACTTGCTCTCCAGTGATGACTCCTCCTTTTGCCACATCTTCAGTAATGGAAGGTAATAATGACTTAATAAACCATTCAGCTAAAAGCTGATCAGGAACATACATTTTTACCATTCTACGACGACGTAGCCACTCATGAATATGATCAGATATGTGAGTGGCCGTCGTTTGCTTGAAATTGGTTAAAATTTATGTTCCCGTTTCGTACCTTATCAGTAACTAAAAATGGGTTAAAAAGGTTGTGGCTAAGGCACTGAAGTTGTCAAACGAAGCTTTGGGTAACTCGATATACCATTTTGCTACTGGACCAGTTAACGTCCTCAGAAAAAGGTGAAGCCTAATCAAATCGTCGTTTAGGGTATTTGATGAACACCACAGATGAAATGTCATCACATGATTCGACGAGTCTTCACCCAGATTTCCATTGAATTTAGGAATATCTGATGGAAGTTTATGCGGAATCGTTGGCCACCAAGGGGCGTAAGCAATTGGATTGTTCATTAGCTGATTTAGATCTAGTAACTATAAAGTTGCCACGAAGGGTAACTGTTGGTTCACGTTTGGCGAAGCATACCCAGGATAGCACGGAATGGCCTAAGGAGTTGGTCTTTGCATACCAAATGTTATAGACATTTTTGGGCCCTACAACCCCAAGCATGAAATGTCCATAAATCAAGGGCTCCTAAGTCCCTAAAAGTGTTGTTCTAACCCCTAAAGGAACAAGGTCAACATATTACAGCTTCTCACAGAAGTTCTCCATGAAAAACTACTCAGAATTGGTCAAAACAGGATCATTTCAGCTGCTCCACTGGCCAAGTGCATTGCATCCCACCTAAATACACTGTGTGGGTGTGTTTCATTTCTAAAATCCCTTCTATGGGGTGCGATGGGTGAGAAATGACAAATGGTAGTGTCATTGCACGAGGTGGAGAGGCAATGGAAGCTTCCAAAATCTTCTCCTATGACACTTGCCTCACTGAATTCGACCAAGGATGAGTAAGAGATCATCAATCTCCAAGTGGAAGAAAGAACCATCAGAGGGAAGACACTAATCAAATCATGAGCAGACTCATCTCCATTACAGATATCTATATATGGATCCCTCATCCCAGAGATCTAGAGGCTGGAAGTTTGCATATTGTAAGGAATTGTTGTTGGTTTCTTGAGACAAACATCAGATCGTTGGGTGATCTAAGCTTTGTTTGAGGTAAAGAGGGGCTTTTTAGCTGGGAGGTTGATGCTGGGTTAGAACAACTGGTTGTAACTCCTCTTAGCTCTTTCTTGTTTATCAATAAAGGCTATTCATGTTTTCCTCCATGCTCTTGTGTCATTGATGCTTGCTACATTTGTATGGTCAATTTACACCTGATCCCAGATTGTTTATGATTATAGATCCATGTCTTTGTATAGTGCTATGCTTTTGTGATCCTACAAGTACTTTTTGAAGCTGGGCGTGCAAGGGAGCAGGTAGCTAAAGACTATCAAAGAAGAGGGGAATCAAACCAAGAGATTAGCGCAAGACAGAGGTTGGTCTTCCTGTTCCTCTCTATCTATAATTCATAAAGGAAAAACGAAAGTAGATTTTCTCTGTTTGTTTTTAAGGTAGCTGTCACACCTTACTGGGATAGAGCAGTTCTATATAGACACTTTTCCCTGTAAGAAAATGGCGACTCCACTAGGGAGATAATTAGTTTGTTTGTTTATCATTCCTTGTTGTTTATTTCATAAACTTACAAGTAGTATTCGAACTACATTTGCCATAACAAATGCAATGTAGATAAATTCTACTTCAATCCATCTACTGGATCTGTTTATGATTTAAACAACTGATTCACAAACTATCTGATTGCCCTTGTGATAGCTCTTAGATCCTCCTTAGATCTACCCCTGATTGTTGGATTACTGATTGCTTTTTTGCTCGGCCAAAACCCAAGAACTGAACTGCAAACTGTGACCCGGAACCCAAACAGAGTCTCGTTTCTGTCCCAGCGCAGGTACTGTTCAGAGAATCTGAACTTCAGCGCACTTCCCGAGTGGACAAGGTGCGCTGCATTTCAAATTCTCTGTGTTACAGGTGCACTTATCAGACTAGGCTCTATGCAGTTTTGGTTTCTGTGATTCATTCTTTCCAGTTATATTCCTGAATTTTGTTTCCTGTGATCAGTATATGTCTGTTTCAAACCCCTTTTCCTTGTTGTTATTTTGCCTCCTTTGTACAAAAGAACTGTAGATGTTTTTGTGTGTTTGTTGAGTCATTTTCAGTTCTACTTTGCAAAATTAGCATAATCGTATTGTCGTCCTTTGATTTGAAACTGTCGCAAGTGTCGATTTCAATCGTAGGAAAGAGTTTGATTGTTGTTGATGGTCGATTATCCTGTTACTATTGCTTTTGGTCTGAATTTGTAATTTTCTATTGTCAAGAACAAGTATTCATTTCAAAATTGTAAGGTTTTGTGATCGTCTCCATTTTTATTTCGAAAAGAAACTTGTTGATATTTGTCGCTTGAAAATAAATTCAGATTTGTGCATCAACTTTCTTTTTAGCATTCATATACTAAGAAAGTCAAAAACAAATACATGCATGTGCATTTTCATATAGACAGTCTGATTGGCTTGATTTAGGAAAGTGCATTTAGAGTGTGCCCTTTGCTCTTTGTGAAAAGATTATGTCTTTCTTTTCCTTAGTAGCTAGGATTTTCATTGCACAAAGAAGATAAAAAGTTTGTTTATCATCTTATATTGCATTTTAGGAATTACATCTACATCTCATGGTGAACCTGAAAGGAAAACTTCATAAACAATATCAACTTAAAATAAATTCAATGAATCTAACAACGCTTTGGAACTTAACGCACAACATTTAGAAGTCTAGGCTAGAGACGTATTCCGGCGTCGTAAAGCCTGGTAACTGTTGTTCTCACTGATGGTTGGGTGATTCCTCCACTTTGAGATGATAAGTGCCAGTACGGACTTGTGCTCTCACGTACCGTTGAGTATATTTTGGGAGACCCCAATAGGCTTAATACTTTATCCATAGGAAGCCGTGTCTGCTGCCCTATCGATCGCAATGCACTGAACACAGCATTCGGGAAGATTGACTGCCATACCGTAAAAAGTATTCTGCAGTTTTGCGATTGGTTTGGTAATCACTCTACCTAGATTTCCAGAGCAGTCCCTTTCGTTCCTATTCAGACTCCTTAAAAGAAAAGGTCCATCTTAGCACTTGTCACTTCAGGCTCATTAAAAATCGAAGGAGACTAGAGTCATCTTTTGTTTTTTCTCGACTCTTAAAAACTGAAAAGACAAGTTGTGTCAAAGCGTCTAAAATTTATTTTAAACGGAATATTCATTACCCTTTCCTATGTTGATCTTGGGTTAAGAAAATGGAATCCACCAACCAAGGAATTCCCCTTGGAGGAAGTCCTAGTCCCTTCTCCTCATGGGGAGATGTTGGTGCACCCCATATGGCCACATTGTCGCTTCCAGGACTGACAATTGGTTTGCCTGTATGGCTCTTCTCAACCTCCGTCTTTCAGAACACCATAATTCCTGAACAATCGAATCAGCAACTAGACGAGTCCAGAGTTACCCACCAACCTTCTACTTCCTCTAGTGCTTCCTCTCCTCCTTCCTCTTCACTTGATGGGGCTGGTAAAGCCAAAAGTCAAGTACCCGAGAAGAAGAGGGAAAAGAAGAAGAAAGAGAAGAAAAAGAAGGAGCCAAAAGCGAATGGGGGCAAACGAGCGTCATCTAGCGAAAATCCACACACTGCACTGACCAGGCCTAAATTGCCATGTGTCATTTGCAAAGGAGACCACTATCACAGAGGTTGTCCTTACATCCCTCGGATCTTAAGGGATTGGTTTCCTCCTTTGCACAACCCGGTGTCGTCAATCTCTGATGGTCATGTTGAAAACAAACCGTCAACTAGTGAAAGTGAAGCCCCAGGACAAAAAGGAAAATATAGATTTCCTTGTAAACTATGCGAAGACGACCATGTTGTCCACCATTGTCCTTTCTTAGACGAAGCGAAAATAGTTTTGGACGATCGTCCGGTTTCACTATTACGACTTCCTCCTGGATATAAAAAACTCTTGCTGAGTCCTTCACTAGTTGAAAATCCGGTTGACCCACCCAGGTGGTCAGCCGAAGCATCTATCATTGAAGACAAGCCATATGAAACCATACCAGACGAAAGTCAAAAGGTCGAGGCGGCAGTTGACCCGGTCTTGCCTTCAGAGGTTCCATCTTCAGATGATACGATCACTGAAGAGAACAAGGATGACACCGTCCAAATTATTTTCATAAGCACAGACTCCAACGAACATGGGGGCAATTTACTCGTTCCTTTATCGCAGGAAGGAAGTTCGGCAGAGTCGTACCTGGCTGTCTATTCGGTCCCACCTCTAAGCAACCTAGTTGTCTCCTTCGACTGGAATCAACTAGGCAGACCTCGTTTACCAACTAGTGTACCATTCTGAATCATTGTTCAAATATATAGAATGGTTATGGCTGGTACCATCATAGATGAGGGGGCTTCTGTGAGTATCCTTTCCTCAACTGCTTGGAAAGCGCTTGGTTCACGATCGCTTTTGCCTAAGATGAGAAATCTAACAGGTTTTGATAAAGGAACCAGTCGACCATTAGGGATCCTTCCCAATGTGCCCGAAACATTGAGAGGGAAAACAGTTCACATGAACGTAATGGTAGTTCAAGGACCCCTGGATTACAATCTACTCCTTGGACGAGACTATATTTATTGCATGGGAGTAATTGTCTCCTCACTCTTTAGAGTAATGTGTTTTCCGCACGAAGGAAGAGTGGTCAAGCTCGTAGACCAGCTTTCATTTCTTGGATCATACAGAGCAAATAGTCATATACCATCCCTAAATTGCATTTTCACGCAAGAAATGTCTTAATCCCCAGTCCGTCCACCCGATGAGAATGAGTGATTCGGGGGGACATGGCTGAAACCCAGGGGGCATGCACCCTGGTCTGCTTCGGCAGGAAAACTTCAAGTATAGGGTAGGTTTCCGCGAGAGAATATGACTAGTCTGTACTCCCGTCCATGATTGGAAGAGGGGGTTATTCTAGAACAAGATTCTCTTGTCAAAGTTACGTGAGTGGAGTAGCCTCCTTCACTCACCTTTGTCTATTTCGGTAAACATCGTCGAAGAAGTGTTTTTTTTGCGCTGTGAATAAAACAATCTTTGGGTAGCCTGTAAGAGGTAGGCCTCTCTCGGTAAAACAAATGTTTTAACGGAATAAAGAAGGGGTAACCTTGAAACTCTGTTTTATACCTGGGGGCATGCAAGCCTTTTGGCGTGCAAGCAAAGAGCGACTATTTATTTTTTTAAATTTGTAGGTCCTCTAACCCTTTAAACTCGTAGGATTGGTCATTTCCTAACATGCATAAAGAAAGGATGTGGGGCAAAACTCTAAAAATTGCCGTTTTTTATATGAGACATTCTTATCACACGACTAGATTAATCGAGCAATGTTACTGCAAGGTTCAAGCTCGTTAAAAAATAAACCCGCATCGAGCAGTTTTAGCACATAGTTCAAGCTCGTTAAAAAATAAACATAAGACATGAGCAAATGTTTCCCCCCGCGTTTAAGCTGATTAAAAAATGAACTATTCACCGGTAAATAGCCATCGTGAATGTAATACTTCAGCCATTAAAGCCTTGGTCATGTTTGCACCATCACCTCCACTTTTGCATTGGCTGATCATTCACCTCCATTTGATTGTTTACCCATTTTGAGGAACAGCTGCGAAGAGTGATCTCACTAGCCATCCTTGTAACACTGCCGTGATTGGAAAATTCCAAACCTTACTTAGAATCAGTTGCTACCCATTTTATCACTCGTTCCTCAAAAGACGAGTCTCCTTTAAGCTCTTTTCAATTGACTCGTAAAATATGAAAATATTGCCGAGCCATTGGCCTCTCCAGCTCGTTAAAGGGACCGGAAGTGCTATCTCTCCTCTAGATTTTAATCTTTTTGGACCTGAGAGATTATTACACAAAAAGATCGAGTGCTTGTTTTGTTCGGCTCGTTAAAAGTATCGAAAATTCATCCCTTCTGTATTGTTTTATACTTTTTCGGACTTAATGGATTAGATGACAAAAAAGGAATTCTAGAGTTACCTTTACGTTCCTTTTCAGACTCTCTAAAATTGAAAAGCACCGAGTTATCTTTGTCGTTAAACTCGTTAAAAGTGTAATAGCGACAAACTTGTCTATAGACGAGAACGAGTTTCACTATCGCTAGGCTCGTTAAAACATAGCGACAGGTTTGCCCGAAGGGAAAATTATAGAACAAGCATATGTTATCCTCCTCAAGCTTGACAAAAGTAAAGAGTTACTGGTCAGCAATGACTAGGGAAAATTCAGAAGAAAACTTGAAGAAACTTTGTTGGTAGTAAGTCGCTCTTGAACATGACACTTCCACTTCGTGTCCGAGTCGGGTTGGGTTGTTTCATTCACCGGTCACATCACCATGGTCCCATCATACCATCCACATTTGGGGTTAATGCTACCAATCCATCACATTAGTGTCGCCGGTATGTTCAAGAGAAGTCATTCAGAGAATTCACCTGTGTCTCACCCACTACCATACATTTATACTCCATTCTTTCATGACCGCCACCCTAAACCTTTTATCACCAGATCGTTTTCACCTCCATTAAAATCATTTGGTCCATTCCATGTCATTGATGTGGGATTCATCAAGGCCCTCCTATGACGGATCACTTCTTGTCGACATCAGCTCATTATCCAAGAAGTTGATCTAGGAACACCCCATTCAGTACTTTGAGGCTTCCATGCCTCAATGGCAAGTTTCTCACTTCCGGCGACAGGTTTACATCAATGGCCTTCGACCGAAAGAGTTTGCATGGTGTTCGACACCAAGTCCTTTATTCACGCCACGTGAATTGTACTGCAGTACCTTGAGGGTCATTATCATTATCGGTGATTCCTCTCGTGCTTGTTAACAGTTTACATCATTGGCTGGTAATCAAGCGATGTCTTTCCATGTTCGACATCAGAACATTTCTCACATGGACCGACATGTACTTCGAGTGAAGATCGAACGAGATTGAAGACCCCGGATCTAGTTTCATACATCCGAGCTGCGATATATATTCAGGGAAATAAAGACATCAAATGTACATCATTGCCGCATAGATAATCATCCAATCAAAAGGATGATGGCTCTATCAGAATCATCAGTCTACACTCAGACAATTGTCTATCCTATGTACATGAAAATGAATTTATAAAGCTGAGCATGGGAATGGCCGCCTCAGCTAGATCATGAAAATATTATGAAGATAATGTATTGTATTACAGGTCTCCTCCCAGCTTAAAAGAACTTCGGATCCTCATAATAAAGCATTTCACCCGACATCAAAAGATTAACGACCTCATGCTTTAGGGGGCAACTGTTATAGACATTTTTGGGCACTACAACCCCAAGCATGAAATTTCCATAAATCAAGGGCTCCTAAGTCCCTAAAAGTGTTGTTCTAACCCTTAAAGGAACAAGGTCAACAGATTACAGCTTCTCCCAGAAGTTCTCCATGAAAAACTGCTCAGAATTGGTCAAAACAGGATCATTTCAGCCGCTCCACTGGCAAAGTGCGTTGCATCCCACCTAAATACACTTTGTGGGTGTGTTGCATTTCAAAAATCCCTTCTTGGGGTGCGATGGGCGAGAAATGACAAATGGCAGTGTCATTTCGCGAGGTGGAGAGGCAATGGAAGCTTCCAGAATCTTCTCTTGTGACACTTGCCTCACTGAATTCGACCAAGGATGAGGAAGAGATCATCAATATCCAAGTAGAAGGAAGAACCATCAGAGGGAAGACACTAATCAAATCATGAGCTGACTCATCTCCATTACAGATATCTATATATGGATCCCTCATCCCAGAGATCCAGAGGCTGGAAGTTTGCATATTGTAAGGAATTGCTGTTGGTTTCTTGAGAAAAACATCAGATTGTTGGGTGATCTAAGCTTTGTTTGAGGTGAAGAGAGGATTTTTAGCTGGGAGGTTGATGCTGGGTCAGAACAACTGGTTGTAACTCCTCTTGGCTCTTTCTTGTTTATCAATAAAAGCTATTCAAGCTTTCCTCCATGCTCTTGTGTCATTGATGCTTGCTACATTTGTATGGTCAATTTACATCTGATCCTAGATTGTTTATGATTATAGATCCATGTCTTTGTATAGTGCTATGCTTCTATGATCTTAGAGGTACTTTGTGAAGTTGGGCATGCAAGGGAGCAGGTAGCTAAAGACTATCAAAGAAGAGGGGAATCAAACCAGGAGATTAGTGCAAGACAGAGGTTTGTCTTCCCGTTCCTCTATATCTATAATTCATAAAGGAAAAATGAAAGTAGCTTTTCTCTGTTTGTTTCTAAGGTAGCTGTCACACCTTACTGGGATAGAGCAGTTCTATATAGACACTTTTCCCTGTAACACCAGCATAATGCATTCGATGCTGGTAACTTTGGTAAGGTTGATGGGCATAACCATTGTAGAATGGTTGATTTTGACCATTTTGAATATACGGTTGCCCACTATTTGCAAAGATTTGTTGCTCGGATCCTTGGTATACTTGTTCGAATTGCGGTTGTTGGTATTGCACCAACCATGGTTGCAAAGCCATGTGCTATTGTCCAATACTGACCGTTTCACCAAATGAGGGGTAATTGTACCCATTTGGGCCTGTGTGATTCCACTAGTTGGTGATTGGGGTTGTGTCACAAGGACAAGAGGCTGTTGCATTACAACCTAAGAAACCTGAGGTTAGCATACAACAGGCAACGCTTGTACTTGCGATACTATGACAATAGCCGGCGCAATTGGTATATTTGACAGAGGTAAACATTGTTGCATCAAATATACAACTCTTGGCTGTTGAGGCAGTATTGGCACCCAACCGCTAGACGTAATTCCAGCATAACCTGAATTTTTTTGTGAACTCTCGTATGGTTGTCCTCCCGGAGGAGACAATGAAAGGGTATACTGCCCCCCATACGACAATAATATGGTACTCAAAGGAATTGTTTGTCCTTGAGAACCGGATTGCCCAAATTGACACCCTGAAGGATCAATTTGCTGAAACTCAACATAAGAGTTCCCGGATACTATTCTGGATAAACAAATAGGAACAGACCATACTGTCAAAATATCCCCTAAGTGGCCCCTTCTAGCAATTGAGAGCTAGTTGGGACAGATGGTATGCGGGCGAACATTGTTGGAGTGACAACATTAAGTTCTGCCATCGCTGTGTCGGATGACACAGTCCTAGATGTTGACAGTTGTTCAGACATTTCTAGTCTATCCAAAAGATTGCCTAGCGATTCTAGAGGAGCTTCCGATGACGGTAGAGTAATTTCTGATGAAGAAAGACATAGAGTGATCCTAACTCCAAATCGCGATGGAGTACTAGATGGAGGATCATCCACAATATCTTCTATAGCAATCAAACCAGGTGGAAGAGGTAGAGCGTCAGGTCTGTAAAATATTTCTGGTGCCAAAGAAGGTATAGAAACTGCAACAACAGATGTTTGGGGAGTAACACCTTCTGAATCCGCTGTAGATGGAGCTGGTTCAGTAATACAAGTGTTTACCTTCACACTAGGATCAATTCTACTGTCCTTTGGTGGTTGCTGAACTTCTTCTGTAAAGGCAGGGATAACAGAAGTGTTTGCAGTAACCGGAGTCTCTGATGGTGTTGGAACACTTGTTCTAACTTTACCAGGGGATTTGTAACCGGTTAAACGAGTTCGCATTGTCCGTAACACTTTCGACTCTGGAGACAAAGACGGTTGACTCGTAAGCCTCCGCGAACGACGAGGTTTCAATTGAATTTCTTCCACGATTGCAGATTACTCGATAAACTAAAAATCAAGGGGAAGTATGTTTCCAAATTAGATGAATTTCAGACGCTTTGACACAACTTGTTTTTTCAATTTTTAAGAGTCAAGAAAAAACAAAAGATGACTCTAGTCACCTTCAATTTTTAATGATCCTGAAGCGACAAGTGCTCAGATGGAGCTTTTCTTTTAAGGAGTCCGAAAACGAACGAAAGAGACTTCTCTGGAAATCTAGACAGAGAGATTACCAAACCAATCGTAAAACTGCAGAATACTTTTTACGGTACGGCAGTCAATCTTCCCGAATGTTGTGTTCAGTGCATTGCGATCGATAGGGTGGCAAACACGGCTTCCTATGGATAAAGGATAAAGCCTATTGTGGTCTCCCAATATATACTCGATGGTACGTGGGAGCACAAGTCCGTACTGGCACTTACCATCTCAAAGTGGAGGAATCACCCAACGAACAATGAAAAACACAGTTACCAGGCTTTATGACGCCGGAATACGTCTCTAGCCTAGACTTCTAAATGTTGTGTATTAGGTTCCAAAGCGTTTTTAGATTCATTAAATTTATTTTACAGTTGATTTTGCTTAAGAAATTTGCCTTTCAGGTTCACTGCGTGATGTAGATGTACAATTCCTAAAATGCAATCTAAGATGATAAACAGTCGTTTAATCTTCTTTTTGCAATGAACATCCTAGCTACTAAGGAAAGAGAGATGGCGTTCTTTCAACATAGAGCAGAGAGCACACACTATATTCACTGTCCTAAATCAAACCAACAAACAGTCTAAATGCAAAATGCACGTGCATGTATTTGTTTTCAGCCTTCTTAATGTGTGAATGATAAAAAGAAAGCTAAGCACAAATCTGAATTATTTTTCAAAGCGACGTTACTAACAAGTTTCTTTTCAAGACAAAATGAGGACAATGACGACACTTTGGGATTTGGAAATGAAAACTTGCTCTCGACATTTGAAAAACTACTAATTCAAATCAAATACAAGAGTAACAGTGTAATCGACTATCAAGAACAATCAGATTCTCTTCTATGACTGAAAAGGACACTTACGACACTTCCAAATCAAGAAACGACAGTACGATTATGCTACTTCTTTGTAAAGGAGAACTGAAAATGGCTCGAAATAAATAAAAACATTGACAATCCTTTGCACAATGGAGGCGGAATAATGGCAAGGAAGGGGTTTTCAAAAGAGGCGTACTGACTACAGGCAGCAAAACTCTCGAATAGAGCTAAAAAGAGTGAACACATAAACCAAATCTAGGAGCAGGAAAAGCCTTATCTGATCAGCGCACCTGTAACACAGTGAAAAAGAGATGAAGTGCACCTACTACACTCAGGAAGTGCGATGGATCTAGAATTAACAGAAGAGACAGTGTGCTGGACCAGGGACGAGACTTTAACTCGGTTCTGGGTTATAGTTTGTAGCTCAGTTTAGGGATTTAGGCCGAGCAAGTGGTAATCAGTAAATCAATCACATGGGTAGATCTAAAGAGGTTACTAGAGCCACCACAAGGGCAATTAGGGAGCTTGTAAATCAATTGTTCAATTCATAAACAAAACCCGGAGATAGACTGAAGCAGCATTGATCTACTTTGCACTTGCATAGCAAATGCAGTTCGAAGGCTAGTTGGCTTAACTTCAGGCTTCGTCTGTAAGTTTATAAAGCAAACAAATGTAGATAAACAAACAATCTATTTGCTTCCCAGTGGAGTCACCATTTTGTTATCGGGAAAACTAGTGTCTATGCAGAGCTGCTAGTCCCACTAAGGCTGGTAGCCACCTTAGAAAGGAACAAACTAAAACTACTTTCGTTTTCCTTTATGAAAATTAGATAAAAGGGGAATAAGGAGACCAACCTCTGTCTTGCGCTTGGTTCCTTGCTTGATTCATCTCCCTTCTGATGAATCTTTGCTACTCACTTCCTTGTCTACCCATCTTCAAAGAGTACCTGTAGAATCAAAGCAGCACAACACTATCCAAGAACATAGATCTATTACCATAAACAATATAGGACCAGATATATATTGACCACATAAATGCATATAACATCAATCATATAAGAATGTGGAGGAAAACTTGAATAGCGTTATTGACAATCAAGAAAGAGCAAAGAGGATTACAACCAATTGTTGTGACCCAACATCATCCAAGAAAGCCCTTCTTCACCTCATGAAAAGCTTAGATCACCAAACACTATGATATTGCACCAAGAAACCAACAACACTTTCTTACAAGATACAAAATTCCATCCTCCGGATCTCTGGGATGAGGGATCCATATATAGATGTTTGCAAGGGGGTGAGTAAGATTTTGAGATTTGATTAGTGTCCTCTCTCTGATAGTTCTTGATTCCACTTGGAGATTGATGATCTCTTACTCATCCTTGGGTGAATGCAGAGAGGCAAGTGTGAGAGGAGAAGTTTCTAGAAGATTCCATGATCCTCCACTTTGCAGATTGACCCTACCATTTGTCCACTCTCGCCCATCGCACCCCATAGAAGGGCTTTTCAAGATGCATCGCACCTCCTGTGTGTATTTAGGTGGGATGCAGCGCACTTTGACCAAGTTGCAGGTGTCCGATTTTGACCAGTTCTGAGCAGTTTTTCATGGAGAACTTCTGGGAGAAGATGTAATAAGTTGACGTTGCTCTTTTAAAGGTTGGAACAACACTTTTAGGGACTTAAGAGCCCTTGTTTTATGGACGTTTATGATTGGGGTTGCAGTACCCAAAAATGTATATAACACATATCACTGTGAAAATTGATAGATAAAAAATAAATATTATCATCCTAGCTTATTTCCTTAAATTTACGTTCTAAATCTCAATATACCGGTTTAAAGATATGTAAAACCCACAAATAATTCTAAGAATACAAATTCCCCTGAAGTTCATTTTTTCATCAGATTTTTCATTGAATAATAAAGATAGCAGCCATATCTTTTCTTGCAGAACGGTTGTCAAACATCGCAATCTTTAACACAATCACTGTTACAGTGAGATCAACCTTTTGATTGCCACAATTTTGTAATTCTACGGTACAAAATTTTATGGCATTTTTTAAGAACAGTGGCCAGTACATTGGCCGACTTGGATCTAGCGGAAAAAACATGATTGAGGGACAACAAAGGTATGAGCTAACCAGATGCAATAGTGAAGTACTTGATTCTCGTATCCATAAGAACACAATAAATATGTCATGTCAACCCGATAATAAATGGGATAATATATTAATAAAAACAGTATCCGTAAATCTTTGATTTGCATTGGGAAAATCTGCGTTGCAACATCAATCGTCTCCATCTTTGCGTGTCAAAGAGGCTAATTAATCGTTTGCTTCTTAAGTGTCAAACATGCTAATCCTAATTTTTAGAATGATGAGGATTACCTTTCAATTTTGTGAATGCAATAGAATTAGGCCCGCAAAACATAGGATTCCGTTATATTATTTAAAAAATAAAATTATTATAGTAAACTAAGACTAAGCTTATCCAAATAAGGTGGTATGCGACTGCATTTACTGATCCCAACGTAAGTAAATCTGATCACTAAATAATCTTTAAAATCGATAGCTCAAACATATCCAAATCTGATATTCGGTGGTACATGTGAGTTCCGAAAATCTATAATGCTATTCAATATTATATATTGAGATGCCATGTTGTTCCTGATTGATCCAATTAACGCTACTTAATGAAAAGTTCACGCTGCCAACTATGGATTTGGCCTAACAGAAATAAATTTCTAAATAATTGAGGTGAGGTGATTTGGTAGCACGTTTCCATCAAAGTTTAAAATAAGCATGAAAGATGGAGGGAGATGCTCAGGAATGTCAAGCCATATCGTCATTTACTTGCAAGCATGTCGTTCCCCGATGGTATTCATGGAGAAATGCAATGCTCTTATGGATTCACGAGGCCTCATTTGTTTATTATAAATGGATTTGCAGTTATTATTGCAATACCAATGTCACCATGCACACCTTCTATAGTCTTTATCAGTTGTCATGCTTAATGAAAATATGAAAAGCAACACTTTACGTCGGTGGATTGCATACATTGCATACTCGAGTTATTATGAGTAGTGAATAAGATATTTGAGGTGAAGTTTAGTTTAATTTGTACATCAAATAAACTTTTTTATTAAAATTTGATCAATTTGATAATATAATTTTTTATTAAACAAGAATGTAATTTTTTATTTTTTAAAATATATCTTTGAATGCATAAATGAATTTAATGTTTAAAAAATTTTTTAGATTCAAAATTTTAAAAATTGATGAGAAAAAATGTAGTGAAAAAAATTAGTTAAGATAAATGGTATATACATTATTATATTTAAATGTTATATATTTCAGTATATATTAAAAGCCTAATATAATTTATACAACAAATAAGATCATGATTTTTTGTTATTTAAAATATATTTTTGAATACATAAATGAACTTAACATCCTGAAAATCCCTTAAGACATTATAATTCTACAAATTCTACAAATTAAACTCAAATTTTTAAAAATCTTTACCAATTTTGATTTAAATTAAGTAGAAAAATATTCTGAAAAATACCATTCCATCTATAAATTAAATTATGCCTATAATAAATATAAAATAATTATATATTATTACTCAAAGGTTATGTTTAAATTTCGGTATTCATCTTACAATTGGCAAAATTATCCATGGAAGTTGACTCTAAAATCTTTTTACAAGGGCTTGCCTATCAGCAATACTAACTACCGTAGAGCAAACGAATAAACCATTGTCTTTTCTTCCAGTCGAATACCACATTATTGTTATCCCAAAAAAACGAGATGGAAAGAGTAAATTAATTATTAACCTTGGGCATGGCACTTAATATTTACTACCTACCAATTAGCCATTTTCTTTAAACAATTATAAAAATAAACCCAATACCGAAAAACAAACATCGCATATCTAACTCATATTGTAAACTCATTCCTGTAACCGTTTAACGTGCTTTGATGCGTGGGCGATCTCACATCTAGAGTGATGAAAAAGGAAGGTGGAAGGGTTTAAAAGCTTGAAAATTCTTCCAATGACATTGTATGTCGGAGCAAGAGATTATGGAATTATATCATATTAATGAAAATGAGAGTTCAAAGTTAGGATCATTAATTTGGAAATTATAAATGACAACTGCACCATTGTTAGAATTCTGCATATAGAAAAAGGATCGCCTGCCAGCGAGGAAAGGGAGGTAATAAATTTACGGCGCCAAGTTGAAACAACACAAAAGGGATTTTTAGTGAAGTGGAGACTCCTACCGTGCAAGTGGGCACCCACAGAAATGTTGGGAAGTGCGGTGCCTGAAGAATTCAAGTGTAGCAAGAAGGTGTCAGAGAAAATATTCAAGAATCTGTTGGGGATATATGAGATGTTGGATAGAAGATTGCCTTTGTTGGTGAAAGAGAATACTGATAGGTAAGTGACAATAGAGCACAAAGTGTACTGGATGAGTGTACAAACGAAGCACTGACTACTTCGTCCAGAGTTAGAGATATTAATGATGAAGACTATAGGAAAAATAGAAACTGGGACAGTGAGGGGGAGCTAGATCAGAGCACCATGTACCCAGGCATGAATTTACATGCAACAACACATATCAAGGAAGATGGAAAGACCGTCGGTTTGGTGGTCAAGAAGGTACCTATTGAAAATGAAACAATAAAATCCTAATTTAATTTTGTTCTTGAATTAAATTAGGAATTAAATTGTAATTCAACATCACATGACAACTTGTATTAGTTAAGTATGTTAATTTGAGTTAGTTGGCTCTATTAATTTAAGTTGAGGGTCTAACTTGAGTCATGTAGAGTGTCTCCTACATTATAGGAGCCCTGGTTGAGATTATTTTGAGTTGTAATTAATTAATTCAGTTTAACTGACTTAAAACCAGTTAAACGAGTTCTGATTGATGGAGGAAATAGTAGGAAGTCATAAAGTGGGGTGTTGCTTCATGTGGTCAATGAGTTAACTCATGATTCACTCATAAATAACTCATGCATGTCAGATCTGAGAGTTACCCAGTTAAGATTGGATTTGAAGGACAATCTACTATTAGTTTTATAATCATCCTAATTGTACAGGTGGTGGATGCAGTCAAATGAAGGACTATGAGGATTACGCAATTCCAATTAAGGAACTTCCCTAGTTAATAGGGGCTAATTCCCAATGAAATAGTGCAAGGAATAGGGACTTGTGCAAGCGAGAAATTGGTTATGTTTTGGCCTAGGCTTGTCGAAGAAGTTGTGAGACAGATAAGTTAGTGCAAAGGTTGCTCGAGCTTGAGAAAAGAATTTTAATTGTTTCATATTTTTAGACTAATGCAATATACAAATAGCATGGGTTTTCAATTGTGGCTTTCCTAGCAAATGATTTGGATCTCGGGGGGAGGCCCCCAAGATCTAAAGGATTGAAATTGATCTTGGGGGGAAGGTAGCCAAGATCTGAAAGATTAAAATGCAAGAAGAAAAAAAGCGGAGGATGCCCAATAAACAAAACCACAAAGAAAATATTTATTAAAACAAAAAATAACTATCAAACCTACATTGTGGTGAGAAAATTGTACTTTTACAAAATGCGACTTGTTACTTATAGCATTTTTTAGTTACAATACCACGGGTCAATTCCATGAGTGAATGAATACCATGGGTGGATGTCACTTATAATACCATGGGTGGATGCCACAATACCATGGGAAAATACCCTCGGTGAATGAATACCATGGTTGAATGAATACCATGGGTGGATGTCACTTACAATACCATGGGTGGATAAATACCATGGATGGATGCTACTTACAATACCATGGGTAAATTCCATGGGTGGATGAATACCATGGGTTGATGCCATTTTCCATTCAGATCATTCCTTCCTCCTTAAGAAGCAATGGTCCCCATTGCGTGAAGTTCCTTCTTGCGAAGCCTTTGTTGAATATGAAGAGCCACTAAAGAGGAGGGTTTTATATGGTTAACCCATAACCATGATGAATGGTGATCCAAGGATAGAGATACCCTGTAATGCCTATGACCAACTGTGATACTTATAGTGTGCAGCCTAGCAAATGGACTTCGATGAAGTGTGAATTTGTGGATGGCCAATAACATTGATAATGAAGATCTGAGGATAGAGATGCCCTGTAATGCTTGTGACCAACTGTGATACTGATAGTGTGTGACCTAGCAAATGGACCTCTACGAAGTGTGGGTTTGTGGATGACCCATAACCATGACAAACAAATATCTGAGGATAGAGATACCTTTTAATGCTCTTGATAAACTATGATACCAACAGTGTGCAACCTAGAAAATGGACTTCGATGACAAGGATTTTGTGCTGTTGACACATAACCATGATGTTGGTTGTTGATGAAGTAGTAGGTGCCTACATTGTGGTAGAAAAATTGTCCTTTTACAAAATGCTACTTGTAACTTATAGCATTTTTTAGTTACAATACCACGGGCAATTCCATGAGTGAATGAATACGATGGGTGGATGTCACTTACAATACCATGGGTGGATGTCACAATACCATGGAAAAATACCATGGGTGAATGAATACCATGGGTGGATGTCACATACAATACCATGGGTGGATAAATACCATGGATGGATGCCACTTACAATACCATGGGTAGATTCCATAGCTAGATGAATAACATGGGTTGAAACCCATCGGGAAATCATTATGTTAGGCATTGATTGTATTCTTTCCCTTGTATGCTTGGTGATTTCGTGATCATTTCTCTGTTTCCATTGATGAGTAGAGTAGATTCAATTATATTGTTGTAGTAAATTACAATTAGCAGTTTCAATATACAAAGAATTTCTACAGGGTATTAGAGCATAAAACACTCTAGAAGAGGAGAATATGAGCTTTTATTTTGTAGGTGAAATCGAATTTGAAGTATCATTCTTCAGAGTTACCAGGATGTTGTTCTATGGATTGAGACTCAAATATTCCCTTGAGGGTAGTTTGAATTATATTTCTTGGAAGGAGAAGATGGAGTTAGTGTTGGAAGACACCGAGCTTAAGTAATTCATAGACAAATATATTGCTAAGCCTCCAACAACTGATGCTAAAGATCTAGCTAAGTGGAGAAAATGTGTTGGAAAGGTGAGAATGATTATCCTAGAAGGGGTTCGAGATCATATTGTCTTGAAACTCCCATGGAAGGAAACTCTAGATGTAATGTGGAAGGCCTTGACAACTTGTGTCAAAACAACAATGAGCACAAAAAGCTGGCACTGAAGGACAAGCTCAGAAAAATCAAGATGGAGAAGGGAGACAGAGTACGAAAGTACTAGATCAAGTTCATCCAATATCAACATGAGCTTGAAAGTGTTGGTGTTATAGTTGATGAAGATGATCTGGTTAGCCTAGCACTTCTAGGTCTTCCTACGAGTTGGCACAACTAACAAGATTCAGTAAATGGGAGGGAGAAGTTACCATAGTGGGAGCATTTACAGTTCGATTTAGTGCAAGAAGAGATTTGATGGAACATCAGAGATGGACCCTCATCCAAGCATGATGATTAGTAGGATCGTTCCTTAGCTAGAAAGGAAAAGAAAGGGAAAGGGAAGTCATCCCATTCCAAATCAGATTCTAGTCAGGGTAGAAGAGGAAAGAATTTTCAAAGATTAAATGTTTTCACTGTCATGAGCTTGGACACTATACCACGAAGTGTCCACATAAGAAGCTCGGTAAGAATCCCTCAGTAGGAGTGGCATATGAAGCTCTTTCTTCACAATTTGAGTTGGATTTCAACCTCATCGTTTGCATGGTGACATTGGTGATGGGTAGCGTGTTGTATCTGGATAGTGGAGCCTCATTCCATATGATCAACAGTAAATAACTCTTCAGTGACTTGGAGGAGAACGACCCCTAGATGCACATCGAAATGGGAGATTATAAAAGGTACAGTGCTATCAACATCAATATTGTTACTTTTCAAAGGGATTCTAGTTCTCCTCTCACATTAAAAGATGTCATGTATGTTACGGGTCTAAAGAACAATTTAGTTTTAGTTTCTATGTTGTAGGACTGTGGCTACGATGTGATATTTAGAAAGAGAAAGGTTTTCCCTTGTTGCATAGCCTCGGGAAAAATGAAGAGGATCACGGTTCGGGTGAAGAACGCATACAAATTAGATGTAGAAGACTACGTTTCTTCGAGCACAAAAGTAGAGAAGGTGCAGAGTCAGGACATTGATAAGTTATGGCATAGAAGATTGGTTCACTTGGACCACGGATCATTGAAGATCATGGATCATATTTCTACAGGACATCCTAAGTGTACACTAGAGTAGAGAGGTACATGAAAATGGTATATATTAGGGAAGTAGACCAAAGCCACTATTCATGATAATGATAGTCGAGCACAAGAAATCCTTAAAAGAGTTCACTCAGATGTGTGTGGACTATTCTCAACATCCTTCACAGCCAAGCACATTTATTATGTAATATTTGTAGATGATTTCTCATGTAAATTTTGGATTTTCTTCATGTAGAAGAAAGATTAGACATTCTCTAAATTTTAAGGGTTTAAAGTACTTGTTGAGAAAGACACTGACATGAAAGTGAAGGCTCTTAGGAGCAATAATGGTTGAGAATATGTGTTGAATGAATTAAAGAACTTATGTTCATTAGAAGGAATTTGATGGGAGTTAATAGCACCCCATAACCCGCAACAAAATGGGTTGGTTGAAAGGAAGAACAAAAGTATTGTGGGAGCTGCATGGATGATGGTACATGATCAGGGCCTACAATTGTACTTGTGGGATGAAGCATGCAAAATAACTGTATATGTGCAAAACGTAATTCCTCGTTAGATTCTTGGCACGAGTACACTAAAAGAAGCCTTTTTGGGTAACAAAGTAGATGTATGATACTTCAGGATATTTGGTTAATCAAATTACTTTAATGTTACCAAGGATGCAAGGAAAAATCTATAATTGACATCTAAGTTGGGCATATTTTTTGGGTACACTGATACACATAAAAACTATCGGGTGTACCTACCATCTCACAGGAAGACAATGGTCCATAGAGATGTGAAATTCGATGAAGGAAAGGCCATGAGATGATCCCTTGAGAGGGAGATTCAGCTGCATGGAGATGAGGAGCTTTTTATTCAAAAGGAAGAACTTCACAATGATGTGGAGTAGCCACATCCAGAGGAGTAGAGAGTAGAAGAACCCACTCACGAAGAAACTTTTAGATATGGAAGGAAGCACACTAGAGAGGGTGATAGATTGATACACGATGCTAGAGAGAATCTAGAAGAGGAGGTCATCAGATCGATAAATAGGCTACATCGCTTTGATGAGAGAGAGTGTAGAGATTGTGCCATCCTCATTTGAGGAAGCAGTGCAATGACCAATATAGGTTGATGCCATGGTAGAGGAGTATGACTCCATTATGATAAAAGAAAATTGGGAAGTGGTCCCAATACCATCAGATAAGTAAGTGGTGAGTTCCAAATGGACTTAAAAGGTAAAGTAAGTAGCATATGGGAGTGTGGAGAAACATAAGAGAAAAATTGTTGCCACAGGTTTCTCTCAGGTGGAGTGAATTGATTACGAGGAGACATTTTCTCCAGTAGCAATATACTCTTCAATGATATCTATTATAGCACTTTCGACACAGATGGGATGGAAAATACATTAGATGGATGTGAAGACATCATTCCTCAATGGAGTGATTGAGGAAGAGGTGTACACTCAGTAACTAAAAGGATTTGATACATTCAATAGAGAGTCTCATGAGTGTAGACTCAAGCTAGCACTGCATGAATTAAAACTTGCACCTCGTGCTTGGTACGACAAATCTGATAGTTACGTGATGAGGCTGGTCTTCAACAAAATTTAAGAAATTTCGAAATTTTATCATATTATAGTTGAAGGTAAATTGTTGATTATAGTATTATATGTTGACAATTTAATTCTAATAGGGGATTAGAATCTGGTAATATTTTGCAAAGAGGATCTTGTAAGAGAATTCGAAATGAATGGCCTAGGGCTCATGCATTATTCCCTTAGTATGGAAGTATGGCAAGGAGATGAGAAATTGTTTACCTCTCAAGGAATGTATGCAAATGAGATACTAAAGAAGTTCCACATGGAGAGCAACAAAACCATGGAGACCCCTCTACCAGGAAATTAGGGGAAGGAAGATGCTACTTTAGGTGTAGTGGAGGCTATTATTTATATGTAGCTTGTGGGTTCACTTATGTATTTGGTGAAAACATGACCAAACATGTGTTTTTCAATTAAAAATCTTAATCAAGAAATGGTTAAGACAAGAAAATGTTATTGGAAAACAACTAATAATGTGTTGAGATACCTCAGAGGCATAATGTAGTTTCATCTTTGTTACAAATGAACAGAGGGAGTGAAGGTGCAAGGCTTCACTAATGCAGATTCGTTAGGGAGTCAATCTGACAGGAAGAGCACATAAGGGCTAATCTTCAGTATTAGATCAACAATAATTTCTTGGTACAACAAGAAGCAGATATCAGTTGCACTTAGCTCAGCAGAAGCATAGTACATGGCTACTAGTCAAGCAGCTTGTGAGGCCATATGGATAGGAAGATCATTGTTAGGTTATTTAGTTAGCAGAAGGATCCTTTAGTGATTTACTGTGATAATCAAATTTGTATCAAACTCTCTGAGAATCCATTTTTTCATGTTCAGTCCAAGAATATCGACATACGGTGTCACCATCTATGAGATTATGTGCATAGGAGAATCATGTTACTAGAGTACATTCCTACAGAGGAACAAGATGCAGATATTTTGACAAAGGCCTTGTCAAGATGACAATTCAAGTTTCATAGATGTAGGATTGGAATAGCAAATAATCCCTTTATTGTTGAGAGGAAGTGTTGAAAATGCAACAATAAAATCCTAATTTAATTTGGTCGTTGAATTAAATTAGGAATAAGATTGTAGTTCCACATCACATGACAACTTGTATTAGTTAACTAAGTTAATTCGACTTAGTTATCTTAGCTAATTTGAGTTGAGGGTCTAATTTGAGTCATGTAGAGCGTCTCCTACATTATAGGATCCCTGGTTGAGTTTATTTTCAGTTGTAATTAATTAATTCAGTTTGACAGAGTTAAAATTGGTTAAACTAGTTCCAACTAATAGAGGAACTAGTAGGAGGTCAAGTAGTGGGGTGATGCTTCATGTGTTCAAACAGACAAATGATGATTTAGTCATAAATAACTCATGCATGTCCGATCTAAGAGCTACCTAGTTGAAATTGGAGTTCAAGGATGATGTACTATCAATTGTATAATCATCCTAATTGTACAGGTGGCACATGCAGTCATAGGAAGGCCTATGAGGATTACGTGATTCCAATTGAGAAATTTCCCTAACTAATAGGAAAAATGCAAGGAAATAGATGCTTGGGAAAGTAATAAATTCGTTTAGTATTGGCGTAGGCTTGTCTAGGAATATGTGATACAGATAGAGATAGTGCAGAGGTTGCTCGGGCTTGAGCAAACCATTTTAATATTCTCATATTTTCTGACTAATGAAATATATAGATAGTAGGGGCTTTTAGCTGTGGTTTTCCACAGGAAATAATTGTGTAATGTTCTGATTGAATTATTTCTCTTATATGCTTCATGATTTTGCGATCATTTAATTGTTTCCACTGATGAGTAGAGTATATTGAAGTCTATTGTTTTCGTAAATTGCAATTAGTAGTTTGAATCTACAAGGAATTTCTACAGTAGCCTTGAAAGGAAATCCCAACATGGATATCAACCCCTCTGGGTTAAATTGAAAAATGTTATTATGATTTTTTTTAGATATATATGTTGGGTGTGAAGCCCGATTATCTTCTCGATGCATAGGTCTCATCCGCGTTGGACCCCAATTCCTAAATGGGATGGAAACACCTCCCATATGATAGCGGCCAGGGGGGCCTTGGGGGGCGAGATGACTAGTTTTAAATGACCTCCCCCTGGTGGGGTTTCAGGGGCAGTTCCCCCAAAGCTAAAAATATATGAAAATTTTCCTTGTAAAATATTATAATTTCTTAGTCAACATGGGTCGTTCATTAGGCAAATGATCTAACACTAGAAGTTATATTAATTTAATGTTTTTTTCCCTACAAGGAAACCCTCGGTTTATATGATGGAATTATATTGTGGTTGTCTATGATGATTCTGAGATAGAGAGAAGAGATTCTATGAAAGCGAAGAGGAAATTGCAATAGATTTGTTGTAGGTTGTATCTCTTCATTTTGATGGATAATATAAAAGGAAGGACTATTTTTTTCTTTGTGGATGTAGCTCGAATTGGGTGAACCACATATAGCCAATTTTTTAGAGTATATGTGCAGAATCATAAGTATAGGATAAATAAGAGAGCTTGTAGAACTAGGAAAGACAAGGAAAGACTATTATGGTTTTTGGAAATGGATAAAGTATACTATGATTTTCTATGCTGTTGGTCATGCTTTTCTAGTTTTTTAAATATAAAATACAATACTTGTTTCTTTAAATTTTTTTCATATAGTTAATGATTTAAAATAAAATTTAACTAGTTTTACTATTCTATATTTTAAAATAAATAAGAGTTTGATGTTTATATGGAATTGTCTACGAGGCATCAATTTTTCCTTGCAAAAATTGACGAGAATCCAACCATTTTTTCCTCATAAAAATTGACCCTAGGAGTACTTGAATCGTGTTGTCGATTATGGAAATGGATTCAACACCATAAAAACACGCAGGTATCCAAAATATTAAAGGTTAATGATTGTAACCGACATTTCTCAAAATTTATAGTACGTCGCGTTAGACTACAAATTTTATTATCAAGTGCATTTAATTGCCATTTATCACCTTTGAATTTATATAAATGGCACAATTTAGTCCCAGTTATGATGTAGCACATGAGTTGCCTTGGAAGCCACACATGTCTTGTCCTTTCTAGAAGAAAAATAACATGCATTATTCATGCAACCTCAATGTCTGATATTACGTATATGTATTGGCTACAAGTCCCATATTGTCACTTTAAGAGAAAACCATTTGACAACTTGCAGTTCATAAGGATTTTAAATAAAATTGAGCAAATGGAAGAGGGAAGTGTTCATTTTTGCAACTAAGATCAAATTCTACCTTGGATAGCTCAGATGGTAGAGATGATGATTGCATTAAATTCCTCTTTTCAAGAAGACCAAAATCGACCTAAATATCACCTCATTTAGAGAAGAAGAAGTTGATTTTTGAATTTATGAACCCACTCATGTACATTGGAATAGGTTTCCCCTATACACATGTACAATTGGACAGGTTGGCCTTAACATCCAGTGGACCGTCAAGTAATCCTATAAATATAAGAGTTCTCAAGCCCATTTGATCACCATTATCAAGCACATTCTTGTATATTTGTCTATTGTTTTGGCTCACGTAGGTTCATCGGGGGAAGCTCGCACAAGGTTCAAAAATTTTGGTCTGAGGCTTGCACGATTTAGGGTTTCTATTTTTCGTTCACATGCTTGATACATGTTAGATCCGCTTGTAATCACACACACACACCCACACACAGTGTCTCTCAGTGCGACTGGGAAGCCACAGTTGCTCACATATCAGAAGAAATGGTGTGATCGAGGCTCTGAGGAAGATATGGGCTGATCTAACTGAAGCCACATACACACATTACCTATGGGAGTGACTAGGGCATCATATTTTCTCGCATAAAATCCTGAAGGGAGAAACTAGGTTTTTGAGACAGTTCTGGGAGCTTTAGTCCCCATTCATTTGCACATATTGTTTCAGAGTGTGACTGGGAAGGAACAATTGCTCGAATATCTACCTGAAGGGTGTGATTCAAGTATGAGATAGTTCTGCGTAAACTCGTTCTCAGATGCTCACTTTTCATTCTTCAGGGAACGATTAGAAAAATCATAACCACTCGGATGTAGTGTCTCAGAGAGCAACGAGGAAGTTACAACTACTTGCAGAATATCTTGATGAGTGCAACCATGGTTCTAATCTAGGGTTTGAAATTTGACCATAGTTGACCAAAAAATTTTGAGGTTGAAAGGTTTCTCTCTTTTATAGAGTAATTCTAAAAGTCTGCTTCTAATTTGTATTAGGTAAAATCGCTGCTGGATGATTATGTATTGGGATCATTGTACTCTGCACTGAAACATTTTATGAAAATGTAATAAGAATAATATTTGAAAGGGTTTTTGCATTGGTTAATGAAGAATTGAATTGGGCCGAAGTAATTGAAACAACATATAACAATCTAAAAAATTAACATGGTATCAGAGGTAAGGTGAAGGAGAAGCACAAAAGCTAACAAGCATTGTAGCCATCTTCCTTGGAAAGTTGAAGGACCTTTTCTAGTCAAATTTAAGATGTCTTCGTCTACTTTCAAGGAGCATGAAAATTTCGGTGACACATCAAAACTTGATGCATAGAAAGCTAGGTTGGAGATCATAGCTGAAAACAATGATGTGTTGGAATCAATTCAAGGAAGAATGCTTGAACCTCCATAAAATGTTTCCGCTTCCCTCAAAAACAAGTGAAAGAAAGGTGAGTCGAAGGCAAAGAAAATTATAGTTGATGGTTTAGAAGATCATTTACTTGCATATGGTGGGAATTTAAGGAATTCTAAAGACATGTATGGTAAGATAGCTGACATGTCTAAAATCAATAATTTGAATGATATTATCACTTTGAAATATCAAATCAAAGAAACCAAGATGAACAAAGGAGAAGCCACACAATCCTATATCATGAGGATATCTTGTCTTAGAGGTCAATTGCAAAGAGTTGGGGAAAATTTTCCTAACATGGAATTAGTGATTGTGACTCTCAGGGTTATCCCTCCTATTTTCGAAACCTTCATTACTATGATAACCAACAACAATTCCTCCCATCGTTTGATGAAATTATTGAAAATACTACTCAAGAATAATCAAGGATGATATCAAGAGGAGTAATTCAAAAGCGTGAAGAGGGAGAGCCCATTGCATATATCACTCATGAGAAAAAGAAGAAGAAAGGAAAAGGAAGCCCATCAAGGAAGCCTCCATCTCCAAATGAAAAAGGAAGGAATGATAAATCTTCATCTCATATTGAATGCTATAGTTGTCACAAGAAGGGCCATTATGCTTAAGATTGTCCTGAGAAGAACAAAAGGCTAGGTTACAACATAAGAAGCAACAACAACAAATACAATAATCAAATAAGGAAATATGATCAAAGAAATAACCACAATATAAAATATGAGAGAAGAATAAGAAATCGCTGAAGCGACCGAGAAGAAGATCATCCTCCTCAAAAGAATTCAAGATTTTCCAGCTATGAAATTAATGTTGTAAATAAATCTGAACACATTCTTATTTTTTCCCATACTAGTTCTTATCCTTCATATTCATGTGACAGTTGGCTAGTTGATAGTGGGGCCACCGATCAGTTCTCTAGATATAAGGAAGTCCTCTTCAATATAGTAAATACGAAGACTAGGCTGAAGATTATTATTGGAGACAACTCCACTCATTTGGCAAAATGTTTTAGCTTCATCCAATTTTATTTGAATTCCGGCGAATCGGTTTTTCTGCATGATGTTTGTATGTGTTGGGATTAACGATGAATTTGGTATCTATTTCCACATTGGAAGATAAAGGGATGAGGGTCATATTCATCAAAGGAAAAGTTGTGACTTGGTTTGCTAGTTCACCATATGAGAGATGAATTCACATTAGGATCAAGATTTGACGGATTCTATAGAGTTACTATAAGCCAACTTCTTGCATTGGTTCATAATAGAAATCATCTAAGCGAGGCACCGAACATTAACTTATCTATATTATGATGCTCTTCGAAAATTAAAGGAATTGGTCTCAGTTTTTACCAGTGTCCAATTGTATCATGATGGAGTATGTCCATGTTGTGAAGAAAACCCCAAAGCTTGATATGCTCGCATGGATAGTTATTTGTTGAAACTAGGATTTAGAAGAAGAAATGTTGATCTAAATCTTTACTTCAAGGTAGTCCAAGTTATGCCATTTATTTTTTTTTTTTATGTTTACAATCTATTCTTATTAGATAGTGAGCCTCTAATGATCAAGTGTAAGAGGAGCTAGCCTCTGAATTCTAGATGAATGACCTTGGACTCATGCACTACTTCCTAGGCCTTGACGTGTGGCAAAGACCTGGTGATATTTTCCTTCCACAAGGAAAATATGTCATGAAGCTGCTAAAATGATATGGAATGACAGAATGCAAATCCATGGCTGCACCAATGGAAATGAACTTCAACAAGTTATGTGGATAAGTTGTGGAACTCGATTTGGTAAATCCATCCGAGTATGGACAATTCATTGGGGCTCTAACATTCCTTGTGAACACCCATCTGGATATATGCTATGGGATGAACACATTGAGTCAATTCATGACCGAGCCCCTCCATGAACATTTGCTCACTGCCAAACATATATTGAGATATTTTCATGGGTCAATCACACTTGGTCTAAGATATTCTATCAGAGATGTTGGACTTGATGGATACAATGATGTTGACTCGATAGGAAATTTCATCAACACGAAGAGTACATTTGGATTTTGTTTCAGTCTTGGATCTACCATGATATCATGGATGAGTAGGAAACAAAAGTTTGTAGCATTGAGTACCATTGAGGGAGAGTATATTGCCACTTGCATGGCTACTTTCAAAGAAGTTTGGTTGAGGAAGCTCTTTGGAGATATATTTGAGCAGGTTGTAGACACTACAGTGATATATTTCAACAACAAGAGTGGGATCCATCTGGAAGATAATATCTTGATATCTTGTTTCATGACAAGTCTAGGTACATAGATTCTATATCACTTCATTCGAGACATGGTGGGGAGAGGAGCTATTAGACTCCATCACATATCAACAGATGATCAAAATCCATACATTCTCACCAAAGATTTACCAAAATGGAAGTTCTTGGTCTTCAAAGACCAGCTTGGATTGATGGATGTGACCCCTTGTGATAAGGACTAATGTTGATCGAGGACATTGAGCCGACTCATCCCCCATTTTGAGCTCCGAGGGTGAGGAATTGAGATTGAGGGTTCCTAGGGTTGAGGGATCTATGGTCAATAGGGGATCACCCTTATCTGTTACCCACAAGGTTAAGATGTTGCTCCCCTATTTGGTCTATGCAGATTATACCCCAGTTGACATCATACCCACAATACAAGCTTGTTCAGAATATTGCTCCCTGTTTGGCTCATGGGTTGAGGGTGTGATTAGGGTGCATAACGCAAGTTTATTATGACGTAGGTATTCTATGACATGACTACTTAGAGTCATCAATGGGAAGATCAACAGGAAATAGGATTGGGTTGAGATTTTATCCCCTATGTAGTTCCAGGTTGAGAATAAGCTCCCCGATGTGATACCAAGGTTGAGCAGTGATCCCTTGTGTGTGTGTTTGATATCCTATTACTCTATATGGGGTTGAGAAATTTGATTGTTCCATGATATAGAGGGCATAAGCTAATGCTCCCCAATTCTTCTTCTTTTATATTCGAGAATGTTTCAATAGATATAGTGGAGAAGAGATAGTCATGACATGTCGAAAACATATTAGGACGATGTGGAAATCATTGAACATAAATTTTTAGGTGGAATTCTTCCTAGTGGAGGGGGAGCGTTAATTTGTGAAAATAGGTTCAAAATCCACCTTTGATATCTCAAATGGGAGAGACGATGATTGAATTGAATTCCTATTTTTGAGAGGACCAAATCAACCTAAATATCACCTAATTTGGATAAGAAGAAGTTGAATTTTGAATTTAGGAACCCACATGTATATTAGATTAGGTCAGCCCTATACACATGTACAATTGGACAAATCAGCCTTAGCATCAAGTGGACCCTCATGGAAGCCTATAAATACAAGAGTCCCCAAGCCCATTTGATCATCATCATCAAGCATATTCTCTATATTTGTCTATTCTTTTGGATCAGGCAAGTTCATCAGAGGAGACTCGCTCATGGTCTTAAGTTTTTGGTCTGAGGCTTGCACAAATTAGGGTTTTTCTTTTTAGGTCACACACTTCCCATAGGTAAGATCTGACTAGAAGCGTGCACACATTGTCTGTAAGTGTGATTGGGAAGCCACAGTTCACATATCAAACAGAAGGGTGCGATCGAGGCTCTGAGGAAACATTAGGTTGATCTGACCGTAGCCATGCAAACAAAGTACCTCTGAGAGTGACTAGGGAATCGTAGTTGCTTGCATAACAACCTAAAGGGAGCGACTAGGATTTTGAGGCAGTTCTGGGAGGTTTAGTCCCCAATCGCTCACACACAATGTTTTCGAGTGTGACTAGGAAGACACAATCACTCACATATTTCCCTGAAGGGTGCGACTGGGGTCTAAGATAGGCATGGGTAAATTTGTCCTCAGACACTTGGTTTTTGTTCTTCAGGGAACAATCAAGAAGTTACAATTGCTTGTGGAATATCTTGATGAGTGTGACCATGGTTTTGAGCTAGGGTTTGACAATTGACCATAGTTGACCATGGATGTCTGAAGGCTGAAAGGTTTCTCTCTATTATATAGTAATTCTGAAAGTTTTCTTTTGATTTGTATTGGGTACATTGTACTCTCTATTGAAACATTTTACGACAATCTAATAAGAAGAAGATTTGAAATGGTTTTCCCCCGATGGGGTTTTTTCCTAGTCTTTGACAAACATGGTGTCTATTTTGGTTGTGCTATTTTCTCCTTTGTCATTGCATATATTTTTCTATCTTCAATTACTATTTATGATTGGAAACATTGTTAATAATTTGATGTATTGCTTAATGAAAAATTGAATTGGGCTCGAGTAATTCAAACAACATATAACAATATGAAAAATTTAACGTGAAGATGGCCTAATGTTTTGTTTAATTATATATTGTGGAAAATAAAGAAATCTTGGATGTAGAGAAATAACAAAAGGTTTAGTAAATGAGGTATTTCCTTGAGCATGTGTCCCACAAACAGTAAGGAGATAAAAGATTTTGTTATGGATAAGTTCCACAAACGTACTTGAAGAAGTAGCTAAGGAGAAAGAAAAACTATTATGTTGAAGAGTTTAATCCCACTCATAATCATAAAAGAAAATCATACATAGATTTTGTTATGGATAAGTTCCACAAACGTACTTGAAGAAGTAGGTAAGGAGAAAGAAAAACTATTATGTTGAAGAGTTTAATCCCACTCATAATCATAAAAGAAAATCATACATAGGGGTCAATATTTCTTGGAGAGACAAAATTATTATTGCTCAACTAAGGACTAATTCTCATCCAATCTGTTGTGAAACAGTGTGCCATAAAACGTCAAAAGAAGTGTGGGAGGAAATAGTATGTAGTTTTTGCTCTCCTAGAAAAGTGGAAACCAAAAAGTATTTCATTTTAGAGTATGGGGGCTTTAAAAATAGTAGAGAAAGTTATGCAGATATTCTTGAACCAAGAGCTAAATGGGAAAGCAATCTGTCCCATAGGCTATCTTTAACCCCATTAAAATAATTTATTTATTTCTTTCTTTCTTAGGTGTCTGTAAGAGAAACCTTGAATTATAATATTCCTTATATTTTTCACTTATAACGGTGTTGAAAATGCACATTTATATCTTGAACTATTTAAAGATATCGTAAATTTATTTTATATATTTTATTCTCAATTTAATAATTGTTATGAAATTTTAGTGTTTTATATATAAAAATAAATATTCGTTTATAATTAGACAAAATTATTTATAACTTTATATATACAATTTCAAAACAAACTACGGAAACACATAAAGTTTATAATGGCTGATAATTTTTCTACCCCATGTATGCTAAGTTGATTTATTCAATACTTATAATCTGTGTAGATATTAGGAAGTAATTTCATTACCACATTAAATTATTTTGACTGTTATGGAAGGGAAATCAGTCCACCCCTTCATATCAAATAGGATGACAATAGGTCATAGGTGAATGCGTTGTGGCTTAACATATACATTAATTCAGTTACTTTCTTTCTAGTTATTTTCATTATTTTCCCTTAAAATACGTTTCCGATTTCAGTTGCATTCAGTTGCATTACTTTCTTTCTAGTTATTTTCATTATATACCCTTAAAATACATTTCCGATTTTAGTTGCATTCAGTTGCATTTAATTTTTTTTGGTAGATGATTATATTTCAATGGTTTTTTTTTATTTTTTTTTAATGGAAGGAAGATCTTCGAATTTCATCTTTGGACTGTTTACTCATAATGAGAATTAATTTAAGTATGAAGATTTTCACAGCTCTATGCTGATAATAAGAGTTTTTACCATATTCTTATTTTGTTGTGATGTTTATTTTTTACATATTTGATTGTTTAGGATGAACACTTCATTCATTTTTCAAAAAGGATAGAAAAAGTACCAGAACAAGCATAAATAGATAAAAAAATTAAATGACAACAGTGTTCCAGAAACTCTTATTATCATCCTAACTAATTTGTTTGAATTTAGATGGTGAATATGCTCTATTTAAAGATATCTGAAACCCATAAATAATTCCAAGAATACAAATTCTTGAAACTTCATTTTTTCATTAGATTTTTCATGGCATGATAGAGATAGCAGGGATATCTTTACTTGCAGAACTGTTGTCAACCTTCACAATCTTCTTCACAATAATTGTTAGAGTGAGGTCAACCTTTTGATTGCCACAAGTTTGTAATTATATGGTACAAAATTGTATGGCATTGTATAAGAGCAGTGGCCGGTACATCAGGCGACTTCAATCTCTCGGAAAAAACATGATTGAGAGACAACAGTGATATGAACTAACCAGATGCAATAGTTAAGTACACGAGGTGAACATTAAAGCTCTTAAACATACAATAGACTTAAAACTTTAAAATTATGAACCCCATTGGCCATCATACTGGAAAGAAAAAGACACGAAGAATCCCTCCCTGAACTTCGTATCCATAAGAACAAAATAAACATGTCATGTCAACCTGATAATAAATGGGATAATATACTAATAAAAACACCATCAGTAAATCTTTGATTTTCATTGGGAAAAACTACGTTGCAGCATTAATCGCTTGCACCTTTACGTGTCTAAGATGATAATTAATCGTTTGCTTGTTTACGTGTCAAACATGCTAATCCTAATTTTTAGAATGAGGAAGCTTACTTGTCAATTTTGTCAATGCACTAGGATTAGGTGCGGAAGCATAGCATTTGTTATCTTATTTAAAAAATAAAATTATTATAATGAATTAAGATTAATTATTATAATAACTTAAGATTAATATAGTTATAAGAATGAATCATATTAGTTGGTTTAAAATATAAATTAAATTTTAATGATATGATTAATTTGAAAGGAATCTTAGATCTAAACTTATCTAAATAAAATAATATACTGCAGCACCTATTAATCTCAAGCTAAGTGTAATTTGATCACTAAATAATCTTTAAAATCTATAGCTCAAACATGTCAAAAAATGACATTAGGTGGTACAACTAGGTTCTGAAAAATCTGATGACGACGATGATGATGGTTAACGTCACCTGAGACCAAACAATGGTTTATCGGAACTAAAGAAACAAACTATTTATTTTTATTTAGATTTTATTCCTATGCTCAAAAAACTTGGAGAGAAACCTAACAAACTCACTATAATAATATCTATTATTACATACTGAAATGCCATTAGTGTTCGTATTGATAATGCTACCCACTATTATCCCAGTATGGATTCGGATCCCAGTATGGATTCGGCATAACATAATTAAGTTTAATTTATAAACAATTGAAGTGATTTGGTTGCACGTTTCCATCAAAATTTAAAGTAAGCATGAAAAGAGGAGGGAACCCCTGCGAAGTAATGTTAACACATGTCATTTACTTGCAAGCACGTCGTTCCCTCGCGGGATTCACAGAGAAGTGCACTGTTCTTATGGATTCACGAGGTCTCATTTGTTTATTATAAATAGATTTGCAGTTATTATTGCGATACCCCAGTCACGATGTACGCCTTCTATAGTATTTAGCAGCTGTCAGGCTTCATGAAAATATGAAAGCAACACTTTACGTCGCTCGATTGCATACATAGCACGCTCGAGTTATTGACATTCTTCTTGCTGTTTTATTTTTCTTAGTATTATTATTATTGGTAGGTAAAAAAAATTTAGAATATAACGATGTAATTTTAAGTAAGAATGTAATTTTTTGTTTTTTAAAATATGTTTTTGAATGTAAAAATAGATTTAATATATTAAAATTTTTATAAGACACTTAAATTTTATATATTATATTAGTAGGTTTGAAAAGTAGATCAAAATTTAACTGTGTGATTAATTCGAAAAATTGATATCTACATTATGGATCACAAAAATCTTAAATCTAACTTAAACTCATCTTTTTAAAATTGTATTTTCCATAAATTAAACTAACACCAATATTCTAAAATAATTTTAATTTAAATATATAAGTATATGACATTCAAATGTTATATAAATAAAATATAGGTTACTAAATTCAAATGCTACATTTTTTTTCTTTGAGCTATTAATGATTATAGATTGTTTTCAAAACTTGTGTTTAATTTTGGCAAAATTTTCCATGGAAGTTGACCCGACAACTTTTCAAAAGGGCTTGCCTATCAATATTATATACTAACTACAGTAGAGCAAGCCGATAAACCACTCTTTTCACCATGTCAAATCGTTTTCCCAAAAAAACAAGATGAAAAGAGTAAATTAATAATTAGCCTCGTGCATGGTACTTAATATTTACTACCTACCAATTAATCAACTACTTTAAACAATTGAGAAAACAAACCTAATACCTAAAAAGAAACAGATATATTCCTCCTCTCATAAGCTCATTCGTGTAACGACTCTCATTCCTGGGCGCGGTCGTATAGTTATGCTTCCCGCTGAGAAACCCGCGGATGTGAGTATGCACGAAAGTCAGTCGGCGTAATTTCGTCGCATGCTAAGTTGCTACTGAGCGGGATTCATGGAGATTTAGGGCATTGTAGAAACGTACTATGGATCAAAACCTAAAAGGCTTATACTCTGTTCTTTAAAGAATTTTGTAAAATATTTTGAGGAAGTGAAAAAATTAGAAATAAGACAAACGATATTGAATGATGTTAACTTTTTTTAATGACATATTTTTGAAAAATATTTAAAATATATAAATTATTAATTGATATTATTTAAAATTGTTGATATTTTTGGTAATTTTTTTATATTAGAATATAAAAACTAATTTGATATGGATTTTTAATTTAAAATAGTTGATTTTTAATTATGACATTTTAATAGTTATATTGATAGGCATATTTATTTTGGAATATGGGTTTTAGAATATTGTTAGTAATATACACAAATTAAAAATAAAAATATATCTAGAAAGCTTTTTTCCCTCTTTTAATTAAACTCATTAATTATAAAAATCATCATATGAAAATGAAAAAGTATCATATGAAATTAACTATATTTTTTTGACATATCATTAAATGAGATTTATGAACAAGATGAAGTTGATAGTAGCCTTTGTCTGGATTCCTTATTTGCATTTTTTTGTCAAGTAGATGACCCAATCCATTTTGAGGATGTAATCATAGAAGAAAAATGGGTTGCGGCAATGGAAGAAGAAATAGAAGCAATAGAAAAGAACGACACATGGGAGTTAGTGAACCTTGCACAAGGAAAAGAAGTCATTGCAATGAAGTGGGTGATCCGAATTGGATCCATGAAAATAATCAAAGGGAACCATGGTTGTACCAGGTTGGGACAGACTTCAAAGAATTCAAAACAATGATCAAAAACACCTCTAAATCAGTGGCAGTGGCAGCCAGCGTGGAATGATGAGGACCTCGGTGACCAAGGCCCATGGATATTGTGCGGGAGGCGAAATTAGCCCCTTGGAGGCCCGGATCGGGAAATAGAGGAGGTTTCTGATGCATGATTACCATTTAGTACTAGTTGCACATTGCTATGAGAAAACCATCAAAATGGGGAAGCCCCGAGCATTTGGTTGTGTGGAAAGGCGGAGAGCTAAAGGACAAAAGGCAGAAGGGCCAAAAGCTAAAAGGCAGGACCCACTCCGAAACCGGAAGTATTGATCGGGGGCTCCTTGAATGGTAAATGGTTTTGGATGAAAGCGGAGCGATTCCACTCAGCACTCGATGTGTGGCAAGTAGAGGACAAAGAAATTTGCCACTCATCATGCACTAACGGTCAAGCAAGTCAACCGCGCGAAATGAGCAAACGATGTTGGATCTGGGGGATCTAGATCTAATGGTTGATATTGCGCCCGACGACCAGACTGAATTTAACGAGGGAGTAAGTTGCGATCTAAAAGAATTTGAGGTCTGCTTTGACCACCACGGTGGAGGAAGACTCATTCCACGACGTAACTGAAGAATTGAACCGACGAAGCAGGCTGGCATAGTTTACAGGAGGACATGTGGCCTCTCCTTGTAAGCATGGTGATGACGCCGAACAAGGAACTCCAAGCACAACTGCAGAAGGCGATTCAACATAGGTGGAAGAGGAATTGAATAGCCATGAGCTCGAATGGCTTTAAAGCCATGAATAGAAGATAGAAGACACAAAGAACCCCGAGAGGAGGACGAAACATAGAGAGGAATAACAGAGAACAGAAGAAGAAAGTGAAGCAAAAGTAGAAAGAAGAGAGAAGACGAGTTAATCAAAAGTAGCATCAAGCACCAGAGAGCTTAAGAGATTCAAGCCATCCCTGAGAGGATCTGTCAGACCAGGGAGGTTAAAGAGTTGGTAGGCAAAAGAGTCTGTGCACTCTAGTGGCTTGGGGAATCCAAAAACCACCCTACTAAGCAAATTTATTTTCAGGAGACTCATATTGAGCTCCTGCATTGTAATTCTTTGGTTAAGACACAATAAAACAAGGCCACCACCGAGAGCTGGACCGGAGATGTAGACCTGGAGGATACGGTTGTTAGGGTCCCACCCTAACCCCCTTATTTATGTCATGGGATCACGTCATAGTCAAGAGTCAATAAAGCCCATATTAATATTTGTAAGTGGTTAACTCGCAATTAATGACGGGACCACAGTTAGTTGCAAATGGGCGGTAGTATTAGATAGATGGTAAATGGGCGGTAGTATTAGATAGATGGTATTAATAAAACCCACAATATTGGCCCGTGGTATTGCATGTATGAGTCATATATAAAGGATAGAGACTCCCTGCGAGGAGCATCGTGTCTTGTTTTGTAATCGAGCTCTGCTCTATTGGAGGTTGCCCCCTCGAAGAGGCCTGTGAACATTTCTCTTTAAATAATAAAATCATTGCTATTCTGTGTTCTGGGTATATTTTCTTCGCATATTCTGTGTTCTCGGTATCTTTTCTTCGCTTGGGTATTGATTTGCAGGTTAAGAGCATAACAAGTGGTATCAGAGCACTTTCCAGAGCTCGGTGGGATCTCCAAATTTTAGCAAAATTCTTTTTTGGCTAGAGACGTGTTCCGACGTCTTTAAACCACGGGATCTGTCGTTAAGCGCATAAACCTGCGGATTCGGGGAGGCATGCATGCAGGAAATACAAGAGGTGGTCACGTCTGTTGGACTCCCTTGTAACCCTGTGGGTACCCCTTCGAGTAGTAGCGCATTAGATAGAACCGCGCACGGACTATCTTCCACGTACCCTCTGGGTATATAGGAAGCCCCCTAGCTCCCTTGAAACCTCGCCATAGATAAACCTTCGGCCGTCTTGTGGCTACAGTACACCGAGAACAGCACTCGGAGAGATTACTCGCCCGTACGATAGGGTAGTCGGGTTGTACGGCTAAGGGTACGGTCGATCCTCCTTAGTTAGAGCCCTGAAACATTGGGCCGAGTACTACTGTCAGACGCTTATGTATATTGCGATCTGTAGCACCTGACACTCCCCAAGGCCATAGTTCCCTTTCTATCGGGGGATCACACATCATCTATTCCAGATCAGCAGCAGCAGTTGTTTCACCATTCAAATCTCTCAGATCCACCAGATCGGATATTCCAGATCAACAACAGCAGTTGTTCCACCATTCAGATCTCTCAGATCCACCAGATCGGAGTAGTTGTGAAGGGTTCCTGTACCTAGATATAATTTTTGCAGGACTTTTGGTGGCATTGACATTTTGAGGATTTGGCGACTGCAGTATTGATCAGGAAGGAGTAAAACTCCGTTAGGAGTTTTCCAAAAAAAAAAAAAAAAGGTCTGAGATCTTCCGGGGCGCTTATTGGTGACCTAGACCATCAGTATCAGGACGACGAGCTGAGCAAGGTGGTACCATTCAATTTCTTAGTAAAAATTTTTAGGCGGTCCCAATTTTTCATCAGGTTGGTGTATGGTAGAAACTCGCGCTCAAGCGATGGCCAATGAAAGGATCGACACAATTGAAAACCATGTGCACTCCCTCCAAACTGCGGTGAACAAGATCGAACTTGAGCTTCAAGGAATGAGTAACCACATAGAACATGAGCTTAAAGGAATAAGTAACCAGTTACAGGAGGCATTCCCAAAGGGCAAGAATCCAGCTCACGAGGAGGCGTATAATCGCCATGAATACCATGAGGGTGAGTCTAGCCACTCTCCTCACGTTTGGCACTCCCATCCACCACCCAGTTAGCGACCTCCCAAGTTGGATATGTAGAAATTTGACGGTTCTCACACGTCCGCATGGCTAGCACAAATGGAGCAGTATTTCCAATTGAATCATATCACAGATGAGGGGACTAAGCTTATGGTGGGCACCATGTACTTGGACAATGAACGATGGCGATGGAAGGAATGGCATCAGCGTTGCAATGGACATTTTCAGAATTGGGCCCAATTTGCCAAAACTTTTCGCAGTCGCTTTGAACAGGAAGATTCTTTTTTGGGGCGTCTCACTAAGCTCCGACAGACGGGTACAGTGGAGGAATATATTACTGCTTTTGAAGCCTTAGCCTTCCGCACTAAGGGTCTCACAGATGAGTTCTACATGGAATGCTTTATCAGCGGTCTTAAAGAAGCCATCAAAGCTCAGGTTCTACTCCACCACCCTCCCACATGGACAGAGGCTTGCCAGGTAGCCCATAAGGTGGAACGTGCATTAACAGCCCAATCCAGCTGCCCCAACTTCCCCGCTAAAGGTCGTCCCTCACAGGCTCCCAATATGACTCAGACACTTAAGATTCAAAAGGTGTCACCTGCGGAAATGGCTGAAAGAAGGAAGCAAGGACTATGTTACTACTGTGATGAAAAATATTCCCCAGGTCATAAATGCAAAGAGCACAAGTTTTTTCAAATAGATGCCACTGACTACAGCTCCACCGAGGAAGATCCACCACTTGAGGAACCGGAGGCAATCGAAGAAGATAACCAACAAGAGATTGTATCTGATGAACCAATTATTTTGCTAAATGCATTGGCAGGAATTTCTTCCCCTCAAACACTCAAAATCAAGCGTTTTCTTAAACATCGCTCAGTAGTAGTCTTGATTGATAGTGGAAGTACCCATAATTTCATCCACCAAAAGATCGCTGAAGCAACACATTGTTTTGTCCGGGCAGTTTCTAACTTCCAAGTCTAGATTGCAGATGGGGGCACAATGAAATGTGAAGGTCGCTGTGAAAATGTCAAAATTAAAATGGGGGATTATCAATTGAAAACCCACATGTTTGCAATACACATGGGGGGTTGCGACATTGTCCTCGGCGTGGAATGGCTCCGCACTCTTGGGCCAATCACAATGGATTTCCAGGAGTTATATATGAGTTTTAAGCAGAACAACGCCACACATACCCTCCGTGGACTACAGGCGGGAGCCCCCTCTATCATCAGCTCGCATAGGATGGAAAAATTGTTAAAAAAGGGCCATCATGGAGTGGTAGATCAATTTAATGCCATCCAGGTAGTAGACACCATGTCTCAGCTAATTCATCCTGAGATGCAATAGATTTTAAATAAACATCGGACGGTCTTTGACAAGCCTCATGAGCTTCCACCCTCGTGAGGGGAACATGATCATAGCATCACATTGGTTCCAGGGGCCCAACCCCCAAATGTGCGGCCATACAGATATCTGTTCACCCAAAAGAATGAAATAGAAAAAATCATCAAGGAATTGTTGGAAGCAGGTGTCATTCGTCCCAGCATTAGTCTTTATTCATCTCTAGTGGTCATGGTCCTCAAGAAAGATGGGGAGTGGCGGATGTGTCCAGACTTCAGGGCCCTCAATAAGTTAACAGTCAAAGATAAATTTCCCATCCCAGTGCTTGACGATTTGCTGGACGAACTCAATGGGGCTCAATTCTTCACTAAGTTGGATCTTCGCTCAGGCTACCACCAAATTCGCATGAAGGAAGTCGATTTTCCCAAGACAGCTTTCAGAACTCATGAAGGCCATTATGAGTTCCTGGTCATGCCATTTGGTCTCTGTAATGCCCCCTCTACTTTTCAGAGCCTTATGAATCACCTCCTCAAACCATATCTCAGAAAATTTGTCCTTGTCTTCTTCGATGACATCCTCATCTATAGTGGCACTTGGGCGGCACATCTTTAGCATGTAGATCTACTCTTGCAACTGCTCCGCACGCATAAATTATTTGTCAAGATGTCTAAGTGTTCGTTTGGCATGGAAGAAGTTGAGTATTTGGGCCACATTGTGGGGCGTGAAGGTGTCAAGGTGGACCCAAAAAAGATCCAGGCAATGCAAGAATGGCCTCAACCTAAGACCTTGAAAAGCTTGAGAGGATTTTTGGGTCTCACAGGCTATTATCGTAAATTTTTCCGCAACTATGGCCACATAGCGAAGCCCCTAACGCAACTCCTAAAGAAAAATTCCTTCTTCTGGAACGAAGAAGCACAACAAGCATTTACAGCTCTCAAAACCGCCATGTGTTCCACTCCTGTCTTAGCACTACCGGACTTCACCAAATCATTTGTCATTGAATCTGATGCTTCAGGAACAGGTATTGGAGCGGTCTTAATGCAGGAAGGGCGACCATTGGCCTTCACCAGCCAACAACTAAGTGGGAGGAATCTGGGCCAATCTACCTACGAGAAGGAAATGATGGCCATCTTACATGCAGTCGAGACCTGGCGACCTTACTTGTTGGGGCGACGTTTCCAAATCCGCACAGATCATCACAGTCTTAAATATTTTTTGGAGCAATGCCTATGTCCCCCACAACAAAATAAATGGTCAGCCAAAATGCTGGGATATGATTATGAGATCATTTACAAGAAAGGGAAAGACAACAGGGTAGCAGATGCATTGTCGCGCCAATTTGAGGAGGAAAGTACTCTGCTCGCAATTTCCCTCCCCATTCTAGACTGGATTGAAGAGGCTCGCAGGGAATGGTTTTCACATCCCGGGCTCTCCCAACTCATTTCTCAATTGCAGGTAGATCCTAATTCCAGCAAGGGCTACTCGTGGCAGAATGATATTCTTCGCTACAAGGACAGAGTCGTAATATCACCAACATCCACCCTCAAAAGTCGCATTTTGGTAGAATTGCACTCATCTCCCATTGCAGGACATTCGGGCTTTCAAAAGACATATGCTCGCACCAGAAGATCATTTTTTTGGGCTGGCATGAAACAGGACATCCTTACTTTCGTAGCAGAATGTGATGTCTGTCAACGCCACAAACGGGAAACCGTCAACACACCAGGCACATTACAACCATTGCCCATTCCGGCGTCAATTTGGATGGAGGTCTCCATGGATTTCATTACTGGTCTTCCAAAGTCTGGGAACAAGTCAGTCATCATGGTGGTTGTGGACCAACTGTCGAAGTATGCTCATTTCTGCACCCTACCCCAACCATTCACACCCACTTTGGTTGCTCAAACTTTCATGGATCAGATCTTCAAATTGCATGGCATGCCGACTTCTATTGTGTCCGACCGCGACCCAATCTTCACCAGTAATTTTTGGCAAGAGCTCTTCAGAATACAAGGCACTCAACTCAAACTCAGTACTTCATATCATCCGCAAACAGATGGTCAAACCGAAGCCGTCAACAAATGTCTAGAAACCTACCTTAGGTGTTTCACTTCAGAAAAACAACACCTTTGGGTACAGTGGTTACCTCTGGCGGAATGGCGGTATAACATCAACTATCATGCCACCACCAAAATGACTCCCTATGAAGCAGTCTATGGACAACTTCCGCCTTCCCCTACTTCTTATCTCACGGGGTGCTCCAAAGTACAAGCCGTGGATCAACTCCTACAACACCGCGCAACCATGCTTGCCCATCTGCGCGAGAATCTTCATCAAGCTCAGAATCGTATGAAGCAACAGGCTGACCAACATCGCTCAGAGTGCCAATTTGAAGAAGGGGATCAGGTCTTTTTGAGGCTGCAACCATATAAGCAAACATCACTCAAAGACAAGGGTTGTCGAAACCTCTCTCCAAAATTCTATGGACCATACCAAGTACTTCAACGCATTGGAGAAGTGGCTTACAAGTTGGCTTTGCCACCTACAGCAAAAATCCACCCATTTTTCCATGTATCATGCCTCAAGAAAGTGATTGGGAACAGTTGCCAAGTTCAAACCAGTCTAGCTGAATTGGACGAAGAAGGGTCAATCTGGCTTCAACCTGAACAAGTTCTAGACACACGAGACAAGCACCTGCGCGACCGCATGCTTAAGGAGGTCCTCGTCAAATGGAAAGACACCTCTCCGGAAGATGCAACTTGGGAACCAGCCTCTATTCTTCAGCAGTTTCCGCAGCTTCAACCTTGAGGACAAGGCAAGTCTTAAGGGGGAGGGTATGTTAGGATCCCACCCTAACCCCATTATTTATGTCATGGGATCACGTCATAGTCAAGAGTCAATAAAGCCCATATTAATAGTTGTAAGTGGTTAACTCGCAATTAATGACGGGACCACAGTTAGTTGCAAATGGGCGGTAGTATTAGATAGATGGTAAATGGGCGGTAGTATTAGATAGATGGTATTAATAAAACCCACGATATTGGCCCGTGGTATTGGATGTATGAGTCATATATAAAGGATAGAGACTCCTTGCGAGGAGCATCATGTCTTGTTTTGTAATAGAGCTCTGCTCTATTGGAGGTTGCCCCCTCGAAGAGGCCTGTGAACATTTCTCTTTGAATAATAAAATCATTGCTATTCTGTGTTCTGGGTATATTTTCTTCGCATATTATGTGTTCTCGGTATCTTTTCTTCGCTTGGGTATTGCTTTGCAGGTTAAGAGCATAACAACGGTGAACTCCTTATTAATTTCTTGTGTTCTTGTATTTTCTTGTTGTTTTCTCTGTTGTCTTTCCATTTCAAGTGTCTATGTATTTGCAATCTGATCGATTTGTTCCTTAAATAACATAGACACACACACCAGCACATGAGTTTGTAATACCTTTACTCAATAAATCTTTAACTGAGGTCACTCATGGGGTAATTATCAGGTCAAGTGGTATCAGTGCTTTAGGTTGTAAGGTTAGATAATCTTGTGTTGGCTTGGCTGTTGAATGCTCACTAGATCAAAGCTCAAATTAGGATAAGGAGAGTTGGTGGAAAATAATCCTAAAATTGGGAGAGTCTATCCTCAGAAGACAATGTCAAAGGAAGGTTCTATGGGGCCAGACCCTCAATCCATAGAAATTTTCCTAGCTATAAACTCTATGGTAGAAGAAATGTACAAGGACTTTAGAAAGCATAAGGATGAAGACTCCTCAAATTTTAAACAAGATAAAGAATAAGAACATTCTCATTTCCATGACCACTCCAAGGGAGAAGGGAAAGAGGAAAGCTTTCTCACACCTCCTGATAGCCCTATGCATAATAAGAAAGCATATTTGATCAAGCTAGATGTTAAGTTTGACTTGCGTATATATGATGGAGAGCTAAATGCTGAAAAGTTGGACAATTGGATAAGACAAATTGATGTGTATTGCAGAGTACAAAACATAGACTTAGACAAGAGTAAGATTCAGCTGGCAAGCCTATGCCTATGAGGCACTGCCTTGGTTTGGTGGGAAGGCAGGACCCCAGCTGATATGGAAAGACATGGTAAGACTATCTCTATTTGGAGTGAATTTTTTTCTACATTCAAAAAGTAGTTCTATCCATTGGCCTACATGCAACAAGTCATGATGAGTTGGCAAACTTCCCGGCAGCTGAAAGGGAAAAGCGTGCAAGGGTATAGTCAAGAATTTAGAAAGAGAGAATTGATGTTGCATATCTCATTAGACTCACCAAAAACCCTTTTGAGATACATTGGTGGTATACACAGCTATAGGAGGCATACCATCCTCATGTTCAATCCCACTAGTATAGATGAGGTATCTGTACAAGCTACTCAGCTAGAAGTTAGAGGAAAGAATGGAAATCTAGAAGTTGGGGGACCATCTCAACCCACTGCAAGCAATAGCAGGGAGGAAAGAAAACAAAAGTGGAAAGCAAGGAAGGCTAACATTGCATAGAAAATCAAAGCTTCATGCACTCACTCTAAAAAGGATGGGCATGATGATGAGAATTGTTGGATTCTGCATCTAGAGCTAAGACCTAGGAAGTTCGACGGCAAAAAGAAGAAGATTGTTGAAGCTATTCAGAAATATTTGGGGTTAGACTCAGGAGATGACACAACTATTGCAGCCACATGTATAAAAGGTAAGAATTCTGAAGCATCTACTAGTAATTCTACTCAATCTGTTATTTATGAAGAAAATGAGAGGAAAGGACATGAGATTTTCCATATTCAAGTTGTTTCTAAATATCAAAAGATTGATACTTTGTTTGATAGTGGCTCACAAGTAAATTTGATTTTTGAAGCAATTGTAAAGAAATTGGGATTAGCAACTACACCTCATAAGAAACCATACCCATTAGGATGGTTGAATGATAAAGCACAACTACAAATGACTAGACAATGCAAACTCAAGTTTTCTTTTGGGTCATGGTTTATAGATGAGGTTGAGTTAGACATAATTTCTTTGGATATATGTGGAATTGTTTTAGGAAGTCCTTACTTGTATGATAGAAAGGCTATTTTCTATAGAGCTAAGAACATGTATATACTTGTTAAATATGGAATCAAATACTTTGTAAGAGCTCACAAGCTTAAGAATAATTATACTCTCATAAACTCAGGGCAGATGAAAAGAATGATAAATTCATGCAAACAATTCTTGCTAATGGTTGTAAAGGAAAGGAAACCTGATAAAACCAATGTATTTGAGGGTTGTAATGCTGAACAACAAGCTGATATAGAAAATGTTGTTTCAAAGTATGATGTCTTATTTCAAGAACATAATGTTCTGCCATCCAAAAAGGGAATAGTACATGATATTATTTTGCAGCAAGATTTTCCATTGCCTAGCATTGAAATGTACTGGTTGTATGGTTTAGAGAATGCTGAAATCAAGAAGCAGGTGCAAGAGTTGCTCGAAAAGGGCTTCATCAGGACTAGCACATCACCGTGTGGGTCACCAGTCGTTTTGTTGAGAAAAAAAGATGGCTCGTGGAGAATGTGCATTGATTACCGAGCACTAAATAAGATAAAAATAAAAAAATTGTTATACCCTTCCTCGCATAGATGATCTTTTAGATCAATTGAAGGAAGCTGTTTATTTCACCAAGCTAGATTTTCACAGTGGATACTATCAGGTCAGGGTTGCAGAGAAAGATGCCTGGAAGACTAGTTTCAAAACAAAGCAGGGATTGCATGAATGGTTGGTTATGCCTTTTGGCTTGACCAATGGCCCTGCTACTTTCATGAGATTAATGAATGATGTACTCAGACCTTTTCTTGATGATTTTGTTATTGTGTACCTAGATGACATTCTGATTTTTAGTAAAACGTGGGAAGAACATTTAGAGCACGTTAAGCAGACACTAGATGTTTTGAAAAGAGAAAAACATTATGTTAAACTCTCAAAATGTGAATTTGACAAAACATATCTAAATCACTTGGGTCATATAGTAGGGGGTGGTGAACTGAAAATAGATCCCTATAAAGTGGCAGTCACTGTAAACTGGCCTAAACCTAAGTTTGCTACAAAAGTGAGAAGCTTCTTAGGAGCGGCACAATATTGAAGGAAGTTCATTTCTAACTTTTCCTCAATTTCAACTCTCGCTTACATGCTTTAACAAGATTGAACAGGGTGTTTCAGTGGGGGGAAAACATTAGAAAGCCTTTGACAACTTGAAAGAAAAGATTAGTACAACACCTGTATTAGCACTGCCAGATCTACAAGGACCATTTGAGATCCAAACTGATGCCATCGAGTATGCCATGGGAGCAGTGTTGACACAGCACGGTAAACCCATATGTTATCATTCTGAGACTTTTAATTCTGCAGTAGTTAACTATCCTACATATGATAAAGAATTGTATGCATTAGTTCAGAGTATGAAAAAGTGGAAACGTTACTTAATTGGCAAAGAGATAGTAATACATATTGATCATCAACCACTTCAATATCTACACTCCCAAACGAAGTTGCAGAAATGAAGACATTAGAGATGGATGGGTTTTCTGCAACAGTTTCATTTAGTCATTAGATATAGAAAGGGCATACATAACAAAGTTGTAGACATGTTATCTAGACCCATTATAAATCCATATACCATACTTAAGCATAATTATATATTACATGAAAGCTACATTGAACAATATGCTCAGGATATGGACTTTAAAGATGTATATGAAACTTTGAGTCAAGGAAAAAGAGTAGAAGAATTGGACTATCATATGAAGGACCAAATCTTATACCACTGTGGGAAGCTCTGCATTTCACAAACTAAGAGAGTAAAGATAATTAGGGAAGCATAGACTTTTCTGATATTAGGTCACTTTGGGGTAAGTAAAACAGTTGTACAACTGCAAAGATTTTGTTATTAGCTGAAAATGAATGAGACAGTTTCTAGATATGTAAGAAGGTGTGATATGTGTGCTAAAAGCAAGCCCAATAATAGAAAAATAGGCTTGTACACTACATTTCCAATTCCTTCTCACCCTTGGGAAAGTGTTTCCATCGATTTTGTTGGAGGACTGCCTAAATCTAGGAAAGGTCATGATTATCTATATGTTGTTGTGGATAGGTTCAGAAAAATGTGTATTTTGATACCTTGTAATAAACAGATTACAACTGAATAGACTGCAAAATTATTCTTTGAACATGTATCGGTTCATTTTGGATTACCCACTCCTATTGTATTTGATCAAGACACTCGATTTATGGGGAATTTTTGGTCAAGTCTATGGGAACTGAGGGATACCAAATTGAAGAAAAGCACAAATTTTCATCTACAAACAAATGGCCAGACATAAGTAGTTAACAGGACAGTGATCTAGTTACTAAGAGGTTATTGCAGCAAACGTCCTAAGATTTTGGATGAACACTTGTGTTATGTGCAACATGCTTACAACAAAGCAAAACATTCTTCTAGATAGAGATCTCCTTTTGAGATCTGTTTTGGTTTCACATCAACGTCTCCTTTGGATTTTGTCTTTGGTAAAGATACCATGCTTGATGGATACAGTGATGTGGACAAGGCAACTAGGTTCAGTGAACAGATCTAGGAGATCCACCAGGTAGTACAGGAACAGTTGGAAAGGAGCCAAGCAAAATACAAGGCTAGGCATGACAAGCATCGGATGGAGCACAGTTTTCAAGTTGGTGACCAGGTCTAGCTGTATATCAGCAAGGACATGATGCAAGGTGAAGGTAAAAAGCTAAAGCCTATCAGGTATGGACCCTTTAGGATACTTGAGAAGATTTGTGAAAATGATTTTTGCCTTGATTTACTAGCTTACATGCACATCTACTCAGTCGTAAATGCACATTGCTTGAGATTGTTTGAACTTTCAATGATTGAGGAGCCTAAAGAGCAGATTCAATTACCTTCTATTGATGACCTGCTACCTGAATATCTTAATGAATTACAGGAAGACTTAGTGCTGGACAGGAAGGTGAGGATGACAGGCAGGGAAGATATGGAGTACCTCAAGATTGGGTTCAAAGGTTCAAAGCCGAGTAGTGCAAAGTGGATTGAGATTAGGAAAGTGAGAAAGAAATACCCTCACTTAGTCGATGCTTGAAAACAAAATTTTGGTTGTCCAAAAGATTTTTCAGTGGGAATGTCGTGATCTGAATTGGATCCATGTAAATAATGAAAGGGAACCATGACTGTACCAGGTCAAGACAGACTTCGAAGAACTCAAAACAATGATCAAAAGCACCTCTAAACGAGTGGCAGTGGAAGCCAGCGTGGAACGACGAGGATCTCTGTCAATGCATGATGACCGAGGCCCATGGAGACTATGTGGGAGGTGAAATTAGCCCATGGGAGGCCCGGATCGGGAAACAGAGGAGGTTTTTGATGCGATATTAGCACTTAGCGCTAATTGCACATCATTAGGTGAAAACATTCAAAATGGGGAAGCCCTGAGCGCTTGGTCATGTGGGGATCTGGAGAACCGAAGGACAAAAGGAAAAAGGGCTAAAAGTTAAAAGGGAGGACCCACTCCAAAACCAGTGGTATTGATCAGGGGCTACTTGAATGGTAAATGGTTTTGGATGAAAGCGAAGTGATTCCACATAACACCCGATGCGTGGCAAGCAGAGGAGAGAGAAAACTACAACTCATCGTGCGCTAATGGTCAAGCAAGTAAATTGCATGAAATGAGTGGACAACATTGGATCTAGGGTATCCAGATCTGACGGTTGATATTGCGCCCGATGGCCAGACTAGATTTAATGAGGGAATAAGCCATGATCTAGAAGAATTTGAGGTCTACTTTGAGTGCCATGGTGGAGGAATACTGAATGCATGACGTAACCAAAGAATTGAATCGATGAAGCAGGCTGAAGCAGTTTATAGGAGGACATGTGGCCACTCCCTATGATCCTGGTGGTGACACCGAACAAGGTACTCCAAGCGTAGCTGTAGAAGGCGATTCGATGGAGGTGGAAGAGGAACTAAACATCCATGAGCTTGAATGGCTTTAAAGCCATGAACAAAAGACATAACACACAAAGAACCCCCAGAGGAGGATGAAACAGAGAGAGGAAGAACAGAGAATAAAAGAAGACAGTGAAGCAAAAGGAGAAAGAAGAGAGAGGGTCGAGCTGACCAAAGGCAACATCAAGTACCATAGAGCTTCAGAGATTCTAGCCATCCTTGAGAGGATCTGTCAAACTAGGGAGGTCAAAGAGCTAGTAGGAAAAAGAGTCTGTGCACTCCAGTGGCTTGGGGAATCTAAGAACCACCCTGCCAAGCAAATCTATTTTCAAGAGACTCATATTGAGCTCCTGCATTGTAATTCTCTGCTTAAGACATAATAAAACAAGGCCACCACTAAGAGCTGGACCGGAGATGTAGCACTGGAGGATAGGCTGAACTCATTCTTAATTTCTTGTGTCCTTGTATTTGCTTGCTGTATTTTTCTGTTGTCTTTCCATTTCAAGTGTTTATTTATTTGCAATCAAATCGATCCGTTCCTTAAATAACATAGACATAGACACCAGCTCATGAGTCTGTAATACCTTTATTCAATAAATCTTTAATTGAGGTCACTCATAGCGTGATTATGAGATCAGTGGGTCTATAAGACTAAGAGCAATGTTGACGACAAGATTGAAAGGCATAAAGTGAGGCTAGTTATCAAAGGATACAAGCAACGACATGGAAGATTATGTGGAGACTTTGTGCCTAGTACAGTTGTGGCGATTGTCGCGCAACGTAAATTGAATGTGTATCAAATGGATGTAAAGTCAACATTCATGAATAGAGCGCTGAAAGACACTACTACACCAAGGGCACTTTTAAGACATTTTTTTAAGACAAAAAATATCTTTTGTCATAAAAAATCACTTTATATTTTAGTCATTTTACATTAAAATTTAATATCAATTGAATTGCCTTAAATATAAATTTTAAGACAAAAATAGTCTGAGACAAAAATGTTTTAAGACAAAACTTTACATTTAAGATGAAATTTGTTTAAGACAAAATAATTCAAGACAAAGGCATAGACACAAATAATTTAAGACAAAACCTTTGTATTTAAGACAAAAATAGATCAAGACAAAATATTTTAAGAGAAAAGAAGTTTGAGACAAAAATATTTTGAGACAGAACATTATATTAAAGACAAAAGTAATTAAAGACAAAAATATTTTTAGACAAATCTTTATATGTAAGAGAAAATTAGATTGACACAAACATTTAAAGACAAAACTTTACATTTAAGACAAAAACAATTTAAGAAAAAACTATTTTAAGACAAAAATAATTAAGGACAAAATTATGTTAAGACAAAATTTTATATTTAAGACAAAAACAATTTGAGACAAAAGTATTTTAAGACAAAACTTTATATTTAAGATAATGGCCACTTTATATGAAACATATTTAATACAATTAACAATTAAGACAGAAACATATCAGTTTAAGGCAATATTAACTAACAACTACAAAATTGACTCTGAGAGTATACCCTAACTCCGCTAGCTTGCAGGGAACTACGTCTGTCTTGCACCTATACCAAGGTTGCTATTTTACTTACAATTCACATTATATTATATAAAGACAATGATTTGTTGGGCTCTTTGTTTTGTGGGGGTAGTCAAATAAGAAGAACACAACAAATTTTACTGACAAGATGTCTCAGACATCAATTCCTCTTCTATCCATTTCATGTTTGATCATACGATTAGAGACAACTTGTCTATCATTGCACTTGACACTGCTACATGGAGCATGATTTAATGACAATTTTTTAAGAGAAAAGATATATTCTGTCTTCAAATTTTCAATATGAGTTGCTAGTAAAGAAAGGTAAAGGTAAAGGATTAGGAGTCTGTCTACTAGCATTCACCAAGTGGTTGGTTTACAATGCTTGTGAAGTGATATTAAACAAAGGAAAAGCACTCCCGAGACATAGCCATGGGACAGGTGAGGCAAATCGAGGTTCATGTGAAGAACCTGTAATAGCTAGATGTGAAAATTTGTGCTACATTAAGCACTAAAGAGGAGAAAGTGCAAGTCACGATGTCGATGAACTTTGGCACAAAATACTTGGTCATTTGCATCATGGTACCTCGAATATTATACAACAAATAACCACTGGCCTCCCTAAAGGAGCATTGAAGAAGTAGGATGTATGCAAAGGATGTATGTTGCAGAAGTACGCAAAATCCACATTCCATGATCTGGACAACAAAGCACATGTAGTCCTAGAAAGGATCCACTATGATGTTTATGGATCTTTCTCAACAGCCTACATTTTCAGACACAAATATTTTGTCATTTTTATTGATGACTTCTCACTGAAGCATTGGATATTCTTCATGTGGAAGAAAGATGGGAGATTCTACAAGTTCGTAGAACTCAAGGCACTGGTTGAAAAGGAAGCTAGCAGGAAGGTGAAGTCTCAGTTGTAGTGGCTGCAACACTCTCAGAAATTTTGTCTTGCACTTAAATTTCAGAGCCTAATATGGATATTGTGATTGATCATTCCTTAGTCACTTATTTGTAAGTTGATCATGATCTCAATCTCTCCTTTTTGATCTTAAGAGTTATTCATGATTTTATTTTTACACAGAATCCATCATCTTTGGGCATGTGGATTATTGCTTGTCGTGCAAAGGGAGGTTTGTTTTGATTCAAGGGGAAATATTTATGAGAATGGGTTGTCCTCAGCACATAGACATGTTTCACACTCATTTCACACAATCTATCATCATCTCGTCTATCATTGGAGACGTAGTTGGCGTAAGATGCCACAAAGGTTGTTTCATTAAGTATGTGTTATATGTTCTAGATGGTCTATGTTTTATCACTAAGTTTTCAAGTGTGTGATCATAGTCAAGATTTATCATTATTCACATCACTTCTACTGCTCCCACACTTAGCCAAATTTCTGAGTATCCTTATCAACCTAGCCTCAACCAAATTTCCTCAACTACAGACTTCACATATGTAACCCTTTAGATTTTCCCTTCCCTATTGGAACTATCCAACACACATAAATCCTGACCTCCCTTAGCACTCAAAACTATGGAATGGTCATCTCCAATGTTCTTCCCTCAGCCAGAACCCAATGTCTCTAGAAACTATGCAGTTTTGTCCCTTAACTACCAAGTCTTCCTTGCATCCTAAAATTTCATAGATGTGTCCTCCCATGGCCTCATCCCATAGCAGTGCCTTTCATCCAACTAAAAATATGTAAATGTTTCCTCCGAGGGCCTCATCCCACAACAGTCACTACTCGCTGAAACTACACAATTATGTCTCTCAGGGGCGACGAAGAAAGATGACATGATAGATGACACTCAAGGAGTTGAGGACAAAAATAAGCAGACCAAGGAAACCAAGGTATGATAGAATATCAGGACCACATGAAGACTCCATCTTATGCATAACCCTTTGGGGGCTAGGTATGGAAAACAAAGCACATCTTTTGAAATACACCTCTTATTGTAGCTTGAAAGATTGCTTATCATTATCGTATCATTCTATCTTCAATGACATGCATGGTTGGAAGAACTGGAAGTCATTCCATGTGTTTCCTCTACGTGTCTTTCTCCCTTTCACTTGTTTATTACATAGGTTAGAAGGCGAAGAGAAATACCACTTGTTTATTTAAGCTCTACAAAGGTTGTGATCAACATGATCTTATGACTAAGCAAGCATGATGCAAGGCATCCTAAGTGGGATGAAATATGTTTGATGATATGTATATAGTTAGTACACTCCTTTGCATTACTCATTTGCATTAATACAAGCTTTGTATCTTGCATGTACCCTCACTGCTTATCAAATTTTTCTACCTGTTGCTATTAGCCTCTTAGCTCTTTCCTAAAAAAGCAGGGGTAGGAATTTCCTTCGACCTGATTTCTTCAAGGCTCTTCATAGAAATTATAGAGCTAAGAGAAGGAGATGTGGAATATCACTATCAAACTCTTGAAAATGCTTTTCATGTTTGAACCTATTGAAACGATTAAGTTGCCACTCAACAACATTCTAAATCTTAGAAGACTCAAGAAAGATCACATCTCTATATATCATAAACTTCTTATTCACTTCAACATAGAGATGGTATGCTTTGGATGTATGAGTACCCTAAAAAGATACATTTTTGACTCCTTGCACTGAGTTTTTTTCTCTATTGCTTAGGTATGAAGGCATAACAAGAGGAACCAAAAACCCTGAGATGCCTCACAGAAGGAATGTGGCCATACCACATTTCATAGGGACTCTAGTTTCTAATAGCAAGAGATGGACACCTATTCTTTCTATACATAACACATAGAACCACATCTGCCCAAAACCTTATGAACTCAATATGCGAACTATGCCAAGTTCATAGTGAAAGTAATACATTTCAATGAACTATGTGTTGAAAAATGCAGCAACAAATTATCAATTTGATTTTTCCTTGATTAAATTGAAAAATTTGAACTTCCACATCAACAGACAACTTGGACGATGTTAACTTCTGTGACATGGCTTGTGTCACCTATTTTACTCAATAAATTTGAGATGGACGAGTTAGAGTTCAGTTCTGCATATGCCAATGCTAATTTGTAGAAATAAAGGTCAACTATCTTAGGTTATTGTCAGTTAAACTATTTCTAACTTTTTGAGGAACTAGTGGAAGGTAATTTAAGCAGTGGGACTTCAATCAAACTCAGTGATCATTGAGTTAAATACTCAATCTACCAAAAATAGTTGGGGCATGTAGAGAAGTTGAGTTCCCTAAGGTTGGTGGATATTCGAAGGCAGTTTTAATTTCTTATAGCTCACAGAGTTGCAAGAACTTACTATAACCATAGTGGAGGAGGTAGCTTGTGTAGGAGCTTCTTGAGAAATTGGAGAGGGAATGATTGTTGGTAGCATTAATAGCCTACCAACAATTTGTTTTGCACCACACTTCAATGTTTTAGGCAGGGTTTTTGAGGGTGGATAATTTTTTCTGATGATTTTTGGTCATGCATGTCCTCACTAGGTATCTTGGGAGGTCTATAATAGTTCCTTGCATGCACGTCCTCACTAAATATGTTTTGGGATGTCTGTACTAGTTCCTTGCAAATTTATGTTTGTCAAGGCTTAAATACTTATGATCTTAGGTGCTCACAACAGTCCAACAATTTATGGCACTCTCCAAATCATCATTCCTAAAAGGATCCAACAAAATGACATGAGAGGAAGATGAGAAGGGCACACTCTTATTGGTACTAGCCTAGAACTAGTGGAATTGGTTGGTCCCAATGGTTTTAGAGTTGTACTAGTCTAGTTTGGTGGTTCCGATTGGATAAGGCTGGTCTTGTATTGAATCGACCTTAAAACACGAAAGTGACTAGTTCTCTACTAAACTGACCAATTCTGAAGAATGTAGCACAACATAGCTAATGACCACAAAATATTAATTTTTAATAAAAAATAATTAAAAGGTAAAAAAATATCTTAACCCCAGGGCCCTACAAAACCCAACCTGAGTAATTAATGGTAATATTTAATTTTTAAAGTCAAAGTAAAATTTGGCATTCTCCTTATCTTTTCATTTTGTAAAGGAAAGATACAGATAATGTCAACTTTTAATTAAATTTTGAATATCAAAATTAATTGTTTAGGGTTGTTTAAGAGTTGTTCCAACTTCATTCAATTTTGAGAAAGTCAAATTTTAGATCCCATTCAAAACTTAGCGGTGACTGTTTGAACCACTTTTTTTGTAATGAGTCCTAGACTTTGAATTCCAATTTTTCATGTGCATTTTTTTCATAATCATATTCCTCGTGAGACTTTGAAACATAAGTTAATATTTAATCCATTGCAAGCAGTTGACCTAGCTTAGGGAACCATCATCTAGCCCTCCCAAGTTGCTCCTCAAAAATTGAAATTTTCTTTCGAAGCAGGCATTCATTTTATCCATTAGATCATTTTTTCCACTGTGACAGTCCAACAACACCCCTACTAGCATATGCTTGATAATCCATCTCATTTTTACTATCTTACATATAAAATATCTTAAATATTGTGTCTCTAATATAAAAGAGGAAGAACCAGAAATTTCCTTCTTGACCATCTTCTCAACCCACAATATGTTTAGCTTCTCTCTTGTGCTTACACTCTAGTCTTCTCTCAACTTTAGAATGGTGAATCTTAAACACTGTTTCATGATGTGCATTGAGAGAGGCATAATTCACCCTTTCTTTGCATCAAATTAGCCCCCTAGAATTACCTTTACATTTACATGCAAGTATTTATTTTCCTCGGGGAGGACTGTTAAGCTTCCCATCAATATTTCAGCTCCCTCTCCTACCATCATGAGCCTGATCCAAAGGCCCCAACTAATGAGGAGAGGGAGGTTCCGAATCTTTGTTGGAAGAATGATTGACCACCATGTTGAGCAGGCGTCCTTAAAAGTAATAACCTGCCACCTGATTAGAGATGGAACCACTGATAAGATCGATTTCCAGAGTTCTTTTGCGGCCTGAAAACCAATAAATAGGTGGGTAATAGTTTCGTTGATGCTTTTGGAAAGACAAAAAAAAATTGGGTTGTGATGTGCTCCTTTAAGAAGGTTATCTCCTCTGGGAATTTTTTTCTTAAGTATGGTCCACATGAGAAGTCTGTTCCTGGGGGGTTCTTTGAGCTTCCACAAGTGCTTCCACAATGACTCGATGGCTTGTGCTCAACAACCTTCAGCTAGCACAAGGTAGCCTTCCTTAGGAGTGTATTTACCAGCTTTCGAGAGCACCCATATTACGTCATCTTCACCTTGGCTTAGCTGGATGTTAGCTTTAGTAAGAGCCACAATATAGGCATTCCATTTCTATGGCCATTGTTGTGGAATGTTCAATCTATGGGCTGATTTCCATCCTTGCTGAAATAATGTTGTATGCTCGGTGTCCATGATGTGGCCAATATGGGTAATGCTTGCTTCTCTGAGAAATTTTCTTTGATCAACTTGTAGCCTATGGGCATTCTCGTAGCCAATCCATGGCTCCTATCCAATCCTCATAGCCATTCCATATTAAAATTCCAAGTAAACGAGGAAAGATCTCAATAGCCTTTGATTTCAAACACCTCTTCTTTTTATCTTTTTCTAGGTCCTTTCATTAGGTAAGGAAAGCTGAGGGTCGCTCAGTGAAGGATTCATCACAGGGTTTGGAGAGTTGAATAGAGGCTCATATGAGAAAATTCCAGAAATGGGAGGTATCTCGACAAAATTTCCTGATGGGGGAGCCAAGAAAGGTAGTGCTAGTTAATACCTAGGTGCATTAGCTACGGCCTCCGTAGATTGAGTAGCAAAGGGGACATGAGAGTTGGCGGAAGGTGGAAGAGAGGCGAGACCCGCCAAGGAGATTCAAAATCTAGGTTCACGGGATTGATCCACAAAATTGAGGGTAGAAGGCAACAAATTCTGAACTGTGAGGTTCGATAAAGAGGTGGAGGCCTTCGGGAGGGTAATGTTCCATCAGACTTGAAGGCCTTGAGATCCAGTGAAACGAAGCTACGGTGTCAGAAAGATCACAGCTGTAGGTGAAGACACTTGCAGGATTTACCTGGGGAATATTCCAAATGAAGGTACCCTCTAATGGGTCCTCCGAATAGTCGACTAGCTCATCCATAACAGTCACGAATTTCCTGTGCCAACTGCCTCCAAAACCTTGAGATGCTTGTCGCTATTGTGACGGGGAGCAGTCGAGGAAGTGTCGAGGAGGAAGAGGGTAAGACCAAAGTAGTAAAAGTGAAAGTGATGTATGTTCTTCTATTACCTGGATCATAAGGAAGGGTAATACTGTTGGGCGGACACTACTCCATAAACTCATCAGGTCAAAACCCTAGGGCACTGTGTGAATAGCCCTTCATGATGTCGTGGCTTATCAGTTTGACCACTTATGGGGAATGAGTATGAATCACTCACCAATGGGTTTCAATTCCTTTCATGTAGAGATCATGTTGGAAATACTGGGGGGTGTGAACCAATATCTCTTTTTCTAACTATATTTTAACCAGTTAAACTATTTATATTCAAAACAAAATATGAAAAACAATAATAAATGTTTTTATTAATATAACCTTTGCAGTAAAGTAGATACAATATATAAGTGGTTGCAATCAGTCGCCAAGCTCCAACTTGGACTATGGTGAGGTTCCAACCTCCAGAGCACCAACTCTATTTTTCCAAGACACCAATCGACTTAGGAGCACCAACTCCCAAGGACTTCAATCCTTCCATTTCTTGAGACACCAACCACAAGGACTCCAATCCTTCCTACTTCTAAAGCACCAGCCCTAAGGACTCCTATCCTTCCTACTTCTGAGGCATCAACCCCAAGGACTCCCATCCTTCCTACTTCTGAGGCATTAACTCCAAGGACTCCAATCATTCTTACTTCTGAGGCACCAACCTCAAGGACTCCTATCCTTGTTTCTTCTGAGACACCAGCCCCAATGACTCCTATCCTTGTTTCTTCTGAGACACCAGCCCCGAGGACTCTAATCCTATTTACTTTTGAGGCACTAGCCTCAAGGGTTATGACACAATCTTGTCAAGGTTCATTTGATAATAATGTTCTGCTCTAAGAACTCTTCTCTACTAAGTTCTATCTGATTATAGCTTCTTTGTAGCCTCCAACCTACAACATCAATGAAAACCAGTATTATTATGAAGAAGTCGTTACAACTTTGCACACTGCCCACACATAGTCTCCAATAGCCTTCATGCTCTCTAATAATGTCTTCACATAGCTTTACTAGTCTACTGTTAGCTGCACTAAGCTCTGCATAAAGAAAAACTTCATGTTCAAGCTTATGTTCTCTATTCGCACCTTCTCACCTTGGACTATATCCTATCCTATTGGCACTTCAGCCCTCTTTCTGTTCTGCTAGATCCTCATGTTGCCTCCGTCTCCTCCAGCTTATTTTCCACAATGTTTCAACAACATTCATCGCTAACTGTTCTCTACTTTTCTGTCTATTATTCATTCCTCATGCCTCTGTTTGTTGGTTTCCTCTCTTCGCTGGCCGTTTAGCTTCCTTAACACTCACTGTCATTTCCTTTGTGCTCGCTTCCTTCTTCAACTTCTCGACTAATTGTTTTCTCTATCTATTTGTGCTCACAGGGCATGTTGATTCAATGGTGAGGAACGAATCATGCATAGAGAACACATATTCAAAAACTTGTAACAACACTCTCCTTTTTTAATGATGGAAGGTATACATAGAGTCGGCATAGCTTAATGAACAGCCACATCCCAATTGCAATCACTATCGCCATTATTCACTCCATTTAACTGACGTTCAACCTCCTATTCCTGTATCGGGTTTGTGCTTAAATCACAATCAGCGATTCGTGACTCCCGGGAGTCCTTTGTAATGTAGACCCATGACTTCATCGATGGCCAATGACCGATCCTCTACTGCTCCGATGGATTGGATGCGATATGGTATTAAGCCATATTAATATGCTTGTAGGTTCGACATCCTATCGCAGTCAGTGCTTCCAATGTGGCAAGGATTTTTGGCTTGCAATATATGATGGATGCGATGATAGATTAAGTCATATTTGTAATGTGCGGTGGGTCCGCATGGGTATGCATCGCAGTCGGGAGTTGCCCCTAGCAGAGGTCTAATGCGATATTTCTATCGGTGATCGTAATGGACCGCTTGACATGTTGTAGCTCCCACTTTCAAAGTGCTGATGCGATACTCGCTATTGGCGATCGAAAATCACACAGGGTTAGGGCTCAATGTTAACGTAGACCCCTCACAGCGATGTTATGTTCTAGACCTGATACAACTCAACATTCCCATGTATAGAGTTTCAAGTCTGCAATCTGCCTCCGATAGTGTTAAAGCATGCATACAAGGGTTTTACGGGCCCGATAGTATAAATGTATATATATATATATATATATATATATATATATATATATATATATATATATATATATATATGGTTATATATATCCGATATATATAATAATATATATATATATATATATATATCCTATATATATATCTTCATGCATATAATTCTTTTGTGGCCTGATAGCTGTCGATAATATAAATGCACCCATTGCTGCTCTAATGGCTCTTTGCATCCTCTCTTTGCTCCGATGGCTATCTACATTCCTCTGTTTGGTCCAATGGCTGTCTGTGTCCTTTGTTTGCTCTATTTGCTCCTCTTCTTTGGCATTTATATGGCATATATATATATATATATATATTTATATATATATTATATATATATATATATATATATATATATATATATATTATATATATATATATATATATATATATATATATATATATATATATATATATATATATATGGCTCCTCATGTAGCTCCTCTTGCTCCAATGTGGCTCCTATGGCTTTGCAGTGTCTTTCAGATACCTCATTGCATATATGAACACCTCTCTTTCTCTGATGTCCTATAATATGCTTTGATATGCCTCCTTTGGTAGCTCTTCCTCCTTGTGGCTTGGCTATCCTGATGGCCTTGCTCCTTTCTCTTCAAGCATCTTCTTTGCTTCCCCTTGTCTTCATATCGTCATCTAGAATCTAGAATATCACCATATTGACATCAATGACAACATAGGTCAATAATCTCCCCCTTTGTTATTGATGGTAATATTCTTCTTCTCTCCCCATTTGACATCAATGGCAAAGGAGTGCTCTGGGACTCCCCCTATCATACTGCTTCTGTTCTTCATGAATGGTAGATCTTCACATGTCTATGGCTCCCCCTATCATAGTGCTCTTCTTCTTTTTACTTGAGATAGAAGGATTGATGCTTTATCATCAATTTGCACATTATTCCCTCTTCATGTCTCAGAACTACTCTATCATTGTTTCAACAATGCTTAAAGATGCTCTACTTTAATGCTTTCATTTCAGATTTCAAATGACTATAAACCAAGTGTCCAAGTCTCGACTTTTGTGCTTCAATCCATATTGTTGTCTTCATAGGTAGAATTGAGAGACCTTCATAGTCTGAATCAAGAGAAACTGCCGCCGAGATTGTCTATCTTGCTATCTTTCTTCAGATCTAGTTTCTTTGTGTCATTGTGCTTCTCTTTAAATCACTAATATCTAGTATTCAACATAATTTCATTTGGGTGAAATAGTGAGAGTTTTTGCCTTACTATTGCTATATTTTCTCAGTGAGCTTGTGCCTTTTGCCATGTTATTTCCCTAGCAGATTCAAATATCCAGTTTATGCCTCTCTTTTAGATCCAATTACTGATTTGCATCTTCATGAAATGCTTCAGTTTTGTTATATGTTTCCATATTCTCTTATTTCAATCTTCATTCCAAATGTATCTGTCTATTTGAAGATTGCCTCTATTAGTGTTCAGAATTTATCTGTTTTATCATTTAATCCTTGAGTTAAGACATAAACTTCTGTGATAACAACATCATAGTTGTTTGCCCTATTTTCTCTAGCATTAGATGACTTTCTCAGTTGCTTCAAATACTACTTAGTGATTGAGTGGAAAGCATATTTAACAACAGTCTAAAGAATGGTTACAGGATCATATTCTTCAATGGAGTACCCTTGAGAAATGATCTTTATCAAAGAATGAATATTAATATAGTTCAGCAAGGATTTCATAAGGACCCTTTCACAAATAGCTTCAACAATAATAATCAAGAATTATAGGCTCCCCTTAACTGTATGCATCATCTCCTTTTGGCAGAGTCTTCTCAGAAAATGCTTAGATTGTCAAAATTCAGGTTGATGACATATGTTGTTGGCTGGAGAGCTCAAGGGACATTCGGATTGTATTTCCTTCCTTCTCCATACTTGTTTAATTTTCTTCTTTTGCATTGTTCTAGCTTGTGTAAGATCCCAAGTTAAATTACAATCACGTGCCATATGATCAATGTTGTGACACTTGAAGCATTCTACATTGTTCATGAATAAGAATTCAAGATTTCTTCCTGCAAAATTATTTCTTGGAGATTGTTGGGGACTATAATATCCATCTCTATGAGATGGTTGGGGACCATAACATCTATCTTTATGATATGGTTTACAGTCTTTTTCCATGTGACCAAAGTTCGTACAAGAATAAAAATAACCAAAAAATGAACTTTGGTACCTGGGAGATGGAGATTTTCTTGATGTACTTCTGAAGCGTTTTTGCCTTGAGATCCTTTGATGATAACCATTGATCATCTATATTTCTTCTTGGAGCAGGATTTCTTCTATTGTAGCCTTGATTTTTCTCCTTGCCTTTGTTGGAGTTGGGAGCATCACCATTTCTTTCTGGCTTCTTCACATCTCTGTTGTTTAAAGCATTTCCATTCTTGTTTGAGGATTCACCTACATATCCGAGACTTGATTTATTAAATGGACATTTGTGATAACTGAGCATGTCATCCAAGGCTTGAGAGCTCTTCAAGATTTTTTTCATCCCTTCAACTTTTGTTCTGAGGAAGACAATCTCTTCTTCCAATCTTTCACACTTATTATTCTTCTTGTAAAGTTGTTTCTCAGTTTCTTCCTTGCTACGAGTAGCTTCATCTGCTACTATTTTAAGGGAGATGATATCTAACTTCATTTTGAAGATTTCTTCATCCTTTGCTTCCAGTTGGCAGATCATGGTGTTTCTTACCTTTCCTACTTCATCAACCTGTCCTTCTATGACTTCCAATGCTTCCATAGTCTTTTCAGCTCCATGTGCTTGTTTCCTTGCTTCTTGTAGTTGAGACTTGAGAGAGGAGACCTCTACCTTTTACTTACCAATCTCTTCGTCAAGTTTGTTCAAGCTCTTGTGCCTTAGTTCAAGTTGACTTAACAAGGTATATTTCTACTTCTTTGCTTTATTTAGTTGATTTGCAATGGATATGACTTCTTCATGATGATTTCTTTTACTTTGATGAAATTCGTTCTTAAGCTTGACAAGCTCTTCATCCCTTTCTTGTATTTGAAGCTTGATGAGGTCAGATTTCTTCCTTGTTTGATCTAGGTTAACAACTAGTGCTGCGTTCTTAAGTTCCTCATTTTCCTTTTTCAAATTGTTAATCTCTTCCATCGCAATCATAAGTTGAGCGAGGAGTTCTTCTACAAAATATTTTTCATGCTTTTCATCTTCTAAGTCTTCTTTAGCCTTAACATCATCATTCCCATGTTCAGCTTCTATGATGGGTTCTGGATTTATTTCTATATTTCCATCATCTTCTTGACTGATGGTCATGGTCAATGCTCCTTTTGAGTGAAGGTCATGAAGTTTGTCCCATATACCCTTTGTTGATGAACATTTTCCTAGATTGCTTTTTACAGAATCAGGTAGCGCATTCAAGATTGCCTTCATTGCTTTTTCATTGTACTCCTTGGATTTCTCATCCACCCTACTATCAACAATCACTGGTTTCCAGATTTCAATGCCTGAGTCTCTAGGAAATTCCTCATTCTTGCTTCTCATATATTAAAGTTCCCGTTAAGCCTTGGAGCCTCCTCAAATTGATTGTGTTCTTTTTTAGTAGTAGAGGGAGACATATCCTTAGGAGGATTGGAGACTTTCTTCCTTCACTTCACCATTTGTGTTCTAATGGTCAACCTTCAAGTTGTTAAGCTTTGAATAAAGGTATTTGCTTTGATACCAATTTCTGGAAATACTCAGGGGGGGTGAATCAGTATTTCGTTTTCTGACTATTATTTAACTAGTTAAACAATTTATATTCAGAACACAAGATTAATAACAATAATAAATTATTTTATTAATATAACCTTTGCAGTAAAATAGATACAAGATATAAGTGGTTGCAATCAGTCCCCAAGCTCCAACTTGGACTTTGGTGAGGTTCCAACCTCCAGAGCACCAACTCTATTTTGCCAAGACACTAATCTTGGAATTAGGAGCACCAACTCCCAAGGACTTCAATCCTTCCATTTCCTGAGACACCAACCCCAAGGAGTCCAATCCTTCCTACCTCTGAGGCACCATCCCTAAGGACTCATATCCTTCCTACTTCTGAGGCATTAACCACAAGGACTCCTATCCTTCCTACTTCTGAGGTATCAACCTCAAGGACTCCAATCCTTCTTACTTTTGAGGCACCAGCCCCAAGGACTCCTATCCTTCTTTCTTCTAAGACACCAGCCCCAAGGATTCCTATCCTTCTTTCTTTTGAGACACCAGCCCCAAGGACTCCAATCCTACTTACTTTTGAGGGACCAACCTCAAGGGTTCTGACCCAATCTTATCAATGTTCATTTGATAATAATTTTTGCTCTCATAACTGCTATCTACTAATTTCTATCTGATTATAGCTTCATTGTAATCTCCAAGCTCCAACATCAATGATAACTAGTATTCTTATGAAGAAGTCTTTACAGCACTGCACACTGCCCACACATAGTCTCCAATAACCTTCATGCGCTATGATAATGTCTTCACGTCGCTTTAGTCAATCTACTATTAGCTACACTAAGCTATGCATAAAGAACAACTTCCTATTCAAGCTTATCTTCTCTACTGGCACCTTCTCCCCTTTGACTGTCTGTTGTCCTGTTGGCCCTTCGGCCCTCCTTTTTTTCTGTTGGATCCTCATGCTACCTCTATCTCCTCTAGCATATTTTCCACAGCGTTTCAACAACCTTCAATAGCATTCATCACTAATCGTTCTCTGCTTTTCTGTCTATTATTCATTCCTCATGCCTCTGTCTGTCGGTTTCCTCTCTTCACTGGCCCTTTAGCTTCCTCAACGCTCACTATCATTTCCTCTGTGCTCGCTTTCTTCTTCAGCTTCCTGGCTTACGATTTCCTCTATCTATTTGCGCTCACAGGACATGTTGATTCAATGGTGAGGACCGAATCATGCATAGAGATCATATATTCAAAAACTTGTAACAACACTCTCCTTTTTTAATGATGGAAGGCATACACAGAGTTTGCATAGCTTAACGGACATCCATGTCCCAATCGCAATCACTATCGTCATGATTCACCCCATTTAACTGACGCTCAGCCTCGTATTCCTGTATCAGGTCCGCGCTTAAATCACAATCGATGATTCATGACTCCCGGGGGTCCTTTATATATCGGACCCATGATGCCGTCGATGGCTGACGGTGGATCCTCCATTACTCTGATGGATTGGATGCGATACAGTATTAAACTATAATTAATATGCCCATCAGGTCCATAGCCTATCGCAGTCGGTGCTTCCAATGTGGCAAGCCTTTACGTCTTGTGATTTGTGACAGATGCGATCATAGATTATGTTATATTTGTAATGTGTGGCGGGTTCGTGTGGATATGCATTACAGTCGGGAGTGGCCCCTGGAGAAGGTCTGATGTCATATCGCTATCGATGATCGCAATGGACCACTTGATGTATTATAACCCCCACTTTCGAAGTGCCAATGCAATACTCGTTGTCGGTGATCGAAAGTCGCACAGGGTCAGGGCTCGACGTTAACTTAGACCCCTCATAGTGATGCAATGCGATGTGACGGACCTGATACAACTCTACACTCCCATGTATAGAGTTTCAAGTCTGCAATCCACCTTCGATAGTGTATTTTCCCTAGAGCCAAGTCTTCTGCCTTCGATAGTGTTAAGCCTATGTATATAGGCTTTCTGTCCACTGGTAGTGTTAAAGCATGCATACATGGGTTTTATGGTCTCGATAGTATAATTGTATATATCTATATCTATATATATATATATATATATATATATATATATATATATATATATATATATATATATATATATATATATACATATATATATATATATATATATATATATATATATATATAGGTTTTGTGCCTCCGATAGTGTAAAAACACATATGTATCATATATGCTCGTCTGCCTGTATCTTCATGCATATAATTCTTTTGTGGCTCGATAGCTCCTAATAACATAAATGCACCCATTTCTCCTGTAATGGCTATTTGCATCCTCTGTTTGCTCCGATGGTTGTCTGAGTCCTCTATTTTCTCTGTCTGCTCCTCTTCTTTGGAATTTATATGGCATATATATATGCTCTGTTTTGCTCGCTCTGTTTGCTTTTGTAGCTCTGAGAACTCAACTGTGGCATATCTATATATATATATATATATATATATATATATATATATATATATATATATATATATATATATATATATATATATATATATATATATATATATATTTATATATATATATATATATATATACACACACATATATATATATATATATATATATATATATATATATATATATATATATATATATATATATATATATATATATATATACATACATATGGCTCCTCTTGTATCCCCTCTTGCTCCAATGTGGTTCCTTTGGCTTGGAAGTGACTTTCAAATACCTCCTTGCATATATGGACACCTCTGTTGCTCTGATGTCCTGTAATATGCTTTGATATGCCTCCTTTCGTAACTCTTCCTGCTTATGGCTTGGCTATCCTGATGGCCTTGCTCCTGCCTCTTCATGGATCTTCTCTGCTTCCCCTTGGCTTCATATCACCATCTAGTATCTAGAATATTGCCATATTGACATCAATGAAAACCTAGGCCAATAGATTGTACCGACACGATGCCTTATGGGAACATGGTCATTAGTGGGGCATCTCGAGTGTCTAATGGAAAGCTTATTGATGACACAATAATTTTTTTCAGGTGGCGACAAGAAAATGGTTGAAGCCACTTAGGCAGGGACAAAACCCGTAGGTTGGAAAAACTTGTGAGAATAGAAGTTTGTGGAGGTGCAATATTGCCAACAGTAGTTCCTGAGAGATGCACACGTAAGCAAAATACATGAGAGTGACATGTTAGCTAGGTAGTGATTCATCCTTGATCAAGGTCGAGGAGGACCTAGAGCTAAACATATAATACCATAGAAAGAAAATATATATATTTATAGATATATGATATATTATATATAGGTTATATATATATATATATATATATATATATAGGTATACATATACATAGATACTAGAGCTATATATGATATATATATATATAAAATATATATATATATATATATATATATATATATATATATATATATATATATATATATATATATATATATATTAGCAAACTTACGGGAATGAAGTGTGATGGAAATAATTTTACCCCACCTTGTCGATGTTGGAAAGGGGTTGGCTATGTGACAGAGTGGTATTAGAGCATCCATCTTCAATGCTTGTATTGGATGGGCTTCGTCACAAGCACGTGAGGAAGTTTTATTTTAGAATACTGAGCCAGTTTGACTACATTCATTGATTATTTATTCCTGTAACAATCGAAGGAGATGCAAAGAATAAAATAAGAAGGCAAAGCCACCCACAATCAGTAGATATGTGAAGAAGGAAGAGTGTGTGGAATCATGGTAGCTAGGGATGAAGAAGTTCTTCAAAAGAAATGACTAGTTTGCAAATATGAAGGCCAAAGTTGCCGCTTCAAGTTTGAAAGGAAAAAAATTGATATTTGGTGGGAGGACCTAAATTATACTAGAGCCGTCACCGAAGAGGAGGTGACATGCAATGAGTTTGAGAATATTTTTAGGGAATAATATGTGTCAAAATTCTTCTACGACAACAAGGAAAAATAATTTTATGAGCTTAGAATGGGATAGATGACTAGTGATGAATATGTCACCATGTTTTTGGGGCTATTGATATACATCCCATATCTCAAGGATGAGAAGGATAAACTTCAAAGGTTCATATGTGGGTTGCATATGTTATTCAAAGATAATATTAAACTATTGGAACCCTATACCTTGAATGATGGGATTAAGAGGCTAGAGCATTGTTATGAGAAAGCATGGAATAGGACTGAAACTAAGAGTAATTGGGTAACCAAAAGAATCACTAGAAAAATGTGAGTTGGTCAAAAGGGAACCCAAAAGGAAAGGAAAGGAAGCACCCATATCAAACAAGATAGTCTCAACAAAAGGATAGCAATGTCATTAAGGGGAATGTATAACAAACAACATTGACAAAACCCAAGATGGAAGGTCGGGAGCCACTCAATTGTTAGACTTGTGGTGGGAACCACAAGAGAAGGGTTTTTCCTCATCAACAAGAGATCAAACCCAAAATTTATAGTGCTCAGGAGGCAATCATGGTAGGCAAAGTTTCCTAGAGTATGCCATGGGTTTATGCAGCATTGGACAGTCACCAAGTGAATCACTAGGAATCCATCATTGAGATGGAAGGTGAGCTACAAGAGTATGTTGTATCTATTTTGATTGATCTAGCTTCTATTTATAGCCATATCATCCAATATCTTGTTGAAAAGTGGAAATTGGATAAGGAACCACACTGAGAACCATGGCTAGTACAATTAGCAATAGGGAAAAAGGGAAGGATTAGCCAATTGGTGAAGTCATGTGCATTGGAACTCAATAGCATGATCATAGTAGCTCCTCTGAATGTGCTATCACGAGGTGGGCATGGCATATTTCTAGGCATGGACTCATTGTATACATGTCGGACTAAGGTGGATTGCTCTGAAAAAGTAATAGAAGGCCTAGATGACCAAGGGATGAAGAGGGTATTGCAAGGTAAGAAAAATCCCATATCAGTAAAGTTGATCACTGCCATGCATGCCAAACATAATTGCAGGAATGGATGTATGTTGTTCGTAGTACAAGTTTCCAAGGAAAGGGAAGCTGATAGAACAACAGGGGATTAGGAATTTGAGTTTTTTCGAAGGCAACCCACCTTGCAACAGTATGAGAACCCATGAGTTGGTTGAGACAAAATTGTATTTGAAATAAAATATAGACAAGGGTACATAAGGCCAAGTGTGTCTCCTTGGGTAGAACATGTATTGTTTGTGGAAAACAAGGATGGAACCCTAAGGTTGTACATTGATTATAGACAGTTGAACAAGGTAACCATTAAAAGTAGGTGCCCATTATAAAGGATAAATGATCTCTTTGACCAGTTGAGGGGAGAAACAATATTCTCCAAAATTAAGTTGAGGCCAAGATATCATCAAGTGAGAATCAAGGAGCAAGACATTCATAGTGACTACTTTCAGAACAAGATATGGAAACTATGAGTCCATGCTAGTAGCTTTCGGACTTACGAATTCTCCTACCACATTCATGTTCCTTATTAAGTGGTATTATGACCATACTTGGAAAGGTTTGTAGTTTTATTTGTGGATCACATATTAGCTTATTAAAAAATAGAAGGAGAACATGAGCAACATCTAGTGGTTGTGTTACAATTGTTGAGAAAACACGAGCTCTATGAAAATCTTGACAAGTGTGACTTCTTCTAGACAAAAATACACTACTTAGGGCACATCATATACAAGGAAGGCATGTTGGTTGATCCATATAAGGTCAAAGCCATCAAGGAGTTGCCAACTCCAAGGAATGTAGATTGGATTACATCATTCATGGGTTTGGCAGGATATTACAAGAGATATATCTAGAACTTCTCCAAAATAGGACATCCTATTACAACCCTATAGAGAAAAGGGAAGAGATCTGAATGCACTACACAATGTGAATATAACTTTTACCATTTAAAATGATTTCTCACCAATACACCATTGTTGATAATTGAAGATCTTGAAAGATACTTTGTAGTGTGTACTAATGCTTGCAAGGAGGGACTAAGTGGAGTCTTATTGTAGGAGGGACAATTTGTGTTCTATTAGTCTCGATAAGTGAGTGTACATGAGGATAATTATTTAATGCATGACCTAGATTTGGTTGTTGTTATTCATGCATTGCAAATGTGGAGGCACTACCTCCTTGGTTGGAAGTTAATGCTCATGAAAGATCATAGTGAGCTCAAATACTTGTTTGAAAAACCAAAGTTGAATGCTATGAATGTTCAGTCTATTGGTTGATTTCCATGCTTGTTGAAATGATGTTGTGTACTCAGGGTCTGGTATGTGGCCAATATGGGTAATGTTTGCTGCTCTAAGAAAGTTTTTGAGCTCAACTGGCAGCTTGTGGGAATTCCCACATCCAATCCATGGGTCTTGTCCAATCCTCATAGCCGTTCCAGATTTAATTTTCCAAGTATATAGAGAAAGACCTCAATAGCCTTTGATTTCAAACACCTCTACTTTCTGCCTTTCTGGGTCCTTTCATAAAGTAATGAAAGTTGATTGTCACTTAGTGAAGGATTTGTCAGAAGGTTTGGAGAGTCCAATAGAGGCTCAGATGAGAAAGCGTCGGAAATGGTAGGGATCTCAGTAAAATTTCCTGATGGGTGGGCCGAGAAGGGTAGCACTGGTTGATACCCAGGTGCATTAGCTACAAGCTCCCTAGATTGAGTAGCCAAGGGGACATAAGAGCCAGCGGAAGGTGGCAGAGAGGCAAGACCCACCAAGGAGATTCCAAATCTAGGGTCAATTGATTGATCCACAAAATTGAGGGTAGATGGCGATAGAGGTTGGGCTATGAGATCTGACACCTAGATGGGTGGTAAAGATTTGAATATCACATAGAATTTCCTCTATATTAAGTTTGGGGTGCTACATCAAGGTCTCCTCCAAAAATATAGGGCTACTATCGTTTCTGACCTCCGAAAAACAATGGTCCTCATTTAGTGCCCGGTTGCAATTAGCTCTATTCGAGATGGAGGATCCACTCATCCAGAATAAGGGCTGTAACGGTCACACAACTTCTAATGTGATGAGACCTATCAAACATCCCATTGACTTGAAGGTGATGGTGGAGAAATCTTTGATTAGTGAACTACTAAGCTACTACCTTCTTGTTAAGCAAACAAACCACTAAAGAATTCATTTCTAATTCCTTTTATGATTTCATGATAGGTATGATTTTCTGGAGAATTTTTCTTGTGCGATGAAATATAATTTCTAACTTTATGATGAATTCAATAAATAAAACAAATTTTCTACCTTTTAGGTCAGAACTCCTTATTTTACTGAGAATATCTATGGATGATCACATACATTTCTTGGTTCACCAACAAATTCTAGGGGTTTTGTTGTAATTTCATTCCTACTAGGATTTGAATAGTTGTTTGCACCGAGGTACTTAAATCCTATAATGGCTTCCTTGTTTAGTCTCTCTTAATTATTTGTATTGACCCTTTTCTTTTCCTTCACAATTATTGACTACATAGAGTCATTGTAACTTTTGATGGAAGCAATTTTTTTTTGCACTATGTTCCTTTTAATACTTTACATGAGATGAAGTTAATGGAAATTTCTATCATTATTCATTATAGATCATGTCATTCCTACAACATGCATGGCTATAATTCCCATTTACCTATATATAGGTATCATTTTTTCTTATATTATAGTTTCCATATATGTTATAGTAGTTACCATAGCTTTTTCCTTCTACTACTCACATTTCTATAGTACCTCGAATGTTTGATTTACCCATCTATGTGATAATTGGATCTTTTTCTAATAGGGCTCATAGCCACTGTATGCTTCTTTATAATGTTAATTTGGTTAATCCTTATATGTTGTAATGACAAACGAATTATTTAATCCTTCCTTAAACCATTTGTTCTTCTTTAAAACAGAAAAATAATGAAATTTTAATAATCGATATTAAAATTATTATAACTCGACACAATCAAAATTCAAAACTTCATTTTGGATGTCTTTATTAAGATAATATTTAACTTTGTCTATCTCGTTTTACTTGCTTCCCAGCCCGAGAGTAAGTTCATAATAATTTATTGCAGATTGATTTAAAATCATAGGTATGTGATCCTTTTGTAACTACTCTTATGTGATCCTTTGAGAATCATATATATGTAAATTCAATACGTTCCATATACAAAAACTTTTGCCTTTCGAAGTTGAAGGCAAAGAAAGTGCAAGAATGGAACGTGGCAGAATTAGAGGACATGGGGCATACCTAGAGGCCAATGCATGGAAAAATCATGGCTAACATGTGGAAAAATGAAATTTGACATAAGGTTTAAGGTAATGATGCTAGGTTGCACCACAATGAACAACCGATGTGCAACACGTGTGCCAAATGTACCTTCTAAAAGCTGGACATAGAGATGGTGGAATGTAATGTGGCAGTACATGTCATTATTTGGAATGATCTGTATTTGGTTTAGTTAATTTATTTTATCCATAATTATTTGTGTTAATTGTTTTAAGTTCTATCTCCTTTGTATAAGTAAATTCATTTCCCATTATACCACAACTATTTCATGTAAATTGTTATGCCAAAAGCCATTTATAAGATGTAGTTTTGTAGTATTTTGGGCAATAATGGTCCTAAATCCTTCTCATTTGCATGAAGAGTCTGCATAGAATGTTACAATAGTGTTATAGTCTTCTTAAAAGTATTAAATACATTTTTATTGTAAGTTGGAGATCATTTTGATGTAGGAAGGTATTTTGATGTATTTTCTCATCTTTATAATGGATTGGATGTTCATTTGAAGCGAACATAGTGATGTATCTCAGGAGGGGTATTTTGATATTGTTGTGTTTGCAATTACATCTTTTAAATGCTCACTATATCAAATGTTTGTAATTGACAGAATCATATATCTATATATATATATATATATATAGATATATATATATATATATATAGATATATATATATATATATATATATATGTAATTTGGTATATATTGAATCTGTAATTTGTAGTTGAATAGGGCACGATACAAAAATGAAGGTCGAAGGTGTGGTATTCCTATGAGATTTTCCTGTCAGAGTAGAATTTAACCTGTGGTTTTATTGTGAGAGCACCCATGGCTAGACTCCTGAACAAATTTTGGCAGATTTGTAATTTGTAATCATAAGTATCTACAGGAATAGGGAACATTACAAGGAACAAAGAGGGTTTCAAGGAACAGAGGAATTTTCTCTCGGAAAAGCTTGAGAAATGTTTGCAGCTGTATTTGATTCACGAAGATGGTGATAGTGCCATTGGGCATGTTGATTGTGCGTAATATTCTCCTGGAGTGTAGTGATGCTAAGCCCGTGTCAGAATGGATTCCCTCTCTACAATATTCTAGGGTACTATAAATATGCACAGTGGATGGTGGTGGCCTGTGTCAGGAGTATCATATTTTATGTGCAAAAGGAAGGCCTGATCATTTTCCCCATTGTAATTGAGGGTTTTTCGAGAAAATGGAGAGTCAAACACTAATGTTTGAGAGCCACGAGATGAGATTTTGAGAGTCACTTAGGGTTTGAGAGCCATGAGATGAGGGTTTGTATGATGAGCATTAAGGGAATGAGGCCCAATGGTTATACCCCTTACTAGCATTCAGGGCATCATAGCACATACTCATTTATTCTTGGGTGGCAGGAGATAGATATTAAGACCCTAGTTCATAGGAAAAGTGGGAGACATGGGCGTTGATTGAGTGGGAAACAACATGAAACAATGGGCTAGGCTAGCTTAAAATGGAAATAGACTGGCTTAAAATGGAAACAAGGAGGCTGAAACCATTGAAAGTTTTTTGGTGTAGAGGCTGAAAATCATTTTGGCACCAAATTGTTTTTGTTTTTAAATGTTGGGGCTTTCATTGTTATTTTGCAAAGGAACTGGAAGCTCAGCTAGAATTTTCAAGGAAGACAGCAAAGGGTTTATTTTCCACAGGTATTTTCCTTGCATAACTGTAGGCATTGGTATTATTTTCCTTGCATAGTTGTAGGCATTGGTATAGCTGTAGGAACTAGGATTATTTTCATGGTATAGCTGTAGGCTTTATTAATATGATTAGAAAAACTATATCTTGGTGGCTTAATGATTGTTTTTGTAATTTCTTGCTTATCTTTTAGAAACTATATTCAACCATTTTACAATTTTTCTTGGATATCTTGATATAAGAGCAATTATGGAAGGGGACTACCAAGAAAGTGTGTGTAAAGTGACCTTTATTATCCCCAGGTTCACGAGAAAACTTCCTAATATAAATTGTGGCATTTTAATCCTCGATTCTAGAGGGGTGTTATGGAAATACGATTGATTCTCCTCTGAACATCTCAAATCTCCACAAATCTCTGCATAGGTGTAATACCAAGCCATGATATTTGTAGCTTCGGTCTTTGAGAAGTATTGAGCCATGAAATTGGCATTATGGGTTAGGTCATGAGATAAATTTGTAACCTATGCATCCATGTATGACCATAACCTACCACAGAGGTGGTGAAACCTTCATATGTTATGTAAAACACCTCAACATGTTTCACAAAGGTTTGGCAAGTGGATTGGTTTAATCCCACACAAAATTTACTCATGAATTGATGAAACTAGAGGTCATGGGCATTCATTGGAATTCAATTATTCCATGGGTGGTTTACTATATTGGAGGGTTAAACATAATTCTAGGTTTTTCTACCCTCTAGGCCACCAGTACTCTCCATTATTTTATGTCTTTTCGTTTTCCCAACAAATTCGAGGGTTCTTTATTGCATATTGGTGCTCCTCTAAGGCAACACACCATATCGCTTCATCTACGATAGTAATTCCTTGGACTCTAATTCGTAGCTTCAATGCATGGTTAATATGCTGAATATGCATTGCTTTTCAAATGTTGATTTCGCAGTTTAATATAAACTGATGATAGTTTATTTAAATAATTTATATACTCCCTAGCATACTCCCTACTTTGGATTCAAGGGGATGTTGGGGTACATTGCACTCACTAGTTCATTAGGACCTATAATTTGGTCATAATTATACCTTATTCCATATATTATTATGGAAACATATTGTCCCTTTTAATTCACTACTACACATTCCATATCATTTCGAAAATTTTCTATTTTGTAGGGTTTTTTATTTTTACTCAGTGTTAATTACATTTGGCCATGACTTGAAATTAGTTGTAGGATCAAATAGGTAATTCCAATCCATAAATTCATTCTACCTCATGCATAGGGATTCCTAGAGCGAGTATGCACTTAGTGGCTACTTTCTATTATATAGTGGTCATTTTTTCTCTCTCCTCACCTTGTTAGTTGAATTTTAGTCATATTTTGGAGTTTAACAAAATTTAACTAGTTAGTACTATGCATGTGAGAGTTACTACTCAGTTATAGATGATTTGTGACTCCACTAATTTCCATTCACTCCATTTTTTGGATACTTTTCTAATTTTGGGTTTGTGAGTAGAATTTAACATGTTTTCCAACTAGGAAAGGTACTTTTGAATTATACTATGTGCATGCACATGGAACCCCAACCTAATTTGAATTAATTGGTCTCTAGTAGAGTCTATGTATTGCATTCATGTTCATCAATAACATATTATTATATTTTATTAGAAATTTGAATTGTCTCTCTTCTTCATTAGTTAATTTCTTAGTGGTTTTATTCTCTCTTGTTTCTTGTTTTGCAAGTAATTACCTAGTATTTTTTCACACTTATATCTTTATATTGTGATTAAAACCCAATATGCATATTATTTTGAGATTTTTATAAATGAAGATCTAGTTTGCATAGGGTAAATCTATTATAGTTTTATCTTCGCCAAGCAACTCATCTTGGTACCCTTTCCTAAAGTCTTGCATATTGTGATTTGAATCTATTCTCCTTCAACGAAGTTTTGTATTTCTTCTTCCATGGATTCTACAAATATTGTTGACCCCTATATTATTGACAATAGTGCTTGGAATATTTTTTCGTATCATCTATAACCTTGAACTCATCAAATTTTATCTGATCTTGGTAGGACTGAGATAGTTCATTGAGAAAATGTTTAATTTTCACTTTCTCATCCCTAATATATGGCACATAGTGATATTAATTCCAAAAAATAGGAAATATCTTCCAAGTGATATTCCTCTCACAAATTCATTTTATGATGTGTCTTCCCACTGTATGGAAGTCCTTCTAGTTATGTGGAATATTTTCACTATGGCATTCATATTCCTCTAATGTTCATACACAAGAAAGTATTTCTTTAATCTCAATAATAAAATGTTTGTCTTTTTATTCACCATAGAAGGTGGGTGGCCTGGCCTTTTTGAAATATACATGCAACATAGTTCAAGAATGCTTATTTTTATTTTTCTAATGTAATTCATTCTTGAAACCATTTCCTAGAAGCTCATATGAATTGACTATCCCAACCTTAGACAAATCAAATAATGATTTGTTACTAGACGTATCTATCCTTTTAACATGGTGTCTTTTATGGAGATGATTTTCCTCATTTTATTTGTAGATAATATGTGTTTTTTAACCTCTCAACAAATCTTTATTTTTGAAAATAATCATTGGTAGAATTAGGTCTTTGTTGCAATTTCTTCTGAATTTTAGATAGATTTTCTGGCAAAAATGCATTCAATTCTAACTATCTTTCTCTCTCTTGGATTATCCTTTCATTATCTACCAGCTTTAGAGTATTTGTCTTAGTATCCTCACTATTTTTGCAAGATTTGGGAGTGTTTCTACTTTAGGATCCTCACCATTTCTGTAAGATTTAGGGTTTTTTCTACATTCATCCTCTCTTGATATTCCTCACGTTTGACATGGGTGGTTTCTTCAAGAGGACACCATACCATATTGGGTATTTCTTGTGATGTTGCTTCCACATTTTTCACTCAATTATATTTTCATTTTAGTGTTGTAATGCAAAAAATTTAATCATTAGTTGTAAATTAGAATCACAATTAAAATTAATAATGGAGTATAACCTTTTATATGCCATTGTGTCTTATAACATGCTAGTGTTGCACCCTAACCCAACATACAACCTTGCAACAATCCTAGTTCCTTTGGGTGTGTTTTGAGAAATGAGGTCATCCTTTTATGAAAATGCATGCCCCATTGGCTCATTGCTATATAATTCAACTTCTGTGCAATAAATGGCCACATTGTATCACTTGATATCTACCATTCTAGGAGATGCACTGGGATGATCTTTTGCTTGGATATGTGATCATGTGTTTGGCACTAGACTCTAATTCTTTAGCATGAGATAGGTGCATATCACACGCAACTTTCTTTTATCAGCAAGATAAAATCACATATAATGTGGAAATTATATTTCTCAACAATACAGGAAATGGTCCTATCTCTAGCATGGCCTATATAAGTTTCCTTAATCTAGTGCCCTTTATTATCCCCAGGTTCATGGGTACACTTCACAATATAAATTGTGGAATTTTAATCCTTAGTTCTAGAGGGGTGTTATCGAAATAAGATTGATTGTCCTCTAAACATCTTGAATCTCCACAAATATGCACATAGGTATAATACCAGGCCATGATATTTGTAGCTTGGGTCTTTGAGAAGTATGAGGCATGAAATTGGCATCATGTGTTAGGTCATGAGATAAATTTGTAACGTATGCATCCATGTATGACCATAAGCTACCATAGAGGTTGTGAAACGTTCATATGTTATGTAAAACACGTTGACATGGTTCACAAGGGCTTGACAAGTGGATTGGTTTAATCCCACACCAACATCTACTCATGAATTGATGAAGCCAGAGCTCATTGGCATTCATTGCATTGGCATTCATTGGAATTCAATTATTCCATGGGTGGTTAACTATATTGGAGGGTTAAACATAATTCTGTGTTTTTATACCCTCTTTGCCACTAGTACTCTTCATTATTTCATGTCTTTTCATTTTCCGAACATATTTGAGCATTCTTTATTCCATATTGGTGCTCTTCTAAGGCAACACAACATCTGGATTCATCTACCATAATAATTCTTTGGATTCTGATTAGTAGTTTACATGCATGCTTAATATACTTAATATGCATTTCTTTTCAAATGTTGATTTCACGGTTTAATAGAAACTGATGATAATTTATTTAAATAATTTATATACAAAATGATGCTTGTTTTTTAGGAACAATGCTTGTTTTTTAGCACCATATATGGAACCTGTTGGTTTCATTAGTGTTAATATATAGTCAGTTGGGTTGGGTCGGGTTGGGTTGTGTGGGGTGGGTCGATTCTGACAATAATCATAAAGCCTTCTTCTAAAGCATCTCATAATTTACAATAGCAAGAAGATGTAGTGATCCATATGTTGTCATAGTGGCAGCTACCCTTCTCGATGGATGTCACATCCATGAATACCTAGTTACAACTATCATAATTGCTGAGGGATAGGTGTTACTCTGTCTTTTGGGCCTTTAGTATGCCATCTTCTTTTGTAAATCTAGGGAGGATATAGCCCTTGTTATCAAAGGCATATTCAAGAGCATGATTAAAAGGCATAGTTAATCATGTACCTGGGCTACTCAAGAAAACAACTAGCCAGAGTAAAAGTCCCACAAGGAAGATTCCAACTAAAGAAACTATATTCCTCCCAGTCTTAGTTATGCTCAGTGAGCTGGCCATGATTAATTCTCTTTTAAATATATTGGTCTCAGTTGTGTAATATTTTCAATCCATAATTGCAGAGAGTCAACCAACCAAAATTTCATTTAATTTTATACAATCTCTCACTTTAATCCAACTTCTGAATGTCATTATATAAATCCTAAACAAAAACACAGGGAGAGCTTGCCCTGATACTGTTGCTCATGAAGAATTCTCCATCATATGATCTAGAGTCGTTGGAAGAGAATGGTGTCAATCACTATCACACCTCGTCTCAAACCTCAATTATTGTTGTGTATAACACTATTTCTGTAACATAAAAGCCTTCATGATTCAATATTTCCACTGATAAAAAATATGTGCTTGAGCATTGATTAATTGTTAGAGTATGGGTAATCTCCACTTAAGACCACATGGCAACCCACTACCTGATGTATTGAGTTCTTTAATTTGCTTACATATGGGAAAGTTGCCCACTTTATTATTTATGACTAGGTTGGCTTAGTGTCCCTCTTGGCACTAGTGCCCAACCCTAGTGTTGAAAATAGCAACAAGAAATGCTAAATATAGAAGAGCTAAAAATAACATTACTATAAATAAAATTTAGGGATACATTCCAATTTTAATTAGTCCCTGAACTAAAATTGAGAATTAAAACTCAAATTTGATCTTAGCATCTGTTTGAAAAATAATTAATTAATACATGTTGAGTTAATTAGTTGGACAAAATCAAACATGAAGTCTATGTGAAGACATCCAGTAGTTATGCTTTGATTGAGGAAGTTATCCCTTAATTAAGGAGATCAAGATGAGTTGTACTTTGAGTTGTAATTAGTTAGCATAGTTAACTGACTTAAGTCCAGTTAGATTAGTTCCAACATTTTGTGGAACTGATTGTGAGTTTAGTTAGTTAATGCATACACGCATGTAACTAGTGTACCTCAGATAACTGAATATTCTCTCATAAACAACTCATGCATGTCAGTTCAGTCAAATACCTAGTTGAGATCAGAGGATGGGACATTGTACTATCAGTTGCAGGAATATTCCCTTGAGGATATCTCTTGCATGTAGAAGGTGGTAGCCAGAGGACCTAGGAGAAATTGTACCAAGAAATAGGAGGCTTGGAGGATTGAAGGAAGGCATATGTTGTGTCTATTTAGCGTATGAGAAACTTTGAGGGATTCTATTGAGAGATGGATAGCTTGTGATCTAAAACTTTATGTAATCTGGATATATTTCCACTTGTATCATAATACAGAGATCAAGGTTTTTAGCTCAGGCTTTCCCCAAAGTATTCTTCTGTGTTCATGTGTGATTGATTTCTCATTCTCTGTTATATGTGTTCTATTTGATCTTGCTCAAAATCGATTAAGCTTCCACAAGTTTGTTTGTAGAAGTAGATCAAATATTTTTCTTTAGTATATTGCATTATCAGGTGATCTATAGGGAAACATTCTACATGGTATGAGAGAAAAGGTGATCAAAGTAGAGAATAGTATACAAAGAAGGAATAAGTTTGAAGTTTGAAGTTCATGATTATAGAAATCAAATTCTTATCCCATCTTAAATTTCACTAATGGCGTTCAACAGTTTGAGACTCGAGTATGCCCTAGATGGCAACTAGAATTATATAGCTTGGAAGGATCACATGGAAGCAATATTAGAGGAAAACGGTTTGAACGACTTCATTACTGAGCAACAGTTAATGCCAAAGAATTGGCAGAATGGAAGAAATGTGTGGCTAGAGTGAGGAGGATTCTTTTGGGGGGAGTTCGAGACCACATTGTCTTGAGTCTCCATGGGAAGGAGACACCATTTCAATGTGGAAAACATTGAAGGATCTATATTAGAATAACAATGATCAGAGGAAGCTGGTGCTGAAAGACAAGCTTCAGAAAATCAAGTGTGAAAAGGGAGACACGATCTCTACATATATGAACAAGCTCACCACTTGCAGGGATGAGCTTGGAATTGTAGGAATCATGACAGTCGATGATGACATGGTGAGTCTTTCTCTCCTCACTCTTCCTAAGAGCTAGCATAGCTACCAAGAATCAGTAAATGGAAGAGAGAAACTGCCAGATTGGGAACGAATGTGGTCGAATTTGATGCAAGAGGAGATAAGGAGAAGCACCAGAGATGGATCTTGCCCAAATCATGATGATGAAGAAAATCTAGCCTTAGTGAGTAAGGCGAGGAAAGGTAAAGGGAAGGATTCCCATTCCAAACCGAGTTCTTCCCATGGTGGGAAGAATATTTACAAATAAAAAGTGTGATGCTTTAATTGTTATCAGGTGGGCCATTATGCAACAAATTTTCGATAGAAGAAATCCAAGAAGGGATCCTCGAAAGGATCAGATGGTGAGGTACTGGCCTCACAATTCGAATTGGATTTCACCCTCATGGCATGCATGGTTTCATCGATGGTGGGTTGTGTTTGGTACCTGGACAGTGGAGCCTCCTCCCGCATGACTGGCGATAAGAGTTTATTCAGTACCTTGGAGGAGAAGGACCTCCAGATGTGCATAGAGATGACCGATGATGGAAAGTAATATGTTTCAGGTGAAGGCACGGTTGTGTTTCAGAGGGAGCATGGAGCTCCTCTCACCCTGACTGATGTAAAGTATGTTCCTGGACTGAAGAAGAACTAGGTGTTCGTCGCAATGTTGGAAGAAAAAGGCTATGATGTAGTATTTAGTAAAGGAAGGGCATTCCTGAGGCACATGGGCACTGGACAGACTAAGAGGATTGGGATTCAAGTAAAGAATCTCCACAAGCTAGAGGTAGATGATTGTGCTGCATTGAGTTCCAAAGCAGAGTTGGTGCAAAGTGAAGATATTGGTGAGCTATGGCATAGAATATTAGGCCACTTGCACCATGGGGCCTTGAAGATCATGCAGAAGATTTCTACTGAACTTTCCAAGGGTAAACTGGAGTAAGTGGATACATGAAAAGGTTGCACCTTGTGTATGTATGAAAAATCGTCCTTTCAGGATCGAGATAGTCAAGCTGGAGAAATCCTGGAGTGAGTTCATACAAATGTGTGTGGACCATTCTTGACAGCTTCCATTTCTAAACAAACATACTATGTTATTTTCATTGATGATTTTTCTTATAGATGTTGGATCTACTTCATGCAGAAGAATGATCAAACCTTCTCATGGTTTTGTGAGTTCAAAGCCCTAGTTCAGAAATAATCTAGAAAGAAAATAATGGCCTTGCGAAGCGACAATGGTGGAGAGTATGTCTTTCAATAGTTTAAGGACTTCTATGCAGTAGAAGGAACTAAACGAGAGTTGACCGTACCCCATAACCCACAACAGAATGGGGGGGCCAAAAGGAAGAACAAAGTGATTGTGGGATCAGCTCGGGTGATGTTGCATGACCAAGGGCTACCACTTCATTTGTGGGTGGAGGCATGCAATACAATAGTATATTTGCAGAATATAAGCCTGCATTGTATACTAGAATGAAGACACCACAGGAGGCTTTCTCCAAGACGAGACTAGATGTGAGTCACTTCCGGATCTTTGGCTCATTGGTATTTTTCCATGTGACCAAAGATGCCTAGAAGAAGATAGAGCCAACAGATGAGTTGGGGATACTTGTGGGGTACACTGACACAACCGACAACTATCGGGTGTTCTTGCCTACTAGTCAGAGGATAGTGGTATGCAAAGATCTGAAGTTCGATGAGTAGAAGGCCATGAGAGTATCCCTTGAGAGGGAGCTCAAGTTGGATGCAGAAGAGGAACTTTTGGTTGCTAAGGAGGAGGAGCCTCAGACTGATGCGGAGTAGCCACATGCAGAGGATTGAGGAGTGGAGATATCCACTCATGCAAAGTCTTCCAGAGATGGGCAAAAATGCTTGAGGGAAGCTGACATATTGTTGATGGATGTGAGAGAGAAAGTGGGACAACCATCTTATAAGTGCAGACAGAGGGGGTCACTTGAGCGGTACAATGGTTACATGGCCCTGGTCGAGGAATGTATAGAGACTGAAACATCCTCATTTGAGGAAGTAGTGCAATAACCAGACCGCGTTGATGCTATGGTGGAGGAGTATGACTCCATCATTCAGAACAATGTTTGGGATGTTGTTCCAAGACCAAAGAACAAGTCAGTAGTGAGTTCTCGATGGCTTTACAAGGTAACGAAAGCAACTGATGGTAGTGTGGAGAAACATAAGGGAAGGTTTGTTGCCCATGGTTTCTCAGAGGTCGAGGGGATTGACTATGATGAGACATTTTCTCCTGTAGCAAGGTACTCATCTATTAGATCGATGTTGGCACTATCAGCACAGATGGGTTGGAAGATCCATCAGATGGATGTGAAGACTGTGTTACTCAATGGTAAGATTGAGTAAGAGGAGTACATAGAGCGGCCGAAAGGACTTGAAACCTTCAATCATGAGTCGCATGTGTACTGACTCAAGAGAGCCTTGTACGGGCTGAAGCAAGCACCCCATGCTTGGTAGACCAGGATTGATAGCTATTTCACTGGGTTGGGCATCACAAAGAGTGAAGCGGATGTGAACCTATACCACATAATTGTAGAAGGGAAGCCATTGATCATTGTTCATTATGTTGATGATCTGATATTTATAGGTGATGATCAATTGATCAAGTCCTACAAGGAGGACCTTGCAAGAGAGTCCAAGATGAAAGACATGGGTCTCATGCACTACTTTCTAGGCATGGAAGTGTGGCAGAAGGATGGGGAAGTGTTTGTGTGTCAAGGCAAGTATGCCAACGAGATACTCAAGAGGTTCCACATTGAGAAGTGCAAGCCCATGGAGACTCCTCTAGCAGGTAACTGGAGGAAGGAGGATGCTACTTCAGGTGAGGTAGTAGTTGCTACTGTTTATTGGTAACTTGTGGGCTCATTGATGTATTTAGTGAACACATTACCAGATTTGTGCTTTGTGGTGAACCAACTAAGTCAAGCTATGGTTCAGCCTACAAAGCTATTTTGGAAGCCAGCGAAGCATGTGCTGAGATACCTCAGAGGAACATCTCAGTATGGATTATGGTACAGATGGATGAAGGGAGTGAAGCTTTAGGGCATCACAGATGCAGATTGGGGAGGGAGTCCATCATATTGGAAGAGAACTTTAGGAGGAATTTTCAAACTTGGTTCAGCTACATTTTCATGGTACAACAGGAAACAGAGGTCAGTTGCACTTAGCTCAGCAGAGGCTGAATGAATGGCTTCCAGTCAGGCAACATGTGAGGCCATTTGGATGTGGAAAATTCTAGTTGGATTGTTTAATCAGAGGATGGATCCAACTGTGATCTATTGTGATAATCAGAGTTGTTTCAAACTCCACAAGAATCCATTATTTCATGACAGGTCCAAGGTGATCGATATCCGGTATCATCATCTTTCAGACTGTGTGGTGAAGGGGATCATGTTGTTGCAGTATGTTTCGACTGAGTAGGATACAGATACTTTGACTAAGGCATTAGCAAAATGCAAATTTGATTTCCACATAGATAGGATTGGGGTGACAAATAATCCCTTTCTTGTTGAGAGGGAGTTTTGAAAATAGCAACAAGAAATGCTAAATATAGAAGTGCTAAAAGTAGCATTGTTATAAATAGAATTTCGGGATACATTCCAATTTTAGTTAGTCCATGAACTAAAATTGAGAATTAAAATTTGAATTTGATCTTAGCAGTTGTTTGAAAAATAATTAAGTAATTCATCTTGAGTTAATTAGTTGGATAAAATCAAACATGAAGTCTATGTGAAGACATGCAACAAATATCCCTTTGATTGAGGAAGTTATCCCTTAATTAAGGAGATCATGATGAGTTGTATTTTGAGTTGTAATTAGCTAGCTCAATTAACTGAGTTAAGTCTAGTAGATTAGTTCCAACGATTTGTGGAACTGATTGTGATTTCAGTTCGTTAATGCATGCATGCATGTAACTAGTGTACTTCAGATAACTGAATATTCTCTCATAAATAACTCATGCATGTCAGTTCAGTCAGAGACCCAGTTGAGATCAAAGGATGGGAAAGTGTACTATCTGTTGTAGGAATATTCCCTTGAGGATATCTCTTACATGTAGAAGGAATTCATTACTTGAGGATTGCGCAGTTATTTCTGAGTTTGGTGAGTTGTGTGAGAGGTGAATTCACACAGGTGGCAGCTAGAGGACCCAGTAGAAACTGCACAAGGAAATAGGAGGCTTGGAGGACTAAAGGAAGGCATATGTTGTGTCTATTCAGTCTACGAGCAGCATTGAGGGATTGCAATGAGAGCTGGATAGCTTGTGAGCTAAAGCTTTGTCTAATCTGGAGATACTTCCACTTGTATGATAATACAGAGATCGGGGATTTTAGCTGAGACTTTCCCCAGAGTATTCTTCTATTTTCATGCGTGACTTATTTCTCATTCCCTGTTATATGTGTTCTATTTGATCTTGCTCAAAATCGATTAAGCTTTCGCAAGTTTGTTTGTAGAAGTAGATCAAGTATTTTGCTTTAGTATATTACATTATCAGGTGATCAACAATGGAAATTCTACACCTAGAAGGATATGAATAAATTCATTCACACTCATTTGTACAACATATTCATTAATTATTTCAACCCATTTCCATATTTACCCAAGTACAATTCTCTATTTTTCTCTCTCATTCTATATTGGTACAATTAATATTGTTTCTTTGTTAAATGTCGTAGTAAATCTGAAGGGTTTCTACATGACTGTATTAGAATTTGATGAAGAGATCACTATAGATCTTCTATCTGTGTTCTCAACATTATATCAGTGTGACTCTTCCTTCCCTGGCCAGTAGTATTTAGAGGGTTGTCTTAGGTTTGAAAAAATAAGGTTTTCAACCATTTTCTGGGGAGCACAAACATAATTATGGGTTTTTATACCCTCTCTGCCACCAATACTCTTAATTATTTTATCTCTTTTCATTTTCCCAACATATTTGAGGGTTCTTTATTACATATTGGTGCTCTTCTAAGGCAGCACACCATATCGATTCATCTACCATAATAATTCTTTGGACTTCGATTGGTAGTTTCCATGCATGCTTAATATGCATTTGTCTACAAATTTTGATTTCATGGTTTAATATAAATTGATCATATTTTTTTAAATAATTTATATAAAAAATGATGCTTGTTTGTTAGGAACACTACTTGTTTTTTGAGCACCATATATGGAACCTCGTTAGTTTCAGTAGTGTGAATATGTAGTGGGTTGGGTTGGGTTGGGTTGCATGGGGTGGGTTCATTATGACAATAAATGTAAACCCTTATTCTAAAGCATATCATAATTTACAATAGCAAGTAGATGTAGTGATCCATATGTTGTCAGAGTGGTAGCTACCCTTCTCGATGGATGTTACATCCATGGCTGCCCAATTACAGCTATCATAAATGTTGGGGCATAGGTGTTACTCTATCTTCCGGACCTTTAGTATGCCCTCTTCTTTTGTAAATCTCAGGAGCACATAGCCCTTTCATTCAAAGGCATATCGAAGAGCATGATTAAAAGGCATAGTCAATCATGTACCTAGGCTACTCAAGAAGACAACTAACCACACCAAAAAGCCCACAAGGATGACTCCAGCTAAATCAACTCTAGTACTCTCAAAATTAATTTCACTCAGTGAGCTGGGCATGATTAATTCTCTTTTGAATATGGATCTCAGTTGTGTAATATTTTCGATCCATAATTGCAAAGAGTCAACTAGCCAGACTTTCATTTAATTTTTTGCAATCTCTCACTTTAATCCAACTTCTCAATGTTATTATATAAATACTAAACAAAAGCACAGAGAGAGTTTTCCCTGATACTGTTGCTCATGCAGAATTCTCCATCATATGATTTAGAGTCCTTTGAAGAGGATGGTGTCAATCACTATCACACCACGTCTCAAACCTCAATTGGAAATAGTGCCGATCACACCATGTCTCAAAGGATATATCATAAATGCTATGGTATAGGTGTTACTCTATCTTCAGGGTCTTTAGTATGCTGTCTTCTTTTGTAAATATAGGGAGCATCTAGCCCTTGCCATCAGAAGCATATTTAAGAGCATGATCAAAATGTAGATTCAATCATGTACCTGGGCTAATCAAGAAGATATCTAGTACCACCAAAAAGGCCACAAGGATGACTCCAGTTAAAGAAACTCTAGTCCTCCCAAACTTCATTTCGCTCAGTGAGCTAGGCATGATTAATTATATTTTAAATATGGATCTCAGTTGTGTAATATTTTCAATCGATAATTGTAGAGAGTCAACAAACCAGATATATTAGTTTTTATTATTCTGGGAGATATCTTAATACTAGTGCATGTTTTGTTGAGAGTGCAATGGTGGCTTTTCTAGGTTTCGACCACAAAGCTCTAGATTCATATTCATATTCATAGATAGAACTTTAATGATGTTTGTTTCCACTTTCTCTTCAAAATTTTCTACCTTGTATTCCAACTTCTCCATTTTGGTGATTATCAAATTCACCGTTGCATGCAGACATTACACATATTTTTTCATATCACCAAGTTGATTTGAAATCAAAATAAAGTGGGAATGACTCTCGTTGATTAGCTTCTCTCCTATATTAGATATCAACTCTGAGACTTCCTTTTTCATCATGTCGAGTTTCTCGTCTAGGGATTTATCAATACAATTCCCAAAAGTTGAGACCATAATGTCTGCCCTTCAGTTTCTAATAATAATCAACTGCACTTTTAGATTTTGTATCCAACCCATTATATCTTTGTCTGGGCCCAAGATAACTGTAGAGGAGATATACTCACATTTAATGCTTACATCATGTCCTCACTTAGAATGAATTTGAAGATCCATTGCTAAAATAAACAATTTGAGAGAAAACATGAACAAAGGTGACTAATCCAACTTTGAAACAGTACTATCAGGTCCCACATTGATATAGGAAGTTAATATTTTATCATTGTTTCTCCACTTGTCAACATACCTCTCAATACTCCTCGTGTGTTTCCTTCTAGTTTCTTGATTAGTGGGTTCCTTCATCCAAAATTGACAATCCTTGAGACTCTTTTTCTTGGAATTTAAAACATTTTTATGTGGTTTGTCCTAACTTAATCTCTTCTTAATGAGGTTCATTGGGACTATCCTCCCTTGAAGGAGTACAATCATGGGATATGGCATACATATATATTATTTTGGTTTTCCACGATCATTCCTTGTGCCAAATTAACTCCAATATTGACCTGTTCATCCTCTAAAGTTAAAGTGATTGGTATCAAAAAACTAAATCAGAGTAAGTGTATGCAATAATTTTATCACATTAGATAAATAAGGGGACTAGATAATAAAAAAATCTAACAAGTACCCATTAAAAAATACCAAGGGAAATTACCTTTCACAATAATATAAAGTAGTTTAAACGATATAACCCTATGGTTGAAAACACATAAACCAAATATTCTACAGAGAGATTACTTTGCATAATGCGACAAGAATTTAAGACATTTCATTTCCCATTGTAATATAATCCAGATAAAATTCATCTCTTAGCCAGAAGAGGATCTAAGTCAGATTTTTTTTCTAACACAGAGGTCAGACAGAAAAAACCTTCTATCCAGATCTATGCATTATTCATCTGTATGGATTGTCACTATAGTCAATGTTCATGTGTATAACACTATTTATATAACATAAATGCCTTCATGATTCAAGATTTCCACTGATACAAAATCTGTGCTTGAGCATTGATTAATTGCTAGAGTATGGGTAATCTCCACTTAAGACCACATGGGAAACCACTACCTGATGCATTGAGTGTTTTAATTTTCTTAAATATGGGAAAGTTACCCAGTATATTATTTATGACTAGGTTGGCCTAGTCTCCCTCTTGGCACTAGTGCCCAACCCTAGAAGGATGTGAATAAATTCATGCACACTCATTTGTACAACATATTAATTGATTATTTCGATCCAGTGCGATATTTACTAAAATTCTCTATTTTTCTCTCTCATGCTATTTTGCTACAATTAATATTGTTGTTTTGTTAAATGTCATAGTAAATATGAAGGGTTTCTACATGATTGTATTATAGTTTGATGAAGAGATCACTATAGATCTTCTATCTATGTTCTCAACATTATCTCAGTGTGACTCTTCCTCCCCTGGTCAGTAGTATTTATAGGGTTGTCTTAGGTTTGAAAAATATGGTTTTCAACCATCTTCTAGCGAGCATAAACATAATTCTGGGTTTTTAGACCCTCTCTACCACTAGTAGTCTTCATTATTTCATGTCTTTTCATTTTCCCAGAATATTTGAGGGATCTTTATTGCATATTGGTGCTCTTCTAAGGTAACACATCATATCGCTTCATCTACCATATTAATTATTTGGACTCTGATTAGTAGTTTCCATGCATGCTTAATATGCTTAAAATGCATTACTTTTCAAATGTTTATTTCAAAGTTTAATATAAACCGATGATAATTTATTTAAATAATTTATTTACAAAATGATGCTTCTTTGTTAGGAACACTGTTTGTTTTTTGAGAACCATATATGGAACCTCATTGGTTTCACTAGTGTGAATATATAGTGGGTTGGGTTGGGTTGGGTTGGGTTGAGTGGGGTGGGGTGACTCTGAAAATAAACGTAAACCCTTATTCTAAAGCATCTCATAATTTACAATAGAAAGAATATGTAGTGATCCATATGTTGTCATAGTGGCAGCTACCCTTCTCGATTGATGTTACATCCATGGCTGCCCAGTTACAGCTATCATAAATGTTGAGGGATAGGTGTCACTCGGTCTTCCAGGCCTTTAGTATTCCCTCTTCTTTTGTAAAGCTAGGGAGCATCTAGCACTTGCCATCAAAGGAATATTCAAGATCATGATTAAAAGGTAGAGTCAATCATGTACCTGGGCTACTCAAGAAGATAGCTAACCACACCAAAAATTGCACAAGGATGACTCCAACTAAAGAAACTATAGTCCTTTCTTGAAGGGGTGCAATCATGGGATATGACATACAGATAGATTATTTTGGTCTTCCACAATCATTCCTTGTGCCAAGTTAACTCCAATATTTCCATGTTCATCTTCTAATCGATTGGTATCCATTTTAATATGGCAGAGATAGAAACTCTCAAACATATCTAAAAGGAGCTTTATTCAGTGGTATATTGGAGGAAAGTAATTCCCCCTACAACCCTTCATCTTATAACATTTTTGTATAGTAATTAATGAGTCTTCAAATATTCAAAGTGCAATGGCAGATTTTATAGGTCTCCACCACTCAACTCCAAATGATGCTCTATATATATATATAGATATAGATATATATATATATATATATATATATATATATATATATATATATATATATATATATAAGTTTTTGAGAAATATTATAGACATGTTGGTAAATTTAGTAAGACTACATCATGTGAATTTAGTAGCTTGTAAAGTTTGAATTGGTCTACATTCACTACATGCATTTTAATCACAAAACTCCTCAATGAAATTAGTATTACATGCATAAAAGTTTAAACCAACATATTTAGAGTAATTTTATGGTTTTACACGTTGTCATATATTTCAACATTTATTTATGTAATGATCCTAATTGGTGTCCACAAACTTTTCTTCGTATATTTATATTACATTATTCTATACAAAAGGGCAGACCAGGTATTTTTGTTGCTTTTGGTATTTGTAGTATTTATGTTGTTGATTTAGTTAGAGGTTGGATTTATTTTTAGAAATAAATTTAAAATTATTCTTCAAAAGTTTGTTTGTGACTAGTTAGATGCTTTTTGGAACACTCTGATAAGCTTGCCTGAAAGTGTTGGACATATCTTCAATGCTTACTCAACACATTGGTAGAGTTTTGTTCAGGGTTTTGAGCCTAGATCTCAATTTTTTTCATATCTAATTCCTACATAAGCACTAAACACTACCTTGAAACAACAAAAAAACAAAAGTACAAACAATCAATGATAAAAGAGCCAAAAAATACACGAAGAAACTAAATATTCATATATTCACTCCCTAGGTTTATTCATTGGTCATGTTCTCTTGAAAAAGAAGTAATACCCAAGTTAAAAATTGCAGTATTATTGTTTAGAAAACATGGTGTATTCAGGGAAATAGCACATCGTCATCTGAATATTTAGATGAATGGGAAACAAGACCTACTCTGCGTAAAGATGAATACTTCAATGAAATGATATATTGCAGTTGTAAAATGTGCCAAAATAGGAAACTAAAGAAGAGAAATCTTGTTGGTATCCATTGATTGGACCATGGAGTTTATATCGAAGAGGTACAATATAATTAATGAATTGTTATTCTTATAATAAATAAATATGTACATTATTTAACACATTATTATTGATCATTTCATTTGATTTTTTTATTTATGAAAATCCGCTTCCAGTTCCCAATATCCCTAAAGAAGCAATGGATGATATTCATAATAGAGACTCTCAAGATGAAGGAGAAGACACGTTTATAGAAGAAGACACTCCATAGATAAATGACGCTAGTGTCAATGAATTTATCCAAGACTTCTACACATCTTTTGAAGAAGTTTTTCATTCACCCGTAGCTCATTTGGCCAGGACACCTCTTTATGCAAATGCTTAATCTTCTATATTGGTGACACTTATGTTGTTATTGAACTTGAGGGTTACACATGGATTTAAAAACACATGCTTTACTGATATATTAAGGTTGGATTGATATTACTATAAATTAATGCTCTAGATGGATTAAAAGTTTTGAATATTGTGTATACTTATAAAAATCATTTGTTGCACTATGCAGACTTTTGGCAAACAAAATACTTCCAAAGGACAATAAGTTGACTCATTCTCATAGAGAAGTATCTTCAATAATGAAATACATTGGAATGGAGTACAATACATATGATGCATGTCCAAATGACCATATATTATATTATGGAAATAATGCAAATTTACAACAATGCCCGAAGTGTCACACAAACAGGTATCGTCAAGATCAATTATCCAAGAAGGTTCCTTATAAAGTATTACGACACATTCCACTAAAGCCAATGTTTGAGAGAATGTTCAAATGCAAGGATTTGGAAAAATATATGTATCATCATGCACAAGGGAGGAACCAAGATGTTGTCATGCGTATGGTTGTGGATAGTAAATATTGGAAAGATATTGAGCTAAAATGGCCACATTTAAGAAATGAGGCAAGGAATACAAGAATTTCTCTAGAAATGGATGGCATAAATCCTTTTGGAGATCTTAGAACAACATATTATGTTTGGCCAGTGTTAATTATAAAAGGCAATCATCCCCTTGGATGGAAATGAAAAAGGAACATGCAATGTCAACTCTTATTATACTAGGTACTAGAACATGTGAATGCAATGCTTTCTTAAAGATTATATTAAAATATTTCAATTTAGTTAATCCTAATAAAGAACTCTTTGTTCACATAGGGAAATATCAGTTAAATGATATGGATTTATACATGGAGCCCCTCACTGATGAGCTTCGTGAATTATGGGATGGTGTAAATATGTTTGATGTATCAAGACGTATCAATGATGGAAACTTCCTATTTCATGTGAGTCTTATCTGGACAATTCATGATGCCTAGGGGCTCTCTATTTGTTGTGGTAATATAATATAAATTACATTTATAATTATTATGTTCATTTTATCATTTACTAAATATGGGTTCCAATATTATTTTAGCACTACAAACAAAGGGGAAACATGTTTATCCATCATGTGGGCCAAAATTGTTGCATAGGTAGTCAAGGGATCTCAATAAAATTGTCTATGATTAGTATAGACAATTCTTACCACAAAATAATCACTATTGAGTGCATGATAAACATATGTTCAATGCAAAGGAAGTGGAAATGAGGAAGGCAATAAAGATGAACCTCGCTAGGTGGAAAGTGATGTATGACAAAAAATAAGTGACATGTTTTCCCCTAGGAATGAAAATATTCTCTATTTTCTACAAATTAGAATATTATGAGAGCTTGCCAATAGCCCACCTATTTGACACTATGCACATCGGAAAAAATGTGGCAGAGTGCTTGTGGAAAAATCTAAATGAAAATAACATAGAAGAACAAATAAAGTTATGAAAGGACCTTCGAGTTCCCAATATCATGTTGAACATGTGGTTGCATGAAGACAACTCATATGTTCATGCTCCATGGACATTTACATCAAATGAGAAAGAAAACATCATTTCTACTATGAAAAGCATAAGAATTCCTTTTAGCTTTGGTGTGAAACTAACAAAAATATTCACAAGAGATGGATTAGAGCTCTCAAGCCTAAAAGTAGATGATTGGCACAATTGGATAAAGGTAACATTGTCACATGTTATATTTGTTGGAAACTTAATTAGAAAATTTTATATCCTAGTGATAATATCACTTCATCCATATTTGAACTTGGGTATTTGTTAATAGTCATGCTAGTATAGTGATAAAATCAATTCATACATATTTGAACATACTTATTTTTTAATGGTCATGTAGTATGTGTTTTCTGCAGCAACACCAAGTACTTTTTACCACAATTTCACTTTGACTATTTACAAATTATGTAAATATCTTAGGTATTTTTCAATCCATCATGCATGCTCTTCCATTAGTCTTATAATTTGAAGTGCATCATTGGTTATACCTTCGTATGAGTTTCTACTTTTAGTTTACAAGAAATAACAAGTCTCTATTGTAATACTTGTAGGTGGGTCTCATCTAAAGAGATACATTAGGATGACTTGAAGTATTGGAAGAGGAATGCTTTACTTTTGATGTGTGATATTTAAATGTGCTTCCCTTCAAGCTTCTTTACTTCTTAAGAGAAATACCTTGAACACCTAGTAGAAGTGATTGAACTATGTGGTCCTATTCATATTCAAACAATGTGGCTCGTGGAGATATATATGAAGGTCTTAAAACAATTTGTGAGGCAAAATGCTCGACTAGAAGGGTCCATAGTTGAGGGGTGGATGGTTTTCCAGGACATGGTTCATTTGAGTGAGTACTTACCTCAATTTCATCTTGAAGCTCTGTGATTATGGAATTATAACCAATCTCAATCATTTGAAGGAGAAAAAATAGAGGGTGAAGGGACTTCAAATAGGATGAAAGGTATAAAAAATCTTAGGAGTTATTTGTATCTTATGTTTTATATTACATGGATTTAAATCATTATTAATTCATTGAAGAAATACATTTTTTTATTTTAGATGCTAAGGAGTAAGAGGCATTACATTTGTATGTTGCATACAATTCTAACTTTATGTTGGATTGGATGGAGAAATACACTGAAAAAAAGAAATTAGAAGATGAAAATGCATGGGACAATATATATAAGATACATGGTGAAAACACTACTCCAAGATTGCCTACAGGCCATAAAATAAAGTGGCTAGAGAGATGCTTGTGGAATTGGATAAAGAACAATATTGAACAGGAGGCAACAAAAGGGAATGATAGGGTAACACAACAACAATTGAATTTCATTAAAGGATCTATAAATGGGGAAGTGATATATATTAATATATTTCATATATTTAATAATTTTTTTGTTAGATTTCATATCCTTGAATCTAATTAGTTGATATTTATATGAATTTAGGTAAGATATTGCAAATGAATGTGGAATTTTGGTCATCATTTTCGCATTATAAAAGTTGATGAAAAGAGAAAAAATTATGATTGTGGAGTTTCAACATCATTTTAGGTGGAATGTCGTTCACATGCAAATGATAGAGAACCGATCACAAGAACACTTCACTACTATGGAGAGTTGGAGGACATCATAGAGCTTGATTTTATTTCTTTCAAGAAAGTTATCTTTCGTGTTGAATGGTACAAGCTTATTGAAGTGGTAGAAGAAAAAACTATCTTGCTCCATAATAATGGATTCTATATGATCAATACATCTAGGTTTGAAGCCACTTCTGAACCTTATGTGTTTCCAAGTTAATGTAACCAAAATTTTCTCATTCCAAATTTAGAACAACCTAGTTGGTCATTTGTGATTGATTATGATCCAAGAGGATGAAGATTAACATTTGTTCAAGATGTAGAGGACCATGACTTACTTGAAGATGTAGAAGTTCCCCCTGAAGACATAGATAGCCAAGATGGAGATGATGAAGAATTTATTGTCAATGATGCATATGACCAAGATGAAGACCAAGATGAGTATATTGAAGTTTCTGAAGTACATGAGCAACCACATGGGCATCAAATCCATGAGGATGATGAATTCATTGATTTTAATTTACCTGTAGTTGAAGGTGATGAAGACTATGAAAATGATGGTATTAATTTATTTGTGGATTTAGGGTGTATTAATGATGGGGTATATATGTCATCAGATGAGGAGATTTCATGCCATGATGTCATTTTTTGATCACTATGTATACATTAATATAGTTTTAAGAATTCACTACAATATAATTTTTCTTTACAAGTTAAGCATTGAGTTTTCAGTTGTAATGAACATTAAGTAATTTGAATGTTTAATGTTTTACTTGTGAGGATGAGATTTTTTTATCACTATGTTTACTTTAAGATGGTTGTAAAGATTCACTGCAATATAATTTTTCCTTAAAAGTTATATAATGAGTTTTTAGTTGTAATGAACATCAAGTAATTTTAATGTTAAAAGTTTTACTGAAAGACATATATATTTGGTGTTACCGATTCTATTTTCTTATCGGTTTTCTTATCAAGGTTTTCTTACTTTTATGCTATTATGTGTTTTTTTAAGAATTTACCCATGGGTGTTACATATGCTACTATGGGGGATTCAATGGTATTCACTACTTTTATGGAAATGTTAACAAATGCACGAGGGCAAGACACTCCTATAATGATGCATGAGGTAAGCTTGAAGATTGTCTTTTATAGGTTCAATTATCTTATGTTCCTTATTATATTATGCTAATTTATGTTCATGGAATGCAGGTAATTTCCAAAGTCATTCCAACCCCTATAACACCTTATAATACATCTATTGGTAAAACTTGATCAATATTTTTGTGCATTTAGTTAACATATTTAACTATATATATTTATTAATGTTTGTGTTTTTACTAAGGGTGCATTTTGCTGGCATGCAAGATTCATTTATGCCCCTCAATACACCCAATGTTTGCATGGAGGTATTATTAATGCCCCCATATACATCTAATGTTATGAAAAATGTAAGATCCAACCATTTATTTGTGTGAGTTTGATTATGTTATTTGTTGAGAAATCTAGGGCATATATTTAATAAATTTTTTGCACAATGACTCCATGATTTATGAGGTTACAAAGAACTACATCATGCCTTTCAGTGGATCACCCCATCTGTTTTCTTCTTCTTGTACCTGCAATACTATTTTAGCAAGTAACCCAAGCAATATATTATTCCAAAACATGATGTCAAGTTACTTTTCTACGGTTTTTATGTAATCAAGAGGTCATTTTAGGCTTTCTTAAATTCAAACCTTAGATCATACTCTTTCCCTTTATGTCATTCTAGAGTTTCTCCCATGCCCTAGAAATCAAATCATAGGGAACAAATACCTTAAGATTAAGTTTTCTAAATACTAGGATATTTCTTAAAATATAAACCCACAAATTCAACCCTACTATATCTTATGATGGACCGTTTAAAAGAAAATTATTATACATACCTCATGGATACCTATCTGTAGTGATTATTATTTTGGTTTCCATGATTCTTTGCAATGGTACTATACATTTCGTTGATCATTTTCCACCTGCATGACCTTCTTTTAATGAGTCTTCCAAGATATTGTCATTCTATAATGGGACTTGATTCTTCATGTGTTCATGAAACCCATGCCTCAAGCATAACAATAATAATCTTCTTTTTCCTTTTTTTACATAAATTACATAGAATTGTGATTACATATATCATTATGAAGACCAAACCTAGTCACATATTTCAACATTATTCATCTATTATTCCATCCTATTATTTATATTTGTGCCTTAGAGGATGTTTCTAGGGCGACTCCAACAAGTATACAATTTGTTGATATAAAGGGTCATGTTATGCCATCTACACCCAGACCAGAACCCCATAACATGTGATTTACATCAAACGTGGGTCCAATCAACATTCGCCCACTAGGACCAAAACAAGTTTCTTTGAGAAGTCTGATATACTCACAAATAAGAATGTTAAGGCTCCTACCAGATATTCTTGCAAATGTTTAAATCAGACAAGAAATAATTGAACAAATTTAGTTATGGGAAATATCATTGTTGGAGAGTGTAGCTCCTGCAAGAGATCAACAGGAAAAATTATTTTATTTTTCTATAATCTCATTTTTTATTTTTAGGATAATTATTTTTCAAATTAAAAATGGTTTCATATTTTGGTTGGGTTCTCAACAGTTCCACAATTTCATTGTGAATGCAAGAAGTAAGGGACAAAGTGCCTAATGTATCTATAAGGGCATATTCCTCAATCCCCAAGACTACAACAATATCATCAATGAGCACAAAAGGAATGCAAGAAGTTACAATCTTGCTCACTTCAGAAGGAAATGTCTTGAAGGATGAAACGGGGCTGAAATTTTATCACTTTATTTTTCGTAGTGCAGAACAATTATTTGGAAATACCATCCAAATGGATTGGAGGAAACAAGCCAATTCAAAAAAAGAGGAACTATTTAAAGATTTAGTAAGAGAATTTGGTAATCCCCGATTTGATAAGGAACTTATTTTAGAGATTGCAAGTAAATGCATGCGCTTAAAGAGGTCCAGTTTAAGGTCGAAGTTAACAAAAAACTTGATGTATCCACATCCAGCTTGGATCATAGACCATGTGACGTGGGATGAACTTATGAAAGATGCCAAGTTTAAGAGGAAAGTCCTGAAAAATCCATACTATACACCATCTGCACAAGGAGGAGCTAAGAGACACCTACGAGATACAAGAAAGGCAACCCAAGCTATGGTGTCAAAAATTGGATCTCACAAATTAGGATTTGGTGGATATAATATTATTAGTGGTGGTATGGTAAGTGATATTTCCATCTATTATATTTTCTATTTTAGGGAAAGTATCCATGGTCACATTGAGTTAATTACATCTTATTAGTTATTTTACCTTATAAATATGATTATCTTTGTTAATGTAGGTTCACCAGTTTCAAAAGGAAGCTTCAGAGGAAGAATTAAAATATGCTTTATTACATGGTTCCAAAGGTCTTCGCCACCACATGATAAATCGAAGGGAAAAATTAATTACTGGTTATGGATCCGAGGTTAGTTGTTTATAATATTATATGAATAATGCAATAAATTAATTGCAGGTATAATGTTATTCTAAAAAGTTAAAGTGTGTTGTGTATAGGAATCATGTGAAACATCTGGGAGTGAGCATGGGAGGAGATACAAGCAAATGATGATTCGTTTGTTGCACAAAATCATTCAATTGTCATTCCTCAACCTTGGCAGGAAACCATTGTTGAATTTTAGTTAATGGGAGATAGAAAAAATGAGGAGGGTGTTCAATGTGATGAGAATTCCACACCCACAATTAATGTAGCACCTCCCAAAAAGAGGACAAAAAGGATTTATATGTGTTAAATTTAATAACTTAAACATGCATCACTCTAGCTTCTAAAGAGTGAACTATTTTGTGAGCATCCAAACATAAACTAATTTTGTGTGCAACAAAACAAATTTTTAAGATACTTTGTTTTTTTATGAGTACTTACATATTATGGGCTTCACTAAGACTGTTTTAGGTCATAACTTGTATTATTTGTTTGATTATGATCAATTTGATATGCTCATATTTTTGTTCTATGTAGATGACATGGTCCTAATAGTTAGTTTAAAAAACTCTATCCCATGGTGCAAGAAGAAACTGGCAAGTGAAGTTGACATGAATACACCTCATGTGTTATTTCTTGGTCTTGGAGGTTTGGCTGAGTTGAGGTGCGCTGGTCCTCGAATAGGGGTAAGTAAGCAATTGAGATTCTGAAGAAGTTTTGGATAATGGACAATAAACCCTATGCTACTTTTATGATGCATATTTTGGAGTTATCAGTAAATTCAGATTCAGATTTGGTTGATTTGTCAGTGTACAAAAAGTATATAGGTTCCCTAACATGTCTAGTAGAATTTAGTAGTCAAATTGTTGTGGATAAGATCCCTTGTCTCACAAAAAATGGCGGCTCAGACACCAATTTAGTGTCTAGCTTCACTGCTAATATATGGTTGATCTGAGGTTGCTTCAAACATGCTCCATGGTCTAAGGTATGCGAGGTACTTAAAGGGAAGACAAGCACAGTGCTTTGAGTTGTTGCATGCTTTAGTGGATTTTGACAGGGCCAGCGATGCAGGTGGTAGGAAGAGTGATTGATGCTTTTGTTTCAGCTTGGGTTCAGATATAATATATTTGTTAGGATAGGATACCCATGTGTGCAAGTTGAACAAGGCCCTCTCTGGGCTAAAGTAGCCTCCATGTGCTTGGTACTCACGGATTTACAAGTACTTACAGATTATGGGCATCACTAAGACCGTTGTAGGTCCTAGCCTTATTATTTGTTTGATTATGATAAATTTGATATGATTATATTTATGTTGTATGTAGATTACCTGGTCTTAACAGTTAGTTTAAAAAAATCTATCCCATGGTGCAAGAAGAAACTAGCAAGTGAAGTTGACATGAAGGAAATCAACCTCATGGATTATTTCTAGGTTTTGGAGGTTTGGCTGAGTTGAGATGAGTTGGTCCTTGAACAAGGGTAAGTAAGCAATTGAGATTTTGAAGAAGTTTCAGATAATGGACAATAAACCCTAGGTTACTTTTATGATACATATTTTGAAGTTTACAATAGATTCAAATTCAGATTTGGTTGATTTGTCAGTGTAAAAAAGGTAGCAACTTCCCTAGCATGTTTGATAGACATTAGAAGTCAAATTGTTGTGTGGATGAGATCCCTTGTCTCACAAACAAGGGGGGATCAAACACCAATTTAGTGTCCAACTTGGCTTCTAATATATTGTTGAGCTGAGGTTGTTGCAAATCTACTGAAAAATGCATGTACTAGCCTTAGATGTGCTTTTTCTGTCCAATTTAGTTCAAAAATTAGAATGCCATGTGGATCAAACTTATTTAGGGCACACTAATACACAGGTGAGGCGATCTATTATAAGCATCCGTTGCTTGTATCTTGTGTAGACTTCCTTAGAGTAGAATGAACATTTGATTAGGTTGCACTAGTTAAGGTGTCCCTGCTATTTTGTTATTCATTTAGTTTACCAAAGTTCTAAAATTAGAATTCCATGTAGATCACACTTAGCTAGGGCACACTATTCCATAGTTGAGGTGATATATTATAAGCATCTGATACATGTATCCTAGGTACACTTCCCTAGAGTAGAATCAGGGTTTGATTAGGATGCAATAGTGAAGGTGTCCCTACTATTTTTGTTATCCATTTATTTTACGAGAGAGTGTGTGCACTGTTTTTCCTTTCCCAAGCTAATAAAGACAAATAGAGATGATTCTATGAATGTTGTAAATAGTTTTGTTTTGCTCTCAATTTTCAATTAATATTTGAGATTTCATATCTAGCACACAGAAGTAGTTTTGAGAGTTCCTTAAGTTTGCAGATTTGTTTGCCATGCAGTGAAGTTTTAACATACTATTCTAGATATCCAAAAATTGTATGCTTCAAGTAAAGTCTGTTCAAGATTTCCTATCCTTTTGTATGCACTAGGGACGACTTTAGACAACCTATCTTCATCTGAATATTTTGAGGAATTGATTTAAGTATGTAAGAGGACATATATATTCAGTACTTTCTAGATATTTTATTGCATTCTGGTTGGAAAGAATACTACATATCAACTGGTGCTTTAAACATGTATTTCAAGCAGATTCGTTAAGCAGATTTTCCGCTTCAGGTATGAACACATGGGTATTACCTGCGACATAAGAATAATTTCTTGCATTCAAAAATATTATAAATAATGACAATACTATAAGCATCTCTTGTTTAACATAACTGATTGGCCTTCTTTATACCATTTCTCTAACCATTCATGAATTCATTTTTAGTGTATCAAGAGGTTTTTGATTTGTACATGGAGATGCCATTGTAGACATGAAAAACTCTAACATGGAAAGGGTAATCTTCTCTGGTAAGAGTAGTGAATATACTTTGTAGCATAGTGATTTTGTTGTAGGAATAAATTCTTACATTCCTTACAATTCAAATAGGTAGAAGTATTCATTCTATTGATCTATCGCTAAATCTGTTTGTGTTGACAATGTTAGTCTTTCTGTTGATAGTCATTCCTTTGTTTTGTATTTTCAAAGTTCGTATGGGTTCACTATTGCACTGGATGCAGGAGATGAGACTCTTAGATTTTGGCAAGTCTTTGGAGCTCCTAATATCTTAAAGAGGACAAAGAGTAAAGATGCAGCTGGTGCTTTTAACATGCATCTCATGCATATTTGTTAAGCAGATTGTCCTCCTTCAGGAATGAGCACGGGGGTATTATCTGCTCACATTGATTTAGCCAGAACTAGTTGACCTTATGGAAATATCGATATATGGTTAAGATAAGAGCGCTCTATAGGTCACACATATAGAGTGCTGCATCTGGCAGAGGTATTCATTGTATTGATCTAATGCTAAATGGATTTTGTGTTGAAAGTCTTTTTTTTGTGCTAACAGTCTTTCCTTTGTTTCTGTGTTGACATAATGACATCATTTCCTTTGTATTTGGTAAGTATTTTGAGCTCTTGATACCTTAAAGAGTACCAACAGTAAAGATGTGGATGGTGCTTTAAAGATGTATTTCAAGCAGATTGATTAAGAATATTTTTCTCTTCAGGTATGAGCACATGGGTATTATTTGTGGTATAAGAATAATTTCTTCCATTCAAAATATTATAAATAATGAAGACACTATAAGCCTCTCTTGTTTACCGTAACTATTTTTCCTTCTTTATACAATTTCTCTAACCATTCATGAATTCATTTTGAGTGTATAAAGAGGTTTGTTATTTTTACATGGAGATGTTGTTCTGGACATGTACAAGTCTGACATGGAAAGTGTAATCTTCTCAGGTAAGAGTAGCGAATATACTTTGTACCATAATGATTTTGTTGTAGGAATAAATTGTCACATTCCTTGCAATTCAAATAGGCAGAGGTATTCATTCTATTGATATATCACTAAATTCGTTTGTGCTGACAGTCTTAGCCTTTTTGCTGATAGTATTTCTTTTGTTTTGTATTTTCGGAGTCGAGATGGGTACACTGTTGCATTGGCTGCGGGATATGAGACTCTTAGGTTTTGGCAGGTCTTTGGATCTCCTCATATCTTAAATAGGACAAAGAGTAAATATGCAGTTGGTGCTTTTAACATGTATCTCACACATATCCGTTAAGCAAATTGTCCTCCTTCAGGAATGAGCACAGGGGTATTATCTGCTCACATTGATTTAGTAAGAACCAGTTGAGCTTATGGAAATATCCATATATGGTTAATATAAGATAGCTTTAAAGGTCACACGTGTAGAATGCTGCATCTAGAAGAGGTATTCATTGTGTTGATCTAATGCTAAATGGATTTTTTGTTGAAAGTCTTTGTTTTTGTGATGACAATATTTCTTTGTTTTTGTGTTGACACAATGACAACCTTTCCTTTGTATTTGGTAAGTATTTGGAGCTTTTGATACGTTAAAGAGTACAAAGAGTAAAGATGTGGATGGTGCTTTAAACATGTATTTCAAGTAGATTCATTAAGCAGATTTTCTGCTTTAGGTATGAGCACATGGTTATTATGGACGGTATAAGAATAATTTCTTGCATTCAAAATATTGTAAATAAAGAAGACACTGTAAGCCTCTGTTGTTTAAAATAATTTTTTTTCCTTCTTTATACCATTTCTCTAACCATTCATGAATTCATTTTTAGTGTATCAAGAGGTTTGTGATTTGTACATGGAGATGTCGTTCTTGACATGTACAACTATGACATCAAAAGGGTAATCTTGTCAGGTAAGAGTAGTGAATGTACTCTATACAATAATTATTTTGTTGTGGGAATAAATTGTTACATGCCTTTCAATTTTGTGCTCATAGTCTTAGCCTTTTTGTTGACAATCTTTCTTTTGTTTTGTATTTTCAGAGTCAAGATGGGTACACTGTTTCATTGGCTGTAGGATATGAGACTCTTAGGTTTTGAAAAGTATTTGGAGCTTCTGATACCATAAAGAGGACAAAGCGTAAAGATGCGGCTCATTCTTTTAACATGTATCTCACGCATATCCATTAAGCAGATTGTCCTCCTTTAGGAATGAGCACAAGGGTATTATCTGCTCACATTGATTTAGCCAGAATCAACACACCTTATGGAAATATCCATATATGCTTAAGATAAGAGAGCTTTATAGGTCATACGTCTATAGTGTTGCATCTAGCAGAGGTATTCATTGTATTGATTTTTGGATGGTAAAATCTTTGTTGTTTGCTTGATTTTTTTCGAAGTATTTCTGCTACAAAATTATCGAGTTAAAAGTAACAGAGTATTTTTGTTTTGTATTTTTCAAAATTTATTTACTGCACAAGGACGACATTTATTATGTTTTGAACAAACTTGCCTCTTATCTGTTTGATGTTTTCCAGTTCCATCACCACTTGAAGAGTTCACTTCTCTCTCCCCTATCTCCTCATTTATAGAAAATCCCATATTCTTGTTGAGTATTAATGTTGATTGAGATTCTGCAAATTTTAGTCAAATATTTTGTTCACTCTTCTAAGAAGAGTTTTCAAACACTTTCCATCCCCCTATAAAGAAAAATAGGTGATAATGAATCCTCATGTTTGGGGCTTTGTGAACCAGGCTATGATATAACTAGCTATATATATTTTAATACTTTGTAAATTATTTTTTCTTGATATTTTGAAGAAAAATAATATTTTCAAGCAAAAGTACTTGAATATTTGTTTAAAAGATTCTCATTTTGGCCATCTTCAGCCTGTTTATTAGTGAATGATTCCTTTATTTGTTAATCATGATCTGTTGATCTTCTATATTTGAATGCACAGTTACATATATGGAACTCAATAGTTGATGCTCTATATTTTTGGATTCAAATATTTTCACCAGTGTTTATGATATTATTAAAAAATTCATCCTGTGTAAGATGGTTGGTTATAATTGAGTTGTATTTCTCTTCCCACCGTCATACTATAATAATTTAAAGTTCGATAGATCACTAACTATCCTACCTTTGAAAAAACTTGTTCATATCAATGAGTCTTTGAAAATTTTAATTGCTATCATTAAATATTGATTCCATTCCCAATGGATTCACATTCTCCCCTACCACCATCTTTTTAAACCACAAGATCTAGCCCTTGTATTTATTAAAAACTAGTTGTTGTAGTGCCTCTCTAGGTTGGAAGGGCTAGCTTCTAATCTAAAATATTAGTTTCATGTTAACTTGTTAATTTTCTTTCATAATAAGGAAATTTACGAGTGATAATAGCTAGCGTAATCCACCTAAAGAGGCTTTCATCCAAAAGAAAATCCAGACTCCGCTACCTCATTAATTCCTTGTACTAGCATTATTAGACCAATAACTCCAACTCTATTCTCCCCTGCATGGTCAACTTAATATATGAATGTAGTGACATTAAAGCCATACATTCTAATACTCAACTAGCCACTATACAGTCTAATCCTCATGTTTGGGGCTTTGTGAACCAGGCTACCAGCTTTGGTAATGTTGTAATCCATGGTGTCTAACATAATAGATATATGAATGTAGCGACATTAAAGCAATATAGTCTAATCCTCAGGTAGTCACTATACAGTCTAATCCTCATATTTGGGGCTTTGTGAACCATGCTACCAGCTTTGGTAATGTTGTAATCCATGGTGTTTAACATAATATACTAGATTGGTGATACTCTGCACTACCAACACTACAGGGGAATGCAAACCCCCAACCCTTTTGAATGAAGATTCATTCTGCTTAGCCTCTCTTCATTGAACTCATTTTTTCATGCTTCCCAACTCATTATTGTAATAAGTAATGGAATTTGTTGTAGAGTTCCAGGGAAAATTTTAAGAACCTCCCCTAAATTTATAAATATAATAAATGGGCAAATCTCCATGGTATATAGGAAAAATGGAAGGTGATTTTATCAATAATATAATATGTATATATAATTTTTTGTCGAATCTCTCACTAGGCATGGCGAATATTCTACTCAATTATAAAATCTTCTAAGATTTTGGCGAGTCTTTCACTAAATAATAAAACTTTGTAAAGTCCTAGTGAATCTTAGCATAGGCTACATGCTGGTTTAATTCCCCCATTTAAATAGGCTACATTCCAGGTGAATACCATGGGTCAACATTCCAGGTGAATACCATGGGTCAATACCATGTGCCATTTTTATTTTTATTAATTCTAATATTAGGGTTAATAATGGTTTTTTGCATGGTATTAATAACAATCTAGTCCATGGTATTTGTCCCATAGTATTTTGGCCATAGGTTTCACCTAAATATAACCCATTTTTTGAGTGTTCGTAAATATAAGGTGACTTATGGAGTAAATACAAAAAAATGTTTTATTTGTTTACCATACCTCTTGTTTATTTATATTTTTTATTAATTTACCATACCTCTTTCACAAATATGGTATTTGGCCCATAGGATTCACTTAAATAAAACCTCTTTCTTGAGCCTTCATAAATAGAACGAGGGTTATGGACTAAATATAAAAAGAGGTTTTATTTATTTAGGATACGTCTAGTTTATTTATATTTTTATTTATTTACCATACCTTTTGAATAAGTATAAAAAGACGTTTTATTTATTTACCATACCTCCACTTAACTTATACTTTTATTTGTTTACACCCTTACATGTATATAAGGTGACTGATGGAGTAAATATAATTTTTTATTTATTTATTTACCATACCTCTCATTTATTTATATTTTTATTAATTTACCATACCTCTTTTATAAGTATGGTATTTGGCCCATAGGATTCACTTAAATAAAACCTATACTTAAAAATGGGCGAATGGATTCACTTAAATAAAACCTATTCTTGAAGATGGGCGAATGGAAGGTTGTAAGTCCTAATTTCAAGGGCTAACTTTACCTTTTTTACCCTCTCCCTTAAAATAAGGTGGGCTATTTCAGGTGATTTGTAAAAATGTACTATGATACAAAATATTCGCCCACTAAAAATTTAAAACCCCTTAATTTCCCCAAAGGTCAAACATTCGCCCCTAAAATTATCCTTCTACAGTTCTCTCTATGATTTATAGTAATAGCCAAAGTACCATCGAGATTAGTAGCTCACTGGGAAGGAGGAAATTTATTATGTTTTGAACCAACTTGCCTCTAATACGTTTGATGTTTTCCAGTTCCATCACCACCTGATCTCACAACATCTGGCTAGGTGGAAGACTTCACTTCTCTCTCCCCTATCTCCTCATTTAGAGAAAATCCCATATTATTGTTGAAGATTAATGTTGATTGATATTCTGCAAGTTTTAGTCAGATATTTTCTTCACTCTTCTAGTAAGAGTTTTCCAATAATTTCCATCCCACTGCAGAGAAAAATAGGTGATGTACTTTCATTTTAAAAGTGTTTGAAACTTACCTTGTATTTTCACTAGTATTCATGACATTTTTGGGCTTTGGTTTGGAACAAATAGTGCTACCAACCAAAAATAGAGATGGTATCATCATTCAAATTTATGTTTATATTAAATAGTATATTGGTTTTGTTTTTGAGCCATTTTTAAATTGAAAGTTTAATAAGTTTGTAGAATTTTTATTTTATTTCAATTATTAATTATTATAAAGATGGTAGGGGTTTTTATTATGAATCAGGCAAGGCAAGGCAAGTGGTAATGAAGAAATAGTAAGAGTGCACACATTTCTATTTCATGTTCACACTACATTTATTTTATTTTATTTTAGTAAGTAGCTCCCTTGGAAATGGTTTAGCAATGATATAAAACTTGCCTTACATGAATTTATTATTTTATTCTTAATAGGATGAAGGATGGGTGGTTTGGTGTTGCTCCAAGAAATAATTAACTTCCAAGAAATAAGTCAGAGTGTTCACAACTTATCAAGATCAACAAACCACTATTTCAATCAAGGTTTATGAAGGGGAGCGAAGTCTAATAAAGGACTACTAAGAATTAGGCAAATTTGACTTGTCTTGTTTCCCTCCAACTCCTTGTGGTGTGCCATATATTGAGGTTACCTTTGAGGTTGATTTCAACAATATCCTTAATTTAAGAGTAGAGGAGAAGGACACCAAGAAATCAAAGACAATCCATCAGGTATGTATTATCTCTCTGTGTGATTATAGATCTCTATTTTTGGATGAATGCCGCTTCCAAAGCAAAACAATGATGAATTTAATGTGTATATGATTTCTTATATTGTGGTTTTTGAGTAATTCTTGTGCTGAAACAAGGATTGTTCGCATCGGTAGCTGCTGAAGGTTTCAATTTTGTATTGGACGTGAGCATTGGTGCCTCAGCGTGAAGACTGTGTGTTTCTTAGTAAGCCTGTTTGTACCTTATTTGCAATGTATGTAAATGTGACATTTATTTTAATCTTCATTTCATTGAAAACACATTGAACTGTTCTGATAGTTGAGAAATGACTGGTAGAGAGAAGTCCATGTGAAGTGCAATTAAATGTGTTGTAGACCATGTGTTAAGATGAATGGCCAAAATAGCTGTAATTTGAATCTATATGGTTGGCACTAGCAAGTTCTGTGGCTTGAAGAGTTTGACTTGTATTATAAATTTACAGTGATTGTCAAGATGCAAGGTTTCGTTTGGCCTCATACCAAGCATTGGATTAGTTTGAAGACAAATTCTTGCCCTGTGAAGGAGATCCTCCTCTATTTGATGTCTTCCAGTTCCATCACCACTTGTCTCACGTCATCTGGCTAGGTGGAAGACTTCACTTCTCTCTCCCCATCTCCTCATTTAGGGAAAATCCTATATGCTTTTTGAGTATTAATGTTTATTGAGATTCTGCAAGTTTTAGTTACATATTCTATTCACTCTTCTAATAAGAGTTTTCAAATACTTTCCATCCCACTGCAGAGAAAAATAGGTGATGTGCTTTCATTTTAAATGGGTTTGAAGCTTACCTTGTATTTTCACTAGTATTCAAGACATTTTTGGGCTTTGATTGGGAACAAAGAGTGCTACCAACCAAAAATAGAGATGTTATCATCATTAAAATTATTTTTATATTAAAGAGTATATTGGTTTTGTTTTTGAGCCATTTTTATATTGAGAGTTTAATAAATTTCCAGAATTTTAATTTTATTTCAATTATTAATTATTATAAAGATGGTAGAGGTTTTTATTATAAAAAAAAATAAAATGACTCTAGTATTGCATTTGTAGGTGCTCCAGGGAATTAGGCAATGCAAGGCAAGTGATAGTGAAGAAATACTAAGAGTGCACACCTTTCTTTTTCAGGTGCACACTACATTTATTTTATTTTATTTCACTAAGTAGCTCTCTTGGAAATGGTTGAGCAATGGTATAAAACTTGCCTTACAGTAATTTATTATTTTATTCTTAATGTGAAGAAGGATGGGTGGTTGGTGTGCCTCCAAGAAATGATTAACTTCCCAGAAAGAAGTCACAATTGTTCACAACTTATCAAGATCAACAAACAACTATTTCAGTCAAGGTTTATGAAGGGAGCAAAGTCTAATAAAGGACTACTGAGAATTAGGAAAATTTGATATGTCTTGAATCGCTGCAGCTCCTTGTGGTTTGCCATAGATTGGAGTTACCGTTGAGGTTAATGTCAAAGATATCCTTAATTTAAGAGCAAAGGAGAAGGGCACCAAGAAATCAAGAGACGATCCATCAGGTATATATTATCTCTATGTGTGATTATAGATCTCTATTTTTGGATGAATGTTGTTTCCAGAGCAAAATAATGATGAATTTATTGTGTATATGATTTCTTATTTTGAGTTTGTTGATTAATTATGGTGCTCGAACAAGGATTGTTCGCATCAGTAGCTGTTGAAGGTTTCAATTTTGTATTGGACATGACCAGGTGCCTCAGTGTGAAGACTGTGTGTCTCTTAGTAATCTTATTTGTGCCTTATTTTCAATGTATGTAAATGCGACATTTATTTTATTCTTCATTTCATTGAAAACACATTTAATTGTTCTGATAGTTGAGAGAAGATTGGTCGAGAAAAGTCCATGTGAAGTGCAACTAAATTTGTTGTAGACCGTGTGTGAAGACGAATGAATGAACCAACTATAGTTTGAACCTATATAGCTGGCATTGGAAAGTTTTGTGGCTTGAAGAGTTCGACTTGTATTAGAAATTTAGTGTAATTGTCAAGATGCAAGGTTTCGTTTGGCCTCATACGAAGCGTTGGGATTGGTGTTCGTAGACAATTCAAAAAGAAGGAATTTGATGTCAGATTTGAAGATAAATTCATACCATGCAAAGGAGATCATTCTGTGTTTGATGTTTTCCAGTTCCATCACCACCTGATCTCACATCATCTAGTTAGTGGAAGACTTCACTTCTCTCTCCCCTATCTCCTCATTTAAGGAAAATCACATATGCTTGTTGGTTATTAATGTTGATAGAGATTCTACAAGTTTTAGTCAGAGATTCTGTTCACTCTTCTAATAAGAGTTTTCAAATACTTTCCATCCCACCGTAGAGAAAAATAGGTGGTGTACTTTCATTTTAAAAGGGTTTGAAACTTACCTTCTATTTTGACTAGTATTCATAACATTTTTGGGCTTTTATTGGGAAAAAATAGTGCTACCAACCAAAAATAGAGATGGTATCATCATTAAAATTTATGTTTACATTAAAGAGTATATTGATTTTGTTTTTGAGCCATTTTTATATTGAGATTTGAATAAGTTTAAAGAATTTTAATTTTATTTCAATTATTAATTATTATAAAGATGGTAGGGGTTTTTATTATAAAAAAATAAAATGACTCTACTATTGCATTTACAGGTGCTCCGAGGAATCAGGCAAGGCAAGGCAAGTGATAATGGAGAAATACTAAGAGTGCACACATTTCTATTTCAGGTACGCACTACATTTATTTTATTTTATTTCAAAAAGTAGCTCTCTTGGAAATGGTTGAGAAATGGTATAAAAATTGTGTTATAGGAATTTATTATTTTATTCTTAGCAAGAAGAAGGATGGGTGGTTTGGTGTGCTTCCAAGAAATGATTAACTGCCCGGAAAAAATCTAGTGATTGAGACTTATCTACAACTTCAGCTTGCTATGAGGTTGATCATAATAGTTCATTACCCAACATAGATTCATTGGATATGAAGTTTCCTCAAGAACTAGATCAACACCAATTTCGATATCAATTGCAACAATTCTTGTGCTGCAAATAGGAGATGCAACCAACTCGAATTGTGAAAGCCAATAGTGGAGAAGATAATTATGTAGGTCACCAATACATTGAGGATTGGCCTATATCATGTTGCCAGGACCTGCGTCAATTTTTCATCTTTTGTAAAACCTTCATGAAGAAAGAATTTCCAATCAATTGTAAATTCAAATGCATATACATTATTACAATTCTTTGTTATCAAGGAAGCGAATTCCAATTATACAAGGGTATTGAAATTATGGTTTAACAACTGCATATGAATTTAATTTTCACAATTTAATGTGATTGAAGCTTTGAATTTCTATGTTAAAGAGTAAATCCTCTTGTAGGATGCAGAAATCTAGAACATTTCTTTTTTGACTCATAATATGTCTTAAAATGAAGTTGCAACTGAGGATCCTCCATGTTCAAATGACATGAATGCATTTTCAAAAAATATCAGTGTGTTGCCTTATTATTTTTCAATGTTGCTTTCGAGAATTGTTTTTCATTTAGATTTAAAATTACTTTGTTGTTAGCATTAAAAATAATGGATTCATTTATTTTTTTATTGTGTTGGTATACATAAACAACAAAGATTTAAGTTAATTAAAATCACTATTTCAGAACTTTGAACGTTGAAACTAATTTGAAATAACATTCGAAATGATTTTATTTGTTTTTTTTTAATATTTTTTTTATATTGTCCCTGGAGAGACAAAAATGAAAGTGTCTCTAGAAAGAGAAATGAAATTGTCTCTAGAGAGACAAATGAAATTGTCGCTTAATAGAAAATAATTCTTGTCTTTATTGAGACAATAATAATATGTGTTCTATATTGTCTTTATAGAGACAAAAATTTGAGACATTACATTTCGAGACATTAAATTTTGAGACACTCGCTTAAAGACAATATTTAAGACAATACACAAGTTTCTTTTTGTCTTAAGTTAAGACAATTGACTCAAATATTGTCTTAAATATTGTCTTAAAACCCCCCACATGCAGTACTGAGAGGAAGTGTATGTTTTGCAATCACCTAGTTATGAGGTAGAAGGCCAAGAAGACGAAGTGTATTGGTTGAGGGAAGCTCTTTATTGGTTGAAGCAAACACTGCGCGCATGGTACAGTAGGATATATCCTTACTTGCTAGAAAATGGTTTTGACAAATGTGACAATGATCCTATTCTCTACATCAAAGAGAGTGATGGTAAGATTCTTATTGTCATATTATATGTAGATGATTTCATTTTTACATGCAATGATTATTTCCTCATCACCGATTTCAAAGAAGTCATGAAGAGTGAATTTGAAATCACGGAATTGCAGTTGTTAAGATATTTTTTGGGTATAGAAGTGAAGAAAATAGAAAATGACATTTTTATTTCTCAAGCAATGTATGTAGCAGACAGTTTGGAGAGGTTTAAGATGCATAACAAGAAGCCTACAACAACTCCAACTGTCATGGGGTTGAAGATGAGAAAAGAATATTGCAATGGTAATGTCAATTTGACATTATACAAAAGAATGATAGACAACTTGATGTATTTGACCGCCACTAGGCCGGATATAATGTATCCAGTAAGTTTGGTGTCAAGGTTTACGGAGACACCCAAGGAGACACATTGGAAAGCAGTGAAAAGAATTCCAAGGTATGTCAATGAGACAAAATGGTATGGTATTCAGTATGTCGGAGTAGATGATTTCAGGCTGGTTGGTTACACTGACAGTGATTGGGCAGGGAGTATCGATGAAAGAAAGAGAATGCGAGGATATGTTTTTCATTTGGGTTTCGGAGCCATTCCATGGGCTTCCAAGAAGTAATTGATAGTTTCATTGTCGACAGAATAAGTTGAATATGTTGGCGCAAAAACAACAACTTGTCAGGCGATTTGGATGAGAAGGATGTTGAGGGATCTTCACCACGACCAAGAGGGAATGACAATTATTTTCTGCAAGAACACCTCAGCAATTGCATTGTCGAAGAATTTTGTCTTTCACAAGGGGACCAAGCATATTGATGCTAAATATCATTTTATTAGAGAGTTAGTTAACAATGATCAAATTATGTTGCAGCACTGCAGGTCACATGAACAATTTGCTTATATTTTCACAAAGTCATTGGCATGTGTAAGTTTTGTTTATCTCAGATATTGTTTGGGAATTGTCAATGGTGTAAATTTTCATTAAGGGGGAGTGGTAGAAATATTAATCCCAACCACTCCGTTAAACACTCTGACAACAACCATTATTGTCAGAAGTACTTTTGGAGATTGCGATTTTGTTTATAAGCAAAAGGATTGAAGTCTCCGCAGAAGTACATCGTTGACCATTCCGCAACATAGCAGAGAAGTTAAGGCACTTAATAATTTTTGGTAAAATAAGTATGGGCAAGTATTCACTCTATGACTGTTGCCCATAATCCACAACACCTACAAGTTCAAAAAACCATTTATTATGTAAATTTTGCCATTTTGTGTATTAAATATTTTCTCTGTCATATATTAATGTCAAATTTGTATGTTGAGATAAATATTAATGTAAAATTCATTTGCATTGTTGGGAAAGTTGAGCAAGAGAGAGGGTGAAAGTCTAAGAGGTGAAGAGAAAATCGTAGAGCAAATTTTGGTGGGCGCGTGAAAGCAACGGTTACTGTGTTTTACTATGTGTTACTCTGCAACCCCTGCTGAAGTGTAAATCACACAAAACCATTGTTTTTTACTTGGTGAATGAGCCACACTCTCGTATCAATATAATTTCATGTATTTTAACTATATTCTAAAGTTTTATTGTGTTTCTCCAAGCCTTACTCTGTTTTGTTGTTCGTAATTTTTTTTTTGTTAAGACTCTACGTGGTTGCGATTTGCTTGCTGCAACTATAGTTTTGACTTGTCGCAACTGATTCCTGAGTGAAATTCCTCTCGTCTACCTTTGTGAAATTTTTCTAACATGTCTGAGCTAAATAATAGAGTCAGGATTCTGGCAAAGGGCGTAAGATGAATACACTCCAAGAAAGGCTAGGGAAACTTGTCCTGGATACTATGGAATGCTTCTTTTTCCTAGTGGCCCGATTATAACAAGACCTGATAGCCTATTAGTGGTTAAGTTTGACTACATCAACTCTTAATAAAAGTTACAACATAAACGCTTAGAGATTATTTTACATCAAAATCACATGGCTAGCCAATTTTTTGATGAATAATGGGTGCTGACATGGCATCCTCTCGAACCAAGGTGGTAAAAACAGGAAGGTCAACTTATGAGTGGTATAAATTTTGCATACGAACTCTGATTGACGCACTTCTTATGTTGTTGGAAATATATTGGTGTGTAGAATAACACAAAATGTTTCAACCCCAAAATGACAAAGTTTTAATACAAAAAAAATGTCGTTTTATGCCTCAAAATGCTCCCGGAAGATTTTAGATGTCGTTTTGTCAAATTGGGTCCTACGGCTAAAAATGGTTATGCGAGCTTATTCCTCCACTTTTTCCACTCATAATGCATCGAGATAGAAGAAAACAAATATGACAATCTAATCCAGATTAATCTTAACTATAGAACACACTACAATAAAGATCCTCCTCTTCAACAAGATGTATATTTAGTGGAATGTGACACTTAGACTTTATATCATGATCATGCTAACATCATCAACCTATCAATGCCCATATTAAAAACAACCATCCATCAAAATGCATAAGAGCCCAACTATTATAAAATTCCTCTACATAGATTAAAAGTGTAAACTCTACATTGTTTTGAAATTCTTTAGCATTTAAACTTTCCTCATTTTTATGAGTGTTTACCTCATATATTGGACTTTCTTAGAAATCAATACATAATACTCAAAAAAACCCTTCTAAGGTCTTTAATAAGTTACCATGTGATATTAATATTTTATTCATGTGGACAAAGTTGCCATGCTATAGCAAGATTTCTTAGGGATTGGAAACTTAGATAACAATTTAATAAATTAGCTTAGTAAATGCCCTCGTAATTGTTCATCTATTTTAATTTTTCCACAACCATATGTCGTGTCACACAAATGGTGTGTCACATAATATTGATGTACCTCGTCAAATGTGATTTTCTTGCACATGTCATACTACATATATGGAATGGGAAAATAACTCCACTATTTTTTCATTTTACTTAAATATTTTTAATAGTAATTCTATGTCATTAGGTTTTTAGGTAAATCAATAAAATATGATGAATAGTATTTAAATGTTTTGGAGTATTTAAATTGTTTAAGTCAACAAGAATCTACATTTCAATGGTCCCTCCTATAATGGTTTCTAAAGGATATTAGATAAATTCAATGTTTATTAAGGATACATGTTTGCTCTTATTGACACCTAATCTTCATGATTGGGGGAATTTGTAATTAAATAAATCAGGAATGTGAACAGTCATCAGGAGATGAACTGAACAATCACTCCTAATGTATATAAGAACAATCTACCTATGGAATAATCAGACGAATCAATTTTTCTGCCTTTGGAGAGTTACTGCCTGGCCTGACATGGCATCAGGGCCAACCCTTTTTTTAGATATTGTAACTCCATGTCTGCTCTCCATATAGCTGAGCAACTCCTCCATAAAATTAGCTGCTCCTGACATGGTAGCTGCCCCACTGCCCTACACTACCCAGCGTTGTCCTGATAAGCATTGTCATGTGTGTTAATTGTTTTTTGAAATACCCTGAAATGCCTTGACCTGCACCTATTGCCTCCATTTCATGAATTGATTCCCTATTCTGATACCTGGAGCAGTGTTAACCTTAGGTCCTGTGCTGGAGGTTTGTCAGGCTCGTTTTTCTTTGCAATTTAGAGTTGTAAACTTGACGTGACACACATGGGAAGCGAGAAGACTATCTTTTCGGTGTTTGCTAGACACTGTCACATGAATTGCTTCACCTGATTACTCTGTCCTCCATTACTAGTTCACATCCTGCTTTCGGCGTCCACGCTTTCAGCCTTCTATCCAACCCTGTGTCGATTTTTTTCTTCAGTGTGCTCCAAGGCGACTGGATCTTCCTTTATCTATTGATTCGATTGGATTTCCACGTTCTGTTGATATAACCTATAGCGAGCGGGACATTTCTTGTTCTTGCAGACCCTAGTGACCTCTTCGAAGCTAAATATCTACATAGTTACAGAAAACACTAGTGAAAATGAAGTTTGAGCAAGCCTGCAGCTTGGATGATATCGGCCTCCAACGCCTGTTGTAATGTTGTGTTAACTATGGACTCCAAGTATGGGAACGTCGTGTAAAATATCCACGAGATCCCATCCACATGCATTGGTAGACCATCTGTATCTATAGCATATCCGCTAGTAGAGATAACTTTGGCACCGTTGGATTTAGATAAGGGGCGAAAGTTTTTACGGAGATCCGAAAGCGGCTTGTCCTCAGAGACCATTGGTAGCAGCAAGTTGAAACTCCACTCAAAATTCCCCGAGTTCGATTCACCGCAAGGCAGAGGCACATAGCGATTCAGTCCATTGGAGGTTATAGCGATTCGAAGGCCTAAAATCTCTTGTCAGAGAACTATTGGCACCACCCAGACGAGTGGTATACGTTTCCATAACATTTGGTATTAAACCGCTTGTATATGCCTTGTTGATGTTTGACACAGCGTTTGAGTTTTGAATGCGTTTGAATTATTGGATGTTGTTTGAATATTAACGTTGTCCCATTGAACTGTGGCTTGAATGATATATATATTGACCAGCATATATATATATATATATATATATATATATATATATATATATATATATTGACCAGCATATATATATATTGAATAGTTTGTAGATATTTGAATGTGTTTTTGTAGAATGGAATATGGTGGATATATTATATGAGGATCCTTGGAGGGATTTGAAGAAACAGTACATAAAAGTATTTGAAATCTTTTTTCCCTTTTGAGTACAATTTCACTGTATATCAGCATAAGTTTTTTTTTCTATCAGCAGAAGTTTTTTTTTACAGAATGCATTCAATCATCTCTATGGTAGGAATAGTTCTCACTCGCAAGGAGAACTATCCTGAATGGTCTCGGATGATAAAACACACCCTCATCTTCAATGAGTTGTGGAAAGGAGTGTGTGTCGGAGAAGGAGACAATGACCCAGTGCAACCTACCTCAGAGAAAGAGCTTGTCATTTGGGAAAATAGGAACAACAAAGCTTATGCATTAATCGTAGCATCTATAAATGAAGAGGTGAGTTGCCATATTTCATCATATTCAACTACCTTTGAAGCTTTACAAAAGCTGAAAGAAGTCTATGACTCACATACTGCACTTGAAGTAGTCCAACTCATGATTAAACTCTTCACTCTTGAACTGCAAAATAATGATCCTCTTGCTCTTGCATCTGAAGTAAAGTCTATAATGCATGATATAAAATCCACTAAGGTTGAGCTGGATATCCCTCTTATTTCTTTTCTCAAGGCACTTTATCCTACTTACTCCAACTATCTTGAGTCATTGCAAGAAAATGGAAATCTTAAAGATATAACCTTTTACTCTCTTGTGAAAAAGTTTGTTGAAAGAGAGAAAGCTTTCAGAAAGAAGACAGCCCCTCAATCTTTTGAAGAGACTGTATGCCCTGCTGATAAAGAAAAGCATCCTGCTCAAGACTCTACAAGAGGAAGAGGTGGACGAAGAGGAAGAGGAAGATATTTCAGAGGCAGGGGGGCAAACATTCTCAAGGAGAAAAGGCAGATCTGCATTGCATTCGCTGCAAACGAAATGGATCACATGATGCTTCTACATGCAAGCTACCATGGGACAAAATTGAGCAGAAAAGAAACCAGCAGAAAGGTAAAACTAATGATACAGACAAAGGTAAAGCACCTGAATCTGCTCACTATATTGAGGCACAATGTAACATTGAAGTAAATGAACATTTGTTTAATGCTTCACTTGCTTCTTCGAAAAATGATTGGTTGCTTGATTCAGGAGCAACCTGTCATATGACTCATAGAAAAGATTTTTTTGAAGATTTCACTGACAATGTTGATGGAGCAGTATACTTTGCAGATCAGTCAAAAATCAAGCCATCAAGGCTTGGCACAATCAGGCTTAAACTTCCCAGTCTTCCAGACTTTCTTCTGGATCATGTTCTATATCTCCCACAGCTCAAGAGAAACTTGTTATCCTTGGTCCACATCCGCCAGCAAGGTCACTCCATTCAGATGTTTGATGGCAAGCTTGATGTAAGAAAAGTATCTGACCACTCACGTGTCATGAGGGGAATAGAAGAAGAAAGGCTTCTCAAACTGCAAGGAACTTCTGCTCATGCACAACATTTCTCATATATTTCTCATCATGAAGAAGGTACACTTCCATCAAGTTTATTATCGCATGCTAGATTTGAACATTTAAACTATGACAGTCTCCGCTTATTGAAGAAAAATGGTGTTGCTGGTTTGCCTCCAATTCCTAGGAAACATAAGCAATGTGATGCTTGCATTCTAGGAAAGCATAGTAAACAGTCATTTCATGATTCACATTCAAGAGCACGTAGGAAGATTGAACTCATTCATTCAGATTTATGTGGTCCAATGCCTATTCCTTCTGCAAATGGAAATAAATATATCATGACATTTATTGATGATTACACCAGAATGTGTTGGGTTTGTTTATTGAAGAACAAATCTGATGCTTTTCAAACATTCAATAATTTTCATAAATGGATTGAAAATGATGCATAATGTCATATTGAGTCTATTTGCACTGATAATGGAAAAGAAGATACATCAAATGAATTTGAAAACTATCTTCGCCAACATGGGATCAAACATCAAACAGCTGTGCCTTATAATCCCCAACAGAATGGTGTAGCTGAAAGAATGAATAGAACAATCTTGAATATGGTACGATCCATGCTTTTCTTCAAAAATGTAAAGATAATGTTTTGGGTTGATGCTATTCTATGTGCTGCATATATAGAGAATAGATGTCCATCTAATGCTATAAGAAACAAGACTCCTTATGAATTGTTGTATGGACATGTTCCTTCGGTAAAACATCTCAGGATCTTTGGTTCCACCTGTTATGCTTTGATACCAAAGGTACATAGAAACAAACTTGGTGCTAGAAGTCGTAAGTGTATCTTCTTGGGTTATTCAAACACCTCTAAAGCATACCGCCTCTATGATGAAGTAAATAAAAAGTTTGGTGTATCTACAGATGTCATTTTTCTTGAATCATCCAAATCTGACAATGTTGTTGAGCGGAAGCTTGATCGCTTGGATAGATTCGCAAAAATGAAATCATTTCAAGAATTTGATAATCAGGTTCCACATCTTGAAGGGGGGATTCCTATACTAGATCAACAGGTGGAATCTTCTTCTGAAGAACAATCTCCTCTGCATGAAACTCCAACAACAGATGATGCTTTAAGTGATGTAATTGATAGAGTTGGGAGACTCAATCTTGATTCAGTCCCAACTCAATCAACAGAGCAGCCTGGACCATCTCAGAAAGGTCCCCCAAAGTGGCTGACAAAGACACTTGAAAGTGTTCATCCTGATGAAATTGGAAAAACAGGAACCAGAAATTCAAACCAACAAAATGGAGGTGATGTAGATGACTCTAATTCACCTGTTGATATGGATGTTACTTATGATTGTGAATTGAACTTGTCTACAGATTTTGAACCAACTTCCTTCAAAGAAGCTGCTTCTCATGATGAATGGAAAGAAGTGATGCAAAAGGAGTATGATGCCCTCATAAAGAATGGCACTTGGAAGCTGGTTGATCCTCCATTTGGAACCAAACCAATTGGTTGGAAGTGGGTCTACAAGAACAAGTACAAAGCTGATGGCTCACTTGACAAGCACAAAGCTAGGCTTGTGGCAAAAGGTTTTGCACAGAAGGAAGGGGTTGATTATGAGGAAACTTTTCCCCCACAGCAAAATGGGCCACCATCTAGACACTCTTTGCACTAGAAGCTCAGAACGGTTGGAAAGTCCATCAAATGGATGTAAGAACTGCATTCTTGAATGGAGATCTAAAAGAGAATGTTTTTGTGTCTCAGCCTGAAGGATTTGCTGTGAAAGGACATAAACATAAAGTATGCAAACTTGTGAAGTCCTTGTATGGCCTAAAACAAGCACCGCGAGCCTGGTATGAAAAACTAACTCATCATCTTCTGAAACTCAACTTCAATCATTTTGATCTTGATGATGCAACTTTATTTGTCAAGAAAGTTGGCGAAACAGTTGTGTATCTTGTGGTATATGTAGATGATCTTTTAATGACAGGGAACAATGAAAGCTACATTGCATCCATAAGGAAGGAATTGGGAAAAAGTTTTGAAATGACTGATTTGGACTATGTTCATTACTATCTTGGCATTGAAGTAACCCAACATCCAAAATCAATATTTCTTTCTCAAAAGAAATACATTGGATATTTGTTAAATAGATTTGGCATGACAGAGCGCAATCCTCTTTCTACTCCAATGGAACAAAACTTAAATCTCACATCTATTGAAGGAAAGGAATTTGAGGATGCAACAAAGTATAGACAGCTTGTAGGAAGTCTCATCTACCTCACTATTACCAGACCAAACATTTCATTTACTGTTGGAATCCTCCAGGTTCATGCAAAAGCCTTGTGAGGGACATTGGTCTGCTGCAAAAAGAGTTCTAAGGTACTTGAAGGTAACTCGAGACCTTGGAATCAAGTATACACAAGTGGACGACTTCAGCTTGATTGGATACCCTGATTCAGACTTCGATGGAGACAAAGAAACTGGTGTATCTACTTCAGGATATGCTATGAGTCTTGGATCAGGAGATGTCTCCTGGAGATCATGCAAACAATCAGTTCCAACGGATTCCACAATAGAAGCAGAATACGTGGCAGCAGCTGAAGCAACAAAAGAAATTTTGTGGCTCAGGAAAATTCTTGAAGATTTGCAGGTAAAACAAGTACAATCAACTCCACTCATGATTGATAACACCTCTGCAATAAAGTTGGCCAAGAATCCAAAGTTCCATCATCGAACAAAGCATATCAATATTAAATATCATTCGATTCAACATCATGTTGAGGCCAAAACAATCCATCTCCGTCATTTTCCACAAATGATCAAATTGCAGACATCTTCACCAAAGCACTTGAAAAGGAAAAGCTTGAATGATTCAAAATGATGCTTGGACTCACCAACATCCCTTCAGATTAAGGGGGGGAATGTTGACACCTAATCTTCGTGATTGGGGGAATTTGTAATTAAATAAATCAGGAATGTGAATAGTCATCGGGAGATGAACTGAACAATCACTCCTAATGTATATAACAACAACCTACCTATGGAATAATCAGACGAATAAGTTTTTCTGCCTTTCGAGAGTTACTACCTAGCCTGACAGCTCTCTTTCTTAAGTAGATGGAATGGTCCACGGTGAATTTAAGTTGTTTAATCCATATAAGTTTTCCTTTGAGTAATGGTTCTATTTTAAAGTAATCCAAAACTTAGGCAGTTGTCTATAACGCGACTTTTTGAAAGCCTTTCCGGCGGGATTTTCCAGTTGAAATCCGGCAGGAATTTATTGGAACCGCAAGTTTGATAGCTAGTTTCTGCACAGTGAAAGCGTCCCAGGGGTTTTTCAGGGTGCTGAATCCAAATATGCAGTTAAAAAACCATTTTAACTGCAACAAATCAAGATTTAACATCAATTTCTTCCGTCGGATTCCGTCATCGGAATCTCCAAAAAATCGCATTATAGACAACTCCAAAACTTAGTTGCTTTTGGTTTTCCGCTTTTTTGGATTCTCCTAAGCTTCTAATGCCATATGAATTACCCATTTTTTTGTAATTCCTTGCATTTTTTTTGAACAACATACCTTCCTTTATTCTCCTTGTTATTCACTATATTTTTTCCTTATATTTTATTATGACTATATTTTTTCCTTATATCTTTATAAAGTTGTCGTTAGCGCATTCAAATTTCAGTAATTGTGTGAAGGTGATTAATCAAATGATTTTTTTATCGTTCATCTCCAAGTCTAGTGTTCATGGCCTCATATCTTGACAATCATTTTAGCATTTTACTATTTTACTTTAATGAATGTTAGTAGTTATTTTACTATTTTAATTTAATGAAGGTTAGTAGTTTATAAGGATCATAAAAGTAGACTAACTTACCATATCTACTAATGAATATAATCATAATTTTTCCTTGTTTATGATCCCATTTGATTACCTTTTCTACTATGGATTGTGAATATTCATGGACTTTTAACCAGTCTATAAGGATCTATTTACTTCTTTCATTATGTAATTATTAATTTGAAATATCTTGACAGAGGACCATTCCCACTCTTAATGCCAATTGTGAGAGGAGCTAGTAACCCTAATTGACTTGGAGTAATTGAACGTGTTACATGTTGACCTATTCCTTTGGGATATATGTATTTGTATGTATCTCATTCATCCATATATATATAAATAATAATTTAATTACAAATCCATTCATATATATATAAATAATAATTTAATCACAAATCCATTAGGGTTATCCTTTTTATCATTGTAGGTCAACTTTTTTGTGGAATGACGGATTTGTGGCGGTTGAAGATTTGTTGAATTTGAATGTAAAAACGTATGCGCTAGTTCCACTTTACTCTTTGTTGATAATATTACAGAGGTCAGTATGAGTTGGCAATCTATTCAGGCCATGCTTTTTGTATCTGTTTGTTAGTAAGCTACTGTACCCAAGTTAGTAATGTGATTCCTATAAGAGAGTCAACATTTCCTTTTCAATTTTTAAATTTTCGATAATATCGGTGTTTCTTTATTTGATACCTTTCACCAAAGCTTCTACTACTTCATGGAACTTACTTTTCAATATTTATATATTAAACCCTATATTAACCATCCATTCTTCATGTGTTGATATATGAATGGCCAACCATGTTTTAAGGATGGTTTGTAAAATTGATTATAAATTAGGCCGTGTCAAAACAATTTTTGCCATCCACATTAGAGTGCATTTATTCTATTACTTTTCATATTCAAAGAATATATTGTCATCTAATTTTACTCTTGTATTAATTAAGAAATATAACATATATTGTAATAGCATTTGATGTTTTCCATCTGTTCTGACCCAATAACCAAAATGTTCTTTATATTCTTCAAACATATTGACCTTTCTATTTTACTAGTTAGTTTTCAGAACACATCTGGTAGATATTTGATCTAGCATTTTATGGATTTATTTATCGCATTTGTTTTGAGTATTATATACCATTCAAACTCATAGATATGAATTAAAGATGAAGATATCTCAATGCAATTTTGATGGCTGATTTCTTTCAATATTGAAAATTTTCAAGCAGTAAAGAGGAATAATATGCAACACTTTGGTTTACAAGGAGAAGAATTTGGGGCAATGCCTTTGAAATTAAAATTAGATGAAAAATTTCCTTGTAAAATATTGTAATTTTGTAGATGGCAATTTTATGAGAGTTTGGGGCAACGTCCTTGAAGTTAAAATTAGATGAAAAATTGTCTTGTAAAATATTGTAATTTTGTAACTAGATCGTTCATTAAATTATTGATCTTAAAGTAAAATATATGTTAATTTAGGTTTTTTTTTCCTAGAAAACACCCAGGTAGGTATTGTATTGGGGTTGTGGAATATTATTCTAACAGAGAAGAAATTGTCTCAGAGCGAATATAAAATTACAACTAAAAAACACAAAGCATCCCTCCCTAAACTCCGTATTCATAAAAACACAATAAATATGTGAGGCCAACTTAAGATAATATATTAATAAAAACACTATCCATAAAATTTTTGCTTTGCATCGGGAAAAGCTACGTTGCAACATCAATCGTTTGCATCTTTACGGGTCTAACGTGCTAATCCTAATTTTCAGAATGAGGAAGCTTACTAGTCAATTTTGTGAATGCATTAGAATTAGGCCTGCAAACATGGGATTCTGTTATATCATTTAAAAATAAAATTATTATAATAAACTAAGACTAAGCTTACCAAATAAGGTGGTATGTGCTGGCATTTAAATCTGATCACTAAATAATCTTTTAAATCGATATCTCAAACATATCCAAATCTGATATTCGGTGGTACAGCTGCGTTCTGAAAAATCTATAGTGCTATTCAATATTACATATTGAGATGCCATGTTGTTCCTGATTGATCCAATTAACGCTACTTCATGAAAACTTCACGCTACCAACTATTATCCGATTATGGATTTGGCATAACATAAATAAATTTCTAAATAATTGAGGTGATTTGGTTGCACGTTTGCATCAGAATTTAAACTAAGCATGAAAGATGGAGGGAGACACGCATGCGCAATAATGTCAAGCCATGTCGCCATCAACATGCAAGCATATCGCTCCCCGGCGGGATTCACGCAGAAATGCACTGCTCTTATAGATTCACGAGGCCTCATTTCTTTATTATCAATGGATTTGCAGTTATTACTGCAATATCAATGTCATGATGCACGCCTTCTATAGTCTGTAGCAGTTGTCACGCTTCATGAAAATATGAAAAGCAACGGTTTACGTCGGTGGATTGCACATACTAGCATTCTTCTTGCTGTTTTATTATTAGTAGTAGTAGGTAAATAACATATATTGAAGGCTTAGTCTAGAAAAGATGAAAAGCAACACTTTACGTCGGTTGATTGCATGCATTGCACCTTATTCTTCTTCCTGCTTTATTATTATTGGTAGCTAAATAATATGGCTTAGTCTAATGGATAGATGATATAGTTTTTTTTAGCATTATAATTTTATTAGGAACGTGATTTTTTTATAGGTTAAAATATATTTTTAAATATATAGATAGAGCATTTACATTTTATAAAGTAAATACTGAAAATTCATGTTTTTAAAGATTTCTATCCGATTTTTGGGTAAAAGTAGTGTGGAAAGACTAGGGTGGAAAAACGATTTCTTCCATGAATTAAACTAAAACTATATTCAATAATAATAAAGTATTAAATATATAAATAAATAACATTTAATTGTTATATAAATGAAATATACCTTCCTAAATTTAAATGTTACATTTTTTTTCCTGTATTTAATCTATTAATGATTATATATTATCCGTAGAAAGTTGTTTTTAATTTTTGGTTTTCATTTTAAAATTGGCAAAATTGTTCGTAGAAGTTGACTCAACAAGTTTACAAAAGGGCTGGCATATCAATATCAAATACTTACCACCATAGAGCAAGCCAATAAACCACTGCCTTCTCGTCGTGTCAAATGCCACATTATTGTTATCCCAAAAAAAAAGATTGAAAGAGTAAATTAATAAATAAAGTTGGGGTTGGTACTTAATATTTACTACCTACCAATTAACCAACTACTTACAACAATTAAAAAATCAAACCTAATACCGAAAAACAAACAGCGCATATATTCCCAGTGTCGTAAGCTCATTCGTCTAACTTCCGGGGCCTGGTCGCACAGTTAAACGGAATTTCGTTGATTGTTATGCTGCTACCCAGCGGGATTCATGGAGATTTAGGTGATTGGATAAGCGCACATAAAAGGTTTAAATTCTGGTTCTTTATAATATACTATTTATTTAAAGGAATTTTGAAAAAAAATTCGAAGAAGTGAAAGAATTATAAATAGGAAAAATGATACGTTGATTTTTTTTTTTTTTAATAACAGAATTTTGAACACTATTTTAATGAACAGAAACAACTATAAATAAGAACACTATTTTAATGAACAGAAACAACTATAAATAAGAACTTTGGTTTGATATATTTTTTTTTGGAATTTTTATGTGTAAATTTTTTTTTAATTTAAAATTATTTATTTTAATAAGTCTGTGGATAGATATGTTTATTTTGAAATATAAGTTTTAGAATTTTAATTTAATCGTCCATAACTATAAGCTAGACGGTGAGAATTTAATTTTTATGGAATATTCTAGAATATTATTAGTAGTGTATACAAATCAAAGATTGATATTCTCTTCAAGGCTATTTTTTTTCTTTTAATAAAAATGATTAATTAAAAAAACTATCATATCAGAAAGTGTTTTATGAAATTTCATGAGTTATGGTTTTTTGGCCATGTAATATTTGATGAACCATGGTATTAGTGCATAATATAGTAAAGAAGTCTATTTACAAATTAAGAATCACCATAGTAAAGTGTAAATACATAATTATTTCAATTTTTAAAATATATATGTATGTTTAAATTATATATTAATTCTTTTTATAATTGATAATAATAATTAAAAAAGTAAATAAAAATTTAACTTGTTTTATTATTTTAAATTTTGATACAAATACATGCTTTGATGTATATTATCAACTATATTTAATAGGAATTTAACACTATTTAATTTATATAAATGGCACAATTTAGTCCTGTTATGTTGTGACACACGATTTGCATTAGGAACCACACCTATCGCGAACCCACACTAGTGGCGGCTCTAAGTTAACTTTTGAACACAATGCGACACCAACTAACTCTTTCGTTTCACCACTACTTCAGTTTTCAAACTACACCTAGTACCAACACATAATTTATTTTTGGTTAAGTTTTCACTTTTTTTACTTATCTGTGCAATGGAACTATATTAATTTAATTAGCTTCAATATCCAATAACCATAAACATAAAACAACACTGAATAGTATGCCATATCGTAGAAAACCCAATTATGATGGGAGATGGAAACTCCTCAACAGTTCGCCCCAATGCTTATCAAACTTTTTCAAATAATATATAAAGTTTACAAATTACAGGGTTGTGAAAATTGCTTGGTTCCCCAACAACTTGTCCACCTAATTTTCCAAAATCGTCTAGCTTATCGTGCAACCTGCATACACTTCTGCCCAACCATGCAATGCCCTGCACATCTTGCCCGAGCTATCCACAATTCGCCTGAACATGAAACTTATCCACAGTGTTGCTTGAATGTACAACCTACCCGTGTAGAAATGCATTATAGATTCAAACTACAAATTGTAATATGCTAAAACAATTGATTTGAATATAGTCTACTCATGAACAAAAACAATAAATGATCGATGAAATCACGAAGCATAAAAAAGAAAGAATCCAATCACACATAACACAATAATTTTCTGGGGAAAGCTATAGCTAAAAACTCCTGCCATCTGTATACTGCATTAATTAGAAAATATGAGAAGATTACAATGCTTTGCTCAACCTTGAGAAACCTCTTCACTATCTCTATCTATCTCATTTCTAACTAAACAAGCTGAAGCCAATACTTAGTCAAATCTAGTACCCGCGAAGCTCCTATTTCCTTACTCAGTTTCCTTGGGAATTAACCCATATTTAATTGGGAGATTCTACAAATATGAATTTTGCAATTCTCGTAGGCCTTCCTCTGATTTCATGCACCACCTATGGAATTCAAATTATTATACAACTCATAGTACAATGTCCTTGAACTCTAATCTCAACTCGGTCTTTCTCTGATCTCACATGTAAACGATATCCTTAATTTAAGAGCAGAGGAGAAGGGCACCAAGAAATTAGAGATGATCCATCGGGTATGTATTATCTCCCTATGTGATTATAGATATCTATTTTTGGATGAATGCCGCTTCCAAAGAAAAATTTTAAAATAGTGATGAATTTAATGTATATATGATTTCTTATTTTGTGGTTTTTGAGTAATTCTTGTGCTGGAACAAGGATTGTTCGCATCGGTAGCTGCTGAAGGTTTCAATTTTGTATTGGACGTGAGCATTGGTGCCTCAGCGTGAAGACTGTGTGTTTCATAGTAATCCTGTTTGTGCCTTATTTGCAATGTATGTAAATGTGACATTTATTTTAATCTTCATTTCGTTGAAAACACATTGAATTGTTCCGATAGTTGAGAAAAGATTGGTAGAGAGTAGTCCATGTGAAGCGCAATTAAATGTGTTGTAGACCATGTGTGAAGATGAATGGCCGAACTAGCTGTAATTTGAATCTGTATGGTTGGCACTACCAAGTTCTGTGGCTTGAAGACTTCGACTTGTATTAGTAATTTAAGTGATTATCAAGATGCAAGGTTTCATTTGGCCTCATACCAACAATTGCATTGGTATTCGTAGAAAATACAAAAGCAAGGAATTTGATGTCGGATTCGAAGACAGATTCATACCCGGTGAAGGAGATCCTTGTCTATTTGATGTTTTCCAGTTCCATCACCACTTGATCTCACGTCATCTGGCTAGGTGGAAGACTTCACTTCTCTCTCCCCTATCTCCTCATTTAGGGAAAATCCTATATGTTTGTTGAGTATTAATGTTGATTGAGATTCTGCAAGTTTTAGTCAGAGATTCGGTTCACTCCTCTAATAAGAGTTTTCAAATACTTTCCATCCCACTGCAGAGAAAAATAGGTGATGTGCTTTCATTTTAAACCGGTTTGAAGCTTACCTTCTATTTTCACTAGTATTCAAGACATTTTTGGTCTTTGATTGGGAACAAAGAGTGCTACCAACCAATAATAGAGATGGTATCATCATTAAAATTTATGTTTATATTAAACAATTTATTGGTGTTGTTTTTGAGCCATTTTTATATTGAGAGTTTAATAAGTTTGCAGAATTTTAATTTTATTTCAATTATTAATTATTATAAAGATGGTAGGGTTTTTATTATAAGAAAATAAAATGACTCTAGTATTGCATTTGCAGGCGCTCCAGGGAATCATGCAATGCAAGGCAAGTGATAATGCAGAAATACTAAGAGTGCACACCTTTCTATTTCAGGTGCACACTACATGTATTTTATTTTATTTCACTAAGTAGCTCTCTTGGAAATGGTTAAGCAATGGTATAAAACTTTCCTTACAATAATTTATTATTTTATTGTTAATGTGAAGAAGAATGGGTGGTTTGGTGTGCCTCCAAGAAATGATTAACTACCGAAAAAGAAGTCAGATTATTCACAACTTATCAAAATTAACAAACCACTATTTCAATAAAGTTTTATGAAGGGGAGCAGAGCCTAATAAAGGACTGCTGAGAATTACGAAAATTTGATCTGTCTTGAATCCCTGCAACTCCTTGTGGTGTGCCATAGATTGAGGTTACCTTTGAGGTTGATGTCAACGATATCCTTAATTTAAGAGCAGAGGAGAAGGGCACCAAGAAATCAGAGACGATCCATCAGGTATGTATTATCTCTGTGTGTGATTATAGATCTCTATTTTCGGATGAATGTCGTTTCCAGAGGGAAATAATGATGTATTTATTGTGTATATGATTTCTTATTTTGGGTTTGTTGAGTAATTTTGGTGATGGAACAAGGATTGTTCGCATCAGTAGCTGCTGAAGGTTTCAATTTTGTATTGGACGTGACCATTGGTGCCTCAGCGTGAAGACTGTGTGTTTCTTAGTAAGCCTGTTTGTGCCATATTTGCAATGTATGTAAATGCGACATTTATTTTAATCTTCATTTCATTGAAAACACATTGAAGTGTTCTGATAGTTGAGAGAAGACTGGTCGAGAAAAGTCCATGTGAAGTGCAATTAAATGTGTTGTAGACCGTGTGTGAAGACAAATGACCAAACCAGCTATAATTTGAACCTATATGGCTGGCACTGGTAGGTTTTGTGGCTTGAAGAGTTCGACTTGTATTAGAAATTTAGTCTAATTTTCAAGATGCAAGGTTTCGTTTGGCCTCAGACCAAGCATTGGGATTGGTGTTCGTAGAAAATTCAAAAGCAAGGAATTTTATGTTAGATTTGAAGATAAATTCATACCATTCGAAGGAGATCATTCTCTGTTTGATGTTTTCCAGTTCCATCACCGCTTGATCTCACGTCATCTAGTTAGGTGGAAGACTTCACTTCTCTCTCCCCTGTCTCCTCATTTAGGGAGAATCCCATATGCTTGTTGGTTATTAATGTTGATTGAGATTCTGCAAATTTTAGTTAGAGATTATGTGCACTCTTCTAATAAGAGTTTTCAAATACTTTCCATCCCACTGTAGAGAAAAATAGGTGGTGTACTTTCCTTTTAAAATGGTTTGAAACTTATTATTGATTTTCACTAGTATTCATGACATTTTTGGGCTTTTATTGGGAACAAATAGTGCTACCAACCAGAAATAGAGATGGTATCATCATTAAAATTTATGTTTATATTAAAGAGTATATTGATTTTGTTTTTAAGCCATTTTTATATCGAGAGTTTAATAAGTTTGAAGAATTTGAATTTTATTTCAATTATTAATTATTATAAAGATGATAGGGTTTTTATTATAAAAAAATAAAATGACTCTACTATTGCATTTGCAGCTGCTCCAGGGAATCAGGCCACCCAAGGCAAGTGATAATGGAGAAATGCTAAGAGTGCACACATTTCTATTTCAGGTACGCTCTACATTTATTTTATTTTATTTCAGTAAGTAGCTCCCTTGGAAATGGTTGAGCAATGGTATAAAACTTGTCTTACATGAATTTATTATTTCATTCTTAGCAGGAATAAGGATGGGTGGTTTGGTGTGCTTCCAAGAAATGATTAACTGCCCAGAAAAAATCTAGTGATAGAGACTTATCTGCAACTTCAGCTTGCTATGAAGTTGATCATAATAGTTCATTACCCAAATTAGATTCATTGGATATGGAGTTTCCTCAGGAACTAGATCACCACCAATTTCGATACCAATTGCAACAATTTTCGGGCTGCAAAGAAGAGATGGAGGCAACTCGAATTGTGAAAGCCAATAGTGGAGAAGATAATTATGTAGGTCACCAATACATTGAGAATTGGCCTATATCATGTTGCCAGACCTGTGTCAATTTTTCATCTTTTGTAAAACCTTCATGAAGACAAAATTTACAATCAATTGTAAATTCTAATGCATATACATTATTACAATTCTTTGTTATCAAGGAAGCGAATTCCAATTATACAAGGTATTGAAATTATGGTTTAACAACTGCATATGAATTTAATTTCCACCATTTAATGTGATTGAAGCTTTAAATTTATATGTTAGAGAGTAAATCCTCTTGTAGGATACAGAAATATAGAACATTTCTTTTTTGACTCATAATATGTCTTAAAATAAAGTTGCAACTGAGGATCCTGCATGTTCAAATGACGTGAATGCGTGAATGCACTTTTAGAAAATATTAGTGTGTTGCCTTATTATTTTTCAATGTTGCTTTCAACAATTGTTTTTCATTTAGATTTAAAATTAATTTGTTGTTAGCATTAAAAATAATGGATTCATTTATTTTTTATTGTGTTGGTATCCATAAACAACAAAGATTTAAGTTAATTAAAATCACTATTTCATAACTTTGAATGTTGAAACTACTTTGAAAAAACATTCAAAATTATTTTATTTACTTTTTTAAAATATTTTTTTTACACTGGCTCTAGAGAGACAAAAATGAAAGTGTCTCTAGAAAGACAAATGAAATTGTCTCTAGAGAGACACAAAATTGTCTCTTAATAGAAAATAATTCATGTCTTTATTGAGACAACAATAATATGTGTTCTATATTGTCTTTATAGAGACAAATTTTTGGGACATTAAATTTTGAGACACCCTCTTAAAGACAATATTTAAGACAATGCACAAGTTTCTTTTTGTCTTAAGCTAAGACAATTGACTCAAATATTGTCTTAAATATTGTCTTAAAACCCCCTACATGTAGTGCTGAGAGGAAGTGTATGTTGTGCAATCACTTAGTTATAAGGTAGAAGGCCAAGAAGACGAAGTGTATTGGTTGAGGGAAGCTCTTTATTGGTTGAAGCAAGCACTGCGTGCATGGTACAACGGGATAAATGCTTACTTGCTAGAAAATGGTTTTGAAGAGAGTGATGGTAAGATTCTTATTATCGTCTTATATGTAGATGATTTCATTTTTACATGCAGTGATGATTTCCTCGTCACCAATTTAAAATACGTCATGAAGAGTGAATTCGAAATGACTGAATTGCGATTGTTAAGATATTTTTTTGGCATAGAAGTGAATAAATAGAAAATGACATTTTTATTTCTCAAGCAAATTATGTAGCAAACATTTTGGAGAGGTTTAAGATGCAAAACAGGAAACCTACACCAACTCCAACTGTCATGGGGTTGAAGTTGAGAAAAGAAGATTGCAGCAGTAATGTCAATTTGACATTATACAAAAGAATGATAGACAACTTGATGTATTTGACCGCCACTAGGTCGGATATAATGTATCAAGTAAGTTTGGTGTCAAGGTTCATGGAGACACCCGAGGAGACATATTGGCAAGAAGTGAAAAGAATTCCAAGGTATGTTAACGAGACAAAACAATATGGTATTCAGTATGTTGGAGTAGATGATTTCAGGCCGGTCGTTTACACTGACAATGACTGGGCAGGGAGTATTGATGAAAGAAAGAGAACGCGAGGATATGTTTTTCATTTTGGTTTCAGAGCCATCTCATGGGCTTCCAAGAAGCAGTCGATAGTTTCATTGTCAACAGAATAAGTTCAATATGTTGCCGCAACAACAACAACCTATCAGGAAAATTGGATGAGAAGGATGTTGAGTGATCTTCACCACGACCAAGAGGGAATGACAATTATTTTCTGCAACAAAACCTCAACAATTGTATTGTCAAAGAATTTTGTCTTTCACAAGGGAACAATCATATTGACGCTAAATATCATTTTATTAGAGAGTTAGTTAAAAATGATGAAATTATTTTGTAGCACTATAGGTCACATGAACAATTTGTGTATATTTTCACAAAGCCATTGGCATGTGTAAGTTTTGTTTATCTCAGATATTTTTTGGGAATTGCCAATGGCGGAAATTGTGATTAAGGGGGAGTGGTGGAAATATTAATCCCAACCACTCCGTTAAACACTTTGACAATAGCCATTGTTGTCAGAAGTAGTTTTGCAGATTGCAATTTTGTTTGTAGGCAAAAGGATTGAAGTCTCTCCTGAAGTACATCGTTGACCATTCCGCAACATAGCAGAGAAGTTAAGGCACTTAATGAATTTTGGTAAAATAAGTATGGGCAAGCATTCACTCTGTGACTGTTTCCCACAATCCACAACACCTCCAAGTTCAAAAAACCATTTATTATGTAAATTTGTATGTTGAGATAAATATGAATGTAAAATTCATTTGCATTGTTTGGAAAGATGAGTGAGAGAGAGGGTGAACGTCTGAGAGGGGAAGAGAAAATCGTGGAGGAAGTTTTGGTGGGCGCATGAGAGCAACAGTTACTGTGTTTTACTATGTGTTACTCTGCAACCCCTGGTGAAGTGTAAATCACACAAAACTATTGTTTTTTACTTGGTGAATCAGCCGCACTCTCATATGAATATAATTTCATGCATTTTAATTATATTCTAAAGTTTTATTGTGTTGCTCCAAGCCTTACTCTATTTTGTTGTTCGTAATTTTTTTTTTTGTTAAGACTCTATGTGGTTGCGATTTTCTTGCTACAACTATAGTTTTGACTTGCCACAACTGATTCCTGAGTGAAATTCCTCTCCTATGCCTCTATGAAATTTTTCTAACATGTTTGAGCTAAATAGAAGAGTCAGGATTCTAGCAAAGGGCGTAAGCTGAATACACTCCAAGAAAGGCTAGAGAAACTTGTCCTGGATACTATGGAATGCTTCTTTTTCCTAGTGGCCCAATTATAACACAGCCTGATAGTCTATTAGTGGTTAAGTTTGACTACATCAACTGTTAATAAAAGTTACAAAATAGACTCTTAGAGATTATTTTACATCCAAATCACATGGCTAGCCCATTTTTCCATGAATAATGGAGGCTGACATGGCATCCTCTCAAACCAAGGTGGCGAAAACAGGAAGGTCAACTTATGAGTGGTATAAATTTTTCATACAAAATTTGATGCACTTCTTGTTTTGTTGGAAATATATAGGTGCATAGAATAACATAAAATGTTTCAACCCCAAAATGACAAATTCTCCCAGAAGGTTTTAAATGTTGTTTTGTCAAACTGGGTCCTATGGGTAAAAATGGTTATGTGAGCTTATTCCTCCACTTTTTCCACTCATAATGCATCGAGATAGAAGAAAACAAATATGAAAATCCATTCCTGACTAATCTTAACTATAGAAAGCATTACAATAAAGATCCTCCCCTTCAACAAGATGTATATTTAGTGGAACATGACACTTAGACTTTATACCTTGATCATGCTAACATCAAAAAACTATCAACACCCATATTAAAAACAACCATCCATCAAAATGCATAAGAGCCCAATTGTTTCAAAATCCCTATACATAAATTAAAAGTGTAAACTCTACATTATTTCCCAATTCTTTAGCATCTAAACTTTCCTCTTTTTATGAGTGTTTACCTCATATATTGGAATTTATTAGAAATCAATACATAATACTCAAAAAAAAAAACCATTCTAAGGTCTTTAATAAGTTACCATGTGATATTAATATTTTATTCATGTGCAAGAAGTTGCCACGCTATAGCAAGATTGCTTAGGGATTGGAATCTTAGATAAAAATTTAATAAATTAGCTTAGTAAATGCTCTCGTAATTGTTCATCTATTTTAATTGTTCCACAACCATATGTCGTGTCACACAAATGGTGTGTCACATAATATTGATTTCCTTGCACATGTCATGCTACATATATGGAATGGGAAAATAACTCCACTATTTTTCCATTTTACTTAAACATATATGTTTAATAGTAATTCTATATCATTAGGTTTTTAGGTAAATTAATAAAATATGATGAATAGTATTTAAATGTTTTGGAGTATTTAAATGGTTTAAGTCAACAAGAATCTATATTTCAATAGTCCCTTCTATAATGGTTTCTAAAGGATATGAGATAAATTTAATGTTTATTAAGGATACATGTTTGCTCTCTTAAGTAGATGGAATGATCTACTATGAATTTAAGTTGTTTAATCTGTACAAGTTTTCCTTTGAATTTATAAAAACTTTAAATTGTAATGGTTCTACTTTACACTAATTCAAAATTTAATTGCTTTTGGTTTTCCGCTTATGTGGGTTCTCCTAAACTTCTAATGCCATATGAATTACCCTTTTTTTTTTTTTAATTTTTTGCATTTTTTTAAAACATATCTTCCTCTCTTCTCCTTGTTATTCACTATATTTTTTCTTTATATTTATAATAATTATATTCTTTCCTCATATTTTTAGGAAAGTGTAAGTGTTGTTAGTGCATTCAAATTTCAGTAATTGTGTGAAGGTGATTAATAAAATGATTTTTTATCATTCATCTCCGAGTCGAGTGTTCATGGCCATATATCTTGACAATCATTTTAGCATGTTACTATTTTACTTTAATGAACGTTAGTAGTTTGTAAGGATCATAAAAGTAGACTAACTGACCATATCTACTAATGAATATAATCATAATTTTTGGTTGTTTAGGATCCCATTTGATTACTTTTTCTACTATGGATTGTGAATATTCATGGACTTTTAACCAGTTTGTAGGGATCTATTTACTTCTTTCATTATGTAATTATTAATTTGAAATATCTAGACAGAGGACAATTCCCACTCTTAATGCCAATTGTAAGAGGAGCTAGTAAGCCTAATGGACTTGGTGTAATTGAACGTGTTACATGTTGACATATTCCTTTGGGATATATGTATTTGTATGTATCTCATTCATATATATATATAAATAATAATTTACTCACAAATCCATTAGGGTTGATCCTTTTTATCATTGTAGGTCAACTTTTTTGTGGCATTATAGAGGTGTTGAAATGACGGATATGTGGCGGTTGAAGATTTGTTGAATTTGAATGTAAAAGCGCATGCCTTAGTTACCCTTGACTCTTACTATGTCGATAGTATTATAGAGGTCAGTGTGAATTTGCAATCTATTCAGACCATGCTTTTTGTATGTATTTGTTAGTAAGCTACTGTACCCAAGTTAGTAATGTGATTCCTATAGCAGAGTCACCATTTCCTTTTTAATTTTTAAATTTTCGATAATATCAGTGTTTCTTTATTTGATACCTTTCACCAAAGCTTCTACTACTTCATGGAACTTACTTTTCAATATTTATATATTAAACCCTATATTAACAATCCATTCTCCATGTGCTGATATATGAATGGCCAACCAACCATGTTTTAAGGATGGTTTGTAAAATTGATTATAAATTAGGCCGCGTCAAAACAATTTTTGGCCAACGATACACATTAGAGTGCATTTATTCTATTACTTTCCATATTCAAAGAATATATTGTCATCCAATTTTACTCTTGTATTAATTAAGATATATAGCATATATTGTAATAGCATTTGATGTTTTCCATCTGTTCTGACCCAATAACCAAAATGTTCTTTATATTCTTCCTGGGAAGAACATATTGACCTTTCTATTTTACTGGTTAGTTTTCAGAGCACATCTGGTAGATATTTGATCTAGCATTATATGGGCATATTTTTCACATTTGTTTTGAGTATTATATACCATTCAAACTCATAGATATGAATTAAAGATGAAGATATCTCAATGCAATTTGGTGGCTGATTTCTTTCAACATTGAAAATTTTCAGGCAGTAAAGAGGGATAATATGCAACACTTTGGTTTACAAGGAGAAGAGAGTGTGCTCTTGATTAATTCAAACCGAGGACATACTATTGGGGTTGAATATTTGACAAGGTCCATTTGGGTCGGGAACGTAGAACGAAGGGGAAGGAAATTCCGGAGGGGACTTGATTCTAAATTCTTTTTTGTTTGGGTGACCCGTTAGTTGTTCCTCGATAGCATCTCCCCCAGTAGCTATTTCTCTCTCTTTAAATGTTGCAGAACCCCGAGCAAAGAGGTAATACGGACGTGCAGAGAGGTAATGAAGAATAATCTCTTTCCAGGATTGAATCTCATAATCGAATGTACGCCGTGATCTCAATAAGGACGAGCAGAGAGGTAATAAGAATAATCTCTTTCCAGGATTGAATCTCATACTCGTATGTACCTCGTGATCTAGTAAATCTTAAATTGTTTGCTACTTTTTGTATTCTATTTATGACACGTAGATCATATCTTCTTCTTTGTTTCTAACTTGTTTATGGTGCTAACTAGTAAATCTTAAATTGTTTAACTTAATGTGAAAAAATTGATTAAATTGGCATTAAACTGATACCTACATTAAATTTTCGTGCAAGTCTATTATAGTTTGGAATATGTTTTTCCTTAATACTGTTATTGATATGGATGTTGGGCCCTGATTCCTTCCTTTCAGTTAACTGTTGAACTGAACTAGATTATATATGTGTTATATTGAATCTGACCCTGTCCACTTTCTACTATAGTAGTTATATATTTGAAGTTTGAGAAAGAAAAATCAAATAGTTTTGTTAAGTATTTGATAGCCTGCAAAGGTTGTTAAAACCTATTTCAGTAGAGGAAAAAGATTATATCCTATAATTCTCTTTTTGCTTTTCTTGACAATGTGAATGTCATAGTTACTTCCATAACAAGATCCAGTTGAATGACAAGTTTTTGATTTTACTGCACTTCTGGAATATTTTTTTTTTTACACATGTCGTGTATACATGGAACTTATTTGAAAAATCTCGAGTTAATTAGGAAGGATGGTTTGAAATGAATGAAAAGAATATTTTTACTTTGCAAGTGGTTTATCAAATGACATTGATGAATTAGTGGTATTTATTCTTATGAATTGCTATCTTTGTGGACTAAATGAAGGAATGGTTTAAAATCATTTCTTAGTTTTCATCATTCTCCCACCCTGCCACATGCACATATTTGAACACTAACGTAGACGTCGTAACACCTCACTGTAGCACATATTTGTTCACATCGCATAGAAGCCCTAAAGAACTTGTTAAACTAAAGCCATTTACTGCATGCACATAACCATTCTTCATTACACATAACTCCATGTCAGGCACATAGTTGTTCACTGCATAGTCGTCTTTCATTGCACATAGAGTTGATTTGCCATGCGCGTCTAGTATGCTCTTTCTAGGGGTTTTCCCATGTCAAGGTGGGTTGGGTTCTCGAGGTCTGGCCTCTCTGTGAGATATAGTGTGAAGGGGACTTATTCTCTCCCGGGTATGGTAACGTCATCTTTTAGACCTTGTGGCATTTTAATACTATGTGTATCATATAGAAAATAGGTACGTCATTACTTATAGGATATGTGAGTTACATGGGAAGGGAATTCACTTAATGATTTCTTGATTGATGGTTATATTTTAGATGTTGTTTTTATTTTTGGAAATGTTTAAAAAATGCACTTGGTAGTGGAGTTTGATTATTTTCTTGATTGACTAGCAACGCCATGCATTTAATTATCATGAAGGGGTCAGCGAGGAGGGTTTGGAGGCGACGTTGATTTTATGACACCTATCCCCGTGGCGTTTGGGGCAACACCTTCGAAGTTAAAATTAGATGAAAAGTTGGCTTGTAAAATATTGTAGATGGTGATTTTATGAGAGTTTGGGGCAAGGCCCTCGAAGTTAAAATTAGATCAAAAATTGCCTTGTAGAATATTGTAATTTTGTAGTCAATCTAGGTCGTTCATTAAATTGTTTATCTTACGGTAAAAGATATACTAATTTAGATTTTTTCCCTAAAAAACACCCCTAAATTTATATAAAAGTATTATATTGGGATTTCCCATAAATTATTATTCTAACCGAGAAGAAATTGTGTGAGAGCGAATATAAAATTACAACCAAAAAAACACAAAGCATCCCTATTATTCTGACCGAGAAGAAATTGTGTGAGAGCGAATATAAAATTACAACCAAAAAAAACACAAAGCATCCCTCCCTAAACTCCGTATTCATAAAAACACAATAAATATGTGAGGCCAACTTAAGATAATATATTAATAAAAACACTATCCATAAAATCTTTGCGTTGCATTGGGAAAATCTACGTTGCAACATCAATCGTTTGCATCTTTACGGGTCTAACGTGCTAATCCTAATTTTCAGAATGACGAAGCTTACTTGTCAATTTTGTCAAGGCACTAGAATTAGGTCTGCAAACATAGGATTCTGTTATATCATTTAAAAATAAAATTATTATAATAAACGAAGACTAAGATTACCAAATAAGGTGGTATGTGCCGGCATTTAGTAATCCCAAGGCAAGTATAATCTGATTACTAAATAATCTTTTAAATCGATATCTCAAACATATCCAAATCTGATATTCGGTGGTACAGCTGCGTTCTGAAAAATCTATAGTGCTATTCAATATTACATATTGAGATGCCATGTTGTTCCTGATTGATCCAATTAACGCTACTTCATGAAAACTTCACGCTACCAACTATTATCCGAGTATGGATTCGGCATAACATAAATAAATTTCTAAATAATTGAGGTGATTTGGTTGCACGTTTCCATCAGAATTTAAACTAAGCATGAAAGTTGGAGGGAGACACGCACGCGCAGTAATGTCAAGCCATGTCGTCATTTACTTGCAAGCATATCGTTCCCGGGCGGGATTCATTGCAGTTATTACTGCAATATCAATGTCATGATGGACGCCTTCTATAGTATTTAGCAGTGTCACGCTTCACGAAAATATGAAAAGCAACGGCTTACGTGGTGGATTGCACATACTGGCATTCTTTTTATTATTAGTAGTAGGTGAATAACATAGGAGTTGTCTATAATGTGATTTTTTGGAGATTTCAGTGATGGAATTCGGCAGAAGAAATTGAGATTAAATCATAATTTGTTGCAGTTAAAATGGTTTTTAACTGCATATTCGGATTCAGCACCCTGAAAAACCCCTGGGACGCTTTGATTGTGCAGAAACTAGCTATCAAACTTGTGATTCCAATAAATTGCTACCGGATTTTGACCGAAAAACCCGCCAAAAAAACTTTCAAAAAATCGTGTTATAGACAACTGCAATAACATATATTCAAGACTTAGTCTAGAAAAAATGAAAGGCAACGCTTTACGTCGGTGGATTGCATACATTGCACCTTATTCTTCTTGCTGCTTTATTATTATTGGTAGCTAAATAATAGGGCTTAGTCTAATGGATAGATGATATAGCTTTTTTTAGCATTATAATTGTATTAGTAAGGTGACTTTTTTATAGTTTAAAATATATTTTTAAATATATAGATAGAGCATTTAAATTTTATAAAGTAAATATTGAAAATTCTTGTTTTTAAAAATTTCTATTGGATTTTTGGGTAAAATTAGTGTGGAAAGAATAGGGTGAAAAAACAATTTCTCTGGTAAATTAAACTAAATCTAAAACTATATTCAATAATAATGATATATTAAATATGTAAATAAATAACATTTAATTGTTATATAAATGAAATATACCTTCCTAAATTTAAATGTTACATTTTTTTCCCTTTATTTAATATATTAATGATTATGTATTTAATATATTAATGATCATATATTATCCGTAGAAAGTTGTGTTTAATTTTTGGTTCATTTTAAAATTGGCAAAATTGTTCGTAGAAGTTGAGTCAACAACTTTTCAAAAGGGCTTGCCTATCAATATCAAATACTTACCACCATAGAGCAAGCCAATAAACCACTTCCTTTTCGTCGTGTGAAATGCCGCATTATTGTTATCCCAAAAAAAAAAAAACATTGGAAGAGTAAATTAATAACTAAAGCTGGGCTTCGTACTTAATATTTACTACCTACCAATTAACCAACTACTTACAACAATTAAAAAATCAAACCTAATACCGAAAAACAAACAGCGCATATATTCCCAGTATCGTAAGCTCATTCGTCTAATCGATTGCTATGCTGCTACCCAGCGGGATTCATGGAGATTTAGGTCATTGGATAAACGCACATAAAAGGTTTAAATTCTGGTTCTTTATAATATATTATTTATCTAAAGGAATTTTGAAAAAAACTTCGAAGAAGTGAAAGAATTATAAATAGGAAAAATGATACATTGATTTAATTTTATTTTTTATTTTTTAATAACAATAGAATTTTGAACACTATTTTGATGAAGAGAAACAACTATAAATAAGAACTTTGGTTTGATATATATTTTTTAAAGGAATTTTTTATGTGTAATTTTTTTTTAATTTAAAATTATTTATTTTAATAGTTATGTGGATAGATATGTTTATTTTGGAATATAAGTTTTAGAATTTTAATTTAATCATCCATAATTATTAGGTAGACGGTAAGAATTTAATTTTTATGGAATATTTTAGAATATTATTAGTAGTGTATACAAATCAAAGATTGATATTATCTTCAAGGTCATTTTTTTTCTTTTAATAAAACTGATTAATTAAAAAAATTATCATATGAAAAAGTGTTCTCTGAAATTTCACGAGTTATGGTTTTTTGGCCATGTAATATTTGATGAACCATGGTATTAGTGATGATGATGATGATGATGATGGTTAACGTCCGCTAAGACCAAACATTGGTCTATCGGACCTAAAGAAATAAATTATTTATTTTGATTTAAGATTTTATTCCTATGCTCAAAAAGTTTGGAGAGAAGCCTCCCGAGCTCACTATAATTTTGACATTGTAAAAAGATAGGAAGGTCAGTATTGTAACAAAGATTGTGAAACTGAGATCTAATGTGGTTGTATGCGGGGCACTCTAAGAGGAAGTGGTTTTCATCCTCGATGTTCCTATTCTCACATATACGGCAGATCCTTTCCATCCATGGCGTTTTAGGAACTGCCCAACGACCTCTTTCACCATGGAGCTCATGAGAATTCGTTCTAATCTTTGTTATATTACTTTTCTTCTTTGAGCTAGTTAAAATAGAGAGACACTTTTGATCTTCTAGGGTGGGGTTGATGACCTTATTATAATAACTTAATTTTCTTTTAGCCGCTAAATCTTTCTCACACCACATTTTTTCTTTGAAATTAGAAGTAACAATATCTTTAATGTTATCTATGTTTTGCAATGCATCATTCTCCTTGATCTCCCAATAGTTTAATCAGGCCCTTGTGTCTTTATGCCACCCCCGATTGAGCCTTAGGTGGTTTTGGCTGGAATTTAAAGCTAGCTTAGGAAGTCTATGATCGGCTATGTTATTGAGTTTGTGCTTGTACAACAGAAACCTAATCATAGCTAGGCTCTCAATAGGGGAAATGCTTGCTTCTATAAGGAGAATAGGATAGGGTGTATTACTTTTAATTTTCAGGTTATAAGTTATAAAACGCTTCTGGATTTACTCATAATATAGTAAAGAAGTCTATTTACAAATTAAAAATCACCATAGTAAAGTGTGAATAAACAATTATTTCAATTTTTAAAAAATATATATATGTTTAAACTATATATTAATTCTTTTTATAATTGATAATAATAATTTAAAAATAAAATAAAAATTTAACTAGTTTTATTATTTTAAATTCTGATACAAATACGCGCTTTGATTTATATTATCAACTGCATTTAATAGTAATTTAGCACCATTTAATCTATATAAATGACACAATTTAGTCTTGTTATGATGTGGCACATGATTTGCATTAGGAACCACATGTATCACCACCCCCTGCTAGTGGCAGCTCTAAGTCTACTCGTGAGCACAATGCGACACCAACTAACTCTTTTGTTTCACCACTACTTAAGTTTTCAGACTACGCCTAGTACCAACTAACTCTTTCGTTTCACCACTACTATAAAACTTGTCTTACAGGAATTTATTATTTTATTCTTAGCAGGAAGAAGGATGGATGGCTTGGTGTGCTTCCAAGAAACGATTAACTGCCCAGAAAAAATCTAGTGATAAAGACTTATCTGCAACTTTAGCTTGCTATGAAGTTGATCATAATAGTTCATTACCCAAATTAGATTCAATGGATATGAAGTTTCCTTAGGAACTGGATCACCACCAATTTCGATATCAATTGCAACAATTCTTAGGCTACAAATAGGAGATGGAGCCAACTCGAATTGTGAAAGCCAATGGTGGAGAAGGTAATTATGTAGGTCACCAATACATTGAGAATTGGCCTATATCATGTTGCCAGGACCTGTGTCAATTTTTCATCTTTTGTAAAACCTTCATGAAGACAGAATTTCCAATCAATTGTAAATTCAAACGCGTATACATTATTACAATTCTTTATTATCAAGGAAGCAAATTCCAATTATACAAGGGTATTGAAATTATGGTTTAACAACTGCATATGAATTTAATTTCCACCATTTAATGTGATTGAATCTTTGAATTTCTATGTTAGAGACTAAATCCTCTTGTAGGATGTAGAAATCTAGAACATTTCTTTTTTGACTCATAATATGTCTTAAAATGAATTTGCAACTGAGGATCCTGCATGTTCAAATGACATGAATGCATATTCAGAAAATATTAGTGTGTTGCCTTATTATTTTTCAATGTTGCTTTCTAGAATTGTTTTTCATTTAGATTTAAAAGTATTTTTTTGTTAGCATTAAAAATAATGGATTAATTTATTTTTTATTGTTTTGGTATCCATAAACAAAAAAGATTTAAGTTAATTAAAATCACTATTTCGGAACTTTGAATGTTGAAACTACTTTGAAAAAACATTCAAAATGATTTTATTTATTCCTTTAAAATATTTTTTTTATATTGTCTATAGAGAGACAAAAATGAATTTGTCTCTAGAAAGAAAAATCAAATTGTCTCTATAGAGACGAATGAAGCTGTCACTTAATAGAAAATAATGCTTGTCTTTATTGAGACAATAATAATATGTGTTTTGTATTGTCCTTATAGAGACAAATTTTTGGGACATTATATTTTGAGACATTAAATTTTGAGACACCTGCTTAAAGACAATATATAAGATAACACACAAGTTTCTTTTTGTCTTAAGTTAAGACAATTGACTCAAATATTGTGTTGAATATTGTCTTAAAACCCGCTACATGTATTATTGAGAGGAAATGTATGTTGCACAATCACCTAGTTATGAGTTGGAAGGCCAATAAGACGAAGTGTATTGGTTGAGGGAAGCTCTTTATTAGCTGAAGCAAGCACTGCGTGCATGGTATAGCAGGATATATGCTTACTTGCTAGAAAATGGTTTTGACAAAGGTGACAGTGAGCCTATTCTCTACTTCAAAGAGAGTGATGGTAAGATTCTTATTGTTGTCTTATATGTAGATGATTTCATTTTTACACTCAGTGATGATTTCCTCATCACTGATTTCAAAGAAGTCATGAGGAGTGAATTTGAAATGACTGAATTGTGTTGTTGTTAAGATATTTTTTGGGCATAAAAGTGAAGAAAATAGAAAATGACATTTTTATTCCTCAAGAAAAGTTTGTAGCAGACATTTTGGAGAGGTTTAAGATGTAGAACAAGAAGCCTACACCAACTCCAACTGTCATGGGGTTGAAGTTGAGAAAAGAAGATTGCAGCGGTAATGCCAATTCGACATTATAAAAAAGAATGATAGACAACTTGATGTATTTGACTGCCACTAGGCCGGATATAATGTATCCAGTAAGCTTGGTGTCGAGGTTCATCGAGACACCCAAGGAGACACATTGGCAAGCAGTGAAAAGAATTCCAAGGTATGTCAATGAGACAAAACAATATGGTATTCATTATGTCGGAGTAGATGATTTCAGGCTAGTTGGTTACACTGACAGTGATTGGGCAGTCGATACTTTCATTGTCGAAAAAATAAGTTGAATATGTTGCCGCAACATCAACAACCTGTAAGGAAATTTGGATGAGAAGGATGTTGAGGGATCTTCACCACGACCAAGAGGGAATGACAATTATTTTCTGCAACAACACCTTAGCAATTGCATTGTCAAAGAATTTTGTCTTTCACAAGGGGACTAAGCATATTGATGATAAATATCATTTTATTAGAGAGTTAGTTAACAATGATGAAATTATGTTGCAGCACTGCAAGTCACAGGAACAATTTTCTTATATTTTCACAAATCCATTGGCATGTGTAAGTTTTGTTTATCTCAGATATTGTTTAGGAATTGTCAATGGTGATATTGTGATTAAGGCAGGATGGTGGAAATATTAATCCCAACCACTCCGTTAAAAACTCTAACAACAACCATTATTGTCAGAAGTACTTTTGCAGATTGGGATTTTGTTTGTAGGCAAAAGGATTGAAGTCTCCACAGAAGTACATCGTTGACCATTCCGCAACATAGCAGAGAAGTTAAGGCAGTTAATGAATTTTGGTAAAATAAGTATGGGAAACCATTCACTCCGTGATTGTTGCCCATAATCCACAACACCTCCAAGTTCAAAAAACCATTTATTATGTAATTTTTCCCATGTTGTGTATTAAATATTTTCTCTGTCATATATTAATATCAAATTTGTATGTTGAGATAAATATGAATGTAAAATTCATTTGCATTGTTGGGAAAGTTGAGCGAGAGAGAGGGTGAAAGTCTGAGAGGTGAAGAGAAAATCATTGAGCAAATTTTGGTGGGGCGTGAAAGCAACCGTTATTACGTTTTACTATGTGTTACTCTGTAACCCCTGGTGAAGTGTAAATCACACAAAGCCATTGTTTTTTACTTGGTGAATGAGCCGCACTCTCATATGAATATAATTTCATGCATTTTAATTATATTCTAAAGTTTTATTGTGTTTCTCCAACCCTTACTCTGTTTTGTTGTTCGTACTTTTTTTTTTGTTGATACTCTATGTGGTTGCGATTTTCTTGCTGCAACTATGGTTTTGACTTGCCGCAACCGATTCCTGAGTGAAATTCCTCTTCTCCACCTCTGTGAAATCTATCTAACATGTCTGAGCTAAATAGTAGAGTCAGGATTCTAGCAAAGGGCGTAAGCTAAATACACTCCAAGAAAGGCTAGAGAAACTTGTCCTGGATACTATGGAATGCTTCTTTTTCCTAGTGGCCTCGTTATAACACAACATGATAGACTATTAGTGGTTAAGTTTGACTACATAAACTCTTAATAAAAGTTACAACATTGACTCTTATAGATTATTTTACATCAAAATCACATGGCTAGCCCAATTTTCCATGAATAATGGGGGCTGACATGGCATCCTCTTGAACCAAGGTGGTCAAAACAAGAAGGTCAACTTATGAGTGGTATAAATTTTACATACGAACTCTGATTGATGTGCTTATTATGTTGTTGGAAATATATTGGTGCGTAGAATAACATAAAATATTTTAAGCCCCAAATGATAAATTTTTAATACAAAAAAATGTCGTTTTATGCCTCAAAATGCTCCCAGAATGTTTTAGATGTCGTTTTGTCAAACTAGATCCTACGGGTAAAAATGGTTATGTGAGCTTCTTCCTCCACTTTTTCCATTCATAATGCATCAAGATAGAAGAAAACAAATATGACAATCTAATCCAGATTAATATTAACTATATAAAACACTACAATAAAGATCCTCCTCTTCAACAAAATGTATATTTAGTGGAGCGTGACACTTAGACTTTATACCTTAATCATGCTAACATCATCAAACTATCAACGCCCATATTAAAAACAACCATCCATAAAAATACATAAGAGCCCAAATGTTTTAAAATTCCTATACATAAATTAAAAGTGTAAACTCTACATTGTTTTGAAATTCTTTAGCATCTAAACTTTCCTCATTTTTATGAGTGTTTACCTCATATATTGGACTTTCTTAGAAATCAATACATAATAGTGAAAAAAACCATTCTTAGGTCTTTAATAAGTTACCATGTGATACTAATGTTTTATTCATGTGGACAAAGTTGCCACACGATAGCAAGATTTCTTAGGGATTGGAATCTTAGATAAAAATTTAATAAATTAGCTTAGTAAATGCTCTCGTAATTGTTCATCTATTTTAATTGTTCCACAACCATATCTCGTGTCACACAAATGGTCTGTCACATAATATTGATGTACCTAGTCAAATGTGTTTTTCTTGCACGTGTCATACTACATATATGGAATGGGAAAATAACTCCACTATTTTTTCATTTTACTTAAATATGTTTAATAGTAATTCTATATCATTAGGTTTTTAGGTAAATTAATAAAATATGATGAATAGTATTTAAATATCTTGGAGTATATAAATTGCTTAAGTCAACAAGAATCTATATTTCAATGGTCCCTCTTATAATGGTTTCTAAAGGATATTAGATAAATTCAATGCTTATTAATGATACTTGTTTGCTCTTTTTCTTAAGTAGATGGAATGGTGCACCATGAATTTAAGTTGTTTAATCTGTACAAGATTTCCTTTGAGCTTATAAGAATCTTAAATTGTAATAGTTTTATTTTATAGTAATACAAAACATAGTTTCTTTTGGTTTTCCTCTTATGTGGATTCATCTAAGCTTCAAATGCCATATGAATTACCATTCTTTTTGTAATTCTTCGCATTTTTTTTTGAACAACATACCTTCCTCTCTTCTCCTTGTTATTCACTATATATTTTTTCCTTATATTTTTATGAAAGTGTTGTTAGTACATTCAAATTTCAGTAATTGTGTGAAGGTGATTAATAAAATGATTTTTTATTGTTCATCTCTGAGTCTAGTGTTCATGGCCATATATCTTGACAATCATTTTAGCATGTTACTATTTTAATCTAATGAATGTTAGTAGTCTGTGAGGATCATACTTTAAAGAATGTTAGTAGTTTGTAAGGATCATAAAAGTAGACTAACTGACCATATCTACTAATGAATATAATCATAATTTTTCCTTGTTTATGATCCCATTTGATCACTTTTTCTACTATGGATTATGAATATTCATGGACTTTAAAACCATCTGTAGGGATCTATTTACTTCTTTCATTATGTAATTATTAATTTGAAATATCTAGATAGAGGACAATTCCCATTCTTAATGCCAATTGTAAGAGGAGCTAGTAACCATAATTGGCTTGGAGTAATTGAAGGCGCTACACATTGACCTATTCCTTTGGGATATATGTATTTGTATGTATCTCATTCAAATATATATAAATAATAATTTAATCACAAATCCATTAGGGTTGATCCTTTTTATCATTGTAGGTCAACTTCTTTGTGGCATTATAGAGGTGTTGAAATGATGGATATGTGGCAGTTGAAGATTTGTTGAATTTGAATGTAAAAACGCATGCGTTAGTTCCCCTTTACTCTTACTCTCTTGATAATATTATAGAGGTCAGTATGAGTTGGCAATCTATTCAGACCATGCTTTTCGTATCTGTCTGTTAGTAAGCTATTGTACTAAAGTTAGTAAGGTGATTCATATAGCAGAGTCAACATTTCCTTTTTAATTTTTTAATTTTTGATAATATCAATGTTTCTTTATTTGATACCTTTCACCAAAGCTTCTACTACTTCATGGAACTTACTTTTCAATATTTATATATTAAACCCTATATTAACAATCCATTATCCATGTGCTGATATGTGAATGGCCAACCATGTTTTAAGGATGGTTTGTAAAATTGATTATAAATTAGGCCGTGTCAAAACAATTTTTGGCCAACCATACACTTTAGAGTTCATTTATTCTATTACTTTTCATATTCAAAGAATATATTGTCATCTAATTTTACTCTTGTATTAAATAAGAAATATAACATATACTGTAATAGCATTTGATTTTTTCCATCTGTTCTGACCCAATAACCAAAATGTTCTTTATATTCTTCATGGGAAGAACATATTGACCTTTCTATTTTACTGGTTAGTTTTCAGAACACATCTGGTAGATATTTGATCTAGCATTATATGGGCATATTTATTGCATTTGTTTTGAGTATTATATATCATTCAAACTCATAGATATGAATTAAAGATGAAGATATCTCAATGAAATTTTCGTGGCTGATTTCTTTCAACATTGAAAATTTTCAAGCAGTAAAGAAGGATAATATGCAACACTTTGGTTTACAAGGAGAAGAAAATGTGCTCTTTATTAATGCAAACTGAGGACATACTATTGGAGTTCAATATTTGACAAGGTCCATTTCGGTCAGGAACTTAGAACGGAGGGGATGGAAATTCTGGAGGGGACTTGATTCTAAATTCTCTTTTGTTTGGGTGACCCGTTAGTTGTTACTCGATAACATCTCCCCCAGTAGCTATTTCTCTCTTTAAATGTTTCAGAACCCCGAGAAAAGAGGTAATAAGGATGAGTAGAGAGGTAATGAAGAATAATCTCTTGTGAGGATTGAATATCATAATCGAATGTACCCCGTGATCTCAATAAGGACGAGCAGAGAGGTAATAAGAATAATCTCTTTCCAGGATTGAATCTCATACTCGTATGTACCTCGTGATCTGAATAAAGTTGGTTTGTTAGCTATGGGCGTAGCAAGAAAAAGATTTTTCTATTCTATTTGTGACGTAGATCATATCTTCTTCTTTGTTTCTAAGTTGTTTAGGTGCTAACTAGTAAATCTTAAATTGTTTAACTTAATATGAAAAAATGATTAATTTGACATTAAACTAATACCTACATTGAATTTTGGTGCAATTCTATTATGTTTTGGAATATGTTTTTCCTTAATACTGTTATTGATATGGATGTTGGGCCCTGATTCCTTCCTTTCAGTTAACTGTTGAACTGAACTAGATTATATATGTGTTATATTGAATTTGACCCTGTCCACTTTCTACCATAGTAGTTATATATTTGAAGTTTGAGAAAAGAAAAATAAAATAGTTTTGTTAAGTATTTGATAGCCTTAAAAGGTTGTTAAAAGCTATTTCAGTGGAAGAAAGAGATTATATCATATAATTCTCTTTTTTTTTCCTTGACAATGTGAATGTCGTAGTTACTTCCACGACAAGATGCAGCTGAATGAGAAGTTTCTGATTTTACTGCACTTCTGGAATATTTTTTCTTTACACATGTCGTGTATACATGGAACTTATTTGAAAAATCTCGAGTTAATTAGGAAGGATGGTTTGAAATGAATGAAAAGAATATTTTTACTTTTCAAGTGGTCTATCAAATGACATTGATGAATTAGTGGTATTTATTCTTATGAATTGCTATCTTTGTGTAGTAATGAACGAATGATTTAAAATCATTTCTTAGTTTTCATCATTCTACCACCCTGCCACATGCACATATTTGAACACTAACATAGACGTCGTAACACCTCACTGTAGCACATATTTGTTCATGTCATGCCCCTACACCTGCGGTAGTCTTCTAACCGCTTGTAGAAAGGTGCGACACCACCGAATGCTTTCTTTTCACCAATACTAACATTCGTGGACTACGCCTACTTTCACATTAACATACTTAGCTTGTGTTTCTTAACCAAGTAAAATGCAATTATCCTTTATACTTAATGAAGCCCATACTCATTCATTATCATCACGCAATTATACCAAGAACAACAACAATTGCAACAAGTATAAAGGGGAGGGGCAACTCCTCGTAATGTGAGTTTGCCCGACAATATATTAAGAATATCAGTTTTACAATGTACAAGTGTGCCTTGCCAAACCAAGTCTACACTTAGCCAAATATTACAACCGAGAGGCAACCCTGCCTTTTACAATACATGTGCACCCTTGCACAAAGAGAAGTGCTCACCCGAGACACTTAATTCCTCTCCACCAAGTCCTGCACAATCTGCACATATACCAACTCCTCGGCACACTTACCTACACCTCAAACCGGCACAAGATACTCCAAAACCGCACCTAGATAGTGCGCATGAGCTATGTGCAGCTCCTATCTTCCTTGCGCAGTTTTACCCTTCTCCTTATGCGTAGAGATAATGTGAGTTGTTGAATTGTGGAATGAGCTCTCAAAGCTCTCACATATATACGCTTCTTAACTTTACTTGTGTGGGTTTACAAGGGGTGTGCAGCCCCTTGGCCGACCCCCAAAACTACATCCATGCGCCCACAGGCTTCATTCACAAGTCGGCTTCAAGTCTTCTTTCCATCGCATATATATCTAATGCGCTCCAACACTTAGTCGCATAAGTGTTTTCATATCGTCACATTTTCTCCGCACGTTTTGTCACATTTCTTCCGCAGCTTGTTGCACGCCCGTGTCGCTGCACCTACCTGTCGTGCAGCCCTCGCCCGCCCGTCGTGCAACCCGTGCCCACTTGTGCGGCCACGCCTGCTCGTGCGCCTGCGCGCCCGCCCGCACGCCCGTCGACCGCCCGTGCACCCACCCATGCACCCACGCGCCCGTCGACTTGCCTGACGCCCAACTGCGCCCGCGCTCGGGTAGAACTCGAGGACCTTACATCCTCCTCCACCTGAAATCGTTGTCGTCCTCGACAACATACCATCCCGGTAGCCATCCACCAAGATCATCATCACCCATGATGTTGACTCCTACAAGGCAAACATCCTTTCAACATATGTAGAGCCTCATCTCCATCATGCCTCGACTTAGTGACCAACTGCCACCAAGCTCACCATACCAAGGTATGCACCTCAACGGTATGCTCTCCATCAGATATCATCTCGATCAATGATCATCGTCCCCTCTACCACAATCTCCACTGCAACATCTCATGTCGATCTCATCATGTGTCTCCATGTGAACCTCTGCCATGATACTCCAGCACAATGCCAACATATCTCTGCACACTTCCGGACCTCATGTCTGAACTAGTTGGGTAGCTAATCCAAGCATCACGCTCAATCCATGAGAGTGAACATCCTCATGCCATCATTAGCTGTTCCTCAAACATCTGCCACATCCTTGAATCTTCAAGAATCCATCTCCATAATCCATGCTTGGGTCCATGGAAACTCCATCCATCCTATCTGCAACATGCCATGATGCTTGATGCCAAGCCATCCCTGCACCATCAATCATACCTGCTCAAACATGTTTAAGTACTCACTGCCATGAGCAGCTAACAATGAGCCCCATCTTCTTCATCCATCTAAGAAGATGTAGAGGGAATAGAGCCTGAAGGCTCTCCCTTACTAATCAACTCGATCCACCTATCAGGATCCTCAATCTCCATCCTTTCTAGATAAGCAATCCGGTTTTCCTTCTAGACATCCGGCCTCACATATACCTCATCATCATCATCATCATCATCCTCCACCAACTCTAGCCTTCTTATCAAATCCAAGATGCTATCTGAAAGTGTCTTGATGACCAATGACTGCTCCACAAGCTTTGTCTCAACACTAGACAACCGCTTGTTCATCTTCTCCTTATCCTCCATTTGCATCACTCCCAATTTACAATCAGGTCTTGTCACACCAATGGTTGGCACACCAATGGGTACGTCTTCCCTCCCATCATAAATGTATAGCTTTTTCAAATGTGGAACGATCATAGCATCAAATTGTTTCATGAATTCCATCCCCAATACAGCCTCATAGCCATCAATCCGCATTATAGTGAAGTCCACCTTCCCGGTCCATTCACCAACTGCAGTGTCAACCCTTTCAGCTATACCAAGAATCTCAATAGGAGGAGAATTCTCTGTCTTCATTTGTGCCTTTGCCGGTACAAATTTCAGCCCAATCCTTCTCAGAGTATCTTCGCCCATGAAGTTGTGAGAAGCCCCACTATCCACCATAGTGAGCACATCAGCACCTCCAACCTTCATTCGAACATACTCCAACTTGTTCCTTTTAGGATCCCTTCTAGAGGCCACTTCTGTAGTAGCAGAAGCACCAAGTATCTGCATCATCCCCACAGAGGCATCTTCATTCTTTCCATCAGACTGTGCAATAGCGGCCACCTTCGGTTTAGAGGGACAATTCTTTACCATGTGTGGTCCTGCACATATCCAACACTTCAAAGGTTTCTTCGTCTTTGAAGCATCATCCGATTTCGAAACATCATCCTTCTTCTTTTCTTTCGGCTTGTCGGACTTATTTTTCTCATCAGAAGTCTCATCATAATGATCCACCGCAGCAAAAGCCTCCTCAAGTGTCCTAATCTTCTGCCTCTTCACCTCATTGCGTGCCCAAGGCTTCAACCCAATAATGAAGTTGAACACCTTGTCCCTCTTCGCCATGTCGGGAAGTTCCAGAGCTGCACTTGCAAACTCTCGCTGGTATACTTGTAGGCTTTCGGTCTGCTTTATGTACTTAATCTTTGTCCTTGCTTCCCACGTTTCATCCTGAGGACCGAAATGGGTCTGCAAAGCCTTCTTCATGTCATCCCATGAAGTGATGTCATCAGCACTGCCATTGACAATCTGATCCACCCTCCTTCGCCACCACATCTTAGCATCCTTTGTTAAGAACTGAGCAGCCACCTTGACTTGTGTCTCACCATCAGGTAGACTCAACCGTTCCAAGTACTGCTCCATGTCCCATAGAAAGTTGCCAAGAGTCTTTGCATTCCTTGTGCCATCATAAGATTCTGGTTCCTTGACCTTCACATGAGGCACTCCTCCACCTGAGTTATGCCTCACGACCTTCTTCAACACCGCGATCTCATCCTTGGCTTCATCAAGAGATTTGTTTACCCTGTCAAGAGATCCCTTCAAGTTCACGATCTCTGCAAGACCCTGATCCCTTGCTTCTTCGACCTATTTGACCCTTATCTCGAGTTATGTACACATATGATCAATTTACTCATCCTGCGTTCGGAGCTCATCAAGTTCTTCCCTTAGCTTCGAGCTAGCCTCTCGCTCCTTAGTGAGCAAGTCCTCCCTCATTTCCAAGGAAGACTCCATGGCTTCCATCCTCTGCAGTATTCTTTCCATAAGTGATAAAGTCCCGGCTTCATAGCTAGACCCAACTTGAGACCCAACTGCCATCTCTAATAGCTTCTTCTCCCTTTGCGATCTAGTCTCCACCATCCAACAACTTCACCGAACCGAAGCTCTGATACCAACTGTCACGCCCCTACACCTGCGGTAGTCTTCCGACCGCTTGTAGCAAGGTGCGGCACCACCGAACGCTTTCTTTTCACCAATACTAACATTCGTGGACTACGCCTACATTCACATTAACATACTTAGCTTGTGTTTCACAACCAAGTAAAATGCAATTATCCTTTATACTTAATGAAGCCCATACTCATTCATTATCATCACGCATTTATACCAAGAAAAACAACAATTGCAACAAGTATAAAGGGGAGGGGCAACTCCCCGTAATGTGAGTCTACCCAATAATATATTAAGAATATCACTTTTACAATGTACAAGTGTGCCTTGCCAAACCAAGTCTACACGTAGCCAAATATTACAACCGAGAGGCAACCCTGCCTTTTACAATACATTGCACCCTTGCACAAAGAGAAGTGCTCACCCGAGCCACTTAATTCCTCTCCACCAAGTCATGCACAATCCGCACATATACCAACTCCTCGGCACACTTGCCTACACCTCAAACCGGCACAAGATACTCCAAAACCACACCTAGATAGTGCGCATGAGCTATGCGCAGCTCCTATCTCCCTTGCACAATTTTACCCTTCTCCTTATGCGTAGAGATGATGTGAGGTGTTGAATTGTGGAATGAGCTCTCAAAGCTCTCACATATATACGCTTCTTAACTTTACTTGTGTGGGTTTACAAGGGGTGTGCAGCCCCTTGGCCGATCCCCAAAACCACATCCATGCACCCACAAGTTTCATTCACAAGTTGGCTTCAAGTCTTCTTTCCGTCGCATATATATATGTAATGTGCTCCAACACTTAGTCGTATAAGTGTTTGCATATCGTCGCATACTTTGTCACATTGTCTGCGCACGTTTTGTCACATTTCTTCCACAGCTCGTCGCACGCCCGTGTCACTGCGCCCGCCCGTCGTGCAGTCCGCGCCCACTTGTGCGCCTGCGCCTGCCTGTGCACCCGCGCGCCCGCCTGCGCACCCGTCGACCACTCGTGCACCCGCCCATGCACCCGCGTGCCCGTCGACTCGCCCGGCGCCCAACCGCGCCCGCGCTCGGGTAGAACTCGAGGACCTTACAATTCACATCGCATAGAAGTCCTAAAGAAGTTGTTAAACTAAAGCCATTTACTGCATGCACATAACCATTGTTCATTACACATAACCCCATGTCAAGCACATAGTTGTTCACTGTTCATTACACATAACCCCATGTCAGGCACATAGTTGTTCACTGCATATAGTCATCGTTCGTTGCACATAGAGTTGATTTGCCAAGCGTGTCTAGTATGCTCTTTCTAAAGGTTTTCCATGTCAAGGTGGGTTGGGTTCTCAAGGTCTGGCCTCTCTGGGAGATATAGTGTGAAGGGGACTTATTCTCTCCCGGCTATGGTAAAGTCATCTTTTAGACATTGTGGCATTTTAATACTATGTGTATCATATAGAAAATAGCTACGTCATTACTTATAGGATATGTGAGTTACATGGGAAGGGAATTTAGATGTTGTTTTTATTTTTGGAAATGTGTAAAAAACACACTTCATGCATTATTTATTTGTTGGTCGTGGAGACTCATTATCTTCTTGATGGATTAACAACGCCATGCATTTAATTATCATAAAGGCGTTGCGGAGGAGGGTCGAGAGGTGAAGGTGATTTTATGAGCCCTCCCCCTGCGTGAGTAGGGGGAGGAGGGTCGGGAGGCGACGATGATTTTATGAGCCTTCCCTTGGCGGGAGTATGGGGAAAGGCTCTTGAATTTAAAATTAGATGAAAAATTGCCTTGTAAAATATTGTAATTTTGTAGACGGTGATTTTATGAGCCCTCCCTAGGGGGGAGTTTGGGACAACGCCTTCGAAGTTAAAATTAGATGAAAGATTGCCTTGTAAAATATTGTAATATTGTAGTCAATCTAGGTCGTTCATTAAATTGTTTGTCTTAGGGTAAAAATATGTTAATTTAAGTTTTTTTTCATAGAAAACACCCCTAAATTTATTCTTACAGAAAAGAAATTGTGTGAGACCAAATATAAAATTACGACCAAAAAAACACAAAGCATCCCTCCCTAAACTCCGTATTCATAAAAACACAATAAATATGTGAGGCCAACTTAAGATAATATATTAATAAAAACACTATCCATAAAATCTTTGTTTTGCATAATGATTGTTAATGATTATGTAGGTTGGCGAGCGAGCTCTGAGAAGCGGAATAGGGTTCCTGTACTCACCTGCAACGGCAGGCCTGCAGAACAGAGGACTCCAAAATCAGATCGTGACAGCGCAGATAACAAACGACTGGGGGTTTTAACCGGTGGTTTCAATGAACCCCCATCCGGGGGAAGGAGGGACGCCTCCCTCAAATGGCAACTAGCAAGGGAATCCTGAGGGTTCAGACAAAGAACAAGAACATAATGATGGAAGCACAGGCAAAAATAAACAGCAACAGACTAAATATGCACAGCAAGATAAACCGAAAGTCAGCTCGTCCCCATGCAAGCCAGTAGCTGCACACAGACCAAAAGTGGAGCTACCCAGTCACCGTATCAATGCCAGAATTCAATACATGAGAGATCATGCTCTCATAGGCAAATTTATCGGGATATGGCCAAACGTGAAAGCGCTGAGAGCATGGATAAATGTCAAATGGCATCCAAAGGGGCACATAACCCTGCATCTAGGGCCGAAGGGTTTCTTCACTGCATTTTTTAACTATTTGGAGGATAGGAACAAAGTTTTTGAAGGAGGGCCTTATTTCTTTAACTCTGCTGGGCTATTTCTCAGAGAATGGATTGAACGGTTCAACCCGGATAAGGAGGACCTAAGCTGGGCACCGGTGTGGATCAGGCTGTATTCTCTACCATTGGAATACTGGGAAGAGGAGTCCCTCAAAGCCATTGGCAAGGTTCTGGGCGACTTTGTTAGAATAGCTGAAGATACAAAGACACAGAGATATACCTCATATGCACGGATCTGCGTCTACATGGATCTGAAACAACCTCTGCCCGATACGGTAAGTCTCTTTCATGAAGATGTGGAGTGTATCCAATTAATCGATTATGAACATGTTCCCTTCAGATGTAGGAAATGTCATGACCTAGGTCACCTCTTCAGAGACTGCCCATTAAATAGCAAACCCACGATTCAAACTGAACAGGAAACCCCATCGGCAGATGGTTTCACCAAAGTGACAAATCGCAGAAAAGGGAATAAAAAACCAGCAGTTACGATGAAGACACCTCCAGGAAATCAATCAAAGCCATCTACTAGTAATAGCTTTGCAGTATTAGATAATGAGGATTTGCAAGATCTAGACAACACAACCTACAATAAAATAGGACCTACTCAGGAAAAGGAAAAAATGGATAGATCCCAATCGAAAGAAAAAGAAAAGGAGATAGATCTAGAAGGTAATCAACCCAAGACAGCTTCCAAATACTGGAGCCTTCCTGAGATGGATATAGATGGTACAAATCCCAGCATAGAAAATGAGAAGGAAGGCGATGGTCACTCTCAGGAACCACAAATCATGGAGGAGGATACAAAACCAATAGACATTGGTGACCTAGATATCTTGGGATTAGAACAAGCATGTAAAACAGGGAACTTCGACAAAATACCTGATAGACAAGTGGACAACCTAGTGGCAGTCCTCAACAAAGCCCAGGAAAAATATTCACTAGGGGTTCAAATTGGCAGCCAATGGGACGGAAAATTCATTACCAAAGACAGCAAAAAAAGGGGAAGGAAAACTACCTTAGAAAGAACCATCAAGATTGGAGAAGTGCTGGTAGAATCAGGCAGATATGCCAAGCTAACCAAGTATTTCAACATCAATCCCAAGCCTTCCCAATGAAGTTGATCTCATGGAATATCAGAGGGCTTAATTGCCCAAGGAAAGGAAAACTCTTAAAAAACATGTTAATGGAAGAAAAACCAGCAGTTCTTTTTCTACAGGAAACAAAATGCAATTCGACAGTTTTGGAAAAAATAGCAGCTAAGGCCTGGCCAGGGGGGATAGTAGCAGCTGTTGATGCTCAGGGCGCTTCTGGAGGACTTGCAGTGCTTTGGGATGCAAGAAAGATTCAAATGACCAACATACATGCAAATAAAAATTTCATCCAAGCAATATTCCATATAATAGGAACCAACATCTATGGGCACATCACTAATGTGTACTTTGCTCAAGAAACCCAGCACAAGAATGAAATTTTGGAGGCTTTAACAAATCTTAGCACAGATAGGAAATACCCGTTATGGATCGCTGGAGGAGACTATAATATGATCGCTTCGGTGGAGGAGAAAAAGGGAGGCCGCTGCAGAACAAACAGGGATGGATCTCTATTAAGGGATTTCATACAGAATAACTGGTTTATAGATATTCCTATTAATAATGGCCTCTACACCTGGAACAACAAAAGGACAGGTCCAATGCAAATAGCATCGCGTCTGGATCGTTTTTTAATCTCTGACAATGTAGTTCATGTAGGTCGAGAATTCACAGCTTCTATTCTCCCTTACTCCGGTTCCGATCATTGGCCGAAAGCCCTCCAGTGGAATCGTCCTGGCTGCGATATTAGATGTCCCTTTAGATTTGAGGCTTTTTGGATGTCTCACCCAAACTTCAATGAATTTGTTAGAGCAACCTGGTTAAAATGCAATCTGACGGATGGTACAAAAATGGCTTCATTCCAAAGGAAGCTGAAATATCTCAAAGGGGAAATTGAAAAATGGAATCACTCTGTCTTTGGCAACATTTTTAAGGCTAAGGAAATCCTCAATCAAGAAATGGAAGTGGTTCAGAAAAGAATGATAACTGAAGGACGCTCGGAAGAACTTAGCAAGAAAGAGCAGTCCTTAGAAAATCTACTCCTCGAGCGAGAGTCACAGGAGGAAACTCTCTGGAGACAAAAATCGAGAGTTAGATGGTTGAAGGAGGGTGAGAAAAATACGAAATTATTTCACAAATCTACAGTGCAAAGAAGAATGATTAATCAAATTTCTCGGGTCACCAATGAACAAGGAGGCAAAATCGAAACACATGAAGGAATAGAACAGGTGTTCCTCAACTACTTCAAGAAGATGAATCAAGAGCCGGATATAAACAGAACAGAAGCTATCGGGAAAATCATCAGCAATATTCCCAAATTAATCACGGAAGATCATAACACTCTCCTTCTCAAACCCATAAGCCTCCAGGAAGTTGACGATGCTGTCCATCAACTCAAAGCAGGAAAAGCTCCGGGACCCGATGGATTTACTTCAAATTTTTTTCATCACTTTTGGGATCTGGTCAAATGGGAGGTGTGGCAGGTGGTGGAAGAATCGCGCACCATCAGATGGATGTATCCAGGACTGAACGCAACATTCATAGCTTTAATCCCTAAAGAAGAGGAATCTTCCACTCTGGATAAATTCAAACCGATTGCTTTATGCAACATCATATACAAGATTGTTTCCAAAGTGATAGCTTCCAGATTGAAGCCCCTGCTTCCACTTATCATCTCTCCAAAACAAACTGGTTACGTTGAAGGAAGGCAGATTACGGATGGGATAATTCTAACCCATGAAATAGTTCACTCTCTCAAGCACACAAAAAACCAGGTATGTTGCTCAAAATTGATTTATCTAAGGCTTTTGATAGTGTCAGCTGGGAATATCTACAAAAAATCCTTCATGCCTTTGGTTTTTCCCCCTCTTGGATTAGATGGATAAGTAGTCTCATTTCCTCTTCATTCTTCTCTATTCTCATGAATGGAATACCCTCACCCACTTTTCGTCCTTCTAGAGGCATTCGCCAAGGGGACCCTATCTCGCCCTTCCTGTTTGTCATTTTGGCTGAAGGTTTAGGACGCAGCATTAAAGAAGCCCTCCGTTCTCATCATCTCAAAGGTCTAGCCTTCCACCAAGCCCCTGCTTTTTCGCACCAGCAATTCGTCGATGACAACCTGCTTTTTGGTCATCCGTCTATTCAAGAAGCTCGAGCCCTTAAATCTATTCTTGCAGACTTCTCGGAGGCCTCTAGAGCCCTCATTAACAAAGTTAAATCCCAGATCTTCTTCTTCAACACCTCGCCCTCCATCCAAAGACCTATTGCCCGTATCCTTGGCTTCTCCATCGCTTCCCTTCCGTCTAAGTATTTGGGGGCTCCTTTATTTGCCACGGCTCTCAAGCATGCCTCATGGAACAATCTTTTAGAGAAGCTGGAAGCTAGATTATCCCTGTGGATGCATAGAGCGCTCAATATGGCAAGCAGGCTAGTCCTAATCAAAGCAGTTCTTCAAACCATGCCTCTTTACCTTTTTTCCATATTGGCAGCGCCCAAATGGGTCCTTAAAGCTATCAAACAGCTTCAGCGAAACTTCCTTTGGGGTAAATCGGGGCCAAATCGAAAATGGGCACTAGTAAAATGGGAGAAAGCATGTCTTCCCAAAAAGGCAGGTGGAATTGGATTAAGAGACCCAGAACATAGTAATATGGTTATGGGGGCCAAAATCTGGTGGAAATGGCTATCCAATCCCACAACACCTTGGGCCTACCTTTGGACAGCGAAATATGCAAGCAACAAATCCATGGAGGAGAGACTTAGAATGTCAGAAATTAGCAAAGGATCCGTGATTTGGAACTCAGCCATTCAACACAGGGATATAATTCAGAAACACAGCTTTTGGGAGGTGAAGGATGGCCACACGGCTAGATTTTGGGAAGACTCATGGCAGCAGCTCCCTAACCTCAGAGACACAATTCCGGGTATTGCTGATCAAGACATACAACAACATGAGAAGGTGAGTCGTTTTTGGGACTCACACAACGCTCAAGAACATAGAAAATGGAAAGAGGCCAGGCATATAATACCTCATAGCCCAGAGCAAACTCAACTCTCCCTCTCCACTGAGCTTCAAAAAAGGAAAATACTCACTTCGGCAGGCTTGGACACCCTCAGATGGGGATATGAGGAAAAAGGCACTTTCACAACCAGGGAAGCTTATAAAATAATTATCAAAGAAAAGATAATTAAAGATCAATTATGGGATAGGATATGGAACCCATCCATATGGCCGAAGGTCTCAACTTTTCTATGGCTTATCTCTCACAACAGAATTCTCACATGGGACAATCTCAGGAAAAGGAATTTTGCTGGACCATCCATTTGCCCAAACTGCAAACAGGAAGAGGAATCAGCATTACATCTTATGCAATCCTGTCCAATGGGAAGGAAACTCTGGGAAAAAATTACCTTCCGCTGTCAGAAGGATGGAAGAGTGACTGGAGACATCAAAGGGACTCTTCGCACCTGGCCCCAAGAGCCGTATAAAAGCAAACTCTTAAACACACTCTGGCAGCTCATACCAGGATTACTTATGTGGAATATTTGGAAGGAAAGAAATAGAAGGATATTTAAAGATCAAGCACAGCCAATTGAACAAATTTGGCATGGATTGCACCAGAACATTAAAGAAACTCTGTCTATTAAAGGATGGTCTAAAGAGGATTTCCCATCTCTCCCGCAGGAACAAGCCATATGGGACAACTGGCAGATTCAATTACAACATCCGCTAACATCAAAGGATAACTCTTCAAAACATCTAGAATCTCCATCAAGTTGGACACCACCACCAAATAATGTATACCAGCTGAACTTCGATGGAGCCTCGAAAGGGAATCCAGGAAAAACAGGATTCAGAGGAAGCATCAAAAACTACCAGGGAACCCCCCTAATAACCTATGTTGGCTCAATTGGTTGGAACACCAACAATGCGGCGGAATTAGAAGGTCTATGGAGAGGACTAAATTTAGCACAGGAATGGAGACTCTTTCCTCTTATATTGGAAGGGGACTCTCAAATTATTATCAACATGGCCTCAAAGCTTATGCAGGGATCTCAGGTATATAAGGTTAGCAGCAGTTGGAGATTGGCCACTAGACTAGAGCTTCTCAAACAATGGCTTACCAATCACCAAGCAATTTCCTTTAAACACATTAGAAGGGAAGGGAATAAATTGGCTAACTTTCTTGCAAACATAGGAGTGGAAAGTGAAAAGGAATTCTTTGAAGGCTCAACCTCCAGCATGGTTTCAGAGAATCAACTCTCCATCTTCAGGACTATAGTTACTAGTGATATGCAACCGAAGGAGATCTCACACCCGGATGCGGGTGATTTTATGAGCCGTTAATGCCCATACGAGCGACGCCGGCATCCGACATCACCGTGGAGCAAGTAGGCGATTTCTGGCAGCGCATTAAATCCCATTAATGAGGAATTGGGTGTACATCATGTGGAGTAAATTCTTCAGGATGGTGAGCATACAATTCATTTCAATTGCACAGAGCTGGACATTCTCTCTGGCTCATTCTAGCAGAGACATTCCCGGTCGAATTGGTTCACAGGAGTTAGGTGCAAATCTGAGCATTTGGAAGCCATCATGGCTCCATAGAAGCCCGCATCTGGCCAGCCTCAAGCATTTAATTTCGGTTCTTTTGGCTCGCATTTGGTATGGTCAATGTTTTTTCCTTTGGTATATAATTGTAATAGGTCGTATTACGGTGTCTGTTGAAGCTGCTTGGGCAGGGTGTGGGACTCATTCAGACAGTTATGGAATTTATTTAGGGGTTCTATTCTCTATCCATGCGGTGCTTTCCCTGGGCGCTTTCTACTCTGAGTACTGCTATGCTTTGTTTATTTCAAATTGGGGCGGGTCGTATTTCTTCCTCCTTCAACCCTTTTGTCCTCTCAGTTTATCAATCATTGCTGCTATGGCCCGACGTCGAGGAATTTCCCGGAGGGGTAGTAGTTCAGGAACTCATGTGGGTGTTAGAGGAAGGGGAGGTCCTGTTCCACGATGCATTTCCCCGCTAGCTTCTGTCTTGCCGGCCTCACCATCATCTGACCACTCTGGTCTGTCCCTCAACAGTTCTTTCCACTCCTCCCGTTTCACTTTTAAAAGCAAGCTAAAAAAGCCTACTATCTTTGCTATTATCACAATCATCTTCTCAGAGGAAGAAGATGACCTCTCTGGCTCTGATGAACAATCCATGGACAGGACTCTCTCACATAATTCCAAGGATTCTCAAGGAAGCATGGCAGAGGATATCCTCAATCTTCCAGAGGTGCAGCAGGCCGAAGGACATGAAGAGGACACACGTCTTCAACAAACTTCTTCACACGAGGAGATCATTCCTTGTGCACCGACGCATTTCTCAGGCACTGTTCTGTATCTGGTGATGCCTCCTGGTCGCAGTAATATGGATGTAGAAGACAATGTGATGGTTGAATGGGTCAGCTCTCCTTGCAAAGCCAACGATGAAGATGCAGAATTACCACCTCAGGTTGAAACAATCAACGGCGGAGAATGATGGAGCAGATCGGACGGCGGTGGAGGATTTCGGAAGGCCTCTTTTTGCTGAACTTTACGTCCCGAAAAGTCAGAGATGATGACGTATGTAGAGAGCCACGCGTCAACAGGAGATTGTATCGGGCTCGATCATACGGAAACCGCTTGCTGGTCGAAGGCGGTCCGATATGCTGGTGGTTTTTGCTGAGCGGTTTTGTGCTGCCGGTGTTGTCCACGTCCGCCGGCAGTTGGAATTAATATTCCATCATCTCAGAGGGTATGCTATATGGCATTTTTCAGTATAATTCTCTATCGTCTTCTAGTTTTTGGTTTTTGGTGGTGGTGTCTTGTTCTACAGAGTCTTGGGCTCTCGTTTTTCATCTATGTAAACAGACAGTTAAGAGCTGAATGCAGCAGTTTTTTTGACAGAGGGCTGGCTTTAGCCCCCTCAGAGGTTCTAACCTCTTTGTAAATATTTTCCTCCTTTATTTATACATAATAGAATAGTCTTTACTCAGAAAAAAAAAATCTTTGCTTTGCATCGGAAAAAGCTACGTTGCAACCTCAATCGTTTGCATCTTTACGGGTCTAACGTGCTAATCCTAATTTTTAGAATGACGAAGCTTGCTTGTCAATTTTGTGAATGCACTAGAATTAGGCCTGCAAACATGGGATTCTGTTATATCATTTAAAAATAAAATTATTATAATAAACTGCAAACATGGGATTCTGTTATATCATTTAAAAATAAAATTATTATAATAAACTAAGACTAAGCTTACCAAATAAGGTGGTATGTGCTGGCATTTAGTAATCCCAAGGTAAATATAATCTGATCACTAAATAATCTTTTAAATCGATATCTCAAACATAAATAAATTTCTAAATAATTGAGGTGATTTGGTTGCACGTCTCCATCAGAATTTAAACTAAACATGAAAGATGGAGGGAGACACGCATGCGCAGTAATGTCAAGCCATGTCGTCATTTACTTGCAAGCATATCGTTCCCGGGCGGGATTCACGGAGAAATGCACTGCTCTTATAGATTCACGAGGCCTCATTTCTTTATTATCAATGATTTGCAGTTATTACTGCAATATCAATGTCATGATGCACGCCTTTCTATGGTTTGTAGCAGTTGTCACGCTTCATGAAAATATGAAAAGCAACGGTTTACGTCGGTGGATTGCACATACTGGCATTCTTCTTGCTGTTTTATTATTAGTAGTAGTAGGTAAATAACATATATTCAAGGCTTAGTCTAGAAAAGATGAAAAGCAACACTTTACGTCGGTGAATGGCATACATTGCACCTTATTCTTCTTGCTGCTTTATTATTATTGGTAGCTAAATAATATGGCTTAGTCTAATGGATAGATGATATAGTTTCTTTTAGCATTATAATTTTATTAGGAAGGTGATTTTTTTATAGTTGAAAATATATTTTTAAATATATAGATAGAGCATTTAAATTTTATAAAGTAAATACTGAAAATTCATGTTTTTAAAAATTTCTATCAGATTTTTGGGTAAAATTAGTGTGGAAAGAATAAGGTGAAAAAACAATTTCTTCTATGAATTAAACTAAAACTATATTCAATAATAATAATGTATTAAATATGTAAATGAATAACATTTAATTGTTATATAAATGAAATATACCTTCCTAAATTTAAATGTTACATTTTTTTCCTTGTATTTAATATATTAATGATTATATATTATCTGTAGAAAGTTGTTTTTAATTTTCGGTTTTCATTTTAAAATTGGCAAAATTGTTCGTAGAAGTTTACTCAACAAGTTTTCAAAAGGGCTTGCCTATCAATATCAAATACTTACCACCATAGAGCAAGCCAATAAACCACTGCCTTTTCGTTGTGTCAAATACCACATTATTCTGTTAGCGCCTAACCAGTCATACATAGGGTATTCAATGCCCCGGGAGATGCACAGGACATAGCCCCCTAACACGCAAATTGTCCTTTCTTATTTAGTGACGAGTTTCCGAATTCGCCTGTTAACAGGTATGTCCCTGCATCTCCGAGCGCATTGAATACCCTATATATAGCTGGTTAAACACTTTCCATTATTTTATCCGAAAAAAGATTGAAAAAGTAAATTAATAACTAAAGTTGGGCTTGGTACTTAATATTTACTACCTACCAATTAACCAACTACTTATAACAATTAAAAAATCAAACCTAATACCGAAAAACAAACAGCGCATATATTCCGAGTATCGTAAGCTCATTCGCCTAATCGCTTAACGTGCGTCAGTGACTCTCGTTCCAACTTCCGGGGCCAGGTCGCACAGTTAAAGGCGTGCTTCGCGCCGGGAAACACACGGATCTGGGTATGCACCAAAGTCAGTCCACGGAATTTCGTCGATTGTTATGCTGCTACCCAGCGGGATTCATGGAGATTTAGGTCATTGGATAAGCGCACATAAAAGGTTTAAATTCTGGTTCTTTATAATATATTATTTATTTAAAGGAATTTTGAAAAAAACATCGAAGAAGTGAAAGAATTATAAATACGAAAAATGATACGTTGTTTTTTTTTAAAATGACAGAATTTTGAACACTATTTTAATGAACAGAAACAACTATAAATAAGAACTTTGTTCCGATATATATATATATTTTTAGGAATTTTTATGTCTATTTTTTTTTTAATTTAAAATTATTTATTTTAATAGTTATGTGGATAGATATGTTTATTTTGGAATATAAGTTTTAGAATTTTAATTTAATTATCCATAATTACGAAGTAGATGGTAAGAATTTAACTTTTACGGAATATTCTAGAATATTATTAGTAGTGTATACAAATCAAAGATTGATATTATCTCCAAGGTCATTTTTTTTCTTTTAATAAAATTGATTAATTAAAAAAATTATCACATGAAAAAGTGTTCTATGAAATTTCATGAGTTATGGTTTTTTGGCTATGTAGTATTTGATGAACCATGGTATTAGTGCATAATATAGTAAATAAGTCTATTTACAAATTAAAAATCACCATAGTAAAGTGTGAATAAATAATTATTTCAATTTTTAAAATATATATATATGTTTAAATTATATATTAATTCTTTTTATAATTGATAATAATAATTTAAAAATAAAATAAAAATTTAACTAGTTTTATTATTTTAAATTTTGATACAAATACGCGCTTTGATGTATATTATCAACTGCATTTAATAGTAATTTAGCACCATTTAATCTATATAAATGACACAATTTAGTCTTGTTATGATGTGGCACATGATGTGCATTAGGAACCACAAGTATCACCACCCCGTGCTAGTGGCGGTTCTAAGTCTACTCGTGAGCACAATGCGACACCAACTAACACTTTCGTTTCACCACTACTTAAGTTTTCAGACTACGCCTAGTGCCAACTAACTCTTTCGTTTCACCACTACCTAAGCTTTGAGACTACGCCTAGTGCCAACTAACTCTTTCGTTTCACCACTACCTAAGTTTTGAGACTACACCTAGTACCAACACTTAGTTTATTTTTGGTTAAGTTTTCACTTCTTTCACTTATCTATGCCATGGAATTATATTACTTTAATTAGCTTCAATATCTGATAACCATAAACATAAAACAACAATGAATAGTATGTGATATCGTAGAAAACATAGTTATGATGGGAGGGGGAAACTCTCCAACAGTTCGCCCCAACGCTTATCAAACTTTTGCAAAATAATATATAAAGTTTACAAATTACAGTGTTGTGAAAATTGCTTGGTTTCCCAACAACTTTTCCACCAAATTTTCCAAAATCGTCTAGCCTGTCGTGCAACCTCCGTACACTTCTGTCCAACCGTGCAATGCCCTACACATCTTGCCTGACCTGTCCACAATTCCCCTGAACATGTAACCTACCCACAGTGCTTCTTGAACGTACATCCTCCCCGTGTAGAAATGCATTATAGATTCAAACTGCAGATTGTAATATGCTAAAACAATTGACTTGAATATATTCTACTTATCAATAGAAACAATAAATGATTGATGAAATCACGAAGCATAAAAAAGAAAGAATCCAATCACACATAACACAATAATTTGCTAGGGAAAGCCACAACTAAAAACTCTCGCTATCTGTGTATTGCATTAATTAGAAAATATGAGAAGATTACAATGCTTTGCTCAAGCTTGAGAAACCTCTGCACTATCTCTATCTATCTCACTTCTTCGTAGACAAGCTCAAGCCAATACTTAGTCAAATATACTACCCACAAAGCTCCTATTTCCTTGCACAATTTCCTTGGGAATTAACCCATATTTAATTGGGAAATTCTACATGTATGAATTTCGGAATTCTCGTAGGCCTTCCTCTGTTCTCAAGCACCACCTGTAGAATCCAAATGATTATACAGCTAATGGTACAATGTCCATGAAATCCAATCTCAACTGGTTCTTTCTCTGATCTGACATAGTGAGTTAATTATGAGTGAATCTTCGTGTTATTTGTTGATGAGTGTTGGTAACACCCCATTACTAGATCTACCACTAATTCCTCCAACATTTAAAACTATTTTAACTAAATTTAACTCAGTTAGACTGAATTAAATAATTACAACTCAAAATAAACTCAACTAGGGATCCTAAAAAGTAGGAGACACTCTACATGACCCTAGTTAGACTCCCAACTCAAATTAACGGAGCCAACTAAGTCAAATTAACTTAGTTAACTATTACAAGTTGTCACGAGATGTAGAATTACAATTAAATTCCTAACTTAATCCAAGGACAAAATTAAATTAGGATTTTCGTGTTGCATTTTCAACGCTCCCTCTCAACAAGAAAGGGATTGTCTGCTAACCCTATCCTTCCTCTGTGAAACTTGAATTTTCGTATTGACAATGTCTTTGTCAAAATATCTACATCATACTCCTATATAGGAATGTACTCCAACAACATGATTCTCCTCTACACACAATATCATAGATGGTGATATCGGATGTCGATATGATTGGACCGATCATGAAAAATGACATTCTCATAGAATCAGATACAACTCTGATTGTCATAATAAATCATTGTAGGATCCATTTGCTGACCAAATAACCCAACAAGGGTCTTCCTCGTCTAGATAAACTCGCAAGATTCATGACTAGAAGCCATGTACTAAGATTCTGTTGAACTAAGTGAAACTTATCTCTTCTTATTGTTGTACCAAGAAACTATTTTTGACCAAATATTGAAGATTCCCCCTGTTGTAATCTTCCCATCGGATGGACTCCCTACCTAATCTGCATCTGTGAAGCCTTAAATTTTCACTCCCTCTATCTATCCATACCAAATACCAAAATAAGTGGTGCCTTTGGGGTATCTCAACACATGTTTATATGCCTTCCAATGAATTTTTGTTGACTTAACCATGGCATGACTAAGATTTCTAACTGCAAAACACATGTTTGGTCATGTGGTCACCAAATACATAAGTGAACCCAAAAGTTGTCTATAAATAATAGCCTCCACCACTTCATTTGAATTAACATCCTCCTTCCTCCAATTCCCTTCTAATGGAATCTCCATGGGTTTGTTTCTCTCCATGTGGAACTTCTTTAGTATTGCATTGGCATACTTTCCATGAGAGTCACACAGTTATTCATCTTCTTCCCACACTTCCATTCCAGGAAGGTAATGTATGAGCCCAGGTCCTTCATCTCGAATTCTCTTGCAAGATCCTATTTGCAAGATTTTATTAGCTTCCCATCACTTGCTAGAATCAAAACATTTAAATATAAGACTCTAATCAACAATTTACCTTCAACCACAATATGGTAAGGGTTCACATCTACTTCACTTGTAATCAAGCCCAACCTAGAGAAATACTTGTTAATCCCTATCACTAAGCACAAGGTCCTTGTTTTAGTCCATACAATGCTCTCTTGCGTATGAACACATGCAACTCTCTGTTGAAAGTCTCAATCCTTCTGGATTCTCAATATAAACCTCTCCTCGATCATACCATTCAATATTTTTGTTTTCACATTGATCTGATTTATCTTCCATTCCATTTGCACTAATAATGTTAGAATATATCTCATTGAAGATTACCTTGCTACTAGAGAAAAGGTCTCCTCATAATCAATTCCCTCCATTTGACAGAACTCTCTAGCCACAAATTTGGCCTTGTGTTTCCCATATGCTTCTTGATTTATCTTATAAAGCTGTATGGAACTCATCACTGACTTATGTACTGGTCTTGGGATGACTTCCGAAACATTGCTTTTGATAATGGAGTCATACTCCTCAACCATGGAATCAACCCATACTAATTTTTACACTACTTCCTCAAATTAGGATGGATCAACTTCTACACTCTCACTCATCAAAGCCATGTAGCTAATGTATTGATCTGATGACCTCCTTTTCCTACACTATCATGTGGGTGCTCCTACATTCTCTCTAGCATCGTGCATCAATCTGTTAGCCGCTATGGTGCACTTCGTTCTAGTTATGGAAGTCTCTATATGAGTGGGTTATTACGGTATCTTCTCCTCTACACGTGGCTACTCCATATTAACCTAAAGTTCCTCCTTTGGAGCTAAAAGCTCCTCATCTGCATGTAACAAAAACTCCGTCTCAGGGCAACATTTCATGGCTTTCTCTTCATCGAAGTTAACATCTCTAGGAACCACTGTCATCCCGTTGGATGACAGGTACACCCAATAGTTGTGAGGCGGATCAGTGTACCCCACGAATATGCCCAACTCGGCTGCTCGCTCTATATTTTTTCATGCATCCTTGGTAACATGACAGTCGCCTAATGAACCAAAGATCCTTAAGTGTGCCACGTCTAGTTTCTTACCCAAAAAAGCTTTTTCTTGTGTACTCATCTTGAGAATTCAATGAAGACTTTTGTTTTCAAATAGATAACTATGTTGCATGATTTAGCTCATAAGTGCAACGGTAGGCCGTGATCATGTAACATCATCTGTGCCACTCCCAGAATACTTTTTTTCTTCTTTTTGGCCACCCCATTCTATTGTGGGTTATGAGCTGCTATTAACTCCCATCGAATTCCTTTGGATGAACAAAATTTATTGAATTCATTCAATGCATATTCTCCACCATTATATCTTATGAGAGCTTTAACTTTCTTGTGAGTATTTTTCTTGACAAGTGCTCTAAATTCACAAAATTTAGTGAATGTCTGATATTTCTTCTGCACAAATAAAATCCACCACTTATGAGAAAAATCATCAACAAATATTACATAACACCTATTCTTGGCCGTCGATGCTATAGATAATGGTCCACACACATCCAAGAGAACTCTATCAAGAATTGCTTGCACTCAATTGTCTTTACCATGAAAGGAAGCTTTGGTGTACTTTCCCAATCTATACCCTTTGCATGTGTCTCTTTTCTCTAGTGTACCCTTGGCAATTCCTGTAGAAATTAGTTGCATGATATTAAAATCCTCATGAAGAAAGTCATCCAATCTTCTATGCCACAAATCACCAATGTCTCGGTTCTAAACCTTCTCTACTTTTGTGCTAAACGAAGTGAAACCTTCTACATCCAATTTGTAGAGGTTCTTCATCTAAATTGCGATCCAGTCCACCTATCCTAGGGCTATGTCATGAAGGAAAGCCTTTCCCTTGCTAAATATCACATCATAGCCTCAATCCTCTAACATGGAAACTAAAACCAAATTCTTCTTCAAACCTAGAACATACATGATATCTTTTAATGTGATAGGAGAACTAGACTCCCTCTGAAAGGTAATAGTATAGAAGTTAGTAACACTATACCTCCAATCATCTCCCATATTTATGTGCATCTGGAGGTCCTTATCCTCCAACTCACTGAAGAACTCTTTATTGTTGGTCATATGGAATGAGGCTCTACTATCTAGGTACCCAACAATACCCATGATTGATATCACAATACAAGTGATCAAGGTGAAATCTAGTTCGAATTGTGAAGCAAGAGCTTCACCTTACACTCCTCTTGAGGGCTTATTACCGACCTTCTTATGCGGACACTTTGTGGCATAGTGTCTTAGCTCATCATAGTGAAAACATATTGTCATCGACATGTCCTTACTTTTATAGCCCTAGCTGGAATCTGATTTCGAATGGAATGAATTCCCCTTCCCTTTCTTTGCCTTCCAACTAAGCCACATTTCTCCTCATCATCATGCCTGGATGATGATCTAGCTCTAATGTTCTACATAAGCTCTTATTGTACCAAATTAGACCATAATCGCTTCGACTTGGGTAGCTTCTCCCTCCCATTAAACGAGTCTTGATAGCTTTGCTAGCTCCTGGGAAGGCATAGAAGTGCCAGTCTCACAAGATCATCTTTAGAAGCTATAACACCTACACTTCCAAGTTCATCCATACATTGGTTGAACTTGGTCAAGTGCTTTAGTATTGTGTCACCCTTCTCCATCTTAATCTTTATGAGCTTGTCCTTCAGTGTCAGCTTCCTATGATCACTTCTCTTTTGAAACAAGTATGTCAAGGTCTTCCACATTGCAAATCGATTTTCCTTAAAATGGAGGATTGATACAATATGATATCGAACTCCTTCTATGATAATCCTTCTCGCCTTTGCCACACATTTTCTCCACTCTACGAAATCCTAAGCATCAACTAGCTTAGGAATATCTTTGTCTACAAATTCCTTAAGTCTGTTGTCTTCCAACATTTCCTCCATCGTATCCTTCTATGAAATATAGCTCAAACTAACCTCAAGAGCATATTCAAGTCTTAATCTGTAGAACGACATCCTCCTGGCTCTAAAGTATGATACTGCAAATTCTATTTCTCCTACAAAAGAAAAAATCATAATCTACTCTTCTATAGTGATTTCAACTTTGATACCATGTAGATTCAAAATTCAGATTGTAATATGCTAAAATAATTGTCTTGAATCTACTCTACTAATTAGCAGAAACAATAAACGATCGAATAAATCACGAAGCATAAAAGAGAAAGAATTCAATCAGGAAAAACATAATAATTTTCTAGGGAAAGCCACAACTAAAAGCCGCTACTATCTATATATTGCATTATTAAGAAAATATGAGAAAATTACAATTCTTTTATCATTCTTGAGAAATTTCTGCATTATCTCAATCTATCTCACTACTTCCCACACAAGCTCAAGCCAATACTTAGCCAAATCGTTTGCCTACTAAGCTCTTATTTCCTTGTGTAGTTTCCTTGGGAATTAGCCCATATTTAATTGGGAAATCCCAAATGTATGAAGTGTGTAACCCTCATGGGTATTCTTTTGATTTCATGCACCACTTGTATAATTTAGATGATTATACAACTGACAGTACATTGTCCCTGAACTCCAATTTCAACTGGGTATTTCTTTAATCTGACATGGATGAGTTAATTACAGGTGAATCTTCAGTGTACTGGTTTATCAGTGGTGGTTACACCCCACTATTGGATCTCCCACTAATTCCTCCATTAGTTAGAACTAGTTTAACTAAATTTAACTCTGTTAGATTGAATTAAATAATTACAACTCAAAATAAACTCAACGAAGGATCCTAAAATGTAGGTGACATTGTAAGTGACTCTAGTTAAGCTTTCAACTCGAATTAACTGAACCAACTAAGTCAAACTAACTTAGTTAACTATTACAAGTTCTCATGAGATGTGGAATTACAATTTAATTCCCAATATAATTCAAGGAAAAAATTAAATTAGGATTTTCTTGTTTCATTTTCAGCAACCCAGGTCAATCGTTAATGTTCTGCCTGTAGCCCTGCCTAAACCTACAACAAGTAGCCCTACCTGAATGGCCATGAAAAAACTCAAATTGATTCTACCCAGAAACAAGGACTACATGGCCGAGTTTTGCAGCTCGCTCGCGAGCCTCACTCTACCCGTCGCCCTGAACATTTCTTATTCCTGCCTTATTGTGATTTTGGTTCTCTATAGTTTTCCCTCTTGCTCATTCTTGCTCTGAACTTGCTTGGTCGAGTTCAATGGTCCCGTGAATGAATGAATATATGTTTTATTTATATACTCTCCTTACCCAAACATCACATATTTTCATGTGGACCAACACCCTCGATCGACTTATCATATTTCTGCACACTCCAAAAACTTGACAACATATGGTGAATGGGGTACCCCTTAGTTGGGTGGGGATGCCTCTAGGTTGATCTTCCAACATGTAGGTGGTTCCCCTTGTGGGAAGGCACACCTTCCCGTACTGCCCACACTATCTCATGACCACATGTCATTATTGTTCTGCCGGTTTACTCCAACCTTCCACACGTCATTTCCTATGCCCACTACCACTTGCTTCTATGTTGCTCACCTTGCCTGACCCGTACAATTTGTGTGCTCTCCATAAGTTGGGAAGGTGACTCTCACTATGTTGCACCCACCACTATGCGTACACTTGTCACATGTCCATTTAGTTAAATGCACTTACTATGGTTGACTCGTCTTCAATTTTTTCACTCTCCTCATGCATGTGGGAGGTCATGGGTGCTCTTTGGTCGTAGTGCCTACTCAAGGCCCTAACAACACCTTTCAATTTTTGTGAATACAACTAGCATGCATTGAACATGCAACCTTGATTTATGATATTACGTATACGTATTGGCCGCAAGACCTCTCTTGTCACCTTAACAGAAAAACATTCGATGACTTTCAATTCAAAAGCATGTATAGTAGTCAAATCTGTAAATGAAAAGAAATAAGACCAGATTCGCAGTTAGATGGATCTGTTCGTGGTGGTCGTCAAAATAGAGTTGACGTCAATGACTATTACGCCTTAGATTTTTCAAGGGTGTTGGTGTTAAAATTAATGAATATATGATTGAATATTTTAACAATGATGTAAATTTAGTAGTTTTTAAGTGAGACTTTTTGGAGTTTCTGGTTGGAATTAGGTGAAAATTTTTGTGGCCAAATCTTAATTTGTGTTATTTAAACTAGTATTTTGACTGTATATATGTATTCAACACAATCCAAAATTTCTCGGGAACTTTCATTGTGAAGAGTTCACCTTTCAATCTTGTGATTTCAATGAATCACTACTACATTCTAGACAAATTAGATAGACAAAAAAGCCAAAAAACTTTCCAAATAGTTACACTTAAAAGCTGTAGATTTATTTTTAATATTTTATTTTTAATTTAATAAATTTAACACCTTACAAAATTCATTTTAGATTTTGAATTATATAATCTAAACAAATTTGACCATACTATAAGATAAATATAAATATATATATATATATATATATATATATATATAATAAAAATAAAAGATATAATAAGAAATTGTTAACCATATACAAAATTCATTTTACATTTTGAATTATATAATCTAAACAAATTTGACCATAGTATAATATATATATATATAAATGATAAAAGGAAAAGATATAATAAAAAATTGTTAACCATATACAAAATTCATTTTACATTTTGAATTATATAATCTAAACAAATTTGACCATAGTATAAAATATATAGATATGATAAAAGGCAAAAATGTAGTAAGAAATTGTTAATAATATGTTATTAAAAAGCATATTAAAATGATCAACCATTTTTCAAAATTTGTAATTATGTAGAAATTTCAAATATGAAGCACTTCTCAAAGATTGTTTCTACAAATCAAATACCTATTTTTATAATTTTAATCTCAATTTTTCAACTCTATTGATCATTTTTATAATTTGAACATAGAATGTTGACGGAAAGGAAATTTTTTAGCTATATTTGACAAGAAAATTACCTGTCAAATTCCATCTTTGTTGGTAATGGGTGTTGTCTAACATCGTGAAGATTTCACTCAAACAATGAATTTCTCATCTAATCCTGCTATTTTTTTTCCAATAAATCAAGTCATCGGAGTGTCTGAATCTATTTTTATGGAAAAAATGAATTTAGCACCACCAAAAACTGTGTGGCCCCAAAAATTACGAACCTTAACAACTATAATTTAGTCAAAACGTGGTAGATTTTTCATTCTTTTCCAGGTGAAAACATCACCTCACTAGACTACTCTTTGGTAATATATGGGGGGAGAAAGATATGGGGCAGCATATTTTGATTACACTTAGTGTCTTCTTAAGAACATAAAAGTACTGAGATATTAAACCCCTGAGTTGACCAAGTTTGTCTCCTTCGTCCCATCGCTATAAGAAGAGGGTTTGGATCCACTTGTAATGTTTTGATTGGGTTTCAAGCATGAATCATGGAATGCATATATTTCCTAAGACAAAGATCATGAATGGAAAATTGATGTGCTAGATTACAACATTTTAATTGGCTTGTTCTCTTACTCATAAGCATTTAACTTTTATGATTAGACTACATAATTTCCAAACTCATCAAGATGCTCTAATTGTTTAAGCTCACTACCGATTTGAAGTGATTTGTTGGTCAATAATGCTTCCAATTTCCCTTAAATAATTTTCCAAATCTATCAAGATGGTCAAATCATTTCAACTCAGTGTTGGTTTGAAGTGATTTGTTGGTCAATAACACTTCCAATCTCCTTTAGGATAAGTTGTATTAAATCCTTTGGATGCCAAGAAATTATGGAATTGGATGTCCTGTATGAAATATTTTGTTTTCCAAAACATATTTGATGGTTGGTGGAAATTTTTCCATGTCAAACGTGACCCGTATTATGGACTGGTAAGTCCAATTTTGAATTTAACCCATCATAACATATGGTACCTAACTTAAGTTTGAAGCATCAATGAAGGTAAGGTCAGGGATTTGAAATTATTAATAATGATCATTGCATGATATGGAATGATGTTACCATTTCAATAGTGAAACCACTTCCACGATTGAATGCACTTATCGTGAGCACAACATCTTCCACCAACCCACTCATTGAAACACTATTACTGCTTCCATGTGCGTTCATTTGAATTGGATACATTTATCCTAATCATTGCATTCCCTAACAACTCATCTGAAGTTTGTTATATGGTGAACACCCTCCTCCAAATGCCCATCTTGAATTGAATGCAAGTTTAATATAGTGTCCCACTCTCATTCAAATTTTAACTTGGTACTCCATTGCTAGAGCTTTATCTGCATTTCCCTATTTGTCATGAAATCGATATATGATGGTCAACCTTTCAATCATTGAAGAAAAACATAGCAGTAGAGGGAAAACATACATGAAAGAAAATTGAGAGAAAAAAATGTTAATTATTTTCCTCCGACTATCGAATTCCAAAAGCTTGATGATACTGTTATAGCTTGTTATTTCTCTTCTTCTACGCTAATTCTTGTTCTCTAACATCATGTTGTAGTCCTGGAGTAATTCAATCACATATCTTAGATAATAAACGATGCCTAAGGATCCTAAAATGTTTTCTAGGTTGAACACATGGGTTGATTACTCTATAGCTTATATATATGAACAATAGCCAAGGATCCCAAAATGTTTTCCAAGATGAACACAGGGGCTAACACTAGAATTAAGGTTGTTGGTGGTGCTACTCATACTTGGAATGATGATGTGAGCAAGCATAATTTTCCTTCAATACTAAAGAATTGGCCTAAGCCTAAGCCTGATGCAAAATATGAGATAAATGGGAGGGTCAAGACTTTGGGAAAGGGCATAGGCTAAAGGCCCTCTAATAAAGGTTGGAGAAGATTTTTTTGACTACCTTTTCCATTATACAATTGGTAGGTTCTCATGGGTCGATTACCTCTTCATGAATGATTAATGTACAACCCATTCACAAAGCTTGCTATTTATGGGATTTCATAGTTACATTTCATTAAACTTATATATTTTATTAAATACTCAAATTCCCACTAGGATCTTGTAAAAATAACAAATATAATATTCACATGGTTTAGTACTAGAAAACCATTAAAATAATTCATTTATGTCTTAAGGGTTGCATTAACAATAAACATAATCATAGTTACTTTAAACACAATCTATCATATATTATAGATATAAGCTCCATGGTGTCATGATTGGGCTTATTCAACAAGTAATTTGTGATGGGCCATGGTTCTTAGAAAACTAGTTACCTCCATTTAGTATTTTCGTATCGATGTAGGTTTTCCACCTATAATATGGCTAGAGGGATGCATAACTCCATCCCCTCCAATGGTGGTTGAGGATCCTCATCATCCTAACTATGTGGCATTCTTTAGTTCCTTTCACATGTTGAAATTTAATTACATAATGAAATCTATTAATGCCCAAAAGATGAAAAGTGTTTGATCCAGGTGCCTCTACAAATAGAAGTGGCCTTGAAATAACTCAAAAAATAAAAATCATTGAAATGAAATGAAGTTATGACCAGATAGTAGTGCTGGTCACCCTGATTCCAGCAGTGTTAATGAAACTCAAATCTGAGTTCATTGGGTCAAGTTATAGTTGGTCAAAGTTATGGTTAGACTGGGCCAAGTAGCAGCCATTGACGACACAATAATTTGGAAAAGGGTTGGTGCATGGAATTCGACAGTCAGAAAGAGAAAATGTGTTGCCTCCTTAATATATTCAATATCCCTTAAAAATCATCAGAATAATTTTGTAAATATAGTCTATATAATAGAAAAATATAAAAAATATAAAAAAATGGGTTGGCAGACCACTAACCCCGCCACCGCCAAATGACGAATGGTTATATTATTTTAACAAATGGTTGGTGGTTTTTAGAACCCCGTGAACCACAACCACACATATATATAGCATATATTAAAATAAAATGGGGGTTGGATTCCATTGGCGAACCGGCCACCCAACCTTCCCACTACAAATGGCATATCATCAAGGGCTAGCATGTTTGAACCTGTTTGGCTAGCTAACCGACCTGCCATCCATACAACCCCATAATAGAACCTCCAAAAAAGTACAAGGCACATATATATATATATATATATATATATATATATATATAGATAGATATGCAACCCCTGACAACTCTTGTGTTATTCAACGTGCTAGCTAATACGCCCACCGACACCATTGGGATACCTGCCCATGCACTTTTATTTAAACCATAGACATTGCCATTTGAACAGGTGGAATGTGAAGTGAGGTCGGACTAGCAGAAGCTTGAGTGGACCAGAGGGATAAGACCAGGAAGAGGGGAATCTCAGGATATTGAAAATATTCCTTTCATGTCAAGAAGTGCCAATTTCAAAATTTTTAAATTTATAGTCGTTTTTACACAATTTCGCATCACGAATCCAATGGTGATGTCTGTTATTTCATATGATCCCTGAATTTTTCGTCCATGTTAAATATTAGAGGTATAAGGTTCATTTTTGTAAAGTTGATTGTAATTCATTTCTTTGCTTCCATTTAATGAAAGAAGTCCTCCCCACTTTCATCAAGGCCCGAAGATGTAGCCAACAATGGGTGAACTCCGTAAAAATCGTTTGTGTGCCTTTGATCTCAGGGTTTCTTTATGACCTCTGCTTTTTTTTTAATGTGTTTAAGTTACTAGGTTACATGATATTTTATATGCAATTCAGTATGCATCCTTGAATTAAAATATTTGGATCAAGTTTGGTATCAGAGGAGGTCTTGTTGATGCAAGCTGCATGAGTGAATGCTAACTAGGAACAAGCTCCAAGGAGGCGAAGGAAAAATTAAATCCTTTGATCTCAAAGTGAGGCATGCACCACAAAGACGAAACATGGCAGATGGGGAGGCTTGAATGGAGGGAAAGAAAAATTATTGCAACATCTTGTTCACCATGGCAGAGAATGTTGACAAGTTGTTTGCAGAATATGAGAAGACAATCAAACCTAAGAAAAAAGAACCAAATGATTAATCCTCGCTAAATCGTGAAGGTGGAGATGCATATTCTCCTCCCTCTCCATCCTCTAGTGATATTTACTCTTCTCCCTCTCCTCATCATTCTAATAGGTATCATAGGAATACATCTAGAAATCCCTTTTTGAAGATGGATGTCAAGTTTTGTTTACCTATATTTAGTGGTGAATCTAATGCAAAAAATTAAGATAAATTGATAAGACAGGTTGAAGTATATTTCCACATACAAAAAATCAAAGAGGATGAATCTAAGATCCAACTAGCATCCCTTCAATTAAGTGGCACTACTCTTGTTTGGTGGGAAGGAAAACTGCAGAAAGGTGGTAGGAATAGTCATAATACTTCTTTCATGTTGGTCTGAGTTTGTCTCTACCATAAGAGGAAATTTTAGCCATTGGTATATAAACACAAAGCCGTGATGGAATGGAAACATTTGAAACAAAGTAAAGGTCAAAGTCTTTAGAATTTTACAAAGGAGTTTAGAAAACAAGAATTAGCATTGAATGTTCCACTAGACACTTCTGGGACATTAATGAAATATATTGGCTCTTTGCATAGTTATTTGCATCATTCATTGTTATTATTTGAACCTAAGTCTCTTGATGAAGTTAGTGTGGAGAATATACATCATGAAAGGAGTGGGAAGTATGAGAAAGATGACTACTTGAAGAGGGCAACAACAACCAAGAGAAGAGAAGCAATGCCCTCTTGTACTCATTGTGAGAAAGAAGGGCATGATGAGGAGAATTGTGGAAGATGCATCTAGAATTGATACCTAATAGGAACGAAAAAAACGAGAAGTAGAAGATAGTTGCAACTGTGCAACAAGACGAAGAATCTAAATCAGAGGATGATGAGAAGATCACAACTACAAGATTTGTAGGTGTTGGACCAATTTACGTGGGATCAGACTCACATGATTAAATGAATATTGAAGCTCTTGTGATTGTAGAGGATGGACCTACATACTTGGGTTCTGATTCAGTAAATGAGTCATATATTTCAGTAGATGTTGTGCCAAAAATGAAAGGGGCAACAAATGTGGCATGGCTCCAACAATGCAAAGAAATCAACAAAAAAATTCATGTACAGAACGTTGAACCAAGGAGACTCCTACAAGAATCAGAAAAGGAGAAAGAAAGGTTGCAACATCAGTTACAAGCCAAGGATGATGGCTTGTAAAAGTTGCACCATAATAAGCCTGAGGTAGAAAGTGATTCTTCCATTTCATGTACTTTTTATGATGACTATTTCACTGCTTTTGAGAAGCATACTACAATAATTAGATCAAATTGTTGAATAAAATAAGGTATCAAGGAAAGGGCCTCGACATTAATTCCCAAGGCATTGTGAGTCCAATCAAAGTGGAGGAATTTCCTCATTATGCATGACTTGGATATGTCAAAAAAGTGGTTGGGAAATTCTCTAAGACAGCTAGTGACCAACCAATGATAGATGATGAGAGACCTTCATCACATTCAAGTGATAGTGAGGGTTCTACATGAACTTATCATAGGTGCACTAGATATAAACATTGTAAGATGATTCAGAAAGTTTGTAGGATAAATAATGATTGCAGTCATTGTAACGAGTTTGGACACGAGCGAAACATGTGCTAGAGGCTCTAGGATCAGAAAGCACCTCTGAAGAAACCAACGAGATATTTTTTCATCAAGATAATCAACTCTTGGATGATGACCCCTTCACTTTGTTGAGTAAGAGATGGTTTTACTATATATAGTTGCTTATCATGACCACATTTTGCAAATCATGTGTTACAAATAATTATAAAAGTGATAATGTATTTTCCATTTCTTATTAAATAAAAAGTGATTTTTTTGGCATTTTATTGATAGTTGGGTTATTGGTTTCTATTATGATGTAAAATTGACCAAAGTGTGTATGTTGTAAACTCTTGGATAGTATGGGGTTGTTTGAGTCATGTGTGGTTTTCTATGTGATTGCAAAGAATGTACTATATTTGCATGTAATGCAGACGTTGAAAGTCTGGGTTATCAAGGACACATGAAATGTGTAGGATGTGTTCATGATTTTGGAGGACCAAAATATGCTAAGGTGGGAGGAATGATCTAGGTGGCTCCAGAAAGAGAAGTGGCCTTGAAATATTTCAAAAATAAAAGTCATTTGATTTAAATGAAACCAAGACCAAATCGTATTTCTCGTCTCCCTGATTGCAACAATGCAGATGACACATAAATCCAAGTTTTTATGCTCAAGTTATAGTTGGTCAAAGTTATGGTCAAACTGGGCCAAGTGGCAGTCACTAATGAGGCAACAATTTGGCAAAGGGTCAACACACATAATCCAGTTGTCGGAAAGGGAGAATTTGTCACCTCGCTAATTTTTCCAATAAACCTTAAAACTTGGCAAATTTTTATTGTATTATTGGTCTATATAATAGAAAAATATAAAAAATATAAAACAAATGGGGTGGCGGGCCACCACCCTTACCACCTCCCAATAACCGATGGTTATATTATTTTTACAAAGAGTTTGCAGGTGGTCAAACCTTGCTAACCACCACTACATATATATTGCATATATTAAAACAAAATTGGGGTGAGCCTCCATTATTAGACTCGCCCTCCAACCATCCCACTACTAATGACGTATCACAAGGGGCTAGAGGGATTTGAACCCACTCGGCTAGCTAGCTAGCTCACCATCTAGGTGGACCTATAGTGGAACATTGAAAAAAACACAATGCATGATATCTATATGGGGGTAGCAAGTTTGTAACCCCAAACAACCATAGTGTTATTCAATGCACCAACCAATATGTCCAACAACTTTGTTTGGATATCTATCCACGCACGTTTATTTAAACCATACACATTTCCGTTTGAACCAATAGAGGGTGGAGCAGGGTCGGACCAGCGGAACTGCGAATGGACTAGGGGGGAAAAACCATAAAGAAGGGAATGTTGGGACTCTAAAAAGATCCCTTTGGTGTCCAAAAGTGTGAGTGTTAGAATTTGGTAAATTTATACTTGTTTTGACATGATCTCGTGCCAGGAATCCAATGGTGATGTCTGTTTCTATAGCTGAGATTTTATTTTTTTGTCCATGATAGAGAATGGAGGTATAAGAGACATTTATGTAAAGTTTATTATAGTTCATTTCTTTGCTTCCATTTAATGAAAGAAGGCATCTCCACTTTTAGCAGGGCCCAAAGAGGTAGCCCGCATCCCGTGAACTACGTAATGAAATAATTTTTGTGCCTTTGAACTCATGGTTTCTTTATGATTTCTTCTTCTTTTTCCATGTGTTTAAGTTACTTGTTTTCATGCTCTTTTATATGCAATTATGTATGCATCCTTTAAGTAAAAAATCTAGATCAATGTTTTAAAATCTTAAAAGTATGGTTGTATTCTATCTCAAAACACCTATACTAACTTACGAAAAAGAAAGGAGCTCTCATAGGGATTGTAATAAAATTTGAGATGCAAGATTAATTGAAAAATAGTTTCCAGATTAGAGGAGTTCGACATGCACAAATTTTCTTAGAACCTAAAATGAAGGGAATGAAAATTTCAAAAATGTCATCAAATTTTCATTTGATGGGCTAAGCAGATATGAAATTCCAAGTCTGCTGCCGAGTTTTAAAATGATGTGTAGAACAAAGGCACACCTTTAATGTTGTGTACTGTAAGTTGCAACATGTCATTTCATATTGTTTTGGATGCTTAGTCTCTAATTAAAAATTTATCAGTTCTCAGTTGGTCGATAACGTTGGAATTATATTTCCTGATGTCTTCTTCCCTAGTGACATTACAACAAGTGCATACAAACCCTATCCAGGGAAAACACCAAAACAATAACTTGAACCCGATATATGAGATGAGACTAGTTATCTAAAGGAAAACTAATTTTGACTATGTCTTTCTTTCCAAAATTCTAACAGTAATCATGAACTCAAGCGTTGTCCAAAAATTATCGAGGTTTATATTGATAATTTATATAGATGTGGATTTGTGTCACCAAATTGATGTTATTGATTTTAATCAGATTGGTTTTCATGATATCGGGTAACTAAAGGTATTAAGAAAATTTTTTGAGCCAAGGGTTTTGGAATTAACTTTTAAGAGAGCACATAATTCACAATAATAATGTTACAAATGCTAATATAAGAAATATAGTCTCAATGTAGGAGAATTATCTTGGTCCCAATCACTAATCTCTCAACAACACCTTAACTTATGAGGCTAACAAGTTGGAGAGAATTGCTCAACCAACTAGGCCTCAACATACTCAAAACTAATAGGAACAAACTCGTTGTATATTATAACAATAAAGATCAATATAGTTAATAGTGGCCACACACATATATAAGATAAATAACACTTACATATTATAACACTCCCCTTTAAAAACTACCTGCCTTAATATTCATTTGTTGAAGTCCTCGTCTATATCTTTAATCTGTAAACTACCATGGATATTCCACTTGATAGTTCATCACAACATATATGATAATATTATATTAAAAATATGAATTTATACATTATTAAAGTTTTATTAAATTTCTAGATCTATATATATTAATGTAATTAGTGCATGCATGCAAAAGAAAATTATGCTAAAATTAGTCAATTTCAAAATAAAATCACACACACACACAAGACACAAGATATGCTTTGGGTAAACCTTTCAGGAGAAAACCCATTCGGAAGGTGAGGTTTCTCTACTCCCTTTCTCTGTTTGGAAATATGGTTGTTGGTACAAAGAAGTATGGATTTTGGCTGATGGGCTGCTATAGTGCACGAATAATCTTTGTATGTTCTACCTCATATCCCTCTTGTCTATTTTCTCTCATGTATGAAATAAATGAACCTGAAATAATCGAACGCCTCTTCCTCCTAGTGGCCCAGTTATAACACAACATGATAGAGTACTAGTGGCGAAGTTTAAGTACATTAGCGTTTTACTAGAGTTACAATATAGACTCTTTTAGAGTCTTTTACATCAACACCATGTGGCTAGCTCCTTTTTCCCATGAATAATGGGGTGCTGACATGTCATCCTTTCAAAACATGGTGGTGAAAACAGGAAAGTCAACTTATGAGTGACATAATGTTTGCATGCATACTATGATTGATGTTTCTCTTGTGCCATAGGAAATATCTTTGTGTGTACAGTAGCATTAAAGGATGTCCCATTGCAATTTTTTACCCCCAATAAATGTCATTTGATGTCTCAAGATGCTCCCAGAAGGTTTCATACCCCATTTTTTCAAACTAGGTCTCGTTAGTAAAAAGAGACCCGTGAGCTGATTCATCCTATTCTTCCACCCGAAATGCATCAAGATGGAATAAAAACAATATAATAATCCAATTTGGATCACATCTCCCCATTTTGGGATGGTTTTAGTCCTTTTGGTCCCCAAAAGCTTTTATTAAATGAGGTGAGAAAAATTTTCCTCCACCTTCTATTTGGTGTACCATTTAGCTCTATGTGGAAGTTGTCCCTTCAACGTAATATCCCAAAGATCATTTTCCCCATGTATTGTAGTTATCGACCTCTTATGTAAAATTGTATCTTCTATCAACCCTTCCTGAGCATTTGGTACCAAATCCTCCACAAAATGTAGGACCTGTTGCTCTTTCTTTTCTAGCATGGAAGGTTCATAGAGCTTCAAATTATCTACACTCACAACTAAGTAAATTCACATATATGGTGGTAAATTGAGTTGATAGGAATTACCACCCACCTTTTCCAGTATCTCAAAGGGATCATATCTCAGATCCTTGATTCTTTTACTGGGACCTTGCAGCCTCTCCTTGTTCAAATGTAGCCATAATCTTTCTCCCACCTTGAATGATTTCTTTGTTCAGTAGTGATCATGACTACCCTTATACTTATCTTTTGACTTATATAGTGTTTCTTGTACCTATAGATGGATCTGCTTGATCTTCTCTATAAGTTTTTCAGCCCTCAAAGCGTCTCTTGTAAGACCTTTTGTCACTCCTCCTTGCTGCCCATATGTAATATCCGAAGGTGAAGGTGGCAAGTATCCAAAGCAATTTTCAAATGTGAACTTTCTTCTAGAAGTGTGAACTGCTCTATTGTAAGAATGTTGTAGATACCAGTGTGATCGAGATTGGACTAGTGTATTTTTTGTCATCCATCTCATTGCACTCAGAGTGGAAAAAGTGGAGGAATCAACTCATGAGATTATTTTTACCAGTGGACCCAGTTTGGAAAAATAGGGTCTACAACCTTCTGGGAGTGTTTTGAGGAATCTCTTTAATGTAACATATTTTCATTATATTCTACACTTAGATATATTTCAAATGGTGTAAGAAATACGATAATCATATTTAGTATGTGAAATTTAACCCAGTCAGAAGATGACCTTCCTAATTTCACCACCATGGTTCGAGAGGATGTCATGTCAGCCCCCATTATTCATGGAGAAATGGGCTAGCCACATGATTGTTATTTAAAAGACTCTAAATGAGTCTATATTGTAACTATGGTTAAGAGATGATGTAGTCAAACTTAACTGCTAGTAGGCTACAAGGTTGTGCTATAATTGGGCCACTACGATGAAGAGGCATTTCATTCTTATACTTGATAACCAAATGAAACTATTGTAAAAACCAAATCTAGTTGTAATGCCTAGTCTATTATAGCTTACTCTAGGCCTCTAAGTACTATAAAAACTGGTAATATGTGTGGATTACTATCTCCTTTCCCATTAGATAGTGCTTCCACTTCTCCACAACTTGTAGGATGGCATAGAGCTCCTTTTCATAGGTAGGGTAGTTGAGAACTACCCCATGAAATACATCAGAATGGTAGCATACAAGCCTTCCTCCTTGCATCAAGACAAGTCCAATAGCATACCCACTCCCATATGTCTACACTTGAAAGGGTTGCTGCAAGTTTGGTAAAACTAGAACTAGTGCTTGAATGATATTCTTCTTTAGCTCTTTGAAACCCTTTTGATTTCCTTTACCCCTCTTGAAATGCTTGCCACTTGTTGTTATGGCATGAAGCAATGCTTATGCCACTGAAAATGAGGCTATGAATTTCCTCAGGTATAGTGTTTCCCCAATGAAACTCCTGTCCTATGAAACATTAGTAGGTATCAAACATTTCATTACTGCTTCCACCTTTGAAGGATCTATCATTATCTCTCCTCCACCAATCACATACCCCATATACACAGAATATTTCTATGCAAACTCACACTTCTTGAGATTTGTTATCAGGTATTGCTTCTTAAATGTTTCCAGCACCTACATCAAAAGTGAAATGTGCTCCTGCTAGGTAGAGCTATATACCACTATATCATCCAAATAGATAATAACAAATGAATCTATAGAAGGGCACAATACATCAGTAATTAATCTCATAAACATAGCTGGTGCATTATATAGGCCAAATTGTATGACTGGGCAGTCATACAAACCTTGCTTGGTTTTGAAGACTATCTTCTCGCCATATTATTTGATTCGAACCTAATGATATCTATACTTCCTTTACATCTTATTGAAGTATTTTTCTTGTTGTAACTTAGCCAAAATATTGTCTATCCTACACAGGGGGTATCTGTTCTTGAGCATGATTTTGTTCCATGCCTTGTAAACTATACACATCTTCCATGTCCCATCTTTCTTTGCCACAATGATGATGGATAATCACATGGTGATGTACTCAGTTGAATGACAACCTTCTCCAGCAATAGCTACAACTGTTTCTTCATCTCACTTGCTTCTATAATAAATTACCTATACAACCCAATATTTGACACTAGGGAGTCCAATAACATCTGGATCGTGTGCTCTACCTGTTTCTTAGGTGGTAACCCTTTAGGATTTTGGAACACATCCTTGTATGTCTGTAAAAACTCCTCCAATTGTTGTTTTTGTTTATTAGTACACACATCAAGGGATGCCCTACCACTTATAGAATCCTCTTCAGACTGAATTTCTCTTAAAAACAATAAAACATACCTCTTTCTGGAATAGGTCAATTTATTGTCTTGGTTGGTGCTTAGTAGTGAAATTTTTGAAATGCCTTTGTGCGCATAGACGATGAACAATTTCCCATCATTGAGGAGTTAGTACTGGTTGGCCTCCTCATGAATATTTCATCTCGCATGTACATGTATGGAATCCCAAACATGACTCCACATAAATCAAGGGGATCTGCATCTAGATCTACTTCATCAATAAAATCAGCATTGATAACAAATCTAATTTTACACTATTTTGATACCTTCAATTCGACATCCTTATTTACGCATCCTAGTGGATATGGGGTTGGATGATCATGAAATTCTAGCCACATATAGTTGGCTAGGTATGTTGCAATTAAATTCACCTCCAATCCTATGTCAAACAAAGCATCAATCCTTCTCTTCTTGACCTATATCGTTAATTGAAAGAGTTTGGTCATTTCTTTCACCACCTTCTACACTAATGTACATATGATCTTCTGACACAGATCCAAGTTTCTTTCAACTTGGTTTCTCTAATTTGTGTCCATTAGATTCTTCTAATTATTATCCTTCGTTTTGTTCTTTAGCTTCAACTCTAGATGCAACTTCCAACACTTCTCCTCTGTATCACCACCAAAGTTGTAATGGTTGTTGTGGTTGTTGGGATCTTTCCACTGGATTTTACCATATTTTTATATTTTACCCCTTTTCCTCTTCTTTCCCTCCTTATAAAAATCATGTTGCTCCTTTTTCTTTGATCCACTTGCTTGCACTCTCCTAAGGCCTATGTCCTCTAGGTACTATGCCTATACACAAGTCTTGTAAACCAATTTGGACTTGAATAAAATCACATGCTCATAAATATGGTGGAGTAGGCTCACAAATACTTGAGGAGTACATCTAGATTCTTTAGAGAGATACCAAACATTATATCCATGTTTTTGAACTTTGTGGTGTACTCATGCATGCTTTGTGCCAACTTTTGCTTGAAGTAGTGCCACTATATCCATTGGTCCTCTACATACAAAAAGGTATAAAACTATGACCTAATGATGGTTTTGAAGTCCTCCCAATTAGTCATTGGAAGTTCTCCCTCCAACCTCAGGGTCCTCATGTGGCTCTCCCACCAAGTCAGTCCATCGCCTTATAATTTCAGCTGTGAAAATGAAATCTTATGTCCTTCCTCAATTTGATGGATACTGAAATCAAATTCAAGTTACTACAACTAATGGTTTAGCTTCAAAGTGTCGATCCCACCATGGTCTAGCTTGATATTAATTTTTTCCTCTATTTTAAATAGGGATTGATTAATGATACTCAAACCAATTTGATCTTTTCCAGATTCTTTTTTTTCATTTCTTCTCGATCTCCTGATCCCCCTTCTAAATTTTCCTCTCAATTTGAGCCCCATCTTCTCCAAATTTCTCAAGCTTATTTCTTAGGGCCACCATGACAAGGATGACATTGCAATTTACATCTATGACTTGTTGTTTCAACTGTGAAAACCTAACCTTTGTAGGATCATGAGGGTCATTTATAGATTCATCAGCCATGACTAGGGATTTACAATTTTCAACCCCGCTCATCTATGTTCCCTGCATATCTCTACAAAATACCCAAATAAGCATGTTATAATACCAATATGATTCGTAAACTATCAAGGATATTCCACTAGATAGTTCATCGGTACAAATATGATAATATTATATTAAAAGTTATGAAATTCTACACTATTATAGTTTTATTATATTTATAGATCTATATTAGTGCATGCATGTGAAAGGAGATTATGAAGAAAATACAGAATGAAAAAATAAAATGTCACACACACACGCAAGACACAAGATATTCTCTAGGAAACCCTTTCGGGAGAAAACTCGACTAGAAGGTGAGGCTGTTGTACTCTCTCTTTATCTAGAAATATGGTTGCAGGTACAAATAAATATTTCATGTGGCCTATGGGCTACTAAATAGCAAAAATCCTATTTGCATGCTCTATCTCTTATCTCTCCTGGCTACTTTTCTCAGCTATGGAACAAATGCACTCGAAGCAATACAATGTCTCTTCCTCCTGGTGGTCTGATTATAACATAGCCCAGTAGCCTACTAGTGGTTGATTTTGAATACATCAACTCTTAACTAGAGTTATAATGCATACTTTTCTAGAGTTCTTTACATCACAATCATGTGTCTAGCCCATTTTTCCATGAATAATGGGGGTTGACGCAACATCCTGTCAAACCATGGTGGAGAAACCAGGAAGGTCAACTTTTGAGTTGCATAACTTTTGCATAAGTACTCAGATTTATGTTCTTCGTGTGTTGTTGGAAAGATCTCTCTATGTAGAATAGCATGAGAAGGTGTGATGCTAAAGAAGCAATTTTTTTATCCCAAAAAATAACGTTTTATGCCTCAAAACGCTCTCGAAAGGTTTCAAAAACCATTTTTTCAAACTGGGTCACATTAGTAAAGATGGTCCAATGAGTTGACTCCTTAGCTTTTTCCACTCTGAATGCATAAAGATGGATGATGAAAAATAGAATGATCTAGTCCAGATCTATCTTCAATATAGAAAACAATACTCTGAAGATCCTCCTCTTCAACACGATATACATTTAGTGGAACATGGCAGTCAGAATTTATACCTCAATCATGCTAACATCATTAAACTATCGATATCTGTATTAAGAATAACCATCCACTGAAAAACATAGGAACCCAATTGCTGCAACCAATACTCTAATAGGAAATCCTTCATGTACATGTTTCATCCAACTTCTTGATGAAATCCGCTTGAATATAAAACTTCACCTCATTGGGTCTACAACCCATATGTTCCACCCAAGTCTATCCATCCAATGTATGCCACACTCTATAGAGTGTTAGAGAACTCTCTGACACAAGCTGCTGAACTAGACAAGACACATGATGTCATTAGGTAAAACATGACAAATTGGTATACATCCCTATTTAGGTCTTATAGTGATATTCCATTTTCATGTTACATAGATCAGGGTAAAACATACTCCAAATTATGAAGATACCATGTACATCAAACATTTCAAGGACCAATTCAAAACATCATATCAACACATGACTTGTGGAATCTTTATAAATACAATGTGTAACTCACATTATAACATGGTTATGAGTCTTCTTTAATTCACACAACTTTACCTACATATGTCTATCATATTAATTGCTACTCCAATATTTATTGTAGCCATAACCTTCCTATAGGCATTGTCTCTACTACCATCTTTGACAAAGGTAAGGTAACCTGCTTCCTCTAATACACTTGTTGTCTCTTATATCTACTATCTATGACACACATGGTCCTCCTATGGAATCGTGCACATGCTTACTTAGGAGTTTTCATTTCTCTTATTGTTTTGTTCATGATAGGTATGTATTGGCCATATTGATTTATTCCTCCCGAAGCTTTTTTCTTCACTAAAAAAATGTTAGAGTAGTCTATTTTTACAACCTTGAACCCACATATTTAGTTAACTAAGCTTAATAAACTTCCCTTTACACATATCTAAATCACATGATTTCACTTTACTATGTATACGGAAACCACAATATTGACATCTCCATCTTAGTGATTATCTTGAATCTCCATGCTTTACTTGTCATTTGTAAGAGTAGATAATTCTAATAAAGTAACCACAATTACATATTGAGTCACCTAGGATCAGTATGTAAATTTAAAACAATACCACCAAGAGAAGTAGTCATTTCCTCTGCGACTATGTCAGACCTTCCATGCATTCAATTTTCATGGCCCTTCTTCTCCAATTACGAGCAACATATCAATTTCCTATAAATACTAGACAACTTTTCGAAATATTGTGAGAAGGAATTTATTACTAGTAACACTATATAAGTGTTTTCCTCTTTTCTTTTGTTCCATTTTATGCAACTTATGACAACATATCTAGACATATCTTTTTCTTTCATTCCATTTTACGCAATTTCTGGCAACAGTTTTAGACAAAAAAATTTATGGTAACACTATATATGTGTTTTTCTCTTTTCGTAATTTCCATTTTACCTCACCTTCCCACACCATATTTGTATAGTTGAAAATCTAAAGGATGGTAAGCTTCTTCACACAACCATGCTACAATCGTGTGGCTCCTCAAAATGGCTAGTCACATAGAACTATTAATTAGCAAGCTCTAATCCATTATATAAGTAAATTTATTGTTATGGTCATCAACCGAAAAGATAATCAGTTTCGTAATGTTGCTACACTTATAGCTAATAAAATGACATTAACATGAAGTATACCTGACATGATAACCAACGAGATAATTGCAATACCAAGGGGGAAACAGAAAGTGTAAGCTGAGAAACTTCTGATGCCCAAAATATCGGTGAAAATTTCCAGATGTGAATCTCTAACTAGGTGGCTTTTAAATAAATGAAAAAACAATTTCAATGAGGAAAATACAAAAAAACTATCGCTCAAGAGGATACCATAAGAAGGAGACATTTGCCACTTTTGTTAGTCAACAATGCACAAACAACAATCTTAATTAACCCTATTAATCAAAATTAACCTCATTATTATATTATGTTAATTTCTTATTAATTAGGGTTAATAATACTAATAGGATTAATTGTTACCACCATGCTCCTACATTTTCCCAAGCTTACAGGTATGTTGGGGTAAAAATATTATGAGAGGTTACTATGATGTGACTCAACTCCCCATGTATAGTTACATAAGTGGAATCGACACAACACAACTAATCTGACCTTCTACGCATGCTACAAACAGGGAAAATTTTAGGGGCTAATATTCACAAGTGGGCTAATATTCCATTCTTTTTCCAAAATAAGAATTTGCCAATTTCCATTTTCCTAAAAATGAATTCGCCCAAACTTTATTGTATAAAATTATTTTACGTTAAAGATCGAAAATATTATATATTTCCTAATATAGAATAATTAGAAACCTAAACATTTTTACAAAATCATCATCAAAAATTTTAAAATTTGGATATTAGGGACTAGTAATATTCGCCAAGTTTGCTAAAATTTAAGATAGATTTCCATCTTTAGAATTTTCCCTCACTACAAAACCCAAAGGAGCCAACCAACCCTTCCAGGTGATCAACCCCTAAGACAACATGACATCTGACTGGCCTAGAGATTTATCCGCTCTGAGGACATCAACATGCATGTGGATGGGATCCTCGAGTCACTCCCACATCAAGGGCATGCCAGTGACTAGGGACTTTTTCAACTAGTTCTAAGCCAACAATCCCAAATTTTGTGCGACTTTTTAAGGGATAGGTCTTATGCCACTACCTAGAACTTCATGAAACTTCTAGAAATGAAAAATGACATAGAATAAATGATACTAACGCAAATATTTAAGTAAAGACTTGACTTAACCCCTACTATCCTTACAAGAATTTCGTTAAACATGTCACAAATATGCATTATACGGGTCTTATGAACATACCTGAGGACATGGGTCTCATACTTATTTGAGAATCGCTAAGAAGCATTGATTCCTTATCATAATATTTGCATTATCATCTATTAGGTCATATATTCACTTTACATTCATTTACTAATTGAAACATGATGAGAGGCATACATCAACTCTATCATAAAAAATATTCATAACCAACAAAAAGAACAAGGATATAACAACCACTAAGACCACATATTAACTATTACATTAACACATGAAATACCAAGGAGAAGCAACTCTTATAAATGAGTGCATATGCAAACTAGGTATGGGACTTCCACATACCACTCGACCATATATTTGCCGAACCAAATATTTCTTTCAAACAATAACCCTCGTTCCATATTCCAAGCATGAATGTGGGATCTCATGAAAAAAATCAACAAGAAGAAAATTAGGGCTTCCAGAGGCCAATCTACATCAACCCTGAACCAATGATTCCACCTCACTGCTAGACACTAATAACCATCACCAGATTGGTCTCTACCCAAGCTATCTAGTGCTCTAGAGAATTTTTTCAATCATGGCTTCCAAGAATAGTAACTCAACTCATAGCTACTACTAGGCTTCTAGATTGTTTTTACAACCAGGGTTCTAAAGACTAGTAACTCAACCCACCAAGGGCTTCTAGAGAGTTTTTCCAACCAAAGCTTCCAGGACTAGTAACTCAACCCAAGCTGTTATAGGGCTTCGAGAGCGTGTTTCCAGCGAAGGCTCTGAGGAATTGATAACTCAACGTATAACCAAAGGAACATGAAAACCAACCAGAAAATAAAGATAAAACCCACAAAATGATGGCTATCCAGGAAATGGTAAGCCTAGGGGAAACCACTGTCAATACAGGCAATCTTCCATGCCAATGGTATATCATAACCAATAAACCATGTGGGTATGCCATGCATGCCAAAAATAGAAAGGAAATCAGACATGCAACTTGGTACAACCAAGAAAACCTACTTTCACTGCTCATCCCAATGTCCTCTTATGCTTTCCTTCTCTTCCACTCCCTTCTTGCTCCAATCCAAAGTATGTCATACTCCTCCAAGAGTGCTCCAAGAAAAATTTAAGGGTCCAAGAAAATGAGAGAGAGAGAGAGTAGAAAATGAGAGCTCCAAAATTGAGTTGACAAAATTCCATGGACTGATCCTCATAAGCCTTTTTATCATTGAGACCTCTATTTTATTTAATTTCCATTATTTTCCTTTATTTTCCTCCTCACATGCAACCTCTGATCGTTCACCTCTCTTTTCTCCTATTTTCTTAATTTTCATAAATAAAATGCCAATTAATGCCACTTCACTTTTTCAAAGCCTTTTCCATTGCCTTTTCCAATTTCCTTTAGCCATAATAACGGAAATGAACACCCACTAAGATGTTTCTCCCACCATTTAACTGTGAATAGGTGTCTCGTGACCTTGATCTTATATTTACTTGACATGAATTTTTGACCAGGTTCGTTACATTAATAATGGTTGGGTTTCTATAGCCATTAACCCTATTAATATTATTATTTTATTTTCTCATTACTTAGGGTTTTGAATACTATTTGTATTTTATTTGTAATATATCTATTTTGTCCTCTCTTTTCCTTGTTTTTTCCTTAATCCCTTATATCATCATTTATTATTTTTATTCTAATTTTACCCTATTTATACTTTATCTTATTACTTTGAATAATATTACTGACATTATATTTAGCTTATTAATATGAACAATTAGATGAATTAACTATTATATATCTCTTGTTTCTAGGGTTTTGGCTAGTTTACACTTTTTTTTATCATTTATTGACTTTACATTTATCAATTTTTTGACTTTTTGTGGATTTCTTTCATAGCATATCCACCTATTTATTCTACTAGACTTGATCAAATTTCTCATAAATGTCTTGAAGATGAGCCACACTTGCTGGCTTGAAATGTTGACCTAAATATCATAGTGTGATGGATCCAAAAGAATAAAATCTAAACTATTCACATCACAAAGGCCTTAACTAAGAGGCCATAATAACTATCATAAAACAAGCATACGAATGGAATTAGTTAGATGCATTACATATTTCGTTCAAAGATCTCATAAAACTTTACTGTGGGTTGATTTATGGTCTCCACTATACTCTTCATTTATTAAGCGTATAGGGACACGTCAAGATGATTACCTCTAAGACGCTACTACAAAAAATATATTTAGAGAAGTTTAGGCTTGCAATGGTCCTACCAAAATTGTCGCTAAACCATTTTTTAGGGATTTAGGGGTGGTTTTTGAAACCCCCCCCCGGCCACAAATACATGAAAATTCAACTTTTGCAGGGAGGGTGACAAGGGGTTTAAATGAGCCCCCTTAAATATATATTTCATGGAAGTGTTTTGACAACCGGCTCCCCCGAAAAGTCCTGAGAATTTAACTTTTGAAGGTGATTTTGAAACTCACCCCTCTTGAAAGTCATGAAAATTTAAATGAATGCCCTAATTATATTTTTCATGGTTGTTTTTTGACAACCTTCCCCCCCCCAATAAAAAAAGTCATGACAATATAATGTTTTCGACAACCGCCCTCCTAAAATTCATGGAGAATTTAACTTTTTTAAAGAACATTTTAATTTCATTTTTTCAATATGTTTAATATATTTTATTGTGTAAAAAATTATTAGAGGGGGAGACATCAATCCATATGAATGAAGAAGTACAAAAAACAAAATAATATTCCAATGCAAACTCGAACATCCATAGTATGTTTTGTAAGTTTTTGTAATTTAGTTCAATTTTATTTTATTATTTCAATATATTACAAATAATTCTTGATTAGATATGTTTCGAAATTTTGTAAGTATTGTAATTCTTTAATTTTGGATCACCAATATTTATCTTATTATTTTAATGAATCTTACTTTGTCTCACCAATTGGCAAGATCAAGAGAAAAGTACTAAGTTGCCACCATCTTCCCAATTAGAGTTGGAAGGAAAGAAGTGCAATCTCATTGTGTTAAACTATTGGGAGAAAGTTACTAGAGTGAAAATACAAAATACTTTCCCAAATGAAATTATCCATTTTGAAAGACTTCGGGAATACCATTATATTTTGGATCCCACAAATATTTTAGGACCTCAATTGGGAGATATTGCTCTCCCTCGTTTCAACAGTTCATTAACTATTCGCACAATGCTATATAAACGTAACGACTCTCATTCCTAAATGAAAATAATATCATTATTAAAATATTTTAAGTTCTCTCCATGATAATTAAATACAAGATCTCGAGTTGACAACTACAACTATGCTAATTGTCTCCTTTGAACACTAAATGAGTGGTTTAATGAAGTATATCAAATAGAAATCCACTATCCTCACACAAATTTCAAAGTTTTGAAATACAATAGTGAGAAAGGGTGGTATTTAGGTAATATCTTGCGCAATAAGCCACATGCTCTAGTTCAACAAAACTTCCTTGAACCCGATTTATTTCTAACCACAACAATCAATCTAATAAAACAATGGAAAAATCATAACATTGATGATATAAAATAAGCACCATGGACTATAAATAATGAGGGGAAATGACTAAAATTCATGATGCTTACCTTTTATATGTGGGATTCTGTTTTGGCCACCAACAAACGCCCTCTTTGTTTGGTATTAGCAATAACACCAAGCAAATGGGGACCCTTAATAAAAAATCCAAAAAACATTTTATGAAAATTTTTGTATTTAACTCCCTAAAACTGTATCGCATCGCAAGAAGAGAGTGAAACGTTTTCCTATGAGGATAATAAGCTGCGAAGAAGCGACGCGAAATTCATCGCATCGCATACATTATGAAGCGCTCTTAAATGAAAAAATTTAAGGAATCTCCGACGGCCGATATGCGACGTCGCATATCGCGACATCGCGTAAGCAGCACACAATGATTGAATGACTAAGCGCGATCTGCAATCTGCGATGCTGCGATCTGCGATGAATGCGATTTGCGATAAATGCGATCATGAATTTCTGCGATGACACATCTTGACGACGCGATCCGCGATGCTACGATGCGAGTCGCAGAAATCATCCATCGCAAAATTTCCTCGGCGTAGTATTCAAGGAAGGCTATCCGTAGACCAAAATTGGGCGCGCAGCTTAAAAGAAATTAATGATTGTACCCCAAAGTATTCAAGAAGGACAGTTTTGTGTTTTTCGAAGAGTCAGTTCGTTATGGGTGTCATGATTATGCATTCATAAGAGCTTAAAGCTTTCATGTCAATCTTTATTATCATTACTCTTTTCCTTTGCGTAAACTGTAAGACAGGAAATAACATAAAGCAATGTGCAGGAAACATCTAAGGAAAAGGGGAAAGCGTTAATGCTCGGAGAACAGAGAAGAGATGCCTTCACAAACGGATGCTGCATGCAACAGGACCACAGATTCCAGTGTATCACTCAACAGATGATGATGTCAAAAGGCCATCCAAAACTCAGAGTCAAAGGCACATAAAAGCAGCATGTTTACAAAAGATCCTGAAGCTTATGCCCGGTAAAGCAAAAAGAAAAAAGGTGCTAAAGAAGGAAAACACACCAGAAAAGCCCGGAACAAAGAACGGAGGCAGTTTTCGATGCAGAAAATTGTTCAAAGAGAAAAGTCCCTAACTTGTTCAGTCATTCGCAAGGCCGGAAATCGAAATAGCAAAAGCAAAATTAGTTTGAGAGAAATTTGGGTTATTACCAAGTATACACGCAGTGAATACACCCAGCCAGAGGAAGATTCTCAAAAATATCATCTAGTTTACCAAAAGTGGTGCCAACGCTTGTTATTTCTATTTTCATAGCTCAAACGAAAGCATAAGGCGACCAGCCGACTCTTCCCAGGCGAATGTTGCATGCTTGCAGCACTAAGGAGCAAATACAGAAATGGTTAGGAATTAGATTCAATTTTTAGAAATAGTTTTGCTTTAGCAGAAGGGCGTTCATTTAAAACCGTATCCTAAATTTATGTAATTAAGTTAATTAGTTAGCAGTATTTAAACCCTTCTCAGGCATTAGGAGAAGGGTCCAGAAATTTGTCAAAAAACTTGTCCTCAGAACATGCAATTTTGCACCCTCGGAGGGGGTTTTGATGAATGGATGGATCAAGGTTTATTAATGTTTGCATTTGATATCTGCTACTGATGTTGCACTTCTATACTCTTAGTAGATGTTAGAGCAAGGAGAGATAAATCATTGTTGCTTGAAGCTTATGAGTGGAACCAGTCATAAATGGTACTTTTATCTCTTGACCGTTTCTGTTTATATTCTTAAAGTGATATATAGTTTTTAGTTGTTTATATGTTACTGCATGAATGTGTGAGTTACCATTTGGCACTTTTGTACGGTGGAGTCATTTATTTGTGTTTGATATATGAATAACTTATTATGCGATATGTTGTTCACAACTATTTTGCTTAACTTTTTATGCAAAGTGGTTTATCTTACTTTATTTCTATTCTTATGATAGCTGAATGATCTTTATTACCAGTTATTGTTCGAAAACTCTTTACATCACATAATAGAAGAAATACACCCCGGGTTAGTGTACATTAGATGTGTTGTTTCTCATTAGATTACAATGGCATAGAGTTAGTTTAGAAGTTTGAATTAAATTAGCTTTAAGTACTCTTAGATCAGCATCATCCAACTCTACACACACACACACCCTTAAATTGGGAAATTGGTCCCATTATCCCCAGTCGGACCCGCTATACCAAACGGATAAGGAGCTGCCAACCAAGGTCCGGACCGGGTGGGTATCCCCCTTGTTGTCGACCTGATTTTTGGGGCTTCAACATATTTGGTGCTAGAAGGAGGGCCCGAACTATGAATGGCACCTAAATCAAAATCTAAATACCATTCTGAGAGTAAATCGCCCTCATCAACTCCCCCGACTTCCCTAGTACGTTTAAATCTAGAGTCAGAAGTCGCTTGAGTATTAACCGCTGCTACATACCCTAATATTTCAGACCAATCTACCATTGAACCCCCTGAAGTTCAAACTCTGGTTCGCAAACTCCAGGGATTTTCTATTTTTACACAGAGGTCTGATAAATCTCAAAGCAGCGTGACTTCGCAGTACAATCATGCTCATCCCCTGACCATATTAAAGAGTAAAAAATTTGGCATCCAACCAACTGAATTCCCTCTCCCCACCAGGAAAAGACCAAGAAAAACACCACAAGAGTCTGATAGTGAGACTCTTTCATCTACATCGTCCATTTCAACTCCCTCACCACGAAGTCAGCCACCCACATCTTCATTCCAAACCACTCATCCATCTTCCACAACCCCTCTTCTTCAATCATCTAAGATCATAATATCTTCATCTTCCCAGCCTCAGGGATCATCCTCTGCACTTTCATTTACTAGCAGCTCAACGATGGCCCAAGTGCCATGGAACAATCCTGGGGCAGTTTTAATGGCTCCACCCCTAAGCCAAATACCGGCCCATCCTGAGAAATGGCTACCCAAATTCAATCCAGAAGTAGGCATGCTAGCTGAAGAGCACATTAATAATTTCATGCTTTCTATCAATCTCAACGGAGTTACCAATGAGGATGCTGTTGTCCGACTTTTTCCCTATACAATGCAAGGAACAGTCCGGTCATGGTACTTTTCATTACCCTTCGGGTCTATCACAAGTTGGGACATTTTTCAAAGTCAATTCCTTACAAGGTTTGGTGATGACAGATCAACGGCAATGTTAATCAATGACCTATCCAATCTTAAAGCCGAGGCTAGAGAACCCATCAAAGATTTCAATTTACGGTTCAATAAAATCCTCAACAAAATTCCCACTGCTTCCTGACCCAACGAAGAAGTACGATGTGAATGGTATATTATGGCCTTACCATCAAACTTAGCAATCTTCATGGATAGGGAAAATAAAACAACTTTAGTTGAAAACATGACAGAGGCGATAGCAGTAGAGAAACGCGTAGTAGCCCTGGAAAAGAGATCTGCAATAGAGGAATGCAAATCTAAAAAGTCACCTTCAAGGAAGACTCCAAGAAGAAACAAACAAAAGATACTTTCGATTTAGAAGGATTGCCAAATGTATTAAAGACCATGTCCAATGAGATGATTGACATAAAAAAACAAGTGGCAGAAACTTCTTCAAAAAAGCCCTACAGAGCTTTTAAAAGAGGCCCTTCAATGGATGTGAAACCACCCAACGCTATCTCAAATGTCGAATCTGAAGAAGAGGAAGAAGAAGAGAGTACCACTAAAGGGCAGACCAATGACGAAGAAGTTGTGGAACTACAAGGAATGTGGGATTTCATCCTCCTACAAGAAGAAGATCAAGAAGAATTTCCGGTTAGCACACGAAGCAAAAATCAACTTGATCCTCCCCAAACTACCCCTAAGTAGAAGGGCGCAAGCCCTGTAGAAAAAGATAAAGTCCAATCAAATCAAACACCTCCATCAAGAACACTGATAGTGTCGGATGAAATGGAATACAATATTATTGATGACACGAAAAAGACTAGGGCTAATATTACTCTTTATGAATTGAGCAAATTGAAACATCAACAGAAGATAATGATGAAAGAATTACATGCCGTGCCTACTACATCTTTGCCTACAGCTCTAGCTTCCCACAACATGGGAAGACCTCCAACCAACACGATCAATAAGATTGATCCAAATGACATCGCCTTGATTGGAGGAAGATCATGGTCTTACACTCCCCCTTTTCTTCTCACTTATGAAATTTTCAATAAGAATGTGCACAATTATTTGGTAGATTCTGGTGCTTCAACGAATATTTTACCTAGATCAATATGTGCCAAGTTGAATGTTCAACCACAAAAATCCGCAATGTGCATAGTTCAGCTTGATCGATCTCAAGTCGAAGTGATTGGTGAACTTAATCAAGTGACCATAAGATTGTCGTCTAACCCGAAGGTATGTCAGGTTATTGACATTCTAGTAGCTGATATCCCAAAATTCTATGGCTTGATTCTTAGCAGGGATTGGTCCGAAAAAGTCCATGGATACTTCTCAACCGACTGGTCGCACATGTGGTTACCCTACAATGGTAAACCGAATCAAATAAAGGTTGAACGAGAGTTACACCAGAAGTACATAGTAACGGAATTGGAGGGAGAAAATGAAGCAATAGCATATAACAGCAGTATCATAGGCAATTACTCGGTAGATTCTTTCCTCGGCAATTTCAATGCTCATACATCACCTTAGAAAATTCAGTTTTGTCCCAAGTCGAAATTTTTTCCAAAACTGATAATTCAAAGTGTGTTAATTTTTTAGATAAACCTGTAAATACATCTTTGTTTTGGAAATTATATTTTGATGGCTCTAAATCTAACGAAGGAGTAGGAGCAGGATGCTTTTTGATTAGCCTAGAAGGAAATAAGACCATGCTTACGTGCATACTTGAATTCGATTGCACAAACAATACAGCGGAATATGAGGCCTTGGTGCAAGGCCTATACAAAGCAATCAGGTTGAACATCAAGTATCTTCAAGTCTTCGAAGACTCTGAGATTGTCGTCAAACAGGTACGCAACACCATACATTGCCTATCAGTTCATTTGAAACACTATTAATCTTTAGTACAAGATCTAACTGAGCATTTCATAGCATTCAATATTTCGTCAATCCCAAGACTCCAAAACGCGAGCGCAGACCTTTTAGCTAACGTAGCCTCTAGACTTATTCCCTCCGAAGATTTTAGTCCAGATAGATTCTCAATAGAACTGATCTTTAGACTGTCCATCCCTGACAACATTACAAACTGGAGAGTATTCAATGATGATCCTGATATTATAAATTTCCTCACTTCTGAAGGATCCTACTCCAATCAGATAATTGACGAAGACCATCACGATCGACAAATACAACAAGATAGCACTGATAATGCTATACCTAAATCGGTGGTTAAGTTGGAAGACTTATACGATTTGAAAAGTCGGTTTAAAAGGTCTACCAATTCTAATGTCTACAGTTCAACTCTGAACTACGAATTAGTAAACCTAGGAACCAATGATAAACCACAAAATGTTAATCTAGGCCACGGCCTAGCCCCTAAAGAAAAACTAGCATATATTCGTCTTTTGAGACAATACAAAAATGTTTTTGCCTGGAATTACGATGAGCTGAAGACATACGAAACTTCTATCATTCAACATACTATACCTATGATTGACAACGAAAAACCTGTCCAACAGAAACTCAGAAAAATCCACCCCAATTTAGAAAATCAGACAAAAACTGAGCTAAATAAGTTATTAAAAGCCAGAATAATTTTCCCCGTCAGACATTCCAAATGGGTCTCCAATATGGTACCCGTTAGAAAAAAAAACGGAGATATTAGAATCTGCATCGATTTTCAGAATCTCAGCAAAGCCTATCAAAAAGACAATTTTCCCCTCCCACCTATGGAGCAGATATTATAGGCAGTAGCAGGCTCAGAACTAATATCTTTTTTGGATGGATTTTCAGGATACAATCAAGTGCTGGTACATCCCGATGATCAGTTAAAAACTACATTCCGAACTAAATGGGGCACATACGCATATCAGAAGATGCCATTTGGTTTGATCAATGCTGGCGCTACATTTCAGAGAGCCATGGACATCGCATTCAAGGGTTTAGTCAATAAATATGTAGTAATTTATTTGGATGATATAACAGTGTACTCCAAGAAGCGAAGCGACCATCTCAAAGACTTGAAACAAATCTTTCAACGATGTTTAAGGTATGGGATTTCACTTAACCCAAAGAAATCGTTTTTCACATTAAGTGAAGGAAAACTTCTAGGATTCATAGTGTGAAAATTTGGTATTCACATTGAGCCTGACAGAATCAAAGAAATTTATGAAATATCCCTACCTCATAACAAAAAAGCCATGCAATCTTTCCTTGGTCAAATCAATTTTGTGAAGATATTTGTCCCAGATTTTTCACGAATTATTTCTCCTTTGCAAACCATGATTAAAAAGAATTCAAATTTTAAATGGGGTCAAGATGAGCATGAAGCATTCAACATGATCAAACAAGCTATCATTAATGCTCCATCTTTAGCAACCCTGAGTTTTTCAGAATCTTTTATCTTATACATATTTGCCTCAGAGAAATCATATGCCGCGATTCTAACTCAAGCAAATCAAGAGAAAGCGGAAGCTCCAATTGCATTTTTTATCTCGAATTTACAAAGTGTTGAACTCAACTATTCAGACGTGGAGAAATAGGCATATGTTGTTTTCAAAGCGGTCAAATATTTTAGACCTTTCTTACTTAAAACCCATACTAAGGTCATAGTACTGTTTCCAGCGGTAAGAAATCTTCTAATATAGAAGGATGTGGGTGAAAAAAGAGCAAATTGGATCACTGCTTTACAAGAATACGACCTTGAGATCAAACCAACAAGAATTGTAAGAGGTCAAGGCTTCTGCAAAATGTTTGCTGGAGCATCACAAATTCCTGAGAATTCATCTGAAGAGGTACAAACGTATGAGGTAAGCCTAAACGATGCAGAATCATTATATGCTGACACCATTTATTATCTTAAGAACGAGTATGCTCCATCACACCTGGATCACACCAAGAAAAGAGCTCTGAGATTGAAAGCTAAACAATATCAGCTCATAAATGATGTTCTGTTTAAAAGGAATTACGATTCTTTGCTTCTTAGGTGTCTTGAGAAAACTGAAGCCGAAAAGGTTTTGCAGGAACTCCACGATGGACCAGCAGGCGAACACTATGCTGGAGATGCTACTGCACATAAAATCTTACGTGCAGGATATTATTGGCCCACGCTGTTCAAAGACTCACACAGTTACGTGAGGAAATGCCAAGTCTGCCAAACCACTGCAGGGAGACAAAAGAAACCGTCCATTCCACTACAACCGGTAAACATCGAGCAACCATTCAGTTAGTGGGGCTTGGACATAATAGGTGAGATCGTTCCTCACTCTTCTAAGCAACATAGATACATCCTCATGGCAACAGATTATTTTACTAAATGGGTAGAAGCAGTTCCTCTCAAGATAGCTAATTCTGAAAACATCATTGAATTCATAGATCAATTTATAATCACTAGGTTTGGATTTCCAACGGATTTAATGTTTGATAATGCCTCATACTTTTCTGGGAATGCAATGACTGAGTTTGCACTTAAAAGAGGGTTCAAACTGAAATATTTGGCCAACTACTATCCGCAAGGTAATGGATTGGCTGAGTCAACAAATAAAAACCTAATTAGGATTATTAAAAGAATAGTTGACCAGAACCAAAAGAATTGGCACAAAGCTTTGGTAAATGCTTTATGGGCAGATAGAATAACGAAGAAAGCTTCAATCAACACTTCTCCCTTTAATTTAGTTTATGGGAAAGAAGTGGTTCTTCCAACTCACTTAGTCATCCCCTCTTTGTCTTTAGTACAATACATCGATGAAGTATCTACTTCCTCCTTACAATTAAGACAAATGGAAATAATTAAATTAGAAGAATGACGAGAACAAGCTAAGAAAACCCATGCTCATCACCAAGCGCTAATAAAATCCTCTTTTGACTCAGGCATAATGACCAAAATTTTTTTTCAGATGGGAGATTTAGTTTTGAAATGGGATAAGGCTCATGAAGAAAAGGGAAAACATACAAAATTTCAGAAGATGTGGCTTGGTCCTTTTCAGATTGTAGAAGTCATAGGCCCATCAACATTTGTGTTGCAAGATTTAGCAGGTAGAAGGGATTTTTTGCCTGTTAATGGACAGATCCTTAAAATATATTTTCAATAGAAGATTATTCTTCTATTTTGTAGGATAGTTTTAGTTTTTTCTTTTTTCTTTCTTATAAATAAAACTAGTTGTAGATGGTTACTACAGTGGTTCACGAAAAAAAAAAAAAAAAGACATCAATTCTCTATTAGATTTTGATTTTTTCACTTGTACAAATAGTAATTTTTTTTTTGAAAATCTGATCTTTATTATTGACAGATAGAGTTAACTTTAGCCTAGATATGTTACTAGTTTCAACTTCAAAAATTTGATGAAAGCAACCTTTCGCAAAAAATTGTTTTATATCAGCACAATGAAGGTATCATTAAAAAAATAAATATTCTCTGTAAAACTGCTATTTTCAAACTCTATTATTGTCGTCTAGAGCTTTCTTAAAGAAAAACAATTACTTCCTCCCTACTAAAGGAAATCGCAACATTCAGAGGAACAATCTGAGAAAACACTATATCTCAAAGAATAAGAGGTCTCATCACGAGCCGGCTTATCATGATCACATATATTATAACTTGCTGACTTTGCCAATACTGTCCACCAAAACAGGGCAACGACTCAAGATTGTTGCAATCAAAAGACAAGGAGTCTCATCACGAGCTAGCTTGTTCAGCAAAAGTGTAAATCAAGTGAATGAATGTGTCATAACTTGGCCATCAAACCAAGACATTGTTCTTTAGAGAATAAAAAAGGAAAAAGTGTCAAAATGGGTTTTTCTCTGAAAAGTTGTAAATAGCCTTAAGCAGGATAAAGGATCATTGCTGGGTAACAGGTAACCCTGTCGAGGCTATGGACGCCTGCTGGCAGCAGAGGCTCTACCTACGACAAATGAGCATATTTTAAAAGCCAGCACGCAGAGAAGACCTTATTTTATCTTTAAAAGACCGAGTAATGTCTGATGTAAATACAAGGACAAAGCCTGAGGAAGCAAACAATTGGAATAGAAAAAGGTTGAAACAAAATATCATTGATAGGATAAGGCATAATGTACTCTATCTGTCCATAACAAAATCTAGACTTATAAAAAATTTTCTGCTTTGGAAGATAAAATTCAATAGAAAAGCAGAGATAACTGGTTCTTCCAAGTGAATCGCCATTGTTGTGGCCACCAACAACCCCCCTCTTTGTTTGGTATTAGCAATAACACCAAGCAAATGGGGACCCTTAATAAAAAATCCGAAAATCATTTTATGAAAATTTTTGTATTTAACTCCCTAAAACTGTATCGCATCGCGAGAAGAGAGTGAAACGTTTTCCTATGAGCATAATAAGCTGCGAAGAAGCAACGCGAAATTCATCGCATCACATACATTATGAAAAGCTCTTAAATGAAAAAACTTAAGGAATCTCCGACGACCGATATGCGACGTCGCATATCGCGACATCGCGTAAGCAGCACAAAATGATTGAATGACTAAGCGCGATCAGCGATCTGCGATGCTGCGATCTGCAATGAATGCGATTTGTGATAAATGCGATCATGAATTTCTGCGATGACACATCTTGACAACGCGATCCGCGACGCTGCTATGCGAGCCGCAGAAATCACCAGTCAGAAAATTTCCTCGGCGCAGTATTCAAGGAAAGTTGTCTGTAGACCAAAATTGGGCGTGCACCTTAAAATAAATTAATGATTGTACGCCAAAGTATTGAAGAAGGACAATTTTTTGTTTTTCGAAGAGTCAGTTCGTTATGGGTGTCATGATTATGCATTCATAAGAGCTTAAAGCTTTCATGTCAATATTTATTATCATTACTCTTTTCCTTTGTGTAAACTGTAAGACAGGAAATAACATAAAGCAATGTGCAGGAAACATCTAAGGAAAAGGGGAAAGCGTCAATGCTCCGAGAACAGAGAAGGGATGCCTTCACAAACGGATGCCGCATGAAATAGGACCACTGATTCCAGAGTATCACTCAACAGATGCCGATGTCAATAGGCCATCCAAAACTCAGAGTCAAAGGCACACAAAAGCAGCATGTTTACAAAAGATCCTGAAGCTTATGCCCGGTAAAGAAAAAAGAAAAAAGGCGCTAAAGAAGGAAAACGCACCAAAAAAGCCCAGAACAAAGAACGGAGGCAGTTTTCGATGCAGAAAATTGTTTAGAGAGCAAAGTCCCTAACTTGTTCAGTCATTCGCAAGGCCGGAAACCGAAATAGCAAAAGAAGAATCAGTTTGAAAGAAATTTGGGTTATTACCATGTATACACGCAGTGAATACACCCAGCCAGAGGAAGATTCTCAAAAATATCTTCTAGTTTAGCAAAAAGTGGTGCCAGCGCTTGTTATTTCTACTTTCATAGCTCAAACAAAAGCAGAAGGCGACCAACCGACTCTTCCCAAGCGAATGGTGCATGCTTGCAACACTAAGGAACAAATACAGAAATGGTTAGGAATTAGATTCAATTTTTAGAAATATTTTTGCTTTAGCAGAAGGGCAGTCATTTAAAACCGTATCCTAAATTTATGTAATTAAGTTAATTAGTTACTAGTATTTAAACGCTTCTCAGGCATTAGGAGAAGGGTCCAGAGATTTGTCAAAAAACTTGTCCTCAGAACATGCACTTTTGCACCCTCGGAGGGGGTTTTTATGAATGGATGGATCAAGGTTTATTAATGTTTGCATTTGATATCTACTACTGATGTTGCACTTCTATACTCTTAGTAGATGTTAGAGCAAGGAGAGATAAATCATTGTTGCTTGAAGCTTATGAGTGGAACCAGTCATAAATGGTACTTTTATCTCTTGACCGTTTCTGTTTATATTCCTAAAGTGATATACAGTTTTTAGTTGTTTATATGTTACTGCATGAATGTGTGAGTTACCATTTGGCACTTTTGTACGATGGAGTCATTTATTTGAGTTTGATATATGAATAACTTATTATGCGATATGTTGTTCACAACTGTTTTGCTTAACTTTTTATGCAAAATGGTCTATCTTAATTGATTTCTATTCTTATGATAGCTGAATGATCTTTATTACCAGTTATTGTTCGAAAACTCTTTAGATCGCATAATAGAAGAAATACACCCCGGGTTAGCGTAGATTAGATGTGTTGTTTCTCATTAGGTGACAATAGCATAGAGTTAGTTTAGAAGTTTGAATTAAATTAGCTTTAAGTACTCTTAGATCAACATCATCCAACTCTACACACACACACACCCTTAAATTGGGAAAATTGTCCCATTAACCCCAGTCAGACCCGCTATACCAAACGGATAAAGAGCTGCCAACCAAGGTTCGGACCGGGTGGGTATCCCCCTTGTTGTCGACCCGATTTTCGGGGCTTCAACAGATTCTTGAAACTATTGTTTCGATATAGCCTTGCTAATTGAACATCGAATCATTGATATGAACTATGTTGGGCTTGGAGTTTTGTTGCGATGACATTCTCTACCAAACAATTTGGGTTGGAGAGTCAGGTCGAATTCATAGAGGATTGAAATGCCAAATGCAATGTGAGTGGGAAAATGTTTCATTTATCTTCAATCTTTATGTAATAAAATGTTGTTGTAAGAGATATACCACAAATTAAAGGAGAGAGGAGTGGAGTGGGGTTGAAAAACAGATGAATCACATAGGCATTGAGAAGAACATCTTGGAGTGAGGGGCTCACACTTCCTTAACAACTATTATGTTTACAAATCACAACAAATACATGGACAAGGATTACATGCTAAGTGTAGAGTGGAAAGGAAACTACTTAACACCCTTGGGTGTTGATCCAAAAATAAAATGAACATTTCATTAAAAAGTTTGCAAGCTATTTTATATCTTTTACGCAATGGATCGTGGTTGCAAATGTACAAAAACTTAATTTGATTTATTTTTTTACAAAAATTAGAGAAAAAAAATGCAACACAAAACAAGAACAAATTGATAACGAAGTTCACCCATCTTGGGCTACGTCTCTGGGTCCAACTTATAGTGGTGGGATCTTTATTAAAATTCTCAAATGACCATATCATTCATTTACAAGCTTGAAACTGAAAATATAACACTTCCACACTACAGAGAACACTAAAAAACCCCCATCTAGTTTCTTCTTAATCTCAAAAAGATTAAAAATTGAGAAAAATATGTCCTCCATTTTCAATATAAACTTCTCTACAAAACTAGGTCCTTTATGCAAAAGTTTCAACAAAATCAACCCAGCCCAACTTGTTGAGTGCTTCGGTTAACTCCTCGTAGGTCCAGGTTCAATTTGCAATTCTTGGCGCTTTTTGTTGCAAAGGTTTTGGTATGACCATTTGAATTAAATTAGAAGAAATTGAATGGTCGTTGGCCCTTTGGAAACCCCACTTCGTCAAATGTTGGGATATGTTATATTGTTTCCGTAACTAACCTACGCAGTGAACCAGGGGGTTAGAGGGGGTGCAGAGCCACCCCTTTTTGTGTCGATTGTGCAGCGGTGGGTTGACAGGGGGGGTTTGAGGGGGGCGGGTAGCCCCCCTCTATGGGTTCTAGGGCAGTGCCCTGGGAAATTTTTTTTTGGACCCTATATTAGGTTGGGCGGATCTACCTATGGTTTTTCAGTCCATGGTTTTGGACGTGATGGTTTTCGGTCCATGGTATTAGATGCTCTGGCATGTATAAATATATATTATAACATTGGAAGGAAAATAATGAAAAATAAAGTTGGTAGTCCCAGTTTTGGGATCTAAAGGAAAATCTCTGTGTATATGTGTTTTATGTGTTATGCTCTCGCATTGTTTATTTTCTATGTTTTCGAATTTGTATGCAGGTAATTTCTATACGGGGTTAAAACCTACATTTGGTATAAGAGTTGTTTTGGCTTCAAATGGACGCCTTTTTTGCTAAGGGGTTTCGCTCGGGCCTGTGGTATACCTTGTTAAGTGGGTGATCTGTGGGATCGATTCTGGTGGTGAAAGAAGATGGCGAGCAGTGGAAATATAGAGATCAAGAAATTTAATGGTCAAACTTTTGAGTTGTGGAAACTCAAGATGGAGGATCTAATGGTGGATAAAGATCAGTGGATCGCAGTAGATCCAGGTAATAAACCAACGGGAGTGTACAAGGAAGAATGGAAGAAGTTGGATCAGAAGGCTAAGACCACAATATGATTGTGTGTCTCAAATTCAGTATTGTTGGATGTATCAGGGGAAGCTATGACAAAGGCTTTGAGGGAAAGATTACGGACTTTGTACCAATCTAAGTCTCTGGTGAATAAATTGTTCCTATGGAAAAAGCTATATAACCTGAGGATGAAATATGGAGAATCAGTGATAGAGCATCTGAACACATTTAATGTTGGCATTATGATTCAGGTGTTGTCCTTGATGGCAAACCCATTCAGGAGATAAATCAAGAAGGACGCAGGAAATATGTTCAGAAAGTGCGTCCCCGCAGGTATACCATACAGAACCCGCGTCCAGGGACGCAGGCCAGCCGTTCAGGAGGTGCGTCCGCCCAGTGCACACATTTCAAGGCAGAGAAAAGCACGTGGGGGTTTCTTGTGTGGTATCTAGCCGACGGTTTTGTGTTTCTATGGTGTCGGCTCGTGGTTTTGTTCCATGTTTTGGGGAGAAGCTTGCCTATATAAAGCAAAGGAGTTCATTTGGATTAAGGATCATCTTGGTCGAATATCTTTTGGTGAGATCTAGTCCAGATCTATGAAGGCGAATCTTCTAATGGACTGTGATCTCTATGGCGCATGATCAGATCTGTGGATCTGAGTGTTTGGGTTGGTTCTGAAGTCCTCATATCTTTTATATCTGAAGGGACGCAGGTTCAGTGAAGGGAAAGTGCGCCGGGACGCAGTACAGTAAAGGCTCAGGTGCGTCTCTGAGGCAAAGGACGCGGCGCGACTGTGTTATTGGGTGCGTCTCTGAAGCAAAAGACGCGGTGCGATAGTGTTTCTGGGTGCGCCGATCGCAGCAAAGCATAGAGGAACAGTGCGTCGGCACGCAGAACTGTGGAAGGTAGACTGCGTCCAGTCGCAGGTCACAGAAAGAAAATATGCGTCCCTGTCTTGAGATGATCTGTTGACTGTATATTTCTATTCGTAAGGTGTTCTGGGTTATTTCTGTAATTACTGATCTGATATCTGTAGTGGACTGTATCTGTTGTATACTTGTTGATCATTTGATTCTTCATGAAAAGAAGTAGGGGGTTGTAGCTCCCTTCCAGGAGAGACTGGAAAACAAGAGAGAGTTGTAGCTCTCTGCAGGTTGCAGCCTGCGTGCTGGTAAAGGACTGCACCAGTACAAAATCATTGTAAAAAGATTTTCTTGAAAGAAGATAGAGACTATTGCAGCAGGTGGTTTTCTCCCGCATTGGGTTTCCACCTTACATCTTGTGTTCTTTGGTGTGACTGTCTATTTTCTTTATTCATGCTCATTGTTTTATGGTACTGATATGCAAGAATAATTCAAAAGATCAAATAAGGAAGATTTGGTAAATTGCTAGATAATACTGATTCACCCCCCCCTCTCAATACTATTTTCAACAATTGGTATCAGAGCCAAGTCCTTCAGAAAAGCTTGATCGCTTGAAGGTAGATCGTTCATCATGAGCAACTACGAGAGAGAAGCATCAATCAGGCCACCCGTCTTCGATGGGACAAACTTCAATTATTGGAAGGTAAGAATTACTGCATATCTTCAATCTCTTGGTACAGAAGTTTGGAACATTGTAGAAACAGGCTATGCCTTTCCTTCAGTTACTCCTACAGATCCAGCTGAGAAAAAACAGTATGAAACAAATGCAAAAGCAGTCAGTACTCTATTAGGAAGTATATCCCAAACAGAGTTCATGAAGGTCATGCACTTCAAATCAGCAAAAGAGATATGGGACAAAATGATCACTAGCTATGAAGGAGATGAACAGGTAAAAGAAGCTAAACTTCAAACTCTTAGGATTCAATATGAGACTCTCAAGATGTACAATGATGAAAGTGTGGCTAATTATTTTCTTCGGGTAGATGAGATTGTTAATTGTATGAAAAATTTGGGTGAAGAAATAAAAGAGACTATAGTAGTTCAAAAGATTCTAAGATCATTATCCCCCAAGTTTGAATCTAAAGTATCTGCAGTAGAAGAAAAGGAAAATCTCCGTGTTCTCACTATGTCTCAGCTGCATGGAATTCTAACTGCTTATGAAATGAGAAAGGGAGGTCCATCAGACAGAAGGGAAGCTGCTTTTAAAGCATCAGGCAAAGAAGATCACTATGAAGCAAGTCATGTTCCAGAAGAAGAGGAAGAAGAATCAAATTTTGTCAGAAATCTTCAAAGGGGTTCTGGAAGGTTCAGAGGTAAGCTACCTTTCAAATGCTTTGCTTGTGGAAGAGTAGGTCATTATGCTGCAAAATGCTCTTATAAGGATAAAGGAAAGGAACCAGTTAGATGGAACAAGAAACAGAGTGCAAATAAGAAAAGCTACTACACCCATGAAGATAGTGATGGCTTATCAAACAGTGATGAAGATGAACAAGGTAATAAATATAGGTTGTTAATGGCATTTGAAGATGATGATTATGAGGATGCTGTAGATGTGGATAACCTTTATGATGAAATTACTAGACTCAAGAGATGCATAGAAGAAAAGAACATGATTATTGATACTCTACAATTCCAAATTGATGAAAAAGAAAAACATCTTGAAAAATTAGAAGGTGAAATTGTTGGTCTTAGAAAAGAAATTGAGAAAACAAAAACTATTAATCTCAAGTTTGTCAAAGGATCTGAAACTTTGGATGAGATTATCAGTGTGCAGCGGTCTCCACTAAATAAGACAGGTTTGGGCTATAATGGAGAAACTTCTCAAGCATCCACTTCAAAAAGTTATCTTGATGCAGCAAGAAGAAATGAGCAAGAGCACAAGGAAGATCATCAGGTAAAGCAGGGACAAATGTCAAACAGAAACTATCAAGGGCAATCCAGCTCAAGGGTGAACAAAAGCCACAACCAGCCACAGGTAAAATCTTCTCAATTTGGTTCAAGAATAGATGAAAATAGAAATTACAATCAGTTGGCTGGTAGATCCAATAATCGCAGAAGCTTCTTCAATGGACAATGCTTTTCTTGCCATAACTTTGGTCACAAAGCAGCTCAATGTGTTGCGTATAAAACAATCATGACTAGGGAAGCTCAAAAACAAAGAAGTATGACAGGGATTACAAAAAGGACCTATAACAACTTTTCAGCTCTTGAAAATGAAGTTGAATGTTCTATTTGCAATAATTTTGGACATAAAGACTTTGAATGCAGAAGCAGGTTTCCGGAAAGAAAGGTACAAGAGCAGAAAAAGGAACAAGCCTCAGGCGCCAAAACATGGAGAATAAAGGAACCTCAAACAGAAAGATGTGGGATAGCATTTTATGCAGAAGGACAAGAAAATCTATGGTACATTGACAGTGGATGTTCGAAGCATATGACAGGTGATAAAGAAAAACTTGAGTCTTATTCTAATTTAGAAAAGGGAAAGAAAGTCTCTTTTGGAAATGATACTCCTGCAACTATAAAAGGAAAAGGTATTGCTCCTTTAAAAGAAGATGTTAAGGCTGGAAATGTTTTATTTGTTGATGGATTGAAGCATAATCTACTAAGTGTCAGCCAGATGTGTGATCAAAGAACCGAGGTTATATTCAGATCAAATGGATGTCTTGTTCGTGATCTTGATACAGGGAAAACAGTTCTCAAAGGGAAAAGAACTCCAAATAATCTGTACATATTTGAAGAAGGACAACAACAATGCTATCTAAGCAAGGATGAAGAGCACTGGTTATGGCATCGAAGGTTGGGACATCTAAGCTTCTCACAAATAAGGAAAGCATGCAAATATCAGGCAGTTCGCGATCTTCCAGATATCAAAATTCCTGACAACACCATATGCAGATCATGTCAGTTTGGAAAACAAACCAGGACTAACTTTCCAGAGAAAGAAGGATCAGCTAGCATGCCTCTTGAGCTAGTACATACAGATGTATGTGGGCCATTCAGGAAAAGAACACCTAGAGGAGAGGAATACTTGATATTATTTATTGACGATTTCTCAGGTTTGTTTGGTTAGGACTTATGAAGCACAAAGATGAAGCATTCGAAAAATTCAAAATCTTCAAAGCCTTGGCTGAAAATGAATCAGGTCACAAAATTAAGTGCCTCAGATCTGACAGAGGTGGGGAATTTACTTCAAATGAATTTTTCGATTTCTGTGATGAACATGGGATAAGGAGAGAATTCTCTACAGCTAGAACGCCTCAGCAAAATGGAGTTGTTGAAAGAATGAACAGAACAATCCAACAAATGGCTCGTGCTATGCTTGATGAATCAGGAACCCCCGCAACCTTCTGGGGTGAGGCTGCACATACTGCGGTTATTATTCTCAACAAGACAAATGTCCGGGTGAACAACACTCAAACCCCTCATGAGCTCTGGAGTGGTAAAACTCCTTCGGTAAAGCACTTCAAAATCTTTGGGAGCAAATGCTATATCAAGAATACTGAGGAGCAGCTTGGCAAACTTGATCCTAGAGCAGATGAAGGCATTCTTCTTGGCTATTCTCCACATAGCAAAGCATACAAATGCTACAATAAAAGACTTGGCAGAATTGTTGACAGCATTGATGTAGTGGTTGATGAGAAGGGATACATTCCTAGGCAAATACATCGTGAAGACATCGAAGAAGATGAAAGCTACCCTCAAAGACAGAATGATGAAGAAGAAGAACCGCAAGAAGAATCTCAAGAAGAACCTCACGAAGAAGCAGAAGAACGAACAAGAATAGAAGAAAAGACTCCATCCAGATATGTTCAAAAGAACCATCCAGAATCTCAGATCATGGGACAAAAAGAAGCAGGTATACAAACTAGAAGAACAATTGCAGAAGCTTCAAGTTATTTGGCATTACTCTCCTCTACTGAACCACAAAATGTGAAAGAGGCATGCAAAGATGAATGTTGGGTGAAAGCAATGGATGAAGAACTCGAGCAAATCGAAAAGAACAACACTTGGGAGCTGGTTCCTAGACCAAAGGATAAGAATGTTATCGGAACAAAATGGGTCTTCAAAAATAAATTGAATGAAAATGGAGAAGTAATTAGAAACAAAGCCAGACTTGTTTGTAAAGGGTATGCACAGCAAGAAGGAATAGACTTTGAAGAAACTTTTGCTCCTGTTGCAAGACTTGAGGCCATCCGAATGTTCCTTGCTCTCTCAAGTTCTCAGAACTTCAAAGTATTTCAAATGGACGTAAAATCAGCCTTTCTGAATGGAGACTTGGAAGAAGAAGTGTACATTGAACAGCCAGATGGGTTCATTCTTGGAAATGATCCAAATCTTGTATGCCGATTGAAAAAGGCTCTCTATGGTCTCAAACAAGCCCAAGGGCTTGGTACTACCGGTTGGACAAATATCTTCATCAACAAGGTTTTTCAAAAGGTTCAGCAGATAGCAATCTATATATAAAAATTGAAAATGACAAATTGCTAATACTTGTTGTGTATGTAGATGACATTATTTTTGGCAGCAATGAAGAAGCTATGAGCCAAAGCTTTGCCTCAGTCATGCAGAAAGAATTTGAAATGTCCTTGCTAGGAGAACTGACATACTTCCTTGGTTTGCAAATCCAACAAAAGAAAGGAGGAATCCTTTTATCTCAAACCAAGTATCTCAAGCAGATTTTGAAGAAATATGGCATGGAAAATGCAAAACCAGTATGTACACCCATGGTCACAGGATGTAGTCTCAGTGCAAATGATGATTCTGCAGCAGTACATCAACCAACCTACAGATCTATGATTGGAAGTTTACTATATTTGACAGGTACCCGACCAGACATCATGCATGCAGTTGGAATAGTTGGAAGATTTCAGGCAAATCCGAAGGAGACTCATCTTCAAGCAGTGAAGAGAATTTTCAAATATCTTCAAGGGACTCAAAATTATGGCTTATGGTATCCTAGAGATACAGATCTTACTCTTCATGCCTATACAGATGCAGATTGGGCCGGAAGCGTGGATGACAGGAAAAGCACAAGTGGTGGTGCGTTCTTTATGGGTCCCAGACTGGTCTCTTGGTTCAGCAAGAAACAAAGTTCAATTGCCTTGTCTACAGCTGAAGCAGAATATGTTGTTGCTGCATCTTGTTGCACCCAACTCCTTTGGATGATGCAGAATTTGCAGGATTATCAAATCACTTGTACTCCTCCAATCCCTATCTTATGTGACAACACAAGTGCAATCAGCATCTCAAAGAATCCGGTTATGCATTCAAAAACCAAGCACATACCAATCAAGTACCATTTTCTCCGGGAACAAGTACTTGAACAGAAGGTCAAGTTGGAGTATGTTCCTTCTAAGGAACAAGTTGCTGATATTTTCACCAAACCGTTGTCCAGGGACACTTTTGAATACCTCAGGCAAAAGCTGGGGGTTGTTGATGCATCATCTTACTGTTGATCATCTTCCTATTGGTGGTATAGGCTCAGGGGGAGCACATAATGCATTGTTGGCATTATGGAAAAGAAGATCTTGGAAATAGCTGCAATATGTCTCGATCTCCTTCATGATGGATTTCTGGTTACAGATCTGGAGATGCATGAGCATAGGGGGAGCATACCCTTTGCCCTTGATGTCAAAGGGGGAGAATGAAGCTGAAGATTATGTGGTTGCCATCAAGTCCAAAGGGGGAGATTGTTGGCATTATGATTCAGGTGTTGTCCTTGATGGCAAACCCATTCAGGAGATAAATCAAGAAGGACGCAGGAAATATGTTCAGAAAGTGCGTCCCCGCAGGTATACCATACAGAACCCGCGTCCAGGGACGCAGGCCAGCCGTTCAGGAGGTGCGTCCGCCCAGTGCACACATTTCAAGGCAGAGAAAAGCACGTGGGGGTTTCTTGTGTGGTATCTAGCCGACGGTTTTGTGTTTCTATGGTGTCGGCTCGTGGTTTTGTTCCATGTTTTGGGGAGAAGCTTGCCTATATAAAGCAAAGGAGTTCATTTGGATTAAGGATCATCTTGGTCGAATATCTTTTGGTGAGATCTAGTCCAGATCTATGAAGGCGAATCTTCTAATGGACTGTGATCTCTATGGCGCATGATCAGATCTGTGGATCTGAGTGTTTGGGTTGGTTCTGAAGTCCTCATATCTTTTATATCTGAAGGGACGCAGGTTCAGTGAAGGGAAAGTGCGCCGGGACGCAGTACAGTAAAGGCTCAGGTGCGTCTCTGAGGCAAAGGACGCGGCGCGACTGTGTTATTGGGTGCGTCTCTGAAGCAAAAGACGCGGTGCGATAGTGTTTCTGGGTGCGCCGGTCGCAGCAAAGCATAGAGGAACAGTGCGTCGACACGCAGAACTGTGGAAGGTAGACTGCGTCCAGTCGCAGGTCACAGAAAGAAAATATGCATCCCTGTCTTGAGATGATCTGTTGACTGTATATTTCTATTCGTAAGGTGTTCTGGGTTATTTCTGTAATTACTGATCTGATATCTGTAGTGGACTGTATCTGTTGTATACTTGTTGATCATTTGATTCTTCATGAAAAGAAGTAGGGGGTTGTAGCTCCCTTCCAGGAGAGACTGGAAAACGAGAGAGAGTTGTAGCTCTCTGCAGGTTGCAGCCTGCGTGCTGGTAAAGGACTGCACCAGTACAAAATCATTGTAAAAAGATTTTCTTGAAAGAAGATAGAGACTATTGCAGCAGGTGGTTTTCTCCCGCATTGGGTTTCCACCTTACATCTTGTGTTCTTTGGTGTGACTGTCTATTTTCTTTATTCATGCTCATTGTTTTATGGTACTGATATGCAAGAATAATTCAAAAGATCAAATAAGGAAGATTTGGTAAATTGCTAGATAATACTGATTCACCCCCCCCTCTCAGTATTATTTTCAACATTTAATACACTGGTAAGTCATTTATTACATGTTGATATTAAAATTTCAGATGAAGATAAGTGCATCAATTTGTTGTGTTCTCTACCAGATTCATGAGATACTCTAGTTATTGCAATAGGTACCAATGCAACTACCTTGCAGTTTGATGAAATAGTCTCATCCTTGCTAACAGAGGAGATGAGATGAAAAAATATGGAGATCCAGAATGGTGATGCCTTGTTTGTACGAGGACAGTCCCAGAATAGAAACAAAAATAAGTCATCGAGTGGGCGATCTAAATCTAGAGGGAGATCTAAATCTCTAGGAAAGCCTATAAAGGTGGTGTGCTGGAAATGTGGAAAGGAAGGACACTACAAAAGGGACTGTAAATCTAAAGCTCCTGAAAAAGGAAAGGGATCTGATGATGCTTCTTCTGCAAAGGAAAAAGCCACCTCAGATGAAGGTGGGGATGTGTACTTGGCTTCTTCAAGTACACATGTAGATCACAAGGCATGGTTGATTGACTCTGGTGCATCCTTTCACTTCAATCCCCATAGAGAATGGTTATGTGAGTATGATCGATGGTGGTGATGTCTTCTTAGGGGATGATAGGAAGGTTAGAATCACTACTCGTGGAAAAGTAAAGTTGAAGTTGCAAGGTGGAATGGTTAGAACAATTCCGGGTGTTCTGCATATTCCTGCATTAGCTAGAAATATGATTTCTGTAAGAAAGTTGGATGATGCAGGTGTAAAAATAGTGTTCGAGAAGGATACCTGCAAGATGGTTTGAGGAGCACTGGTATCGATGTGGGGAGTTTGGACTTGAACTTTCTACAAGCTGCAAGGTAGCATTGTTGTTGATGGGTGTAATAGTTTTGTGGTTCCTGAGAGTGGAGCAGAAAATCTAGTGGTCTCTTGAGAGAACACCATGTTGTGGCATCAAAGGCTTGGACATATTGGAGAGAAGGGCCTTCGAATACTTCATGGTCAAGGTATGGTAGAAGGTATGAGTAATAGCTCTCTGGATTTTGATTTCCTTTAAAATTGTGTATATGGGAAGCAAAATCAGTTGGGTTTCCCTCTGGTGGTAAGAGGGCAAAATAGATACTATAGCTTGTGCACAGTGATGTGTTTGGACTTGTGAAGGTTCCATAACTGGGTAAGTCTATGTACTATGTAGCGTTTATAGATGACTTCTCAAGGAATACATGGATATATTCCCTTAAGAAGAAATCTGAAGTCTTTGACAAGTTTAAAGAATTGAAGGCTCTAGTGGAAAACCAAACAGAGAAGAAGATAAAGATGCTGAGGATAGATAACGGTGGAGAGTTTTGCAGCAAGGAATTTGAAGAATTTTGTAAGAAGTGTGGTATATCACGGCAGAAGACTACTCCATATACACCTCAACAAAATGGAGTTCTAGAAAGAATGAACAAAACGTTGATGGAAAGGGCAAGAAGCACGCTTAGTGGTGTCGGGTTAGGACAAGAATTCTGGGTAGATGTGGTGGAGATAGCATGTTAGCTGGTCAACAAATCACCTTCATCAGTGTTGGAGGATAAGACTCCACAAGAGGTATGGATTGGTAAGAAACCCTCTCTTTTACATGTGAGGGTATTTGGATGTGATGCATATGTACATGTTCCAAAGGAGAAACAAACCAGGTTGGATAATAAATCTGAGAGGTGCATCTTTATTGGGTATAAGGATGGTTTAAAGGGTTATAAGCTTTGGAACCCAGCAACAATGAAGGTTGTGTACAACCAAGATGTGGTTTTCAGAGAGGTGAAATATGTTATTTAACATGAAGTCCAACCAAAGGAACCTAAGAAGATAGAGTTTGAGCTAAAGGAGGAAGAATCAGACTCTACAGCAGAGGAGGAATCAAAAGATGAAGAGCCACAAACTCTGGGTGTAAGAAGATAAGTTCGAGAATGAAGAAAGCCAAAAAGTTATAGTCCATCTCCTTTCTATTCAAATTTTTCTTTATCTATTACTGATGATGATCCCAAAGCTATGAAGGAAGCAGTAGATTCAGAGGATGGAAAACTCTGGAAGGAGGCCATGGTTGATGAAAAGGCACCATTGCAAAAAAATGAGGCTTGGGATCTGGTGGAGTTGCCGGCTGGAAGGAAACCCATTGGAAGGAAATGGGTGTTCAAGAAGAAGACAAATGCAAAAGGAAAGGTGGAGAAATACAAAGCTTAGTTAGTAGAAAAAGGTTATTCCCAGGTGCCAGGAATTGATTTTGGTGATATTTCTTCTCCTATTACCAAGTTAACTTCTATTAGATTACTTTTATCGGTTGCTTCCAATTTTGATTTTGAGGTAGAACAGATGGATGTGAAGTCAGTATTTCTTCACAGGGATCTGGAAGAGGAGATCTACATGAAGCAACCTGAAGGCTTTGCAGTGAAGGGTAAGAAATAACTGGTATGCAAGTTAAAGAAGTCTTTGTATGGGTTAAAATAGTCACCAAGGATGTGGTATCATAAATTTGATACATTTATGTGGGGACTTGGCTTCACCAGAAACAAAGAGGATCATTGCGTGAATTTTATATTAATTGGTAACCATGTTATTTATCTAGTCTTGTATGTGGATGATAAGTTGCTGGTTGGAAATGAAAAAGAAATTATCCAGGATTTAAGGACCCAATTGTACTCCAAATTCGACATGAAAGATATTTGTGCCGCAAATTATATTTTGGGCATGGAAATTAAAAGAGATCAGGAAAAGAGGAAGCGTTGGTTAAACCATAGTAAGTATGTCAAGGCAATACTACAGAGGTTTAATATGTAGGATAGTAAACCGATGAAGGTTCCTATTCCTATAGGTGTAAAGTTATCTCCTGAACAGTGTCCCAAGACACAAGAAGAGGAAGAGGATATGTCCCTTGTTCCATATGAAAGTGAAATTAGTAGCCTAATGTATGTAATGGTCTATACTAGACCAGACATTGCACATGCACTGGGAGTATTGAGCAGGTTTATGTCAAAACCAGGGAAGGAGCATTGGGAAACACTAAAGTGGGTTTTCAGGTATTTGTGTCGCACTAGTGATTATGGATTGTGCTACCAACGAAGACCAGGATTTGATGCAGACTGGGCTGGAGATTTGGAGTAGAAAAGATCTATAAGTGGGTATGTGTTTAACCTATTTGGAGGTGCAGTGAGTTGGATGAGTAAGAAACTATCTATAGTGGCACTCTCAACTACAGAGGTAGAATACATGGAAACCACTCATGCCAGCAAGGAAGCAGTTTGGTTGCAGATATTTTGTTCAAGTACGACTTTAGTAAAGGGAGTTGTAAGGAAAGACTATGATAGCCAAAGTGCAACTTTCATGGCAAAGAACCCTGTTTATCATTCAAAGACAAAGCACATTGAAGTTCAGTATCACTTTCTAAGGGATATGATACAAGACAAAAAGGTGTTGCTGGTAAAGGTGGACACTTTGAAGAATACTGCAGATTCATTGACAAAATTTGTGAGCTCTGAGAAGTTCTCTTGTTGTAGAGACACAATGGGCGTTTCACAGCTAGAAAAATTACTAATCTCTACTATAGCCCCCTGTGGAAAGAAAACAACAACTATGAGAGTGTTGGGTTATGTTATATTCTTTCCACGACTAACCTACGCAGTGAACTAGAGGGTTAGAGGTGGGGCGGAGAACCCCCTTCATTTCACTGATTGGGCGGCAGGGGGGCCACTGGTGGCGGCAGACACCCTCTACAAGGTCTGGGGCAGCGCCCCGAGAAATTTTTTTTTGGACCCTATGTTAGGTTGGGTGGACCTACCTATGGTTTTTCAAACCATGGTTTTGGATTCGATCGTTTTCGGTCCATGGTATTGGATGCTTAAGCAGGTATAAATATGTATTATAACGTTGACAGGAAAATAATGAAAAATGAAGCTGGTAGTCCCGGTTTTAGGATCCAGGGGAAAATCTCTGTGTATATGTGTTTCATGTCTTATTCTCTCACATTGTTTATTTTCTGTGTTTTAGAATTCGTATGTTGGTAATTTCTGTATGGTGTTAAAACCTACACATCGTTCATATGGCCACATAGAATCATGGGCCATGAGCCATAGGCCACGCACCCTTTGACTTTCTGTTGTGGTCGTATGTTGTCACATGGTCTTGGGCCTTGGGTGTGGGTGGTGTACCATGTGCCTTGCTCCCAATAACTACGTTGACAGTTCTATGTATGCTAAAAACCTTGGGCTAGGTCGTTTTGGTATGCCAGCCAGCTTCTCCTTCCCCCCATCCATCATTTTCATTAACAATAAATATAAAATGTGGACTATGGATTAACAAGTAGCATCATAACCTAAATGGTCTGGTGGGCGATTTATATAATCATGGTCATGTGGTTGAAACTTATGGAGCCTATTGGTTTGTTAAAAAAAAGATGGCTTCAATTACTAGGCCATTTGGTGGCCTCCCATAGGGCCACGTGGTGCCCTATGATTGGCCCACATGGTGGCTTATGATTGGTCAACCAAATGACCATACTAACCAATCGTAAAATGGCATGTCACTAATCCATAAAACCTAAACAATCGGTGATGTCATCACCACTTTAGCATGCAGACTACCATGTGGCATCCATACCTACACAGTCAACCGTGAACTTGGAATTTTTTTATTATTTTCCCAAAACATTTGAATGCAACAAATTTTTCATATAGTGTTCGATTCAAGTGATTCAAACATCATTGGATTTAGAACAACGAGCACTACAATTTGGTGCTTGTTTCAAGATATTTTGATAACTTTAAATTTTGAGCATATTTTTTATCCCCTAGAACAGGTGGCTCTAATGCAGATGGTTAGAGACAATCCACATTAAATGAAAGTGTGGATCCAACAAAATATCCCCAATTTACTCTTCCATTTATTATTATTCTTCAAGGATAAGTATCCTTGACTAGGGTGTGAGATATCTCTCCCCATGCTGGTGAGGTCACAAGTTCAACTCTCTTGATCTTGTAGGGGAAAGATGCTTGGAACATGGGAATTGATTCTCTACCTAAATTACCATCAATTAAAGGAGGTTAGGTCTTTGGAATTTTCCCACACATATTTGTATGTAAAAAAAGGCGACACATTAGTTGTGTTCTCTCCTTGCAGTTTAACCCCGTCGACACAAGAATTTATGTCACACAAGATCTTCCTTACCCTATTGGAAGACTATTGTTCAAGGAAAAATATAAGAAATTGGTGGAGAAGGATAACAACTACTTATATATTGGTTACGCGCTATATCCTTTTGAATAATAGAATCAAATGCAACAACACCAGGCGTAGCAGGGGGGTCATAGGGGGTTTTCAAGGGTGTGGTATGCCCCCTACATGGGGTCCAGGGTAGCACCCCGACATTTTTTTTTTATGTGGACCCAATAATAGCTGGGCAAACCCAAATATGGGGGCGGACCTAAATATGGTCGCAAACCCAAAGATGGTCGTGGACCTACCCATGGTTTTGTGCATGGTTTTTTCACATGGTTTTGGGCATGATGGTTTTCTACCCATGATATTTTGTAGATCTCGTCAAGGGAACTACGATTATGTTCTAATACAGGGTTAATGGATTGGGGTTGATGAATGCTTTGGCATGTATATATATGTATTATAAAATTTAAGGGAATATAATGAAAAATCAATCTGGTAGTCCCAATTTTGGTATCTAGGGGAAAATCTTTGTGTATATTTGTTTTCTATTCTCTCCATTATTTTTTTTTCTTTTTGAAAAATTCATTTTTAGGTAATTTATGTATAGGGTTAAAATCTACATTATCATTATAGGTCCATATTTTGATTGCGTGGAGTACACTCAATTCCTGTGGGAGTATTTGGCATTAGGATGTAATTGTTAGAGGTCTCATTAGCAGGATAGAATGATGGATTTTGTTGATAGAAGTGATGCATGTAATAGGGCAAGCATGGCATCAAAAGGACCAAATCATTTAATTATGAAAACTATAAGATGTTATGTAATACAACTCTTTATAAACACAAAAATAAATAATAATTATCCCCAACATAAATATATTATTATTCTAATTCGATTTTATTCAAATCCTTAAATTTATCCAGAGACATTACTACTTATGCACATTTCAAAATGAGATAAATTATCATATATATGACTAAAGATAGAGAAGTAATTTATGCCTAAAAGATAAATCAAAATTATTTAGCCCTTGATCACTATAAACCACTAACATGAAGTTAAAAAGAATCTAGTTAGACTACTCCCCTATTTATAAAATTTGAAGACCATTACCTGACCAAATATTCCCTCTATGCATAATCATCTAGGGGAAGGAATAAAAGTGGTTTCAAGTTTAAAACCTAACTTTTCTATCAGACCCTTGATTTGGAGTCAATCAAGAATAAGACAAAGAGGTTCTAGTCTACTAATTAAGTGTTGTGCTAGATGGCTTCATTTTCATTTCTTATCCTAGAAATAAAGGATGCTTTAAGTAGTTTAATAGGGTTTGTATTCAAATTTGTTACCCACAACCAAATTCTAATATAAAACTATGATACCATCCACAATATCTACCATTTCTTCACTCAACACATGACCCAAGAACATGGTTGGTATGCATGTATGCATATGCTAATTTGAACTTGAATTTGTGAGAATGAGATCATGCTTTAGGGGTTAGGATTTATTTTTTCTTACCAAACTACAAGAATGAGAAGGAAATGACGATCTTATATTGTCCATAAGTGCTAGAAAATGAGGAGCCACATAAAAAATATGTGGGAAATGTTAATTCTATTTCAAAAATTCGAAATATAATGTAGGCCGTGTTATGCTCCTATACCAATAGGTGTCATATTTCATGATTGACTTGATGAGCTGTGAATATGTTCATACCTTTCCTTCTTGCAAAGATTTTCTATATTGTCAAAAAATCAAAGATATTTAAAAAATGTAAAGAGAGTATATCCTAAAATAAAAATCAAAGGGTGAAAAGAATAAAATGGTCAAAAAATGAGAAGAAATGAACCCCAAACAAAAATAGACCAGGAAAGTGTGCAAGTCTAAATGCCACTACTATTTCATTTTTTGTAATAAGAAATTGTGTTCAACTTGTTAATCTTATGCCACAATTGATGAAGAGTCAAATTGTTTAAACTTGGCTCATTCATTTTTCCATTTCATGCTATAGAGATAGAGAATAAAATTTGACCAAACTGTTTAATTTTGGCAGATAAGTAGATAGGTAGAGTAAATAATAGGAGCTCAATAGTTTAAATTGAGCCCTTGGATGTAATAAGGTTATATTTATATAGACTTCCATACATAAAATAAAAAGCGTGATAATGGTTTGCAGTCCAAGTGCACCCAAATAAAGAATAAAAAAAGCTAGGTTAAAGTAGGTAGGGTAGGTAGATGGTGTTGCAGAATTACTTATGATGGATAATGTCTTTGAAACTTGTCAATTTTCACTTTTATCACAAGTGCAAGGCAACTATTTTACTTAATGCAGTAGAAGCAAAACAAGGTTAAAAAATTAACTCCCCTTCACATTTTTCCCTAAAAACTTCACCAATTGCCCCTAATGTATTAAGGTATTTGAAAATCAAAGGGGATCAGAGCATTTCTCTGAATTCTGGAGGGATCAAACCCTCGACCTAATGATTTAAAAGCCTAAGTACTTAGACTCATCCATAAACCATTCATTTCATTTCATAAAGTTTCGTAAGTAAAATTATATTTTACTTAGGAATAATGCACAATACTACATAAACCCCCTTTCACTTAAGCCTAAGATGAACATGCGTAAAATGTTTTAACTTAGCGCTTTATATTTCATAGTCATATTAACTATTAACATATATTAATATATAACTCCCGCACCATATAACCCTTCCCTTATTAGTTAAATATATATAAATCCCCAAAGTATTATATGTTCCCACCCCTGTTAAATATAACCATAAACGTTGTTTATAAGGGATTAATAGATTTATCTAAAATTTATTAATAACCTTCCCTGCCGCACGACAATGGGATTAATTAACCCTTTAGGTTAATTAATAACCATCCCTAGACCAATGACATTTCCCCATATATGATTAAACATCATTTATTATGTCGGGCCCACTACAGTTAATGCCTCGCCATGTCCCATGCCCGTCTGTCGTCCGATCAATCTCCTTTCATCTGACGGTTGACGATGATATCGCACACCACTGGTGACTACGATTTAACTCATGATCACCAGGCGGTTTTCCACCCGTACTCCTCCCACACGTCGCACTGTCCATATGCTCGCTCACCCTCGGCCCAAAACCGCCCAGCCTCGGAAGCAGTGTGATACAAACCGCTTACCACCCTTCGCAAGCGAAAAAAAGTCACATCCTACTTACGTCATATGCCTGATAAAACCAAAAAAAAGACTTGCCATCCTCAGTTTTCTTGAATAAATGAACAAAGTGTCATTTTCATTGTAATACACTACGACCCGTGCTCCCATGCAAAACAACGTCTGAGTCAACTGTTCCATTTTCCGAGCCACCACCTGACTAGACAATCTACAGTGACGTGCTCCGCAACCTGTCATCCAATCTACCATTGTACAATTTGCCTCCTAAGCACAGGTATTTATCCAATTTACCCAGCAATCCTGTAATTTCGGTTTTCTACTAAAAATTCTACTAGAGAGGGCCAAATTCAATTATAAAAGCAGTTAGTGTTGTCACAAAAAGTCCCCAAACCTGTTGTTTGGTCTATTTTCCCACAGAAATCTCAAATTCCATATTGAATCCACAAGAACCAAATATGGAAACCCCTAATACCCTGAATGTAGCACACATGAATACACCTCACAAAGATTTGGATTATCTACCCCTGGTCGATAAAGATTTTCAGATAAAAGACTTATCAGGTAATGAAAACTACCTTAAGATCTTTTGCCAAGCTAGAGAGAACTATATTAATGTCTCTGACATTTTAGGACTGTGGAAATGAAATCTTCCCATGAACTTCCTCCCTATAGTCCATGTTTTCCCAGATATCATTCATCAATGTTGTGAAAATTATTACCCTGCTCAAAGAGCAGTCCTGTCCCCAAGCTAAGAAGTCCTTTTTTCCATAACTGCTTAGTCCATTAATGAAATGTTGCAATTCCATTCCAATCATGCTCTTACTCGCCTCTCTATGGGATACTTGAAAAAGTTCCCCAATTGTCTAAAGTTAAACTTACTCACATCTGTCAAATGTTCATGGCCTGAATATCAACCTAAAGGCCCACCTCCTTATATATAGGTTCTCTTTACAGATACAGGAATGATCATTATTGATATGATAGCCTCAATCATGGGGTTCAAGTCCAGAGAGTATGTTGATGAAGTAACCTTGGTATTACTGTCTATTTTTACTCATGGAAAACCCCCTGTTGTTAAATATGATTATGCTTCTTATATTGCCAACAAAATTCATGAGCAATTCATAAGAGTGGACAATAAAGGAGTCGTCAAATACACTACTTTCATATACCATCTTATATTTTATTATCAATCAGATAGCTTCCCTTTCCCTATCAAGAAACTTGATACTAGAGGCAATCCAAGGTCTGTCATTTTTTGGAGCCCCATTTTCCATAGATCCCTTGAGACCCCTTACACTTGTAATAAGTTCATTGACCGATTTTTACATCTAGAAACCACTCTATTCACAGGATTTTCCCCTCCCATAATCAATGGTGACATGAAGAAAATCCTGCAGCTCTCCAAGCAGTACAAGATAGGTGACTGGTACCTATATAAGAATCACACAGAAATCAGAACCTATGTATATGAACTCTGCCCATTCAATCTGCCAAAATATGTTCCAATGAGACTCTTTCCATTGGAATATTTCATACAAATGATAAATTCGGACCTACTCCATTTTTGTAATGCCAAGAAGAAAGCTCAACTTAGAATAAAGAACCAGCTAGACCCTTTTGTTTGTAACACTAGGAAAGCATGGAAAGAAGCATAAAAAATTCTAGAAGAACAACTTAAGTTACAAAAGAGTTTTGAATGGAAACCATATGATCCCAACAATTTTATATGTGATAGGAGAGCTAAGAACAAGTTGTCCCGTTATATTCACCATAGAATTCCAGAAATTGAAAAATATGCAAATATGGATGACTGCAGGGAAGGTACCCTAGTAGAGCATGATAGTGAGCAGGTCAATATGGAAATTGCTATGAGAGATCTTAGGAAAACCCTTCACTTGGATTCTTTTGGGCAGGTGCCATTCAAGTTGTCTCAAAAACTAGCAATTAGTACATCCATTGCTGGAACTTCTCAACAGCCTCCATAGGAAGTCAACATACTAGCCACAACGACATCCAAAGGAAAGGAGGTAGTGACCACAGAATAGCATACAACGACAGATTAGCCAAGAATTTCTAAAGAACAGGGTTGAGTACTAACTCCTCCAGCTCAAACTAAAGTAGCAGAAAGTCCAATTTTGTAAACTCCTCTAAATGAGGAAAGAAATAAAAAGAGGGACAGGGAAACCACTACCCCCATTAGTGGACCTATAGGACAATTTGGGACAAAGAGGCAAAGACTGAATCCTCCTTCAGAAGAGGAAATTACTGAAGAAACTACAGACAGTCAGAGAGTAGAAAGGGTAGTTAGTTAGCAAACTTTCCCATTGGGAGGAACATCCACCAGCTTACAGAGGCAGGAGATAGAAAGACAACACAGTGCAGCAGTATCATCCACCAGGCCACAAAGTAAAGAGGCCTTTGATATTAAGAAGACATTCACAAAAATAAAAGAAAAAAATGATGCAACAAGACTTCAAATTTACAATCGGTATTGTCACACGGAATGAGTCAATCTTGCGGAGAAGATCGACCTCCCTAGGATCTAATGATATCTAGTGACAAGCAAGCCAATCAAAAACTATCTTTCTCTAAATATGAAATTTATAAATAAAGGCAAACAAGTCTTTTAGGCCTACCTTTGGTCCAATGCAAGTTTGTGGAAGCCTCGCTCCTTTGATCCAAATGATCTCCCTTGTAGCGAATCTGCAAACACAAACAAGAAAACAAATTAAATAGCACCTGAAAAGCCAATATCATAAAGCATACTTATCATGATGATCAAGGAATTCATGAAACAGGTGACATAAGACAATTTGTTGAGAAAAATGAATCTGATTGTATTAATTCAAATGAAAGAAGAACTTTACAACCTATGCCTTGATGTTGTACAAGCTCCTCCCAGGGTCCAACAAGAAGTCTCCTCTATTTTGACAAGTTTCACTCTCTTCCCAATGAAGCCAAAAGGTATGTGATCTCTACTCTCAAGCTTAACTAGGAAGTCTTAATTCCACCAGAATTTACCCTGAAAAATGTTCAGCTTCTAACCTCCCTAGCAACCAGCCCAATGCCTTAATTTATATTGCAATGGAGGGAAGTTACTAGGTCCTCCTTCAAAGGGATAAAGCCCTCCTTCAAAGGGATATCTCCTCTCATCAATGGATTAGCTCCTTCTCTTTTGGGATGCATGAACCACCTAAGAGCGAACAATCCATGTCAAAATTCCTTCTAGAATCATCTAGAATTAACCCAAGGTGAGTTTTTTAGAATAAAATCACGTCTTTTTTACTTTCACAGGGGTTCGCACTGACTCCTTTAGAGACATAGCAGGCAGGTCCGCAGGTAATGTGAATAGTGGGTGCGGGACCGCAAGAAACAGTGAGAGAAAGTGCAAAATGAGAGCTTTGTTGATTTTTAATGTCTTTCTGTCATTTTCAAAGCTTGACATGAAGAGATGAGGTTTGATATTTGCTTAGGAGGACAGTATAAGTGATGATAGACCCATATTGACTGGAAATAGTCATGGTGATGATATTTTTGTGTAACAGATTGCACCCTAAAGTGTGAAGTCTGTAGTAGATGAGGATTTCATTTATCATCTAGGAAGAGTGAAGTACTTTATCATTTCAAGGATCATATTGTGGAGAGCCCAGTTGGAACTGTAAAAACATTCAATGCAAATATATATGAGATCATATCATCGCTGAGGTAGGCATTCCCATACTCAGATCAAAACTGACTAGAAAACTAACTACTGCTCTGATATAGGAATGATCTTGTAATACATCACAAGTATAGACACATGTATACACAGTATGGACGTGACCATCTGTTTATAAATAGTCCACAGTATAATGAATACAAAATTCCTTGCAGCCTGGATGTCAGAAACTAGATCCAGGGTCTTCATTTCTACTTCTCGAACATGGTAGAAACCACTTGATTACCAGTCAATGATGTAAACTATTAACAAGCGTGAGAGAAACCACCATTAATGTCAATGGATCTCAAAGTACTTAGTACAATCCATGAGATGTGAATAGATGTGTTGATGTTGAACATGTCACGGAGTCATTCGATCTAAGGTCTATGATGCAACCTATTGTCGAAGGCGAGAAACCTTCCATTGAGGTATGGAGATCCCAAGGTACTGACGATTTCTAGATCATTTTTCTAGATAATGAGCTGAAGTCGATAGAAAGCGATCCGTCGTAGGCAAGCCCACAACATAAAATCATAGATGAAGTTTGAAGAAATTTAGTTGTAAGGACTGACTCAGGGATGGTCAAGATGGATGACAGATATTTTGCAGATGAATGGCTTATATGCACTGACCTCTTGAACACATAACGACATAGCAGATGGTTTGGTGACAATTGACCCAAAGTTAATACCCAGAAATTGGCTGAAGACTTTCAGTGTGGTTTGATCAACTGTTAGGCAAAGGATTTCCCAACCCATGTGAATAAAAGTGTCATGTTCAAGAATGGTTACAAAGTATGACAAACAGGTTCATTTTCCTCTCTTTTCCCCCACCATTTCTAGCAAGTACCTCTTGGATAACATTTGCTTGATTATAAGCTCATCCTTCGGATGAGTCCAACTTAGTTTAAATTTGAAACCTAAGAAGGAGTGGTCCGTTCCTGTTTGTAATTGAACAGGTCCTTTACTATTAACTTTTAACGAGTCTAGTATAGGAGAAACTCAACGTTTTTCAATTTTAGAGAGTCTGAAAAAACTTAAGAAGACTCCATGGTTGTCCTTTTTCGTAAATTTGTGTCTCCCAAGCCCGAAAAAGTATAAAATAATACCTGAGAGAACCGCTTGATCATTACGACCAAGGAGTAATTTTCATAATTAGTGCCTTCGATCCAAAAAAGTAAAAAAGTGACCAATGACACGTCGTTTTATAACCAATGTCGAATTTGAAACGACAAAAATTTGGCAATCTTTTCATGTTCTTACGATCAGAAAAATGGTTGTAAGTGGACCGTCTTTTTAGTTCAGTTTTAATGAGTTTAAAAAGAAAAACTCGGCAATATTTTCATGTTTTAGGAGTTAGAAAAGAGCTTAAAGGTGACTCTAATGTTTTTTCGTCGAAAATGACCAATTTCGCTTGAAAAATCCATTATCCTGAACAAAAACCCAAACATTACTCATACCTGTTTAAAATGGATAAAAATGCTCCAAAAGTTCCCTTTCTAAAGTGAAACATAAACAAATTAACAATTCATTTATTCAAAAAACTTATAAAAATGGTTTTCATCAATTCATTTTTACCGTTTGAGATTTGGGTGAGAAAATGGAGCTTTTGGTCAGAAACTTCCCATGAATATTGCAGAAAATCCGTCCGTCAGAATCGAGCGCCCTCTCCTCCAGGTAATCCACATCATCCTACTCTTCAATTTCATCTGTTTCAAATTCATTTTTATGTTTTAATTTCATTTTTTAGAGGATTTTTAGGCTAGAAACCCATGCACGGGGGCCCGCAGGCACAACAAGGGAGCCTGCGGATCCTGACTTTTTCTCAATGGGGAAAAAGTCAGTGGTCTGCACAACCCATGAAGGCAAGGTGTGGACCCACACATTGTCTCTAATAGAGAGGGTGCGGTCCCCGCAACAAGGGTTTTTAGCCCTAAATTTCTCAAAATTTACCCAAACATTTCCATTTTTTATATTCTAATTCGCCTTTTTGTTGGATGTAGAGTATACACCATGCTTGATTAGCGAGAACGGGAGCATGAGGACGTAGATCTCGCCATGATAAATTAGCAACTTTGGATTGATGCATTGAAGGCATGCATCTTGTACAAATTCTGGGCCATACTTGGCATGAGGGCCTAGGTGGACTTCTTGTAGTGGCTGGTAGACAGGTGGAGCATACAGGACCAGTGCTTCTTCATTGGTGGTCACTAGCTTGAAATGGAGCTGGCAGACATATACTTTTCGATTGGTTTACCTAAGAGGTGAACATTTGACTCTATTCGGGACTAGGCCAAGTGGCCAGTCTGTCGATAGCCTCCGCTAGAGTTCTATAACAACCAGTCTAGGGACAAAGCAATAGACATCAAAACCTTATCCCTTCCTGAACTCATGGTCATCGCGTTTACTGTTACCAAGCTCTGTGGGAGCACCACACTACATATAGCCACTGGATCCCATATGCGGATGGCATTTGACTACTTTCGAGGCACCATCTTCAACTGGTGCGATGCTGTGTTGGCTAATGTAAAAGGCCAACTGACTAGAGCCAAGAACGGACAACTGAATACCTTTGGATATGGTGCTTTAGTTGTGGGCTTTGGTCTAGAGAGGGTCCCAATGTTGGTTTTACAGCACCCCAATGTTGGAGCTGGACTTCCTCGAGAGCCCAAAATGATGCGATGAGTTACAATTATGGCCCATCATCTTCATGAGGGGACATAGGTCGTTCGATTGAAACCTGAGTATTTCCATTGGTTGGAAAACCAGGTTTTTGCTATTCAATACTTTCCTTATGCTGGGGTAGATTTTTGCGGTGACCCAGACATGGCTCTTCCACCAGGAGAACAATGGGATGACTCAGGTAAAATCATTTTCAACATTTTCCTAATTTTAATCTTTTTTGTTTTTATCTCGTCCCAAAATTGATAGTAAAAGTTTCAAATGCAGATGTGGGTCTACAGCAACCAGCCGCTCTCTGGCCTTACGAGAGGAAACAACCAGCTGCAGTGGCACCAGCCCCATAAGACGAATCAACAGAGACCTTACCCGAATTGGAGGTCATCTAGAGCGTTTGACAGTAGAGATTCTAGAGACGAGTATAGATGACATTCCTCGTCGACTATAGCGCTATGTGATTGGGGTCCCAGGACCTTTCAGGAGGTTCCTTTGTAAGGTGTCCCGTACAGTGGTTTCTTATCGAGATCATCACCAGTGATAGGATGATCGCCTATTGTAGACACATATGACATTTTTGCTTTTTGTACTATCATTTTTGCTAATCATAAGGTGTTTTCAACCTATGATCGAGGACGATGTATATTTTGACACACTCCTATATTACACTATATCACTATTACTCGCTTATCTTGTAAAACATGTTATGGAATGCTTTTTAATTTACTTGTATGATTATTGCAAATGTCTACTTAACATTCGAGAAGCAATTGCATCTGCTAATGTATTTAAAGATCTCGGAATATGCTGGTATTCAATATAATCAAATTCACATTCGAAGAGACGCACTCTCAAAAATAATCTCAATAACACTGGATTTCTAATGGCATATACTCTATTAAGCTGTAATACAATGAGTTCAGAATCTAACCTCACTATCAAACTCCGAATCCCAAATGAAATAGATTTAGATAATAACTCAATTACTGCACTATACTTTGCAATGTTGTTCGTTGTTTGACCGAGGTTTACCCCATGCATAGATACCAACTCGTCAGAGGGTGAATAGGTAACCCAAGCTGCGGAAGAAATGTTCCATGTATTAAGACAAGCAACATCAACAAAACCAATGTATGTTTGGAGAGGCATCGACATCTGCAATATCAAGAGTAAAACCAAGATAAGCAGGAATAATGACGAAAAACACTCTCTAAGCTAAGCACACTTTTAAAACTAAAATACACCAGCTAGAAAGAAAACACTAACCTAACTAAAAATCTCCACACCCATTTTTAAGCATAATACCTCTTCAAGTAAAGACCATTTTTGGGTTTACCTAAAGAGACCCCGTTAAATTCTACCAATTCATAGGCCCCTTTTGCTAGCTTTCGCTTGACAACATAGGGACCATGTCACATAGGTACGAATTTTCCAGCCCCTAATTTATCATTTTTTTTTATCGTACAATAAGACTAGGTCTCCTTTCGAAAAATTTTGAGGGGTCACATTTCGATCATACTGAGCTTTAATACGTTTTGCATGAGTTTCGATCGCAAATGCAGCATCACGTCGATTCTCATCTAGCTGAGCCAAGTATAAGAAACGTCTTTCCTCTTTGGAAGTGGCTGGAAGTAAGTCGATGGCCATTTGCAATGACAGGATTTCGCATTCAATGGGTAACACAACTTCCAGACCATAAACTAGTTGGAAATGAGTGAACCCTGTTGACGTTTTTACTGAGGTTCGATATTCCCAAAGCGCTGAAAATAGCATGTTATGCCAATTCGACCCGTGAATCCCAATGATTCGTCGGATCATGATGACTAGAAATTTGTTGATGGCTTCAACGAGACCATCAGCTTGTGGATAATATGGAGTTGAACTATCGTGACGCAAGCCAAGCTGGCCTGTAAGTTCATTCATCATAACATTTTGAAAATGACGCCCATGATTAGTGATAATCACTTGTCGAACACCAAACCTAGCAATTATATGATTGAAAATGAAAATCGCAACTGTTTTTCCATCTGCCTCAAATGTAGGCATCGGCTCGGCCCACTTGGTAAAATAATCTACCGCAAGGATGATATACACATGCCCCCCCGTCGAGTGAGGGTTACATGTAATAAAAACAATACCCGATTTTTCAAACGGACCGACGGAAATTATAGGGTGGAGAGGAGCAGGTGGAGTGTGCATCTTTCGATAAAAAATTTGGTAGTTGTGGCATTTTCAGACTGCGTTAATACAATCTTTAAATATAGATGGCCAGAAGTAGCAAGCGCGCAATATCTTTTGGGCTGTGGCGTACCCAGACATATGACCGCCACACGCTCCAGAGTGACATTCATTCAGAACCCTTTCAGGTTTCGCATGAGTTAAACAATGTCAAAAAAGAGAGTCCGCCCCACGATGATAAAGAATATCTCCAATAATTCTGAATTGTTGGGACTGGAATCGTATTTTTCAACGTTCTGACCTTGATATTTCTGGCCGAAAGGATTGGGTCTGGAGATAAACGACGATATCCCCATACCATGGATCTAAAGTGCTGATTAGAAACAAGGATTCATCCACAATGGGCTCCTCCACCACAGTTTTTGTGTCAGTATGCGGGAAGTCACACATTAACTCCGCAAAAACTAAATATTTCTTCGACATAAACTTTTCAAATTCCAAGTCAAACTCCTATAGGATGACAATCCATTTGGAGTACTTGCCCCTAGAAATTTCTTGGTCAAAATATAGATCATAGAGTTGTAATCGGAAATTGTTGTAGTTTTACGTAGTAAAATGTAATGACAAAAATGTTGGACAGCTTGAACAGCTGCCAATGCCAATTTCTCCACATGTGATTATTTTAGCTCAGTTGGATATATATCACATGTTCAGTACTGAATTCATCTTCCTGAACTAACGCCATTCCAATCGTGGAATGGGAGGCGGCGAGATACAAGAAGTAGTCCTGACTATAGTTGGGAGGATGCAATAACGGTGCATGGGTCAATGCATGTTTTAGTGCATCAAAAGATTTCTCAGCTATCTCATCCCAAAAGAATGGAGTATTCTGTTTCAACAACTGGGTAAAACCCTTTGTAATCTCGGCGTAGTTAGGAATGAGTCAATGTAAAAAGTTTTCTTTCCCTTGCAAACTTTTGAGTTGGCGAAGACTCGAAGGAGGAGGAGATTTGACAATAGCTTCAACCTTCGAGGGATCAAGGCGAATGCCGGCTTTCAAAACAACAAACCCCAGTAACCGACCCATTTCTATACAAAAAACACACTTGTGTGGATTCAACCTAATTCGATAATGCCTACAACTCATAAAGATTTCTCGTAAATGGATGAGATGATCAGCTCGGGGTAATGAATGCAAATCATCGAGATAAGGTTACACAATGTGCTTGATGTCATGATACGCATAAGATATGGCCCTTTGAGAAGTTTCCCCGGTGTTCTTGAGCCCTAAAGGTAATTTGCAATAAGAAAATGTCCCCCATGGACAAATGAAAGTCGTTTTTGGTTGATCAATAGGTAGAATATTGATTTTATTATATCCGAAAAAACCATCCATGAAGGAAAATATTTCACTGCCAGCACAATCATCAATGATTTGATCGATATAGGGAGTTGGGTAGTTGTCTTTTAGACAGGCTCGATTAATATCCCTATAATCGATACATATTCTTATTGTCCCTTGCTTTTTGTTAACAAGAAAAATATTCGATACCCAATCCGTTAATGGAATCAGATAAATGAAACCTGCTTTGAGTAATTTTTCAACTTCTACTTTAATAGCAGCAGCTTTTCACGGGTGGATCTGACGCAAACGTTTCTGGACGGGTTTAGCATCTTTGTAAGTTTTGATTTCATGAACAACAATTGCAAGGTCAATTCCTGGCATTTCCTCATATGACTAGGTAAACACGTCGCACAATTCTTGAAATAGGGTCTTATATATTTGCATTTCATTTTCCGTACACGAGGCACCTATATGAATGTTTTCAACAATTCCAGGCTTAACTGAAATATCAATAGGAATAGTTCGAGAAATGTTTCCCAAATTTAACTCTGAATCAAGATTTTTCATTGGATTCTAAGGTTCCTTGATATATTCAGTCGTAAAAATTGATGAAAAATAATTTCCAAAACGATCACTCATAGGTAAAAACGAAGATCTGTGATGAAGATCTTCCCATGGTAAATCATCGACAGATAGGATTTCATGAATTTGCTCATCAATGTGAACAAGTTCAGAAAATTTTGTTGAATTCGAGTTTGATGTTGAAAGTGATTCCTCATGGACCACATTCATTCAGTCAATTTTGGTTGAAGATGGGTTGGAAAAGGACTGCACGGCTTGACACGCAATTTCATATGGACTCAAAGGCATAACATCACCAAATGAGTTTATCCTAGATTCAGGCTTGCTATCCAAGGATCATCATAAACAATGGTGTCTGACAAAATGATATGAATGGCTACAGTAGAAGATGATGCGTTGATAGGAGGAAAAGGACAAGTTCCCAGTAAACCAGCATCTTTAACTAGTCCTTCTCCGACATCCTTATACGGGATAGTCATTTTGTCGACATGCTGAATACATTCAGAAGAGGCTGGGTCGGATGAAGAGTAAGTTAGCTGGTCTATAGTTACGATATTTCCATTATGAGGGAAATTTATAAGCCGAAAGGCCGATGAAACGACAACTGTCATAGTGTAAGACCAACTACGGCCCAAGAGAAGGTTGTAATCTAGAGGGGCATCAACCACCTCCACATCTAGATTAACCGTTTTACCTTCTAGCCCGATAGGTAAATCCTGTAGAATGCCAAAAGGATGAAACCCATGGCCATCAAAGGCCTTTTGGAATCGTCGGGGATTGATTTAGCGAAGGAGAACCAAGCGATCTCCAACACTGTATCGACATAATACACGTTGAGGCTCCCTCATCAATCACAGTCCAATAAATAGGTCTATTTTTTACTAACACTGGGATTTGGAAATCAATTTTATAAGGTTCGAGTCTTGAAAGTCAATAGCTCCTATAGCCGACAATAGTAATTTACGCTGTGCTGGACATGATTGCAGCACTTCCAAAGCCGACATTGCTGAAGGTGAAATAGCTAAATCTTCAACAATGTTATAATTCTGAGCCGCTCTCGCATGTGGATTGAAAGATAACTTTCGAAGTATACCCTTGGCATGCGATTTTATTAGTAAGTCTGGATTAGGTTTCTCGATCTGTAGCGGATCGAAACCAGGAGCTGAGGTTGATGGGTTAGAATGAGAAGATTTTGTGTCTTTACCATCAACATGACTTTTACCTCCATAATCATACAATCTAGTCGCAATCCTAACATGGGACATCATCAGTATGGGTTCTTCGTTGGCATTTGAGGAAGAACCTATCATCTTACTGTCTTGACTTGGAAAATGATCCTTCAAAATAACAGGCGTTTGGGAACCTTTGACAATTTTTGCAACCTTTGCTTGATGAGGGTAGTCTCTTGTAAAATGCTCTTCATCACAAATGAGATAATGATAACGAGGTTTGAATTTATCATCATTTGATTCCACTTTTTCTGGTTTCTCTTTCGAATTTTTATCTATTTTATTTTTGTTCTTCCCTTTCTTCTTACCACCGGATTTTTCTTTGGTTGTAGATGACTCTACAGCATGAATATCGGCGGAAATTTCCATGGAAGAATCTCCTGTTAGGGAATCTAGCAAGGTTATAATAGGAGAAGAATTTTTGGAAGACTTCTTCTTACTTTTGGTGTTAACCGTACCAATCATACCATCAGCGGCATGAGACCCTGAAGGAGCTGTAGTGATTTGATTTTGCTTAGGAAGATCAAGGATTTTCTCGTGTAACGTACCTGACTATGTATAAACTAATTCAAGGTAGTATGCTTGAGCAATTACTTGCTCCTCAGTAACAACTTTGGCCTTAGCTACATCCTCAGTGATCTTTGGCCATAAAGATTTTACAAACCATTCAGCTAAGATCCAATCCAGAATAAAAACCTTCACTAAACGCCGTCGACGTCTCCATTCATGAATGTGATCTGAAATGTAAGTGAACGTTGACTGCTTTAATGACGTTAATAATTCTGTTCCATTGTCATACCTCATAGGCAATGGAAAATGAGTTAAAAACAAAGTAGCTAGCTGACTGAAATTATAAAAAGTGACTTGCGATAACTCAATGTACCACTTGGCTGCAAGACCAATTAGAGTGTGCTCGAAAAGCCTTAAATAGATTGAATCATATGAAATGGAATTAGATGCACACCAGAGGTGATAAGTCATCACATGGTTCGACGGGTCCTCTCCTGATTTTCCTTCAAACTTAGGAATATCACTAGGCAACTTACTCAGCATTGGCAGCTAAAACGGAAGATAGTTAATGGGATCATTCGTAAGGTGCGACAAGTTAGACAAGTCCAAAGTTGCGATAAACTGTAAATGACGATTAGGGTCCCTAAAACTCTGGGTCATGAGACTAGCCCTAGGAGCAGGATATCCAAGATAACTAGGAATTGGAATTGCATTTGGGATATTATATCCTCCCGGAAAACCAGGATTAACCAGACCGTAATGGGGTTGTTGAGGTTGTTGATATGTATAAACAGGGTATGGTTGATACTGATAGACTGGCTGCTGCACAGTAGTACCAAGTTCGTACTATCCCTCGTACGAGTGATAAGTAAATTGAGGTTGAATTGTGACAACCGTACTTGAACCAGGTTTTCCTACAAGCATTTGAACCGAAGCTTGACTAGTGGATCCAGACTGAGGTAAAGATTTCTGAGGAGTTGATACAGGAACAGTAGAAACCGGAGCTGTCGATACTCCAGAAGTAGGTGGGGTAGATTGAACAGATGTTGCAGCAGTTGCAGCAGCCGTTTGAGGCGAAGTACGAGGCGTACTAGGCCCAGGCTCAGAAACTATAGAAGGTACAAAAGTTTGAATAATAGACTGGACAAGTTGCTGGGGTGAACCAGAAACTAAGGGTTGTCTAGTTTGAGATGAAAACTATACATTCAGTTGCAAGACCTGTTGAGTTTGAGATGGATCCCACACTAAGTTCATTCTGAGGTATGGACCCATAACAGGTTGAGAATATTGAGGACCATGACCGGGTTGAGGGCAGGGTTGATAATTCAGAGGTACATTTCCAGTTCCTTGAACATATGATTGACCGGAAGGTGGTTGGAAACCTTGGTTCAAGTACTGGCCTTGAGGTTGATAACCTTGAGGCACGTGCTAATACTGGGGTTGACCTTGAGGTACATATTGATACTGGGGTTGACCCTGAGGTACATATTGAGTCTGGGGTTGACCTTGAGGAACGTACTGTCCCGTAGGTATGTACTGTCCTTGAGGTTTCCCCACAGGCACAAATTGGGTACCTTGAGGTTGCCCCCCAGGTGACAATTGAGGATTTTGAGGCTGCCCCCAGGTGGTAACTAGCCACCTTGAGGAACATATTGATACTGGGGTTGACCCTAAGGTACATATTGAGTCTGGGGTTGACCTTAAGGAATGTACTGTCCCGTAGGTATGTACTGTCCTTGAGGTTTCCCCCCAAGCACAAATTGGGTACCTTGAGGTTGCCCCCTAGGTGATAATTGAGGATTTTGAGGCTTCCCCCCAGGCGATAACTAGCCACCTTGAGGTTGAGGATTAGGAATAGTACCTGACATCATGAGAATATCTTCTACACTCAATGGCTTAGTACCATTATTTCCAGTTAATATCCGTTGCTCAATAGGTTGAGGAGATGCTCCCGAAAAAGTATCAGTAAGTGGCTGATACCCAGAGGGAACAGAAGGACCGCCGTACAAGAAGGATTCTAGAGATTTAGAAAATATGGACGACTGTCTTGAAATATTTAACAGAGGATAGTAACCCCTAGGTGTTGGGTGATAAGGAATACGAGGTGGTGAAAAACTTAGTCTCGAGTTTTCCAAAAAGTTAGTCAATGAAAGATACTAAGCATTGCTCCTAGGTGAGCTGTAAAAGATCGATTCACGCTCCCTAAGTTATATAACAGGTTGATTTTCAGGGGTAGGGATACCTTCCTCTTCTGGAGCATCAAGTTCTTCAATAGCTATAAGTCCAGAAGGAAGATTTTGGGTAATTATTCTTTCTACCCTGGGTGAACCAGGACCACTAGAAGTTGGAGATGTAAATCCCGATGTTGGAGTAGCAGCAAATTCTCTTTCAGGTTCAGATATTTCAGGTTCCTCACCTAAATCACTAGTAGATGAAAATCTAGCAGTAATTTCAGAAACAGACACAGATTGTGGATTATAATCTGCTACTAAAGCTTGAAAATTAGGATGTACCACCAAAGAAGACTCTCCTTCTTCAGGTGACCCAACTCTACTATCTCTAGTACTTACGAGGGCTCTTAACCCTTTAGGCCGGCTCGGTGAAAACTCAGGAGGTTGGCCCCGAATTCTACGGGACTTCCTCGGTAATTCAACCACAATTAAATATTTTAACTACTTCACACACAAACAAAGTAAAATCTCAATGAAAACCACCTAAAGCCTTTAAAGAAACAAACAAATTGAATCACACGCCTAAAGAATCTAGGAGATCAAACCACACACAAACAATAACTTTCCGTACTAAAAACACTAGTTGGTGATGAAATCCAACGTCGCAGAGTTCAATACAGAAATGGCAGTTGGAACAGTTAACCTGGCAACCTGCTTAATGAATATACTGGCACAAGTTCCTCCACTAAACCATCTCGAGTGAAGAGAACCCCCCAAAAAATCCAAGTGAGTCTAGTCGACATCTGCTCCAGCTACAGTGGGATCTTCCCTCCACTGTCACCTTAGGAAGAATCCTATAGAATATGGTCACTATTGTTACCAACAGAAACAAATATGCTTTGGGGAACAGTCTACGATCCGATGCGCACAGAAGGGCAGAGTAACAAGCTCAATCCCCTTGAAGGCTCCTTGACATAATCCAAGGTTTACGAACAAGTGACCCCAGGCTCCTCGACAATGGTTAATCCGAGGTTTACCATTTTTAATACGTGAATATCTGGCGTCGTTCCCAATGAGGAAGGATTGATTCCCACACTGGTTCGAACATGATCTCGTGCTTCTCCTTTAAGAGGAGCTTTCCCAGAGCATAGATGCAACAATTGGATTTTTCTCCTACCACAAGATACAGCTACTTGTTTGTTTTACTATCTTGGAGAATTAATTACTCCCTATTCCAAGACAGTAGCCTAAGCTATGTTGGTGTAATAGAGCCCTAGAAGCAAAAAGATTACTAGATAGATTTTACCTTAAGCGTTATTTTTATTGGTTTTTGTTTAAGTCAAGATGTGCGTAGATGAAACTTGTGGTGTGAAGATGATAAGCAATCTTTTCCCTTCAATGAATTTCTAGCTAGGAAAGAGTTTGAGAATGCAAATACTTGTAAACACAAATCTTTTCCTTAACAAACAAACCAAAAGAAGAGCTCTTTGTCTTTTCCAATGCACTCAAAATGAGACAACTAGTTATTTTCACAAAAATTTCCCTTTTCTTTCAAACACTCAAATACTACAAAAAAAAACTTTTTCCAAAAGAGATTTTTTTATTTTTTATAAAACACTCAAAACTATGAAAATTACTAATATTGAGATCTATAAACTATAGCAAACTATTTCAAGTAAAAGCTTACAAGATGTCTTTTCAAGGATGTTTTACTTAGCTATAAGCAAACTAAGGTCTAATTTGTCCAGAATCACAAATTAGTCAAAAAACAACCAATTTTTGTTTTCTTTTTAAAAAATGAAATCCAAACTTTTAACACAAGCCTTTTCGAAGTTTCGCAAAGAGAAAACACAAGACGAATTCTTCAACAAAGGTGGATTTTGCAAATGGTCAAACTCATAAGAAAGCCAATAAAAACCAAGGTGATCTGAGGCTTCTACAACTTATAAGCTTTGAGCTACTACTGACCAAAATGAAAACCAAGCCTGGCAACCAAAACTTCTAGGAATTTCACCTAAAACCCTAACACCAACGGAATTAAGCTAAGAAAAGTTCTTGACAAGTCATATGCAGGTCTGGGCAGGGGATAACATCATCTAAAAAAAAACTAAGCTGACTACAAGAGAAAATCTTAGGTTTTCCAAAATTTTGATAGGGTCTGCAGGCCCACAGTTCACACAGGTGTGGTACCACTCTGTGCGAAAAGAAAAAGTGCGGATAGGTCTGCACTGTGTTGCAAGCCGAGGGTGCGGTCCCCTCCCAAAGTTATGAAAAACAAAAAATAATCCTAGATCTACTAAATCTACCCAATTCCACACACAACAAGCCAAAAACAGAAACAAAAACACAGTTTCTCAGGTCAAAGTAAAAACAAGGAAAAAACCAAGTCCCCAGCGGAGTCACCATTTTGTCACACGGAATGAGTCGATCTTGCAGACAAGACCGACCTCCCTAGAATCTAATGATATCTAGTGACAAACCAGCCCATAAAAAACTATCTTTCTCTAAATATGCAATTTATAAATAAAGGCAAACAAGTGTTTTTGGTCAACCTTGTGTCCAATGCAAGTTTATGGAAGCCTCACTCCTTTGATCCAAATGAGCTCCCTTGTAGCGAATCTGCAAACGCAAACAAGCAAACAAATTAAATAGCACCTGAAAAGCCAATATCATAAAGCATACTTAACATGATGATCAAGGAATTCGAAACAAATGACAAAAGACAATTTGTTGAGAAAAATGAATCTGATTGTATAAATTCAAATGAAAGAAGAACTTTACTACCTGTGCCTTGATGTTGTACAAGCTCCTCCTAGGGTCCAACAAGAAGTATCCTCTACTTTGAAAAGTTTCACTCTCTTCCCAATGAAGCCAAAAGGTATGTGATCTCTCCTCTCAAGCTTAACTAGGAAGTCTTAATTCCACCAGCATTTACCCTAAAAAATGTCCAGCTTCTAACCTCCCTAGCAACCAGCCCAATACCTTAATTTATAGTGCAATGGAGGGAAGTTACTAGGTGCTCCTTCAAAGGGATGAAGCCCTCCTTGAAAGGGATAGCTCCTCTCATCAAGGGATTAGCTCCTTCTCTTTTGGGATGCATGAACCACCTAAGAGCGAACAATCCACATCAAAATTCCTTCTAGAATCATCTAGAATTAACCCAAAGTGAGTTTTTTCGAATAAACTTGCACCTTTTTGGCTTTCACAGGCGTCCGCACCCACTCCTTTAGGACAGAGCGGGTAGGTCCGTAGGTAATGTGAACAGGGGGTGCAGGACCGCAGGAAATAGTGAGAGAAAGTGTGGAACCAGAGCTTTGTTGATTTTTGATGTCTTTCTCTCATTTTCAAAGCTTGACATGAAGAGCTGAGGTCTGAGACTTGCTTAGGAGGACAATATAAGTGATGATAGACCCATATTGACTCCAAATAATCATGGTGATGATATTTTTGTGTAACAATTATTTGAGAATGGCCCCCACAAACTAGCAGAGATTGATGTCAGCCTATGACATTCAAGAGGGAAGATGATAATGAGCTACTTCAAGCAAAAGGTTCAGCAACCTCAAACAACAATATATTATATTAGGACAAATATGGAAGTCTTCGCTAAGGATATTCATGCTTTGGATCAGATTCAACTTCACAAAAAAAGTGGAGAAATGGTCTATTCTACCTTAACCAGTAAAGAATTGATGGCTCACAGGCTACAAAATTCTTTGGATAATACAACTGCCCAGCTCAACTTAGAAAAAGCCTCCTCGCTGGCCAAGGATAACAGAATAAAATCATTAGAAGAAATCATCATTGGATTGGGACATGATACCAAAGATGTAAAATGTGTAGAAGAACTAATCAAGAATAAAGAAGAAGACATTACTGCCTTGAGGAAGTAGCTAAAGCTGGCTCCTTCAAGGCATCGACAGATTGTTGAGGTTATAAAACAGAAATCTGAAGAAGAGATGATCGATCTCCTCTTGAAACTCAATGAAAGATTGAATGACACAGAGCAGGCATTAGAAAAAGCATTAAAGGAAAGGCAGGGAGAGTCGACCTCTCAGCCTCCTGATGTAATCCCCATAGTCTCAACAGTAGTCCCTTCTACACTTGGAGCAACATTGGCACCAAATATCCCAACAGTCATAGCAGAGGTAGTCACAAGAACAACAACAACAGGAACAGGACAAGGTAGCAGTGCTAATTTGAGCACTAAAGAATTGATAAAGGCAATGGAAGAAATGAGATTACAAGTTCCAGATTTAAAACGGGTAAAAGAGCAGTTGGCTAAGGTAGAAAGAAATTATGATATCTCCAAAATAAATGTTGTGTAAAAAACAAGGGAGATCAAAGCATTAGAAAATAAAGTGAAAACATTAGAAAAACATCTCACTTTTGACAAGCCTCTTGTAGAGACAAAGAACATTCTTTGGGCCAACATCACACAGTCCATAAATGATGTTTGGCCATTTATCCAAGTAATCTATGAACATATTGATCTAGTTAAAGCATCACAGGGAGAAATTAAAAAGACAAAAGCTCTGTTAGGACAAATGCCTAATCAAGCCAACTGGCTCATCCATATTTTGAATAACAGAACTAAGGAACAACTAGAAGAACTTGGCATTGTAGACAAGACAGACACTATTTTGGAAATCTAAAGGGTGCTAACCAAGAAAACTTTGATGCAGAATTTGGAGAGGAGATGTCAAGATATGCAGGTGGAAATTAATCTTTTATGGAGAAGTTCACTATTTTTCAGAATAAAGGGCTACCAAGTCCTTTATTGATTAATGATAGTTTAATGAAGCATATAGATTATGTAAGCAAATTGAATAAGGATACTGGTAGTCAAGCTAGTTCACCAACAAGTGCATCAGGAATAAAAGCACTCCCCATAGTCCGAGTTCTCTATGACAGCGTAGAGAACTTATTCTATGTTGCGCATGAGATTAAACACTTGTTCCCAATCCAGCCTAACTTTTTCAGATATACAGAACCTGATGAAACTCTGAGGAAACTTCAAAAACACAGATTGCCTGAGAAAAAATGGTTGGAAGACATGTTTGAAATTTTGTAAATTTATCCCTGGTAAAATGTAAATTTTGAGCTATTTACTGTGGTAAGATGAATAAAGGTGGACGGAGATGAACAAAGGTCAAACAGGTTGAAGTGTATCAGGACAGGTAAAGAGTATCAGTCAAAATAGGGAAGCCAACACATAGTTACTAAAGAAGACATCAGCAAGCCAAATCATAAGGCCTGCCTCTAGCACACTCAACAAGAAAAGGAACAACAAAAAATCAGTTTACCATTCTCCTATCTTCGAGACTAGTTGTCTCTATTTTCTTGTAACCTACTCTTAGTCACCATAGAATATATCTCACTCTGTTATGAGATATTTTTTGTAAAGATTTTTTGTACAAATACCCCCTCAATTGGAGTATTGAGTGTGGATTTGTAGACATTGTTGTAACATTTATTATTTTGGAAGAAAGCATTGATTGGACAAAATTTTGTATGGCTTGCTGGATAAAGACTTGAAGAAAAGAATTTTTCACAAATTTCTTGAAGCAAACACAAGATCAATAAGTTCTCTATACCTTCTGTTTTTGAAATTTTCCTTGATTATTATATCATCTATGTTTCACATCTGAATGATAAACGAAAAAGAATAATTTAGAATATGCTTGATTGCACTCTGTTTTCAATCGTTATTATTCTCAATGTTTTCTTCTGAATTAGTATAAACACTGAAATCTTGATTGCTCCTATTTTCTAGTTCTTTAATTTTGATTATTTATTAAAGAATTCTTAACTTCTCTTTAGTAGTAATCACTCAAGTTCCCTCTTTAAATGTGCCGAAGGATTCTTAACTTCCGTTCACCCATTTTAAACCCATTCGATTTATCTAGAGTTTCCATGTGTTCCCTTTTTTACCATCTTGCCCTATGAAACCATCTTTTGTTAAGAAACCAAGTCCAGTTAAGCCATCTTCTTTGACTCCATTAGCCCAATGGTCTGAAATACTCATTTTTACCCCTATGCTATTGAATCTCACCACCAAAACTAAAAGAAAACTCCTAAACTTCACAGCTAATCTAATATCTTCCAAAACCAAGCTAAATCATAAAGAGAGAGCCCTATCTCAGTACGGATTGGCTAGAATCTGTACTTAAAAGTTGGTTTGTGGTTACCTCAGACCCCTTTCCTCTTCCAAACAACTTCTAGAAAAATTTGAGTGATAACAGGCTGTAGAAGCCCATGATTTCTTTTCGAAGGATATTTCCATGCCCAATGCCCAATGTACCTCAAAATTTTCAATGCTCTCATCAATTTTTGCAGTAATAGGTGAGATGGACATTGTATCTGATGAGATCATTGTGCCATGTTTTATATTGCCTTTAATGAGATTTGAAATTTTTTCTTTGTACTCAAGGAAGGTAAATGATTGGCATTAATGTAGTCAATAATTGAAAGAAACGAGGAGCTTGAAAAGGAATTACTGACATAAAATAAGAAAATATAGGTTTTATTTTTGTACAAATTCCTATATGAAAAATAATTTTTTTGCTTCCTAATTTTTTATAAACTTAACTAGCCTATATTTGAATATTTTTTTTTATAGATGTGAGCTAAAACGAGAAGTAGCCAAGGTTGAGGCAGAGAGAAAATCAAATTATTCTCTAATTCTTGCATTAGAGTCTGAAATTAAGGAGCTACAACAACACATCCTAGCCTTCAATAAACAATAATTTGATTTGTAGGCAAAAGTGCATAATCCCAAAAAGAAGATTAACAAGTATAATGATAAGATAAAAATGTTGGATTTTGTGGGATATTTTCCTTTTGGAGAATTGGAATTTCACTTTTGTAGAACTTGGAAAAGCTAACTTGGATTTCAATGTTGAGGTTTTCTTAATTTAGGGAGCCATTAAATATATCATCGTTTAATTCGCTTCATCTGTTTCAATTTTTAATTATTATTATTCACCTAGGGAATCTATATTACTGGACATTGCTTTGGAATTATTTTTCAACTAAACTTTTCTCATTTCTATGAGTGTTTACCTTGCATGCTGGACTTTCTTAGAACTCAACACTTAATACTAAAAAACCATTCCAAGGTCTTTAATAAGTTACCATATGCTATTCATTTTTTGTTCATGTGGTAAAATCTAGCACACTCTAGCAAGACTACCTAGGGATTGGAATCTTAGATAAGAATTTAATATTTTAGCTATTAAATTCTATGGTAATTGTTTAGTTATGTAAATTGTTCCCTAGCCATATGTCGTGTTATACAATATTGATGTACTTAGTCAAATGTGATTTTTTTGGACATGGCACACTGCAAATATGGAATGGGAAAATAGCTCCACTCTTACATAATTTTACTTAAATATGGTTAATAGAAATCCTATATCATTATTTTTTTAATAAATTAATAAAATAATTGATGAATAGTATTTAAATGTTTTGGAGTATATAAAATTCTTAAGTCAAAAGTAACCTATATTAATAATGGCTTCTAAACAATATTATATAGATTCAATGTTTATTAAGGACGCCTCCTCGATCCTTTTTATAGGTACTTGGACTAGTCCACTATGGAAGATTTAAAGTTGAATTTAGGTTGTCTCATGTGTACAAGTTTTCCTTTTATATTCTAAGAATCTTAAATTGTAATCATTCTATTTTACACTAATTCAGACTTTAGTTTCTTTTTGTTTTTGGCTTATGTGGCTTATGCTAAGGTTCTAATCCCATATGAATTACCCATTTTTTTTTACTTCTTTACATCTATTTTTTAAACAAGATACATTTATCTCTTATCCTTACTATTTGTAGGTTTTAACCTCATACATAAATTACTTGCATACGAATTCAAAAAATAGAAAATAAAGAATGGCAATACCATAACACATAAAACAAACATACACAAATATTTTCCCCTAGATCCCAAAACCGAGACTATCATATTGATTTTTCATTATGTTCCTTTCAATTTTACAATACCTATATATATATATATATATATATATATATATATATATATATATATATATATATATGGAAAATCATCCATAAACCTCAATTCGTTAACCCTAGATTAGAAAAGAATTGTACTTCCCTTGACTAGATCTACAAAATACCATGGTCCAAAAACCATGTGCGAAAACCATGCACAAAACCATAGGTAGGTTTTCCCACCCAATATAGGGTCTAAGAAAAATTTTACCGGGTTGTTTCCCCTGACCCTATAGAGGACGGCTACCACCCCCCTCAGACCCATCGTACAACGTGGGGAGTCGCCCCCTATGACCTCCCCGTTGCACATCTACACAATGAAAGGGGTGCTCCACCCCACCCTCTAACTACTGGGGCTAGTCATGAAAAGAATATAACACAACACAACACTATTCAGTAGATTTTTTCCTTATATTCTTAGGAAAGTGTTCTTAGTGCATTCCAATTTGAGTAATTTTCTGAAGATGATTAATAAAATTAATTGGTATTGCTCATCTCCGAGTCAGGTGTCATGGTCATACATCACAATCCCTTTAGAATGTTAAAATTTTACTTTAATGAGTGTTAATATTTTGTAAGGATCATAAAGCAGACTAACTGACATGATGTTAAATTTAAATTCAACATTCAAAGTGATGGACTTGTCGTAGTCGAAGAGTTGTTAGAGTTAAATGTAAAACTCATGTGGGAGTTCCCCTTTACTCTTACTTTGTTGATGACATAAGAGAGGTGATTATGAGTTTCTGATCTATTCAAACTGTGATTTTTGTATATGTCTATCATTAAGCAACAATACCAAAGCTAGTAATTTGATTCCTATAGAAAAACAAACATTTTCTTTTTAATTTTAAAAATTTCCATAACATCACTATTTCTTGATTTTATACCTTTCACCAAAGCTTCTATTCTCTCAAACTTACTTTTCAACATTTATATACTAAACACTATATTACCAAGCCATTTTCCATGTGTTGATATATTAATGGGAAACCATGTTTCAGTGATGGTTGTTAAAACTGATTACAAATGAGGAAGTGTCAAAACAACTTTTGTTCATCCATATAGATTAGAGTGTATTTATTTTCTTACTTTTCATATTCAAAGAATATATTGTATAATTTGACTCCTTTATTAAGAAATATAACATATGTTGTAATATCATTTGATGTTCTACATATATTCTTACCAGATAACCAAAATGTTCTATATATTCTTCATGGGAAGAACATATTGACTTTTGTATTTTATTGGCTAATTTCCAGAACAGATCTTGTAGATATTTGATATATGATTATATGGAATATTGTCGCATTTTTTTTAGTGTTATATACTAGTAAAACTCATAGATAAGTATTAAATATGAAGTTACCTCAATGCTATTTCGGTGACTGATTTCATTCAACATTGAAAATTTCCAAGTAGTAAAGAGGGATAATAAGCAACATTTTGGTTTACAAGGAGAAGAGAGCATGCACTTGATTAAAGCAAACCAAGGACATAGTATTAGGGTATTAATTACCTATTGTCTCTTGCTATTTTTTGTGTTCTATTTGTGACATGTAGATTATATCTATTTTTTTGTGCATAACTTGTTTATGGTGCTAACTTGTAAATCTTAATTTTTTTAACTTAATGTGAAAAAATTGATCAATTTGGCATTGGACTAATACCTACATTAAATAATGGTGCAATTATATTAGAGTTTGGATTAAGTTTCTCCTTAATAATGTTATTGATATGTATGTTGGGTCATGATTTCTTTTGAGTTCATTGTTGAATTCATCTAGATCATATAAGTGTTATGTTGAATTTGATCTAGTCCATTTTCTACCATAGTAGTTACCTACTTGAAGTTTGGGAAAAAAAATTCAAGTAGCTTTTGACTAGTCCATGTTTTGTTGGGTTATTAATAACCTTAGAAGGTTTGTTAAGACGTATCCTATGAGCTGAAGATGTTCCACATGAGAAATTATATTAGATAATTACCTTTTTGTTTCCCCTGACAATGTGAATGTCATGGTTATTTCCATGACAATATGAAATTGAGTGGCAAGTTGTTTATTTTAAAAGTATTCAATTTTAATTGTGCTACTACATTTTTGGAATATTTTTTTTAATAAATGTTATGTGTGTACATGGAAATTCTTTGAAGAATCTGGAGTCGATTAGGAAGGATGTTCTCAAATGCATGAAAATGAATCTTGTCCACATTGCAAGTGTTTTATCAAATGACAATGGTGTAATTAGTGATATTTATACTTATGAATTTCTATCTTTGTAGACTAATGAAGGAATGATTTAAATTCATCTTTAAGACCTTGTGGACTTTTAGTACTATGTGTATCCCATGGAAAATAGGTAAGTCGTTACACATAGGATAGGTCAGTTACATAGGAACAACATTTACTTTATGATTTCTTAGTTCTTGGTTATAGTTTTGATGATATTTTCATGTTGGGAACATGTTTTACGCACAAGAAGAATGCACTACATGCATCATTAGCCAAAATAATAGAAAAAATAAGGCTATGAAGACCTTGGACACACACACACACACACACACATATGCATTATATTAGAGTAAGTATATTCTAGTTTGCATAAGAACAATATTTTCATCTTCAAATCAACATTATGTTTTTAGATATAGATCACACATCCCAAGTGTCATACCATATCCGAAACACTTCAGATTTTCTTTAAATGTTACATCTACTAATTTTGTACACTCTATGGGTTTTGCTCATCATTGTTTTTTCATCTCTTCACATATCTAGAAAGTTAGATGATGGAAATAAATTTTTCCTTTTCTTTGGTTCACCATTTCAGTTTTTTTCCAAAAAAATATATATATTTCCTATATGAAATATACATTGGGAAGACATTGCAGGTCTAATTCAAAAACAAAATCAAAAAATATCAAAAGACTTTAGAACCTCTCAGGTTGTCTACAAAAAAAAGAAATATTTACATCGCTATAAAAAAAAAAATAACACAAACCTTTTCAGAGGGATTTCTTGGCTTACATTACTTGTAAACAATGTGAGAGGTTCTAGAGATGGAAAAATCATGGGAACATAACAAGGCAAAATGAAGTGGGGTAGATAACTCCCCAGATCATTGAATGACATAGTGGTTGACCCTTATGTCGGAAGGGATTCCCAGGGAACATATCATTCTAAGAATTTACATTCCCTATCTAAAGATTCTAGTGTTTTTTTTTATTGAATTGGCGATTTTTCTCACTAACCTTCTCCATGGACCGAAAACCCTAAGTAAATATTGGTGTACTACCATAGAAATGAAACACATTATGATCAATTTTATTAAGCATTAATTTTAGTGGTTGTTGTTTAGGTCATGGGTACATGGTGCAAATCTCTGTGGTATTATGATTTTCTTCAAAAAAAGAGTTGCCAAATATCCAAATGAATTTTTTTTATTTCAATGAATATTATATATAAGTGAAGTAGTTATTTTCTAGGAGAGAATTAATAGTCCTCACAACTCTCTCCTTTATAATTCTAACATGCAATAATAGATTATAATAAAATACGTCAAGGAATAATGAAAGATATAAAAGAATAAAAAAGAAACAAACTCAAATCCTGAGACACCACTTGTAAGTAATAATGCTTCAAAGAAAGGATTCAAATATTATAACACACTCATAGGAAAACGCAAGGGAAAGGGTTTTTGGACAATTATTATAAAGAAATACCCAATCTCCAATGTCACTATGGGCAATCAAATTCAAAAGGATTCAAAATCCCCACACAAGATTAAAAAATTCACCTATTTGAGGTGGACTGGATAGCTTGTTGACTAAGAAGAGTATTAAAGAGACTAAATATGAAATGGGACTAATATTAGGCTCTAACCGGTGTAGGAAAACCTAAAAAAGAGCAAGAGGAAACCCCTACAAGTCTCCCATTCGAGTAGTTCAACGTTCTATAATTGAACAATAAGAGAGTTACAAATATCTTTCATAGGCTAACCACGGTGTTGATGAAGCTAACAATTCTTTGTTAAGTCCATAGAGGGGAGTTGAAAGTGCTTAATCCATGTTCTTAGGTATTTTTTAGAACAAATACTTAAAAGAAATTATCCTAAGAGTCATAATGAATACTCAAAAGTGGGAAAAGAACAAAAATAAGAAAAATAATTAAATGAGTAGAAAAATACAAGAAAAATATCCATTAGGACTCCTCCTCTCACAAAAACTCATTATCAAGGATCATAGTATCATATAGCTGATCGTAAGGAGAACTTAGGTTCTTATTATAGCAGTTTTTTGTTACATTCACTTTTCTCCCTTTGCTCCATGGATATGTATTTTAAGGAGTGGTCAAATATATCTATACACATTTTTAACCATGATTGATATGTTCCTGTCATCCTTATCTTCTAACGTTGATGCATTTTGATCTTTTCCACCCTTATCCATTTACTCTGCCATCCATATCCACTTTATCTCTATTTTTTTCTATAACTAGGACATTCAAATCTTCCTAAAGATCGAACAAGAGCATTGCAACTCTCCTACTAGTGTTCTACAAGTGTTGAAGAGGTAAAGCACTAGTTTTGGTAGGGTTTCCATGGAATGTTTCTTGCATTGTCACCTCCATTTTTATGCGTTTTCCTAGTAGGCCCAGGGTAGTGTGATCTATCTCGTACCGATCATTTATTGTATTAGATTAATGAGAGGGTTAAACTACCTATAAGAGAGCTTCATATCAAATAAATTTTGGAAAAGATGGTATTTTCCTAATTAATATGATGGTTTAAATTATGCAAAATATCCATTAAAAGAAATGAAGAGTGGTATAGTAATAGAAAAAATCACCATCGTTCATTTCTATCCTCTTCACAATATCAAAATTGTGAAAGAAGATTGCATTAAGGGAATAATAGGTCACGTGATAACTGGAAGAAAACATGTCTCCTTTAATCCAAATCAATGAGTTACAACTTGTAACTATCAACCACCATATTGATGAAATGTTAGATATTTATATGATGTATATAATATGGGACATCAAGTGGAAAAATTTTGATCAGATAAGAGAGAAGGGAAACCTTGATGTTGGTACCATATGTAAGGTCCAATATTTATTCCATTCCCTAATATCCAAGGTCCAAAAAATATTTCAATAATCACAAATGGTCATCAAATTTAACAATGCTTAATATGAAATACAACATGCAAAATGTTAGTGCTAAATGAACCATATATTCCATTATAACCAAGTAATACATATCAAAGAGATATCACATGCATGCAACACTATGCTACTTTGAATTTTAAACACAATTTATAAAAACTTAAATGAAAAACCTAAACCTTGCAATTCTACCTAAATTGACGCTCAATATAGAATTACTTTCTAATTGTGGTTCAAAACATTGGTGTGTACCATCATAGGATGCACACCTTCAATAACCACTTAGAAAATTAAATCAAATATCATAATAAAAAAATTGTATTTGGTTATAACCCTCTAAGAGGAAATAGTCCATGGACATAGCCAATATGGCCACTTGAGACAATTTGATTAACGTAAAAGAAAAAAATACATAAGAAAGTTCTGAAAATCCATAGTCAACCATGACCCTCCATGTTTTTTAATATAGGTCATAGATTGATTAGGTGTTAATCCACAAATAAACAGCCACTAGTATCAAGGATATTATGATCCATTGGATTGCTCCATTTCTATAACATATCATGATAATTATATTGCAATCTAATTAATGCATAGTAAAGGAACACACTTTTACATAATAGACATATTAAAACAATTTGAAATTAACTAAATCCTATGTGTCTAAATATATTAACATCCCCCTATAACAATAACTTGGGATAGGATTGATTGATTTACAAAGGTGACACAAATAGAGAAGGGAGGAGCATTATATCCTATACTTCCTTAATAAAAACTTCCTCAACTATTAATGTAAATCAATGTTCATAAAACTTCACTTTTGCAAGAGACTTTATGGAAATGTCTACAACTTGCTAATTTATAGGGAAAAGGATCACTTCAATAACTTGATAATGAATGATATTTTAGACGAAGTGTATCTATAGCTCAATGTGCTTGCTATGATAATGCTAAAATTTATCTTTGGTGAGCTTGATGGTACACTAATTGTCACACTAGAGGGTGGTTGGGTGCTACTACCGGAATTGAAACTCTAAAATGGCTTTCCAAGACATACAAATTCTTGACTTGCATTAATAATTGTTTGATACACTACTTCTATTGAAGAAGGAACAATAACATGTTGCATCTAATAATCCCAAGTATTAGGTTTGAATCTAAGAATGAAAAAATAACCTGCAGTGGATTTTTGATCATCAAGGTCAACAAACTAACCCGAATTAGTGAATAAAACCAACAAAGGAGTCCCCACTAAACTATATGGTATCTCACATTGTATTGTACTAGAAATATAAATGAGTTTTGTTTTTTATACCTTTTTAGTGACTTTCATGGGGTGTTTTCATATACTGAGCAAGAAGACCAATAACAAAGGAAATATCAAGATGGGTATGAGTCAAATATAAGAGGCTACTAGTTAACTTATAATATAAAGCATCATAAAATTTGAGTGTATGGAATGTGGAACCAAGTTTAACTCTAGAATGAAAGGGAGAAGTGGCTATTCTACAATATTACATGTAAAAAATGAGAAGAATGTCACATACATACTTAAATTGAGAGAGAGAAATTGTTTCCTTTATTTGCAATACTTCAAGGGAAACCAAATAATGCAAATACCTTAAGTCTATCATTTTAAAGTTCTTATTAAAGCTTTATTTCCCATGGGTTAAATGTTTACGGTCACTACCAATGGGTTTCTTGGTGTAGACATTGGGGTTAGAGTGGTATTTAGAGAAGCCAACATTGAGAACAAAACTATCTAATTATGCATACCAAGCTTGAGGAGCTTGTTTAAAACCATCGATAGATCCCTAAATGTGGAAAAAAATTTGGATTCACTCTAAACAAATCAAATAGGTTGTTCCTCATTGTTTTCTTCCTCTAGATACCCCTGCAAGACGATATATTTAGGTTCTATTTGATGGATGTACCATCCATGTTTAACAAAAAAAGCGAAAAAACAAGGTGAACAAAATTCATTTTGGAGTTAGGGAGAAATGTTTCATTGTGGTAAGTTCCTTCAGTTTGAGAGAACCTTTTAGAAAGTTATCAAGCTCAATGTTTTTCAATACTTCCATGTGATGAATTATTATTGTTGTATACCCATTTCAATTTAACATGTATTATTAAATTGGGAGAAGGGAGAGGTTCCCAAGTATCATTTACAATCAAGAAATGATATTCTTTATTCATTTATATGCCTAACATGGTGTTGTAGCCGCTACAAACACCCTGCAAAATTTTGGCCTGCACCAATTTCAGAGCCTCCCTTGAGAGTTTCAGTTGATGACTACACACACGTGGGTTCACTTCGTTAGCTCACGTGAGTCCTTGCATCCACCTTCCTTATTCATTTCGTCCAATTTTCGGCATGTTGGTGTCTAATTCATTCTTGCGACCATTTTTTGTTTATGCTCGAAGTCTTCACTTCATATGTGCTTGTTGTGTTTGCTATGAAAGCACCTATCTCACTCACACACATAATCAAATTCACTATCATGCAAGTGTTGTCTGGATCAATGAATAGTCAATCATGAGCACCACGCTTGTCACTTGCACCGTCTGTTAATCATGTTGTGCATGTGTGTCTAGATGGTTTGAGTCATTTTGTTCTCGAGTCATGTGAATGTGTGTTTGTATGATCACCTATGCATCTTTCAATCATTCAAACACTTAGTCATTTTTCTGAAGTGTTGACGACGAGACTCCCCTTTGATAGCCAAACCATCATCCCACCATCGAATCGATCGAATGTTAATCAGAACAACAAATAGGCATCAAGCTAGTCTTTTCAATCTGCGCTGCCAACAAGCAATTCAATCAACTTCCATGTTGACCACACGAACAGTAAAACCCATTAGTCAGCTCGAGACCGACTCCGTTCAAAAACTGTGCAAGGCAACTGAACTCACTTGCTCAACTAACTGAGGAAATAGAATAAACAGGTCAGACAAACAAGAAGTTCCCATCCCTATCTCCTTCAGAAAATTGCACAGTTTTCTGAGTCTGTCATCCGAACAGTCAGTTAGCTGCTCATCCAAGAAATTGCACAGTTTTGATGAGTAGGCCTTCTGTTGTCCAGCAGTCCACAAAACTTAGAAATTGCGTAGATATGATCAGCAGCTTGGTTGCCTAGCTTTAGTGCAATTTCCCCACGAACAGCTCGTAGCAGTAGATTGCGAGTTCCCTTCAGGAATTGCACATTTTTTGCTGCCAGTGACCAAGCAACCAACTACCAATTCCCTCTAGGAATTGCGCAGTTTTGGCTGCCAATGACCCCAGTAGACAAATGTCAATTCCCTATTGGAATTGTGCAGTTTTGGTTGCTAGAGACCCTAGAAGCCAACTACTATTTCCCTCTGTGAATTATGTAATATTTTCTGCTAGCCTCCTGGGTAGTTCCTCTTAAAAACTGCACAATTTCTACCTACTGACACTTCAAGCAGCCAAAGCCATTGCTCTGGAAAATTGTGAAAATCTGGCTATCCAACCCTTGCTACCTATTTGTTCTGAAAAATGCACAGAGCATGCTTGCCTTTCCTTCCTACAGCCCAGCTGCCCCTCCCAAAACTTGCGCAATTTTACCTCCCAGCCGAGCTAGATCTCGCAGGCAGTCACTATTGACTTAGATCACCCATCTCCATCACTCAATGACTCTTACAAAGTTTACACCAGCGGTGCCCAGAGCCATCATCCTGCTTCACAACCTTGCCGCTTCTCCCAGTCACCTGCATCTGAAATGGTCATGTGGCATGGTAGACTAGGTGGTTTTGGATTTGATGTCGTCTAAGTCATGAGTGACTGCAGGTATATGTACACCACCAAAGATGGCAAGACGATGAATGGGATGAGCGAAAGGAGCACATGCAGAAGGATAGGTTCACCTGAGGTGGATTTAAATAGGAACCAACAAATTACGGAGATAACCATAAATACAAAGATGGAGTAGAAATAATACTTCATTTCGTTACTGTAAAATACAAAGTTATACTTAGGAACAGAAATGGAAATAAACTAGCTAGGGCGATGATATCATATCTCTGAGAAGAGATGTGTTGGCTACATGCCTCTGAACTATCTTAAAATGAGGCTCGAAGGCCTATTTACTATTGAGAAACAACGGAAAACCCTAAACATCCAAAAATCTAACCCTAGGAGATGAAGCAGCAAACTATGGGCCCCATTTTGGGTATATTGGTACATCAACTTCCCGAGGTCATAAATTTGGCATATGATCTCTGTTTGAGACGTACAATAGCTCGTTAGAAAGATCTATTCATGGACTGAAACTTTGGGAAGAGAAACATTGGGCCATGTCTACATGTTTCTCCCAATTTTCCCAAAAAATGTCATTTAGGGCCTCGAAAGGGCTCCTAAAGTTTAAGACCCAAAATACTGCTAAAAATAGTAAACTGTGCTACAATTAAGGAAACTGAAAAATTGAAAGAAACAATAGTGGGGGTCTAAGTGAAATTGGTAGGTGGCCAACAATATCCACTTGGATGATTCCTCTGCCCTTAGGAAGAAATGGTCTCCATTGCATTGTGTTCCTCCATGAGATGAGGAAACTTCTGCTGAACTTGGTCCTTGGTGAGCCACTTGCCCTGGTGGAGTTGGCCTGCTTTTACAAATCGATACAGGTGGATATTCTACTGGTGAGTGTTCCTCAATTGTGTGTCAATGATCTGATTAGTTGTAGCTTGTTCCATGAAATCTAGATTTAACTCTGTGGGTGTGAGTTCTTTTGCAATTTCGGATGTGTCTAGTAATGGTGGAAAGTATGCGCAAAGGAGGTCCACATTGAACACTGGGTGCAAGCCAAGGAATGGCGAAATGTTGAGATCAAATGCATTGTCTCCCATAGCCTTGGTAATGGTGTAAGGACCATATCAGAGTGGTTTGAGTTTTCGATAGGCTACGGTAAGGAGTTCCTTTTACAAATACAACCAAACTTTATCGCCCACCTGAAACTTGTGTGGCACCCGATGTTGATCATGTCATTGCCTATACTTGGCATTTGATTTCTCTATAATGTCATCAACCTATTGGTGAATATGTTGGATGTGCTTAATGAAGCTATTCTATTATCTGTTTCAGATTGGACATGAGCCAAATCTACCTCAACAGCTACAAATGGCATGGCCACATCATTGGGACATAGTGGATGGAATCCCAAGGCCACCTGAAAAGGGTTGTGGCTAGTCGAGCTGTGGAGAACCCAGATATAGTTGTGTTGAACATAGGGGAGGCTCTCATCCCATGGGCGTGGATGCTTTGAGTTGTACATGCACAGAATGTGTATGATCATCATGTTGACAACCTTTGTCTAGCCATCAGTTTGGGGATGGAAGGCTGTGGACATAGTGAGTTTGGTGTCCAACATCGACCAGAGACTAGACCAAAATGTATTAAGGAGCCTGTTGTCTCGATATGAGATGATAGAATGGAGGATAACAAAATGTACCCACACATATTCAAATAAGAGTTTAGTTGTGGCTTTTGCTGCGATATTCTTCTTACAGGCTACCATAATGGCCATCTTCGAGAACTTGTTGACGACCACAAAAACATAATCATTTCCATGCTCAGTAGAAGGAAGGCCCGACATGTAATCCATGGAGATGGATTTCCAAGGTTGACTAAGGGTATGTAGTGGGGTATAGATGCCTTTCTTATAGATGGCCGGTTTGGCAAATGGCACAGGCAGTGCATGATCTAGTGTACTTCGTGAAATCTTTTCAAAGATTCGGCTAATAGAAATACTTCTACAATACTGCCACCATTTGCTCGACACCAAAATTCCCAACAACCCGAGTGTAGTGTGCTTCCCAAATCATCTTGGCACGCTTGTTTGAAGGAAAACAATGGTGACCTAGGTAGAATAACAGGGTATCGTGAAGGTGAAAATCTGGAACATGCTGACCCTACAAGAGTGTTTAGTATGTGTGGCTGAATTTTTGGCCACTTTTGTAGAGAAGTGGCCAATTAAAAGTTTCGTGCCCACAAGAGTTGAGCGCGGTGGTTAACACCATGATCGATGGTCAACTGAGGCAATCTACAACATTATTGGTGTTCCCTTTATTATACTTGATATTCAAATTGAACTGTTGCAAGTATGTGGACCACTTCTTATGGTGATCATTCTGAAATTTCCCTTGGGTCTGTATGAACTGCAGGGACTGGTTGTTGGTGTGGATAAATTTTTCCTTCCCCAAAATATAATGCTTCCATTGTCAGTAGGCCTGCACAATGGAATACATCTCTTTTTCATAAGTGGGATAATTCCAGACTGTGCTTGAAATTGTCTCATTGTGATATGCCATTGGATGCCCGTGTTGAGTAAGTACTAACCCAATAGCATAATCAGAGGCATCTGTCTTGACCTCAAATGGTTATTGCAAGTCTGGTAATGCGAGCACTAGTGTCGAGCTGGGGCAATGTTTCAACTTTGTGAATGCATTCTATTGAGATTCATACCAAAATAATTTTTCTTTCACTCCTCCCTTGGTGACTTGACTCAAGGGCCAAGCGGTATGAGAAAATCCCAACACGAATCTATGGTAGAAGTTGGCAAGACCCAGAAAGTTGCGGAGCTCTATTAGAGTGGATGGACATGGCCAATCCTGAATGACTTGGATCTTTGTTGGATTCACATGACCCCTTGTTCATCAAAAATGTATCCCATATATTGAACTTGGGTCTTGCCAAAAGTGCATTTCTTGAAATTGGCACATAACTTATGTTGCCACAGTGTTTGGAGAACCTGTCGATGTGTCGCAAGTGCCCTTCCTAACTCTGGCTGAAGATCGGGATGTCATCCAAGTATAACACTACAAATGAGTTGGTGAATGGCTGTAAGATGTCATCCATTAGCCTCATCAAGGTTGCAGGAGCATTTGTTAACCCGAAAGGCATAACAAACCATTCGAAAAGGCCCTCCTTGTTTTTGAAGGAAGTCTTCCACACATCAAATGGTTCAATTAGTACCTAGTGATATCATAACATCAAATCAATCTTGTTGAAATATTTTCCCCCTTCAATTGGTCGAGAGGTCATCAATCCGTGGGCTTAGGTATCTGTTATAGAGAGTGATCTTGTTTAGCGCCCAATAGTTAATACAGAGTCTCCAAGTCCCATACTTCTTATGTACCAACATGGTTGGGCACCCACAGGGTGATGAACTCAGATGGTCGTGATGTTTCTGCAACAACTCCTAAATTTGCCTCTTGATTTCATCATTCCCCAGAATGGAGCGTTGATAGATTGGTCCACTGGGCAGTGGTGCACTTGGGGTAAGATCAATGGAGAGCTTGACTTGACATTGTAGAGGAACCCCTGCAGGGGAGGTGAAGATATCCTCGTACTCCTCCATGACCTTGTCCATCTGTCATTGTCATGTGGAGGGGCCCTGTCGAGAGGTTTTTGCCACCCTCTTCTTCTTTCCTTGAGGGTGTATCATCAGGAAAACAAATTTCCCAGTTTTGGAAATGAGCTTACTGCATTGTTTTGCAGTAACCAAAGAGATGGCAGTAGGCAGTGGTACCTTTGGTATCCTGTACAAATTATTTCCCAAAGTGACAATAACAGAATGAGGCCTTGATTCATACATAGCATGTTGCTTCCACAAGTATGGCTGGCCTAATAATACATCACAAACATCAAGAGGAGTAACGTCACACAATAACTTATTCGTGAAGGGTTTGATGTTGTATCGAGGATGACACTGCTGGCTCACACAAATATCTCGTCCTTGGCAAAGCCACCCAATGGTGTATGGTTGTGGTTGTGTTATGGTTAGTAATCCCAGCCACTTCACGACTTCTACTGAAATGAGGTTCTTTTGGCTCCTCCTATTGACAATGAACTGTAGCGAGGAGTCCTTTACCCACATCTCGGAGTAGAAGAGGTGCTCCTCCTCCTCTAGATCTTTGGGTTCCTCCTTCTAGATCTTCGTGGTGGAAATGGTGGTGTTGGGCTCTGCATCGATAATCTGCATCCCTTTTTCATTCTCCTTCTTGGGTTCTAACTCAGAGTTGGAACATGCATCTGATTATGAAACCTTTAGCTTAGCCACTAGTGACTGCTTGGCCCAGCATTCACTTGTGTTGTGAGTGGAGCTCTTATGGAACTCACACCTCTTTCCTGTGTCCTTTTTTTGGCTTTCCGACGTTGTTATTTGCTTGCAACTTTGGTGGGTTGTCTTAGGCTCCTCTGTCTTGGATTTTTCCATTGTTCTGCTTTTTGGGGGCACCTTTCCCTTGCTTCAGATTCAGAGATCCAAAGTCTCGCTTCTTTTGTTTAAACTTTTCCTCGATCTTGATGGAATAGCGTTATGTTGTGCCGAGTGAGGAGATGCTCAAGAATTCTATTTCATCCTTGATGTACCTGTGCAGGAAACCATGGTATTTGAGTGCCAAATGCTGCTATGAACCCTTGATTCCCAGCTTTGTGAAAATGGTATGAAAAATATAGGTAAAGTCCAACACATCTTGGTCCCTTCCCTGTTACAGAGTGGTCCACTTTCTGTAATGATCATCATAGCTCCCAACAGGGTAGTACTGCTCCTTGATGGTAGCCCAGAATGAATTCCAAGTGGGTGTAGCTGAAAACAATGCAACCGTACTTTCACCCTCCACCTTGCAGTAGGTTTCCCACCAGTCCTTGACATGGGGGGCTGCTTTAAGAAGAGCGAAAGTAATATTTTCGCAGCTGGAAAAATCATGAACAAGAAAACACCCTTCTAGCATATTTAACCATTTATCTATGACATATGCATCTATTTGACCCTCAAATACAGGAATGAAAAAGTTAACTTGTACCTTAAAGGGCGTGGCACTTCCAAAGTAGCTGCTAGAAGTAGATGTGTCGCCCCTGGGTAGCCACTGAAGGATTTGGGCAAATTTGTCCCTCATCACATTCCTTTGTCTCTTGAGGGCCTCTTCAACCAAGATTTTGATAGGATCTCCTGCCCCATGGTATTTCTTTTCTTCCACCATGGGAGGCTGTCGGGATTTGCAAGGCTATTCTTGCAAAGGATCAACTAGTTGAAGTCCTAAATCCTTATATCCTGACCTCGTTGGGGACATGCAAAGAAAGACAGAGAAAAAGCATACGGCTCTAATACCACTGATCCAGATTTAAACATGAATGCAACAAATTACATAGATAACCATAAATACAGAGATGCAGAAGAAATAATACTTCATTTCATTACTGTAAAATACTGAAATATGCTTACAAATAGAAATGGAAATAAACTAGCTAGGGTGATGGTAGCTTATCACTGAGAAGAGATGTGGCAGCTACATGCCTCTGAACTATCTTACAATGAGGCTCAAAGGCCTATTTATTGTAGAGAAATGATGGAAAAACCTAGACATCCAAAAACCTAATCCTAGGAGATGATGCGCCAAACTATGGGGCCCATTTTGGGTAAATTGGTACATCAACTTCCCGGGGTCATAACTTTGGCATACGATCTCCGTTTGATGTGCATAATACCTCGTTAGAAAGATCTATCTGAGGACTACAAATTTGGGAAGAGAATAGTTATTTCATGGACCCATGTTTCTCACATTTTTCCCAAAAAACGTCGTTTAGGGTCTCAAAACGACTTCGAAAGTTCAGGACCTGAAAATTTGCTAAAAATAGTAAACTGTGCTAAATTAAGGAAACTGTAAAACTAAAAAAAACAATAGTGGGCGTTCAAGTGGAGTTGGCGGGTGGCCACCAATATCCACTTGGATCATCACCAATAGATGAAAGAACACGACGAACATGCACCTTCACGAATGTATGAGCCTGTCGAGCCTTCCAGCAAGAAAGAAAGGAAAAACATGGTAAAGCTTCATCAAGAAGACTAAGGACCATCACAGACTCCGTGCACTTCGCAGACTCAAAGATTTAAAATGTTGATGAAATTGATTGGGAATTTATTTATGGAAGGTTTGAGTATCTTCTTCATATATTCGAATCCTGCTCAATACGCTTCGACGACGGAGCTGCGCAATCACAAGTAGGCACAATCCCTATCACAAGTTACTATCCACCTTCACCTCATCAAACAACTCCACCACCATGGTGTGATGTGGAAGATCATGTACGTGCCTCTTTTGAATTGTCACACTCTCCCACCCCAGATTCTCTTGATATTTGTGTAGATTTGGCTTGCAATCCTATTGGTTGTCACGTGTACTCTTTCCCTCGACCTCTGTCCTGAAGTTCGTTTGATTCTCTAGATTGTACAATCTTGCATTCTCCCATTCTAGACTCCTCACCTATTGTGAACTAGGATCAAGCTGTCAATGGAGTTCGTGTTTTGCACCCAACCAGCTCCCTCATTCATGAAGAGTATGTGTAAGGATCTAAAGAAGAATCCACGGTAAAGGATAACTCCCTTCCTGCCTTGGCTCGTCTACTTCATCTTGAAATCCCTTGTGATTCTACCACTCTGATTTCCCCTATGAATACCAATTTCTAGATGTTTCTACTTCCAATCATTCACATGACACCTCTGATGTCATTCTGTCATTACAGTGTGGAGAGGACACATCTTCCTCAAAAAATTTGTTCAATCTGTCCTTTATCTTTCTTGAAAACACAGAGGGTGAACATATTTGCTTCTCATGTACCTCTCTGCCTAATCCATCAGATCATGAGGATTTCAAAAAACATATCGAATTTTATGATATTGGTTGTCATGATCTATCCACTTCCTCATCCGATCACGATGTTGATTCAACTATTTTCAATCTGTCCAAGTCACTAGTCTATGATGATCTATCTGTCAATGAAGTCGAAACCCCACAGACTATCAAGCCACTTCAGCCAGAGTTGATGGTTATGTTAGGCCCTCGTTGTCCTGAGATATGTTTCACCTCCAGTTAGGAAATTTTTGAAACACTCAAGGCTCCTCATCACTCTACATTTTGCATTGAAGATCCACCAAACATGCAGATTTCATTTCCTCCACTCAAGCTACACAATCCCATTGCTCATGAGTTGGAGGAATCTTACACAACAAGCACACATGCACATCATAAGTGGCCTACCTTTCTCACATTTTCTTGCACATCACAGTCAAAAGATTACACACACTCAACATCTGCATGTAGTATATCACAAAACGATGTCATCTTCACCGAGTGTATGTCATGCACATTCACTCATCTCTATTCTGTGGTCTCTCGTAAACTCGGAGTGTGTTTGTCTTCACTGTTATAACTTTCTTGTTTGCTAGTTCGCATAGCTGTCTTGTTCACGAACCATGACTTCACAAACATGGGTCAACCAATGCACCGATGGATGCATTGGAAGTATGACCTCATGTGAGATTGCCCATGCACCATTAGCTTAGGAGTAGGAGTAGTGCTTGCTTTTTCGCTTGTATTTTCTTTCTAGTTTGCATGCTTGTTTGCTTTTCTTGCTTCTTGTTATTTTCACTTTGTTTGATTTTCTTACTATTCTTGTTGATGTTGTTTTGTGTGCTTGGTATATTACTATTTTTGCTTCTGGAAATAAGTGCTACCAACTACTAACTTCTAGCTTTTGAATAGAGTATGTGGTTGAAGTCTGAGGAAAAGTCATGACGCTGCAACAGTTGGCCAGCCTTGTGTCTACTTTCTCGCTGCTTAGTTGTAACCATCGGCTGATGATGTCCTAATGGAAAATACAAACCATTTACAAGGGATGTTTCGGTCCAACAATGAACCTATGTCCACACAGGGAAGCCCCATGCCTATACTCAGCCTTCTTCTCTATGTGTTCAAGCTCATCCAACTAGTAGAAACAAAGAAGGGGTAAATCTTAACGAGCAAACCTATGTCAGAGGTATTACATGTTTCTCTAGAGGAACAACCTATTTTGTTCTCAATAAGCTAGGATCCCTCTTACACCCCAAAAATAAATAAGCTCCTATGCATAGTCCTCTTGAAAAATATAAAGGCGAAAGAAGAGAAAGGCTTCCTGCATAGAGAGGTTAAGTATGCAACTCCACCAGGGTACTGACCAGGCTCACTGGCATTGGAGAAATGTGTGTGTTCCTACATGACTCCACTAGTCTACTGCCCAAGCCTTCTGATAGCAGAGCAACACCAAATATGATAACTTATACTCGGAAAATCTTCAACTCGCGAGCTAAACTACCCTTCTTGGATTCAAAACACTGAGATCTAAGTTGAACTTTTGATGTTGTTTGACTGAGTTGGCAAAGGGAGAACCATGTATGTCCATGGGGTAAGTGGGGAAGCTGAAGCAACCCGCACATTGATTCAATACTCCCCGAGAGACTAAAGCTCTGTGCTAGAAATGAAATGAAACAAAGAAGCAGGAGTTCTACTAGTGTGTCACCAAGTGTTGTAGCAGCTACAACCACCGTCCAAAATTTTGGCTTGCACCAATTTTGGAGCCTCCCATGGGAGTTTCACTTGATGACTACACACATGCAGTTTCACTCTTTGAGCTCGTGTGAGTCCTCATGTCTAACTTGCTTGCTCATTTCATTCAAGTTTCTACATGCTGGTGTCTAAGTCATGCTTGGAACCATGTTCTGGTTATGCTCAAAGTCTTCGCTTCGTATGTGCTTGTTGTATTCACTATGAAAACATTTGTCATACTCAGACACAGAGTCATGTTTATTGTCACATAAGCATCACCTTGATCAATGAACAATCAAACATGAGCGACGTGCTTGTCACTTGCAGTGTCGGTGAGTCATGTTGAACATGTGTGTCTGGATGGTTTGAGTCATTTCGTTGTTGAGTCATGTGAGTGTGTGTTTTCATGATCACCTATGCATCTTTCGATCGTTCACACGCTTAGTCATTTTTGCTAAAGTCCTAACGACTAGACTCCCCTTTGATAGTCGGACCATCACCCTGCCATGGACTCAATTGACTGTCAACCAGAACAACGTAGAAGCAATAAACTAGTATTTTCAAGCTGCGTTACCCGCAAATAGTTCAATCAGCTTCTATATTGACCACCTAAACAGTCAGACCCAACAGTCACCATGGGACTGACTCCCTTCAATAATTTCGTAGAGTCCACTCACCTCACTCACTCAAATCACTAAGGAAATTGTGCAGACAGGCCAGACATACACTAAGTGTCCATCCCTGTCTCCTTTAGAAAATTGTACAGTTTTCCCAGTCATTCATCAGGATAGTCGACTAGCTGTTCATTGAAGAAATTCTAGAGCTTTCATAAGCAGACCTTCTACTATCCAAGAGTCCTCTCAACTTAGAAATTGTGCAAAGATGACCAAAATGTTGACTTCGTAGCTTCAGTGCAATTTCCCTGCCAACATATGCTAGGATCAGACTGCCAGTTCCCTCTAGGAATTTCACAGTTTCTACTGCTAGTGACTAAGCAGCCAACTTCCAGTTCCCTCTCGGAATTGCATAGCTTTTGCTGCCAGTGACCCCAGAAGCCAACTGTCAATTCTGTGTGGGAGTTGTGCATTTTTGGCTACTAGTGCCGTCAATATCTAACTGCTAGTCCTTTCTGGGAATTATGCAGTTTTGGCTAGCATTCTCATGGGTAGTTACTCTTAAAAACTACGTAGTTTCTGCCTGCTGACCCTTCATGTAGCCTAACCTGTTCCTCTAGAAAATTTTGTGAATCTAGCTATCCAGCCCCCGCTACCCATTTGTTCTGAAAAATGTGCAGAACATGCCTACCTTTCCTTCCTACAACCTGAATTTCCCCTCCCAAAACTTGTGCAATTTTACTTCCCAACCGAGCGAGACCTCAGAGGCAGTCACTCTTGGCTTAGATCGCCCATCTCAATCAGTCATTGACTCTTGCTCAGTTTTCTTCAGCAATTCATCGAGCCATCATCTCACTTCACAACCTTGCAACCTCTCCCGGTCACCTGCATCCGAAATGATCATGTGGCATGGTAGACTAAGAGGTTTTCGATTTGATGTCATCTTGTCATGAGTGGCTGCAGGTATAGGTAGACCAACAAACATGGTAAGATGGTAATGGGATGAATGAAAGGAGCACATGCATAAGGATAGGTTTGCTAATATAGGAATTAATAAAGAATGTGAAGCAGACGAACGTGACGAACATGCCCCTTCACGAACATGTGAGATGGTCAAGCCTTCTAGCATGCAAGCAAGTAACAACATGCTAAAGCTTCATCAAGCAAAACCAAGGACGATTGAAGACTCTCGTCACTTCGCCATGTCGAGATGAAGCTATTATACACCATCAACACATTCCTCTCCCTATAGAACTGTAGCTCGACATGCACTCCAGTAGTAGCACAATTGTTCCAGCATTGTCATGCAAAGTCATGTCGAGTCATGTCATGAGTCATGTCGCCCACATCTCCACTATGGGCTATGTTGTTAATCAATGTGATGTAACGTGGAAGTCTAAGAGAGCCACTTATTGAATAAAGATTCATGTAACTCAAAAATTCATGGAAGCCAAATGATCATGAGGGTAGTCAAATAGCCATAAGGGTCAATTTTACCCGTGGCTATAAATACCCCTCATTTGTACATACAAATGCATTTTTCACCTTAGATCCTCCTACATAGCCAAGAGAGTCTATAATCTATTCTTTTAGGAGTAAGTAGTGGCTCCAATGCCCCACACTTGGGGTTAGTGTTGTATGGTGTAACGATGTGTTTTGGAACTATTGCTTAATTCAAAAGTGTGCTAACAAGCCAGCACGTTTTCACACATGTATTGTATATGTTGTAAGACTACTCTTTAACACTTGTAATCCATGTTCCTTTAACCTGTGTTCTACATCTGAACTATATCATTTGTTGTAATGGATAATCTATTAGTGGAAATGTGTTGTATATGTTGTTAACGTTGTCTCTACCCTGTAGATTGCTCTCCCGGACATCAGACAAACCTTTCACATGAAGCTTGCTATAAAAATCATAGCACTCATTCAGACTGATCCATTGAGTGTTATATGTGTTATCTTACCTTGTAGGTTGTAACTGCCACATTCGTGTGGACTAGTCCTCTGGAAGTTGTGCATGTCTTATTATGTTGTGTGTTCTTAGCAGTGTTGGGACTACTCCCAATTGACCTAGAACTCATTCTCACCCTCTCCCGCGATAGTGAAAGAACCATTGACACAAGTGAAACTTACACTCATTAGGCATGCAAACCTCACTTCTCAAAGTAAAGCAAACCACTCTCCTATGTTGAAAAGCAAGGGATGAGGTAGATCTTTAAGATAATGACAATTGAGCCATCATACTAGATGGGACTCCTAGACTAAATGCTGTGAGTTATAGTTGGGAGTTCATACTGGGGAGAGCCATGATGTTGGTGGGTCCAACACTATCAACACATGGATGGAAAAAATATTTTGAATCTTTTTTTGGATCATGATTCTCTTATACTAGTTCCGGAAGTGAGGAGGCTCACTAGAGTTATGAAACAATATGGCATTTATATATACAGTAATCAATAAGATCACCAGATGCTTATCATGTTAAAAGATCCATCTAGGAAGTTGTGGTGATAGTGTAGATTAATGTTTAATGCAATCACCTAGAGTAATGGGAGAAGGGGGATCTAGATTTACATCCTCACTTTCATCCTCTAATGAAGAAACCATAATCGGAACTGAATGTGACACAAGCACAACAAATGGCTCATAGGATTTGTTGGAATTATCACTAATATGTTTTCCTTGATGGAAAAATAATTGACAAATATGCCCTTGGTGTCAACTTATCTATAATATGATGATTATAGAACTAATGTTGATGACAAGAATATTGGTTCATATATTACAAATAATATGGAAGAGAATTGACAACTCAGCCAAAAAATGCATGCAAATTATGAAGTTTGAAAGGCATACGCGAGATTTGTGAAGAAGAGTTGCATAAATACGCAGGTTAGGTGAACAAGCATTGTGTACATAATTTGAAACACAGAAAACCCAATATGATGGGTCATTACCACAGTAATTCCCATAGTAATTGCAATGAAAATGGCTATTTGATCCCATAAACAAATATCAACAACATTACCAAACGATTTTCCTATGGTATTGGCAAGGGAAAAAGTTATACAAGGGGAAGAAGGTCAAGAAGTTATGTGTTCAATGGAATTAATTAGTCATGTATGATGTGATATGGAATATGCATGTACTAGGGACCAAGGAGAAGGTTCAGACCTAGAAAAATATAAAAGTCTATGGGTATGCTTGATTGTTTTTTTTTTTAAATAGATAAAAATGTGGGATCTATGATTGTAGTGGAGCCATGAATTGAATATATTTGCTAAGACTTATGATTTATGATAGTATGTTTGCAAAGATATGTGATTTGGGTTATGATTGCATGTATAACTTTATTCATTAGTTTAAGATCTATACAGGGGTTTTACTCCTAAATGTTGCATACATATGAAAAAATGTTTCATAATAATCACATATAATTTGTGAATTAATATGGTTTGATTACAATATCTACATTTTTTGGGTTTTGGTTGTTTTTAGTCATTGGGATGGATGAGAATGTTTGATTAAGAGTTATTTATCTACTGATTTCATATCTAGCATATTGATAAGCATGACTATTGAATATAGATATGAGATATGTATGTTTTTTTCATTGAGAATACATGTGTACATACATGGATAATGTTAAGGAAAATCATATATACCTTCTAAAGTAGTTAAGGTATTTAATTTCATTGAATTATTTGTTTTCAGTCGCTATTCATCAAATATGTTGTTATGTTTGTAGCTACTATTGATCAGAATTTTGTTGATGATTTGGTAGATATATGGCTGCTTGATTATTAGCATGTGGTTCTAATAATGAGCATGGATGAGTATTGACTTTATTTAGGACAAACCGACAATGCTTGTTTGTGGTAATATATAGTATCTTGTTGGCATGATCTTATCCAATATTGGTTTTCAGTGATCTGATATTTGTACGCGGATATTCTGGATAAATGTCATGTATATATGCATATCTACTTAATGAGATTCGTGTATATATTTTAGTGTTTGAAGTACTGTTTGGTTATGACATTTAATTAATTTTGTATAATTTTTTGTTGATTGTCAAGGACGTATTCATCAACATTATTGGTATATGATATTATTGACTAGTTATTGGTTATTAACTATGTGCATATTCATTGGATTTATTTGGTTGATTTGGTATACCGGTTTGGTCTAGTTATTGTAGTTGATTTCCTTCAGTGATTCAATTGGTATTTACTATTTAGTGATTCAGTCACTTTTACCCAATATTGGTTTTAGTTTAGTATTTTCTATCTTGGTGTATGGTCATGACCTACAAGTTTTTATGATTGATTAATAAGTGGATCTAGTATGAAATATTATGAAATGTAGTCCACAAGGTGTTTAGGGTTGTAGCCTTTAGTGAGAGAGTTGGAGCTTGCTTCCTAGAGGAGCTGGTAAACATGATTAGGGGTGTTGTATCTCCCTTACAATGGGTGTTGGAGAATTAGTGGAGGTTGTAGCCTCCTATATGAAGGATCCTATCTGATGGTAAGAGTATGCATAGTACAAAATTGTAAGAATATTTTTATTTACAATAAGATAAGAACAATTAGACGACATCATCAATTGTTTTCTCTTACATTATGTTTCCACTTAAAATCTCAGTGTCCATATGTGTTGATGTGTTTCTTATGGGCTATGGTTTATCTACTATTTACTGTTCATATTTACTAAATAAATGGATAATGAAATATTGATGCAATTATTAAGGTTAAACAACTTATGAAAATTATAAAAAAAATGGTAATATGGATATATGTGGATCCCATTAAATAAAAATTGTGTACACATATGGGTTGTTTGAATAAAAATAGCATACAAAATAATGAATTTAAAGATAAAGTGAAATAAAATATTGATTCACTACCCCACCCTTGTAGTATGTTTCCTAAAAATTAGTATCAGAGAAGGTCTCTTGGAAGAAGCTTGATCACATAAAGGGAGATCTATCAATACGAGTAGTTAGGATGGAGTATTCTTTACCAAGCCACACTTTTTCAATCATAATAACTTTACATTTTAGAAGGCCAAAGTGAGATCGTATTTGTATGCACTAGGAGCTTATGTGTCGATAGTTCTTGAAGATGGATATCAACATCCAACCTCCATTCCCACATATGAAGTAGGAAATAAATAGTAAGAGAAAAATGCAAATGAATTAAGTTCTATCTTGGGAGGATTAGTTAAATCTAAGTTCATGAAATGCATGTAGTTGAGCACTACAAAAGAAATATGGGATAAACAAGTCCAGAGCTATGAAGGACTAAGGTAAAAAATGGAAATTCTAGATGTATATAATTTAGCATGAGTCTCTTAGAATGCACGATGGTGAAACCATTGGAAGTTTTTTCCTTAGGGTAGATGAGATTGTTAACACAATGAGAGGTCTTGGTGACAAAATAGAGGATTATGCTATTATTGAAAATATTTTGAGATTTCTAACCCCAAATTTTGATGGCAATGTCTCTCCCATTTCAGAAATTTGGGATTTAAAAAGTCTTACTCTAGAAAAACTTCATGGGATACTAATAGATTGTGAGATGAGAAAATGGAATACATCAGAGATTAGAGAAGAAACCTTCAAAGCCACGTACAAAGGGAAATAAAAGGAAGAGCCTAAAGATACAAGCTAAATTTTAGACAAGGAAGAAGCGAATTTTACGGGGAAGCTACAAGTAGGAACTAGTAAATTCAAAGGTAAACATCCTTTTAAGTGTTTTTATTGTGGAAGAGTAGGTCACTATGCTATTGAGTTTTCTTATAAACAAAGCCATGATAAGAAATAAAAAGGAAATAATGTTTCAAAGAATAATGTCAAAGATGTTTGACAAACAACAATTTTTTTTATACACATGAAGACAATGAGTTCTTTTTTAATAATGAGGATGATGAACCAGACTCTTGTCAAGAAAACCAGTTACTTATGGCCTTTGAAGATAAATATGTAGATGAGAATAATAGTAATGATAATTTTATGGATGTTATAAAATAAATTAATAGAGTTTGGGTCATAAACGAGAATCAAGAAAAGGAAATCACAATGTATAAGGAAAAAAATTAGTTGAAGAAACAACCCAGCAAAATATATATATATATATATATCGAAGAGGCTAAATTAGAAGAAAAATATTTGAAGAAATGGGTCTAAGGAAGAGAAAAACACTATGAAAACTTAGAACTTGAAATTGTGGGTCTAAGAAAGGAACATGAGAAAACAAAGGCTCAATTGAATCTAAATCTTAAATTTTCTAAAGGATATGAAACTTTAGAAGAAATATTTAAGGTTTAACCTTTCTTCATTAATCAAGACAAGTGTTGGATACAATGAATATCAAAATGGTGAAACATTAGAACCTATGAGATCTTTTGATGCAGGTATGAAAGTCTTCGCCAAAGTTGAAAGAGGAGGCAAATATGAGAACAATAAGATTCGTTAAAGAATGAAGGGACAAAATATACTCAAGTAAGCCAAACATTCAATGAACAAAGGCCAATATTCTTAAGAAGGTGCTATACTCCCAGTTATTCTTACTTCAATGATCAATGCTTCGCTTTCCATAACTTTGTTTAGAAAAAAACTCATTGTGTTGCTTATAAAACTATTATGACTAGAGAAGCAAGAAATAAACATAATGAGAATAGGTTAAATACCTTTGCTTATAATGATTTCCCCCTACTTCATAATGAATTTGAATGTTTTATTTGCGATAAATTTGGTCATTAAGAAACATAACACAAAAGCATGATGATTCCAACTTATGAACATGAGCAGAAGTCTGAACTTCCCAAAGTATAGAAAACAGATATTATTTCCTCTAAAAAATGTGGTTTAGCCTTGAATGGAGGAGATCAATAGAATCTATGGTACAGTGACAGTGATTTATCAAAACATATGACATGTGACAAAGATAAGTTTTTTCTTTGAATGAAATTAAAAAGTAAAATAGTGTGACTTTTGGTTGGAATTCACATGCTACTATTAATGGAAAAGGATATGTGGTGTTGAAATTAAGGGTTAGAGCTGAGAATGTATTATTTGTTGATGGAATAAGGCACAATTGTTTGAGTGTTAGTCAAATGTGCTATCAGGGAATGTAGTTTTTTTTAGGTGAAAAGGTTTCTTGGTGAAAGAACTGGGTAAAAGTAAGACTTTAATCAAGGGAACCAGAACTCTAGGAAACGTCTACATCCTAGGGGGTGGGGAAGAGAACTATTTTTTGAGAAAATACGAAGAAAGTTTCCTATGGCCTCTTTGTACCTGTTTCCCTTAGGTAGTCCTTGGCTAAAATACCTATTCCAGGAAACCTACTCAACCAACCTTTAGGTTCAAGTTGGCCCTTGAACCATAGGGTGTTCCCTCAGTTTTACGAGGTTTTGTTTAATGTTCTTCACCTGTCACTAAACAATAGCCTTTGAAGCACAATGGCCAAACTTATGGTTTTAATGGGGATGATTGGTGATCAATGATAATCCCTAATCATGATTAAAGGCCTCTCTCACAGGGTCCGTTATGAGAGTGTCAGCTTCCATCTTGAGAGAATGAATTAGGATTTTCAAGAATTATGGTAGAAGAATGTAAGGGGATTCCTAATAATTGAGCTGTCAGACTAACTACTTAACAACTAGGGAAATTTAGATGTTTGTAGAATATTTTTACAGCCCAGCCAAAAAGATATTCAAAGGTAACAGAAGGCCAAAGTGAAACCGATTCCAAGATGAGCCATTTCAAACAGATCGTCTAATAAGCTAATCTCTTTTAATGACTATCCAAAAACATAAAGCAAAAACCATTCAAGGAGGAGTTACCTTGGACAAACAATCCAATAAGCTAATATCTTTCTAAAGGTTATGATTTTGCAGGGAATTACAAAGAGATTAAGAATTACTCTATCTTACCCGGACCTTCCCATAATTGCTTTGAACATATGTAGAAACAAGTTATGAAAACACCAGAAAGGCATACGAGAAACACAAGATTTTGACATAATTGGAGCCAAAAGGCTTGCATTATAATTCTACAAGAGAAGCTATTACATAGTGAAGACCCTTGGCATCAAAATCCCACCCATATTACTTCAATTGATGAAGTATTTATACAACTTCCTCACAAAATATCTTGATAAAAAATATCAAGTGCTATTACAAATATCTGAAAAATGTATTACAAAACTAAAACACAAATAAAGGTAACTAAAACTATTTGAAGAGTTCTTGTACTATCCTCGAGGATTTATGTTCATAAAGAGTATAAATTCTAATTTTATTGCAACTCATATTTGATGAGGTGGCCTCCAAGTCACTAACTGTCTCTGAGCTTTTTCCTCCCGAATTTTTGAGAAATAGGGTCCTGTAATACCTTTATTTATTCCAAACCATAACAGATGTTAGAACACTTAGAGAGATTTTTGTAAGTGATGATGTTGGCAACAAAAACCTCTTTCTATATTTTAAAATTCATTTCCACCTACTTGGAAACTGCATTTTAAAATAATGACTAAAAACAGGAAAATTCGGGAAAACATGGCTGAAAAGAGTCATCCGAACATCCCAAATCATAAGCTCTATTACAAAAATGAGAGAGATTTTTCTATATTAGAATCTGAGGAGAAAAACCTCCTCCAGTTTACCACAATTCATTTCCGATTACCCACAATATGCTCTGCAAAAAGGTGGCTGAAACAAGAAATTTCCGGAAAATATGCCTTTAAAGATGCACTAGTATCTCCCAAAACATAACATATGTTAGAAAATGGAGAGAGGTTTTTATACATGAGGAGGTTATCAACAAAAATGTATTTCAGTTTTGGAAAATGTTTTCTCAGATGTTTGTAAACGGTGTTTGAATTTACTTTATTACATCATTTAATCAGGTTTAAATGCATGATTAACTAAATCAACCATCTAATGAAACTTAAACTTACATATTGAGGGTGAATTTACTCTTGCAGAACCATTTATTATTTCTAAATTACGAAAACATATTATATCAGAAAATTTAAATTATAAAAAATAATCGTGTTACAACAGGCCTAGGACATTGGGAGACCTAATTTTTTCTCAACTATATAAATAAAGTAAGAAGGGAGTAGTTCGTCACTTACAAGAATTCAATTTAAAACTAAAGAATGCACTTCAGGTAAGCCTCTCGAAGTTGTTCATATAAATTTATGTGAACCTATGAGAAATAAGTCTCCTCATGGTGATGAAAAATTCATGTTATTAATTGATGATTTTACAAGAATGTGTTGAGGTAGTCTATTAAGGTACAAAGATGAGGCATTTAAAATTTTAAAATATTCAAGGCTATAGTAGAAAACAAATTGGAATTGATAATCAAATTCCTTGTATCATATCAAGTAGGAGAGTTTATCTTAGATGATTTTTTAAATTTTTTGAGCAACATGGCATCAAGAAGAAAATCTCCATAGCTAAAAATCCTCAACAAAATGGAGTAGCAGAAACAATGAATAGGACAATACAAGAAATGACATGTTCTATGCTTTATGGGTCTGGAACATCTCACACCTTTTGGGGGGAAGCATGTTATGAAACCAACTCACAAAAAGATAGAAAAGATAGATGAATGCCTTAGAAATAAGCCTCTACAAGGGGAAACCTCCTTTACATTACGTAAATGAACAATTCTTAGGTGATACAAATGACAAGACCTCCTTTCTATATATAGGATTCTAAGGGGTCATAATATAACCAAAGCCGACATAACAATAGTAACCATAGTGGGCTTCTATCGGGCACAATAATAACAATATGGGGAATACATGGGCACAAGAATATAATAAGGGGGTTGTACTAATAACAATAAGGGGTTACACTAGTAGTAGAGGGACCTAACATGCCCCTCTCCTTCAAAAAGTGTTTTCCTCAATGCTTGAGTAGTTCTTAATGCTTCTGTATAAATTCTTGTCCTCCCATGTGGAATATTGAGCGGGTAAGTTCTTCCACTTGATGAGATACTATGAAATTGATCTATTTTGTAGCTTTTGATTTATCTGTTTTGTGATTGCTTCGAGTTCCAATATGATTTTTCCTTCCTTGTTAAGTTCTCCCAATACTATTTGAACTGGGTTCTTCTGCAACTTCTGAATGAGTTCCCACTCCTTTGGGCATATGGATATATGTAAGGCCGGATGCTTGGACGAACACTTTGCGGAATCATCATGATCATGATCATGATCATGAATAGGTGGGAGGCCTTTGGGAGTCTCAAATACCTTGGAATGATCGTCCAAAATTTTTTGGAGACCTGGATAAATACATGATTTCGATGTGGGATCCTATAGTGAACATAATTGTACAATTACACCCCGTTTTTCTTTATTTAGAAGCTTTGTCATGCTGTTAGAGTTGCTTATCTCTCTAGGTTTTCCTTCGATACCCCTCAATTCAACTTCCTTTCTTTCCAAAAAGTAGGTTTTAACCCCGTACAAAAATTACCTGCATACGAATTCTAAAACACAGAAAAATAAAAAATGCGAGAGCATAACACATAAAACACATATACACAAAGATTTTCCCATTGGATCCCAAAACCGAGACAATCAGCTTGATTTTTTATTATGTTCCTTTCAATGTTATAATACATATTTATACATGCTGAAACATTGAATACCATGGACCGAAAACTATCCTGTCCATGAAACATGTGCGAAAATCATGCACAAAACCATAGGTGGGTCCGCCCATAAAGTGGGGTTATGGGTGCCCCTCAAACCCCTTGTTAACTACGTGGAAAGAATATAACACAACCCAATATTCCCCACTTGCTGTTTTCTTTCCACAGGGGGCCACAAGAGAACTTAGTCATTTTTCTAGCCTTGAAATGCCCATTGTCTCTCTACACCAAGAGAACTTCTCAGAGCTCACAGATTTTGTCAATGCATCTGCAGTTTTCTTCAATGTGTCCACCTTTACCAGCAACACCTTTTTGTCTTCTATCATAACCCTCACGAAGTTATACTGAACATCAATGTACTTTGTCTTTGAATGATATACGGGGATCTTTGCCAAGAAAATTTCACTTTGGCTGTCACAGTCTATCGATATAGCTTCTTGTAATACTTTAACACAATCTCTACAACCAAACTACTTCCTTGCTTGCATGATTGGCAGCCATGTATTCTGGCTCTGTAGTTGAAAGTGCCACTACAGATTATTTCTTACTCATCCAACCAACTGCACCTCCAAATAGGTTATACACATACCCACTTTTAGATCTTATCTGATCTAGATCTCTAGCCCAGTCTGCATCATCAAAGCCATGAATATCCAAAACTCTGTCCAATCCTTGTCTTCTTTGGTAGCAGAAACCATAATCAATAGTGTGACGCAAATACCTGAAAACCCGCTTCAATGATGTCCAGTGCTCCTTCCCTGGTTTTGACATAAACCTGCTCAATACTCCCACTGCACGTGTAATGTCTATTCTAGTACAGACCATTGCATACATCAGGCTACCGACTGCACTTCCATATGGAACATGGGACATGTCCTCTTCCTCTTCTTGTGTCTTGGGATACTGTTCAGTAGATAACCTCACACCTACAGGAATAGGAACCTTCACTGGTTTACTATCCTGCATATTAAACCTCTACAATATTGTCTCGACATACTTCCTCTGGTTTAACTAGAGCTTCCTCTTTGCTCGATCTCTTTTAATTTCCATCCTCAAAATATAGTTTTCAGCACCAAGATATTTCATGTAAAATTTGGAGGACAATTGGGTCTTCAAGTCCTGGATAACTTCTTTTTTATTTCCAACCAACAACATATCATCCACATACAGGACCAGATAAATAACATGGTCACCAATTAATTTAAAATACACATAGTGATTTGCTTTGCTTCTGGTGAAGCCAAGTCCCCGTACAAATGTATAAAATTTTTGATACCACATCCTTGGTGACTGTTTTAACCCATATAGAGACTTCTTCAACTTACATACCAGTTCTTTCTTAGCCTTCACTGCAAAGCCTTCAGGTTGCTTCATGTAGATCTCCTCTTCCAAATCCCCATGAAGAAATGTTGTCTTCACATCCATTTGTTCTACCTTAAAATCAAAATCAACAACAACAGATAAAAGTAATCTAATAGAAGTTAGCTTGGCAACAGGAGAAAAAATATCACCAAAATCAATTCCCGACACCTTGGAATAACCTTTTGCTACCAATCGAGCTTTGTATTTCTCCACTTTTCATTTTGCATTTGTCTTCTTTTTGAACACCCATTTGCTACCAATGGGTTTGCTTCCGGCAGACAACTCCACCAAATCCCAAGCCTCATTTCTGTGCAAAGATGCCATTTCATCAAATATGGTCTCTTTCTAGAGTTTTCCATCCTCTAAATCTACTGCTTCCTTCATAGTTCTGGGATCATCATCAGTAACAGAAAAACAAAAATTTGAAAAGAAAGCATAAGGACTATACCTTTTTGGCTACCTTCTTTCTCAAACTGATCTTCTCACAGCCGGAGTTTGTGAATCTTCATCTTCTAATTCCTCCTCTACTGTAGAGTCTGATTCTTCCTCCTTTAGCTCAAACTCTATCATCTCATGTTCCTTTGGTTGGAATTCATGTTTAATAACATCTTTCACCTCTCTGAACACCACGTCTCAGCTGTACATAACCTTCCTTGTTATTGGGTTCCAAAGCTTATAACTATTTAAACCATCCTTATACCCAATAAAGATGCACTTTTCAGATTTACTATCCAACTTTGTTCTTTTGTCCTTTAGAACATGTACATATGCGTCACATCCAAATACCCTCAGATGTGAAAGAGAGGGTTTATTACCAGTCCATACCTCTTGTGGAGTCTTATCCTCCAACACTGATGAAGGTGACCTGTTGACCAAGTAACATGCAGTATCTGCTACCTTTGCCTAGAATTCCTGTCCTACCCTGACACCACTAAGCATGCTTCTTGCCCTTTCCGTCAATGTCTTGTTCATTATTTCTACACCTCCATTTTGCTGAGGTGTATATGTATTAGTCTTTTACCATGCTATACCACCCTTCTTATAGAATTATTCAAATTCCTTACTGCAAAACTATCCACCATTATCTGTCCTCAGTACCTTTATCTTCTTCTCTATATGGTTTTCCACGAGAGCCTTGAATTCTTTAAACTGTCAAATACTTCAGATTTCTTCTTAAGGAAATATATCCATGTATTCCTTAAGAAGTAATCTATAAATGATACATAGTAAATAGACTTACCCAGTGATGGAACCTTCACAAATCCAAATGCATCATTGTGCACAAACTCTAATATCTGTTTCGCCCTCTTACTTCCAGAGGGAAAACTCACCTGATTCTGCTTCCCATATACACAATTTCTATAGAAATCAAAATCTAGAGAGGTATTACTCTTACTTTCTACCATACCTTTACCATGAAGTATTCGAAGGCCCTTCTCTCCAATATGTCTAAGCCTTTGATGCCACAACATGGTCCTCTCTCCAGAGACCACTAGATTTTCTGCTCCACTTTCAGGAACCATGAAACTGTTGCATCCATCAACAATATTGCTACCTTGGAGCTTGTACAGAGTTCAAATATGAACTCCCCGCAACAATACCAGTGCTCCCAGAGCCATCTTGAAGGTATCCTTCTCGAACACTGTTTTTACACCTACATCATCTAGCTTACTAATAGAAATCAGATTTATAGCTAATGTAGGAATATGGAGAGCACTCAGAAGTGTTCTAACACTTCCACCTTGTAGCTTCAACTTTAATTTTCCACAACCAATGATTCTAGCCTTCCTGTCATGCCCCAAGAAGACACCATCACCATCATATTTCTCATACTCACAAAATCACTCTCGATGTGGAGTGAAGTGAAAGGATGCACCTGAGTCAATCAAACATGCCTCATGATCTACATCTGTACTTGAAGAAGCTAGGTACACATCCCCACCTTCATCTGAGGTGGTTTTCACCTCTGCAAAAGGAGCCTCATCAGATCCCTTTCGTTTGTCAGGAGCTTTAGATTTTCAGTCCCTTTTGAAGTGGCCCTCCTTTCCACATTTCTAGCACACCACCTTTACAAGTTTTCCTAGAGATTTAGGTCTCCCTCTAGATTTAGATCTCCCACTCGATGACTTATTTTTGTTTCTATTCTGGGACCGTCCTTGTATAGACAAGGCATCACCATTTTGGCTCTCCATATTTTTCCATCTCATCTCCTCCATCAGCAAGGCTGAGACTATTTCATCAAACTACAAGGCAATTGCATTGCTACGTACTACAATAACTAGACTATCCCACGAATATGGTAGAGAACACAACCAACTGATACACTTATCTTCATCTGAAATTTTAATATCAACATATGCTAATTGACTTACCACTATATTAAATGCATTCAAATTCTCTATAACCGAGTCTCCATCTTTCATCCTCAGGTTATACATCTTTTTCCGCAAGAACAGTTTATTCACTAGAGGCTTCGATTGGTACAAAGTCCCTAACTTGTCCCACAAAGCCTTTGTTGTAGCCTCCCATGATACATTCAACATTACTGAATCTAGGATAGAAAATCGTATTGTGCTCTTTGCCTTCTGATCCAACTTCTTCCATTCTTCATCAGACACTCCCTTTGGTTTAGTACCAAGATCTAACGCAATCCTCTGATCTTTATCCACCAACAGATACTCCATCTTGAGTTTCCACAACTCAAAACTCTGACAATTAAATTTCTCGATCTCTATCTTTCCACCACTCGCCATCCTCTTTCACCACGAGAATTGATCTCGTAGATCTACCACTGAACATAGTCTACCACAGCCCCAAGCGAAACCCCTCAGCAATAAAGGCATCCCCTTGAAGCCAAAACAACTCCGATACCAAATGTAGGTTTTAACCCCGTACAGAAATTCCTTGCATATGAATTCTAAAACGCAGAAAAATAAACAATGCGAGAGCGTAACACGTAAAACACATACACACAGAGATTTTCCCACTGGATCTCAAAACCGGGACTACTAGTTTGATTTTTCATTATGTTCCTTTCAGTGTTATAATACATACTTATACATGCTGAAACATGTAATACCATGGACTGAAAACCATCACGTCCAATACCATGGACCAAAAACCATCGCTTCCAAAAAGCATGTGTGAAAATCATGCAAAAAACCATAGGTGGGTCTGCCCAACCTAACATAGGGTCCAAAACCAAAATTTTCTGGGGCGCTGCCTGGGACACCATAAAGTAGGGTTACGGGTGCCCCTCAAACCCCCTGTTAACTACGTGGAAAGAATATAACACAACCCAACACAAAAAAATTTCAAGAAAAGTTCTTCAAAATTAAAAGCTATCATACCCAAAGATTGTAGCCATTGGACTCCTAGTAAAACATCAGCACCACCCATTGGAATGGAAATCATTGGGCTATTCAATACATATTCTCCCATGGATAGCTTGATATTATGGCACTTCTGAGAGAAATTTATGGTTTCGCCACTTGCAACCATCACTTGACACTTCGGTGCTAGATATAGGAAGAAATTTAATTCCTTGGCTGTCTTACAATCAATAAAATTATGGGTGCTTCCCGAATCAATCAACACTATTACCTTTTTCTTCTTGATATGTCCATCTATCTTGATAGTTTGAGGAGTGGTAATTCTAGCCAATGCATTACAAGATATGGTCGGATTCATTTCTTCTTTATCTAGGGTTTGTTCCTAGAGTATATCCTCTTCTTTGGACTTTTCCTGATCCTTTTCTTCCTCCTCTACATAATCAATGTAAAATAATTTCTTCTGAGCACAATTATGACCTTTAATGTATTTGTTATCACATTTGTAAAAAAACCCTTTTTCTCCCTTTTCTTCCAATTTTTGTGGTGTAATCCTTGTAGGTTGTAGAAGGCTAGGAGAAACAACACTTCCATCCTTATAGTTGTGAGGGGTAGATTTCCTTGTTTCCATAATTTTTCTTTCTACTTTATAACAAAGCCCTTTTTCTCTTTTCTCTTCCAATTGTTGTGGTGTTGCTCTAAAGATGGTGTTTCTCTTTGTATCCTTATAATCTGCTATCATTTCCTCCATGTAAATTGGCCACGTAACAAGTTGTTTACGAGAACATAGCCCGTTATACCATAAAATTGATCTGGTTCCAAATATGAAGATGCAATACATACCATTTGTAACAGTGGTACACCATGTAGATCAAAATATTTATACATTTGTAGTATCCAATTTATTGTATCCTTTCCATCAAAATTCCTCTTATTGCTTTTCTTGATTTCAGGAGCTCGATCTTGAAATAATTGTAACTTTGTACTTTCAGATCTCAAAGTTCTAAATTGTCTTCAGCAGTAGCCCTCTGAGTCTTCCTTCTAACCCCATAAGTGTGATTAGAATTTGGTTCTCCGAGAAACCATTATGCCCAATCTCGTAAGATTACCTTATTATATAATGTTTCGGTAAAGCGGACTTGTACGACATGCCACGTGTTACTGTTTCTACCTTCAGACATAAAAATGATGGACAAGAGACTATAATTCATCCTCTTTCTGTAATTTCCTATGAAACTTCAATTTGCTTCTTAGAGAGAAAGTTATGACAAGTTTCCCAAGGTCACCTGTTTAGGAGGTAATTCAAGAGTCTACAAAATCGCTACATTCCGCAGTTCATATATCCGAAAATATAGCGAGACAAGATCTAAAATTCGGATCTCAGATTCAGAATTCATTCTTCCCAAATGGGTTTTTTCTTTAGCATTTGAAACTTCATAGAGAAACGTTTATAGCAAAAATACCATGATGACCTGTTTTAGATGAAATTCTACAGCTTGCAAAAACCCTAACTTCCTCATATTATATCTCTGAAAATATAGCCAAACAAGATCTGAAATTTTGATGCGTAGTTTAGCAATAACTCTTTTCAAATTTGTTTTTGTTTTAGCTTCTAACATGTCGTAGAAAAAAATTATAGAGAAAATACCACAATGGCTTGTTTGGAGCATCAAAACCCTAGAAGCCAAAGCTCTGATACCAAATGTTATGAAACCAACTGAAAAAAAGATAGAAAAGATAGATGAATGCCTTAGAAATAAGCCTCTTCAAGGGGGAACCTCCTTTACATTACACAAATGAACAATTCTTAGATGATACAAATGACAAGGCATCCTTTCTATATATAGGATTTTAAGGGGTCATAATATAATGAGAGCCGACATAACAATAACAATGTAAGGGCACAATAATAACAATAGTGGGCTTTTATGGGGCACAATAATAACAATATCGGGACTACATGGGCACAAGAATATAATAAGGGGGTTGTAATAATAACAATAATGGGTTACACTAGTAGTATAGGGACCTAACAAAGTAATACAAATACTTATTGATATACTCAACAAGGCTCATGTTCGAGTCAATAGTGATACAACCCCACATGAACTTTGGTATGAAAAACATGCAACTGTCAAATTATTTAGAATCTTTGGAAGAAAATGTTTTATAAAGAGAAATGATAATAAGATTGGATAATTTAAACCTAGATGTAATGAATTAATCATTCTTGGATACTCTTCCAGAAGTAAAGGATATACATGTCTTGTAGTGGTTACAACCACCCTCCAAAATTTTTCCTTAGCTTCATTTTGGAGCCTCCCTACCAACCATCCTTAGCAGCATGTCTTTCACTGTAAAAGTACATCTGCTTTAGTTAATTTTCATTGGCTTATCAACTTGTGTGTGACAACATGTTTTCCTCTCAGTTGTGGGATGAAATTTGGGAACTTTCTCATTTTTTTGTTGTTGTGCTCAGATGGAAAATTGCACAATTCTGGAAGGGAACCAGCCTTCCTCCCCAAAATTGTGCAATCCATCTACGCTTGCTACTGCTCTCCAGAAATGTGTAGAATAGACAGGGAACCTTCCCTCTGGAAAATTGGGTAATGCACCCCATCACTAGGCTTTCTCTCAAAATTTGCGCAATTATGACTGACAACCATGGCTTAATTCCATAAATTACACAATTCCCGAGGGACAACTAGACTTGCTCAGCCCCAAAACTGCGCAAAATTCACTCCATGGTTTTCAGGTTGTTGCATGCTCTCCCAAATTGCCCAGTTCCCTTGAGGATTGAGAAATATTGATTTGTGTGCATGGGTTACTTTTCGTGAAAAAGAGAAAAGAAGAAAAGAAGAAAACATCCCTAGATTTTAGGAATCCATTTTTAGTTGTTGGAGGTTACATGCAAAAGCCATTTTAGAAACCTTTCATCGAGTGTCGCTTTTTCCTAGATTTGTAGCATGCACATCATAAGCCGAAATCTTATGAAAACTTATTTATTCAATGCTTCATATCTCATTCCTTACATCAATATTAGATTTGTAACATCCCACATCATATCTAGGAGCATTCGGCACATTCAACACAACATTTTTGAGGTAAGTCTTCTTTTCATGTCTCTTGCTACTTTTCTGTCGCTTTTTGTATTTCGGTTTCTGTGAGTGTTGTTTTCTTGGTTTCGTTGAACCATTGATGTTGTTTTAATGCATGTTAGATTGTAGAAGCACTATTTCAAGCTTTTCATTGCATCTCACTGCTGTCGCATGCATGGCATTGTTTCAGCACTAACGGTCGTCGTTGCGGCGAATTCCTTCACAGACTTACTTGTATTCCCATTTTCTGAATCCTACACTCACTATTGGCATGCATGATCATTCACTCTTGTTTTCACTCACCTTCACCATGAATTTAGCCTTTTCATGTTTTCAATTGACCGTTAGCAGTTATAGGCTACCTTGGCCTAGACCTTACCTTGCCTGACTTGCAATGTGCATCTCTAAGAGTGAAGGCTCTACCCTCCTCTAAGAAATTGCACAAAGCTGGCCAAACATTGACCTCTAGGATTTCTCTGCAGAATTCTAGGAGGTAGTGACCTCCTGGTCCCGGGAATTGCGCAAACATAATTTGCTGGTTGTAGTCATTACTGAGTGAAATTTCGCATTTTGCAGTTTCATTCCTTAGTAGGCCTAGCTAGACTATGCATTGCATAGTTTTAGTACCTAGTCAGACCAATTATAGTTGAGATTATGCTTTGTGGATTTTTTTCAGTCAGTCCCTTATCCTCCCGGTGAAAATTGTGCAATCTTTCAAGTCAGTCACCTAGGTGTATTATATGTCAGTCCTCAAGTTGGTTCTGGTTTTCGACTAACAAATTGCTTGTGATGAGTGTTTCTCTCTATCTCCAGGTATCACATGTGTTTGTCCATCTCTCAACAGTACATGTACAATGAATTCCAAGAGAGGAGGGTCAAATGCCACCATTGAGAGTGCAACTGGAGATGCATTTGAGGAAGTGTCTATGCACTTTCCCATCTATGAAAACACTAAGTTGTTGATAGAGAAGGACATCAAGATGAAATGGAAGGACATCAATGGCACCTTTTCACTTTTTCCTATATTTGTGGCATGCGCATCATAAGCATTGATATTATCAAAAATTATTTATTCGACGCTTCAGAGCTCATTCCCCACATTGATCTTGGAGCTCTGAGTTCCCGCATCACATCTTGGCGCATTGTGCACATTTAGCTTTTCTAGGTAAGTCCACCTTTCATGTATTTTTCTGCTTTTCTATCGATTTTTATATTTCTCTTTCTATGAGTGCTATATGATTGGTTTCGTGGAATGCTTTCTATTGTTTTAATGGATGTTATATTGTAGAAGCATTGTTTCAAGTTTTTCACTCTGTCTCAATACTGTCACATGCATGAAACTTTTTTCTGCACTGATAGTCATCGTTTTGGTGACTCGCTTCACACACTTACTTGTTTTCCTATTTTCTGAATCCTGCACTCATTCTTTGAATGTATGATAATTCACTCTTGTTTGCACTTAGACTTTCCATGTATTCAACCTTTTCATGTTTTCAGCACCCGTCGGTGTGTCTCAACTGCCTTGGCCTGGACCTTGTCTTGCCCTGCTTGTAGTGTGCACTTCTGAGAGTGAAGGCTCTACCTTCCTCCTAGAAATTTCACAAAGATGGCACAACACTAGCCTCCAAGTTTTCTCTATGAAATTCTGGGATGCAATCCCCTGTTGGCCTAGGGAGTTGTAGAAAGGAAATTCGCTAGTTGTAGTCATTGCTAACTAAAACTGCAAATTAAGTAGTTTCATTTCTCAGTACACCTAGATGTACTGTGCATTATGTAGTTTTACCAGTCAGTCAGCCCACTGACAGTCTAGACTGTTCTTTGTGTAGTTTTGGTTGTCAGTCTCCCAGCCTCCTAGTAAGAATTGCACAATCTTTCCCGTCAGCCGCCAAGGTGTGTTGTATGTCAGTCCTCAAGTTTCTTCTTGTTTTCAACTAAAAGGTTGATTTCAATGAGTGTTCCTCTGTCTCCAGGTATCACAGTTGTTCATCCATTTCTTATTAGTACAACTACAAGGGCATCCAAGAGAGAAGGGTCAAACGACACCTTTGAGAGTGAAACTAGAGATGCAGTTGAGAAAGTGTCTATGAGTTTGCACAATTATGAAGAAACTAAGTTGTTCATTGCCAAGGACATAAAAATTAAATGGCAGGACATCAATGACACCTTTTTAGGCACATTTGAGGAAAATCGGGATGATTAGAGGGTCTATGTCAACACTCACAAGTCTGGGTTGTACCAGATTGCATGTAGGTATCTCGCGTTCCCATGAACAGACATGATCCACTCAATTGTCTTGCATACTAATCTATAGAGAATGTTGTTGAGTAGAATCAGTGGAACACAAATTTCTACCTTAAGCTCAAAGGACTTCCATGAGATGTATCACTTATCGTAACCGGTAATTAGCATGGATACGCCCTTCACCAGACCCAACAACAGTGTGAACTGAAGAGACATCTTCAAGAGCTGGGTGAAAGAGCCATCCGAGTTCACGACAACACTGAGCCATTTTTACAAGACAAGGATACTATAGAAGGCATATCATCTCTTGGTCATCTTTCCATGCTGCTTATATGGCCGAGATGCAAAGAAACCTTCCTGCAAAATTGGATGATTGTGTTGGATCATCTAGCGAATGAAGGAAGACCTTTAAACTGGTCTGACATGTTTCGTCCATGATTGAAGGAATAGGTATCAGAAGCCTAAAATCCACCCAAGGGGTCACCCCATTGGCTTCACCCCATCCAGAAGAAGAGCAAGTCCCAAGTGATCAAGGAAACACATAAATCCTTGAATATAATCTAGAGGTGGGCATGCACAACATTTTTTTCAATGAGTCACAAAACAATGTTCTACAGTCGCATAGAGTGCATACTCTAGATGTCCAAAGCATATGTCGAATCCACCAAAGCATATGTTGAAGCCACCAGCTCGAGTGTTAGACTCTTGATAGTGAAGAATGAGCACATGGACAAGGAGTTACAATCGGTAAGAAGGGAGGAGAATAGGTTACAACATCCGCTAGAGCAAGGTTGAGGAGAGCGATACTAGATGATGTATCATATCTTGAGACAGTCATGTGGAAGCTGTACTCTAGATTCATCACCATACATAAGTGAAATGTCCATCTCAAAGGTTGGCAGCAACGTTGTGCTAGGAGAGCACACATCTTGGCAGATCTGCACACTATTGTCTATCACATGCAAATATGGACAATGAAGTACAAGGGAGCCCCATTACACTTACCAAATATGATGAAACCAAAGTTAGTAGAGTTGAAGGAGCCCATCCAGAGTTATATCCAAAACTATGAGGAACTCATGTAAGTAATCACAAGCTTACAGGCTTTACATGCACGGGTGTTCAGGAGCATGGATGTCATTGTGTGCATGCATGTGATTTCATCCATTGGCACACTCACCAAGGTGAAGTCAAAGAACTAAGTCCGACTCGAGCTAGACATGTACTTTGATTAGTTGATGCACATAGTCACTAGCACAAACAACATGCATCAGTGTGTTGTTGGTCCGACTACACTCAAGACTATGATGTGCATGTTATCTGATGAGTTAGATAGAGGTGCCAATTCAGTGTACCTAGATATATTGGAGGCAATATTTTTCTTTCAGAAGGATGTCGCCACAGAGCACACAAACACCATAAAATACTACCAATCTTGGCATCAGTTCACCACTGTCGATTATCGTGAGGATGTCAAAGAGTTAGTCCTACCACTGTTGTCTAAGTCTTAGTGATGTCTTTCATGGCTTACTCAAGCATATTTTGTATCACATGGGTACATGTGTAGATTGTAATGTAAACCTATTGTGAAAGTCAAAGACCAAGTGTCAATAGAAGAATGTAACAATCTCATAGTAGTTGAAGAGTCATGACGGTAGGTAAATAGTCACAAATGGGAATGCCAATGGTTGCCCCACCCTTTGCTATTTATAGAACCTCATAACTCATTATACAGGCTTTTTGGAGCCAAGATTCCTATAGATGTAACTTACTGAAAGCTTGCAGTGTATTGTATTGAGCCTTGGCTTCTCCACAGTGCAAAGATAGTACATCTCTTTGGAGGAGCAGGCACCTGTGACTGTAGTGTTCTGCTATCAAGGCTATTGGAGGCCTTGGTTTTATGTATGATTGGATCTTTCACTCTTTTAATATAATAGAGCGAGCATGTTTCATGCATATGTTGTTATTGTAGTTCAACTATCCTATTTACTCTAATAAAATATGTAGTTGTTATTTACACCTCAATGTATGGACTATATTGTATGTGTTTATATGAATCTTATCGAAGCATTTTGTTCATATAATCCATCGTTTTGGATCGTCGGCTATCTTTATTTCCATCTTGTGATGTCTTTCTTATCATGTGTTCCCTTTCAAGCTATGTGCTATCACAAGTTTCTAAGGGTGCACCCACCCCCTCCGTTCCGTGTGTTAGAGCCTTCAGTGCACCTTCCATGACTTACTGGAATGTCACACCCTTGCTGCCAACAAGGACATCTTACTTCCCTCTGTGCACAACCACAGTCAAGGCGATACCATACTACCCACTGTTGGGACTCCTACTCAAAATGGTTTGAGGTGTAGTTGGGACTTCTTATTGGGGAGATTCCCTGACATGTTGATGGTTCCATCACTATCAGCATTTCTTGTGCTAGAAGGAGGGCCAGATGACAAGATCAGTCATCACATCCTATTTTGAACCTTTGCACATTTTTCATGGATATCATTAGAGTCCACCCTTCGCAATGTTTATCTAATGCACATCCCTTAGACATAACGAAGGAATTTTACGATCTATTATCAAAATTCACTTATGATAGTGAAGGCAAAGTTGCCTAGCCTGAGCACTTAATGACTTCCTTGCATTTTTGAAGGATGCAGAAGAGTTTGATGAAGTTGAGGTTAGCATGCTCATTTCAACCACACCTCGTGAATCCCCACAACAATGGTGCCACAGCCTGCCTCACAATTGCATGCACTCATTTCAGTAGTTTAGTGATATAATCGAATTTATCATCCATCATTTTGATCTTGATCCTCTTGGAAAAAAATGTTAAAACAATGGAAGATACCGATTGATCCGCCTATGGATTTCTGATAGTGATTCCACGTACTTCAGTTCGAAGCTCCAAAAAATAGATGAAATTCCAATATCTTTGGGATAGAGTGAATATTTACTTCAAAAACTATTCTATCCCAAAATGAAGTTTAATATCTAATCTCGCTCATCATACTTCGGTGATGGAGCTACGGAATCATGAACAAACATAGTTGTTGTCACAAGTGGTTTTCCACCTTCCCCTCATCAAAAATCTCCACCATCGCAAAGTGATGTCATTGAACATGCACACATGTTTGTTCAAATGTCGCATCCTCACATCATCACTACTCTGAAATTTTTTCACAGATTTGGTTGGGATGTCCATGGGTTGTCACTTACATTTGTTACCTCAACCTCCTCCTTTGCATCCTACTGATCCTTCATATTACATTGTCTTGTGTTCTTCCATTCCAGACTCTACACTTGTTGTGAATGAGGATCAATCCATTGAGGGAGTTCGTGGTTCACAACCAACTTGCGTTATCACTTATGATGAGTATGACTGGGGATCTGAACATCAACTCGTATTGAAGGATGTCCTCCTTTTTCCCAGAACTCCTTCAGCTTTTTCTTGACATCTTTGTTGATTCTACTGTTTCTAATTTCCCTTGTGTAAATCCTTCCACGGATGCATCAACTTCCAATCATTCGTTGAACACACCGAAGGTTAGTCCACCATTCGACAATGGAGAGGATAAATTAATCATTGAAAATCCACTTGATTTTTAATTGGCCTTTTACGGAAACATAGAGGGTGAAAACTCTTAATTCTCATCTACCCCTCTATTTGATTTATTACATCATGAGCATGTCGATGAACGCATTGATTTTTCTGATCGTAGCTATGATGATCTACTTACTCATGTATTCGATCACGATGATGATTCTATCATTGTTGATCTTTTAAAGCCACCTACCTATGATGATCTTTCGGTTGATGAAGTTGAAACCCCATAGGCTGGCGAGGTGCTTCAGCTCGAGCTGATGGTTATGTCAGACCCTTATTGTCCTGAGGTTGGTTTCACTTCCTTACAGGAAATTGTTGAAACACCAAAGGCTCCTCATCACTCATCTGTATGCATTGAATATCAATCCAACACACAGATTTCGCTTCCTGCACCTGGATCACATGATCCCATTGTTCATGTACTAGAGGAATGTTACACAACAAGCACACTTGCACGATGTAAGTTGTATATGTTTCTCATGTTTTCTTGCATTTCATAGTCAAGAGATTGCATATGCTTAACATATGCACATAGTGTATCATAGCACCATGGTAAGTCCACATAGTGCATGATGTGCACTTTCAGTTTTTTCTTTTCTATGGACGCATTAAAACTTGGAGTGTGTTTCTCTTCATTGTTATCTCTTTCATGTTTTCTGGTTTGCTTAAGTCTGTTGTTCATGAACCATGAATTCACCAACATGGGTAAACCAATGTGCCAATGGTTGCATTGGAAGTATCACTTCACATGATCAGACCCATGCACCATTAACTTAGGACTTGGGTAGTGTTTTCTTTATGTTTGTTTGCTTGCATGCATGTTTATTTTCATGCTTTGTTGGATCACCTGCTTTCTTTATTTTGTTACTCACCTTGCTTACGCATTTGATTCTTTTGTTCACTCTTTTGTTTTTTTCTTTTCTTATGCCCGTAGGTTAGTTTCACATGAAACTATGTACGACTCTTGAAGCAAGCAGGGTAAAGTACAAGAGGACTTGTGCAGTTATCTATACTTGGTTATCATTTGTCCAATCTCTTATGTAGAACTTGTTGGCTTCAGTCAATGGTACACCAATGTAAAATACGTTATGTTTGAAGTGAACCTTGGTGAAAACACAATGCTTGTGCACTAACTAGTAGCACATATTCTAGTTGTTTGTTTTGGGTTAACCATTGTCAGCTCAATCAAGTAGAGTAAGGTGAGGGGGAAAACCTTAACAATTATGCCAGAGGAATATATAAAATACTTCTATTAAGGAAAAACCTCTTCTTATCTCAATAAGTCAGGATCCCTCTTCTGCATCTAAAATAAATAAGTTCTATCCACAGTTCTTGAAAAAATGAAAAATGAAAATATGAAAAGTTTTGAAAAAATGAATAAGGAAAAAGAATAGAAATGCTTCTTATGCAGAAAGGTTATGCAAGTAACTCTGCTAGGGTATTGTCTAGGCTCGATGGAAGCAAAGTGATGATTTTATTCCCACGTGACTTGATAGGGGTACTGTTCAGGCCTACTAGCAGCAGAGAAACACTAGATATGAAACTTAAACTCTAACAGTCATCTTGGTTGTGCACTAATATACCCCTTATCCCCAATCGAAACAACTTTGTTGACTTGGCTTGGAATGTGTTCTGACCGATCAAGAGCATGGAAGGTGTTACATCTTTAAATCAATATAATGAGAAAACCAATCTGATGTAAGAGTTGAAAAATACTTTTAGAGGAGTGAGACTCACTTTTCATGAAACAAGGTCCATTCAGAGAGCTAGAATTCTACTAGTGTGTTACCGAGTGTTGTAGCGGCTACAACCACCCTCCAAATTTTTTCCTTAGCTTCATTTTGGAGGCTCCCTACCAACCATCCTTAGTAACATGTCTTGCACTATCTAAGTACATATGCTTCAGTGAAGTGTTAGTGGCTTATCATCTTTTGTGTGACAACTTGTTTGCCTCTCTCTAGTAGGCTGACATTCTGGAACTTGGTCATTTTCTGGCAGTTGTTTTCACATGGAAAATTGTGAAATTATGGAAAGGAGCCAGCCTTCGTCTCCAAAAGTGTACAATCCATCTGAGCTACCTGCTTCTCTCTACAAATGCACAGAACATCCAGGCATCCTTCCCTCTCGAAATTGTGTAATACAATCCATCACTGGGCTCACTCTAAAGAATTGCACAATTCTGACAGACAGCTAGGGCTTCAGTGTAGAAAATATGCAATTCCTAAGGGATATCCAAACTTGCTTAGCCTAGAGACTACACAAAAATCACTCCAAGGCTTGCAGGCTATTGCATGCTCTCCCAAGTTGCCAGGTGTCCTCTAGGACTAAGTAGTCTTGATTTGCATGCACGGACTGCTTTTCCCGAAAAAGAAAAATGCAAGAAAGAAAAAAAAATTCCTATATTTTAGGTATCCATTTTTAGTAGCTAGACGTTACATGCAAAAGCCATTTTAGAAACCTCCTACTCAGTGTTGATTTTACCTAGATTTGTAGCATGCGCGTCATAAGCCTCGATCTTATAAAAAATATTTATTCGATGCTTCGAAGCTCATTCCTCACATCGATCTTGGAGCTTTGACATCCCACATGGCATCTAGGAGCATTCAACACATTCAACTCAACGTTTTTTGGGTAAGTCTACCTTTCATGTCTTTTTGTTGCTTTTCCGTCTCTTTTTTTGTTTTAGTTTGTGTGAGTGTTGTTCGCTTGGTTTCGTTGAACACTTGTTGTCATTTTAATGAATTTTAGCTTGTATAACCACTATTTCAAGATTTTCATTGCATCTCACTGCTCTTGCATGCATGGCACTATTTCTGCACTAATGCTCGTCTACGCAGTGATTCCCTTCACACACTTACTTATTTTCCCATTTTTTGAATACTGCACTCACTATTTGCATACATGGTGATTCATTCTTCCTTGCACTCAACTTCACCATGCATTCATCCTTTTCATGTTTTCAGTCGCTCGTTCATGGATCTGGGCTATCTTGGCCCAGACCTTGCCTTGCCTAGCATGCAATTCACATTTCTGGGAGTGAAGCACTACCTTCCTCCTAGAATTTGTGCATATCTATCTAAAAACTTGCTTCTAGTATTTCTCTATGAAATTCTGGGAGAAAATTCCCTTCTAGTCCTGGGAATTGTGCAAATGTAATTTTCTAGTTGCAGTCATTGCTATCTAAAGCTACGCATTACACAACTTCACTCCTCAGCGGGCCTAGATGGACTATGAATTGTACAATTTCGGCAGTCAGTCAACCCGCTAATGGTCTAGACTATGCTTTGTGTAGTTTTGCAGTCAGTCTACGAGCCTCCCAGTGAAAACTTCGCAATATTTCTAGTGAGTCGCGTATGTGTGTTGTACGTTAGTCCTTAAGTTTCTTCTAGTTTTCAACTAACAGATTTCTTTCCATGAGTGTTTCTCTATATTTGGGTATTGTAGGTGTTTGTCCATCTTTGAGAAGTACATGTACAATGGCTTCCAAGAGAGCAGGGTCAAAGGACACCATTGAGATTGCAACTGGATATGTTGTTGAGAAAGTGTATATGAGCTTTCCCATCTATGATGACACTAAGATGTTCATAGACAAGGAAATCATGTTCAAATAGTAGGACATCAATGACACCTTTTAAGGAACATTTTAGGAGAATATCGAAGACCCAAGGGTCTTTGTCAACATTCACGAGTCTGGCTTGTACCGAGTTTCATATAGGTATTTTGCGTTGTTATGCGCAAACTTGATCCACTCGATTATCTCACATACTGATCCAGAGAAAATGATGTTGAGAAGTATCAGTGGAACACAACTTGCTACCCTTATGGAAAATTACTTCCAAGAGATGTACCACTTTTCGCAACCAATGATCACCATGGATACACACTTCACCAGACGCAACAACAGTGAGAACTCAAGGGACATCTTGAACAGCTAGGTGAAAGAGCCATCCAAGTTCAGGACAACATTGAAGCAGGTTTACAATACAAGGATACTATGGAAGTCTTATCAGCTCTTGGTCATATTCACATGCCACTTATATGGCTTAGAGAGCACAAAAACCTTCCCGCAGAGTTGGGTGATTATGTTGGATCAACTGGTAAATAAAGGAAGACCTTTCAACTGGTCCGACATCTAGCTCTCAGACTAAAGGAAAAGTTAGGAGAAGCCCGAAATCCACCAAAGGGTCAGCAAGTGAAGCTATTCATGTCCTCTTACATAATTGATGTAGTCTATGGCCATGAACAGTTCTCAGGCTTCGGATGGGAATGGACACCTTAGGAAATTTTTTTTCTCACTTATTCTATGTTGTTCTTTGAATGTAGCTTCCATGGAGTTATCAGACCACTTCCTCACCCCAATATACAGGATGATCTTTGAGCTAGATCCACCTTGCATGTCACAGGTAGTAATGGAGACATTCATTAATATAGTAGATTGGTATGCCTCACACCTTGGCACCTTCATACATATGTACAATGCAGAAAAGGCTTCACATGTTTTATCAAAGTTTTCCATGGATAATATGGTCATGTAAGAAGTGTCACATCATATATTGACAAGGTTGTTAGATAGACTACGTAGGAGGAAGAAGGCATCTTGGTTCACTCTTCCTTTGCATATCAAGTCATATGAGATCCAAAATCTCAAGCATGATGAGGTTGAGATAAAGGGATTTAATAGATTCACCTTCGACACTAGAAGTTTCAATCTGTATAACCCACATTGCTTAGCTAAGGACCACTATGTGAGAGTGCGACATCCTTGAATCCATGTGGCATGTAATTGGCCTCAGGAATAGACATGGAGATACGTCTATCACTTTTAAAGGATAAATCAACAGGTTAGCATAGTTGTTGAATGATGAACAAAGAAGAAGGTAGCAATATCGCAGAGAGCAACATCATCAACGTAAATATAGGTTGGAAGGCCTATGCATGACAAAAGAAAGAGGAAGGTTGTTGACAATGCAGAGGTAGAGAAAAGTGCAAGTTCAAAGAAGATCCTCTTGTGTTAAGAGCATCTTTGGAGATTGAGGCTAAGAGGTGACACTGCAACAGGAGCATTGCGCAAAGGCAGAGGGAGAAATAGAAGGTGAAGGAAATGGAAAAGGAGTTGCAATTGTTTAAGGAGAAACTCAGTGAAGAATGAGAGCTATAATAGTGAGAGAATGAAGTGTTGTAGGGATAGGAACAATAGGAGGTGCAACATGCACAAATTGATGAAAATTTTCCCATACAGGAGATTGAATCATCTGAAAAGCTGACGTAGAGAAGACAAGGTGAGAAATCACACGAGAAGGAATTTTTTCAAGAGATTGAAAAGATGTTGGAGTAGATCGACACAGATATGGTTCAACCTAACTCAGATTAGGATATTAAACTCATGCCTCAAAACTAAGAGGTCATCCCACCAACTGCACCACATTCGGAAGCTGAGAAAGTCACAAGCGATCAAGGAGATAGATAAATCCCCGATGATAATTAGGAGGTAGATATGCACAACATATATTTCAATGACTCACAACACAAATTTGTGCATTCCTACAAAGCCCCTACTTCGGATGTCCATGTATCTCCTACATAGTTTGAAGAACGAGTGATCGTGTCCAATGTGCATAGACATCCAACTGTGTTGGTCGATGCTAACAAAGCATATGTTGAAGCCACAAACTCTAGTGCTAGATTGTTGATAGCTGAGAACCAATGCATGGCTAAGAAGTTAAAAGCATCCAAGTGGGGAGGAGAGAAGGTTATAGCATCTGCCAGAGTAGAGTTCAGCATAGAGATACTAGATGAGGTATTGTCTCTCAAGACAACCATGCAAAATTTGTACTCTGGATTCGTCACCATGCATAAGCCAGTTGTCCACCTCAATGGTTGGCAACAATGTTTTGCTAGGACAGCACACATATCGGCATATTTGTACACTATTGTCTATCATGTGCAAATATGGATAATGAGGTAGAAGGGAGCCCCATTGCACTTGCCAAATGTGATGAAGCCAAAGTCAGTAGAGTTGAAGGCACACATCCGAAGTCAAATCTGGAACTATGAGGAACTCCATAGTTTATGAACAGCTTATAGGCTATACATGCACAGGTGTTTAGGAGCATGGATGTCATTATGCCCATGCATGTGATCCCATGCATTGGCACACTTCCCAAGGCAATGTCAAAGAACCAATTCTGACTCAACCTTGAAATGTACTTTGATCAGTTCATGTGTGTAGCCACCACCATAGACTTGCAGATGAGAAAATACACCATGCATCAACATGTTACTATTCTAGCTGCACTCAAGACTATCATGTGCATGTTTTCTAATGAGTAGGACAGAGGTAGAAAATCAGTGTACCCATATGCAACGAAGGGAAGAGTTTGCTTTCAGAAGGATATCACCACAGAGTATGAGAACACCATAACGGACTACAAAGCTTGGCATCAACTCGCCACCATCGATCATTGTGAGGATGTCGAAGAGTTAGTCTTCCCACATCTATCTGAAACTTTTTGATCTCTTGCATGGCTTACTCAAGCCTATTTCATCTAACATGGGTTCATGTGTAGATTGTAATGTAAACATGTTGTAAAAGTGAAAGAGCAAGGGTCAAAAGTAGAATGTAATAGTCATGTAGTAGTTGAAGATTCATGAGGGTAGGTGAAGAGTCAGCAAGGGGAATGTCAATGGTCACGCAACCCTTTAATATTTTTAGAACCTCATAACTCATTGTATAGGGTTATGGTAACCAAGCTTCCTATAGGTGTAACTTAGGGAATGGTTGGAGTATATTGTAACAAGCCTTGGCTTCTCCACAGTGCAGATCTAGTACATCTCTTTGGAGGAGCAGGTGGCTGTGACTGTAATGTTCCGCTATTTGGGATAGTGGAAGCCTTCGTTGTATGTATGATTGGATCTTTCACTCTTCAAGCTTCCTATAGGTGTAACTTAGAGAATGCTTGGAGTGTATTGTAAGAAGCCTTGGCTTCTCCACAATGGAGATCTAGTACATCTCTTTGGAGGAGAAGGCAGCTATGATTGTATTGTTCTACTATTGGTGATAATGGAAGCCTTGGTTGTATGTATGATTGGATCTTTCACTCTTTTAATATAATAGAGCCAACACGTTTCATGCATATGTTGTTATTGAAGTTCGACTATCCTGGTTGCTCTAATGATGTATTTAGCTATTATGTATGCATGTATGTATGGACTATTCTATATGGGTTTGTATGAATCTTATCAAAGTGTGTTGTTAATATAATCCATCACTTTGGATCTTTGGCTATCCTGATTTCCATTTCATGATTTCATTCTACTTGTGTGTTCCCTTTCAAGCTGCTTGCTATCACAGGTGTCTAAGGGGCACGCTTACCCCCCCTTCCATTTGTTAGAGACTTTAATGCACCTTCCTTGACTTGCTGCAAGGTCACACCATTTATACCAACAAGAACATCTTACTTACCTCTATGCACAACCGCAATCAAGGTGATCCCATACTACCCTCTACTAGGACTCCTAATCTAAACGGTTTGAGGTCTAGTTGAGATTTCTTGTTGGGGTGATCCCCTGACAGGTTGGTAGGCCCAACATCATCAAAAAAATGTTATAACAAAATGGTTTGAAACATTGTTGGACATATAGATGTTGTGATTAATGAAGTTTCTATAGCTACCAAAAGGGAAGTACAATTAGATGATGAAAAACTCCCTATGAAGATTGAAGAAATTTTAGGAGAAGAAAGAGAAGAATCATAAGAAGAAAATGGAAGTGTAATTTTTCTATAAAATATTCCATCAAAGTATGTTTAGAAAAATCATTCTGAATCCCAAATTCATGGTGATAAAGAAGTTGGAATAGAAACTAGAAGAAAATTTGTTGGACGATCTAGTAACTTAATCCTATTATCCACAATTGAACCTCAAAATGTGAATTGAACAAGAAAATATGAATATTGGATTAAGGTAATGAATGAAGAACTTGATCAAATAGAAAATAATCATACATTGGAGCTAGTACCAAGGCCTCATAATAAAAATGTGATTGGGACAAAATGGGTGTTTAAAAACAAAATGAATGAAAACGGAAATGTAATCCAAAACGAAGAAAGACTAGTATATAAAATCTATGCTCAACAATAAAGAAAAGTATTTGGAGATATATTTTCACATGCAGCTAGACATGAAGCCATAAGAATTTTTGTCACATCATCTAGGTTTCATAACTTTAACGTATATCAAATGGATGTTAAATTTTTATTTCTAAATGGGGACCTAGAAGAAGAAGTTTGCATTGATCAAATTGAAGGATTCATACTTGGCAATGATAAAAATCTTGTTTGCAAACATAATAGGGCATTATATGGGTTAAAAAAAGCTCCTTATGCATGTTATTATGGTCTTGGTTGGTATCTTCAACAACAAAGATTTAATAAATGATCTGCAGAGAGCGAACTATATATCAAATTTGATAAAGATAAAATTTTGGTGGTAGTGGTTTATGTTGATGTCATCATATTTGGAAGCAATGTTCAATCTATGAGTCAAGGATTTTCTTCAACCATGCAGTAGCAATTTGAAATGTCTTTACTTGATGAGATAACATTTTTTACTGGTCTTCAAGTTCATCAAACTAAGGATGATATCTTCCTTTTACAAACTAAGTATCATAAGTAGATTATGAAGAAATATGGATTAGAAGAATGCAAACCTGTATGCACACCATTTGTAATACGATTTAATCTCAACCAAGATGATCACTCTCTTATACTTAGTCAACTCGAATACAAATCTATAATTGGTAGCTTTCTTTATATTATTGGTACAAGACCATACATTATCCATGCAGTTCGCATGGTTGGACGATTCCACGAAAATCCTAATGAAACACATCTTAAAATAGTCAAGAGGGTATTCAAGTATCTATGAGGCACTCAATGTCTTGGACTATGGTATCCCAAAAAAATAAATTTTGCGCTTCATGTTTACATAGAGACAGACTGGACTGGTTGTGTTGATGATCACAAAAAGTTCTAATGCTTAATCAACTATTAAAACATAATATGTTGTTGATGTTGCTGATTGTACTCAACATCTATGGATGATTGAAAAATTACAAGACATTCAAGTTATTTGTCCTCAACCTATACATGATTTTTTATGAAAACACATGTTAGAGGAAATTTCCCCATAAAAGTGGTCACCTTAGGAAAAATCAAGAAATTAATAAAAAAATACCAGGTAGAAATTTTTTAAATATTTGTTCACTTTTATCTACATTCAAAAATATTTATTAGCATGACATCTAATAAAAAATTTCAATATGTTATTTTTAAATTTCCACTTTTATTGAAATTCCTCAATATATATATGTATATATATAACTAACTAATATTTTTGGTGTTGTGTTCGAGCATGGTTGCTAATGTCAAATGGGTATGCACATTTCATTTACATTTTTTTCACCAGTATCAAAATATACATGGCATTAATAGAATTTTGGATATTTCAATTCATATGGCCAAGGTACGTAGATAATATTAACATAATATATCATGAATATGAAAATTAATATAAAATATTTCACCAATACCAAAATTATTAATAAAATATTTCATGGATACCCAAACTAAACAATTTAAAATTATTTACGACATGTACCTCTATTTAAGCCTAAAGGATTTTGTTTGGTTTACATATTATGACATGGAAATTATGTGAAAATTTCATGGGAAATTTGAGGCTGAAATTTCCTCTAATCCGAGTGTTATAAGTATCTCTAAAAATATTGTTGGGCACTAAAAAACTAAACATATTCCAATCAAATACATTTTTCATAGAAAGGAAGTTCTTGAGCAAAAAATCAAATCAGAATATTCATTAAAAGGAACAAGTTGGAAGTCTATTCACCAAACCTCTTCCATGTGATTCCTTTGAGTATATATGACATAAGTTAGGAAATATTATTTCCTCTTCTATCTCGTAATTGATCTATCATAACAGGATATATGAAATCAAGGGGAGTTGTGGCTATAAAAAAATATGCATTTTATATTCTGTATGCATTTCTTAATTTGGATAGTAGCGTATGCACACGGTTATTGACTTAGATAGTCACATATGTTTTCCCATGATGAGGAGAGAGGCACAAATTCAGGGTGGCTTCTCATATTCTTCCATCATTTCATTTTTAGCATTTCTTGTTCCAAAATTGATTTGTTGCAGTCTTTTGATAGTCACCTTATGGCAGTTTCAGAATGTATGAAAGAGTATTAGTTCACGATAAGTGCTGAATTGTTGCAAAGTCTTATTACTATTAATAATTTTCATTTTTGTTGTTGGTAAGAAGGATATATTGTGATCATAATTGATGATGGAAATTTGCCATAGGTTTAGGGAAGTATCTTCTATGCTTCTAATGATTCATTATTGGCATTATGATCCCTTGAGTACATATGCCATTTTGGAGCATTGTGTTTGTTGATGAGTATCATGATTTTTCTACAAAAGACACTTCATTGTTGAGATTCCTGTTTATGGTTATAGATGTCATGTATGAATTTTTAAGTAAAGGTAATGAAAATATCCATGCCATAATCATTATAAAATTTATTCATGTATGGGCTATTGTGATCAAGTCATGTTATGTATGTAATCCCATTATTTTGGGTGATTGATGTAAAGTTCTCGTCAAATGTGTAACCCCGTTATGTAGTATGAATGATCATGGAGTGATTTATTATAATAGATGTCATGAATAGCCATAACATATTGTAATTATATTGCATATCTTTATAAGTTTCAACTTATGCTCAGGAGCATGGCTAATATGCAGATATCACAATTCATATCAGCATATGTGACTTATATAATGAGAGCTACAAGGGAAGGAACTTCCTTCAGCTTAATTCAACCCTTTGTCCTTGATGTCAAAAAGGGAGATAAAAATTGGGTTTTGCATACGTTTTCCAAAGACTTTCTGTTTGCAAGTATTTTCCAAACAACAAAATGGTTGCCATCAAGTCCAAAGGGAGAGATAGTTGGTATTTTGGAAAATATGTTGTTCTTGATGGAAACTTGCTTGACAAATATGCCCTTGATGTCAACTTGTCTATAATATGATGATTATGGAACTAATGCAAACAACAAGATATTGGTACATATATTACAAAGGATATGGAAGAGAATTTAGAGCCCAGTCACAGAATACATGGAAATTATGAAGTTTGAAAAGTATATATGACCTCTTTGAAGAAGAGTGGCATACATATGAAATTTATGTGAGAAAAAGTCAGATACATAATCCTAACCATGGAAAATAGGAAACCAAGAGCCATTACCATGGTAATTTCCCATAGTAATTTTGATGGAAACAACTACTAGATTCCATTGACAAATACCAACAACATTAATAAAGAATTTTCCTGTGGTATTAACAAGGAAAAAATATATATAAGGAGGAGGATATAAAGGAGCTAAGTGTGCAATGGAATGAATTATTTACATGTGATCTTATCTAAAACAAGTGTGCATAAGGAAACAAAGAGAAGGTTTAGAACTAGAAAAATATGAATGTTTATGGCTATGCTTGATTGATCTATTTTGTTTAAATAACTAACAATGCAAGATATATGAATATAGTGAATACATGAATTGAATTTGTATGCTAATACTTGCAATTTTTGATAGTATGTGCATAAGTATTTTTGTTTTTGGTTGTGATTGAAGATATAAGTTTTTTTAGTAGTTTAAGATTTGTACGCAGGTTACACTCCTGAATTTTGCATACATATGTGGAACTATTTTAGAATAGTAATGCATAATATACGAATTAATATGGTTGATTACAATATCTATGTATTTTGGGTTCTCAATGTTTGTAGTCACCGGGATGCATTAGAATGCTTGATTGTCAGTTGTTTCTCTGCTAATTTTGGATATGGCCTACTAATAAGTCTTCTTACTGAATATAGATCTGAGATCTATGTGATTTTTCCATAGACAATACTCACTTACCCGTAGAGACAATCTTAAGGAAAACCACATATATCTTCTAAAATTGTTAGGGTTTACTTTGGTTAAATACTCTATTCACTATCATTGTTTGTCAAAGATGTTCTTCTATTTGTGACTATTATTGATCAAATTTTTTCTCTTGATTTGGTTGAGCTATGGCTGGTTGATTAATGGTATATGTTATTGATAATGAGCATGGATGAGTATTGGCTTGGTTCAACATATATCAACACTACTTGTATATGAAGGTATATAATATCTTGTTGGCATGGTCTCATCCAATATTGGTATTCAGTGTTTTGAGTTTTGTATGTGGGTATTCTCGATAAAGGTCATGCATATACGTGGATCTATCTAATGAGAATTGTGTATATATTCTAGGGTTTGAATTATTTTTTTCTTATAAAAGATAATTAAATATGTATCATTTGTTGTTGGTTTTCAAGGATGTCTTGATTAGGATGATTGTTATCTAACAATGTTGCCTAGTGATTGGTTATTGAATATAACCTTATTCAACTTATTGATTTGGTTTCTTTGGTATACTAGTTTGGTATAGTTGTTATAATTTATCTACTTGAGTGATTCATTTAGTATTTAGTATTCAATGATTTAATACTCAGTGGTTGGTTCATTAGTGGTTCTGGTTCAGTATTTTCTATCTTGGTGTATTGTGGTGGCCTACAACTTTTTATGATTAATTAATTGGTGTATCTAGTATGAAATATTATAAAACATGGCCCACAAGGTGTTGAGGGTTGTAGCCTTCTGTGAATGAGCTAGAGCTTCCTTTTGGTAGGAGTTGGTAAACATGGTCAAGCGGTTCTAGCTCCCTTCTAGTTGGCGCTAGAGAATGACTAGAGGTTGTAGCTATGAGTGTGTGTGTTTGCAAGAGTCCACGCCAATAGAAAATTGTAAGGATATTTTTCTTTATAATAAGAGAAGAAGATAGAGATGACAACAACAGTGGTTTTCTGCCACATTGGATTTCCACCTAAAAATGAGTGTCCATATGTGTTCATGTGTTCCTTATTTGCTATGGTTTATCTTTTATTTACTACTTATAGTTACTTCTTAATAGACGTATAATGAAAGAATAACACAATGATTAAATTTAAACGATTAATGGAAATTATAAAAAAAATGGCAATCTAGATATATGCAGATCTCATTAATTAAAACCATGTACACACACAGGTTGTCTGAATACTAATAGTGTACATAATTATAAATTTGAAGATAAAGTGAAATGAAATATTGATCCCCCCCCCCATTTCAGTATCTTTCGTAACAAGATGAAGAGGGAACAACCACCCAAATAGGCTCATAGGTAAGATAATTTCATCAAACTTAACATCTCTTCTAATTATTATTTCATTTGACTGAGGTAGAAGATGCATATAACCATTTACATCCATCAATTATCAAAGAAAAATACAGTTCTTGCTTTTAGGATGTAAATCTTCCTTTTCTCTTTAGGAATGTGGGCCTTTTCTACACTCCCAAGACATATATATGTCTTACATTTAGATTAATTTTAGTTTATGCTTCTTCTACTGCTACATTTTCTAAGTTCTTTTATTGGAGTGTGATCAACTATGCAATTGGAATACTTTATTTCTTCCACCAAATAATGAAGAATTAATCCCTTATATTTAATCATACAATTGTCTGTTTCCTTTCATGTATGATTATTTATTTTAGAAACACAACTTGATGGAATATTATATTTCAATTGAGTGCCCAATGAAGTGTAATAATTTATGAAATTGTTATTGACAAATTCACCTCAATTAGCTATTCTTAACCTTTGTAGTTTATGTCCATATTGTTTTTATATAGGGGCCCTATAGGCCAAGAATACGTAAAAAATTCACTCTTAAGTTTTAATAAGTAAACTCAAGTTATTAGCGATAATCCATAGATAAAAATTATGTAGAACTTGAAGCAAAATAAAGAAGAAAATAAACTAGACTACACAAGTCATTGTGAACAAACTACAAAGCGGATAAGGTGTGCCAAGAGGCATGTTTTTCAACACTATATTGATTATGTGTTATCAAAGAACTACACTATAGGACACCCTTTATAAGGAATAAAAGGAAGTCCAGTTGCCATATCTTGATTACATAGTTGTTACAATGAGAAATAGTTTAGATGACCAAATAAGTCATGTCAAAGATTTCTCAAGTGAAAACTATGAGAAATAAAAACAAAGGGAAAATGTGACAAACAAATGTCTTAAAGCTCTTTACAAATTGGTAATATCAACAACTATGTTAGTGGAAAAGACATGCTTATGATACTTTGAGTCTTGAATTATAACTTGGAAAGATGAAAATTCTACTATTTTACATACATATGGAGTTATTTGATATACTAGCAAGAGGTTGCAGGAAACAAATGGAACACATATACGTCACTGAAATTACAATTGTCTATTTGAACTATTCCAAAAATTACAAGAAGAAGAGTTCTATCATCACCAACCAATATTTCTTTAGTGTTACAATTATTAAAAGAAGAAAATGGCTTTATCCTTAGACATATGAAAAAATGGTACAAAATTAATAATCCACTCATCAGAAGTAGTAGAGGTTGAATTAAAAGAGAAACTAGAAGCAAAAAGTGCATGTCCATCAGAAGAAGTGTTAGAAGATGAAAAAAGATTAATTTTGTAGTTTTTCATTGTTTCTTCCAAGGCCTCTATTTTTTTTAAAATAATTTAGACTCTAAATGATTGTATTTCCCACAAAAATGTAATCTATACTAGTTTTCTTACTCTTTGATTTGATCCTTTGTCATCGTTGGGAGTATAAGGTGGTTGAGAGGGTTTGTCGTCCTCTTTCCTCTTGATATTTCTTCTCTACATGCTTTGTTTTATATTTCTATTAGGGGACACTAAGGCCTTGTTAGGTGTACCTATGATGTTTATCGCTATAATATGAAAGATCTTGTCTTGTGTTCTAATAACAAAGTCAAAAATAGGTTCGAGAGTAATATTTTAATATGCAACCCCTAGAACTTATGTAGTGGAAAACCAAAATAAAATAGCTAGAACCAAGCTTAGAAAGAATGGTGTATACACAATAATCACCCAAGAGATCAATATGATAGTATTTGAGTAAATATCTATGTGTTTTCAACCTAAATAATTTTAAATACAAACGAAATCATTGGGACCTAAAGTCATGATTTTATTTTAACACTAATGGGATCTATTCACATTAGGTTCACCAAATATCTCTTTCAATCTTTCTCAAGTTTCTTCCAAGTCATCAATTACATTAACATGAAATTATAAATTAGGAGAAATGAATATTACTATTAACCCATGTGCTTTGTCATTTTTACTATCCCATTTGGCATTTTTTTCATCATATATTAGGGATTTTTCTTCTCCCAAGGCAGTTTCTTACAATCCTTTACTTCTTAGTATATCCTCTATGTGGGATTCCCATGAGAAGTAGTTGGTATTAATTAGAAACATTTTACTTGGAGTAGCCATATTAAAATATGTAGATAATTCGATTTCAAAAGCTAAAATTGATTGTCTAGATGGAATGTTCTAAAAAACGCTATTTGAAAAGACAACATTAGAAATGAGACTTGTTGAGAGATAACATATTATTTTCCCTCACTTGATCTGTCTATAAGCTTACTTTTACACGTAAATTACTTTATGAAGTGCCCCACTTTTATGAACCATTTTTAAAATGAATTTACTTTATAAATGAGAGTTTAATACAACAAATGACTTAAAATGAATATTAAAGTTATTTTAGTGATTCATTTTTACAATTGAAGTGAAATACACTTTACAATAAAGTTATTATGAAATAAGTTAATTTTATATGATTTTTTTCAAAATGTAAGTTAAGAAAAGAGATTTGAACTCAATACCTATTGTTAAATAAAGTAACCTTTAATCAAGTGAGCTAGTGCAAAACATATAACAAAGTATTGAAGGAGGATTGGGTGGTTATTAATTTTCTTTGTCGTCATTTTTAAAGGAGGAATGGGGTGTCAGATTTGTTTTTGTTGTTGTTGTAACTTGTAATAACGTGGGCTAGTGGAAAACACATAACAATAGTATTCAAGGAAGATTAGGGTGTTGTTGTCACAAAAAATAGAACAATAGTATTGAAGAGGATCACGGTGTTGTTATTGCTGTTGCTTTTTTACTCCAAGGTGTTTAATTACCCAACAAAGTGTTCATCCAAAAACACATTGTATTTAAAAGAAAAATCCAAAATTCAAGAACAATGGTATCAATTCTTAGTTACCTTACCCTAAAAATATAAGCTTCCCCTATGTTTATTATTTGAGGAGATTGCATAATGCATGTAGGAAAGATAATATATGGATAAGAAAACGCTTTCCACTATCATTTTTCTTTTCCAAAATGACATAAAGTGTAGGGGAAAGAGTATATGCATACTAGAAAGAGTAGAAAATTAAGAATAGCAATAGAGAAATTAAACACTATATCTATAGAAAGGATTAAAATAATGGCGTATTTAGACTATGTACTTCAATTTTTGATGAAAATGGTCATGTCTAAGTTAAATAGTGACCCTTTCGAATGAAAAGGAAAGAAGCTTTAACTTAAAAAATTCTTTAGTCAGAATGGAATTTTCTATTCAAGAAAAAACATACATCTGTTATTTATTTATATCTATTATTTATGCATTATATGGGACCAACTTCTTAATAAAAAATAGGAGAATCTCTTCAAATGGGATCTAATACTAGGTCTGGTAAAATAGGGCATTCCATAAAATATTAGGAATATGAGTAACTACTCACACAAATACATCAAAGGTCATTACATTAATATTTTTACATGGTTAAAATCCTCTAAGAGGGAGATAGTCCATGGACTCAAATGTTAAGCCCTATATAAGCCTTGTGTAACCCTAAAGTAAACTTCTAGGACCTTGATATTGAGTAATGACATTTATATTGTTATATTTTTATGTAGGATAGAATCTCACATGGTCCCCTTTTCTTTATAATTGTACCATTTTTCTCCTATTTATATTCTTAGAAAACCTTAGTATATATATAAGGAAAATTTTCCTTAGGATAAAAAAATATTGCCTTTCACATCATATTCATTGTAAAAGGATTTTTTCCTCTTGAATATGTCTGGAATTATTTGTGTCTTCTCATTTTAATACAAAATATTCATTGCATTTTGTATCAAAGCTTATGATTCTAGGGACTTATTGTTTGAAGCAGGTCATCAAGAGATTTTTGTTGTAACATTCTTCTAAGGAGTACTTTAGGTAAAGAAGCACAAAAAATATTGAGGATAAATATTGGGTAACATATTTTTGAAACTTCAAATCCTAGTTATCTATATTTTAGGAGGTATTCTCTAAGGAAGATAGGATTCCTGAATGCTCCTAAAATCAATTTAAAATAGGTCAACTTGGCGCTTGCACTATAGACATTTTTCTAGCAGGTATCAGATAGTGAAACTTTGAGCATATCTAGCCGACATATAAATGAAAATTTTGTTCACTACTATTCCTCATATATTTTCTAAGGAAGTTATACTTTATGAATGCTCCTAAAATTAGTTTCAAATAAGTTAATTTGTAATTTTTGTAATAATTTTTTTGGGAGATTTTAGATAGTAAAATATGGATGATGTTTATGGTAAATATTTGGGAGCATATAGCTCAAATATTAGAGTTTGGTTCACTAAAATTTCAGAGTTATACCCTATCAATGTTAGGATATGTGAACCATCTTAAGATAAATTGTAAACATGTTAACTTGGTATTTTTTCTATAACTCCTTTTATGTGACTTTTTAGACTATGACTTGTAGGAGACATATAGTAGTACCTAAGGAACATATTTTAGAATTATATTTTAAGGACTAGACAGATGAAAGAGGGAAAAAATCAACAATTTTGAAGAAATTATCAAAAATTTCACTTCACACATCAAATTATGGCCACACCTATGGAATTGAAGAAAATACATATAATTGTGTTACAAACAAATGTTTCAAATTAATAAGGGCTGGAATATCATATCTGTGTGTGTGTATCAAGAAAAAGTTCATCAATCCTCATATTCTACAAATTAAGGTTTGAAAGGTACATAACTTACAAGTGACCTAAATTTTAATTAGATAATCCATTTTTTTCATTTGCTGAAAGTTGTGATAAAGAGTAGTATTATTATTTTCCAACATCTGTACAAATAAAGCTACTTAATCGATTAAACATATTGAAGACTCATCCTATATTCATGAAGAAACTGATGGCCTAGAGTTTAGGTTATCCCAACTTGAGAATAATGTTAGAGAAATGGATGGTAGTGTGTTGAAAAAGGTGGATTTATTAGGTTACCAGTAAATGCTAAAAATATAAATTATGGATGAAATGGAGAATAATATGAATAAAATTAAGGAATGAATATGAAAATTCATGATTACCATGGAAAATCTTCTCTTGGTGAGGCTTCCTAAAGGGGATGTTAAGTTATAAAGAGATCGTGAGACCAAGGAGATCCATTGTGATGAAACTTAATCACCCATGTCAATGTTTTATCACAATTGACAGAACACATATTGAATCAAAGAACCATAATAATGAATCTGAATCCAAGATCCACATCATAATAGCTTCAATTTAGCACCAATGAACTATGGCATTCTGAAGTTCTATATGAGGAAGTTTGATGGTAATCGTCCTATAACATGATATTTAATATGGAGCAATAATTTAATATATACCAAGTTGGAACCTTACGAAATGTAAATATTGCATCCATGTTTCTAGTAAAAGAACAACATGTATGGTATCAATGGCGTTGTGAATAGAAAAATGATTAAGTTATATATTGGTTTATTTTAACACGAAAATTGATAGGGTATTATGGAGATATTAGGAGAATTAAATTCTTTAGTCAATTGGTAAATATTTGTCAGACATGTCTCATTACATAGCAACAATTCCAAAATTTAAGCCTCATGGTAAAGAATACTACAAAGGGTAATTCATTATCCCTATTTATGGGAAGTTTAAATTAAAACATCCAAAATTAGGTGCATCTCTTTGAACCTAAATATCTAGAGCATGCTTTCATTCTAGTAAGGAAAGCTAAAATTACAAATATGGCCACTAGAAAAATTTTCATTGATAACTATAAAGAAAATCATACTCCCTCTCTTAAACCAACAAGATTGAATCCTCAACAAATGGATGAAAAAATAGAAAATGTAATAGTTTTTAATTGTGATAGAAATTATAGTAAGGGGGTAATGAAGTGAGAATTAATTATTCTACATAACATTTGAATATGAATATGATCAAGAAGTGGAACTGTCAAAAGATATAAAGATTAAAGGGAATACTTTAATAGCATATTTTCATTCATTGGTCAACATCAATACTCCATATTCCCTCAAGATATAAGGATATATCAAAAGTAAAAAATTAAATATATTGATTGGTTCATGGAGTACCCATAATTTTGTCAATTATAATTTGGAAAAAAAAACTAACTACTTTGTATATCTAGAAAATAACATTCCAACAAATCATTGCAGCCATAGAAACATTAAATCACTATGGGAAATGCCATAGTATGAACTTGAATATGGGGGAATATTTAATTGATAGTCCCATGAATGCAATTGAAATGGTTGTCGTTGATATTGTATTGGTGGTATAATGCTTACAATCATTCGGAACAATGGCCCTTAAGTTTTAATATATTTTGATAAGATATTTCTTAGAAGGAAAGGAAAATGATATTATATGTAAAAAAAAGGAAACCTTGTAAAGTGATCAGGTCTAATAACGTGAAAAAAATGCTAAAAATGGGCACGAGGGTGTAATTTCACAATTATGTTCATTAGATGTTCAATCATTTATATCCATTTCTTTATTGGATCTCCAAAAAGTTATCAAAAATAACTATAACATATTTAAACAGAGACGAAAGGTTCTTCCACATGCTCAAGATCATTATCATATTATTCATTTACAACCTAGAAGTGTATTGCCTAACATTCGGCCTTACAGGTCTCCATATTAACATAAGAACGATATTGAGAGTATGGTTCAAGAAATGATCAATATTGGTGTCATTGAAACTATCGATATATATTTCCTTTCACCTGTGGTGATGATTACCTAAAAACATGGTTCCTGGGATACTTCTCTAGATCACATATAGCTAAACATAATGAAAATCAAGGAAAGCTTCTTATTTCTGTCATTGATGAATTATTAGATGAATTACATTGAGAAGTTTTCTTTAATAAGTTGGATATATTTTTTGGATATTATCAAATTAGTATGAGGCAAGAAGACGTTCATAAAAAAGCTTTAGAACACATAAATGTCACTAGGAGTTTTGGGTTATGAAATTTGGAGTTACAACTACACTTTCAACATTTCAAATCTTGATAAATTCTATTTTAAAACCTTCCTTAGAAATTTTGTGTTAGTATTTTTTGATGGTATACTAATATATAGAAAACCTTGGAAAGAGGATGTACAACATGTTGAGAAGGTAATAACAATGTTTAATGACAAACAACTATATGAAAAACCTTCCAATTGTGCCTTTGGGTTCAGTATATGGAATATTTGGGTCATATTGTATCACTTGAGGGTGTCGAGCTAGATCGTCACAAAATAAAAGCTATGAGGGAATGGCCAATCCGAAATACCTTGAAGAAACTCAGAGGTTTATTAGCAAAGATAAGATATTCCCACAAGTTTTCCAACAATTATGGTAAAATACCACCACCTCTAAAAAAATTATTGAAGGAATCATTTTATTGGATTAAAGAAGTAACCAAATATTTCAAAGAACATAAAGAGGCTATGCTATAAATATCATCTTGGAAACACCTGACTTCATTAAAATCTTCATTATGTAGTTTGATGCGTTAGGCTATGGTGTTAGTGGAGTTTTTATGTATGAAGGAAGGCCCCTTCCTTTGTACGTAGAAAACTTAATGGAAATAAATTACCTAGACCCATATATGAGAAAGAAATGTTGGCCATACTACATGCAGTTATGAAATGGTCCCCATACCTAATATGAAGACAACTCAAAGTGAAAGAAAATCATGATAATTTGAATTACTTCTTGGAGGAACCATTATCTTTATGGGAGAAACAAATATGCATCCCAAAGATTTTGGGTTATTAATTTGAAATTGTATAAAAAAATGGGAAAGTAAATATTTTGGTAGTTGCACTCTCAAGGAAAAAAGAAGACACAAAGGGCTTATTATGCACTATTTTCATTCCACAATATGACTAGGTCAAAGAATCAAGGCTAGAGTGAAAGTAATATGAGAAGGTATGAAATCATTCAAGAACTATAAGAGGACCTTCCTCTAGTAGAAAAGTTTATGTGGAAAATGACTTGTTGTGGTATCGAGATGTCTTATACTTATGTAAGAATTCTCAATTCAAATAGAAGGTCCTTTTGGAATTAGACACTTCTTCTATACGAGGTCATTCAACAATCTTGAAGCCATACAATAGGATCAAGGAATATTTCATTTGGGAATGTATTTTTTTTTTTGTAAACTATGGCAGGTCCTTTTCTATTAACAACAACCAAGAAAACTATGTACATACACATAAATCCTCCAACCGCCCCGAAAGGAAACCAGGTAGGAGGACCTCCAAAAGTAATATTTTGTCAACTTAATACCCGAGAGTGTGCACAAACCAATTTAAAACTTAACTAACAATCTACCAACAAACTATAGTTATCTCCTTAACGATTGTTACATTCCATAAACTGTACAGAAATTGATTCTAATGGTCATAACATTTAAAATAGAAAAAACAACAAAGCGTATCAATCATCCATGATCGCCAGTTCCACCACTTCCTCGTAGTGCGCCTTGGTTATCAGCTTTAGTATACTTTTGATGTCCTCAATTTTTCTATCCTGTTTCAGAAGCGCGAAATGCAAACTCTTCATTTCCTCTTTCAGGCTCGGGTACCCTTGCACAATCTCCATCATTTCTTCCGCTCTTTGTTCCATTTCTTTGGCTAGCAGACATTTCATCACCCAGTACATGTGTAGAGCTTGTTTATACTGGGAGAGGCGACCCCTGGTGTTACCTGGGTCCGCCATAAGAGAGCACCAATCTTCCATCTCAAGGTCAGAGGCCTCCTCCAAGACATTATTTTCCAAATTCCCTATAGTTCTTCTTATCCCCACATTGGCTTCGTTGTTGTACGTGTGCTCAACATATTTGGCCATCGGATTCATAGTTCAGCACCCTCTTTTCCCTTGATTGGTGAACTGAGTTTCAATGTCATTGCTCATAGCTTGCCTGGTTCTTCATCGTCCCCTGCTACCTCTGCCCTTGCCTCTTCTAGGATGCTGATCATGGGTATTACTCTGGCTTCCTTGGCCGACCTCGCCCTTCCCTCTCCCCCTGCATTCTTCCTGCCCTTTCCTCATCTCACCTTCTCTGTTTATTCATTCATCTTCCGTTCCCTCCTGTTCCTTCCTCCTAATCCTTTCATTGCTCTCTTTAGCCCTCTGATATTTATCCATTCCCTGAGTGTTTTCGTGTTGTTGAGTCCTTTGCTTAACCGACTTCCTCATCCTTCTGCCAGCCTCTTCACTATCGACTCTTACCTACCTACCTCCCTCCGCCATAGTCTCTTGCTCTTTTTGGAAACAGGATCCATGAATTTTACACCGGGTCTCAACCACCTTTGCCACCTTGCGAGTCCTGAATTTATTAGCATCGATTCCTTCATCTGCTCCGTTTGATCTATTTCCACCTCGTCTGCCCGCCATCAACTGCTCACCACCATTTCCCTTCCCTCTTATTTCCATAATTACCTTGGTGCCTTGTCTCGAGGTCCTCTCTTCCCTGTAATCTCTTCTTGCAATCTTTAAAATGATTGCCCAGGAGTGAGGTTTGTGCTGACATTCTCTGCCCTCCATCATTACTTTGTGCTGGGTTCTTTTCTCCAACCCGATCAAGGTTTCCACTATTTGCAAATGTCTAAATTTAGATGTGAAAAAGATTTTGGAAAAATGTGTGGTATGCCAAAAAGATAAGGGAGAGACAATTAACGCTGTAGGGCTCCCTCAACCATACCAAACTAGTGTTGGGAAGATGTTTCAATGAATTTTAGTACATTTGTACCCAAATCTAAAGAGAAAAGTGTCATTATGGTAGTGGTATATTGAATTAAAATGTATTCTAATTATTTCTCCCATTTTTTAAAGCAAGTATAGTGGTAGAAGCATTGATGGAAACAATCCAAAAGCAACATGGAATACGAAGGATTATTTTAACTGAAAAAGATAATTTTAATTGGAAAATTTTGGAGTAAATTGTTTTCTTGTTTGGGTAGAAAATTATTTATTTATTATTTCCTTTTCGAAATAATAAATGTGTAGAAGGATATAAATGTTTCTTTTCATATAATAAATAGTCATAATAGGCTAAATGGTTTCCCTTGGAATAATTGTGGTACAACACATCATTTGATACTTCACTAACAATGTCACCATTTATGGAAATTTATGGATATCATCCTCCATCCATAAAATCACCCTTGAGAGGGAATATAAAGAATGATGTCGTAGAGGACCACATGCCACACCAATAATAGGTTCCCAAACTATTGAAGGGAGACTTAATTATGACACAAAAGAAGATGAAACAGGAAGAGATCAACATCATAGTGAAGGGGAATTTGAAATGGTGGTTTGGGAATTTTTGAGACTACAACCATAAAAATAGATGTCCCTCAAGTAAAAGATTAAAGACTACAAATAATCCCGAAGGTATTATAACCCCTATAATGTTTTGTAGAGAATTGGAAGTATGTCTTACAAATTGTAGCTGCCTGTACCTTCGCATGTACATCGAGTATTCCATGTTTCTTACCTAAATAACTTAATTGGTGACAAGATATTAGTCTGAGTTGTTCTACCTGATTATAATTAAGAAGGTAAAAGAATTTTATAAATAGAAACAATATTGGAAATGAGGACTATGTAGTTGAGAGATTGAGAAATTACTGAGCACCTCATCAAATGGAAAAATCTACTAGTGAAAGATGTGACATGGAAATATGAGTTGTACATGTTGTTTACGACAACACGTCTTTGAACGGGAGGGGCATATTAATCGTTATATAAGTGCACTACATCTATTTTTATGTGGTAATGTACACTAGAATCTATAATGGTCACACACACACACACACACACACACACACACACACACATACATAGTCTTAGGGTCATAAAATATCATATTTTACATTATATTCATAAAAAAAGTAGGGATCCCAAGGATTATAAATATTTTTTTCTTATAATTTTTAAGGTCCAAGGTTCATAAAATTAACCAATGTGGTTACTTGAGGATATTTTATTAATGCAAAATAAAATATTTTACATAAGAGACCTACAACAAGTCATCAACAACCATTATCCTACATTCTCTTTAAGTAAATATTATGTACCAACTGAGTGTTAATCCATATATCACTACTTATGAAAAAAGTAGTGATATTGAGGAAATATGATTTGTCAAACCACTCTTTGTTTAGAACATACTGTGATAATCACATTATAGTGCAACTAGTGGATACTAAAATACTATACCAATGAATACATGTTTACCTAGTAGAAACATTAGCTCAAATTCAACATAATTAACTCATAAGTGTCTAAATATCCTAACAAATTCACTTCTTATGACAAAATATTCATCAAATATTTCATCTCTACTGATGATTATTTTGTGGGAAGTAATATGTCAGAATATATAGCCCTTAACTACATCATCACATTGAACTAAAAAAAATGCTTCTTTAATCTAGGATCCAATTTATAACTTTGAAATTCAAGAGCAAGAGGATAAGATTCACAACCACAATTTATAAAATTGAATTAATTATAAGGATGTCATATCATATCCCTTTAGGAATTTTATAATATTTGCAATCGATGGTGGCGAGTTCACTAAATAACAAGCATTGTTGAATTCACCCACCCAGAAATCTTGCTACAAATTGGCCACGAGGGCTTCACTGGGGGAGAAATACCATATCATGTGGGTTCATATTCGGGGATATATATTCAAGAAAAAATTACATAATATATTAGGGGATATATAGGGGTAAATCGTTTTTATATTGGCAGGTATAAAAAATGGAGCTCAAATCTAATGGAAAAATATAAAGGGGTATAAAAAATGTTAATAAAAAAAAGGATACCTACAATATCCAGTGAAAGTAGGGGTTTTTTAAATTGGGAAGGTGCATTGGGTTCGTATTGGTAAGGGGTTAAATAATGTGATTTTTAGAAGTATTTTCCAATACATAGTCAAATTAGGGGTATTGTTTAATATGCTATGAATGCACGTGATATGTCATAGGTTCATTGAGTGAAGACCCCATGAAATTGGCACCACTAAGCATGATTCTTTCTCTTTCTAGAAGATTCATGCTCATGCATTATACCATGCCATTTTGATAGAGAATATATATTGCAGTTTTATGCCTTTGGAAGATGGACCCACACCTTCATCTATAAACACTACAAAATCAGAGGCTCTAGAAAAAGAAGTTGTAGGAGATGGCCCCCATACATATCAACTAATATAATGAAGAATAATTTTACTTGCATGAATCGCTATTTCAATATTCTATATACAATGATTCCCAAAGGCAAAATGTTTACATAAGTTCAAATTCAAAGATTTCAAATCTAGAAATAACTTGCAGTTTCTCAATAGATGTATCCCTTTCTCACTTAAATGACCTATTCATTAATTCCATAATGGTTGGATTCATTATCCTCTTATTATACCAACACTACGTCACTTGTTTGAGTGCTACCTTTAAACTTGTAAAGGTTCGCAACATTTAAAGTCTTCATAAAAACTAGAATTTCGCTAGACAGATGTAATGCTCCACATGTACCTATAAAACTAACACATTGGGGACACAAAAATCCAATATAAATTAAGTTATTTTTAATTTCAGACACATGTATTAGCTCTATAAATTTCCTTATGACACCATAAAACATTTTAAAGTTAATTCTCACAACCCCAGCAATATTACAAGACATAGTGTTCCCCATAATAATAGTACCACCATCAACAGTTTGATATAAAGAAAACCAAATACTATGTGTAATAATCTGATTTGAAGCAATAGGAACTAATATCTATTCTTCATTATAATGAGAGCCATGACACTCAGATAAAGCCTCATCAAACATACCTAAACATCATTAAATTCTATGTATTTCCTTTTTGGGGTTTTCGTTAGATTATCATTGCTTTGAGCAATTGTTCTTGAGATGCCCTAATTTTCCACATTATCAACATTTTAGCTTATCATTTTTACTTTTCACTAAGATTTTGATGTACCTATCAATTTCTTCCTTGTTTCTCTTGATTAACCTCCAACAACCATTGCTTAAGGCGTGGAATTTTCTATATTGCGCTTCCTTAGACAACAATTTTGACACAACGAAGTCATAGTCAAGAGAACTAGTTGTAGGAAAACTAATGGAAGTGATTAGATGGTACAAATATTTAGGAAACTAACAAAATAATTATATATGCTTATCTTACTCATTAATTTTTACATCTATACTAACTATAGCACCCACTCTATTTTCTCTGTTAATAATTAACTATTTTTAGAAATGGATTTTTTTTTAGATGGGATGGTTAGAGAAGCCATTTTAGAGGTATGAAATGATGTGATCAAAATTTTTTTGTGATGCAATTAATAAATTATTATTAATATATAATTTTTTTGAAATTATTCAGTAAAGAAGCACTAGAGTTAAAAGATACTTGCCAAGTTTGAAATAGGTATTGGTGCTTAAAATCAAAATATTTTTTCCCCTAAATATCCCCTAAAAAGCTCTAGGAGGAAATACACAATATTTAATGTGATGGGAGAGAAATATATATTAAATAACTTAATTGGATAAAGATACTAAGTTTGGGTGAAACAAAGAACATCAAGAGAGAAAGGTAGGCTTTAAGGAAAAAGGAAGATAACCTTTTTAAAAAAAGGCCTATGAAAATGGTTTAGTAAACCTAAATATTGGGACACTACTAAAATATGCTAGGCAAGGAAAAAAATTATATAATACACCATTCATGAATCAATTAGGTTTTTCATTCAATTGGAAAGCATATCTTAGCTTGAGGGGAGCTAGTAGAGTCAATTCATGGTCAAGAGAAACGTGCTCCATTCTTGAGTGATTTTCACGAAACAATTATAGTTAGAACACTTTTTTCACGGTTTTATTTACATAATTTGGTAACAGTTATGTTTGTTCTGTATTTTATATTTATAATTTGATATTATTTTTGCTATATGAATGAGCTAGCTTAGTGTACATATCCAAAAGGATCAAGCTAACATATGTATAAAATATATTCCTACTATGCATTGATAATGAGTATGCAAGCCTAGTGATTCAAAGACTTGCATATTATCTACTCTTGGACATGTATTGATAACTATTTTGCAAGACTAGAAAAGAATCTAGATTAGAATTCATCACATATTGTAAAATTTTCTCATACGTACAAATATGTGCATTCAGTATTAATTTTTTTTATCAAATTTGAAAGGAATGGCCAGTCTTGAAAATTTTACCGGTGTGTGATTATATTAAAGATAGTTGGGTATGCATATGATAAAATTGAATAATTTAATATGACACTCACAGGGTGAAATTCAATGTGGAATTAGGGTGTATGAGAATAAATCATTATTCTTGTAGAGGAAGGTAGGAATTCGGAAAGGAAAATGAGGTAGGTATGTTCTAGTGTGATTTCTATAAGTCACGCAATTGTACCTCGAAGCTAAGACCAAAAATGTATGGTTAATTGGAAAGCATGAAATAAATCATTGTTCTTCCTACTGTTACACCGAATTTTTAGCTAATTCCACATGAAATATTATAGATGGTAAAAGAGAGGGAAGAAATTAAATGAATAGACCAGGACACATATATTTTTTTTCCCAAGGAAAAAAACCGGTAACTTTTTATTAAAAAGATAAAGAAAAGTTACACAAAGCAGATGCAATTAAGCATTCCATAGGCTGCCTCAAGGGCCCGAGTGCTTTCGCACCCCACGCAACATTAGGGGACTAACTTTCAAAAAGAATAAGAAAAGAGAAGAGAGAAGAGAGAATGAAAGGAGCAAAAAATGGAATCCGGCAGTGAGTAGAAAACTCATGCTTCAAGCTTTTCTCCCCTTTTTCTTTTCGACCTTGCGCCATACTCCTTGTGTGGGCTCGATCGAAGCAATGACTAACTATGTCTCTGTGTTCTGTGGGCCAAGTTCCTTGTCTGAATCTGAAGTATCTGAGTGGTGGTGCCGTTTGGTGCCTCCCGTACTAGGATCCATGCTTGTCTCCCTGCCTTTTTGTCTGATGGGGTTCCTTTCTGTTTCTCCATTTCTTGGGTTACCTCAGTTTGCTCTGCTAGAGGTTCTTCCTCTTCTGCTTCTGATTCTTCATCCTCTGAATCTGGGTGAGGAAAATTCCAACCTTTCCTCTGCTTCCCTTTCTGCTTCTTTCTATTCTTGGCTTCTGGACATGTGCTTTGTAAGTGACCTATCTGCCTACAGATCCTACATCTGAAAGCGGTGTTTTCGTAATCTAGTACTTGCACCCAGTTCTGTTCTTTGTAGATCAACCTTATATTTTCCGGCAGCGCTTTACTTAAGTCTACTTCCACACAGATACGTGCGTAAGTGTAGATCCTTTCATCAATCCTGTCTCGGTCTGTTTTGATATATTTCCCTATGCTGTTCCCAATACCTTCGAGCACCCGTTCATCCCAAAAGTGCAATGGAAGATTGTGTAGTCTAACCCAAACTGGCATTCTGGTTACCGTCATTTTATTTGGATTGAAATCTGGGAACCATGGAGTCACAAACAACCCTGCTGTTCCCCAAAACCATGGTCCGGTATTGATGACTGTATCTCTGACTTCCTTGGATGTGAATCTCACAATGAAAAAACCCTTTGCACATAAATGAATGTCACACTCCATGGTCCAGCTGGTGAAGATCCAGTGGAAAAGATTCATTGGTTTAGGCCAAAAGCTGTTGAATCGGAAAATTAAAGCTTGCGTTTCATAGGACTTGACAAAATCATCGAGCCCTGAGGAATCTAAGTTTAAAGCTGGGGTTTCCTCTGACTGATCTACTATGTATGTCCTGGGCAGTTGTCCTCCTTGATCTGGTAATGGCCCTGAATTTCTGCTGCCCTGTAAAATATTTTTATAGGATTTTGGTTGGTGCTGGGCTGCAGCTTTTTTCCCCTTGTCTCCCCCTGAGGAGCTTGGTTGTCCCTGAGGCAGAGCCCCTCCTCTCAATCTGAGATTTAAAATAATGATTGATCCTGGTCCAATCTCATAACTTTCCAGAGATCTATGTTCCTGGAGAGACCACCTTCCGCTGATCAGATGCTGGGTCTGAACTGGGTACCCCATTTCTGTCCATATTTGTTGTTTTAGCTGCATGGGGGTATCTCCTGCATGAACCCATACTAATCGAGATTTCCCCTGTGGGGGTTTAATTAGGATCTGAAAACAAAATTTTGTTACCTGCCTTGACTGATGGCGAAGTTCCAGATCTGGGTCCGTTTGCTTGTCTGGATCTGCATAAGTCCTGCCCGATCTAGGGTTGTTTTCTCCGTTCTGCCGCCTGGACTCCAGTTGATCTCGGATGAGTACTCGGGCAAGGCCTAGATCATGTAGATCCATGCCGTAGCTACGAAATTTGAGCCCATTCGTTGAAAGGGGTGGCAGATCTACAACATGCAGACCCCCCCTAC